>CAEKDK010000005.1:2795000-5195000 GCA_903112645.1 Prunus armeniaca | reverse complement strand
TTTCTCTTAGTTACTTTAGAATTACAAACTGGGTTATACTTTTGTTTTGTTCACTAGTGTTTTGTTCCGATAACAAGTTACCTATTATATTTATGTCAATGGTAGCAAAACCCTCCAAACAATGACCTAACTGTTTTATTCATACCAACATATAGTCGGAGCAAGGGGCTTATAGCTCAAGTGGTTAAGAGTATTTACTCATATAACGGATGCTCTAGGTTCGATTCTCCCCTCCCCAATATCGCTGGTATATTTTTTTATTTTTTTTTTAAAAACCAACATTGCGGGAAGGGTTTTAGGGATTTGCTTATTTTAACATTACTTGACTTTTGATTTTGAGCCGTACATTAAAACGGAAGTACCATCCATATGTATGGTTTATTTTTTTACCACTACTAGAACTCAAATGCTCTTGGATTTGTATATTGCTCGAAGTAAACATTTTTAAAAAAAATTGTTAGTACAAGTAGATAATCCATAGCCTGGTTTTGTGTACATTTGTGCCTTATATTTTCACAATGATCCGGTTTTCTACTTGTAATAAGCTCTTTGTAGTGCTTCGAACAGCATTTAATAAACTGCCACTATGATAATGATACTACGTACAAATGCTACTCAAACATTTACGAAACTCTTGCCAATCCTTAAGAAGGCAGCTGGGTTCGCTCCATTATAGAAGGTACAACTAATAATTAGGGCCGGTTCTGAGATTTTAAGACCCGAAGTGAACCTGGCAATGGGGTCCTAGAGTTCTCTGTCTTGTCACTTCCATTCGATTGTATCTCACAAGCCCTAGCCTAGGGCCTGATTGTTAATCACATGTAAAATTTGCAGAGTAACCAAGCCCAACAAGGTAATGCTCTAAAACTCTCTCTCTCTCTCTCTCTCTCTCTCTCTCTCTCTCTCTCTCTCCTCTCTCTCTCTCTCTCTCTCTCTCTCTTGGTTTAAGGTACAAACAATATGTACATGTAAATTTGGACGGCAATGGCATGTAAAAGAGACTTTTCCATTACACACAATAATTTATCGAAATATGCATTTCACTGTTATTGTCGACATTGGTTTGGTTTAATTAATTTCTATAAAATTCATCATGGCCGGGTTTGTATTGGACCTTTGGATAATAAATACAATGAAACAGGTTTCGTTTCAACCAAAGGAATATAAGAAATCATTTTGGCCCTCTCTATTTGGCCTCTCATGTTCCATGCCAACAGAACCAATACCACATCTTACACACGCACAACAATGCTATAAATCCCTCTTAACCATCAAGCAACAAACCTCTCTCTCTCTCTCTCTCTCTCTCTCTCTCTCTCTCTCTCTCTTCCATGCCAACCAAAATGGTAATAGTTTATACGCTTTGCACTTTTTTTTTTCCTGAAGTAAACTCAACAGTATGAGAGATTTTATTCTTCGAAGAAAAAAAGAAATACCACTTGACCTAATATTGATCACTTGAATTTCAGGGAACATACAGCAAGGAGAAAGGGGTGTTGGTGAGCGTGTACGTGGAGAAACCGAAGAGGAGGACGTTCTCAAATTACCGTCACCATCACCATCACCACCATCACAATAACCATCATCATATTCATCACACCATCAAGAGAGAGGTTGTTCATTACAGGCGTGGCGCTGATGGAAGAGGGTACATTAGTAGGAGAGCTGAGCTCCTTCAGTACTCTCAACACCTTCGGCGATCTGCTAGATCAGCACCAGCTGCTTCCACAGCCTTAAATCCAAGGCCTAACAATACCAATAGGCAACAATCTCATGCCCAGGTACCTTTTCTTTATCTTTTTCTTTGGGTCTGTGTGTGTGTGTGTGTGTGTCAACTAGTACTTTTTTACTGTAGACAAGTTTCTTGGATGTAATTTAGTGTTTAGAAACAGAGAAAATTGACTTCATAATCTCATCTATAGTTGAATGATTAATCAGAAGTTTAGGATTCGTCTGATAACATCTTTCGTTTTTGGTTTCTGTTTTTTTTTTCCTTCTTAAAATATAAGAAGGGAAAACATAGTGAGGAGAGAAGAAAAAAAAAGTAGCATAATCTTGTATTGGTATTTAAGTTGTTGGATTAACAAACATTATTATTCCTTTCTATTTAAATATTGGAAATATCCAACTAGCGTGTCCTGAGATGTCAACTGAAAAACATCAAAATTGTATTTGGTTAGCAATTTGACATTTTTGCTTAAATTTCATTTCCCCCGATGTGCTAAATAAATGAGTTATTATAATCTTCAAAATAGGTAAAAACATTAATAAAGAGTAAAGGTCAACAGGTTTGCAAAAGCAAGTCAGCCCATTTAATAAATAAATAAAAACTAGAGAAAATTAAAAAGAAAGTAGGCAAATTTGCTATCAATTTTTCCAGCAGCTTTCATTTTCACTGATAAATAGGTTGTTCGGTTCCTCTTTCCTCAATATCATTTGTATATATAAAATAAATAAATAAATGTTGTTCGGTTGAAAGGAGTTTGCGGCCCTTTCCAAAAGTGTACCAAGTTTAAAGTAAGAAACTCATCATTTGGGGTCTTCGACTGGCATAATTAAAAAACTTTTAGTTTTTATTTCCAAAAATCATTCTAGATATTTTCTTTCTTCTAATGTATAGCTCTCTTAAGGAGACTTTGGAAAAACACAAAGGAGAGAGAAAATTTGTAAAAGAAGCCAAAATGGACAAAATTGCCCTTATTTATTTTTGGATTTCCTAAGGAATCCTTTATATTTGCATGTCTTTGATTTGAAAGTTGAGAGGTTTTTCTGTCTTTTTTGAAAAAGCTTTGGCTTTTTCCAAAAGTGAAAATTTTTTTTTGGCTAAAACCTAAATTTACTTTGTTTTTTTTAAATTCAGAGAGATGGGCCAGCGGCCTACTACTAGCAATATCGATATTGTCTCTAACTTAACCACCTACAAAGTCCAGTAGGTGTGAGATTTTATCACAAAAGACCTCAGTGATATTAATAGTGAAATCATTCATTATATATTGTATTTTATTTAATCAAGTTTCCGATGTGAGACTCATTCTTCAACACGCTCCCTCACTTGGGACCACCACATAACAGGCTACACGTAGAGTCAAGTACACATAGGAGTCAAACATTCAAGTCCAACATGTGAGCACCACGTATTGGGTAAGGGTAAACATTCAAGCCCAACATGTGTTTATATTGGGTAAGGGTAAAAGCCCAATTCAGGCCTATTCAATTAACTCACTCTGATACCATGTTAAATTCAGATAGATGGGTTAGCAGCCCACTACTAGCAACACCGATATTGTCCCTAACTTAATCACCTACAAAATCCAGTAGGTGTGGGGTTTTATAACAAAAGGCCTTGATGATATTAGTTGTGGAACCATTCATTATATACTTTATTTTATTTAATCAAGTTTCCGATGCGGGACTCATTCTTTATCATCTATCTCGCTTTCCCTTCCAACCTCCTTTAATTTTTGTTTTTTTTATAAAAAACATTGTAAAAGATAAAACAAAAGCAAAAATAGGGTTACCAAACATGCACTTAGTTTATCAAAAGAACTTGGGCTTAGATGTGAATTAGAGAGGGGCTATGATCAGCAATGACTATTAAAAAATTTACTAAGAAAAGGTTACTTTATGTTATAGTCTTACAGATTGATAAAGTTGTTGTAGTTAGATTGTTGGTGTCAGAAGAAAGCCAAAAAAGATTTCAAAAGCTCCAATCTGCTTTGGCAAGTGGAAAATCCCAGACATGTTTGGATTTTTACATGTTCACAAGCTAAGAAAGACAGGGAGACAAGAAAGAAGCGTACTGGCTCTACTACCAGCAACAAAATAAAAGCTGTTATCAAAAGCTTGAAGGTAATTGAAAACTTTAATTATATTTATTTGGTTTTTAGATCATTATTTATGTTGTTATTAAGAGTCACATTTGCTAATTAGTTTGAAAATTCAATCTAAACTCAAATCCTTTCAGGTGCAAAAGCAACGAGGAGTTTTTCCCAAGATGTTCTCATCTACAAAGAGAAAGTGAAACTTTAAGTTAACAACCCATGTAAATTTTTTTATTATTTTTATTTTTACAAAGACCATTTTTTCTTGTAAACAAGCCAGTGAATCGGCTTTTTGGCTCATCGCTCTTTCCTTAACGAGAATATTATCGTTTTTTTTTCATTATGACAAAGTAAAATTACAACGAGAAGCTGTGACGGAATCCCAAGTTCCGAATATCGTACAACAATTTAGAGGAGATAAGAATTCACAATAAACTAAGTAATGATTTTTCAGGGTTTACTTAAGGGTGTAAAGAACCTCATGGAATCTTCCATGGCAGAAAAATTTGGTACAATGAGTGAGCAGCCAAAGACCTGCAGATTCATGTGTTTTAACACACCACATTCCTCCCATTCTTTAACCACTCAAAATATAAGCAGGTCTTGACCATTTTCCATGCTAATTTGTCTCCCCTTTACATCCCGTCTTTGAATTCCTTTTTTCTTCCCGTGAACAACATTTCTAGTTGACAATGAGACAACTGCCTCTGAATACTGCGTTGCAAAATTGAATGTTAAAAGCTGCTCAAGTCTTGGGTTGAACAGGTTTTCCTTGTGTATAACCAAACAGAACATGTATGGCTTTTAGAAACAAAAACCTATTGGGATCTCTGCTGTCGAGTATACTTCCACAGAGCACTGGCGCCGCTGACATGAACGTTAAGAGATCTAACAACTCCCAACTGTGGAATCTCAAGGCAAGCATCCAGAACATGTATGATATCCACCGGTACACCTTCCTTTTCACGCCCAAGGACCAGTACCACTGTACCAGTACCTGTCCAATGGATGCAAATGAGTAACGCAACAATGTCTCATGATGGAAACGAAACACCTTTTACAAATTCCATTGAGAAGAAGAAAAGGATAACAATAGAAAGAACAAATAGCTTTTGGGAAATTATATACACTATGGTTACTTGTAACATCTAGAATGATATTTTATATACCGCTGCAACTAGGGCTCCACCTCTATTTAGAGATGTGATACACAATGTGACATAAAAATGTGATAAGCCTCGTATTTTCCTTTCATTATTTAAACTAACCCCTACATGGATTTTTATTTTGTCAATGTATTTTTTATGGCAAGATAATTATCCAGCGCACAAATTTAAAATTTAAAATGAAGATGATTAAGATATGTATGTGAATCATACTTGCCATGATAAATTTTATATTTCCACAATCACTTGTTAAACATAAATCTATAAAGTTCATGATGTCTCCAATATAAGTCAAAATTACAGTTAATGAAACTTAGGGGAAAAAGCTCGAATACAACAATCTGAAGCACACTAAAATAATGAAACATAGGAAACGAACATCCAACAATAAAATTACTCCTCCATCATGGCGAGGCTTTTGTCGGGCTGCTGTTGAGAAACCTTGACCTTGATCGGTAAGTTGAACGATGGATCTTGTTGTAGCACACTTGGAGCTTTGACCAAGCTGATGCTCTGTTCCAACTCTTTTGCTGCCTCCCTGTGCTCCTTGGCCTTCTTGCCCTTCATCCTGCTCAAGTTTTTCAACAAATATCTTAATATATGAAAACCAAAAACACCTATTACTGTTTTCTCCTGTAGATAACAATGAAGCAGAGGAAAGTACCTCTTCTCATGGTGTCTGGCCTCCCTATCGACTCTAACTTTATCGATCTTCTTAATGGCCTTCAGAGTGTTTGCTGTAAGATTCCTGTCATATCTCTCAGGCCTATTTCGCTTTCTCTCAAACTCAAAGGTCGAGTCCTACAAAAAGAACACAAAATAAGGCTAACAGAATATACCCTAAGCCTTCCAAAGATCCAACATTAAATAGTAATATGAGCACGATTAGATTAAGAAAAAGTAAGTTTGTTCACCTGTGTCATATCCTTCCCACGCAACCGCCTATAGGCCTTAGTCCATTTTACCTTGCGAGGATTCCTCTTCATTTTAAAGTTCTTGTGGCATTTGGATCTACAAAATCGAAAAATCTAGAAAAAAATGGTTGTCAGGGAATTGAGCTGCACACGATGTCCTTAAACAGACATAATGCAAAGGCAGGCTTAGTCCTAAATGGCACTTCTACTTCTGACATGGCAATGCAATTTCACAATCAGTATCGAAATGAAGTGTTAGATAATTTCTTTTGACATTGGTGAACTAGAAAATCCCATACATATAAACATAATTAAAAGCCATCATTCAGCACACATTCAAATCACAAGGAGTAAAGAAACGACCACACAACCTGACTGCCAAAGAAATTGATTCATCCTCAGTGTCAATCTCATTTGTGGAGCTTCATATAAAATTGCATCCCTATGTAACCATGCAAACCACTCTAAGCTCCCTAATACTTCCCTATACCAACCCAACCCCCGAACAGCACATTAGATAGCAGTTGACTATAGATTCAGGAATGCGATGAATACTAACATTTTCAGACTCTGAAAACTATGTTGTCAAATTAACATTTAAATTTGATAAACAGGACCATACATCTGCAGGTAATATATGTTACTTAGAATAACATTTAGATGACAAATCACAAGTGCATGGAAATTACATGGACAGAGTAGTTCCTACCTTTGCATCATTACGAACGAACTGAATCCCATGTCCAGGATACACGGTGGAGGAACAGAACCAGCATTTCTCCAACCTCATAGGGCCTTTCGATTATACAGCACTATTTTCTACGAAACAAATTAGAAACAGAAAGGAATTACACTCGGTCATTGAAATTGTTACCCAAAAAGAAATTACAAACAGAAAGAAAACAAGTTGTGATTATAACAATTCACAGCGCACAATGGTCCTGCTTGCAATTAATTAAATTCAAAGATTATGACAAAAAAATTGGTAAGGATTCTACTAGAAGCAACACAATAATATTAAAAAATAGAGAATGCTTTACGATTATGCTCCTACAGTCCCACAACTACAGCAAGTTAGCCTAACACTCGAGAAGAATACAAGATGAGCTTGAGTGGCTTGAATTAAACAGAACAAAAAGTGGGGAAAAAAAACCCAAAAGATAAACCAATGTGTGGTGAGCACAGAATTGGAACACAATCTAGCTTTGAGACTTGTTGGTTCTCCATAGAGAATACCAGGAACAAAAGGGATTATATAAGCTTATTAGTTCTAAAGAATACAACAAAAATAGGAATAAAAGAACAAGGGTTGCTGAGATGGTTTTTACTTCTTACCTAGGGCTGTATTTCAGAGCTAGAACAACGAGAGATAGAGGGAGAGAGAGAGAGAGCTCAGAGCAAAAGAAACAGGTTGGGAAAGAGCATAACACATCAAAACCAAAAGACAAATATGCAGAAATCTAAAAATCAAGAAAGACCCATGAATTGATGAAGAGCATACTTAAACAGAATGTTATACAACCAGGTTTTGCAAATATGGGAGAGCTAGAGAGCGGCTGAGAGAGAGCAATAGAGAAATCTGGAAGAAGTTGGCGGCGGATTTGGGGAGAGGAGGTTGAGAGAGAGAGACTGAGCGAGAGAGGCAGAGGCGGAATGACAAAAAAAATGGAAGCCCCTCAAATGTATAGGGTTTCATCGGATCAAGTGTGGCAAGGACTAGAAATGGCATAAAACTGACGAATTATCTGCTGACACGTGTATTAATATTTTTAAAAATAATATAATTAAAATACTAGAGTTGGTCCGGTTTTTGTCAGTTTGGAGATAATTAAAACAGGTCCAACCCGGTTCAGGAGGTTTCTGTTTTTTTTTCCCTTAAAATACTAGCCTCTATATATGTGCTTCCGCGCTTGCGAGATTTTTTTTTTATTTTTTTAAAATTATATAATTTAATTTAAATTTATTTTAGGATTAAAAAAAATGATGGGTTATTTTGTTTTATAAAAATAAGTTCCATTATCTGATTTTTCTTTTAATTTTAATTTTTTTAATATAAAAATGTGTGAATTTATCATATTATTCTCATTTTATTAATAATAGAAGAGAAAAAACAAGTAGCATAATCTTGTATTGTATTGGTGTTTGAGTCGTTGGATTAACAAACATCATTCTTTTCTATTTAAATCAATATTGGCAATATCCAACTAGCGTCTCCTGATATAAAAACATCAAAATTGTATTGGATTAGCAATTTGACATTTTTACTTAAATTTCATTTCCCCCGACGTGCTAAATAAATGAGTTATTATAATCTTAAAAATAGGTAAAAACATTAATAAAGAGTAAAAGTCAACAGGTTTGCAAAAGCAAGTCAGCCCATTTAATTTTTATAAAAAAAACTAGAGAAAATTAAAAAGAAAGTAGGCAAATTTGCTATCAATTTTTACACCAGCTTTCATTTTCATGAACAAATAGATTGTTTGGTTCATCTTTCCCTTATATCACTTGTATATAAAATAAAATAAAAGTTGTTCGGTTCAAAGGAGTTTGCTGCCCTTTCCAAAAGTGTATCAAGTTTAAAGTAAGAAACTCATGGGGTCTTCATCCGGTATAATTAAAAAACTTTTAGTTTTTATTTCAAAAAATCATTCTAGATATTTTCTTTCTTCTAATTTATAATGACAGGACCCACCTTGAATTCCTCGGAATCTACGACGAATCCTATTGTGACACCCCGACCCTATTTTAATTGTCCATTTAAAATTTATTAATTTATTTAATTATGAAATTACAATTTTGCCCTCGAGAATAGGGTTATTTTGGTCACTTTTTAATCCGTAAGTATTTTGGAAAATTAATGGTGCTATTGCATAGATCACGTCGATACGAGTTCGTAGACATGTGCTGGACTTAAATCGGAGTTGTAATGAAGAAATTACGATCAACGGAAGCCTAGTGGTATTATTGTAAATATTTCAAAATTCAGTTTTAAAATCAGATTTTTATTTCTTTTCTCTCTCTCTCTCTCTCTCTCTCTCTCTCTCTCTCTCTCTCTCTCTCTCTCTCTCTCTCTCTCTCTCTCCCGAGCCCCCCTCTCACGACCGTAGCTTTAGCTGGCTATTCTTTGGCCGACCACCATCGTATTCGGCCACCAAATTCAGCGAGGCTAGTACCAAAACGACCACCACCACTTCCTCTTCCTACCCCACCCCACCTCCGACAGAACCGCCACTTCCAGTTGTCGAAAATTGCAAAAAAAATGCCGGTTTTTACGTAAATTTCCATCACCCGTTCCGGCAATTCTGACTACCAATTTCTTCGATCTATGTATGTTTTTTCATCCTCTCAATGTGTTCTAGCTGATGGTTAAGTTGATTAGGATTGATTTTTGGGTTTTGGAATTCGATTCATCGCTTAAAGTTTGGCTGGTTTTCAACTCGTGTTTCCGGCAAGTTCTTGTCACTTTTTGGCCATGGTCCAAGAACAAAAGTTGTTCCACTCATTGTCCTGATCATGTAGGTATAGGTCTTAACCGGTGGTTTGGAGATTTTCCGATCGCAGGAGTTTACTCTAGGCCATTGGGTACTAAAATGATCCTCATGTCATCCCGGGCACTACAGTATGCTCGGATTTCAATTTGGTTATTGCTTGACTGTCGATCAAATTATGCATATTAGGCGTTATTCGGGTTCGATAAGCTCGGACTGTTGGATTGACTCTATTTTCATATATGTTGATTTAAGAACATCTAGGATCGTGTAGGAATTCACGGATCATGAATCGGAGTCCTGGATGCTTCGGTTCAATAATTCAAAGATTAGGTTAAACGACAATCGTGCGATCATGCGATCGCGAGCAATCCGACCGTTCGATTCGGACCATACTTGCAAGACATGTATAATAAACCCTGTTGAACCTGTAGGAACTTTTGGATCTAAAATCGGAGGTCGTGCGCCCCGAGGGCTCGTTTGACCAAGTTTGGGCAGTTTGACCCCTAGGTTGACCGTGAGTCTTCCGAGGTAGTTTCACCCTTCAAGGAGTACTAGAAAGATCTTATTAACGATTCTTGACTGTTATTTGAGTTGTGTTGATTGTGTTGGGATTATGAGATTGTTTTATAGTATCATATGGAATTCTTGGATATTAGTTTGATAATTAAAGTTGTGAAATGGATGAGCATGGGATACTTGATCGATGGGTTGTGAAAGTGAGTCTTGAGTCTTGGCTCTAATTATTAGTAAATAAGTGAACGTTTGTTTTTAAGTGTACTTCATTTTTTTAATATGGAATTTCTTGCATAATGAGTTTTGATTGAAAATTGATTCAATATGGGTTAATGAGGATATGGGATCTCTAAAGGTTATTATTTATCCTTAATTAATATTATTATTATTTTATTAAAGTATATGGATTGGGTGATATTGGGTTATCTATGAAAATCTATTGTTTTAATGGTGGAATACAATATTTTATGAAAATTAAGTGTAAATAAGTTTTTATTACTATTTGAATTATTTTGGGTCTTTATGGAATATATGTTTGAGAGTTTATTTTCTATACTATGAATAAATATTTAGGGAAAATTGAATTAAGGAATGGAATATTATTATTATAATATTTATATAAGGGTTATAAACCTCACCATCATATGTATCTTCCCTAGTCACGATACCCACACGTGGCATTGGATTTTCCGGCGTGTGGGCTTCCTTGGTTACTGAATCTGGAATGGATGGATACTTGAAAAACTGTGGATATGGTTTGGGTATGTCGAAATCCGGGCACCCTTGACAGGGTGTTACCGTAGACCCTTAACGAGTTAGTCTGCACGCGTAGGACTTGTCATAGGCACACGAGTATTGAGAATTCTGTTATGCGTGCTATAAGCCTAGTCCCTCGGTTGGATGGCTCATCCCTGGTCACATGGTTGTTGAGGATTCCTACGTGTGGTTCAGCCAAACAATTCTCGCGTTGGATTGTTTTTCCCTGGTACATGATGTGTACTATCATATGTATCTCCCCTTGAATAATAATACTTGGAAATAGTGGACATGAATACTTGGATACATTAAAGTGGATAGTTGGTTAGTCTGCGCGCGTAGGACTTATCACAGGTGCACGAGTATTGGGGATTCTGCTGTGCATGCTGGTTAGCCCGGTCCCCCGGATGAACTGCTCGTCCCTGGCCACATGGTTGTTAAGAATTCCTCCATGTGGCCTAGTCAAACGATCCTCGGATTGGATTGTTCTTTCCCTAGTACATGATGATGGTGTGAGGTGTGTGTATTGATGTGTATATATATATGTGTGTGTGTGTGTGTGTGTGTGTGTGTGTGTGTGTGTGTGGATACGTTTTCGGGTCGTGATTCTTGAACGGGTCCTTTGTGAGTACTATGCACAGGTATGAACGTTTGATTTATAGTTTGGAAAGTGTTGTTTAGCAACATACGCCTTGGATAGGGTATGGTTGCTGGAATGAACTAATAAAAGGAAAATAACTTATAAAGTGTTCAGTGGATGCCTTGTCGAACTTGATGTTGATATTTGTATCTAAATTTCATCGTTG
Source organism: Prunus armeniaca (assembly GCA_903112645.1). NCBI lineage: Eukaryota > Viridiplantae > Streptophyta > Magnoliopsida > Rosales > Rosaceae > Prunus > Prunus armeniaca. The sequence goes on along the minus strand of CAEKDK010000005.1, from coordinate 5,183,533 downwards.
GCTTTACTTAAATAATCGTACATTATTTGAGTGTTGATTTAAGAACTACGTGTGGCTTGATCCCTCACAAAGGAGTACGTAGGTAGCCTGGGGTTTAACCTAGGTGCAGCCGCAAAATAAATTGTTTGAACTATGCTTGTATTGTTCTATGTGGGGAAATGACTTTTGAAAAAATAAAGGTCTTCTCTGATTACTGTTTCGTTAAGTGTTATGAGTTCGAAAGCTAGAACGTTTTAGAAAATATTTGGTTATGAGGCCGGAGGCCATTGATGTTAATTTCATGTTATTATCTTGTGCATGCTGCCGGTTGAGATTTAAAAATGTTTTTGACATGTTTAAAATTTTTGGGAATGTCCATTTTTCAAGGAAGACTCTGCCGAAATTTCGATAGAAAGTCTCGTTTCTTTAGTAAGTGGGCTCGACATCAGCATGATGTCAGAATACCATAGGATTCATCCTAGGTTTCAAGAAATTCGGGGCGGGTCTTGTCACCTGTAGATTATCCGATATCATACTAATGTCGGGCCCACTTACTAAAAGAGATGAGATTTTCTGTCGAAATTTCGGAGTCTCTCCTGAAAAATGGACATTTCCAAAAATTTCAACCTGTAAGAAACACATTTATAAACTCAACTAGCAACATGCACAAGGTAATATCATGCAATTTACATAATAGGCATCCGGCCTTACAATCAATCCTAACAACGGGTGATAACAGAGCATATCTACAAAATTCAATTACAAACGAAAAGGAAGTTCAACGGAATAGAAACAAGTAGAAGTTTGCCCTACACAAGCTCGGGCTCGGAGTTCACGACTTGATACAGTCGCTTTTATAACCTTATTAACCAATATATCCATTACCAAACAAATCAATTTCCCACCAATATCACTACTACACTCAATATCACAACATCAAAACAAATCCAAGTTTTCAACTATACGCCATAACCACCATTCAAATCCCACGTATTTATCATTGGCAAACAAATCTAGTAATACTATCCGGTGCTGGGCCACAAGTAAAACATACACCCAAACACATAATTCCTAGAAACTTAACGTGTACACACAACCTTGGAAAGGTCCTACAGCCTTTCTAGTACCTTCACAAAGGATGAGACAGTCCCAAAAGACTCGTGGTCAACATTTGGTCAAACTTTGTTGTTGTTGTTGTTGTTGTTGTTGTCAATCTGGCCCGCAAGGCCTGAGACCTCCGATTTCATATCCGAAAGTTCCTACGGGTTCAACAAAGTTTACTAAACATGTCCTGTAAGTTTGGTCTAGATCAAACGGTCGGATCGCTCACAATCGCATGATCGGAAGGTCACAATTTTATGTAATCTTTGAATCATTGAATCGGAGCATCCGGGACTCCGATTCTCAATCCGTGAATTCCTACACAATCCTAGAGGTACATAGATCAACATATTTATAAATGGAGTCGATTCGACAGTACCTGGATAACCCCTAATATGTGTAAATCCAATCGACCGTCAAACGATATCCAAATTCGAATTAGAGCATATCGTTGTGCTCAGGATGACATGTGGATCATTTCAAGACCATATGGGCCACCCAAACATGGCACACGTGCAGCCACATGAGTCGGCAGTGCCTGGGTGTCTTGAGAAAATTCCGGCGACCTGAAATTTCTCAAAACACCCATCAATACTTATACATACGTGATCAAGACAACTAGTGGAGCAATTTTTGTTCTTGAGCCACGGCCAAAAAGTGGTCGGAGCTTGCCGGAAACTCAAACCAAAACAGGTCAAAACCTGGGTTCTAGATCGAGCTTCAAAAACCCAAAATTGATCCAAAGTACTTGGATATACAGCTAGAGCTCATTGAGATGACGAGAAAGCATACATGGATCGACGAATTTGGTGGCCGAAGACACTGCCGAAAATTGGGTAGGAAAACTCGAACACAACCCGAGCTTCATGAGCTTCTAGCGCCGCCGTGAAAGGCTGATCTCGTCGGAACTCAGCCCAGCCATGATCCTAGGCGCCCCCAAGTATTTTCCGATCGGTCCCTTCGAAGTTGGTGGTCAGAAAGTGGGGTTATGTAGCCAGTGGCGGATCCAGGAATTTCCTCTTCGGGGGTCAACGTATAAAATCTCACAAATTTTTTTAGACAAATCTAGAATACACCATATTATTATTAACCAATCTACAAAGATTGCTTGACGAAAAATGTGAAGAAAATTAACACAAAAACCAGACTAGCTAATTATAATAACAAAAAAAACTAACACACACAAAAACTAAACTAATTAACCAAAACATTCTTTATTACTTAATTAAAGCATAATACAAAAGCTAAGGACATACAACAATCATTATTAATTAATTTTAAAACATACAAAAGCTAAGCACATACAAGTTGGAAAAAAAACAACATTATGGCACACTTCCTAATCCACAATAGGAGACTTTAGTTTGGCCCTCTGGATCTCCTCTTTTGGGTTTTCTCGCATCGCTTCTTGGGGCTCATCACTTGAGCTTCCAAATATCACTTTCTTAGCTTTAGCAAAACTTGAATATCCTCACGTATGTTTACCCGATCGATGCAAGGCCTCCAGCTGCTTTTGCATGTCCTTAGAGTAAAAATTTATCATCTTTGATAGTTTTTGATTCTCTTCCTGCAATATTTGAAGCTAGTGTCGCATCTCCTCCAATTAGAAAAAAGAAAGAGAGTGAGAGAGGAGAGAAGAGAGAAGAAAAAGAGAGGAAAAAAAAGGGAAAAGGAAAAGATGAGAGAAGGAAAAGAAAAAAAAACAAGAATTATTATTAAATTAACACATTATATTGGCGCATAGGAGAAACCTTTTAAATAATTTGCCCACTAACCATTATCATGAAACCAGGCCTTAGCCCATTAAGTTGCAATTTGTTTTTAATTACAATACAAAATGATACCAAACGTGTTTGACCAAAAAATTTAAAGACCAAACGCGCGTTTCACCTAAACTTAGTGGGCTTTACCCACGACAATGACATCATTCTTCCTTCTTCTCTTTTATGGATCAGAACACGTGTTTTTTCAGAAGACAAAAGAAAGTCAGAAATCCTCATCTTCTTCATCGCGCTAACACAGCGCCTCTGCAACGAGATAGCCGCCGTCTGCAAATCAAGAAAGTAAAGGCGTGCGCTGCACGCTGGGCTTCTTCTCCTCCATCTGCGCGCACAGACACAGGTTGCCCCTTTAGGGCATTTCGTCGAACACTTTGCGAGGGTCAACTTTAGTTGCTCTAATGGAGGATTTCAGAGGTTGCAGGGGTCAATTGACCACCCTTGCTCCTCTCTGGATCCGCCTGTATGTAGCCACACAGTGGTCGGGTCTGTGGCGTCATGAGGGGAAGGCTCGGGGAAGAGAGAGAGAGAGAGACTGCGCAGTTTAAAAAAAATAAAAAAAAAAAAAAAAAAAAAATCAAAACTGATTTTAATGATTATGATTGTCACTACACTTCCGTTGATCATAACTTCTTAATTAAAACTCCAATTTGAGCCTATTATGTGTCTCCGAACTCGTATCGATGGGATCTACGCAATGATGCCATTAATTTCTCCAAATTCCTAACGGATTAAAAAGTGACCAAAATAACCCTATCCTCAAAGGCAAAATTGTAATTTTGCAATTAATTAAATAAAATAATTTATATAGATTAAATAAATGGTTAAAAGGTCGGGATGTTACCTATAGCTCTCTATCTCCCTTTCCCTTCTAACCTCGTTTAATATATATACATATATATATATATATATATATTTTTTAAACATTATAAAAGATAAAACAAGCAAAAATAGAGTTACCAAACATGCACCTAGCTTATCAAAAGAACTTGGGCTTAGATGTGAATTAGAGAGAGGCCATGATCAGCAATGACTATTAAAAAGTTTATTAAGAAAAGGTTACTTTATGTTGTAGTCTTTACAGATTGACTGATAAAGTTGCTGTTGTTAGATTGTTTGCTGTCAGAAGATAAGCCAAATAAGATTTCATAAGCTCCAATCTGCTTTGGCAACTGGAAAATCCCCGACATGTTTGGATTTTTCACAAGTTCACAAGCTAAGAAAGACAGGAAGACAAGAAAGAAGCGCACGGGCTCTATTACCAACAACAAAATAAAAGCTGTTATCAAAAGCTTGAAGGTAATTGAAAACTTTAATTATATTTATTTGGTTTTTAGATCATTATTTATGTTGTTATAAGAGTCACATTTGCTAATTAGTTTGAAAATTCAATCTAAACTCAAATCCTTTCAGGTGCAAAAGCAACGAGGAGTTTTTTTCCAAGATGTACTCATCTACAAAACGAAAGTGAAACTTTAAGTTAACCAACATTTATTTTTTTTTATTTTTTTTTTTTCATTTTTTTTCCTTTACACTCAGCCGTTTTGAATCAGCTTTTTGGCTCATCGCTCTTTCCTTAACAAGAATATTATAGTTTTTTTTTTCATTATGACAAAGTAAAATTACAATGAGAAGCTGCGACGGAATTCCAAGTTCCGAATAACGTACAACAATTTAGAGGAGATAAGAATTCACAATAAACTAAGTAATGATTTTTCAGGGTTTACTTAAGGGTGTAAAGAACCACATGGAATCTTCCATGGCAGAAAAATTTGGTACAATGAGTGAGCAGCCGAAGACCTACAGATTCATGCGTTTTAACACAACACATTCCTCCCATTCTTTAACCACTCAAAATATAAGCAGGTCTTGACCATTTTCCAAGCTAATTTGTCCCCCTTTTACATCCCGTCTTTGAATTCCTTTTTTCTTCCCATGAACAACATTTTTTAGTTGACAATGAGACAACAGCCTCTGAATTCTGTGTTGCAAAATTGAATGTTAAAAGCTGCTCAAGTCTTGGGTTGAACAGGTTTTCCTTGTGTATAACCAAACAGAACATGTATGGCTTTTAGAAACAAAAACCTATTGGGATCTCTGCTGTCGAGTATACTCCCACAGAGCAATGGCGCCACTGACATGAACGTTAAGAGATCTAACAACTCCCAACTGTGGAATCTCAAGGCAAGCATCCAGAACATGTATGATTTCCACCGGTATACCTTCCTTTTCACGCCCAAGGACCAGTACCTGTCCAATGGATGCAAATGAGTAACGCAACAATGTCTCATGATGGAAACAAAACACCTTTTACAAATTCCATTGAATAAATAGCTGCCACAACCCTCGATATTAGAATGCAACTGAGAAGAAGAAAAGGATAACAACAGAAAGAACAAATTGCTTTTGGGAAATTATATTCACTATGGTTACTTGTAATATCCAATTATATACACTATGGTTCCTTGTAATATCCAGAATGCTGCAACTAGGTTCTCTACAAAAAAATTTCAGGTTAAAGGTATACAAGCACCACAATGATATGTATATACACAGAAGAAGAAGAAAAAGATTATATATATCATGCATTGCAATATGGTGAACTGGACTTTCCCAAATGCAATGCAATGACAGTCAGCAAATTAAAATGAAGGACTGGGTTCACAGAGTAACACACCGTCTTTTTAGGAAATATATGCTGGTCCAGAGGTATGCTATTTGCAGTTTGCTCTAGTCCCAAAATTGAGAAGCCTTCTCGTTTCTTTCTCTCAAGGAAAACCTTCAAACTATCCACTGGGACTTCGATCATAGGAACCCACTTTTCTGCGGTCACACTGGGGAAAAAATTTGAGGAATTAATTTACTAAGACATTCATTTGAAATATAGAACACAAAAGTTTTATTGGGTAAACTAATAACCGAAATATACCATATTGTATCAGATGAGAGGGAGATCAGTTTGTGTCTCATAACAAAAATAGTAGACAAACAGAACCTAATTGGCAAGATATACATTAATATATAATATATATATATATATATTAGATAGTGGATAATTCTTATATGCGGATCTAGAAGGTTCCAATTATTGGACATCTCTATATGAGCCCCACATCTCAAGATTGGTCAGCGACCGTAATCTTACTTAAAAATAAACCAAAGTTTCAAGAAATATCTAGTTTATTGCCCACAAGAAATCCATATGTTGTGCCACCAAGTGGACCACCAGAGTGGAAAATTTTGTTTTGCAAAGTAATGTGGGGCACAGTACAGATGTACCACCATTGGGAAGCTCCAGGTTAGGAGGAGATCTTTAGTGAACAATTAACATTATTTTGGAAATTTTTGGGGGTTACTGATGAAGGATCATGCTCCACATCTCAGGTGTTACTAAACCCTGAGTTTACCAAACATAACATTTTTCAGTTTAAATTACCAGACTAGATTTCAAGCCATTTTAAACTCCAGAGATCACCAAAACACAAAAAAACAAAAACACGAAGACTACGTAAGTGTATAGGTATATATATAATGTAAGTTACAAATGGATGGTACTGAACTATCAACAAACCTGATGAGTTGGAACTGTTTGTCATGTACTATGTTAGCATCTGCAACGACCAAACTTGATGCCTTGAATACCTGGCAAGAACATTGATGTATGAGAAACTGGTCTGAAAAACTCTACACATAATACAACGAGCAGAAGAGTGGGAAAAATGGCCTTTATAGTCCCCATCACACACCTCACAAGTTCGTGCCAGGCCAGCAAGGTTAGGTATGCGATCAAGCAGAGATGCTACAAGGATAAGATGCTGTCTGCTTGCTCTCTCTCCCTCCACTGCCAGACTTCTAGACTGCAGCACCTGAGCAAGAAGCTTATCGTCCTTCTCGATTTCTGTTGTATTGCACATGAGATTACATTAATTTAAATTTTTTCTAGCAAAGCCTTTTAAGATGGACAGTGCTATGGAACCCAATATCTGTACAGTTTCCCAACCTATGTGCCATCTTCACATTGGGTTCTATAGCATTGTCCCTTTCTTAGTATAATTATGTGATGTGGTTATAACATGTGCCATGTGGATCGGGAGAAAAAATTGAGATAAGTAGGCATTTTCCATTGAAATTTTGACTTTTCACAAAACAATTAGCACCTTATAAGCTATCCATCCAAGTTTGTACATACCCACGAGTTGTTTGTAAGTTTCCTGGTCGCCCAAGAAGGAATTAACAGCCTTGTCTTGCTTCTCATGTTTAGAGAGGGTAATCTTTTTTTGAAAATCCAGTGAAATATCTTTAGGCAGCTGGGGATGCAATTTTCCTTCATTAGCATTAGACAGTATTTTTGTACAGTTTTCATCTTCATCGGATCTTAGGCTTTCATTCTTAATAGTCACGGCATCTTTTGCCATTGAACTCCGAAGTTCTTCTCTGGCATCCTGCAATACTGGAATCTGAGTTACCCAACATAGAAGAAAACTTCACGAGATAATGAAAATATACTTACATTTAAAAAGTTGAGCACTTGCTCCATAAAGGACATTGGTACACATTCAAATTCGAGTTCCTTTAATACAACAAAAGAAAATTAGATTCAGATACCCGTCAAGCAGAAACAAATACTGACTAGCAAACATAACGATTATACACACAGCTTGAACTGCCAATAACTGTGAGGAGACAGCTTGTGTTGTTTTCTATGTGAAAATGAAATCATCTTATTCTATATGGAAAGAAGATATGCGTTCCCTTCTTGCTTCATATTTTGAGTCGATATCTCATATTTGATTATGCTTTAGATTTGTGTCTCTCTCCCTAGAAGGTTTCACTGTTACTTATTACTTATTACTTACTCAATTGAAAAATACTTTTAAAAGAGGAAAAGATAGAAATGCAAAAGTAAAGGGAAGTTGATAAGAACCACTATGCTAAAAGTATTACTTGATGCCAAACATATTATAACTTAACTATCACCAACCAAAGACCCACCTCAACCCGGTTAACAAAAATCCCCGCAGGAGTGGCAGAGCTATTTGGACTGTAGGCATCAAGATATCCTCCCATTGATGCTCGTAAGCTGAAATGAAAACAGATAAAATTAATGTCAGATCTCACTATAATCATGTGTATAAGAGGCACGAACAAAAGTCTGTTTATTTAAGCTATGCTTGATTGCAAGCAAAACACATACATTTTGTACATATGTTTTGCATTGAAGTTGATTGACTACCTTCTCCACTATTTTAGTTGGTAAGTGTGTACGTGGCATGCAAATAAAAATAGCTGTTGAAATATGATTTAAGTTCATAGAGGAATGGGACTAGGATTGGGTATTGAATTTACATATTTCATTACATTTGCATTTAAAAAAATTATTTCTTAGAAAACAGTTTGTCTTTTAATGACCAATCAAAGTTACACTCAAACAGCATTGCTGGCTTTTACTGACCAAACAAAAAAAGAAAAAACAGATAAAAACTTTAAACAGGATTATTCTTCCAATTTAATGAAGTAATATGAAAAGATCTAAATATCATATTTGGAATAATTGACGTTTTGAATTCTTGTAATGGTAAATTTGTGAAGAAAAGTGAAGGTGCTCTTGGGAAGGCTGCCCCTTTAGGCTTCCTGTGGTATATTCGGAGGGAAAGACATGTACTTTTGAAGGTATGGACAATTCTGTTATGGAGATCAAGGCATCATTTTTTTAGGTTTTTGCTTGCATGGATGCATAGTTCTTCAGCTTTTCTTTCACCTTTTTTCTGGATTTTATAGATTATTTCTCTTCATGATTAGCATTGTATATTTTTTGTATAACTGGAATTTTCTGTTCTCTTTTTAACAAATTACTATTATCAACAAAAAACAATCTCGCACCAAATTCAATGTCATTATACCCCGAAAACAAGTATTGGACCCACAAACTCCCCATGAGTATCCCAGATTTATAATCAATTAACAAGTTATGTTTTGAGTAAGCACACTTGGACCAATAGTTTATTTGAAATTTTTGTAATGGCAAGGAAACAAAACTTAACAATGTTTATCTGATACCCTATTTTCAACACGTTTAATCATTCCAAACATTACCCCTAACATATAACGTAGGCACATAACAGCAGCCACTGCCGCCACTGCCAGATTAATTGATGAAATTGCACATCAGACATAACTACAGACTAGTATCAATTATTGATAAAAGCTAGCTTAGGAGATAGATGTTTCAACTTTTTACTAGATAAAATATTTGGAATAGATTATTTGTATTGCCTGTTTTATCACAAAGAAATAATAAGAAAGAAGGTGAAGTACACTTTAGTGCGGAAAATGATGTTGAGATATCATACCGCATACAATCAGAGTTCTTTTCCAGGTAGGATTTCAAATCTTCAAAGCACCTCTTCTCTAAAGTCATAGTTTCAGAGGCTTTAGAGTCTAATGGAGGAAATTTTTTGCAAAGAACTTGGTAAACCAGCAACTGCAAAGTGAATCAACTCACAATAAATGAAAAGGCATTACACACAGAATAGAAAGAATAGAAAGGATTCAGTATTCATCAACTTTGAATCAGCCAACCTGGGCAAAACCACGCAAGCTGTGGTGATGTGAGGTTAAAAGTGGAACTATGGGAGGAAGTAATTCATTCAAATGCTTGTATTGAACAGCTTGAGATGCATGGAGTATGACATTGGCTGCTATAAATACATAAGAAGAGAGCGCCTGCATTTCATGTCTAATAATTAGTAGAATAGATGTCTACCAAACATCAAAGGATATTACCCTAAGGGGAGAGTATATGTAAAAAGTAGAATTCACAAAATAAAGCTATAAACTGCTAATAGAACCAATGTCATGTCAATGGAAATGTAATGTTCTATCCATATGTACCCAAATGCAAGGAATTAAAGAAAAGTTAACTCTTCTTAGTAAGAATTGGATACGTGCACTTACAACGATCAAGTGGAATGAGAGCCCATGAGCTATGAATTTCTGCTCAATTTATGAGTTTATGATATTTCTGTTCTTTATTTTCAGTCTAGATGTCTTTTGTCCTAGCTTACAGCAAATATTCTATAATTTTCAACAACTTGAATCTGCATAAAAGGGAGATTCTAAATTATGTCTACAAGAAACATTATGTGTATGTGGTCGACAGGCAACTGCAATCCCAAGAAGCTCTTCAGTAGGTATCATGAAAAATGTAGTTCTTAAGAAATAGTGTTCCCTTATAATATATCTCCTGCTCCTAAAATATTAAGATTCCAAGAGGTACTTGGTAGAACTTTTCAACCATTAAGAATATCAGAAAACCACAAGAAAAAAAAATTGAGACGAAAGGTCATAAACTCATAACGACTCCAAAAGAATATATACCTGAGGCCGCATCTCATAATTTCTTAACACAGGAACTAGTTGCTCCCCAACCTGCAATCCAGCAATAATGTAGGAATTAATAAGTGTGGTTCTTCGATTTTTTAAATCCCAAAAGCTTGTTCAAAAACTTATGGAAGACAAAAATCAAGAATCCCAACGGGCTTGAAAGACCTCATCCTTGAGTTAAGGTCCTGGATCCTAACTCCACAAACATAGTACTCACGCTTAACATTATCAATTCATGACTTCCAGGCTGCATTTTGGACAACACCATTCAAAAGAAAAGCCAATCCAAGTCTAACCACATGATTAACCAGTTAATTAACTACCTGCTTATCGCAAACCCAAGCCTGGTTACTTTGGACTGTTTACTTTTCAGTAAACTGTGACTTTTTCAGCAAATTAGGTACAAACGTACACATTCCATTTTTCTCATTCCAGCTGTACACCACCCAACTATACAGTGTGGGTGTGAAATCTGAACTGCCCAACATATGCCAAAATACATCATTGTCAAAACCTTGGCATATGTTGACCTAGGTTTTCATTTCATTGTCATCATCAGAAAAGCAATCTTTAACCAAGCATTAATACCGGACATGGAGAAAAAGAGTAGGAAACTGAAAGCAAAAACTCAAGATAACTTGGCGACCACAAACAAAGAAAAAAGGTCAAGACAAATTTTAAGTTTATTCTCATATTCCAATATCAACAGGCACAACTAAGGTTCAATTACAATGGGTAGCCTCCATATCTCAGCAATCTTTTTGGTTTTTTTGGTTATAAGGTAAACAAAAATCCCACAAGTACAAGTAACTAATGAAAATAATTAAACCCTACTGTAGCAAATAATTAGCCTAATTATTGTTTTGCTCCTACACCTAAAATAGGTGCATAGACCACCAAGATTCCCATTAACCATATTGTGTTTTACTCTAAACATCAGACCTCCAATATGTGAGCTCCAAGATAGCTAGGAAAAACATGTTATGGTATTACCATGATGACAACTGATAAGATACATATGTATACAGTCCCGCTCACCTAAGGACGTAAAAATGAGGTCATGTGAGGTCCTCTTTAATAAAAGCCCTTAAATTAATCTAAGGGTACATATGCCTAATAATCTTAACCCTCACTCATGCTCCTCTTTTAATTTAAACAATCTCTTTTAATTTGCAAAAATAAAAAGAAAAAGAAAAAGGAATACAAGTTCAATGCTTTTGTCTTCCTTCCTCCCCACCAATCTTCTCCTCATCATCCTCTTCTCTCTCGCTCTTTTTAGGGTTTAACCCTCTTTTTCAGTCTCGTTGAACCAAGCTTTTCAAAGGCAACTTCTTCCTGAGTCTGTTGATTAATTTGATTTCAAATTTGTTCTTTGAATTTTTTTCTTCTTCAGAAAATTGGTATTAGTCATCAGAAAACAATTTGGATGTTCTTTCTTTGATTGTGTAGCTTTCTAATGCAAAAAATTTGGATGCATACGGGTGTGCCCCCATTAGTGTTTAAGAATCAGGAATTAAATTCAAGATAAATGAAGGGCATACCCTTGTGGTTCCACCATATTTGTTAAGAACCACGGCTACATGAACCTTTCAGATGCAAAACTCAAAGATGGATTCAATCGAAATCAACCCTTTGGATATTCAAGAGACAAAATTTTCTGAAAAAAAAAATTCAAAGAACCAATTTGAAATCAAGTTAAGCAACAGACCCAGCAAGAAGTTGCCTTTGAAAAGGTTGGTTATGCCTACCTATGTTCAACGAGACGGAAAACGGAAAACAGGCTGAGGAGGGGAAGATTGCTGGGAAGGGTTTGTTTGAGTAAAAAGAGGAGCATTAGTGAGGGTTAAGATTATTAACTATATATGCCGTTAGATTAATCTAAGGGCTTTTATTAAAGAGGACCTTACAGGACCTCATTTTTAGGTCCTTAGGTGAGCCGGATATATATATATATATATATATATATCTAATAGAAAATATAAAAATAGCATAGAGTCCACAAGTGCTAATATTTTATTAAAAACCCAAGGGAAAATATACTGTAATAAAAACCAAGTTGCACAGAAGATATGCCTTAAATGACGAGGAAAAAAAAGGTGTACAAGTCCCCTTCAGAATAGAGCAATAAACTTAAGCACCATACCACGTAAAATCGATACAGCAAGAGCATTAGATAAACCATCCTAAGCTGATTGTTAATCCTTTTTCTCTTGCACTGTTATTAACAGTCAACACGAAACTATGACCTGAGCTGAACCAAAAAGTAAGTATTTGCTTAATGCAGAAGCCTTTTTCTCTACAGGCTTGTGCATGTAGCTTGTAAAGTCCACTTTCAGTTACATGTCAAGCCTTTTTCTCTACAGGCTTGTGCATGTAGCTTGCAAAGTCCACTTCAGTTACATGTCAATTTATAGAAAACCATTTTGCTATCCGACAAACAACAAGTCACATTGCATGTGGAAATAAACATCCTTAAAGTCCTTGATTAACAAAACTAAACACACATACTCCCCTCCCTCTCGTTCACAATTATTATGAAAGTGAAAGAGGTTGTTTTTGCAATGTAAAACCACTAAAGAAAGCCTTACCAATGGTGGGAACTTCAAGTACATATTAATTGCGAATGTTTCCAAGTATTGACGAACTGCAGGTAAGTTGTTCCTCTGCATTAAATTTACAAGTAATTAATTTAAAAATAACAGATGTGTACCATCATAACTGTACAATTATACAACAAGCAATAAAAGTGAACACTATCACAGAGGAAACCCTCTCCACTTGAGGGGACAACCATTACAAAAAAGATTATAATGTTGCAGTCCAGAGCAATGATATGAGACAACGTTTACTTACATAAAGAGATATGTGTAAACAGTGTGCAACTTCCGAAACTATATCTTGACAGACGAAACGTGACAAAATACATATCATTTGCCACGCACGTACCTTACGCCTGTGGATCTGTTAAGATACACAAAAATAAAGAAAAAGAATAAGGAAACATAACAAACAGAGAGGTTATAATAAACACCATCCAACCATCCATAACCTATATTCTTATTGAATAAGCACAATGTTGACGTGTCTAAGTATTCATTCAAGCATCTTCTATAGCAGGTTTAGAAGATTTTACACAAAACAAACAGTTGCAGATTGTGTTCACATTATTATTTTCTCAATGACATTTTTCACTATCATTCGCAGAAATCCCATTCTAAATCTATCTTCAACTTAAAACAATTGCCCTGGCTCAGTAGTTTCAGCTGAGGTCCCTATTCTCAACAATTTAAAGGGAAAGGATACTCACTGCACTGTACTTCTTATACAGCTCCTTTGCAAGATCCTTGTCGTTTACCTACATTGGCAAATGATCAACATCAGCACACCATTTTTACAATCTTTAGCCATCCTGTTAAACAAAAGACTATGCACCTAAATCTTTTTATGGAGAATGCACTGCATGTAATGTAACTGGAAGTCTGTAACAATAAAAATCATACCAGCTAGCAATAAGGACATGATTGACTGAATGATATATTTAATCATAGGAGTTGAGAGAGAGAGAGAGAGAGAGAGAGAGAGAGAGAGAGAGAGGATTCCAGTGTCAAATCATTTTATGTGGAAATTGTGTGGGTCCAGCAACTCAAGATCCTAATAAATATGTAGACCTTATTTGGGAATTAAAGTTCACGAAAACCATACTTAACCGCAACCCTTACAAGCGAAACCAAATAGTAGGCAAGCTTAAATAATCAAATTAACAAACTGTGACAGCAAAAGTGTAACAGAGTGGAGCAAGCAATTAAATTTTTTGGGAAGATAAGAGTCCAACTATGCTGGCAGGTCAACCTGCTGTATCTTTTAGGACACAGGAAAGGATGAGCAGCGAAATAGAAAACACATGATAAGCAATGAACGCATCCAAAAGGTATTTAAGACCAAAAAAAAATTTGCAGATGCCTTTACAGGTATAAACAAAACTGAAGGCTGCAACTGCAAGAAAATATTATTTCATTAGCATAAGTTTGGAAAGAAAGTTCTATTAAACACAAAATACATGGGAAAGCTATAAATTAGAAGACATGGAAAACATATTAACAAAATGAATACCGCAGAATCTAGAAGCTCAAGCAAAAATATTTTTCCAGATTCCAAAGCTGCATGGCAATCTTCATTTTCATTTGGTGATCCCACCAAATCGGACAAGTCTGCTAGCTTGGAAAACAGAACAGCAACAGAGGCACGTGCGTACAATTCTGTGTTGATAAATTCCTGAGAATAGATTCCAGAAAATATTTAGACTACAAACTTCAAAACTCCCTAAAAGGTAACCTGAAGAGATTAAAAATGCCGGAAATCAATATGAACCAGAATAAGGTCTCTCCATGTTGTGATTAAAAAAAAATAATGAAGTTCAAATAAGGTCCAAGCAAATAGAACAATACTCATGCAGACTTGTCATATTTGTATATGATTTCCTTCAAAGGTCCAGGTCATCAACATGACCCAGTTAAAAAAGAATATTAAAACAAACTACCTACGACAAGCAAGTTGCTTCTAAATGGAAAGCCGACTTATATTGAAGTTTCCTAGTTATGTGAAGCTAAAAATTATATGACAACCAAAACTAGCTTCTACTATTGAAAATGCCCCAAAGCTACGTATGACTATCAACGGAGTTATTCCCTTGTCAAAGGTAGATGATACGTGTTCATTACCACAATATATTACCAATATTAAATTCAATTACTATGTAGCCTACTTTGGTCAGCTCAGTATCAGGGCCTTTTGCCAATAAAGAAACTTCAGTCCTTGTGTCATGATTGTCAGCTAATTCACCTCCAAAGTCCTCATCGAATGCAACTGGGCAAAAATAATCATGTTACAAATCATATTCTATGACAATGGAAAACAATATAAATATCAACACACCTTAATCATATGAGATGTGTAACGTTTTTTTTGACAAAGAGAAGTTTATATGAGGTGTAACTCACCAGAACCATGTAGTGACAGCAGCTTCAGCTCCTTCACATAGTACTTTATAATCCTAGGATACGATAGACACAGCCCTGTTAAGTGTAATGCAGAAAGACGAATTGTACGGGGACTTTTTGTGCCTTCCTCAAGAATTTTCTCAACAAACTGTCAGAAAAAAAGATGTTAAAAGATGATGCTCTTATGACCAAAAAAATAAATGACGCTCAAAACATTATACTTATCAAGACAGGATCAATAACCTTATACTTGTACACTCATAATCAACAGAAACAATACAAGTGTGCCTCAACATGCGCACACACGATACATAAATATACAGCCATCATAGGGGAATTTTCTCTTGCCAAACTGTAAATCCGGACCAGATTCACAATTTGGCAAGAGTACAATTTCATGTGTAAGGGACACAGTTTTTGACACAGTTTTAGAAACATTCTTAAACCATATACATTTTATCATCTAAGAGTTGAAAATGCATTTGACACAAAACATAAATTTTCTTAATTATTTTATTTGGAACAATAGACAAACTGTACAAGACGTGTTTAGTTCCTTCACTTAGCCCTCTTCTCTCTCTCATACTATTTTCTTCCTACCTGTAACCTTCTCAGTTCCTTCACTTTCTTCCTCACCGAAACTCATTAGATATGGCTATCAAATCTCATTGATCAACATTATGTACAGACCAATCAAAACAGAAGATTTCAAATTTCACTTCAATTCTCCCTCTATCTTCTCTGTCTTCCCATGGTTCTTAATTAATTGATTTTTCTTCGTTTTCTCATTTGTGGTCTGGTTTCACAGTCATTTGGACAAGTGTAATTTAGGGATACTTGTTCTGGACTAAGATGTAAAAGAAAGGAAACATTTGTTTCTGGAAAAGAGAAGAAAGGAATTAAAGAATGGGTTTCTAAAGAATTAAGTATAATTTGATAAGGAATGTCATACAGTTTCTAGAAAGGGAAAAAAAATGGGTTTCTAAAATTTAAAAGTTTCCATATCTGCAAAGCTTAAGTTTGATGTCAGATTTAAACGAAATTACAAGAGATTTCAATTTGATAAGAAATATCAGAGAGGGGACATATGGTTAGCAAGCACATAATTGAATTCGGAGGTGGCCGGAAGGGCTTAGACCAAAGCGAGAAAGACTGAGACAGACACACAGAGAGATGCCGGTGTGTGGGTGTCTTTTCTTGCCACCTGCACATTTCTTTTCATTTTAAAGTTCCCCCAGTGCACTCTCCAACTCTTCATTTAAAAAATCAGATCATCCTACTAGTCAGCACAGGTTCCTGATATTGATTCTTATCTATAGTAGATAAAGAAGATGCCAGATTTTTAACAGGGAGGAAGGTGAAAGAAAAACATGGTGAGAGACAGGGAGAGAGAAAGGATTAACTACAAAGCAGAAGGTGACTGCACAAATTATCTGAAGAAAATTAAACACGCCTCAGGCAGTGTGTTTAATGTTACCAATAGAATAATAATAAAGAAATTTTTGTTTTGTGTCAGATGCACTTTCAACCTTCAGATGATAAAACATCTAAGGGCTAAAAAAGCTGTGTGAAAAAGCTGTGTGAGATTCATTTTCAACCCTATCGATATATTATTTGGGATTAAAAGTTAAGTTTTAGCTTAACACACTTATTTAAACACCTCATTAGAGAATGGTTCATATCGATATATTATTTGGGATTAAAAGTTAAGTTTTAGCTTAACACACTTATTTAAACACCTCATTAGAGAATGGTTCATATATGTAAACACGGACATATATATCTAACTAACAATATATGTACACAGTTGGATAGATAGATAGATAGATATTATATATATATATATATATAGAGAGAGAGAGAGAGAGAGAGAGAGAGAGAGCACACACCCACTTCAGAGGCCCAGGTGCACCGTCAGTTATATGCATGCTCTCATCACTAAATAGGGATGAATGCAGAACAGAAGACAAAAGGGCTGCAATAGGTGCAACCTTCCGCTTGTTGCAACTGACGTGCAATATCCAAGAAGACTGAACCAACTGCCACATCATCTGAATTAACCAAGAGTCAAATGAAAGTTTAGCTATTTCACTTCAACAAAACATAATCTAAAGAAAATGCTATAAAATGGTAGTGGTGACTTATAAACATTCCATTACTTCATAATCTCTTAAGAGGATCATTTTTGCCTCGGAGAGAGAGAGAGAGAGAGAGAGAGAATGGGTATTTCAACACAAAGAAGGCAAGAATACAGACAAACAATAAAACCATCCTCAGTCCTCCAGGGATTCGTTCTACCATTTGACACCAATGGAACAAAAATATCAGCCTCACACAAGGATTAGCTTATGCCCTAGGCTTGGAAGCTTATATTTGTCCCCAGGTTAATAGAACTAAATTAACGGTCAAATCTCAATCTAAGATTCCCCCAGTACCCCCATCAAGAATTCCCTTCACAATGACGTTTACACTGAATTAAGTACCACCAAAGTTACAAGGATATTAAATGACTGGAGCATACATGCAATTATAACACTCCAAGAGATACAGCAGGCATGAAGTAATTTTTATGCAATTCTTTTCTCCTAAAGGTGTAACTTTCAAAGCCCAAGTAGTTTTCCAAAATCAGTTGAAAACTAAAAAGCAACACACAAAAACAAATTTAAACATTGAGTGTTATAATTTTTAACACCATAAACCCCAGTATTATCCTTAACGAAACTTAGTACACAGTCCCAGCAAATATAAAAAAGTTTAGACAAACCTAGCCCAAATCCTCCTTCCTCTCTCACCACCACTGCCTAACTGCTCTCTCTCTCTCTCTCTCTCTCTCTCTCTCTCTCTCTCTGGGAAATTGAGAAAGAGAATGAGAAAGTGGAGAAGAGAGGAGAGAGAGAGAAAGAGGGAGAGGTTCACGGTGGTGGTGGAGTTTCCGGCAGTGGGAGGGGAGGAGGAGGAAGGGGCTGCTGGGATCCTATGTTCTTTTTTGTTTTCTTGTAAGTTTTAAAATAAAAATAAAAATTAAAGGGTAAATTCGGATGTTTCATGATAAAAGAAGCTAGCTGGGTGTTCTTAGACATATGCCTAAACAGAAACACTCTAAACATTTCTTCTCCCTCAGAAAATCCCATCCAAATTAATGAGCTCTCTCATAAGCCATGATATGGCCTACAAAAGTTTTATACACAATATGTAAAAGGATCAGCACCTAAATTAGGGTGCCAAAAAGGGAAAGTGGTTCGCAATGGGACTGGAAAGTATTAATAGTTAAATGGTAATTGACGAGTGAAATTCCACAGAAATATATCCCGGCTGTCATTCAGCTGGCATCACAACCACATGCTACCCTACCATGACAGAGAGCATCCACAAGCACAATTCTAAGAGTTTGGAAATGAACCTGGGCATCCACCCCATCACATAACGAGACAAGTAAACCAGACTTTCCCTCGGCAAATAGGCCCAAAACTAATCGGACTGATCTGAGCATTGGTAAAACAGAACCTTCCCCAGCGTTCTCAAGGCTGCAAATTTATACAGAAAAAAGGTGGTGGGTCAAAAGGAATACATAAAATCTCCATCAGCAATAGCCATTATTATTACAACAAAACCACATTCAGACAGCACGCAAGAGAGTATCTAAAGTATATTTCTCCAGTATTCAGAGAAGCAATGCGAAGAGAGATCTTTCTTTTCCTTTAATTTTACTACTACAAAACAACATTTAGACACCAGGCAACAGCAAGTGTTTGGGCATACTTATGGGGTACTCTTTCTCCAGCCTTTAGGGATCTTTCTTTTTTTGTAAATTTATTAGATTGGGGAGCAGTGGTTGGATAGAGTTGTATTACATTGTAGGAGGTTGTGTTTGCTTTTGTTAGGATGGCTGTATTATTTCGTTGGTGGACCTCACTCTGGTTCACTCAGTTTTGTATTGCGGATTTTAGCTGTTTAATGAAATTTGTTTCTTATAGATATATATATATATATATATTTAAAATGAGAAAAGTGATTCAAAGAGATCTTGAGCTATCCACCTGTTCTAGAATAATATATTGCCTCATTGCATTAATAAAAACACTAATTATTAATAAAATAAATCAAACGATTTATGCACAAACTGCTGAATTTGTTTGTACAAGACAGATGCTACAGCCCTCTTCCCAACCACCAAAAGAAAACCCAACAAAAATTAGATATCTAATGGGAAGAAATCATAATGAAAGCGGTACCATTGAACTCTTCTCATTTTGTACCTCTCAAGAAGATCAGTAAAAATCCATCTGAGAGCAGCACCCGAGAAGAAAAAGCTATTGTCCTCCAGATGAAGCCCATTTTTAAAAGCATAGCTAGGAATTGAAAGTAGGGATTCTAGGCACATCCACTGCATCAGTCACCGCAAACCATTTAAAATCTTGTAATGAGTTAAATATCCATAGACAGAATAAATTCACCTTTACACAAATGACAAGTACCAGCACTGAACTGAAATGCAAGAGAAAATTAGGAATGATGGAAAATAATATTTGATGTATTAGAAGTTTAGAGCAGAGACACATAAATAATAAAAGATTCAGCGACTTATTAGAAAATAACAAGGCGACATTTGGCTGTATTATTTACGAAATTTCAATGTTCCATATGGTATGAAATGCACTAATAAGACAAAAATCTTATTAAAATCTTTGACAACATGTAGCTAGGAAATTAAGATTCCTCACCTTCCAATTCATTAAAACTGCACGTCGAGTCCGTACAAATACTCCAACTGCAAGGAGATTATTTATGTTCTGAAGAAAAGAAAGAACCAAGGAATCTAACAGAGGTTTTCCAACTGATGATAACAAGAAGCTGTCATATTTCTTGACCAGATCCAAAGCTTGAGGAGAAAAAACAGATGCTAGTGCTGTGAGAGCAGGAGCTAATGCTTCATATGCTGCAAGACATATTTCAGCTCCAGTCTGCTTTGGAGCATACAGATAAGCCACTAAAATTAGCTCATGAAAAACTGAAAGTCTTTAAAACTGATTCTTCATATAACACAATCTACAACATACCTCTGAATTGCAAGCTGGAGAGGAAACAGTTTTCCAATAGAATTCCCACATAAAATTAAAAGCAAGGTCAAGTGATACGTGGCTTTTAAATTGTGCACACCATGATGAGATAGTTGCAAGAGCCTTGATGGACATTATCTATTTATAAACAGAAGGAAGACAGGAAAGAAAAATCAGCAACAATAAGATGTTCTTCGGTAAAGCCACTATCATTAATGAGAAAGAAACTTAATGTTTCGTGAAAGATCACAAGATAAAAATGCACATATTCAAAACAATGCATGAATGCTTTGGTGAACGGGAAAAACAAAGTAATAAATATTTCTTTGATATTATAATCTAAAATGTGAAACTCCCATGAAGGGTTAATTAATCACCAAAAAATATGCAAGAGCAGAAACAAAAGCATGAAAAATGGAATACACAGGAATAATTACTACAAAAAGATGCATCAGAAGGTGCATGAACAACAAAACATTGTTGACTAAGGTAAACTGTAAACACTTGAAGTCACCAGTATTGAGATAAAGATGATAAGCAAGGGGAAAAAGAGGATCATTCTTTAACTCCACCATGCAGGAACCTATAAAAATATTAACTAGTCTAGTCGTACTAACACAGAACTGTACCCACCTTTTCGGATGAAGAAGTACACAACAATTAGGCATTTTAAATGAAAATAGAATGCACACAATGTGCCTTTGTTTGCAGATGATCTACTGCATTTCAAATTTTTAAGTAAACCAAAGGTAAGTAGTAGGACACAGAATCATACTGCTTGCAACACCGGAGTGGTGGTAGAAGATGATAACCGGCGTTGACTAGGACCTCCAAGTTTTCCTCTCACAGAACCAGGAAGGATCGCATCTGTCATCTTAGTGGTATCAGTATATGAGAATATGGAACAAGACAAGTTCGCAAAAGAGACCAACTCTTCCTGCAAGCAAGACAAACAGAAGACAGTGACAAGTTAAAGGGGAAGCACATTATAGAGGGAAAAAAATTATAAGCTTGGTGCAATTTGGTCTCCATACCATTATAAAAATAAAAACGTTGGTAAACTTTTGACATAAATTAAGAGCATCTGCATGACCAAACTGATCGATTGATTCAAGCACATGAAATTCTGATTTGCCTCTAACTTTAGAACCATACTCAGCAACTCTTTCTTGCATCATCTGGAGCTCCAGAACCAAGCTCAAGGTGAGGATGAGAAACTTCACAGTTATTTGGTCCAACTTATTGTTTTCTTGGCAGAGCTCGTGACCATGATTTTGAATAAACTGAATGCATCAGAAAAAACATAAAGTCAAAACCTCATCCTGGGAAAAATCATAAAAGAGTACTTCCACAGCAATACCTGACAGTAGGATAAATGTAGCAAATTTGGTTTGTCAAAATATACTGACCAAAACTGGAAGACAAAGGATGAACATACAGCAAATCACAATTTGAACACAGAAAAAGTCCTACCACCAGTATAGGTATCAATTGATATTCCTCCTTGCATGCAAGAAAAAGCACTCTTGCCCACCGCTTTGCTTCAAATTCCCATGCATCCAAGTCTTCATCATCAAAAGTGATTGAATCATCAACCATGTGACGACTTGTAAACCAATTGGGGAAGTCATGAATACTCTTAAGAAGCTTCATTTCAGTACTGAAGCAGTTGGCACTACAATGCTTCTTCCCACACCCCATAAGCCATTCTTGTAGTTTCACTCTTAAGGAACCTAGAAATTGGGAGAGAGAGAGAGAGAGAGAGAGAGAGAGATTGTAAACATCTCGCAAGATTGCATACATCAAGTCTCAATATCCATTGATGGTAACTTTATGACTACTCGCACTTTCTTTTTTTTAATTAATTAATGTGGCAAAGTTTATGGATCAGTATCACATATTCAGTAGCAAAAAAATATATATTAAGGACCACACGGATTTTGAATGCATGCCAGTATATGTCTCTTCATGTACTCATCTATGATGTATGAATATAATATATGTACAGGGTAATGTTCTCTTACTAGACTTATCGTGCTGGAAAAATGCTTATGTTATCAGACTGAATCTGGACAAGAATCAAATTGATCAATGGTCCAGAACACAGATGTTGCCAGACAGTCTGGAACGAGAACATTGCCATGTATATACATATGTATAATAGGTAAGAATATGGCATGTACTCGCACATACATGTAATTGTGTACGTGTCTGACACACATGCACAAAATGCATAAGTAATTTCACTATTTCACAGATAAATAGAAAATAAGCTGGAATAAAAAGTGAGCACGATAAGCATACCACCAAAGCCAGTGAATTCCCATGGAAATGTTGAAATGAAGTGCATAAGTATATCAAGAGGCACATCACATGCACACACCACTGAAGCAGCGGAATCCAGGACTTTTTCACAAACTGGAGCCATGAAGATGTCCAATCAGTTATGCTCTGGCCTTTTAACAAATAACCATTGCAATGCAAATATTCAATATAAAAGACAATATATTATAATCTAACCAGATTAGTGATTAGAGACCTCGAAGACGATAATTAGGATTGAAATGTTGTTTGCTGCTCTCAATAACAAATCTCAAAGCATCAAGTAAAACAACTTTGTCATTGCAAGGGGAATTTCCCACTTGGATCATGTCAGGAATTGCATCTTCAGACCACTGTGCTTCACTTTCATTATCATCTACTCGAACTTGACAAGCAGTTGAAGAAATGCATTCAGCAAGGCACACCAATCCAGCTCTACCAAACGATTGCACCTTAGCAGTAGATGCTAAATTGATCAAAAATGCAACGCACATCCTGCAACCATAAGTAACAAAGAGTAAAGCATATACCAACCTCATCAAGCCCAACAGAAATTTCTCAGAGGACAGCAATTGAACTGAGCAAAGACACTGTCGTGCAAGTTTTAAATGTAATAAATGAATGATGCAATTAATTTCCAGCCCCAACTTATGTGCAAAGTAACTTTTGATAAAAAAAAGAAAATCTTTTAAAAGGTGAAACCCCAGTACATGGAAAGTATACAAGAGAAAAACCAGACGAACTGAAGTGTACAACCTAGCAGCTGCAGAATAAAGAAGTCATCCAAACAAGAAAAAAGAAAGGCAGCACAAGGTAGACACAACAATAAGGAGAACGTAAATATTCCAAAGCATTTTTGTTCCAATTGATTAAGGACACTAATTATCACATTCTGACAGTGCCAAGGAAGATCTCGTAATCCACTTGCCTAAAATTTAAAAAAAAAGACAAACAAATGATAAGAGTGCAACACCTAACAAAAGCAGGAACTATTATAACATATGAATCAAACGTAACAAACCAAAACATATAAAAACACGTTCAATCAGGTGTTAAATAATCCGCACACTAGATCTTGTTCTTTAATGTAACCGATGGCAATAGACTAAACTAGCAAATATTAGAAAACTTGTAAACACACAAGAATTATACTGGTTCGGCAGAACTTTTGCCTACGTCCAGTTGTGATTTCTTTAGGTAGAGAAATCACTGCTCCTTTGATTAATAATAGAGATTACAGAACTTTTGCAACCCTAGAACTAATCTCAAAACTCTCGGATGTCTCTGGCTGTTTTTCCTCCTCTAAAATAAGCCCTGCCGCACCAATTTATAGATATAGAGTTGGCTTACATGTCCCAAGGCTGATTGAATTCCTATTCCTAAGTAAATTAGGAAATTACGCTTATCCAAATCCAAATAGACTTCTAGAAATCCAAACCTAAATTGAATAAGGAAAACTGAAATTCTTTCCTAATCCCTCTAGGACAAGAATCGGTATACCTCTAATTTTCCTAAAACAATCCTAAACCAACTAGGACATATTTGACGAGCCAAAATCCTAACATCAGGAGTACCGTACACATGTTTAAAAGTAATATGCCCAAACGAGATCAGCAGAAATCAATTAAAAAGCAACAGAGACTTCCACAGAAAAGGCACTAAATTTCTCATGCAGCATGAAACTTTTTTATTTCTAAAGAAACTTTTTGTTCAAATCTGATGAACAGAATTCCACCACCCCAACTAAATAAAACAGTGGACCAGATGTCCACTTCACTGCAATACAACAAAATCCCACCACTCCAACTGAACAGAACATAGCACAGCTCTAAAGAAATGAAAAGAGCCATTGTCACAGACCCCAATCCTATCTCGCAGCAGCTCTCCAATCTAACCCTATGAAAAGGAAAGATAAATCCCTAAAAGCAGGTGTCCTGCAGCCTTTGATGACAACCAGAATCGAACTTCCTCCAACACCACCTTCACGTCATCCCCAATATGACCCAGACTCCATCCAAATGACGCAAAATACGGCTACCACAACACAGTTCCACATCACTTTTGCCTTCGTTCCCCCTCAAGGGCCTTCAATTTTTCAGAGGAAAATAAATCGCTATTATATATATATATATATATGACTCTGTGACTATGTAGGTATGCATGCATATATTACATCCTAAAGTGAGTACAAACAACCTGCATATCATGTTATTTACTTGCACCACAGTTGAGGAAATATTAGCATATAAAAACTCAATTGTCCATGTAACACTGAAAATTAAACCAGAGAATAAGGCTGACATTACAATGCAATTACCCAAAGAAACCTACTTCAGATGTTCAAGTGAACACATTCTAGAAAACTCAAACTAAAATCTAATTAGATTTCATATGAGAAACCTCTTCTTCTGTAGCTCTCTATTATCACTATATTCATTGATGAAAAATCATCAAGCAGATTGTAGCATACCCCGCATTCAAGCAACTTGTATATTGGTGTAGAAACCTAGCTGCGCCTTCAATTGTCATTGAGGAGTATATTCCTTTTACACCTAGAAGTGAAACAACAGAGTAGTAAGTCAACCTAGTGGGATTATAACACTCTTAATCAATATCATTGCTTAAAGGATTATATCAGGAAGAAAACAAAATGAGATAATAATGTATCCACCACCATGACATAGAAGATTAGTAATCGTTGCAAAAATTATGATATTTGAACATAGAAGCATGACCTATAAAATAATGAACCATTACCTATCAGACTAAGAAGTGACCTATAATATGATACAAAAGGTCAAATATGCTGAGTTAAGTTGTAAATGCAAACTCAAAAAGATAACAAACCAAATTCTTTGTGGTGCACAGGGTCATTTATCCCTTCCATCAATGGACCCAGAACAAAAGATACAGGCACTGATTTTGTATGAGTTCCATAATTCTTCCAATCAATGACCAAAAATGACTGCATGATCAAGCACCTAACTGCATCATACACAAAAAAGGGAATTATGTCTAGATTAATTTGTTTCTACAAATAAACCAGAAAAAGTTATTTAGAGTAAACTAACATTCCTATTAAACTAAAAATGATTAATGGTTGAGCATTCCAGTCACTATTACCTTGAGGATTATCATGACGAAAACCCCGTTCCCACAAAATAGCTAACCAGTTAAAGATTTCGCCTGGGGTTTCAATATGGCTTTGATGAACTGCTCCAGTGACAGTTGTAATATTACGATGTGTGGTAGAGTATTCAAGCAACAGAGATACCTGAAAAACAACATTAGTTATAAGATGGGGTAATACAAAATGTTGATAAGATTGTAACCTGACTCATCAATGCCAGACCATTATTTTACTTTTCCAAATAAGTAGTAAGTTATACTCATACAGACATTTGATATAGTCTGTTATAACCATATCTCATCTGGATGAAAGTTAGAATAGGTACATGGTGACATGAAGAGCACGATAACCATCTAAACACACCTGGGAATTCCACACTGCTTCAACCAAGTGAGTGCCAAACTCTTCAAGCATTTCATATAGCAGTACAAATGCCTCCCACTTCTGGCTGTTCAGACAAGACCCAACTTGGCTGCATATTTTCCCCACACCCAGTGACTTTGCTTCCTTATCAGCCCACTGTTCCCTCTTTGTCATACCATGAGGCATTGAATGAATTTCCGGTAATATCATCTCCTCTGAAACAGGGGACGATTGACCTGCTTCATTTATCCGTAGTGCCGTCTTGAACATATGCAATGACTGCTTCCTCACTAAACTCTCCTTATCAACCTGAACAGTGAAACGCAGAAAATAAAAATAATCAAAGATTATTATGATTTTGAACTGCTAGATTAATGAGCTTATCAATGAATTCTAAATAATAATCGAAAAAATTGATAATGCAAGTACCAAGCCTTTTTTAATTTCGTCCCAAAATTCTTTTTGAGCTCTTATATCAAATTCTTCCACTTTATCACTTGTCTCAGCATCTCCGCATTCTTCTGTACAAGAGTATAAAGACAAATACAGGGACAGTACACTATAAGCATCTCTTCTCTCCACAGTTCCAAGAGAAAACAGCAGCCCACAGCACTCCCAAATTTTCTTAAAGAAACTGTTTCTGGAAGACAATCACGTACATTCAGCTGAAACGATATATACATACATAAAAGAGTATGCACACATATATATAAAGGAAAATATGTATACGTATTAAAAAAAAACCATATATGCATATACGAAATAATATATCTAGAATGCAGGTGAAATTAGGAAGACAAATAAAGACTAATGCAGTTGGAAGAAATTTTAGTAACTACCTTGAAAGTGTAAGGGTCTGCCCATGTATTGAGATTTCAAAAGAGCAATAAGAAGAAAATGCTTTGAAAATTATTGGGAGGAGAAAGCCAGTAGCACAGGACCGGTGTTCCAAACTTTGTAAAAGCAATCGTTCAGTCAAGCTACAAAGACCCCAAGTCAATTTACCAGCAACATTTTGAGCATCAAAACACCTATGTGGAATCATTGATTCTGAGGATGCGGCTGTTTTCATGCTATGAAGGGCAGCATCAAGGATTAAGGTTAGAATGTGGCATGAAATTTGCAGCGAAAGTGACCCAGATTGATACGGGCTGTGTTTTTCACTCATCTCCAAATGAGTTACACAGTCAATAGATCCCAGCACCCACTGAAAGATATCTGGTACCTCATTTTGAAGCATACCCATAGAACTAGCAACTACACTTAGAAAATAAGGCACCAGGGTTGCCTCCACAACTACCCAGGTTTTTGTCTCGATCACAACACTAATAAATGATTCTGTAACCTAGTACCAGAATTGCACAAAACCAACACCAGCATGCACAGCAAGCAACAGCTCGTTACAAGACGAAATTTCGTAAGGACAGCAAATTGACAACAAGAAGCTTTAAAAAGTTTACCTGGTTAAGCATTTTGCGGTCAAATATATGCGCTATCTTCATCAATGGAAGATAACTTCTCCAAATAAATGATTGCAAAGCATCATGATTAGAACCTACAGGGAAAATATATTCAACAGTATTGAATAGAATATTTAGCCCCAACAAAATACTTATACACTTCGAAATAAACAGTAAAGAGCCTCTCCCACTATATCTTAGCAAGGAGAATGACGACTGAGTAGAAATTAAATTATGATTAAGGGCTGGCAATGAAACCATAAAATAAAAATACAACATCGGGAAACAGAAAGATCAGAGCATTAAGACAACATTCTGGCACCCGCTTGCCTAATCCCCAATGAAAAAGTGCACACTTGAGGTTTAGTTGCATGCAGTTCAAGAACAAGGGGTCACTTGTGGGTTAGTTGAAATTGAACGTACTACTGGATTGAAAGTAGTTTACTCTTTGCTTGTTAATATACTTAACCAGTATCAATTAAAATAGGTTTATGTGTAGTCAGAAATTTAAGTATAATTTTTTTTTAAACCTAACTAGAAGAAACACACAGGATGAAGTTTTGTATTTCAAATATCAAACTTGGTCAAGCAAATAAGCACTTCGAAGATCCGTACTACAATTTATCAGAAGATTATATATATTTCCATTATCACACAACACGTTGGAAACCAATCAGAACATCACTGTACCAAACTCAAACTTAATTGCATCAAAAAACAATAAAATCCATTGGGGTTAGCCTAAGTGGTGAGGAAGGGTAGGGAAATGGGTTAGGATTAGGATAGGTCCAAAGATAAACAACAGTGAAAATCCAACTGACATTAAAGCCACCTTTCACAACCATTTGATATAAAACTCCAACCATTGTATAAGAAAAGAAAAATATTTCTGAGATGGAATTAGGGATATGACTTACCGAATTTCTTTAATAGATGGCAAAGTGCACTAACCAATGATGCCAGATAGTTACAGTGATTGGAATCCAACATCGCATCATGTATCTTAAGATCCTATACAAAACAAACAAACCTGACTAACCATTAGCTCAAATTCAACCACGCTATTTTCAGTAAAATAGCAAGCTGGACAATAAATAAACAACAAAGTTCAAGAAATCATTCATGATTTCATCTCATGTATTTAAACCAAAAGCCCATCTCAACTAATCCAAATTAATCATTCTAGCAACTCGGTATCACTCAAATGGCAGATATATCAGCCCATTAAACACAAAACATGCCTCTTACATATTTAACTTGGCAATTTTCAACAAGAAAGCTGGGTAGGGTATATATTTTATTGGAGTCTTGCAACTTTTTGTGGCATTTACTATGAGTTTTATTTATGAAGTGGAAAGGCTATCATCAGATTATCATTTACAAAAATGTGTGCCAAATCGAGGACTTGAGTTTCCATGAAGTCACCCAACTTGTCTAAATTTCTTATGTGCTTTCTTGGGTATTCGACATTATTTTCTTGACTATTCAAGATAGGAAAACAAAGAGTGCTCTGTATGTAACACAAACATAGTAATGCAGCATTTTTCTTACGAAAAACTCAAGCATTATGTCACTCAACTTACAAATAACCAAAACCCCACCTCAACTAAACCAAATAATCATTCTAGAAACTGGTATTTTTCACAATTCAAATGAACAGCATTCCGTTATAACCCAAAAGAGTGCCTTTATCTAACTCAATTAGCATTTCCTCCACAAGCCAACATAGCAATGCAGCATTTCACAAACTGAGTATTTGATGAAGTAAATTAATCATACCTCAGAGAGCTTGGGAAAAGTATCAAGAAGTGAGTCAAAAAGTGAGGAGGGAGATAAGCCAGAAGAAGACAAAATGCAATCCAAGACGGCTGGAACAGCGGCTTGAGGTACTTGATTGAAGCTAGTGGACAGTGAATTGATAAGAGCGGCCATAGAGCCTGTTTCTCTTGTAGACATTTCCTTCAGAAAGATTGCTCCTCTCTCTCTCTCTGAAAAGTAGTTGGTGAAGATGTACAATTGAAGTGGTTCTGATAAACCCTAGGGTTTAGAATAATTAAACCGGGAAATTTCTACACAGTATTCAGTTTTTTTTTTTTTTTTTTTTTTTTTTTTTTTTTTTTTTATGAGTTCAATTTTTTTATGAGCCTTAACTTGGTGGAGAGACGTTAGAACAAGTATTTCCACGTCCTTATTTTATTTTCACATCCATTTTATTTTCAAAATTTTAAAAATAAATTTACTCCTTTATAAAATAATTTTTAAGACACAGGAAAAAACCTCATCTTAATCCACCTATTTTACCATTTGACAAAATTATTTATAAAAAAATAAAAATAAAAAAAGGGCTTAAGGACTCCTCATCCCCAGAGTAATTTCCCTTCTTTTTTTTTAACAAGTTTTTTTTATTTCTTGGTTTTTCTAGTACTTTGTTTGAGTGACTGCCGAGTGCTCGAATTTTTTATCATTGATGATTGGTGATTGGTGATTGGGATTTTCATATTTGATCACAAATGAAGCCGTTGACTTGAGATTTTGGAGGATTGACTTTTGATTCACCCCGTACCGAGTAAATGAAATTGATTTGTGTGCATGCTCTGTCCCAAAGATGGAATTCAGATTTCCCTTTTTTTCGTCAAATCAGATTATATGCCAGGCATACTGAGTTAGTTTGATTTGCATTTTGATGCACGCTTCCATTTCCCATTTGGGCATTTTTCTGAACCTTTGACATGAGACCACTGTCATTTATGCGTACTCAGTTAACATGATTGTGGGGTCCTCGTCGTCAATTAATGGCCATTCATATAGCTTCTCTAGTGTTCCGAATGCAATAGCTAATCTTAGAATGTATGATTTACATAGTTTTATGTATAATTTTGAGGTTCGTAAACATGATGATATTCATAATCTTAGTAATTTGCATACTAGGTTGGTTCCATCATCTACGATTAGTAAAGAGAATTTGCTTGAGTTAATAATTAAAGGGTATTTTAGAAATTGTCTCTAACAGTGACTAACAAATAACAAACAACATAAGTTAGTCCTAGTTAATGTCTCAAAGAAAAAGGTTGTCTTCTAGGGTTTTCTATAGCTTTTTTCTAGGTTTTCTTGACTATGACGGCAATGCTGCAAGATCTTCTGAGGGCGTGCAGAGAGTGCTGAGCCAAGCCTGATACAACAGACTTTTCAACGACGCATGGAGGAACTAGAAAAACGTTTGGGGCTCATCTCAATCTGTTTGAAAAGGATCGAATTGGGGTTACCTTTGAGGAGGATGAAATTGATGATTTGTTGTTGGGATCTCCTTATATGATGGTTGCAAGCGTCCTCAACACGAGGATTGTGAATCGAGAAGGCTTTTTGGGGGTTTTTACTCAGTTGTGGAGTGGAACTGATGGA
Source organism: Prunus armeniaca (assembly GCA_903112645.1). Lineage (NCBI taxonomy): Eukaryota > Viridiplantae > Streptophyta > Magnoliopsida > Rosales > Rosaceae > Prunus > Prunus armeniaca. The sequence goes on along the minus strand of CAEKDK010000005.1, from coordinate 5,152,564 downwards.
GTCTCCATCAAGGAGATAGGTGAAACGACATTTTTTTTTGGTCCATTTTGTGAATTAGAGGGATAAATATCGCATGTTGGACATGGAGCCATGGACCTATTGTGACTGTTGTCTTGCTGGCTGAAGTTCGCCATGATGTTGACACCTGTATTGTCCCCATGACCACGGAGGTTTTCTGAGTGCAAATACATGGAATCCTGCCCTTTAATATGAAGGCGACGGTGGCTAGAAAAAATCAAATCTCTTGCAGGGCAAGTTCTAGAGATTGATCAATCTGGGGGAAGGGATTGTATTGGAGATTCTTATGGGTCAGAATAAGGATGGATGTATCGCTACAGCTCATGCGAGGGATATTCGTGGGATTTCCGGAGGAAAAGGCCAGATGGGTGGATTTTCGATACGAATATCTTCTGAAGTATTGTTCTCATTGTGGGTGTTTGGGGCATCCAATGTCGAGCATACATAGTTAGGGATGACACCATGAGAAATATGGAATCATTAAGGGAGGAAAAAAAAAGTGTTTGTAGGTTTGGAGGCTTTGACGAACCTCCGAGGCTAGCCGTTGAAGGCGGGAGGAAGACAACCACAATACAGCGATGACTCTAACGACACCGGTGAGGAGTGTAGTAAGAGTGGTCAAAGGAGGAAAGGTAAAGCAAATGAAGAGGAAAGATGGCGCACTTGGGGAATGGAGGGTTCTGTCAGAAAATAATGCTAGAAACTGCAAGGTGCAGAATTGGAGGACACTTCAACTTCACCTTGTAAATCGGTGTCCAACTCTTCGGGCCTTGCGAAGTGAATACAAAAGTAGTGAGAAAAGGAGGAACACTAGCAGTTGATGCAAGAACAGGCTTGGGAAGCAGGTATACTTAGTCAGAAGGGTAAATGTGAAGGGGTTGATGGCTCCAAGACTATCACATCATGTACTGCCTCTTCTTCTGCTGAGCCATGCACTATTGACGATACAAGGGTGGCACGTAGATTCTTAAAATTTTCTGAGGAGGATTGGAATGCTATCAACATGAATATGGTAATAGAGATGGATGGGGATACGAATATTTAGATTGACAATGACCAACTTGAGTTGCTTACTACAACCATGGGAGAAGAGGTATTGAGAAACTTGACTCAAGACTCTAACCCATTTAACTTGGGGCCAATTATATTGGGCATGTATAACTAGAGCCTTGGGGGCACAAGGAAATAAGGCCTTAAGCGGGGATGAACGAATGGCACATGTAGGGGTGACAAGTGGAGTAGGAGTACAATAAGCATGGGGAGTGGTGAGGATGACGCAACGGTGGGCAAATATAAACAATATACTTGCGACTCTTTAACTCAGGTAGTGGAGACTGGCCTAAACGGGTCTTCACGGGAGCCATGAGGGCCATCTTATAGAACTGTCAGGGTATAGAAGATAACCTAACAATTTCAAGTCTTAAGGAGCAATTTCAACTCTATACTCCTAAGTTGGCAGTGCTTCTTAAGACAAAAAATAAGGGGCATCACTATATTTTTCCCAAAAGACAACTTAGCATGGAATTTATGCATGTGGTGGAACCAAGGGGGTTAAGTGGTGACATTTTCTTCCTTTGGAAGGAGAGTCACAATGTAGTATTGGTCAAGTATTTGAATTTTTTTATTGAAGTGGTGGTTCAAGATATGGAATCTAAGTGCACTTAGAGGTTTTTTTTACTATTTATGCTAGTACTAATGCTCGTATCCGAAGGAATCAATGGTGCATCTTGCAGGAGTGTATTAGTATGTGTAGTGAACCATGCTTACTGATGACGGATTTTAATGATAACCTGGCTATTAAGGAAAAAGATGGAGGGAATGAACTGACAATTAGTAGCCTGCATGATTTTTGATCATTCGTGGTTGTTAGTAATTTGTTGGATTTTGGCTATGTTGGTATCTTTTTACTTGGCAGATCGCAAGGAGAGCAAGTTTATTTAGGAAAGACTAAACATGGGCCTATGTACCGACACATGGATTCATTTTTACCCGAGTGCGAAAGTACTTCACCAACTAGTAGTAGGGTCTGACCATAACATGTTTATTCTACAAACAAACTCGGTGGTACAGTATGGGAAAAAGAAATTTATTTATGATCCTAGATAGGGGAATTGTGCTAAGTGTAGAGAAGTGGTAAAAAAAAGATTGCGTAAATCATTCATACGTTCTAGAGGAGCACAAGTTTTTGAGAAAAGTCGATGGGTGCACCTAGGCCTTATTCAATGGCGATGCAAAAATAGGGCTAATTCATGAACTCAGATAGAAACTCTTACAAAAGAATTACACGAGGACTACTAGTCTTCATCCTTTAATGTGGAACATGTCTGCTAGAAATAGAAAGAGCTTAAATGAGCATTAAAAGATGAAAAGGCTTACTGGAAACTTAAGTCGATGGTACAATGACTTAATGAAGGGTATATGAATACAAAGTTCTTTCATGCCAAGATGGTGGCATGGAGACAACATAATAAATTAAGGGGATTGAAAGACCTAAGTGGATCATGGCACGAAGGTCTTGCTAATATTAAACACACTGCAATATCTTACTTTAAAGAGCTCTTTACTACTAGCCACCCTACATGAATTGCGGAGATAAGAGGGTGTGTTTAAGAGAGGATATCTGCACAAGACAATCTTCTTTGGACACGGCCTCTGGATGCGAATGAGGTGGTTTGGGCAATGAAGCATATTCACCCCATGAAGTCCCCAAGACTAAACGAATTTATAGGTAGTTTTTATCAACATCACTAACATAAGGTTGGATATGATCTTATTGGTACAATTCAGAGTTTCTTTCACTAAGGGAAGCTTATGCAGAAACTCAATCACACTCAATTTGTACTTATCCCGAAAATTGCTAGTCCACGGAATATGACTCAGCGGCATCCTATCTCCCTGTGTAATGTGGCTTACAAGATCATTTCCAAAGTTTTAACGAATCGGTTGAAAATGGTGGTAAACAAGGTTATGCTTTTGTGGCTAACCGACATATCACTGAGAATATCTTGGTAGTGCATGAAATTTTACATTCTATGAAGAGTCAGAAGGGGAAGGAAATATTGAGATAGCTCTCAAGTTAGATATGGTGAAGGCATATGATCGAGTGGAATGGTCTTTTTTAGAAGCAATGATGAAGAGCTTGGGCTTTGCTGATATCTTTTGTCAATGGATAATGGCTTGTGTTTCATCAATATCCTATATTGTCTTCATAAATAGGGAACCCTTTGGATATATTCAGCCTACCAGTGGGGATTTGACAAGGAGACCCACTATCCCCCTTTTTGTTTTTACTTTGCGTTGAAGGTTCTTTAGCATTGATTAAAAAGCATGAAGAGATGCAGACGTTACATGGATTCCAGCTCACCCTCGATGGTATGAGTATCTCTCATATAAACTTTTTGGATGATTCTATTTTATTTTGTAAGGCAAATGAGCAGGAGGCAATACGAATTCGTCAGTTGCTAAAGCAATATGAATTGGGATATGGACAAACTATTAATCTATCAAAGAGTTCTTTATTTTTTTGTAATAACTGCTCGACAGGCATTAAGTGAAGCATGGAGGAAATATTACAAGTAAGGCAAAAGGAAAAAATTGGGAAGTATTTGAGGATAATTGCATATTTTGGTGCATCCAAGAAGAATGTATTTGAAGAAGTATGCAACAAGGTTACAACAAAATTGACAGGTTAAGCAGAACAATATTTATCTATGGTAGAGAAGGAAATTTTGCTCAAAGCCATGGCATTGCCAAATCATGCCTTATCATGCTTAAAGCTACCATTGGGTTTGTGCAACAAGCTTAAAAGAGAGATTGCAAATTATTGGTGGAAAGAAAACGAAGACATTAAAAGGATTTATTGGGTTGCTTGGAAAACAATGAAGAGGCTAAAGAAACATGGAAGCATGGGTTTCCGCGATCTCGTAAATTTTAATCTAGCTATGCTTGCAAAGATAGCTTGCCGGATACTAAAAAACTTAGGTTCACTCTTAGCGCGATTGTTACAGGAAAAATATTTTGAGGGGAAGGTGTTTATGGTGGTATGAGCTATACGTGGTTCATCGTGGGGATGGAAATGAATTTTGCAGGGGCGAAGAGTATTGGAGGTAGAAGTACGTTAGAGAATTAGCACATGAAAGTTAGGGAGGATCCTTGACTGCCGGCACTGTATTCCTAAAAGACACAATCTTAGAACCCGAAGCTGCCATTAATAGTTAAAGGGTTTATTGATCCAATAAAAAAAAAGGTGGTTTAAGGAGTTGGGCAATAAAAGGGCCGGGGAATCGAGCAACACGGAGGCTCACACATCTCTTTGGAATATCTGGAAACTGAATATGTCCCCAAAAACCAAATCCTTCATTCGGCTCGTTTGTAGGGGAGAAGAGGTCATCCGACAAAACTTACGGTAGAAGCATGTTCATAAAGATGATGTATGTGGCTATTGTGGTAATGAAGGGGAACCAATTATGCATTTATTTTTACAGTGTGAGTTTGAGCATGCTTTTTGGTTTGCTAATTCACTCCAATTGGATACAAGAAAGCTTAGGAGTGCTACTTTTGATGGCTACTGGATGAAATTAATCCAAATATATGGTAAAGAAGACCAAGCAAATACTGTTTTGCAAATTATTGCATATGGTCTTTGGAGAATCTAGAAAAGCCGCAATGCGGCAATCTTTGAAGGAAATGTGGTATGTCCAATTGAAGCTACAAAGCTTTGGCAAGCATAAGTCCAAGAGTTTCATGAGTAACAACACAGACATGTGGCACTGACCAATAAACAACCCAGGCCACCTAACCAGGTGCAAACACAATCTCTATCTTGCAAAAACCCAAGTCTGGCTGGATTAAAATTAATTGCGACAGAGCCTGACAGCAATAGACCATTAGCAGTGAAGTTGGATGAGTGGTTCATTCTTCCTTAGGCTTACTACTCATGACATGAGGATTTAGTAACATCCTATGTCAATTTGCTCTCGTGATGGAAGCTGAAACAGTTCTCAAGGCAATGATGGCGGTGATGGATGTAGGGGTTGACAAAGTTATGGTAGAAATTAATGTCAATAGCTTATTAAAATGTTATAGGACAAGGACACACTTGATATTACCTTAGAGGGGTTAATTCATGATATTACGTACTTATGTAGTTCTTTTGGTTTAGTAGAGTTTACTTTTGGGCCGCGACAATGCAATGATGTGGCACACTTGGTTGCATCCTTTGTATCTCGAGTAAGGGGTACTCACCGGTGAGATGAGGTAGGCACTGATTGGCTATTTGATACTTTAGCTAAAGATGTAAACCTTACTATTCGATATCAATAAAATATCTCTTATTGTTTGCCCAAAAATAAAATTGAAAAAAAAATTATAAAAACTTACCGAAGAGTATTCTTCGAGTAAGGCATGAGACAACCTATCTCACTCTTGATTATAGTCTTATTTTTATCCAAATTTTTATTCCTTATGAAAGTTGGGAGAGTATAATCAAACTTTTGAAAACATATTATCCAAGGATCAGCCCCAATATCAAATACTATTACTCATATTCAAAGAAGCCTTCTCTTTGCAATAAAATGGTTTTAGGGGCGTAAAACAACATGGTGACATACATGTGAGGTTAAATTAAAAGATGTATTTGCCTTCTTCTCATATTGCTTAAATTTACACCAACATATCCTTCAATTATAGGTTTAAGTTTAGTCTTTTTGATTGGATGAGGATGTACCATTTCGTGTATTAGATTTGTACGGGGACATACTATTTTACGAATTGAATTTGTACTCATCGCTTTTTGATAATTAGATACCAACAATAGATCGTACCAACTTCATTTGAAACGATAAGGACAAATCTGATATGCAACAAGTCTAAACGAATGTGGTTTTTCTTGATTATTGTCTTGTCCTTATCTAAATTTTTGTTCTTCATAAAAGTTGGGAGAGTATAATCAAACTTCCGAACACATACTATCCAAGTACCAACCCCAATATCAATACACTCACATTCAAAGAAACATGCTGAAGCGGAGATAGAAATTAGTGCATTAATATCAAGAACATTCAACTCTTGTACATATAGCTTTTTAGTAGTTTCTAATTCCTAAGGTTTGATCGGTTGAATTGCAAAAGGAGGCACTATTTTAATAGCGTGTGTAGAATCACCAAAGTTGTGTTTATTTTTTATTTTATTTTTATAAAAAGAGGTTGTTAGTTTCGGTTAAAGGAGAAACAAATATGTATGTTAACATAAAAAAGGATTAAAAATTATACATCACTTTGTATGTGTCCAATTCATGTATATTCAAATTGATAAAAATCAATGTTGACATGCTACTTTTAGAACAGTTTTTTCTGCGTGTTTATAAATGACAAATTATATTTTATTTTATTTGAGATGAAGCGTGAATAATGGAAAGAAGGAAAAATAAGTTGGATACCTTCGAATTGTTTGACTTTGAGGCTTGTAAAAACCGTAATTATTGGTGGTGCCAATTGGTTTAAAGCTCGGAAATCAAACGTTCTTATAGTGTCTCCCCATAGTGTTATTCTAACATCATTTTTTCTGGATGATCAGATGTGAAATAAAAAACATTTTAGTAAGAAGTATAATAGTTTGAAAATTTATAGACATTTTGTTAACACTTATACCTGATATTTTGAAAGTAAACTTCATATTTGCTGTCAAGTCTTCCATTGTCAACCATTTTTTCTTCTAAAGGTTGTATACCAGTAATGTGTCCCAAAACATCTTGCAATTTGACAAAGTAGCATTATAAGTTTATTAAAATGCGTAAAAATTATTGATAAATGCATATTATACATAAATGCATATTTTTTGAGAATATGTAGAGTATCACCTGTGAGGATGTCATTTCTGTCTATTCGAGAGAACATGGTGGTACACATTCCTCCAACAACAAAAAAAACAAAAATCCCTACCCCTCCAGGCATCACTATCACAACTGGATCAGGAGCAGGATCCCCTTTCTCTGGGCGATGAGGAGGAAATTGATAAGTGACGATTGCCCTACCTTTTAAAGGGGGTTTGGAACTCAGGCAAATCAATTTATTTTTTTTTGTAAAAAAAATAGTTGCAAGTAAGATGGGGTCTTCTCATTAGATTTAGGGTGGTTCAAATGGCGAAGATGGGTAAGTCAATATTCCGGCGAAAGATCAAGGAGAGGCGATTGGGGGTGTGGGTGGGGATGGGTTAGCTTAGGGTGGGGTTGGGGGCTGCTAGGGCAGGGGAAGAGGAGCGGGTAAAGAACGAGAGTTTGTTTTTCCTAATTTTTTATTTATTTTTTTGTTATTTCGAAAAAAAAGATTTATAATTTTTTAAAATTATTTTTGGACCCACATGCACATCAGCAGTTAACAGAAAAACTAACGGGAAGTATGAAAGTGATAGGAAATTAAATTTCAAATACGAAAGTGAGACAAAAAAAAGTTCATGTTGCAAAGTGAGTTTGTAAACTTCAAGGTAATAAAGTAAAATTGTACATGGGGTGGCACCACAGTGGAAAAGTGGGCCAAACTCTCCCCTCCCCACAAGTGCACCTGGGTTTGATTCACGCATTAGAGACTGACTTTTCTACTTTTGTAGTATATCTAGTTTTGTACTGCATGAATGGTACTTGTTTAAATTTTTTTGCCAAAGTACAAAGCACTCTTCCATACTTTTGTACTTGTAGTATATCTGGTTTTGTACTGCTGTAAGAAAATTAATTTGGCTTCTGAAAGTTCTTATTCTTATCTCCATGTTTTCTATGCACTCTTATGGTCTGATTATATTTTTGTACAGGTTGTAAGAAAAGTTAAAGTTCGCATTGAATCAATAGAAGATAGATGGGCTTTGAAGCTACTGAATTTTATAGCTGGAGTAAATCAATTATTATCTGAAGGATTGGCGCGTGAGCTGCCATTGTAAGTTAAACCATCTCTTGTCTTTGAGAAAGCAATGGGTTATTATAAAGGTTTATCTTTTTGTTTATAAATTTATCTTTATTGTGAACTTGTGAAAATTAATTAGATAAAGGTGGTTTCTTTAGCATGTGTGTTAATTTGATATTATTGGGTCATCATATCAAGATTGTAGTGCCTTTAAGTTAGTGTACATCTTGTCATGTAGTATGATGGAAATGATCCATAATACACATGATAGATAGATAAAAGATTTAGGAAAATTGTATCGTCTTACCTATATTAAGTTGAGACTTACTCCTTTTAAATATGCTTCATGCTTCTTTCAAATTGATAGCATTTATATATTGGTATGTCGGAGTGGCAGATATGTTCTTGTACTTTAGACTTTAAGTTAAATCTCTCTCTCTCTCTCTCTCTCTCTATATTAGTTTATTGCTGTTGTATGTTGATATTATTGTATGCTGCTGATTTTTATATTGATAAATAATTAGGTACTGATTTTCAAATATTAAAATAAGGATGGACCAATTTGAGCATTTGCCTAGTAATAGTAATGAAGTATGCTCTTCTTCCACATCCGCTTCCGCTTCTGCATCATCACCATCACCTACTATACCAATAACCCAACCTCAAGCCCAAACACCTCCTCAACAAAGTGGTCTTCCACCATACCTCCTTTAGAGACTAGAAAATCATCAAGAGAAAAATCAGAGGTGTGGGATCACTTTGAGAAATATGATGATGTGGTTGAGACCGTGAAGAAGGATGGTAGCAAATCTTTGACAAGTAAAAAGAGAGCTAGCTGCCACGAACCCCAATGTGAATGGGACGTCAAGTTTGAAGAAACATATTGAGTCTATATGTAAGAAATACCCTGGGAGTGTTGGAAAGGATAAAAGGCAAAAGACCTTGTCGTTTAACCAAGCACTTGGTGGTCTTTCTGTGAAGAATTAAGAACAGAGTAAAAGAAAGGTTGGAATTGTATATTTCATTCATACTTGTACAGTGAGAATACCACTGTTTATATACACTTGAAAAGAATAATCTGGAATAGAATTGGTTACAAAGAATATGGAGATGATGACAGGTGTAGGATGGATATATGACTAGTAAGTTCCTTCTCTTCTAGAATATTGCTGAGCTAGAGATTGTATGCATTGGATTTGCTGTGTATTTGCACCTATGATTGTGTACTCTGTTTATCATCCCCCCGCAAGCTCATAGTGGGTAACCCAGTGATGAGCTTGTCGCTGAGAGTGCGAAAACGATCAATTGAAAGGCCTTTGGTAAGGATGTCGGCTAGTTGAGAGTGCGAAGGAACATGAAGAATGGAAATGGCCTTGGCGATGACCAAATCTCGAATGAAGTGATAGTCCACTTCAATGTGTTTCATTCGAGCGTGGAAAATAGGATTGGCAGCAAGAGCAATGGCGCTAATATTGTCACAAAAGAGCAATGGTGGGGAGGGCAAAGAGATGTGCAATTCTCTCAAAAGTGTGCATAGCCAGAGAACTTCAGCAGTGGTTGTGGCTAGGGCTCTATATTCGGCTTCTGTCGAAGAACGAGCAACTGTTTGCTGCTTTTTGGAGGACCAAGATATTAGATTATTGCCAAGAAAGATGCAAAACCCAGTTGTTGAGCGACGATTGTCAGGACAACCTGCCCAGTCGGCATCACAATAAGCTGTGAGTTGAGAAGAACCTTTGCTGAGATGAATGCCATAAGTGGGGGTGGATTTGAGATAACGAAGAATTCTTTTGACGGCTGTGAGGTGAAATGTAGTAGGAGCATGAAGGTATTGGCAAACTTGGTTGACAGCATAAGTGATGTCTGGCCGAGTCCATGTCAAGTATTGGAGGGCACCTACAATGGATTGGTAAGTGGTGGGATCAGACAATAGAGAACCTGTTTGGGAGTCTAATTTGGAGATGGTGGCTGGAGATGGGGATGGTTTGGCATCAATCATGTCAGTCTTTTTGAGGAGATCAACAGTGTATTTTGTTTGGCTAAGAAAAAGCCCTGACAAATCACGGTGCACTTCTAAGCCCAAGAAGTAGTGGAGGGGTCCCAAATCCTTGATTGCAAATTGTTGATGGAGTTGGGAAATAAGAGAGGTGCAGTAGTTGGAGTCACTGCCAGTGATGACAATGTCATCAACATAAACAAGTAGAAAAGTGGCAGAGGTATCGATTTTGATAAACAAAGATGTATCGGCAGTGGATGTCTTGAAGCCCAAGGAGAGAAGAGCATCTTGTAGTTCCTCATACCAAGCACGAGGAGCCTGTTTAAGGCCATACAAGGAACGATGCAACTGACAACATAGTGGGGATAGGAAGGATCTGCAAAACCTGGAGGCTGCATCATAAACACCTGTTCTTGAAGATGCCCATGGAGAAATGCATTGGACACATCAAGTTGGGAGATTGGCCAATTGTTCTGGACAGCCAAGAACAGTAGGATCCGAATGGTTGTCGGCTTGGCAACGGGGCTGAAGGTTTCAGAATAGTCAATGCCCTCAAGTTGGTTAAATCCCTTGGCGACAAGCCGAGCTTTATAGCGCTCAATGGATCCATCAGCATGCTGTTTGATCCGGAAGACCCATTTACAACCAACGAGGTTGTGAGCATTACTAGGAGGGACAAGGGACCACGTTTTTGTTTTACGAAGAGCAGCAATTTCATCTTGCATGGCCTGTAGCCATTTGGGGTCTTGGGCTGCCTGTTTGTATGTAGAAGGGATTTTGGGAGAGGAGGAAGTGGTAAGGTAAGCCTGCGGAAATGGATGACGGGTGAGAAAGGTTTTTGGCTTGGTGAGACCGGATTTGGATCGAGTTTGCATGGGATGTATGTTGGAAGGAGGGGGCGGAGGAGCGGGAATAGGTGGAGGTGAGGGTGGGATTGGGGCTGAGGTTGAGGATGTTGGAGACCGAGGTGGGGAATGAGGTTGGGTAGATGCAGAGCAAGGGGGTTGGGGAGTTAAAGAAGTAGATTGGGGAGGAGGAATGGGAAGATATGGAGATGAGGGAGGAGGGGTAGAAGCCTGGGAAGCTGCAGGGGAAGGGCGTGGCTCAGTGAAGGGAAAATGATGTTCGTCAAATACCACATGACGAGAAACATATACACGGCCAGAACTCTGATCAAGGCATCGATAGCCTTTTTGATGGACACCATAGCCAATGAAGATGCAGGGTTTGTTGCGAAATTCGAGCTTGTGAGAGGAATACGGACGGAGCCAGGGATAGCAAGCACAGCCATACGCTTTGAGAAATTGGTAGTCAGGAGTACAGTTGAACAATTTCTGCAATGGACTTGTTTTTTGCAAGGAAAGTGAAGGCAATCGATTGATTAGATATACGGATGTCTGAGCAATCTCAACCCAATATTTGATTGGCAGATGAGACTGCGCAAATAGGGTGCGAGTAAGCTCAATTATATGTCGGTGTTTACGTTCAGACATGCCGTTTTGTTCAGGGGTATGAGGGCATGTAAGTTGCTGAATGATGCCATGAGATGCTAGAAATTGTCGAAAGTGTGTGCTAGTGAACTCACCACCGTTATCACATCGGACTGTCTTAATTTTCATATTAAATTGATTTTCAACCAGAGACTTAAACTGCTGAAAGACCGTAAAGACATTAGTTTTAGTGTGAAGGGGATAAAGCCAAGTAAATCTTGAGAAATCATCTATGAAAATGATGTAAAATCGATATCCAGATACAGAGGGAACAGGGGAAGGCCCCCAAACATCGGTGTGTATTAATTCTAAAGGAGAGGAAGTAGTGGTGCTAGATGTGCTAAAAGGTAACTTGGAACTTCTGCCTAATTGACAGTCTTGAAAAATAGATGGATGAGCTGAAGAGCGGTGGAGAGGAAGACGATAGTAAGAGATGATGTGTTGAACGGTGACGGAGGAGGGGTGGCCCAGACTCTTGTGCCACAGGGAAGAGGAAGCCTTGGTACTGAGAAGAGCAGCAGGTGGAGACTTGGGAAAAATTGAGAGGTTGATAAGATATAGATGGCCATCAGTGGGGCCACGATAGAGAAGGCGTCCCGAGGCTAGATCCTTCACAAGACATTCAAAAGGAGTGAACATTAGTATGCAGTGGTTATCACAAACAAAGCGATGCACAGATAACAGATTTTGAGTAATGCGAGGGACATGTAAAATATTGTTCAATTTAAAAGAGGAAGAAGAAGCAGAGGCTGTGGAGGAACCAGTATTGGCAATCGGTAAACCTTCACCACTGCCAACGAGGACTTTGTCATTGCCTTGATATGGGAGTTGGTGAGAGAGATTGTGAAGGTCAGGAGTGACATGGTTGGTTGCACCAGTATCTGCATACCAGAGGGAGCTGGAGGGGGGAGGAGAGTGGGTAGCAGTCATGGCAGTAAAGCGAGCAGGAGGGGAGCGGCCTTGATAGGCGAAGTTGGAGCGATGGCGACATTCGATGGCGGTGTGGTTGGGTTTGTTGCAAATTTGACATCTGATTTTAGGGGTTTGACGGAAGCGATTGTGGGATGAGTGGGAAAAGGTATTGGGCTGAGAGAGGTAGGGTGGAGTAGATGGGGTGGGTAGGAGAGGTGGGTTGGACGTGTATTTGGGAGGATTTGGGCGGGGAGAAGGGCGGGAAGAGGTGGGCCTTAAATGAACAGAGGTATGAAAGGCCTGAAAAGGGGCAGATGAGTTAGAAATGGGATTTAGGGTGTCACGTTGTAGAATTTCAATCTCTTCACTAATCAGGAGACCATGAAGAGCATCAGGGTCGATGGGGTCAGAGCGGACTCTGATCGAAGTACCAAAAGAGTCATACTCAGGTGGGAGGCCACGAAGAATGTGAGCAATAAGGTCAAGATCGGCAAGGGGAGCCCCGGCGGCGGCTAGACCGTCGGCAAGAGCCTTGATTTTTTCAAGATAGAGCATCATCAGGTCAGATCCCTTTTTCGGGGTTTGGAGCTGACCCTTAAGCTGAAGGATATGGGAGCGAGTGATGGCAGAGAAGCGTTTCTCGAGGTTGTCCCAGAGAGATTTGGCGGAGGAGCAACCTACTGTATAAGGGAGAATAGACTCAGAGATGGCAGCATGGAGCCAAATTTTGCAGGTACGATCTCGGGCAACCCATGTAGGATAAGCGGGATTAGATTCAATGGTAGAAAGAAATTGGGGTGGGCATTGGTCAGAACCATCAATAAGGTCATAGAGGTCAGCATTCTGCAGAATGGGAGTGAAGAGGGATTTCCAGAGAAGATAGTTATCTCTGTTGAGTTTGACAGGGATGAGAGTGGCGATGTGGTGGGAGGGAATGGCAGAAGCCGAAAAAGGAGAAAGAGAGGAAGAGGAGGAAGAAGAGGAAGGAGGAGGTAGAGAGTCAGAGGAGGCCATAGGATAGTACCGTAGGGTTTTAGGCGGCTGATACCATGTGAAGAATTAAGAACAGAGTAAAAGAAAGGTTGAAATTGTATATTTCATTCATACTTGTACAGTGAGAATACCACTGTTTATATACACTTGAAAAGAATAATCTGGAATAGAATTGGTTACAAAGAATATGGAGATGATGACACGTGTAGGATGGATATATGACTAGTAAGTTCCTTCTCTTCTAGAATATTGCTGAGCTGGAGATTGTATGCATTGGATTTGCTGTGTATTTGCACCTATGATTGTGTACTCTGTTTATCACTTTCAACAACCGGACATACTAAAGAAGATTGGTTAAGGTCTTGTGTAGAAATGGTAATGATGGATGAGTTGCCTATTAGCGTGGTTGAAGGTAAATGGTTTAAGAGATTTTGTGAATCATTGAACCCTCATTTCCAAGTGCCATCTCATAGGACACTTGTAAAACATTTTATGGTTATGTATGAAGAGATGAAACAAAAGTTGAAAGAAGAATTAGCATCACATGAGTGTGCCTTACAATGGACACTTAGACAAGTGTTCAAAACGTAAATTATATGGTGATCACAGCACACTTTATAGACGGTGAATGGATTTTGCATAAAAGAATTTTGAACTTTTGTGTCATTGCTAACCACAAGGAAAACTCAATTGGTAAACTCCTCGAGACTTGTTTGCTTCATTGGGATTTGAAGAAGATACTCACAATCAAGGTCGATAATGCTTCTTCAAACACGAAGGCAATAAATTACTTGAAGTCAAAGATGGGTCATTGGAAGAATGGTAGTCTTGTATTGGAAGGAAAGTATATGCATGTGAGGTGTTGTGCTCACATTGTCAATTTGATTGTTCGAGATGGCTTGAAAAAACTAGAGAAAAGCATATTGGCAATAAGGAATGCGGTTAGGTATGTAAGATCCTTTCCACAAAGGTTAGAGGAATTTAAAACATGTGTTTTGAAGGAGCGAATTGAATGCAAAAGGCTTGTAGTGTTGGATGTTCCAACTAGGTGGAATTCAAAATATTTGATGTTGGATGCTGCTTTGAAGTTTGAAAAAGCCTTTGTAAGAATGTGAGAAGATGATGATGCATTTGCGTCTTGATTTGGTGAAGATGAACTGGTTAGGGAAGATGTGGGGATGGTTGCATCTCATAGGCCTAAAAAGAGGGTAAGGCCACCAACTAAGGAAGATTGGAGCAATGCACTTACCTTTGTCAAATTTTTAAAGGTATTTTATGATATGACATTGAAGATGAGTGTTTCTTTGCATCCGGCTTCTCACACCACCTTTCATAATTTGATTGCAATTGAGGGTGAAATTGGTAATTTGTTCTTTGGAGAGCAATTACCAAGTGAAACTCACACCTCCACGGTTTTGAAAGATATGGCATGTAGCATGAAGGTGAAATTTGAAAAGTACTAGGATGACCTTGATAGAGTGAACCAACTTTTGATGGTAGCACTTGTTCTTGATCCTCGATACAAATTGGGGAATTTTGAGTTTGTATTAAAGAGGAGGTTTGAAAACCCACAAGATGCTACTAAGAAGAAAAATGAAGTGAAAGAGCTTTTAATGAAGCTTTATAAGGAGTATACTATCCCACCACCTCCTACTCAATGCACTAGTGCTAATGGTGATACTAGTTTTACTAGTAGTATTACTATAACAAGTTCTAGCAAAAAAGGAGGAGGAAAGCACCTTCGGGAAATGGAAGAAGGTTGGATAAAAGAATATCAAGCAAGTAACACCGTGATATTGGAGCATGAAGTTGATAGGTACTTAACCGACCCAATTGAAAAAATGGTTCCCAACTTCGATATTTTGAAGTGGTGGAAATTGAATGGGGTTAAATATTCGAGTTTGTCACTTATTGCAAAGGATGTGCTTGCTATTCCCGTATCAACAGTGGCTTCGGAATCATGCTTTAGCGTGAGTGGTTGAGTGATTAATTCATTCCGTGCTTCTTTAACTCATAAGATTGTGGTGGCCTTAATTTGTTCTCAAAATTTGTTAAGGTCCAACGGCATCTCCGTTATACAATATGAGCCAACCATTCAAGAAATGGAGTTTTATGAATCCATTGAGTCAGGTATTTATTTTTAGTTTTATGTGATTTAATGATGTATACTATTACTATATATATAGTTTGCATGTTTGCCTAATGTTTTAATGTGTTTACGTTTTTATTTGTAGATCTTGCAATTTTACCAGCACCTACCAACTCAAGTTCTTCTACGTTCGAGTGATCATTTAATATGTGAAGCCTTCTTTGGTATTATGTTTTAATTTTTGACTTATATTTTGAACTTCTAATTTGGTTTGTAATTTAATTATCAATTTTTATTTCAGGTTGTATAATTTTTAAGATTGTACGTTTGGATTGGATAACCATGTTTTGTATGTTTGGATTGGATGGCCACATTTTGTATTTGGAAGTTAAAATGCATATGCTTGGCATGTATAAATTATTTAAGTTGAGGCCAAATTTGTACAGGAATCTGAAACATGGCCGATCTTATATGCTTCTGAAGCCCAACACAATATATATATTTTTTTAAATTAAAAAAAACCCATCCCAAATCGTAAAATTGGACCGGGCCAGCCAATTCGGTTTGATCCAATTTTTTCATTGTTTTTACTAAAAATCGAACCGAACTAGACCGGATGAACGATGCCAATTTCAATTCTGATTCGAGCTCTGCATCGGACCGAACCGGATTGTGCCCACCTCTACAAATGACCAAAAAAAGGTAGTAAAGTAAAATTATCCTATAAAAAATAAATTTAAAAAAAATAAAAAAACAAAAAAACTACATCCACAATACAAATGTTGCAAAACGTCTGGGACCCTTTGTTCTTACACTATATCCTAGTCACCAATTCACCAACGATCCAAGACGTCCACGAATGGATGCTTTGTCAGCCGTCGTTCTCTTCCCATAGTCCAAATTTTGGTACAGCCCAAAGTCCCAACTTCTCATACTCACGGAGGAACACTGAACAAACAAGCATAACTCGGTTTTCCAGATCTCCCTCACTTCCTCCTAGTAGCAGACTCACAATGAATCACGCTCTTACCATCATTTTCACCACTCTAAGTACCCACCCAACCCAACATCTCTTTTTTATCTGCTCCGTTCTGTTTGGTTACCGGGAAAATGTAGAAAAATGATAAGAGAATTGAAATAAGTTGTTTTGATCATAGTGTCTGGCTTATGAACATAGGCCTAGTACAACTATTTTTCTTACTTGGGTTTCCATTATTTGATCATATAACCCATTAAACGGATGATTAAGTTCTCAAACTAGTGACGGAGCTTCTCAATCTTCAACCTTTTTCAGGCTTGCTCAAAATGGCAGTAGCTGAAGAGGAATTTTGCTCTGCTCCTTCAATAGTTGACTCGGGTTCGAACTCAAAGCATTTGTATTGGAAGGTCACCAATCCCACACTTTCTCCTTCTCATCTTCAAGGTCAGTATATAGAAATCTGTATTTTGCTTGCAAGTTGCAATTATATGTGAAGGTGGATTTTGTTGGTGATTATTAGTTTGTAGATTAATCAGAAGCCTGGAGCTGGGTTGGTTTATCTTTAATCCCATAACATGTGTTGGTTGCTGCGGAGAGAGGAAAAGAAAAAAAAGTCAAATTTTGGCCAAAATTTTGCTTATAAAAAAATGTTGAAAGTAAGAAATAGTTCATGGGATGCTTTGAGACTGTGAAATTGCATGTTTGGTTTAAGTAGCAATCAGAGGGAGCTAAAAATGAGACTTGTTAAACTTCATTCTGTGTTACGTTTTCTATTTTGTTTCTTAATATTATTTACAACCAAAATGCAGCTAAGGGAAATTTAAGTATTAGCTGAGGTTTATTTGGGTTCTTTCTTTTCAGACTTGCCAGGATTCACTCGTAGTGTTTACAAACGAGACCATGCTTTAATAACACCGGAAAGTCACGTCTTTAGTCCTTTACCTGAGTGGTACTTTCTACTCTGCATTATGACAAAAGTTCCTCTTCACTGCTGCAGTAATACAGATTGCTCTTCGTTATGATATATTGTTAGAATGGTTCTTCTTCACTGTTACAGGACCATGACATTGGGAGCCTATTTGATAACACCGGCTATGGGCTCACACTTTGTAATGTACCTTGCGAAGATGCAAGGTTGGATTCACTGTGCGATGGTTGTCTCATTCATATTACTACATGGATGGAATTTGTTAATTGACGTTTATTTTCTCCAATGTGCAGAAAACTCACTATCTGGACTCCCTCCATATGATGCTGAAAGGTGTGGGCATCTTCTTTTTCTCATTTTTTATTTTTGCTATAGGATACTTAAGTATAAGATTTCAGGATTTACTTCATAACTTTATTACTCTCTTATTATTTCCTACTAGCTAGGTTCATATTTGTGGTTCAGGGTGCTGTCACTCTCACAAATGTCTCTGGTGTTAGCCACAAATTAACGGTAAGAAAGCTCGATATATTTTCATCATGAGATTGCTAGTTTTGGTGGATATTAAATTTGAATGACTCATTATTAATTTAGTACATTTGTCCTTTATTTTTCTTTTCATATATAAATCATGTTTGGGTCACCTATTTTTGCACATAATCGTATTTATTGTCATTTTTTAAAGTTACACATATTATCCATTTATAACATGTATATATATTTCCCATCTATCCTATTTCTTAATGTGCTTTTATAATATGTTGTGTTTCAACTATCCTGTGTACATTCTGTTTAACTCACCCACTAGGGGTTGTCTAATAACATTCCTTTAAAGAGATCAGAGAAGTGAGGATCCATGTGAAAAGAAAACTTTGGACGCTGATTGGTAGCAACAAGCATGAAGAGAAAGGTTAAAGGGTATGAAAGAGAGAATGAACAGAATGGAAAATGAGAGGGGAGAAAAGAGAGGATGGAGGAGAGAAGCTTTATAGAAATTGATCCAAACTTGATATATGAACATCTTAACACCACTTAATTTCTACACTTGATTAATTGATTTTTGGCATTAGGATTTATAAGTACAATGAAGGCAGCTAGAAGTCTGATATATTATTGAATTGTGTGAAAGAGAACATAAAAGTGTGTCATTATTTATCAACTTCTGCAACACCAATTACTAGTACTAGTAGGAATGTATTACATTGTTTTTATAGACAATATGAATGCTACAAGTATGCATTTATTGCACCAACCAAGGACTCTAGATATCTGATAGAACGCTGCTTTGCTTCTAGTGCTTTTCGTAATGATGTTCCAAGTATTTTTTCCTTTGTGGTAGAATAATGACATATCTAATTATCTGTGAGGTGGTGGTGCTCGGGCGAATTTTCATTAAAGGTGAAAAGAAGTCTGATTTCGTTCATATATGAAACACAGGTGGATTCATATGCTTATCTGCCTCCTAATGTTGATCATTCCCTCAAGTGTGATGGATCTGCCACTCTTGTGGTATTCGAAAGAAGGTTTGTCTCCCCATGCATTATGATTGCTTGATGAACACATAGTACACTCATAATCAACCTTACATGGCACTAATGCTATTTCAAAAATTCAAATGGAGTGAAAAACTTCATCTGTCCTAGACAGTTTTCTTGATAATGAAACACTACTGAAACCAATAATATTTTTCTTAGGAGGTCACGATTTTACTCATCTCATTACCATTTCCTCACTTTCCAATTAACCATTATAGTACTCTTCAAGTGGCTAAAGTGCTCTTTGATGCTTCCGTATAGGCATGCTTCTCTGGAAAACCAACCTACTGAGCAGATTGTAGGTTCAACAGACCAGCAGCCACTCTTGGAAACTCCAGGGGAGGTAAGTACTGGATTTTTCTGTAGGTTTGTTTTGATTTTGTATATCATTGCAATTTAAAATAAATTCAGAAAGAACCACCTATGGAATTACGTTGTGGATGTCTAGAATTCAATCCTTGAAACATATTAGTGAGGAAATCTCTCCACCAGATATAATTTTCTTCTTCTTGCGAATTAGATTATTTATGTTTTTGAGAATTAAGTAATGCTTAACTGTACCTTGTTGATACACACTGACATTTAATATATATTCTTATTGTTTAACTTTAGTTGGGTCTGGTGATGATGATATATTTAAGACTTCATAGCCTTGTCTTTCACTAATTTTTTTACCCATTATTAGGTCTTTCAATTAAGGAAGCTTATTCCAACATCTATACCCTATGACTTCAATATCCATGTAAGTCATCATTTACTTATCTGTGTCCAATCTTTGTACCCTCTCTAATAGTTTTCAGCATTTTTGGGACCTTGCCTGCAGATTATGGATTTCCAGCCTGGGGAATATCTTAATGTGAAGGTATTAGTCTCTTCCTTGCTGGTTAAGTTTATTGTTTTGTGTTCCATGATTGACATTCAGAAAATTTATTTTGGAATTTAAATTTTGTTTCTTTTGGATTGGAATTAATTTAAGTTGAGGTATGCTGATCCTCTTGACTTTGGTTTTGGTCACTCCTGGAAAGAAACATAAAAGTTATTGAAGCTTAATGCCATACTCATTTTGCCTTTTCTGGTGCTGGCTTTCTTTATTTTTTCTTTAAAAAAAAGTAATACTTCTTTCTCTTTATAACTATTGTTGAGTAACTGACTTGAAATTATCTGTTAAGGCTATCCTCAATATCCAAAGAGTTCTTTGCGATGACATATTTCTACCGCCCATTACTACTGGAATGTTTAGCTAATAAGCATGATATCTATTTTGTTGCTTGCCTCAACCAATCAAGAGAAGCACTGGAATCAACAATTGCCCACTAATGATTGAACCTACAATCACTTAGTGAGGAAGCCCTGAAGTTTTTGAAAAGAAACATTCAATTGACTTGTGAATCACTATTTAGTTTGTGAAAAGCTTTGTTTAAAACTTGTTGAAATTTGTTGTACTTGTAATATTTGTTTGGGTCTCCAGCTTGAAAAGACTTTCCTGTCAAACATTGTAGGAGGTCCATTACAATCAGCATGGTTTGCTGCTTCTGGAGGGACAGGGTATTTATCGCTTAGGTGATAGCTGGTAAGCGTTCCATTCACTGTTGATACTGCATGAGATTTTACTTTCATTACTTGCTCGGCAATTTTATAAGGTATGGTTATAATATTTATCATTTCATATGCTAGATGTGCATTAGAGTTTGTTACCATGCTTGCAAATGCAAATGGAATCATCAACGAAACTAAGAAAGTGAAAATCATCACAGAAATTGCACTTTTTTGCTGAATAAATGAAAGAATATTCCTCACATGACACATCCCTAAAAATCATACCCGTCAACTCTCCAGGTAGATCACTCTTTGTAAACAGTCCATCGAAAATAGTTGCCCATAATATCAACCATAGATTCTACTTCTTGTGCCTGAAATCAGTCCCTGAAAATAAGATGACAGCATATAAGTTTTGTACCCCTTACCAGTCATAAAATTTCTGAGGAGCCATTTCTTCCTCTTCTAGAGTGAGGCAATCAAATGAATTGCTTGTTTCAGTGGTTTTTCTTATCAGTTTTCAACTTATGACAGCATTCTACCTGCTGTTCTAAGGAGCCCTTATGACAGCATTCTACCTGCTGTTCTAAGTTTTGTACCCCTTACCAATCATAAAATTTCTGAGGAGCCATTTCTTCCTCTTCTAGAGTGTGGCAATCAAATGAATTGCTTGTTGCAGTTGTTTTTCTTATCAGTTTTCAACTTATGACAGCATTCTACCTGCTGTTCTAAGCTTACCTTTACCGATACTTTAATAAAGTCTATTCTTATTGCATCTTTTGACGACTATTCTGTAAATAGGTACCCTGTTCAAGCAGGTGATGCCATTTGGATGGCACCGTTTGTGCCTCAATGGTGAGTGAGGAAAGAAATGCATAATTATTGATTTCCATTTAATTTACAAGGAACTTTTTTCTTTCTATTTCATGTAACCAAAGCAAATAGATTTGTAATGCAGTTTGCAACTTCTACAGGTATGCTGCATTGGGCAAAAGCCGGTCACGATATTTGCTGTACAAAGATGTGAATAGAAATCCACTGTAGTCACATATATCGTTAGGATGTCAATTTATACTGTTTATCAAGACAGATTTATGTACTGGAACGCAAATGGCAATCTTCCATAGCCTCTAAACTTTATACATTTATGGATTAGCTAGTAATTTTGATGTTGTCTATAGATGCATTTAGTTGTAACAGATAACCTGATACAGAAGACCCTTTCTGTGGCCTTACACTAGAAATTTCGGGGTGACAAAAACACTAGAATTAGAATTGGAAAACGGGTAAGAACAATTCAACATTTAACCTGCATCACCATACATTACTGTTTTTGTCCCACACCACAATTATCTCGTGATCTTTCCAAAAATCTACCCTAATTCAACCATGCTATCAATGGCTTGTTTGTAAGTAATTCTGGGAGAGCAGAATCACTTATGGGGAGAAATATTTATGACAATAATCAAGTGGCCGAATGAGTTCCAATTTAGATGAAATTTTGCACGGATGATCTTTGACGGATTAAAATCCCCTACCCGACTTCTAGGCCTAGCTATAGGCAGCTATGGAATACCATGTTAGCATGATCATAAATATGGAATGGTGTGGAGCACTTTATAGGTTAGCTTTCTGCTCGATGACAGGTTTTGTATTGTCTTCAGAGCTAGTCACACCGTTCATTTCCTCTTTTCAGTCTTAGAGGAAAACCTTTGATATTATATACATAATAAAAAAAGTTCTGAAATTCTACTTTATTAACAGAAAATAAAAATATTGTTTGCAGCTTATAAGCCAAACATGTTTTCCTAGGTTTAAAATAAGGTGGTGCTCGCTGGGCACATAATGGAAAGTACACTATCAGATTCTAAGTATGAGGACCAAATCCAGTGAAAGAGCTGCACCTTTGCTCGAGGATCGGAAGACTTAATTATATATAAGAGCCGAAAAAAATTAAAGTTTTCTCAGTAGGCCACTTGAGTTTCAGCCTTTTAAGGCAAATGTATAAGGTACAAGGTTTTAAGCTAAACCACATGTATAAAGATTAATCATAGTGCGTTTGCTTTCGTGAGAGTTCGAATTTAGAACGTCTGAGTTTACAGCTCACCGCATAGTCTTGTTCATTTTTACCGTTTGGGCACTTGGGGCACTTCTTGGTATTTAGATACCAATCTATGATAGCTACATTTCATTAGAATTCTCTTTTAGGTACAAGTTCTAACTTCAACATATTACAGTTGTGAGAAATTAGGACAACATCAAAAGGTAAAGTCTTGGATGTGATACGAGTCACACGACTAACTTAAAAATGAAACAAAATTGATATTTCAGTTAATTTTTAAAACTCCTTCGAGGTACTCATTATACAAGTATAATTTTTCACTGTGGGTTAAAATGGATATTCTATTAATATACAGAGAAATGCTAGTGTCAGTTGTACTCATTCATGAAAGGAAGATTGAAAAGTTGAAAACTATTTTGGTGACCTATAATCAATTTCATATACGAATAAAGAGCAATCGCAACGGATCGATATGCTAGCAAAACTTTGATTTAATGGATAAGTTTGAGAACAGGAAAAGCTCTTTGCAATCGCTGATGATTAGCAATGGTGTTAAAGCTGTTCTACCCTCATTATTCATGTCTTATTACATGAAGTTTTCAAAAGCTTTCTATATATGATTCAACTTCAAGTACTTCATAGGAAAAATGCGTGCCTCTCTAGGTAAAGGCTACTACATATTCTATCAAAATCTTGTAAAAGCAAAAGATTGATTGCTCGTCCCAGAGCAAGAAACACACCGAAAACCCTACTTTTTGTGTGAAATATAAAAATTTCCTACGTAAATAAGGCAAGTAGAACACTTTCTATGGGTAATGTGCTACGCATGGGATAAAGAAATTATTAGATTGTCTCTGGCGTGGATCATGACCAGACTATTTTATCAAGGCCCTTTTGTTTTTTGTTTTTTAATAAATTTATTGTTGTTTTTTTTTTAAATGTCGAAAGTAGATTACTGCTCTTTTGTTTTGTAAGTATAAATGGATGGGTTCTTTTTAATGATGGCAGACCAAATTCTTGTTTTTCATCTTAAAAGCAATATTTTGATAGGTTATATCTTTGTCTTGTGTTATTTTTTGGTTTAATATTTGCCATCGTGGTTTTATGCATCAAAAGATGGTGGTCGATTTCACGACGGTTTAAAAACCTTATACACGACAGTGAATTCCCGTCGTCTATTGCGATTTTTGTAGTAGTGATATATGCAAACAATTCCTTAAGTACTGTTATTAACCATCATTTTCATTACAGCTAGAATTAGTCATACTTTTAAACTCTTCCTTTTTTATGGAAAATTTAAAGCCTAATTTGAAAGTGAAATACAAGGACAGAAATATTCAGAAAAGTAAGAGTTTACATATTTATGTGGAATCTTATGTTGATGCATGTTCACTGGCACGATGAAACTTCCATTATGGTTTGCTGAGAAATTCTGAAACACTGCATGTCAATATTCAATGTATCAATGGCATCTCATATCTGTATTGAGAATATATGCCACATTTATATGGAATATTTGGAAGTGAAAGTATTGTATATGATAATATATATAAGATTTGAGTTTCTCGAAAAATTATGTATATGACATGCTGTTTTACAAATTCAGTTAGATTAACATATGTTGAGTTTAAGATTGAGTATTAATGGTGCACGTGTTAGTAAAACTATGTGCATAGTAGAGTAGGTATAGTAGAAAATATATGACGTCATGCGCGTTATTAGACGTCCACATAAAAGAAAAATATATATAGATCTTCCTTCTAACTTCTAAGGACACCTTCTTCATGTGGACTTAACATGAAAGCTCATTATACAAGGTACGTACACATAAAAACCCTAGCTAGTAACTTTAATAGTAAATTGAGCTTAGACCCATAAAATTCATTTTAAATCACCTACAACCCTTTCCTTTAGTTTTCTATGTAAAATACCCAATTTTTTCAAATAATACCCAATGACTAGGATTCAATTAAGTAAGTTACCTAATATAACTTAAAATCTGATTTATTGTATTTTTTGGATTCCAAAACTACCCCTATTTATAAGTTAATGTATTATGGGGGGTGTAACTAATGACACCCGTTGAATTTGGAAATATCTCCAAATAGTTGTAATGGATGTAGGAACTAATTTAGAAACTTATTTGAAATTAAATATTAAATTCCACATTACGGTATTAGTAATCTATTTTACGACTAGTAATCTATTTTTGAATTAATGGTGTTTTCCTTCTATGAATTACGACTAGTAATCTATTTAAAGTATTAATAATTTAAATTCAATATTAAATTTAGGAATTAATGTTGTTTCTTTTATGAATTATACGACTAGTATTCTTTTTTATTTTAATTTTATGAATAATAGTGTACATTCTAATTATGTTGAAAAATAATTTGATAATCTATTTATTGTTTTGTTTTTAAAACATTTTTTTAATGAACCTATTTTTTCTCCAAATATTGTACTTTTTTTTTCTTTATTACTTGTTTTATAAAAAATAATTTGATCATCTTTTTATGTTTGTTTTATGAAAACAATTTTTTTTTAAATGAGCCTATTTTTTCTCTCAAAATAATGTACCTATTTTTTCCCCTAAACAATTTACCTAGTATAATGAACCTATTTTTTTTCTCTAAATAATGTACCCTTTTTTTCTCTAATAATGTATACCTAGTAAAACAATTTACCTAGTATAATGAACTTATTTTTTCTTCTAAGTAATGTACCTACTTTTAATTTTTTTCTCTCAAATAATGTACCTATTTTTTCTCTCAAAGTAATGTACCTATTTTTAATTTTTTCTCTCAAAATAATGTACCTATTTTTTCCCCTAAACAATTTACCTGGTATAATGAACCTATTTTTTTTTCTCTAAATAATGTATCTTTTTTTTTCTCTAATAATGTATACCCAGTAAAACAATTTACCTAGTATAATGAAATTATTTTTTTTCTTCTAAGTAATGTACCTATTTTTAATTTATAAAAAATGTATATAAATTTCAATTATACAATGTACCTATTTTCTATAAATTATTATGTACCTATTTTTAATTTATGAAAAATGTATGGAAATTTCAATTACAAAGTAATTGACCTATTTTTGTTAAATTGTTTTGGTAAATAATATACCTATATTTTTATACATATATATTTATATTTATATTTTTCATATGTACATTATTGGATATGTAATTTACATATATTTTTTATTTTCAATTTTAAGGGGCCATATGTTATAGGGAATGACAACCAAAAGAAATGGGGTGATTGATATGCTATTAATAGGGAGTTTTAATTACAATTATGGCAGTTAATGAAATGCTTGGAATAAATTATAAATAAAATATGAAGTCTGATGGCAAGGATGTAAAAACATAGGAATACTACGACATCTTATATCCTACTGGTCATTTAAGTTTGAAGTTGGGTTTTACACATAGATTTATAGAATGATGGGTATATGTCTAGGAAATAGAAATTATAGGGACCTAGATTGGACAAGCTCTAAACTTTCATCGTCTTGCCTTCTCATATGGTTCAGAGCCTTGTAAGAGCTCAAGTACTGGAGTTAGTGGGCCTTTTCGTAGCCTTTTGCAAAAGGCTATGTATAGGTTGATCATTTTAGTTTACCAAGTTGAACTAGGTTAAATAAAACAAAAGTAATGTCACCTAGTTACACTACTAGGACCCAGACCACAATCACCCCAGCTAGTTCAACTATAACAAATTGTTACAACAAAGATCCAAAATTATAAATATCAACATACACCAAAAAAGAATCCATAAGAACTATAAGAAATATATATTGTTTAGTAAAGGTATCTCACCATAACTATAGATTTTAAAACTGTCCAATACAACTTGAAATAATAAAGAATTAGATAAGACACTACGAGCTAGGCTGTTTTAATTTTTAAAAATTAATGGGGGAGTACAGGAGCAATCGGAACCTATGAGTCTTCCAACGTTGAAAAGAACAGTGCCACTAAATTAATACTAAACTATAATAACTAATTTTGCATATAGCAAGTGGCTGCAACCATCTATGTTCTTTGTTCAAGGGTTAGGTTGAGGTTAGGGTAGGGGTAGTTCGGTAAAATGTATAGGTGTATGAGTGCATTAATATTTAGTAAACAATAAGGTGGATGTGGAAATAGGAATGACGGTGAATAATAAATCTACTTATCTCATAAAATCCATGGAGATCACTTCGAAGTTAGTGATGCATAGAATACCCACCACAAGAATAGATTACGAATCATTTCATGAAACATTAGATGTTGCAGGCTAATCATCGAGTGGTTGACGGTTGGAAGGTCCTTGTTAGGCACCACACCACGCCAATGTCTCCTTGACTTCCCAATAAATTTTGTGCACCACATATTCGGGTTTTCAACGAGATTGGTTTCCACAGTTGGATTTCCTCTCCTCCGTTACCACCAATCTTGCCAAAAAGTTGAAATCGGATTTTCTCATATTCAAACACTTTGCCCAAAAATACTGTTCTGTTGGCATGAATGACCCCTTCTAATTCCACAATCAATCATTGGCTCCAAGAAGACATTATAATTTGTAAAGCAATTCTCTTTCTCGATATGAGACAAACCACCATTAAAGATGTTGTCGTTCATATTTATGAACTGCATTCTTCAAATTTTTTATTTTTATAAAGGGGAGGGGGCTTCTCAGACACACACTACGAAGGTGTCATGATGATTCGAATTTGAGACCATTAGTTTGCAAGTAAAGATCATTTTCCAATGGACTAGCACACCAATAGCGGGACATTGTTTAGTCTCACATTCATATACAAACTTTTTGTTTACCATGCATTATGTCATAAAGAAAATCTTATAACTAAAACTCATCATGAATTCCCAAAATTATAAACTTTGGAACTTTTTTGGTTTTTTTTTTCCTCATACAAGCGATATTAGAGAGAAAAAGTCGAACACATAAAGATTTTTAACAACTCAAACTATAAGCTCTTAAGTCAACTTTGTAACTTAACTCATCGTCAATTTGCAAAATCATCATATTCTTTATTGTCTAACGAACTATTAAGATAAAAACTTTGGATCGCTCCACTTGCTTCGCACCAGGGCCGCCCTGCCATTTAATATTGAAAGTTCCAAAGAATAATCAATTAACCCCACGAGCTTCACCCCCTAGGAATCTTTGAACAAATTCAACAAAGTTTTTGAGAATTTGGGTTGCGTTGAGGCCTCTCGTGATCTACTTTCTACCCCTGAATATCGGCTTTTGATGGTAGAAAAAGATTAGGGTAATGAGCTTATAATCATATCCGATCAAATGCTTTTAGTTTTCCCCGATATTATGATATATACGACCATGGATTAATATATCCAAATCACACTGGCGGCTTAAATCCATATAGATGGTATAAAGATTTATATGATGGCACTAGAAAAGAGGAAAAGCTTTTGTCTTTAAGTAAATGGAGACCTAGTTAGGAAATCAAAAGCTTTCCTTCTTAGTTGCTATTAAGGATATAGATTAGGCTAGCTAGCTAGCTACTCATATCACGGAGACTAAAGACATAAGACAGGTTGGGTTTAACTTATGATAAACATATAATGTCAATCTTATTCAGTGGGATGCTTTCATGTATATATTTTCTTCACATATATAATATTGGCAATAAACATTAAGAGCGCCTAATCAGTGACACATGAGGTGGCTAAAAGCATTATTAGTGTCTAATAGCACAATAGACATAAATAATCGTACGTCCATGTTATATCTAGTGTATTTAGCCACCTCATTTTGTGTCATTGATGCCAATGGCCATTAAAATTTGTTCGTCTAGTGATCTTTTTCAGGTTGTTACTCTCCATTAAAAAGAAAAAAGAAGTGGAGTTCATGTTACATCCCCTAGAAAAAGCCTGGTTGCTACGATCATGCTTGAGTTTGTTCATATATATTGGAACTTACTCTCTCTCTCTCTCTCTCTCTCTCTCACACACACACACACACATAATATCATCTCTACTCAACAAACTTTGCTTTCTGGTTTCTATATCTTTATTCATCCTCTGTACTAAGAGCATCCACAGTTGGAGGATGTAAATTCGGGAGTGTAAAGCCACTTTTACATCCCCTTTACACCTCCGGAGGGTGTAAATATGTTTTTTGCTCCAAAGGGGGGGGGGGGGGTAAATTCGGGGGTGTAGCCGGGGGGGGTCCCAGCCTTTATGTTGACTTTTCTTCATTTTTCTTCTCTTTTCTCGGGTGGGTCCCGCCTGCAAAAGATGTAAAAATATATGTAAATATACATTTTATTTTACATCCCCATGGTGGTGATGTATATTTACATCCATTTACATCTCCCCATAGGAGACGATTCTGGTGACTCGGGGTGTATATTTAACATACACCCCCCCACTGTGAATGCTCTAACAAACTTCGCTTTCTGTACTTATTCATGTTTATTGATTATTGTAAACCAATAGCCTATGTCTAGGGTTGGCATGTCCAAATCAACCAGATAATAATGAAGCTCACCTTCCTCACCTTCTCAATCATATCCTATGTAGTAGCCAGGGCACTCTTTCTCTCTCCCCCCATCTATCTCCATTGGATTTTCTACTTATTTTGGCATTAGTCGGTGCTTAATACTAACCCCCAAAAGCTATAAAGATATAAAGCGCATTTAAATTCGTAATCCAAGGCCTATAGATAATGTCAAAAGAAATTATAAAGAAGCATGAGTAGTGCTCTCTTGCTAAATTGTCAAACTGTGAATCTGAATTACACATTGTGGCAAAACAATCTGATCAAATGATCCCGATTGACATAGTCTGCCAACATAAAATCAGCCCAACATTATATTATATCCTCAAATGTACGAATACCTTAGAAAGCTTACACCTTAGTAAGAGTACACAAAAGGAACTTATTAATTAAGGATTATCCATGTTGATTCCTTCCCTCAAAGAAAGGCATTTTGTTCCTCCATAGGCGACCTTATACTATTCTTTTCTCCACCTTTTTATTACTATTATATATTGTCTCTTCTGATGTATAAAACAAAGCACTTTTCAAAGTATAACAGGAGGACCCTATATATATATATATATATATATATATATATGAAGGTTCCTTTGGCATTAAAAAACTCTAAGAAGGGACATTGGCCACACTCACTATGGAGGAGAGGTGAAGAATGAGGTCAATGGAAAAATGGATGACCCACTTGAGAAAATATCAAAAGCAAAAGGCTCCCACTGCTTCCTACCACCCTTCTGAGTGCAACTTCACTATCCAATCACATTGAAAAGCATAAGAAAAATTCCATTCTTTTAATGCTTTTCTTATTATAGTTATGTGATTATGCCTACTACATTGTGATGTGTTATTATAATCCAATAAATGTTTAGTGGCACAAATTGTACCCTAATCTCTCTTTCATCTCAGTTTATACTTCATACAATGTATGACCAAATGCTTTGGAATATTAAAACCAAATCGTTAACTCTATTTAATTTCTGAAATTTTTATTGGGATGTGCATGGGGCAGGCAAGGGGGCAATGTCATAGACAAGATCGGCAAAGTAACTATTACGAACGCTGTATCATTTAAGTGTTAGATTGATATACATTGTCTAACTATTTTTCGAAAGTGCAATATTTTGGGATTTACCGGTTGTTTAATATAGTAAGATATATAGCTCTTTCATGTCACATGATCTATATTTGATAAGTAAATTTAGGTTTTAGCCATAAAAAAAATTTCACTTTTGGAAAAAGCCAAAGCTTTTTCAAAGAAGACAGAAAAACCTCTCAACTTTCAAACCAAAGACATGCAAATGTGAAAGATTCCTTAGGAAATTCAAAAATAAATGAGGGCAATTTTGTCCATTTTTTGTAAGGGTGATCTATGAATGAATACCTAAAAAATAGATGGTTTGGATCATTGGAAAAAAAAATTGTAGGGTACCCCAAAGGGCATCCCTTAAATAAATTATTTGAGGGATCCCTCAATAGAAGGAGACTGATATATATATATATATATATATATATATCTCAAGTGGTACATGCCTAAGCTTATAGCTGATGTAACCTCCTCACCAAATCCATCTAGGCTTTTGACAGAAAGTTGCCTGCAAATGCAATATCTTCTGTAGTACCACATTGTGACGTGTGTGTATATATATGTAAAATGGACCACTTAATCCCAACCAAATATTCTTGAGCTATCGATGCCTTTCAAATCGGGGTGAACAAAGATTAGCTATGATGACTTGAAGTGGATAATAATGCTAATTCTGTTCGTCTTCTTAATCCTCAATCCCTATATGCCTATATATGTTTGATTTGATTCACATAAAAGAGAATTCTTTTTGACTTTGTTTACAACAAAAGAATATGAGAGAGAGAAAAACAAACAAACAAGAGAAGAGATAATCTTCACATTGTGATGATAGCTAGGGCACCACTTAAACCCTAATTTGTTTTATTTATTTAACCGTCAACTGCTAAAACAGATTCCCATGCATCCACTTTCTATTGCTGAAAGCTACATAAAGCCTTTTGAGCTGCTAGCAAAGCAATTTGACGAACTCCCATAGGTTGAAGGGAGCCAAATTCTCTCACAACCTTAAGATGAGAAGCTTGTGCTTGAAAGGGACATGATGGGCACAGAGATTAAATTCATCTAGTAAGTAGAATATACCTGCTAGAAATTAGAAAAATTAGTGGCACTAAACCCAGGATTGTAAACCTTAGAGCTAGCTATGGGACTAATATATAGCCTATAAAAGGTAATTAAAGTAAGAGCAAGTGAAAATTTGAAAGCCAATGAGAAATCCACGAATGATTGTTAATAATGGCTATATTCTTCGGGGGTTTTTAGGTAACATATTTGCATCTTATTACTATCGTCACCGATACTATCGATAACTTAATCATCTTTATAATAGGGCATGTGTGGAGTTTTATATAAAAGACCTCGATGTCATTATATATTGTATTTAATTTTGTGAAGTTTCTGATGACTTATGTATTCATGAGTATTTCCTCTTGTATTATTTCAAAAAGACTTGATTATTATATGTTTTCTTGAAAAGTATATGTTATGAAATGTGCACAAAGCTTAATACCTCAAAATGGTAGACTAATAAGTTTGAATTCAATAGAATTTGAGCATTCAATCGAAAACCAATTATAATGGGTGGAGAAGTCTAAAATCTTATATATTGTAGGCTTTACTTTTCCGATATGGAATAATACTCTTAACAAAATTAATATTAAGACGTTTGGAAAAAGCTCTCTCTCTCTCTCTCTCTCTCCTCTCTCTCTCTCTCTCTCTCTCTCTCTCCTCTCTCTCTCTCTCCTCTCTCTCTCTCTCTCTCTCTCTCTCTCTGTGGCAAGGTTTTACAAGAGTACTCTAACACCACTCGTTTGGCACCTTAAACAGAATTTTAAATTGACTATAAACACAGCGCTCCATTAACTTGAGTTTATCATCTAAGATAGAGCATATCAAGACCAAGAAATAAAAATAAAAAACAGATATTGATCAATAATAATGCACTAACATGTCTATTGCTCCAAAATAGATGGATATCTTCTGGATGCTGTACATTACAACTGTATCAGCAGCAACTGTGCATGACAACATATTTATATATTCTGTTGAGGAATCAAGTCCATTTATTCTTGACACTGTGAGAGGAAACCTTTAGCTGCTTTAACAAAGTGTGAATGGATGCTTGTCACATCTTTTCAAAGTTTCTGGTGAGGAAAAGATTGGGTCAAAGTCCCTTCTAATCTTCACACTATGATTCCTCTTTCAAAGCTCATTTCAAAATGGCTGGGCCTTTTTTCCACCTTTTTCTGCATGCTCTCTCCCATAACAGAAGAACCTCTTTGAAGGTACTTCTTGGGACACTCAAAAGCTGTTTGTGTATGTGCATTAAGTATGTACTATATGTGTGTTTCTGTATGTGTGTGTGAGAGAGAGAGAGGAGGGTTTAATTGTCATTTTCAATAAGGCCAAGGGCAAACTAGGTGCATGCTTTCAATAAAGGTGGGGACACTCATTTGGGTTCTCACATATCAACCTTTAGTGAAAGAATCAAGCAATATATCATCTCCCAAATGCATATTTAAACCTTCACACCCAGTGTCCCATGGAAGCCAAAACACTTCCTCAATTGTTACACAAACATGGCCACCTCCACCGCCACCACCACCCAAACTTCTGCACCCAACAGCACCACCACTATTTGCTTCTCAAAATATCTCCATTCCCTTTCTCAAACACCCCACAGGCTTAGGAAGAGAATGCTGGCCACATGGACCCCTGACCAAGAGCTCAACCAAGTGAGGCAAAGGTCTGGGGCAGACATGAAAAGGAAACTCAAGTGGTATGATTTGATTGCCCTTGGTGTTGGAGGAATGCTTGGTGTTGGAGTCTTTGTCACAACAGGCCAAGTAGCCTTCCAGACATCTGGCCCTTCTGTCTTCATATCCTACATCATTGCAGGAATATCAGCCCTTCTTTCTTCCTTGTGTTACACTGAATTTTCTGTTCAAATCCCAGTTGCTGGTGGTGCCTTTAGTTATCTCAGATTGACCTTTGGTATGAACCATTAGATCCATTGTTACCCTATTTGGTTATAAGGGTTCTAGCTGAATATATCAATTCTTCATTTTCTGCTTTCTTAATTACTTTCATTTTTATGTGAAGGTGAGTTTGTGGGCTATTTTGCTGGGGCTAATATACTCATGGAGTACGTATTGTCAAACGCTGCGGTCGCAAGAAATTTTACTGATTATGTATCCTCTGCATTTGGTGAAAATGATCCAAAGACATGGAGAGTAAAAGTAGATGGTTTGGTAGAGGGCTATAATATGTTGGACTTCCCAGCTGTTGCTCTTATTCTTCTTCTCACTCTCTGCCTTTGCCATAGGTTTTCATCTGTTCCTACCTATTTATTTGCTTACTTCTACTGTTCTCCCTTATATTGCTTTCCTAGTTTCACAATCTAGGTGCCCAACAATTTGCAACTAGCTAGACCTTTTTTAGGATTGAGTTGGTGGGCATTATTTGGATTATTTAGTGTTATATATATATATATATCTTCTTTATCAGTTGCCAAGTTTTTTTTATAATACATTATCATTGCAACCCTCACCATTTCTGCTGTTGATAATAATTTCCTGAGTGTTATTGGGTTATCAAGTGATGGTATCTTTTGTTTCAGTGGATTTTTAAAATATATATTAATTTCTTTTGGGATTGCAGCACAAAGGAAAGCTCCCTGTTGAACCTTATTATGACAGTCTTCCATGTGGTTTTCTTTGGATTTATCATAATTGTTGGCTTCTGCAAAGGGAGTACCAACAACTTGGTGAAGCCTAAAGGACTTGCTCCTTATGGTGTTAGAGGTGTTCTTGATGGGGCAGCTAAAGTTTACTTGAGCTATATTGGCTATGACTCAGTTTCAACCATGGCAGAAGAGATCCAAAACCCTTCAAAGAGCCTGCCAATCGGAATAGTTGGCTCCGTTGTCCTCACCTCCGTGCTTTACTGCCTTATGGCCTTGTCCTTGTGTTTGATGGTTCCTTACAACGAGGTAAAGTAATTAAGAACTTGTTACTTCATCAAATGAACTAGCAAGAACACTTTCTACCAAAAATTTCCGATATAGACACCGGCATGTTTTAGCCTACATACACAAAAATGCTATGAATGAAACATGGTAGAAAGACACAATTAACTGAACTGTTTTGTTCTGAGCAATACTCTTCTTCCTAATGATTTGGAATTCTTCAAATGGTTCATAGATATCAGAGAATGTCGCATTTTCAATGGCTTTCAGACAGATTGGTTGGGAATGGGCAAGTAATCTGGTTGGGGCAGGTGCAAGCTTGGGGATTGTGGCTTCACTTTTGGTTGCCATGTTAGGCCAAGCTAGGTACCTTTGTGTTATTGGAAGGGCCAGGCTGGTGCCTTCATGGTTAGCCAAGGTGCATCCTTCAACAGGCACACCCTTGAATGCCACCCTCTTCTTGGGTAATTATGTAAATCTTTGCATATATGATTTTATACTTGCTTTGCTTATCCATGAATCATTATTCCATTTGCATCCCAAGATAGAACACTCATATTTGTAGATAGTAAATTAGTTGTTTCAAAAACATTCAAATCAAAATATGAATATGTAAATGTATGTTATATGGTATTTATTTTCTCAAAGCCAATGCTTTACCTTCAATAAGAAAATGTCACTTTCATCACACATCCTTATGTGGAAGGTTAAGTTTATATATAACCGACGCATATAAAAATTTCTCCGATGGTGGGTAGATGACCGGCCAAGTTATATATCAAGCACTTATTCAACACTTACAACAAGAGTTCGACTCTTTATATGCATTACCTTTAATCTTTTTGAAGGATCCGTATTAATTAAATTATAGGAATAGTTGATCTCCCATTATATGACTTGGTATACAACCAAACATTGCTATGGAAACAGAACTAAAACATTGAAACTTCCTTGGTTGACGTATGTTTCCACTTCCAAAGCTACACAAAAAGGAGGGAACAACATAGAGAATAATTTATACCCCCTCTTTACTCATATATACTTTTAATATATTTATGCTTTTATTGGTGTGAAACATGCATTCATTTTGTCAATAAATTCCCACTTATTCTTGTTTCTTTTTCTTTTCCCTCAATTACATCTTCATATATTAACATCACTAATTAAGTTATCATCAAATCATACAAAAACAGAAACATTTGAAAAAACAGTATAAAACCAGAGACAACCTGATGAATCCTTTTGTCTTCCTATGATGCAGGACTTTGCACAGCATCAATTGCACTCTTCACCGACCTTGAAATAGTGATAGACTTGATCTCCATCGGCACGCTGTTGGTGTTCTACCTTGTGGCCAATGCTCTCATTTACCGGCGATATGTGACCATTAGCAACAACCCCCCATTTCAAACTCTCTTGTTCCTCTTCCTCCTCTCATCTAGTGCCATTGGCTTTTCCATGTCATGGAAGTTTAAGCAACAACGCTGGGGGCTACCACTTTTCGGAGTGTCTACGATCACCATCATTGCCTTCTTCAACTACACAGTTCCTTGCCTTCGCTATTCCACCGGGTGGTCGATGCCCTTCATGCCATGGCCTGCTGCATTGTCTATCTTTCTTAATGTGTTCCTCATGACAACACTGAAGCAGTTCTCATTCGAACGGTTTGCGGTATGGGCATGTTTGATAACATTGTTCTATCTGTTGTATGGTGTTCACTCAACTTATCAGGCAGAGGAGATGGGGACTGGTGAGGATGAAGTGGATCCAAGCTCAGCTGTGCAACAAAGCAAGCTAGACAACATTCAAGTGCTTTGACTATTATTACTGTACTTCTTTTTTTACTTTTTTTTTTTTTTTTTCTTTTTTTTTTTTTTTTTTTTTTTTTTTTTTTTTTTTTTTGTAGTTTTTGAGGTATTTTTTTACTTTGGGTTAACAGGGAATTCCAATTCCAATCAAAAAGGAATTCCAATAAAATTAGAATGACAAAGTTAACTGTGCATAGAAATGCCACAGCAAAAGACCAGTGTTACCTGAATCGAGAAATGATACGGTGCCTGTAATATGATAAACGAAATGATATGTGTAATGGGAACTGATAGGGAGTTTGCTAGTTTCTATGGTACATGTTCGTCAAAGATAGGCATAGTCGGTATGGTATTTCGGGTGGCAATTCATTCGAGACTTTAATTCAGGTCCTCTAATTAGAATTACTACCATCATCGTGAAACTCTTAATGGGAATGGACAAGATGATTGGGGTCATTCAGCAAGTAATGATGGAGACACTAAAGAACCTCAGGATCCAATATAAAGAAAGAGGGCAATTCCTCTAGCAA
The DNA here is from genome assembly GCA_903112645.1 of Prunus armeniaca. Lineage (NCBI taxonomy): Eukaryota > Viridiplantae > Streptophyta > Magnoliopsida > Rosales > Rosaceae > Prunus > Prunus armeniaca. The sequence continues at coordinate 5,116,218 of CAEKDK010000005.1, read as the reverse complement.
ACTCAACTCTTCATTTTACTAAAATCTCCTTGTCAATAATGAAAACACAACTAAACTGTGCTTTGTTTGTCTTACATGGATGGTAGAGCTACTCGTGACAATCCTCACCACATAATAAGAGAGATCATGATTCTCTCATATTAAAAAAGATTATGTACCTTTCTTGAGAAAGTATAGGATTATTTGTCTGCGTATCAGTAGTCTCGGGTTCGAAGCCCAACTGCACCTTCTCTACTCCCTTCCAAACTTTGACAGATAAAAAAAGGGCTACATCTTATTTGAGATTCACTGGTTCGGACTTGGCCCAAAGTCCATTCTGGATATTTAAGATTTGATCCAGCCCACAAGATTTGGATTTAGGGAGCCAAGCCCAATCCAAATTCAGTGTCTTTAAACATCAAAATGGTTAGGCCTTTTTGCCTACGTGAGATTCGACTTTAGCCCAGTTCTTTATATATATATATATATATATATATATATATATATATATATACAAAATACCTAATCCATTCTAGGGCCGTATTAAGGGGCTTGTAATTAATAACTAATCTTGGGGCTCCTCTTTCTAACTCAGCATTTTTGAAATATTACTAGTTTCTGATTCTATACTGGCTACTGATTCTGATTCAAACTCAGAAGGGTTCATAATGAAAGGGTCTAGAACCAGGATGGATTGACAAACATAGTGAAGAAACACATAATATAAAACAATTTGAGATTATGCATGAATAAAATTAATGCATAAATGAACATACTAAAAATAGCAATAATTGAAAACATAATTTGAAAGTATTGTACTTACAAAAGTCTTCTCTTATTGATAGATAGATAGCACTCATAATTTACATTGATAGTTTTCTTGAGGGAGTCTCAAAGAAAACTTTGAAAACTGAAAAACTTATTGATAATTGTAACATGCTTACAACTGAGGCCATAGCCAACTTAAATAAGAAAAGCAACTAGACTAATCGAGGCATAGAATGCTGAGAATCTTCCTGTAGAAACACGGGATTCTAGCTGAAGCTTTAACTCTGGCAACTTTTAACTTTTCCTTGGGTAACTTGTTAGGGAATAATAACTGTTGAAGCATACGAAAGTTTTGGACTGCTTTTACTGAATGCTTTAACGTTTACTTTCACCTAGGTAACTTTGACTTGTCGGCAGCTTAGTCAGAATTCAAATCATAGGCTGCATAAGGGTCTTGGGAATCTTGATAGTCGCTCCACCGACGTGGTTGGGAAGGACTCTGATTAGGGAGACAGCTGGATGATGATTGGGGTCGCAGGTGAGTTGTCATTGTCATTGTCCTCATCATCATTCATCTGGGAGGCTTGGATAATCAACTGGCGAGCAATTTCCTATAATTCGGCTTTTGATTTTCCCTCGACTGAGAGAGAAGAATGAATAGAACCAACAGGAGAAGTTGGCTGAGGCTTCGGAGAATTTGTGGCATGGGGAAAATCTCTGTAAACATATTCTGCAATTCTGTCAACTTGGAACTTATCCCACCATTTGATTGAAAATTGGCAAGACATAATTATGGATTCCCAATTTGCATGATAAGACCATTTCAATATCTAGGGAACCTTGTACCTGGCAATGAAAATGAGTAATTTGGGAAAAAAGCAACTGCTGTTTATTAAATTTGTATTTACTGGCAAAATAATTGGTCAAATTATGAACTTCAGTAGGGAGGATGCTGGCTATTGGGCCATGCCTTTCCCACCAATAAATAAACCAATAAGGGAATGGACTCTTGAATTTACTATCAAAATTGATGAACCAAGAGTGGCTGAAGTCATCTTTCTGGTAAAGGAAAATGGAGTACCATGCTTCGATATAATCGGCATAGTTGTATGGATGAGTGGACTAGAGGTGTTTCAACTCATAAGGGTGGCGACTGAATTCTTCTTGGCTTAGTATTTTGTGGATGTAGAGGGAATGATAGAGGATTAGTTGAGGTTTTTCTCGGTCTTTTATGGGCTTGATTTCAACTGATTTTGTTTCAACTAGAATGTCCCTATAAAAGGAAAGACTTTTGTAAGGACTGGGAGGAAGAAAATGGCAATTAGGAGGAAAATAAGATTTGACAATTGTAATGGGATCAGAAATGCCGTCATAAATTGGTTCAATTATGAAGAGGTGAGACTTATCTTTGGGGACATAAGGAGATGACTTTGAGAGGATAGCAGGTGACTGGGAGGACTGGGCAACTGGGGGAGTGATCTGGAATGGATCATAATTGGAGGCTAGAGCAAATTGATAATTGGTTCCTAGACTGGTGAATTGATTGCTGACTTGAATGGAGAACATCCCAAGAAAGGGATGACACTACTACAAAAATCGAAATAGACGACGGGAAACCACCGTCGTGTAAAAGGTTTTCGCCCGGTCGTGAAATCGACTGCCGTCTATTTGGGTTTCAAACTACGACGGCTTTTCACCGTTGTTGTTTATCAGTAAAGATGACGGTTTTCAAAGAAAATCGTCGTTGTTTAGAGGTAAAGATCGTTAATTATAGGAGGAAAGACGACTGTTTTAAATAAAACCGTCGTATATTGTATGTAAAGATGACGATTTTTTTATGAAAACCGTCGTGGATTGTTTATAAAGACGTCATCTTTACATACAATAGACGACCTTTTTTATAAAAAGCATCATCTTTACATACAATAGACGACGGTTTTTATAAAAAGCGTCATCTTTACATACAATCGACGACGGTTTTTTATAAAAAGCGTCATCTTTACGTACAATAGACGACGGTTTTTTATAAAAAGCGTCATCTTAAGTACAATAGACGACGTTTTTTTTTATAAAAAGCGTCATCTTTATATATAATAGACGACCCTTTTTTTAAAAAAAATTGTCATCTTTATATATAATAGACGACGGTTTTTATAAAAAGCGTCATCTTTACATATAATAGACGACGGTTTTTTCGGTTTTTATAAAAAGCGTCATCTTTACATACAATAGACGACGGTTTTTTCGGTTTTTTATAAAAAGCGTCATCTTTACATACAATAGACGACGGTTTTTTCGGTTTTTTATAAAAAGCTTCATCTTTACATATAATAGACGACGGTTTTATAAAATCGTCATCTTTACATATAATAGACGACGGTTTTAAAAAAAATCGTCATCTTTACACATAATAAACGACGGTTTTTATAAAAAGCGTCATCTTTACGTACAATAGACGACGTTTTTTTTATAAAAATTGTCATCTTTACGTACAATAGACGACGGTTTTTTTTATAAAAAGCGTCATCTTTACGTATAATAGACGACGGTTTTATAAAAAGCGTCATCTTTACATACAATAGACGACGGTTTTTATAAAAAGCGTCCTCTTTACATACAATAGACGACGGTTTTAATAAAAAAGCGTCATCTTTACGTACAATAATGCTTTTTGATTTCCTATGATGCTATACAACGATTTTAACTAGAAAACCAACCATAATGCTTTATCAAAAATAGTTTCTTTTATAAAACTTGAAGATTCAATAGTTATTACATAGTTAACCAATCTTTATTCTACAACAAACATAATTCCTAACAAGACCTACGTAATCCTAATCCAAGCATTCCTCATCCAAACATACAAATGATGCACAACTGAAGTCTCCTCCATCATCCCTGTAAATAAATCAAAATGACAAAGAGAGAGAAAAAAAAAGAAGCTAAGATTATAAACATAAAAAATTAGGTGGAAGAGAAATTTTACCATTGGTCCATATTTCCATAGAAAACTTGTAAAATGAGCATAAAAAAGACCATCGAGAACCTGCAAATTTTCAACAACAAAAACATACGTCTCACATAGAAAACCTGCAAAAGAAAGAGTTATAAATCTGCAAGCTTCCTCCTCATCTCCTGATAACCAAATCAGAAAATCTAAAAAGAAACCAGAAATAAAAAAAAATATGTAAACAAATCAGACAAATCAAGAAAGACAAAATCTGAAATTAGGGATACAAAGAACATACCAAAAACGCAAAGAGACTAATCCAGAATTCACTAGCAAGATATAGAAGGGTATTAAGAGATTAGGTGACTTTCAAATCAACCTTTCAACCAGCTTTGATTCTCAAATACAAAACATCCCTCTACATCTTATGGATTTGCTAAGATCTTTTGATGATTTTGTAGAGAGTTTTATGAGGGTGTTTTAGAGAGTGCATGAGGGTTTCAAGGAGGGAGAGATAAGGTTTTCAGAGACGGGGGAAAATCTGAAAATTTGACAAGCGCGAATTCACTTAAGTAGACTTTTTTTAGCGTGTTTTAAAAGACGACGCTTGTTAATGAGAGATAAGATTTTCAAAGACGGGTGAAAATTTGAAAATTTATCGAGCGCGAATTCACTTAAGCGGCCATTTTTTAGCGCGTTTTAAAAGACGACGCTTTTTTTAAAAAAAAATTTGTCATCTTTACATATAATATACGACGGTTTTTTTTTTTTTTTTTATAAAAAGCGTCATCTTTACATACAATAGACGACGGTTTTTTATAAAAAGCGTCATCTTTACGTACAATAGACGACGGTTTTTTATAAAAAGCGTCATCTTTACGTACAATAGACGACGGTTTTTTATAAAAACGTCATCTTTACGTACAATAGACGACGGTTTTTATAAAAAACGTCATCTTTACATACAATAGACGACGTTTTTTTCCACTACACTTCTTGACCCTATATGAATACAATGACTGAATTTGATCTTCAATTTAAAATATTTACACTAGTGGATACCACAAAATCTTATGTTATATTTAACGAAAGTATAAATAAACTCTTAATTGTTAGTGAATATTTTTTTTTATGGCATACGCATTTTAAGAAACTAGTTTCAACGATCCAACCGTCAAACTTGTTTGTTTATACTTCGAGATCATCTACACCAAAAATCGAAAAAAATAAACATTCAGAGATAAAGTAACGGGACAAAAAATTTCGACGGTTATAAATGAAAAATCATGATTTAACGGTTATTTTAACTCCGATTTTGATGATTTTTTACCGCTACACTCCTTGACCCAATATGAATACAATGATTGAATTTGATCTTCAATTTAAAATATTTACACTAGTGGATACCACAAAATCTTATGTCATATTTAACGAAAGTATAAATAAACTCTTAATTGTTAGTGAATATATTGTTTTGATGGCATACGCATTCTAAGAAACTAGTTTCAATGATCCAACCGTCAAACATGTTTGTTTATGCTTCGAGATCATATACGCCAAAAATCGGAAAAAATAAACATTCAGAGATCAAGTAACGAGACAAAAAATTTCAACGGTTATAAATGAAAAATCATGATTTAACGGTTATTTTAACTCCGATTTTGATGATTTTTTTACCGCTACACTCCTTGACCCAATATGAATACAATGATTGAATTTGATCTTCAATTTAAAATATTTACACTAGTGGATACCACAAAATCTTATGTCATATTTAATGAAAGTATAAATAAACTCTTCATTGTTAGTGAATATATTGTTTTGATGGCATACGCATTCTAAGAAACTAGTTTCAATGATCCAACCGTCAAACATGTTTGTTTATACTTCGAGATCATATACGCCAAAAATCAGAAAAAATAAACATTCAGAGATAAAGTAACGGGACAAAAAATTTCGACGGTTATAAATGAAAAATCATGATTTAACGGTTATTTTAACTCCGATTTTGATGATTTTTTACCGCTACACTCCTTGACCCTATATGAATACAATGACTGAATTTGATCTTCAATTTAAAATATTTACACTAGTGGATACCACAAAATCTTATGTTATATTTAACGAAAGTATAAATAAACTCTTAATTGTTAGTGAATATATTGTTTTGATGGCATACGCATTCTAAGAAACTAGTTTCAACGATCCAACCGTCAAACTTGTTTGTTTATACTTCGAGATCATCTACACCAAAAATCGAAAAAAATAAACATTCAAAGATAAAGTAACGGGACAAAAAATTTCGACGGTTATAAATGAAAAATCATGATTTAACGGTTATTATAACAAACCATCATCTTTACATATAATAGACGACCATTTTTTATAAAAAAGCGTCATCTTTATATATAATAGACGACCCTTTTTTAAAAAAAAAATTGTCATCTTTATATATAATAGACGACGGTTTTTATAAAAAGCGTCATCTTTACATATAATAGACGACGGTTTTTTTATAAAAAGCGTCGTCTTTACATATAATAGACGACGGTTTTTTCGGTTTTTATAAAAAGCGTCATCTTTACATACAATAGACGACGGTTTTTTCGGTTTTTATAAAAAGCGTCATCTTTACATACAATAGACGACGGTTTTTTTCGGTTTTTTATAAAAAGCTTCATCTTTACATATAATAGACGACGGTTTTATAAAATCGTCATCTTTACATATAATAGACGACGGTTTTAAAAAAAATCGTCATCTTTACACATAATAAACGACGGTTTTTTAAAAAAATCATCATCTTTACATATAATAGACGACGGTTTGTAATAAAAATCGTCGTCTTTACATATAATAGACGACGGTTTTATAAAATCGTCATCTTTACATATAATAGACGACGGTTTTAAAAAAAATTGTCATCTTTACACATAATAGACGACGGTTTTTAAAAAAATCGTCATCTTTACATATAATAGACGACGGTTTGTAATAAAAATCGTCGTCTTTACATATAATAGACGACGGTTTTATAAAATCGTCGTCTTTACATATAATAGACGACGGTTTTATAAAATCGTCATCTTTACATATAATAGACGACGGTTTTTAAAAAAATCGTCATCTTTACATATAATAGACGACGGTTTAAATATAAGGTATGACGTATAAAGGGAATAAATACGACGTTAAATTTTATAATACGTCGTTAAATGAAAAACAAACGTGGTGAGATTTAAAGATACCGTCGTAGAACTATACAAGAAAGACGTCGATATATTTTTATTTTCCGTCGTTGTACATTAATTTAATACGGCGATATTTTGTATTTTACCGCCGTGGATTTATTTGTAATTATATGGCGCCTTATACGAAAACTTGGTCGTGTTATTTTCTGCGTAAAAACGGCGGCTTTTTTTGAAATCGTCGTCTTTACTTTCTACGTCGGTCGATTCATAACTTCTGCCGTTCTTTATTTGCTTTGATTTTACACTGCGGAAATCCTGTTTCAAATAGACGTCGGTTTTTTAATTAGGTACGTCGTTGTTTATAAACAACCATTTGAATCTCCATTTTTTAGGTGTCTAAGGTGTTATTACACGGCGGTTTTATAGAACCGTCGTCTTTTAAAAAACAACGACGGTTTTCACTTAGACCGTCGTTTTTTTCTGGTCGTCTTTGTCACTTTTTGTAGTAGTGTGATCTGAGAGGGCGATTATGATTTAACTGGATTCATGGAAGAGGGAAGGACTCTGAGCGACTAGGACGACTTGGGCTGACTGGGTTGACTAGCTAACTCTTTTGGCTTGTCTTTCTTGGGTGCCATTGATGATCCTGCAGGAATTCTCTGGTAAGAAAGTCAGGAATTGAATTCTCACTTCCTCTCAGAAATTCAATATCAAAATTAAAAATACTCAAAATACTTTGCCATCGTGCAAAAATCTGTTTGGATGCAATGTTTTGAACGTCTTTTTCTAAAACATGCTTCGCAAATTTACAATCAACTCGTAATAAGAATTTTTGATTAAGTAAATCATCTTGAAATTTAGAAATACATAATACTATGGATAATATTTCTTTTTTAATAGTACTATAATTAAATTACGATTGGGTCCAAATTCCAGAATGAAAGTGAATGATTTGTTTTGAGTGATTTGGGTTGACTCTCTGTTTGAGAATACCTCCATAACCAATATCAGAGACATCGGTTTCAACTATTTTGTAGGAATCAACTAAAGGAATACCAAGACAGAGGAGTGTCTTGACATGGACTTTGATTTGTCTGACAATTTCTGTGTGGACAGGGGACCAAGGAAGAGGATTATCCTACAACCTATCAAATAAAGGCTTACATTGTTTTCTCAGATTTTGATAAAAATCAGACACATAATTGAGAGATTCTAGAAACCTCTGGAGCTGACTCTTATCAAGAATTTGATCTGCAAATTTATCTGCAAATTGGATAACTCGATTTATTGGGCTGATCTGTGACTGAAAGATATTAAAACCAAGAAATCTAACATTGGTTTGGAACAACTTGATTTTCTTGGCAGAAACAACTAGACCATTTTGTCTGACTATCTGGGGAAACTTATGCAGATGCTTCCAATGTTGTTCTATCTACTGGGAAAAGTTTAGAACATCATCAATATAAACAATAGAGAAATGACTAAAGGGGTTAAATATCTCATTCATTATATTCTGAAACTCACTGGGGGCATTTTTCAGACCAAAAGGCATTACATTCCATTCATAATGACCAAAAGGAGTGACAAATGCAGTCTTATACCTATCTGACTCGTCTATTTGGATTTGCCAGAAACCACTCTTCATATCAAATTTAGAAAAGACGACTACTTTTTCTAGTATATTGATTAAGTCTCTTTTATTAGGTATTGGATACCTAATCCATTCTAAGACCGTATTAAGGGGCTTGTAATTAATAACTAATCTTGGGGCTCTTCTTTCTAACTCAACATTTTTCTGGACATAGAAAGCAGGACAAGACCAAGGCGACTTGCTCTTACGAATTATTCCTTTTTGAAGCAACTCAATTATTTTAGTTTTACAAAACTCCATTATTTCTTGACTCATTTGGATTGGCCTAGCTTTAGTAGGGATATTTTTTTCACTAAAGGTTTTGACGTAAGGAAGACTAACAACATGTTGTTTCCTGTGCCAAAAAGCGTTAGGCAAATCAGAACAAACTTCATTTTTAAATTTATTTTCGAACTATTGAATTTGTAATTGTAAGGATTCACTATTAAGTTGTTGTTCAACCCTTTTGAATTTGACCTCTTCTTTAAGGGAAACTAATTGCTTATTTTTATTATGAATTAATTTGACTGTTTTCGAAACTGAATTTTTTTGTAGGGCTTTCAGATTATATGCAATTCAGGCTTAGTTAGAAATTCAAATTTTACTGACTCTCCTAAATAAGTAGAGATGACACCATCATATTCTACCTGGAAAGGATACAGTAAGGCTATAAACAGTAAACCTAAAATGACTTCATCAGTGATATTTTTGACTAAGACAAATGAAGTTTTAAAGCAAATTCTGTTTTGGCAAACATGGGCTTTAGGGATTTCATAGTTCAACTAGAGTGACTTTCCTGAAGCAATACTTAATGATTCTTTAGACTTCTTATAAAACTTAGTGGGAATTAGACCTTCGTGGATATAGTTAAGGTAGGCTCCTGAATCAAATAAGGCAACTGTATTTAGCTCAAATTTTTTTACGAATATTGTAATTTTAGAATACCATTTTCTGAAACTAACGTGTTTGATTAGATTGATGGCTTGTTCATTGTTTGAAGGTTCACCATCTGAGTTATTAGGACTCTCTGGTTGACTCCTAGATTCAGAGCTTTCTTTTTCCATTAGATTTATTAAATCTCGTTTTATTTCATAACTTTTAGCTTGCAACTTGTGACTCATTTGTTTCAACTCAATTATCTCCTTTTTGACTATTTTAAATTCTAATTGCAGATCTTGCAGGGTGACATTTTTCTTTCGATTAAATTTTTCTAAAGTAGTGTTCAAACTTATTGGTTGGGGAACAAATTGGCTTGGACTTTCTTGGCTAATGACTTTACGTAACTTTCTTAAGTATTCAGATTTTAGCTCAGGATTTTCAATTTTACTGATTAAATCAATTAACAATTCTTCTTGTTCTTCTTGTTTGGTGAGGACATAAATAAATTTTATTCTATTACAGCATTTGTCTTTACAACCAAACAGAATTTGGGGAGAACTAGATTTTATCAACTTGTCTTTTTCTTCATCCGTAATTTTTATTTGTTTGATTGTGTCTTTTACTTTACACTCATTAGAATACTGACCATACTTCTGACATTTATAACATTTCACTTTCTTTTGTCAGAATTTTTTTTAAAGCTAGTATTCTTTTCCCTTTTCGGTGCTTTTGACCAATTTTTACGCGGACTAAACTTCTTTTTACTGTAAAATTCTCTACTTTCATCATTATTTCTAAAGGCGTGTTTCCTCCGAGAATAATAACGACTTTTACTTATTTGTCGACTGGGTTTAGTTTTTTCTGGAAGGAGGAATACTAGTAAGACCGTATTGTTCACAGAAATTTCCTAATTCATACTTGATGGATTTTCTATCAGACTGTATTTGACGGCCAATTTTAAAATCAACACGCATTTTCATTCCAACTTGGTTAATTGTGCTTATAATGTTTCCATATGTTAAATTATCCCAATCAATGTGACCTTGTTCATACTAAGGACTGTGCGAATTTTGTGAGCAAATAAGTTTGGAAGACCATTAACAAATTTTTCTTTCCAAAACGACTGATTACTATCATCTCTAAGCATGACTCAGGAGATGAAAACATCTTTATACCATCTAAAATTAGACAACTTAGGACATCGGAGATTACTAAGTTCATCGTGAGTTCTAGCAGTAGTATTACTAGGTGTTCCAATGAAATGTTCAATTATTGTATAGAATAAAGTGTTGACTCCATCTTCTATACCTTGACCTATTTGTTCGTCAAATATAGGGAGACCATCTTCATTGATTTTGACTGCATGAATTATTTGGTTTTTTGACCCTATGGTTAGGTGTTTGTCCCAACAATATCAACAAAATCAAGATAAAAAATTTCTAATTTGGCTGTGCGCATGTAATCTTTCCATTCGTTAAAGATTTGTTGATGCTGTTCTTTACTGGGATAAGCTTGGTGGTAATTGTCTCTTCTATTTTGATTTTCTGGGGCTCTAAGATGACAATCTAAAGCTGTCCAGTTAATGACAAATTTTTTATTGAGTGTTCTTAGTTGGTTATTGATGACTGTAAAATCTTCGGCTTCAAAGTCAATTTGGGTTGGTGACTCAGGAGACTCAGATTTTTCTTTTCCCTTATCTGGTGTCTTATCATAACAGGGTTGATTAACTTGGGAAGTTTTTCTCAAAGATTCTAGTTTAAAATCTATCATGGTTTTTTCTAACTCTAGGTCTCGTTCTAGAGTTGAGGATGATGCTGCAAAGGAATGCCTTGCAGGAATATGCCTCTGGGATTGACCAGGGGTAGGTAACTGATGTATTTGGACTGTGGATTTTTGTGGAGGTTGATTTCCAAAACTAATTTTGATAATGCCGTCTAAATATCGTTGCACATAATCTAGATTATTTAGATCATGCTAAACTGGAGTTGGTTGACTTTCAGTGGTGAGTGTCCACTCAGAAGGAAGGGTGACATCTGACCACTTGATTGTGTGAGGTACTCGAATATTGGCCTCAGGTTTGCTACTTTGAATTAATAGAGTTTGATCTTTTGGGCTTTTATTAAGGGCTTGGAAATTCATATTAGTTCCAGTGACTTTATAATAGATTCTGTAAATTAAGGCTAACGGCTGTGTTCTTGGTAGGACTTGATACCCGAAAGTCTCAATATTTAAGGTTAATGTTTTCAAAATATGGGGATCACTAAGACTTACAGTAAAATCTGGGTAACAATCGAAGTGTACTGGACCATTAAATAAATTGGATTCAATTAATCCTAACGTACTGTCACTGAAATTCATGAACCTAGCATCTCAAAGGCAGAGAAGGACAGAAGCTTTTAATCCTAATCTGGTTAGAGGTTTGACTGCAACTTGGACTAATCCAATGTGAAGGAAATTGTTTCCATCATTTTTATGTTTTTTAATTGACTCAAGATTAAGCAACTAACATGTTTCATGTTTTTTACTCAAAGCATAAATTTGTTCAACTGTTTTAACATGGGTGGTCGACTTCAAACTATACAGACTCCATTTTTTCTTATAAATGTCCTGACTGGGGATTCTAGGTATATTCCAATCTTTATAATCTAATTCATTATTTGATTCATATTCTAATTGTTCTTCATTAACTATCTCTGGGAGACGACTAATACTGGCTCTAGAGCTACTTGAATTACAAGAGTTTGTTCTAAATAAGTGACTCATTTTGACTCAAGTTTCTGGGTTTGGACTGCTGAAGAAGAAGATGAACAGGGACTTCTATACTGACCCTTTACTCTTACAAGAAACCTAATGATTCTCACCCTTCGCTCATGCCACAACCGCTCATGCCTCACCTGGGACTTATTGTTTGGACTCTAGGACTTACTATTTGGACACCAAGAGAGAAAACCATCACCGAATAGGATCAAATTGAAGAAAGTCAAGAAAAATAGGGAGGGAGGTTTAATAAAATAAAAGGCTGAAGTGCCTATAAAAGGAGGCCTCTTCTACCCAGTAAGGACACAATCATCCAGAGCACGACCAAGCCTTTGTCGATCAACTGGAAATTCACTCTAGAGGCTCCATTCTCTGCTCCCATCTCTCCCTTTCTTCCTTAGTTAAAATCTTCCCAAACTCTCTCTCCCTTTACTTTAAGCCTTTGTTTCATTTAGAAATTCAGGCTCGTTCTCTCTACTGCTAAACTTGAGAACGCTTAGCTCCCATGACACAAGCTTTTCAAGCCAAACCATATTATTAATCTGTCACATTCATCTGGTTATTGGTGAAAGGAACCCAAAGTGTTTTCCAAGGTTTCACAAACTTTTCAAAACTCTCTTGGCGCCTGGTTCTTGAACTTAGACACAGGGGAATTTTTTTTGTCTTTTCCTTACAGCAGCCTGTTGCGCCTACCCAAGTGCAAGTAGTCACACGTAGTAATAATCTTGGAAGTCCAAGTATCTATCCTTAAGGAGCAGGTAGGCAAATATCTGTACACAAAGAAATAATTAAACGTACCACAATAAAAGTGACAAGCAAAATGGAAAAGTAATTTGATTTGATTGTTGTGGAAAATTGAGTTTAAAAATGAAATATCAATAATGGAAATGCTAAGGCATCAAAGTTCAATTCTTTAAAGAAAATATGTTTCATGCTCTTTAATCCAAATTATAACTCGATTAAAATCATCATTGAGAAACTTTAACCGGAAGATAAAGAAATTAAAACCAATTTAATTTTTCAAAGTGATCTTTTATTAATGATTGTTCAGAAAATGGAGTTGCTTAATATCTATTCTTTTAATTTAAAAGCATGCCAAGTCAGTTCTTAACAATGAGAAAAATATAATTGAACTCATGAAAAGATAATAGCACTTAACATCAATCAAAATAAAAGGATATGAAAATATTGAACAACCAAAAATAAAAGAATTTAGCAATTCATACCGTATATTGGATTAAAGAACAATTTACAAACTTACTCAAAGAACATTCCCTTTAGCCTTAGCTAGAGTTCTAGCAACTCATTACAAAGGAAAACATAAACTAAATGGATAAAGAAATCCGTCGTAGGGGTGCCCTTGCCAAATAAGTTGATGGGTGATTTATAGTAGTCAATGAGGTGAGTGGGAAGTTAATACATTCGTGGTGGGTGATGAAGGGTTTAATTGAGGGATTAATTGGATTAAACATGTGTTGATGGTGGAGAGTTAGTGGAAAAGAAATAACGGTGAGGTAAGTGGGCGTTAAATGGCTATGAATGACATGAAATAGGCTCTTTAGCTTCAACGGTTTTGTCTTCTCTTCTCCCTCTTTACTTCTCTTTATAATCACAATAATCCCACAATCAATTCTTCAATTAAATCTGCCAGCAATTCTCTTCACACCTAGCTTGAACTTGGACAAATGTATGTCTTCATCTTTTGGCTTTCCAACTTCCTACATAAGATAAATTCACCTAATAAGTTCACCAAATTAATATAGAAAATTCATAAATCCAGTTGGTGAGAATAAAATGTAACAACAAGTGAAATTATATTCATTAAGCCAAAATTATATCATAAAGTCTCCAAAATAATAGTAAAAAGATGTAATTTGAGACTCTCATCACAGCCCAACCCCATTCGTTAGGCTGCTGGAACAAAAAGACCCCTACAAATAGTATGACAATGGTTAGGTGAATGCAACTACTCAGGCTTCACTTGTAAACACAATCTGTAATTAATTTTAAATTTACCTTCAATTGGAATTTGTTTTAACAGTCTCATTCATCTAGTCACCAGGGTCCAAGGTACAGGGTACATTCTAATCACTTGTCGTTAAATCTCATATAACGGTAAATACTGCACCATGCCACAATTTAAGAAAAAAAATAACTTTATAATTAAAACACAAACTGAAAGTTCAATTATAATTTATACCAAAAAATAATGAATGCTTAACCACATCCACTCCTCTCACTCTCACTGTCTGCCCCTTTCCATCTACAGAAAAGCCTCCTTCCTTTTATGGGTGGTTGGTTCTCTCTCTTATTAATTTCTAGTTTTAAGTTTTATGATTTCAGTTCTTACAAAACTATGTAGGTTTTCATAAATGAGTTTAGCACTTTCAAGATTCAAAAATTTCAATACAAAAATAAAGCAGAGATTCTTGTGTTATTTTGGAAAGCTATCCAAAAAACCATAATGCAACACACGAAATTCTATAAGTTGGGAATAAAATCAGTAAATATCTAACTATACATGCCTAAATAATTCAATGGTAGGTTTAGACAAGGAGACCTATAAAAAGTATGTTCGAATCCTTGGATTTGCCGAGATAATTTGAAGTACAACAATTTCTATAGAAGTGTTCATAAGTCGAGATCGTATTCAAAAACTATGAAATTTTCGAAAATGGAGATGAAGAGTGTGCAAGCAAGCTGTTTGTGGATTATGGTACTTTTAATATCGACTTCATATGCTAGTGCAGATGATCAATCAATGTTACCAAAATTGCATTGGCACCTATACATTGCTACTGTAGCTATGTGTTCAACTATGCTTGGGGCAACAACAAAGCTCCTAGCCCCCAATAATTATGTACAATGCAATGTGGTTGAGACAAGGCACATTTTGTGCACTCAAAACCTGTTGTGTAGCCAAGTCCTAAAGTTGAAATGCAAATCAAAGTGGAAATTGAAAAGCTGTTAGCTGCCATATTCATCAAACCGCATCACCAACACCGCGCAGCTCGCTCGCAAAAAAAAAAAAAAGCAAAAAAAGAAAAAAAAAAAAAAAAAAAAAAAAAACATGATTAAGGTAGAGGTAAGGTACACGGACTATCGGGACCTCAGTCGAGCTTGCCCAAAAGATGAATTCCCACTGCCCAACATGGACATTTTGATCAACTCAACCTCAGGGCAGGGATTGCTGTCATTCATTGATGGATTTAGTGGCTACAACCAAATAAAGATGTCTACCAAGGATGCTGAGAAGACAGCCTTTCAAACACCATATGAAAACTTCTATTACACAGTCATGTCGTTCAGTCTCAAAATTGCCAGTGCTACCTACCAAAGAAGTATGACAGTGGTATTCCATGACATGACGGGGAAGGAGGTGAAAGACTATGTGGATGCTCTGGTGGTGAAATCAAAAACCAAAGAAGGCCATTGAGAAGTCCTGAGAAAGGTACTGGAAAGGTGTCGGCTGTATAGGTTGAAGATGAACCCAAAGAAGTGTGCGTTCGGAGTTTCATCTAGCAAGTTTTTAGGATTCCAAGTACACCAACGTGGCATAGATGTGGATCCTGAGAAAGCCAGGGCCATAAATTCTCTTGCACCACATAAAAGTCCAAAGGAATTGAAAAGCTTCATGGGAAGATTATCCTATATTCGGTGCTTCATCCTAGGCCTTGCTACCACAATGAGTGTTTTTACCATTTTCTTAAGAAGAGCTAGTCATATGTATGAAGCAAAGACTGTCAAGAGGTCTATCTGCAAGTTCAACAACTGATCACCAAGCTGCCCACCATGAGGGCACCCATTCCGGGACTTCTACTCAAGCTTTATTTGGCTGCAACGAATGCTACGGTTAGAGCTTTGCTTGCTCAAGATGACCATGATGGGGAGGAAAGCCCTATTTATTACGTGAGTAGACAGTTAAGAGGAGTCGATGCCAGATATTCGAAGACTGAGCTCTTATGCCTTGCCCTTGTCTACACTGCACAACAATTGCAACATTACTTCATTGCTCAGAAGCTACAACTTACAGTGAAGTCCGATCCTGTGAGGTATTTGCTCATGAGACCAGTATTGTCAAGACACCTTGCACGTTGGTTGCTACAACTATCTGAGTTTGATATCACATGCATAACCCCAAGAGCTATCAAAGGACAAGCTGTGATCGACATGTTAACCATGTTCCTTGAAGCAGAGGAGATCATCCTTTCTGAAGAAGTTTTGGGAGAGCTGCCGGAAATGGTTGCCGTTGCTACGGAGGAAGAACCATGGACCCTCTACTTTGATGGTTCTTCTACAACCAATAGCGGAGGAGCAGGCGTGGTGCTCATTAACCCTGAGGGGCAAGAGAAATGGACATGGAAAAAATGAAAATCATTGGTGACTCAAATCTAGTGCTAAGTCAATTGCAAGGGAGCTTTGCTGTAAAAGAGGCGAGCTTGGCCCTATATCGTACAGCTACCAAAAGACTTATTAATTCTTTCAAGCAAATTGTGCTGGAGCATATTCCAAGGATCACCAACAGGTATGCCAATGCTTTGGCTACATTGGGGTCAAAGCTCTCATTTGTCAAAAAATAGCCTAACATTACCATGATAAAGAAGGACAAGCCAATAGTCGAAGCAATGACCCAGGAAAAGCTACTGGAAGAAGACGATTGAAGAAAGCCAGTCGAAGAAAAGTTAGGCGAAGCGAGTAACATAAAAGAGTCGAAAGATTATGCAATTATCTTTCGAGAATTATACAGACGTCTCCTGGGAGGTATTTTGACCCGGTGCATAGGGATGGCAGAAGCACAAAGGAGGTTGCAAGAGGTACATAATGCCACTTGCAACTTGGAGCCAATGATCAGCTTGTATCGGCACCTGCAGTGCAAAGGTTATTATTGACTAGAAATGAAGAAAAAAGCAGCTAAAATTTAGTCCAATTGCCCCACATGTTCTACGATACTCTCTACCGAATAATCTTTTACCATTTCATTCGCGGAAGATTAGAAGGCTCTATACTTAGCATTCTTCATCGAAGGGACTCTGCCAACCAGCTTCAAACATGCTTACAAGCTCAAGAAGATAGTAAACAGGTATTTCATTGACGAATCGACTCTCTATCGTAAAGGGTTCAATGGTGAGACGTTAAAATACTTGGGGGAGTCAGAAGCACATCAAGTCATGCAAGAAACACATGCTGGGGAATGCGATGAGCACCATGGAATGAAAAGTGACACGCATAACTTTGTGAAGAGGTACCATACATGCCAAATTCATGCCAATCTAAGTCACAAGACTCCTACGATGTTGTAAGACATGCGAACTCCTTGGCCTTTTCACACTTGGGGGCTTGACTTAATTGGGACAATCCATCCACCCTCTGACGGTTACATATGGATCCTCACTGCCACGGAATATTTCATGAAATGGGTCGAGGCAATTCCTCTTCGGAAGGCCACATGGGTTGTTATCTCAAATGTTATTCGGGAATACATTGTGTGCAGGTTTGGAATCCTATACAAAATTGTTACTGACACTGGCACTTCTTTTGTTAATAAGCAGGTGAGCTCGACACTTAGTGACTACGTTATCAAGCATCATTGCTCCACGCCTTATTACCCACAGGGGAACGTTCAAGCGGAGGCCACCAACAAAACTATACTGAGAATTTTGAGCAAAATGTACGAAGGTGGTTGGAGTGTTCATCTGCCGAATGCTTTATGGGCTTATCGCACCTCTCCAAGAAGTCTCACAGGTTTCTCGCCTTATTCACTTGTATATGGGTCCGATGCTATCTCACCTGTAGAGATCACCATTCCCACTACCAGAGTATTAGCTATCAACAATCTCGAATGGGATGCAAAGTCATGCTCGGACTGGAGCTTACTAGACCTCGAAGTTGTGGACAAAAAAAAAAGAATGGAAGCCGAAAGAAGGATAACACTTTACCACAAAACTGTTGCCCAAGCATATAACAGGACAGTCAAGCCTCAAGCCTTCAAGCAAGGAGATCTCGTGCTAAAAGTTGTTGAGCATGTGAGAAGATAAGTGTTGGGACCTTCCAAGTTTGCTCTGCAATGGGAAGGCCCGTTTGCAGTCAAGGAAGTACATAGTAGTGGCTATTATCGCTTGACCTCTGTCAAGGAAGGCACGCTAACGAATCCCATCAATGGAAAGTGGCTCAAACCTTACTACTGTTAAGTCAACATGATGTCTTACCTCTTGTTTTATTGCATTTCTTTTCATTTTAAGTATGACTTCCTTCTATATTTCGACATTTTGTTTTAGGAAACTTTTGTAAAATGCACCATCTAGCATAGACTTTTGTTTTGTAAACTTTTGTTTTATGACTTCCTTTTAGCATAGGCTTTGAAATGAAAATGAAGGAGTATTTTGAAAAAAAAAAAAAGGCTTTCTCTGGAATCTTTGCCTTTCTATATTTCAGACATCCATTGCGCTAAAATACATACATATATATATATATGTGCGCATAATGATAAATAAATAAGTAAATAGATACCCAAAAATAGAAAAGAAAAAAAGATGTATATATATGATAATAGAATACCAATAAAGGGAAACGCTACTTAGCAGTAAGCATGCCAAGCAAAGTCACTAGTGTGGGATCCCAAGCTAACATTCGTAGGTGTTGTTAGAAAACTTTGCAAAAAAAATCGTGCACATGCTACTCCGGCTCCCCTAAGGCATAACAAGAGAGTGCATTTTTGTTTAAACCATTAGACAAGCCATGCAAGAAAAACTGTATATTGAGGATTTTAAGTAAAGATCCTGACAAAATTTTGGCAGCATGTACCTTGTTTTAAGGCTACCAACTTGTCAGAAGATCTCAAGCAGGAATAAATTCCACCAACCAGGCAGCATGTATACATCAAATAAGGATTACAATATGTCTCAAGCATTCGGAAAAAATAAATTAGGTTCCAGCAGTTCAAACATAACAACATTACAATGCGGAGTTGCTACAACACAAGTTTCGGGGCATCTAAAAGAAAGGCAGCCCAAGCAAAATCAAATTATACAAGCTAAAGATCAATGCCAGGAATCTTAACATGCGCCAAGTCGGTCAATCTCTCACACCAAGTGAATACAACCTACATGGCAAAGTAAGAATAAGTGTCAAAAAATAGGCTGGTGCTAGAAGAGGTTACTATAAAAATGAAAAAAAAATAAAAAAAAATAAAGTAAAACAGGAAGGGATGAAAAGTCACGAACCTCGAAGCCATTGGATGTAGCTAAAAAATAATGGAAGAAACCATATGAGATTATCTAGCTGCTTCCTCCGCCACGCAGTCAGCGCCGTCAGCAGAAACACCTTTGGCAAGAATAAGGGCATGCAGCTCCCGACACTGGTTCTCTAGCTCAAGTTGCTTAAGGTTCAAGGTGTTTGCTGCTGCTTTTATCTCATTAGGGCCGGGAAATGATCCCATACTATGGATGGCCCGCGCCCAAAACACAGCACGTGCTAAATCTCTCACCAAGTTCAGGAGAAAGTCTACCTGAAAACCCAAGGTCATGGCCTTAGTTCCAGCTTCAGAAGCTCCACTATTGCTCGTACGGGAACCAGTGAACCTGGCATGTAGCATACTCATGCTGTGACGTTTTGGGGTTGCGTGTGGGATTATAGGAGCTGCATCATTTCCTTTCCTCCTTGGGGCAGTACATACTTTTCCTTAAGAAGAAAGAGAGGTGGAGTAAAAAAAATATATTAAGTATTTTTTTTTATAAAAAAACAAAATATCGGGCATTGGACAGTTGTCGATACTTACTGCGAAGAAGAGCAGTTTTTGGCGTCTTGCCAGCTCGATCGCGACCCCTGAATGCTGTGAACATTTGAAGTTGTAGATGTCCAGGGGGAGTTGTTTCTATGGTTGGGGGAGGGCCACTTGATGCTACTTTGGGAATGAACCTTCTAGATTTATTGGCAGCTTGCTTCTTCTTCGCACTATAGTTTTCCTCCCGCTTCCGTTTTCTCGACACCAGCACCGTGCTTTTTCCGGAACTGCGAGGACTCCGCGTTCCCAGTTTTTGTCTTGACTTCAAAAATTCCCCAACAATGTCACCACATTTGGATATAAAAGGCAGGTTGCGTTTCTCGCTTAGCGGAATAGCTTTCTCTTCCAACACTAGACCAGCATGACGAGCTGTTGAAGGAAGTAATCTATCATAGTGGAAGGACTGGAATTCACGAAAAGAAGCAAGGCAACGGTTCCAATAGGCTTGATAACCCGGTAAGAAGCCGCCGACTCTTCCCTTGCCGGCTAAGATAAGGGGCCTGCTGTCATCCGGCACGTTACCACTGCTCCAAAAGACCCTGTGAAGCAAGAATGGGTCACTATGGTTAAGACTGATTGGCACTCCCTGGTCAAGCTCGAATTGTCGTCTAACCCGATGTGGTGAGTAAACCACAGAGATCTATGAGCGACTGTCCCCTAAAGTAGGCAATGGGAGATAGGCAATGTTCAACAGGGCATATTTTCTAAAACGGCAACCTTGTGCCATGGCTACTGGAACCTCGACTGTGCCCTCAACATCAGCATAAAAGGGCACATAAGTGAATGCCTCTGCTAAAACACCATAAGGACGGAAGATAAAGTTTTGAATGTTGTCCAATAACTTTAGGAAATTTTGGCCTTTCCTCTGCATTCGCTTAAACCACCTACAGATCAAGGGGAGTTTGTTCGACATGTAGGAACCCTTGCCAGAGTCAGCAAGCCGCCTAGTATGCAAATAGGGGAGTGGGTACACATCCAATCCTTTGAGGCGTTCCCACAAAAATACCTGTAAAAAACCAGAGTTCAAAAGAGTCTCCACACCTATGGTTCCTGCTGTACATTTCTCGAGAAGCTGAGCCTGGTCAAGTAGTCGTTATAAGTGTCCCAGGAACATGGAGGCTAAAGGAATCGTGTCACCTCGGGCTATAGCCAAAGCCAAAGGGAATACTCGCTCATGTAGGCAATCTCGAGAGAAGTCACAAAAGATAAATCTCCCAAAACATAGCGAAATAAATGCAGCAAGCCAGCAAGGTCCCTGTTTGTTTGCATCCCCGAAATATTGTACCCAGTTGCTTAATCGAAGCGAGGTGCTGGGGAAACTTGGAGCCCCTTTTTGCAGAACCTCAAGCTTGTCCATGTCCTCTGGGGTTAAAGCAATGTCAAAGAGGTTCCAATTACCACAAATAGGGAGGCGGCAAGTGTTTCCCACATCCTCGAAAGTGGGGGTAAATTCCCCCCATGAACATATAAAGGTCTGAGTCTCGGAACTCCACCTCCTGACCACATGGCGGAGCATCTTTGCTTCAACATGAATGTCACACATTTTGGAGAGGAAAATTGCATCAAGTACTTGCGCCCTGTACAAAATGTCACAAGTAGACGAGTCCAGCAGCTTGTGGTCGACCCATTCTGACCAACCCTTGCTAATACCTCAAGGATACTGAAAAAATAAAGGGACAACTGGGAATAAGCCATCCTCAATGCAACACCTAGATATGGATGCAGGTTCGATCACAGAGGTAGCCTCAGGCATCGGCTCATCAACAACAATAGGGTTCTCATAGGCATCTTCAAGCAGCAAAAGGGGCGCTCCCCTTTTTAGTCTGTCATCCATGGAATAGAGATTATCCATCATAATTGGCAGGAGATTGGTGGAAGCCATAGTAGAGTTCACTAAGTCATTGATATTTGCAAAAAATGTGAGACAAAAGGAAATGGATTAGTTTCGGCACCTTCACGCCTTCAATCCTGAATGCTCAAAATCCACACACACAAAAACAAAACAAAACCACAAAAGGGGGGGGGGGGCGGGGGGCAGGAGGGAAAGCACACGCACACGCTATATGCATCCCTGCTAGTCTCATGCAATGATGCCATAGGATCAAGCCCGTGCCTTTGTACAATTTCACTCAACAGCCAAGAAAAATCTATATGATACAGGTGTAAAAATCTAAGGAGCCCCAAACTACATTAATCAATTATTTAGTGGGGTCGTGGATTGACTATTCTTGAATAAAGACGAAGACATCCGATATATGATAGAAGCAATATTACATGCTTATTCTCTTCCTACCTTGCCCTGGCATAATCTAAGGTGTTGCACTCAACCAGGACACGCTATCGCTTAATGGGAATTTGAAGGTTCTCAATTAGTGTTCAGAATCTAGTTTCAACCAAAATCGGAACGAGTATAGAGCATCAACCAAACATGCAGCAAAAAAAAATGGGGAAAAGAATGAAGAGGAACTAAGGAGAATTGCAATTTTTCTTTTTTCAAGGGGGTACTCTCAGAACAAATATATATGTATGTGATTATGCATATATGTATATATATATATATGTGCGCAAAGATGAGTTGAAGAAACAAAAAGGGGAAAAAGGAACGATGCTTACCAGCACCATTGCTTGCGTTTTTTTCCAGCAGTCCGCCAAATTGGGAGAACATATAGGGAAATCGAGAACTACTCTGCGATTTTCTCTGTAGAATACGCCACACCTCGCGAAGGGATCTCCTCAAGCCTGGCCTTGGACGAATTTAAGGGAAATGCGAAGTTTTGGGGTTTTTAAAGACAAATGGTTACCTCTCCTAGAGGTTGTGAACGGTTTCTTCACAAGAAGAGCGGTGGGTACAGATAGTAGTTGCAGATGGTGCCCTTGATGCCTTCCCTTCTCTAAATCTGGGCGTGATGAAAGGTCAGCAAAAAATAGAGAGAGGAATGACATGAAAGTAAGGGTGGGCATCAATCCGGTCGAACCGATTATATTGGTTTGGTTTGGTTTGGTTTGGTTTTGACCAAAGAAAAAGTCAACAGTTTGAAAAATCGATTCGAACCGGTTTGGTTTGGTTCAGCTGTGGTTTGGGAGTTTTGAAAACTGTCCTAAACCAAACCAAACCGATTATAAATCAATTTATTATTTGTTTAATTTAATTTACATGTGGCAAGGCTTGAGTGGTTATTTGAAAGTGTACCATGTACCCTAGCACACCTAATTGGACTCCAAAACTAATACTCACGGACTCCATTCTCTCTCCCTTATATTTGCCTGAGCCTCTCTCTCTTCTTCCTCCGTTTCAACCCTAGCCGCAACTCCCTCTCATCATCACTCACTCACTCACTCTCTCTCTCTCTCTCTCTCTCTCTCTCTCCTCTCTCTCTCTCTCTCTCTCTCCTCTCTCTCTCTCTCTCTCTCTCTCTCTCTGTGTGTTTTGCACTCCTCATCATATCTCTCTTTCTTTTGCAGGGCTTTCTTTGGATCATTGTATAGATGTTTAGCAAGTGGAGCAAGAGCAGCATTTCTAGTTTGTCCTGAAAATCTGGACCAGCGCGAGCTTATTTTGAATTCTGCAATGCGTGCTGGATTTGCTGGGGGTGTAGTTGTTTATTATCCCAACAAGTATGCAACCAATGAAAGCAATCTTGTGATAGGCTGTTACTTTGTTCATGCATGAGCCTATATATACAAACACCCATCAATTCTTGCCTTTAGACTACTGATCTGGTATTTTGCTTCATTTTGTGTTTGTCTCTACGTGTGTCTGAATTTGTTTGTTTTTTTTAATTAAGATCGGTATTTTGTAGTTCAATTTTCTATTATTGCTCTAATTGCTACAGTTTATTTTTGTACTGTTTTGGTTTTTGTTTTGTGAATCATCAAATGATTGATGCAATCTCTATTTGGTGTCTGACCATCTGTATTTTGTTTGTAATTGACATCAAGAATTTGTGAGATCTATGGAGTTAATATACATTTGTTTGAATTTCATGCAGTTGGCTGCAAGAATTGTTGTCTCAAATCTACACAAGAACACTATGAAATCCTTATCAGAGACGTGAGTTTTATCAAGATGTGGCAACCATTGAAGCTTATTTCTATTGAAGCTAAGAATTGTATTAATCAATTGTATTATTTCTATTGGCAGCCATTGAAGTTTTATCAACATGTCTTATTTCTATTTACATAAGAATTGTATTAATTAATTGGCAGCCATTGAAGCTTATTTCTATTTGTATGCAAATGTGGGATTGTATGTTGAACTTTGTTTTACTAGAAATTTGGTTAACTTTCATATTACTTTTTTTGGTTACATTGGGAGAAAGGAAACTCCTTGGTTTACAAGAAATTTGGTTTACTTTCTTGTTAACTTTGTTTTACTTTGGCAACATTTGCAAGTTACTGTAAGACATGTTGTTTGATGCCTAAACCGGCCGAACCAAACCGCACCAAACCAGTCATGAATGGTTTGGTTTGGTTTGGTTTTCATTTTGATTGTAGGTGAAACCGAACCACACCGGACCGTGAAAATTTAATTGGTTCGGCCGTGGTTTGAGGGTCAAACCGAACCGTGCTCACGCCTACGTAAAAGGCTTGAGTTTGCACGCACATGGGAAAGAAATTGAGAGAAGGAGGGGGAAGAAAGGAAAATAATTTTTTAAATGAAACAGCTACTTGGGAACCGTAAAAAGCTGTTGAAAGTAATTATGGCATCATCACACACGCGGGAAGCGAAAAATGTCATATCACCAACGTGGATTTAAGTTTTGGGCTGGGTTTGATTAACTCCCCTACCCAAAACCATAATGCAACACATGAAATTCTGTAAGTTGGGAATAAAATCTGTAAATATCTAACTATACATACTTGCCTAAATAATTCAATGGCAGGTTTAGACAATGAGACCTATAAAAAGTATGTTCGAATCCTTGGATTTGCCGAGATATTTTGAAGTACAACAATTTCTATAGAAGTCTTCATAAGTCGAGATTGTATTCAAAAACTACGAAATTTTCGAAAATGGAGAAGAGTGTGCAAGCAAGCTGTTTGTGGATTATGGTACTTTTAATATCGACTTCATATGCAAGTGCAGATGATCAATCAATGTTACCAAAATTGCATTGGCACCTGTACATGGCTATTGCAGCTATGTGTTCAACTATGCTTGGGGCAACATCAAAGCTCCTAGCCCCTAATAATTATGTACAGTGCAATGTGGTTGGAACAAGGCACATTTTGGTAGTGCTTGGGGCAAGGCACATTTATGATGTTGCCCTATCAAAGCTCCTAGCCCCCAATAATTATGTACAACATATCAATCAATGTGGTTGGAACAAGGCACATCTATGATGCGATTGTACTGAAATAAGTCCATGGTTCATTAAAAGTGGAGTTTCAGTGTTCAATATTTTCTATGCCATTATTCTCTCTCTATCCACAGCAGACATTGCCATAATTGATTTTTTTTCTTTTTCTTTTTTCTTTGCAATAACTTGTGATAACCCCACTTTAATGTTTACGAAGTACAAGACTACTAAATTGAAAACATTATTTTACCCCTTTTTTAAAAAAAAAAAAAAAAAAAAAAAAAAACACTCAAATAAAATTAAATTTGTAATTTTTTTTTCATGGAGAGGAGAAAATCGAACATAGAACCTCGAACGCATTTATGAATGTTCTTAGATACATGATTCACAAGCTCCATGAAAATTGTTTATATCTTATGAAGTACATCTTCTGATCTTCATATGCATTGATTGATGAGATAATTACCATTATTTCTCTTTTATATATGGAATATTTTGCCTCATTGCCAAAACCATAACAAATGAAGAGGGCATCTAACAATATAGAATTGAAACACAAAAGCATTTCACTGTTAGAAGATTAAAGTCATAATCCCACAAGTCTACCAACTAACAGCTTCCAAACCTTGAATCAGTGAATCAGTCACAAAAGAAATTAGCCAAATTCACCAACCTATGACAACTAAGAACATTAGCCTACAAATCAATCTTCTTGTTAAGGCACATCATCCATCCTATTATACAATCCTTCCCATTTACCTACACAACACAAAACAAGAAAAAAATCATTCATCAAATTTAAATAAATAAATAAAAAGAAGTGGAACATGAGGCTGATTTAGCATTCAAATCAAAAGAGAACTTACAGAATGAAGAGCAAAATAGCAGGTTGCCTCAGCCCCATATCTAGGAATCAGATGAGACCACCTTCATCTTCTTCTTCTTCTTGCTTTCCAACAATGCATCCACACAGGCAGCCAAAACCTGCTTCTGTGACTCCATTATGAGCTCATTTTGCCTCATTTCCATCTCCATCCTCATCTTTACAATATCCCTTGCCATCTCCATCTTCTTCTTCTCCATCTTCAAAAACACTTCTCCCAAAAACTCAACCGATGAAGCCATCTGTCCAATCGGATCCTCCACCTCTTTCCCAAAGCCATCAGAATCCAAACCCCCTCTAAATTTCTTATAAAACCCACTTATTGTACCAGCTCCATAGCTGCAATCACGCTTCAAGTTCAGCTTGGGGCTAAACTTCTCATTACAAGTTTTGCCATAACTCTTGCTCCTAAATTCTGCAGACCCCAAATTCCTATCACCCGACGATTTTACAGGAAACCCACGAGCCCCATCATTTCCACGACTCACATATCGATCAAAACCGGCTGAAAAGCTAGAATTCTCCCTTCCTTTACCACGAACACCAGCGTTGACCCGAAACCCACCTCCAACGCCAGCACCTTTCCGGGTTTCCTCATCTGGGTCGCTCAAGTTCTGATCAGATTCAGCCAAATACCTATCATTTTCATCCTTTCTCACCCGAAACCCACGTCCAAATTGAACACCTACCCGGGTTTCCCGATCCGGGTCGGACCCAAAAAGCGCAGGAGCCTCACATTCTAAGTCAAACATGGGCCGAAAAAGATCCCAGGTAGAGAGAAACCGACCCGGATGCGTTGAACCGCGCTGTTTCTCATTCCGGTAGCGCTTCCGGAGCTTCTCCATCTTGTGGCGGCACTGTATGGCGGTCTTGGGCGGCGATACTAGCGGGCACCGGCCAGCCAGGGCGGCGGCCACCGTTTCCCAGTCGGAGGCTCTGAGATTGGATCGGCCGAGAGCGGACCACGTATCCTTGTAGATGGAGATCAGGGCTTGCGCTTCGTCGTTGGTCCAGCAGGGTGGGGGGAACTTGCGGGGCTTAGGTTGGGGGGGCGCGGCCATGGCGGGTTTGGGTTTGGGTTGGGGTGTAGGATAAGGAGGAGGGGAGCGTAGGTTAGGAGAGGAAGGAAGGTTGTGGTGGTTGGGAATGGCATTGTTGATTTAATGAGGGAGAGAGAGGTGGGGGCAGTGGAGTGGGTGATGCTAACGTGCGCAGAGTCTGTAAGGCTACTAGAGAGAACTATACTCTCCGCCCCTATAGGCCAATTTGTACCACCACGCCGCTACTGGCAGTCAGCTGAGCCCACGATACGGAAAAAAGTGCTTTTTTGTGTTGTGGGGGACAGGCGGTGGTTGCTTTGCCCTCTCTGATCTGATTAGACCCTTCTGCTCTGGCTTCAAATTGGCTTTGGGCTTTTAGCTTAAAAAAGGGCAAAATTAGAAAAAGCACTTTCTGACTTGGGGTTGGGCCTCAGAAAGCAAAAATGTGAAAAAAGTAACAAAAATTTTGAACCCGACGTGAATCGAACACGCAACCTTCTGATCTGGAGTCAGACGCGCTACCATTGCGCCACGGATCCCATGTTGATGACTTCTTGCATCTTTAGCTATATATTGAATTGACATAAATTCTATTCCAAAAAACACATTTTTGTTGAGTGTTTCATGCATCATTTATCAATCTGATATAAATTCCATGATTTGTCTTATTTTTGTATAAATATTTTCTTCAAAAATTATAACTAAACTTCATGTGCAAATCTACAATATTTTCTTCCTTTTGGTCTTTTGTTAATTTCATTATGGAACTTTTTCTTCACCATATGCACCATTGGTCTACTGAAAGAAACCATCTTTCGGTATGTTAAAATTGGTTTAAGCCACTTTAATTGTGCTCCTTCTCCCATGCCATGAATACATTTATCATTTCGAGTCGTATGAATTTCATTTGTCTGATAATTAGTCTGTCATTTGTCTTAACTTAGTAAAACTGAAAAGATAAAATGCAGCTGAAGAAAGGGGGGGAAAATTTCCTCAACGGTCATGCCTTTTTATGTATACAAAATTTCATTATTCCAGAAGATGTTTTCAGATTTCAGAACAACATAAATAAATCTATAAGAAGTGACGAACGAAACAAAACTGGAAAAGCTTACGCAGCAGAACTACTATTGATCTGAAACTCATTCTTAGATCTTAACCTGTCTTTCCTCAACCTATCTGCTATTAAAAAGGCCAGCTCAAGTGACTGGGATGCATTCAGCCTGGGGTCACAATGTGTGTGATAGCGAGAGGTCAAGTCATTGGCGGTCACAGTCTTCGACCCTCCAATGCACTCTGTCACATTCTGCCCAGTCATCTCCAGATGCACTCCTCCAGGATAGCTCCCTTCTTGTTCATGGACGTCAAAGAAAGCTCTTAATTCAGCCTGAGGCAAAGAAGATCACCTCCAAGTAATCAGTAAAGTAGATGAGCGACTCACAATTCACATTGTGATAAAATATATAGAATGACCAGAGTTTTAGTTCCACTGATTTAGTACTTACCCTGATTGCATCAAATGGCCGTGTCTTCAGCCCACACGGAGCCTTTATAGTGTTCCCGTGCATGGGATCACTGACCCATGTGACGATAAGCCCTGCCTGACGCACAGCTCTGATCAAATGCGGGAGCTTTATCCGCATATTATCTGCTCCCATCCTGGTAATTATTGTCAGCCTACCAGGCTTGTTATGAGGGTTGAGAATTTCACACAATTCCACAAGCTCCTTTGGATCCATCTTATCACTCACCTGCACAATTTCAAACATCAGTGCCTAATTAATGAAGGCAAACTATTTAGCAACCTTCTTACCCCTCCTACAACACCATACTAACTACGAAAATGCAGAAAGAAATTTGTATTGCTAAACTATGATACACAAAATCAACAAGACAAACATCACGAAAATAACATTTTGATAAAACAATCCCCATATTTTATTGTTTCTTTGAATTCTAAAGTATCAGCTACTTTACCTTAATGCCAAGAGGATTGGATACGCCCCGAAGGAATTCAACATGTGCTCCATCCAATTGTCGAGTCCTCTCGCCTACCCAAAGCATGTGTGCAGAACAGTCGTAATAGTGGCCTGTTGTTGAATCCTCTCTAGTCAAGGCCTGCTCGTACTGTAAATGAAGGCATTCATGAGATACCCAAAACTCAACTGTATTCATTATCGGATTGTCAGCAGTAGCCCCTGCAGCATTAAGGAATCCAATAGCTTCATCTACTCTCTGTGCAAGTTCCTTGTACCTATCCTCAGCCAGGGAAAATCATTGCAAGCAACAAGAAACAAACCTTCGTCAATGTGTATAGTGAAGCACTATTTCACATCTAGAATTCAATACTATGGGATGATAATAGGAAACCTGGGACACATTAGAAAATGTAGCAGAAACTTCTAGGTGTCTACCTCCACCATCTTGATTTTTAGCTGATGAAATATTAAATTTGCAAAGTACGCCAGAGAAGCTTTGGTTAAATGACAAAACCCAAATCTTGGCAACCTCTGGCATGCCTTATAACATCTGAGACCACTAAAATGCAGGTGCAAACTCCCTGAGAAAATGGCAATTGCTTGCTTGACTGGTATGTAACTTTCTGGCTCATTCAGAGACAAAAAATTCCCAGAAGTGCAGGCTAAATGGAAGAAAACTAAAAGACACAATTGGAAGTATTACATGAAAGTCAAGATGTGATTTATACCTGTTTCCTTGCTCACTATGCTCTACGAAGTCAAGCTTCCAATCTGCGACTCTCTGCATGGCAGCATACCCACCAGTGGCAAATGCTCTAAGGAGATTCAGAGTGCCAACAGATTGGAGGTATGCTCTGAGTAACCTTTGTGGGTCTGGTGTTCTGGATTTCTCATCAAACGCATCACCATTGATATTGTCTCCCCGATAACTTGGGAGTTTCACACCATCTTTAACCTCAAATGGTTCAGACCTAGGCTTTGCAAACTGGCCTGCCATTCTTCCAACCTGTCATATAAAGTAAATATCAGATTAGACTGTTTTTAGTGAAGCTGCATATGCCGAATCAGTGGGCCTTGTTTACTGACAGGTATACTTAATTAATAAGTGGGAGTGTCTTCCTGGCAATTACAGTACCAATTTCTTATGACAAGGATAGCTGCAATCAAAATCATCAACAACATAACATTGTTGCGAAAGATTAAACAAATTTCCACCATATCACCCTTTACCCTACACTCTCTATGGAAGATCTATTTAAATGTTTAGGATAACAAGCCTAAAAACCCATTAGGTATGTTGTAGTGAAACCTAACAAATCATGATCTAAAGAATCTAGTAAGGCGGCTCAATTGTCATTGTTGTTGAGTGTATGCAGCAGCCAGTACTGCCGTACATTAATCCACCCCAATCCAATATAAGATTCAAACATTTCACTTCTTTCCAGTATATTTTCAGCAGCCATGATAGGCATTGAGGAGATGGTTGCAGTCAGCATCTCAATAGCTAATATCATGAAAGCCCAATTATATCAAACCTACAACTTCTTTTCCTTTCTTTTAAATGCACAAATCATTGAATATCTTTGTCAATACAGTGAGTGGGGCATACTTTTGTCAATATAGTGGGCACTAATCCCCCAACTCCACAACAACAACAACAACAAAAACAACCAAAAAAAAAACCCAACACAAACCAAAATCACTAAACTGATAATTAAGCAGAACGTGTATGTAATTAAGAAACAAAAAGACTCAAAAGTGCATAGCCAATCCCATGCAAACATAAAATAATCCTAAAAAGGACAAGAATGAAAACCCAGATAATCAAAACAAAAACCCAACAAATTCACCAAAAGCCCAAATGATAATTCCAGAGGAAGAAGAAAAAGGGACCTTGATGACGGGCATTTGAGCACCGTAAATGAGAGTGATGGCCATCTGCAAGAAGACCCTGAAGGTGTCTCTGATGTTATTGGCATTGAACTCCTTGAAGCTCTCAGCGCAGTCTCCACCCTGCAGCAAAAAGGCCTCTCCCACTGCGGCCTTGCCCAGCCACGTCTCCAGCCGCCGCGCCTCTCCGGCGAACACGATTGGCGGGAACGTCTCCAAGGTGGTCAAAACGGTTCGGAGCTCATCAGAGTCCGGGTAAACGGGCAGCTGATGGGCCTGCTTGGATTTCCACGAGTCCAAGGCCCATTCTTGAGGCCCAAGAAGGTGACCAGTGGCGGATGAAAGTGTGGAAGAAGAAGAAGAAGAAGAAGAAGAGGAAGAGGAGATTGATGAGGCAACGATGGTGGCGGGGTTGGGCTTTTTGGGGAGATTGAGGAGCTTGAGAGGGCTTGTGGGTGGAGGGGTGATGGTGGTACGGGAGAGGAAGGGGTTTGGGTTGGTGAGATTAGCAGAGCCTGTGGCTGTGGTTGTCAGAGCCATATCAGAATGTTCTTTCTGGTGTTCAGTTTTCAGTCAGAGACTGTGACGCTGGATATTATTAGAAGATTTCCTGTTGTTGTCTGTTGATTTATTATATAAAGGGCTATCAAATGTCTTTTCATATGGACTCTACACAAATTACTCACCACATCATCTTCTTTCGATATTAACAACTCTCTTATAACGAACTTTATTTAATAATAAAGTGAAATAATCATCTTTATCCATATGTATACAGATTATACAGGGATAAGGAGAGTTCAATTTTCTTTTTTCGGAAATAAAAAAGATTCGATGATACATTCAAAATATAAGAAAATACATTTTCTTACCAACTCATATTCTAAAAGAACCAAACTACTAACAATGGATATAATAGTAAAGGTCTAGGAGTGTAATCAATTGAGATTTTAATAAATTCAAAAGGTATTTAAGAGTTTTTGTGTGTTCAATCATGATTTTATATTCAATTCAAACAAGAACACGAGAAATTCTTGAATCTGAATTAGTTTGATAGTCAATTAAAATATGACATTGTTGCCTATTATATTTAGGTAGCCGCTCAAACTACAAACCTTAGATAGATGTTGTGTCTAATTGAATTTGTGCTTCAATAGTTTATAGTGAAAATGCGAAATCCTTGTACTTTTAAGTTAGAATCTTCCACCAAGACCACTCGAAATTCTCAAAATAGCGATGATGCCAGAAAATGTATCAATTTAGATAAATAAAATATTTACAGTAATGACAATTAATTTTTGAATTAATTGTCTAAATATCCTATACGTATGACTAATCAAACAATGAATTGCCAAATTACAATGACTTCGACTAAAAGAAAAATGAAATGGCCAAAAGAAGCCCTTCGACACAACAACAATTTTCAAATGACAAGATCATCCGGGAGGAAAGTAATCAATCATTGCAACAATACCACAAATGAATAAATTATATAGGTATAAGCTACTACTAATCTTCATAGCAGGGTTGGATACTTGGCATCAAGGAAGTCTCTGAGAGTGCGAGCAGCTTTCTGACCACCCATCAATTCGGCTAGCCTCTCCACGGGCATAAGAGCAAGTTCTGCCAAGCTCTTACATCCATCCATTATGGCCCTGTAATTCGAATCTGTCACCCCCGGAAGTCGTCTCAAGAACTCCACAGCAGACGTATTGTAATTTTCAGCCCTGAACATTTAGTACACTATGCCATCAGATTTACATCGGATGAACCCAACTCCATGGTCAGGTCAGTGACAGAGGTCCATAAGAGAGCGAGGAGGGTTTTGCATGCAGAAGCACATATAAGTATTTCAGTGGAACTGACTGATGTGGTTCCACTAGTGACTAAATTCCACTATAAATATGCAGCATTGATTATTTATTTAAGAAAAAGTGCACAAGGAGGCCTTGTGTAGACTGCATGCTCTACTAAAAAGAGTGTAGTCTCCCTATGCCCTCCAGAAGAATGAAAGATCAGAATACAAGCTTAAGAAGCTAAGACTGCAACATGTAGCATTCCAGTTGAAAATCATGCATCTTACCTCACATCATCTTCCACAATTCCATCTTCGGAGGGTACACCAACTCTCATTGCTTTGGTTTCATCAGGTTCATCCTGATTTGCCTTAAGAGTAGCAAATATTTCAGCAGTAGCATGCAGACTACGAGACCAGATGATTCGCAGCCGGGGGAAGTGTAGAGCAAGCAACGACAGCTTAGATATAATACTATTTGGTGTGACATCATCACCAATATCACTTGCAGACTGCAACCAACATCCAACAAAATATACCAGCTTAGCATTAGGCCTACCAATTGATCCATCTCTACTGATATGATTCATATTACCTGAAATGAAAAGCTTTTATCCTGTGAAAATTCAATCAGGAGAACAGGTATTCTATAATAGCGAACCATTGTTTCCACTTGGTGATAAAGACGACCAGATGTGAAACTCATAAAAAGATCTTGGATACTCTTTCTCTCTACACATATTAGTGGAGAAAGGATATAATCCCCAACTTCCAACGTCACGGGTATTATGTGCATGCCTTTCTGGTGGAGAACATTTGGAAGGCTGCTCATGAACTCCCTCACGTCCACTATGACCTGAAAGGTTGAGAATTCTTGAACAAACTGGTTCTGCTGGTAAAGGAGATATAAAACATAATATAGGGTAAATAAATGCACCTGCATTTCCTTCTCAACCTCTTTTCTTCCCCCTGCCTTTCTGGTTAGAGAGTTTTGGGATGACATAGTTTGAGGTTCTAGGGAAGAATTCAATCCCAGGCAGTTCCCATCCTAATGCAAAATCCAGGCAAAACCCACTCAAATAAAGGAACATAAGCACTACTACACCATGAAGGGTCTAAATACGCAAATAATTAAAAACACGACAAAACCAACATATCGAATGTAATATTCAAGATATATAGAGCGATCCAAGAAATATGTACTGAATAATGGTTCCACCAGCAGGCCTTGTTCACTGGGAAATTAGTCTTTAAGCAACACATACTTAACCCAGTGCCAGTAGTATATGTTTCAAATGATTTTACAATAAAAGACATAAATAGAGCTACGCACAGTGAACAGAATAAACTATTCTTCCACCTGTACACTCAAGAGTAGTTTGGAGAAATAGCAATGCAGCAATAGTTCATATAGTCCATGTAGAAGGCTAAAAGTCCAGAACTAAGAAGTAACAAGGCAATCCTAAACAGTTTTTTAGAAGCTATATTTGGTTTATTGAAGCAAATTCACATTATCCACTCGCAAATTTGATATAAAACTACAGTAACGATACCAGAAACGGACTGTAAACCATTGATCGCAAACAGTCCCAGAGAAGATTCTAAATTGGAAAA
Organism: Prunus armeniaca; assembly: GCA_903112645.1. Taxonomy (NCBI): domain Eukaryota; kingdom Viridiplantae; phylum Streptophyta; class Magnoliopsida; order Rosales; family Rosaceae; genus Prunus; species Prunus armeniaca. The sequence goes on along the minus strand of CAEKDK010000005.1, from coordinate 5,081,783 downwards.
TAACCAAACCTGATCAACTGGTATCATCATCAGTGACTTCTGCCTGATCAAAGATTCAAATGCTGCATTCTCCCTTCTTATGCTTGCCTCAAACTTTTGCACCTCAGAAGATTCTTCATAGAAAAGAAAATAAACTTTCAGCTTCTTTGAGGGGTTCTCGGCTTTATGGACTTCAATTTCCCTGACAAAACTCATATCTGGATGGTACACAATAATTATAGAGGGTCTCAGAATGTCAAGTATTGGTTGACCACTTTCTAGAGCATAAAAGTGCACCGGAGGTAGTGGCTTAGCATTTCGGGATACAGTAGAATCAGCTTCTCCAGTATGCTTCCTCAATACCCCTGGATCTATAGTGTCACCCTGGCATGTTGCTTCACTAGAATCAGCTGTCACCACCTGATTGAGTTGATCTGCTTGCCCTTCGTTTTCTGAATCAGATATAACAAGCTTATCCAATATTGCTTCTTTTTTATCATTATTATCATCATTATTCCCCAAACCCTTAACATTGGCTGGGCCTTTTTTATTCCTTACTTTTCCCCTACCCTTTCCACGCCCTTTGCCACGAAAAGGAGGATCATCTCCAACAGCCTCATCTTTTTTAGCTTGCTTTCTAATTTCTGACACTGAAGCCAAAAGCACATCATGTTCCTGCTTGTTTCCGCTGCTAGCTTCAGCATTCTGTGGGGGTTTTATAGGAACTACCGTTCCCTTTCCACGTCCTCTCCCACTAACAGGAAGCTGAGGATCATCTCCAACAGCATCATCTTTTTTAGCCCGCTTTCTAATTTCAGCAGCTGCAGCCAAAAGTGCATCATTTTCCTGCTTGTTTATGCTACTAGCTTCTGCATTCTGTGGGGTTGGTGCATGAACAACTCCATCTAGAATCCCAAAACCTTTGGGCTTCTTTGGTTTCTTTTTAAACCGTGTATGCAAGGCACGCAGCTCTCCTTTGCCCAGCAAGTAGTTTTCCCATTCATCCCGCATGACCTACACAAGAATACAACCCATTAATTGGTTGATCAGCTTTTATACAAGTTTATGCACCAATGATTCTTGAAAGCCAATTGATTTAAAAAATTTATAGAAAAAAAAAATTAATGCCAGCCACTCTTAGATTGCTTAAAGAGTTCGAACATGTATGAAACTATATGATTATTTATCTCATTGAACAAACAATGCCTACAAACCCATTCACAAATGCAATTTCCTTAAGAAGAAAAAAAACCCTTAATATACAAATTAGAATTTCATACTTGACTGAACAATCAAATCAAGACCAAGGTTGCATACCCTTTCCAGTTTTCATTCGTTTGACAGTTAATATACAATGCAAGCCAAAGGAAACAAACTTAGAAAAAGAAATTAAGAAAACCTTATGTGGGCCATTGGTAATGAAACCTTCAAGCTGCATGCATGAGCGTTCATCTTTGCATGCCACTAGAACAATGCCACTATCATCATCATCTTCTTCAACCAGATGTTCTCCTCTTGGAAAAGCCTGTTGTCTTTCCTCTTCTATCTCTTCAAGAACCTCCTGCAATTAAATTAACACATTGAAATGTCGACAAATTTATTGCTTGAGTTATCAACTTCATTATCATCCCTATAGTCATTCAAACTGAAACACTAGAAGCAAATGATACAACTGACAGAAGAAAAGCCTAGAATTGGATCACAACTAATATTTACTTCGTTATACGGTTTAATGGTATATTGATCCAACAGGCTGTGCATTCATAAAAGATGAATAACATTTTGACCACATAAAAATGGGAACCCACTCACTCACACGTAAGACCTTCCACTTTGGTGCCTCCTCTAAAACTTCATCTAAAACTACCCCACTACTTGTACTGGTCGATGAAGTGCCACCAACTGCTACATATACAAATACAAAAAGGTTCAAAAATACAAAATAATAAAAGAAGTACCACAGAGACAATTATTATTCCTCACCTTGCTCCTTATCATCATCCCCCTTCAGTTTTCTTTTCTTGCCTTTCGAACTCTTACCCTTATCACTCAACATCACACCATCTGACGTCACAAATCGATACACCCTTTTCTTCGCATACTCAAATATCTTATAGCTCGACTCTGCAAATACCCAGACAGATCGAAAACTCTCCGACACTCGCAGTGTATCCAAGTACTTCAAATAAGTTACTGCATCATACCTACCAAAATAACGACATTTCAAAATCAATCACCATTACTAACCCAACAGTTATTTCTCAAAAAAACCAAAACCAAAACAAAATCCTTAATTCACAAACAAGTGCAACAAATTCCAAAAACTAATTGAATCATATCTATCTCTTACCAATCTAAAACGCAAACCAAATGCAAAACAAACCCAGAAAGAGTAAAAGCCAATATTTTCAAGTACCTAACAAGGTAATCCAAGAGCTTCCTGAGGGTCTTCAAGTCAGACACAAGCTGCTTAGTCTTCTTCCCCAAGGTATGCCAAATGGGATCCAATTGCCTCCTCACAATCTCATCAAACGACTTAAACAACCCATTCTCCACAGTCAAGTCTTCCACATCAACCTTATTGGTCTTCCTCATCTCCTTCAAACAAGCATCCATGACCTCAATGATCGCCTTCTGTATGCCCACCATGTGTTTGGTCATTGGCACCCTTATATCCACAACTTCCGGAGCGTCCCTCTCCAACTCCTGCGACACATCAACATGAAACCTCGGCCAAAGGTGCATCTTCCTGATGTACAAGCACTTCATAATCCTCTCAGCCTTGGCAAACCCAGAAACCATGGAGTGGGGTTTGTCAGAAAAAGCGCGAACAAAGGCGGTTTTGTTGAGAGAGCGGAAGATCCTGACAATAAAAGCCTCAGTGGAGGTTTCAGTGAGGGAATGGACGGTGGGAATGATGAGGCCGGCGATTTGGGAGGTGGGTAGTTTTTTGGTGAGGAGGTCAACGATGAGGATGCGAGGGGTGATGAAGAAGACATTGGAGGAGGTGTAGAGAGAGTGGCGATGGTGGGACGGGAGGTCTGCTGAGATTTCGGGAATTGGGTTTGGGTGGAAATGGTGGAGGAGTTGAGATTTGAAGGAAGGTTGGTGCGGAGAGAGGATGAGGAGGGTGCCCTGAGAAGGTGTGTGGAGGAGGAGGAGGGTGGAGATGAGTTTGGGGAGGCAGAGGCCTGAGGAGACTATGACCAAACCGCTGCCGTTTTGTGGGTCGTCGAGGAGTTCTGTGATTATGTGCTCGTGGAATTGGACCATTTGGAGGAGGAGGAGGAGGAGGAGAGTTGAAGAGTTGCAGAATGGAGAGAGACCAAGTTTTTCAGAGGGTTTTTGGGGGTTGGGGTTGGCGTTGCTGTATTAGGCTGCTGCAACTGTTTGGAGTTCCCGGTTGTTTTTTAATTTTTATTTATTTTTATTTTTTAATGCAAGTGATATTAAGAAGTGAAGTGGGGAATTTACATATACAATCTCGGATGCAATGATATTTGCTCTTAACTACATACAATTTCGGATGCAGTGATAGCTGCTCTTAATCACTTTTAAAGTTTACGGTGATTAATGTTATTAAAAATCTACAAACTAAATAAATGTAGCGAAGTGTTATTAATCTATCTAAATTGCAACCCAAGTTGAGTTGAAAATTTAAAATTTTTTGTATATATACATCACATATAAAAAGTTTAGGTCAAACCTAGTTCTATCTAAATTGGGTTGTAATTTAGATAGACACGAGATTTGCCATCTCCATTGTAGTCGTGCAAAGAACTAGAATAGCGAAGGAAATACCAATTAAGAGAATTCGATTTGAGCTAGTGTCTAACGTATCAAATTTGGGTTTGTTTTAAAAGATCAATCTTCTTTTCCTCAAACCTCTTTCACTCATGCCGTCAGTTTTTTTGATTGAATTCTTGACCATGTCATCAATTACTTAGGTTGAAGTTCTTCGTTTCTTTTGATTTTCCTAAGGGTTGGTGGAAGTGTATTCAATTGAGATTTTAAAATATTATTTTTGGATAAATTAGTCTTGTAGTATTCAATTAAGACTTTTAAATAATCTAAACAAGTCTTGTGGTATTTCATTAAGACTATTAAGATTTTTTAAGGAGAGTGTCAAAATCTTATGGTATTCAATCAAGACTTTAAATAAGTAACAAAAAGTCTTATGGTATTCAGAAACTTGTTAATTTCGAAAGATTTTTTCAAATGCGAAATTGTACGAGACTTTTGAGTGAGATGTATCCCTATCTCAAATCTCACCCTAACCCATGAGACTTCTTTTTTCACGTGAGATTGTTTTTGTGCTCATCCACTTCGACTTCTCTCAAAGCCAACTTCAACACCCAAAGCTTCACCACCACAAACCATCTCTGCAACTCTACCTGCAAACCCACTTCACCTTCTCTGCATATAGCCATGATTCATGTTGTTTACTCATAGGAGGTTTGGGAGAATTTCAAGGGAAGTAACTTTTCGTCTTTTCTTTCCTTTTCCCCTTTTTTTCTGGGGAATAGTATACAGTTCAGCCAAAGCATATTGTTACTCTATTTCTTTTTTTTTTTTTTTTTTTTTTTTTTTTTTTTTTTTTTTTTTTTTGTGATTGGAGATTGAAACTATTCATTAGATGAACAAGACTAGAAATTCACACACAAGATGACACAACGAGAATACTTTTTTTTTTGTTCTTGCTGCCTCGGTCAACATGGATAGAAGAGAAAAAGAAGGTGGTAGGGGATAGAAAAGAAAATACTACCGCCAAAAAAAACGTAGGGCAGAAACTCCACTTGAGTAGAACCACATGATATCTCATAATAGTAACAGTTCATAAGGTAACACAAGCAAGTTCCTTTTATACTGTTTGACTAGAGTTACCAGCTATGCAGCAGGCCAGCTTTAAGAGGGTAAAACCAACAACCTCCCCTATTTTGGATTCACTATATTTGTCGGCCTAGGTATTTAAAAAAGTTTCAAATTTTAGTTTGGGTTATGGCCCTATTTAGTCAAACCCATATATATAAATCCTATGATATAAATCCATGTGATCCTTTCAAATCTTATAAAATCTTATGATATAATCTTTAAAATCCAAAAGTTAAAAATCTTGATTATACAAAATTATCAATAAAATCTTATAGGTCATTACATTTTAAATAGTCTTTTAAAATCTCAATTGAATACAACCCATAATTCTCTTTTAAGCTACGATTTTTTTTATAAACAAAATAACCATCAAATTTTGTTTAAATGAAGTGAAACATTCAGATTTGAATTTTGAGAAAATTAGAGAATACGAGGTAAAGATAAACAAACAAGAGAGAGGATCCTCTTCCTTCCCGCCTGCTCCCCAAAAAGAATAGTTGCTCAACAACATAAACAGAAACCGGCTACTCACCATTTGCCATAATCAAATTATATAAACTTGGACAAATATTCCCTTGCTTGGTATTTGATCTGATATGTGAATGAAGTTAGTTACACTAAATCACAAACTTTCTCTATGGCCCCATTGATGTGTTCTTGCTCCATGAGAGCAATGCAAATTTAACTCAGATTAAGGACAGAAAACCGCATGAAGGGACCAATTTCGTCATATACATACCAGTATTGTATAGATTCTGTTAATTTGATTTCATGTTTGCAGTGAGATCTCCATGACTTGTCTTCATCCTTCGCAAGAACAAGGGAACAGGCTTTTCCAAGACAGATACATTGATACTGTTCCAAACGTCAGCTGTGGTGGGAAGTTGAGCAATTTTCTCAGCGATGTTCATGTCTTCTGGAAGAACAGAAGCAAAGACGGTGTATTCTTTTTTCCACTCTTCGTGGTTTGCAAGGCTTATAAAAAATTCCGGGCCAGAACCAATCCACGCAACCGAACCCCTTCTTATGGTTGGGCATACCTCAGTTGGAATCTTCTTAAATATCACTCCTTGGGCATCAAGCGTTCCTTGAACCAGTGCAAAAGGAGGACCAAAAGGAGCCTGGCAAATACACAGAAGAACGTTATATATTGAACACTTAGACCAAACACTGTATTACCACAGTCAATACAAACACCAAATATAGGTAGCACATCTCCCATGAGAGAGCATAGGTGATATGAAACTGCATAACGAAACTTTAGACATGCAAAATCAACTTCAGAAAAGGAAAAGGAATTTAATCAAGCCTTACATTTTTTATGTGGTTTCCTTCTGAATCCCATGATGACCCTCGTCTCTCTGCACGATAAAACTGGCAGCCTGCACAATGGCGCAATGCCAACAACTCAATAATGTAGGCTACAGAATGAGGGGCACAGTCAGGCAACAGCTGCATAAATCAAAGAAATTGTTAGCGTGTGGCATAAATCAAAGAAACATATAAACCTGCATAAATGACGAGAAAAAATCTGAAGTTTTCTTCAGATTGGAAAAAATTAACACTGTGCATACTGCATATTTTTACAATATACCGAAAAACAAAAACTCATGTCTTTTTTTATGAGAGATATGCGTCTTATCAAATTATAACAGTAAGGCAAATCAAAGCAAAGAACTTCCAGTGAAGACTAATAATTAGATACATTATTCTTTGCATGGTACACACATACTTTCTTTAACAGGCCTCCACAAATTATCAAGATAACATGTTTTAACATATATAAACACAAGAGATTACAAGCTCATATAATTTAATTTGCACACTTAGAATACATCTAACATGCACACCAAATTTAAAGACATAAAGTTTTCTTGTTTTGTTTCTTTTTTAAGCGAAACAAAAGATTTATAAACAGGGGAGGAAGCGCAACAAGACCAGGGGTACCTTCAAAAAGTCCCACCATCTCTTTTTCTGTTCTATCCCACGATAGACAGACTTTTTGTTCCCTCTCTCTTTTGTCCTTCCAACCCACCACAGATAGAAATTAATAATAATCCGTAGAGCTAAAACATCTGAGTTTTATCTCCACTCTCAACCGGGCTAAGAGACTAGTTGACTAAAGTTTGTGAATCTTTTGGTCTGATTAATTTCTCTGCAGATTGGAATGAAGATAAATCCTCCAGTAAGTTTCAGTAAATCATTGAAATCAATGAACTAGAGGCTTATTTTGATGATTTTGTTAGAGGCCCCATAAATATGAAGTCCTGGCTCCATCACTGCTTCTAAAGTTTATTCTCAAAAGGATTTTTTGTCTTGTTAAGGGAAATTTGAATAACATTAGAGGCCCCATAAGTATGAAAACCTGACCCCGCCACTGCTCTTGAATAATGTTCTCTCATGATGCTATCAAATCATTATGAGAAAAAGAAGGTGAGCCAAAACTCAGAATCAAGTTCCACGGGGATACTAGACTTTGAGCAATGCCTGTCTAGAAGGACCCCTCTTTGAATTATTGAACCAAGTCAGAAAAATAACATGAACATAAATTTATGGACACAAAGTTAACTCTAGAGGTTGTACTCGGACTGATTAGTGCATTGTAAACCACCCTCTAGAGTCCGCCCCTAAGAATTCATGTTCCTTTTGCAAATAGTTTCTAAACGCAGTTTTATGATGCACATAATAAGTTATAGAATAAAAAATAAATATGAAAAAGGGAGTTGAAAATTCTAATGGCATTAACCCTTACTTTTATATGAAGAGTTCCATACTTCGTTTCCAAGCCAACAATGCCCTACAAAGAGAAAATATAGGTACATCAACAGTATAATAAATTGATAATACAACCAATTTCTGAGAACCAACAACAAGGAAACATAATCAATAAAAAAGAGTCAAAGACTACAAGAATGACAGAACCCTTGCAATTGTAACGTGGAAAGCTACTAAGAAAATGCCCTATCATGTTTTCTTCCTAATCTTAAAAAAAAAACACGTGCTATTATTGTGAAGGTACATGTACTGCAATTGTGTGAAAAGCAACAACGACCTGATTTCATCCTGTAACAGGTCATGAACTGGCTCAGGAGGTACAGAGACTTACAGTCCCACACAGAACAATGATGTAAAACACAGTGGCTCACCCTAGTTTATTTCTTACAGAGATTCACCACATTCAATTGAATTTTCATTTTCTCTTTACCTAATGGATGTTATAGCTATGACATAGATGTTGTTATCTGTGTTAGTCGAAAGATATTCATAATTAAAAGCAGAGGTTTATAGCTTTTACCATCTTAAGAACTCCACCTTAAAAGAAATACATATACGCATTTAAAGGTCATATTCTTTGGATAAAAAGGCTTATTCAGATTTTTTTATTTTTTTATTTTTTAAGAAAGGAAAGAAGATTTGTTGTCTTTGCATACAGGATTTTTTTATCCTATTTTCATATATCAATTTGCACACGGAATACATCTTGCAAAGTTTTAGACTTATATGCCTATCAAATTGCACATGGAATACTGGAACTAACCAGAAACAAAAAGAACAAGTTGATAGACATATAAGTCCGATTTGCCAGATGCATTCCATGTGCAGGTTGATAGGCATATATGACAATGATCAAATTCCTGTATGCAAAGACAACAAGTCTTCTTTCTGTTGTTTTGTTTTTTCTTATCTGAACAAGTCTTCAATCACTACAAATAATGAGAAAATTTCCAAGAAACAGAACTTTGATTCCTTATATTCGAACAGTTCTACTGATTAATAGTTCTTCTAGCAACAACTTCCGCTGAGAAATGGAAACTTAAGATGGCTACAAGTTTCAGTATAAGAAGAGCAAGAATAATAAAAATAAAGTGCTCATCAAACTTTCATACCTCTCCTCTCCCGAAGATGAGTCCAGAAGTCCAACTAACTGTTTCCCCTACTTCCTGCCGCTCAGGAGCCAATGTATCTTTCTGTTTCTTCAGCCAGCACTGAAGTGACAAAGTTTCAACACAAAGAATTCAAAACTTAAGCACTTGAGATTTAGAATAATATTCAAAAAAGAAAATCCAAACTATGCGCAATCACAATTCATTGGATGGTAAAATGCAGACTTTGATAATATGCTCACAGAATGGCAAGTCCTATGTTATTCTACAGACTTTCAAAATATGCTCAAGACTAACTGAACTTATATGATGCCATCCAAATCAAAGCAAACATAAGAAACTATACAATTTTTAATCAATTTTGACAACAAAAAACCCAGGCTCCAGATTCAACTTACCTCACCAAATTTTGAGCCACATGCCTCCTTGTTCCCACAGAAAACCCAGCTATCACATAAACAAGGCCCATCAGTCCCAGTACACATGGCTTTACATGCCTTGCAACACTGCTCAGAAGAATTGAACTTAAACTCTGAACCCCACTTCACAGCAGCCCCCCAGAGCTCCAAATTCTCAGTCCCTCTGCAACATCCTCCACTCTCTCCCTCCACACCAACACCTCCACCCTCCTCCACCAATTCCAGGGACTCAAGCTCGGAAAATGAAGAGGCTTCATTGGGTTTAAGCACTACACAGAGGGCAGCGTAGACCAGAGCACAGGAAGCCAAACCCACCAAGAGGAGGACGAGAGGAGAGCAATGGGTGGCTTCTGGGTCGTTTTGCCTCCGACCCATTTGAGGATTGGGGGAGAAGAGTGAGACCCGGAGGGGGATTTGGAGTCTCTGGTCTGGATTATGGGCAAAGATTTGTGCTCGGAGATTTTAGCGTTGACTTTTGACAAAAATTGATCATTGAGAAAAAAGAGGGGCAACACCGGTATAGGGAACTGGTTCGACTGATTCAATGTTGTCTGTGTCATTTTATATTGTTTTCTTTTTCAAGGATGCTTTGCTTCTTTGTTTTTTTGGTCGATATCTTTGTGCCTTCTATTTTTGTTTAGGTGATTTTTAACTTTAATCAAGGCATTTAGGTGGTAATTAATCAATGAAATTAGGTGTTACTTAATCAATGCCTTTAGCCCTAGCTTTTTTTTGTTTTTTTTTTCCCTCTTTATAAACTACTAGCCCCTTGGCACATGCATGAGACAATTGGTTTTCTTTTTTATTTTATATTTTATTTTTAGAATTAAGAAAAAAAAATAATTTGGGTAATTATGTTCCATAAAAGTAGGACCTATTATCTTTTTTTTTTTAAATATAAAAAATGTGAATTTTCCATATTATCCTCATTTAATTAATAATTTTAATTCTTAATATTTGAATTAATCAAGGGCATTTTTTGGTATTTTGAATGTTTCATCATTCTCTACCTTTTACTTTATATATATAGATAATTGTGCATTAGGGGTGGGCACATCAAAAAGTCAAATGGTCTATAAAATCAAACTACACAATACTACTTCAATTTAACTGCAATTTTTGTGCTCATTTATTTGTCTCAAACTGAATCAAACGTATCGTCTTTACAAATTTTGGATTGGAATAACAAAATTCACATGGTTTTAAACTTTATTTGTACTTATATGGAAATGCCTAGATACTAATAACTAATTTCATTAAATGATTACTTTCTTACTTTCATAGAATGATGAATTTTAAAATGTTAGAGCATCCACAATAGACTCCCTAAACCACCTCCTTATATAAAATTTAGGGAGGAATTAAGAAAACCCACCTCCAACCATACTCCTTATCCAGCTCCTAAAATGGAGAGACCTCTAGGAGCTCCTAAATTTGAAGAGAGAGAATGAACTCTTAATGGCTCCCTATAATTTAATGCTACCCTATTTAATGAATATTTTTAAACCTTTAATTAATATTGTCAATTTTTATATTATTTTTTCATATAGATGGACCATTTATGTTGAATTAAAATATAATTCTAGCATTTATGACTCCCTAAACTAGAGAATATGATTGAAGTTGAAATTTTATAGAGAGCTCCTAAAATAACTTTTGTGTGTTATTAACTAAATTTTAACTAAAAAATAGAGAGCATGATTGTAGATGCTCTTAGAGATATAGAAATTTTAAATATATATATAGGTTTATTTTGAAAAATGAAAAGGATGCAGTAGCAAAAGCAAAAAAAAGAAAGAGAAAAACTTTAACGTATAATTGTTAAAAAATCCAACCCTTTTTCTGTCTTCATAGTTTCATTAACTTACGGCACTGTGTTTCTGTTGAAGGATCTAAGGTTGCTTGGTCACCGTATGTTACATAGGCTATCGAATTGTTGGTTTGGTAGTTGTTCTTCCACAAATTTTCAATATGCGAACAGAAAAATATCAAAAAGAAAAAGAAGAAGAAAAGGATAGACTCGATTTGGGTAGGCCGAGGGAATTTTTGTGTAGAGAGTAGGTGTTTCATGGTAGAGAGAGAAGGAGGAAGGGGAAGAGGGAAGGGGGAAGTGATTTCAAGGTGGGCGGGGTTGGTTGGAGCCGCCGGTGGCCCAAAAGGGATGGGAGAAGGTGAGAAATTTTTATTTTTTTCAATTTTAATTGTTTAAAAGATATACATTTTTTTTTAAATAATGATTTTTCTATTTTTGAAATACCCTTAAAATGGATGGAAAATTGGATAGTGCTAAAGTCAAATGACAAATCACGAATTAAAAAAAAATTAAGGGTCATTTCTCTTTTTTTTTTTTTTTTTTTTTTTTTTTTTTTTTTTTTTTTTATTATAAGGTGACACAAATGAAAGTATAAGTTCAAGTAACATTTCTACAAAAATCCCTTATCTAGAATAACATGCATTATAATTTCATGATGCCGTGATGTGTTTGTATTCACATTTTATTTTATTTTATTGTGTGCAGGAAAAAAATATTAGTGGGGTAAAATCTCAGTATCAATATTGCCCACGCTATTCTAGAGTAATCCATAAATTAATATAAAGTATTTAGTAGACAGGTCTAGAAAACAACCCGGCCTACCCCAAGTCCAGTCTGCTACTTTTGGACCATGAGAGCAGACCCACGTTACAACAAAATCATAATTTAGGCGGACGTTGTGAGCCAAATTTTCAGGGGACCAAATGGAACATATCTCCAAGTTTTGATACAAGCGATATTGAAGATACCATAAGCTCAAATTTCCCATCTTCAGTTAATAATTAATGTAATCAGTTTAATTTGCTTAATTCGACTTGGATATGCTAAGATAAGTATCGGACTTTGGACCTCATGTGCAGCCCCATTTTGCACACGTGTGAAGACGGAAAAATATTTATGTACATTTTTACTATTCGCGTGTAAATTAACAAAGTCAAGACCTTCACATAGATAGCTAGCTAGATTTTTCTTTTTTCTTTTTTCTTTTTTTTTGGAATTTTAGCAGAGCTAGATTTCAATTAATAAAAATAATATTCATTTTTTGTTGGTGTCAAAATGTATTTTGTAGGGCGGCGGGCCCTCCGCGGATATTAATTATAAATCAATCACATTCCGTAGTCTTGATTTGCTTGCACAATATAAGTAAGGCTTGATTTGGTTTTAAGACTTCGGAGTTTTTCTTTTGTTGAAGTATAAAAGTTTAGACTACTTTTAATCTAGATAAGCGATCACACTTTTGGTTTAGTGACATTCAGTTTTTATTTTGTTCGAGGATGTTATGAGTTCAAATCTCGGTAAGCTCTTCAACCATTACGTTCATTCTAGATTAATTTTCAATCCCTTTTGACCAATCATTTTTTCACTACTTCAGAACATCAAAGATTCAGATATTATATAATCAGCAACGGTTGGAATTATAACCATTAATTCACACTCACTATTCATGAATTCATCATGATGTTATTAGAATTACAAACAGACATTTATTTATTTATTTAACTTTATTATTACAACCTAAATTAAGATAGAAGGTTGTCAAACTAACCACACGTGTGGGACGTAATTGGAAACCACATCTATAATATTATTTAGACTTGTGGCCTGAGAAATGCAGCAACTGAGTGAAGCCCAACTTTCATGGAGTAGTGATGCCTGCAATGAAAATATCAACACCAAAAGAATTTCAGGATAACACAAATTTACTCGCATATTAGTCCAAAATAGCATGCACAAAACTGCCCTGCAACCAGCTTCAATACCATATTCTCCAATTAGCTATTGTAGAAAAGACTGACAATGTATATCAAGCTAACAAGATTAACGTAGTTTGATAAAGCAAACAAGTTTCGTTTCGATTTTATATATATGTATATATTGAGAGAGAGAGAGAGAGAGAGAGAGAGAAGGAAAGATGGGTGTTTCTTACTCCCACACTTGAAGTGGCGAGGCACCTTCCTACCACACCCTTCAGTGAGCCTTATGGCGCGGTTGACGCTTGCCAAACACCACCATCATGCATGCCTTCATCGCGAGCGTCCTCTCCTCGTGGCACTGGGCAGCACTTGGTGCAGCACCAACCATTTTCACTTCACGCATGGCTAGAACAACCAGAACTAGGAAGACCCCGAAAGCCATTGATGACCCTCTCTCTCTTTAACTACGTACCTTGACACAAATAGCTAGGTAGGTAGGTATTTGATAAAGAAATTGAATTTGGGTAGTCTATAATTTTGTTCAATGTTCCAATATGTGCTTTTTAGTTTTCTCACTGCTAGAAAATAAAAGACTGCCAACTGATCAATCATCAAATATTCATTGTTTGACGTCACTAGTTTGAGCTCTACTCATTGCTGGATTCGTAAGGTGATAGCTAGTTTTTTTTATATATATAAAAAAAAATATTTAACCACGCATTGGTGCTCTTTAGAATGCTATAAATTAAATTTCCAAAAATGGTGATTATTTAACTTTAATCTCCAATCAATCAATTAGTTAAGCAAATTGGAGATAATTAAATCAGACTGAATAATAGAACCTGTCAAACGAATTAAAAACTTAAAAGGGTATGGAATTGTCCATGTCTCTTCATGCACAGAGGAAATGTTTTTAATTTATTTATACGAGAGACAGTTTAAACTACTCTATTATAATTTATATTAATCTAATTTATGGAGAGGAAAACTCAAACTCAAATGCAAAGGGACGGAATCTTGACCAATTGACTTAAACCACATTTGTCAAAGAGGACATGTTAAGTGTCGACAATGGACACTTAGCCGACCTGGGACATATTGCTTTCTCTTTGATGTTACTTTGCTTGGCTCGCTCTAAACTTACAACCACCGATGGAAGAAACCAAGAGAACCAAATTGTGAAAAAGCTTATCATTATATGCTCTTTTTTTTGTTTGTTTCCTCAACTGCAGTTTTAGACAAAACTAACTTCATTTCCTCTGCACTGACCATGATTTGTAATTTTACACCGACCTAGCTGCTAGAAGAAACCAAGAGAATCAAATTGTGGCAACTGAATCAATTTGGACTATATAATAAGACTCTATTGTGGACTTAGCTAGTCAAGTGTCTTGCACGTAGTTTCTACAGAGTGGAGACGATGGGGTCAGTCCATGGATTTTTCTTCCTTTTGTCGCATTTCGGTCAAAATATGCCAGCCACTCTTCAAATTAATCAAATCATATTGATTCTATTTTTCTGGACTGATAAAGAAATCAAGCCACTTGGTGCTTCTTAAATAAATCAAGACATTGTTTTCAAAACAAATAAATTAATCAATCAACACGTTCAACATCAAATTTGACATACAACCCAAAAAGCAGATCCAGATCCGTTATTGATTTGAGCTTATGTAAAAACCTAAGTTGTTTTAAACTTTCATATAATTTAATTTTTTCAATACGATCTAAATCCTAAACTCTCAACTCAAAATGTTGCCTTAGCAACAAAAAAGAAAAGAAAAAAAGAGGCAAACATGAAATGCTTAACCTACGACCAAAAAAACACAAATAACATGTTTGTCTTCTGAAAACCTCAAATCAGAATGGGTCTTGTTATGTACACCAACAACAAACCATTCACCGGGAATTTGTGTCACCTTCCGGATAAATTTCCTGCTTGCCATGACACAGTCGTTGTAAATCACCCACTCTGGCTTGTGATTCAAGCAACTTGAGGGATGCAAGTGTGCCTGTCCCTTATCGTTCACCGGTGTCAAGTAGTGTCCTTTGGTACAACTACTAGCTGTGTGTTTTAGGTGAGCCACTGTTTGAGAAAATTTCAGCACAGGAAATATTCACCTGTAGATTTTATGACCCTCGAACGTCCTTCTCTTTCTTCTCCTTTGGTTCTTGTAAAACAAATCTAGGTCAATGGACCACACTCAGGGTGTGTTGGCTAAAGACCCTCCAATGCCTAAGTTAGTTCGATTGGATCTTGAGAAAGATACGACTATAGCTAAAGTGGATAGAATTATCTCTCACAGGGAGTGACGGGTGGTTGGATTGTGAAAGAGAGTGAAGGGAGATGGAGACGGCAAGGGAGAGAGAGGGATGAGTTTTCGTAGGGTTTTGGAATTCAAATTGAGTTTAGCATTATATCATATGTGTGATGTAGCCATGTATTTATAGTTGTTGACGTGAGTCTCCTAATTAATCAATGAGATTTACTTCCTTGATTAATTAAGGGATTTACTTTTCTATTTTTATGTAAGTGATAAATCATTGTACAATTAGGAGATACTTTCCTAATTCCTTACTGTATCTAATTCCTTGTAAAACCCTCATATGTAAACTCCTATATATACCTCCTTATAGAGAAGAATAAAATACAACCTAATACATTCAAACCATATTCATATTTTAGCATTGTATCAGAGCCTAGTTCTTGTGACTTGTGCTTGCATTCTTCTTGAAATTTAAATGCTCTCCTCCCCTCCTCTTCAAGAGGGGGAGGGGGAGTGAAAATGATATGTTTATTGACGTATCCCCATTACCTTGACATATTCCCATGAAGATACTGCATATCTCTTTACTCTGACGACCCTTTCTCTTCAGGGGGAGAGGGGGAGTGAAGAGAAGTTGTTTTGTCTCTAAACCCTTATCTCAAATTTCTCAAATTCAAATCCAAAACCCTAAATCAATTCCTCATATTTTTCCCCAAATCCAAATCCCTCAAATTTAAAGTCCTCAAATCCTCTTATCCAAATCCCTAAACACATACCCTCAAATCTTATACACATACCTCTTAAATCCAATTCCTACAAGTCCTCAAATCCTCTTATCCAAATCCCTAAACACATACCCTCAAATCTTATACACGTATCTCGTAAATCCAATTCCCACATTAAATTCATACATCAAATTTCTCACATCACCTTCCTCACCTTCTCACATCACATCTTACTTCCGCTACGATGTTAGGAACCCATACGATTCCCCATCTTATTGCAGACTCACAGAAGCATGCGGTCAATCTTGCTGACTTGGCTACCCAGACTCTTGCTTCTATCACCACCACCAAAGGTTCTACTTTCCATACGTCCTCTAAAACCATATATTGCATATGCTGTGAGTGTGGTTAGTCAGTTTATGCATTCGCCCAGTGTTATTCATCGGAATGTAGTTGATCGGATCTTAAGATACTTAAAGTCAACCCATGGGAAAGGATTAATGTTCTAAAAAAATGGAGATCTTGAAGTTGTTGGATACACAGATGCTGATTGGGTTGGTTCCATTACAGATAGACGCTCTACTTCAGGTTACTTTACTTTCGTGGGAGGTAACCTAGTCACTTGGCGGAGTAAAAAGCAAAATGTGGTTTCTCGGTCTAGTGCAGAAGCAGAGTATTGAGGAATGACTCACGGAGTTTGTGAATTATTGTGGATCAGAAGACTCTTGACAGAATTAGGCTTCAAACCAGAAAAACTAATTGAGTTGCATTGTGAAAACAAGTTAGCTATCGATATTGCCCATAATCCAGTTCAACATGATTGAACCTAACATGTTGAGGTGGATAGACATTTTATCAAAGAAAAAATTGAGAAAAAGATCATTCGCTTACCATTCGTAAAATCAGAAGATCAACTGGCAGATATCTTAACCAAAGCTATTTGTGTAAGAGTATTTCATGACTCACTTACCAAGTTGGGCATTGGTAACATATATGCACCAACTTGAGGACGAGTGTTGACATGAGTCTCCTAATTAATCAATGAGATTTACTTCCTTAATTAATTAAGGGATTTACTTTCCTATTTTTATATAAGTGATAAATCATTGTACACTTAGGAGATACTTTCCTAATTCTTTACTGTATCTAATTCCTTGTAAAACTCTCATATGTAAACTTCTATATATACCTCCTTATGGAGAAGAATAAAATGCAACCTAATACATTCAAACCATATTCATATTTTAGCAATAGTGCTCATTGTCAGCTAAGGTTTGAAGAATAATCCTTATTTAATTAGGATTGTCTCCACCAAGCATGTGGTGGGCTAGGAATGTTATGTTAGGCTGAAAAAGAAAAAGTCACCTAGGCTATAACCTAGGTCAGCCATATGCACGGTCCGTCCCTACATTTAGCATAACAACCAGCCCCCACCAAAATGTAATTTTCCATAGAAAATCACAAATACTGCTATGGTATGACACCGCTCACTTGTTCTGCTCATGTGGTTGGGTGACATGATTGAAAGGTCATGCTCAATTTCAATCGCAACAATACTTAATGAGATACTTTGAAAACCAACTAGTTCATATTCTGAACAATAGGAAATATGAATTTAAAGATAATAATAATTCTTAATAGAATTGTAATAATCAAATACAATAACAAATTTACATCAAATTAATGTAAATCAACAAAAAAAAATAGAAATACTGACAACTTTAGGGATTGAGGCTTGCAACAATTGCAATGTTCAAAAGACATATTTCACCATTGTCCTTGTGCTTGCAGTTTTATAGGCGTTCATCTCACAGGATTCAACAATCGATAATCCTAAATTGAAGCACTTTAATTTAATACTATGACGAACCAATTATATATTTTTACACTCAAGACTAGACTTAGAATTTAATAAAAAAGTACAACTAGAGCAGTGGGGAATACTCTAGTTTTTCACGGGTAAGAACTAGTTGGATAGCCATACAACATGGGTTTTATATAATTAACCCAAGTAACTTTTGGAATAATAACAGTGGATGTTCACTAAATGACGCCACTTATGCAAAGGAAAGATGCAACTGCACTTACTTCAATTTTATCGGATGCAACCTTTCATACTTAAACAAAACAATTATTTTCATTCACACATTAAAAATTAAAAATTATAATATCTAATAAATATTATAATATTAAATTTCCAACAGTCTATTCAAGCTTCACTCAAACAAAAAGTAGAGGGATTCAATCGAAAACCGTCTGTTAATCTAATAACACGACGGACTAGAACTACGATATTACATCAATTGATCATCATGATGTTCTTGAATTAAAACACAGGGTATCTGTTTATTTAACTTTATTACTACAACCTAACAGAGAGAAGGTTGTCAGACCAGTTCGTAGGAAACTATAACTTCAACTTATTTGTTGCCGGAAAAGGCAGCAATTATTGTTGAGGCAACCTGAGCGCAACTATCATGGGGTGGTGATGCCTGCAATTAAAACATGAACAGAAAAGTAACTTGAGTTTAGTACAAATTAAAACATGATAATCCACAAATAGCAAGCTATATAGTCTGTTTGTATCAAGCTTACAAGATAAACAAGATTTTAATTGAAGCGGGATTTGTGTAAATTCAAAATTTTGCCGTATTAGAGAGAGAGGTTCTTACTCCCACACTTGAAGTGGCGAGGCACCCTCCTACCACACCCTTCAATGAGGCGGACGGCGCGGTTGATGTCGTGAATGGTGGCTGCAACCTTGGGGGTGATGACAGGGCATATGCATTCAGTATGGCTGACCCTTGCGCGTTCGCAACACTGTGGCGTTGGAAGCTTACCAAACACCACCGGCATGCATGCAGTAACCGCAAGCGCCCTCTCCTCATGGCACTGGGCAGCACTTGGGGCTGCACCACCCATTTTGATCACCTCCCCCATGCCAAGAACAATCACAACAACTAATAAGAGCCCGAAAGCCGGTGACGACGACGATGGCCTTCCTCCCTTCATGGTCTCTTCTCTCTTCAGTTTTCTACTAGCAGAGGGTTTTGGGGCACAGATAGACAGCAAGCTAGCTTGTGCACTTATATAAGGAAGTGGTTTTTTGTGTGTGGAGGGGGTGGCGGGGGGCTGTTGTTTATGTTGAATTTTTCAAAGCACTTTTTGGTTTTCCTGGCTCATTGGTGGATGGTAACATGGAAATGTCCTTCGGATTTCAAATAATAATATGATTGTAAACACTTGGATGTTGACAAACTTAACATGCTCCATTAGATTTAGGTGGAAATTGAGAATATTTACGTGACAATTTTATTTTTGACATACTGGACAAAAATAACTCATTAAAGCACAAAAAAATAATTTCTACGCCCTCATTGCAATGAAGGAGCCAAGTATTTTCCATTTTTATACTTGTAATTAGGCAAAGTCTCCACACTTACCACATTATAATTATTTTATAATCGAATGAAATGATGAGATCGCGTAATTTCCAAGCAATCAATTAGCTGAAGGCCTGGAGCTAATTGGAGAGAAGTGTATTAAGACTGAATAGAACATGTCAAATGTGTGAAAAAGGGTATGGAACATGTCCGTTTTTTTTTTTTTTTTTTTTTTTTTTTTTGTTAAAACCATGTCCATGTGTGTTCTCTTTCATGTTTACTTTTGACTCGTTCTAACCAAGAGAATCACATTGTGGCATGTCTCTGTTTTCTCTATGGTACCAAGCCTCCAGGGGCGGAGCTAGAATTGTAAAATTAGGGGGGCCAAAGTAGAAAATACAAGTATATAAACATCCAAATATGCAATAATTACATATTTAAAGCTAAATTTTTCTAATTGAGTCATGTCTAATTTGTTTTAGGGGAAATTTTAACTTAATTTATAAATTATTGATTACAAATTCTACATATTATATATAATATAATAGAGGAGGGATACAAATTTGGGGGGGGCCAGGGCCACTCCAGGTCTGGGAGTGGCTCCGCCACTGCAAGCCTCTATTTTGGACAAGTCCCTTAGGCTGCGGTGCGCTCCAGTCCAATGCAAAGCTCTTTAGAAATACATCAATTTAGTGTTAATTTTTAAGAATCTCATTTCATTACGTGGCAATTAACCCACACAATCCGTGTAAGAATTAGTTCATTGCATACTCCTTATACAAAGTCATTCAATCAATCACGCGTAATAAATAAAAGGAAAAAAAAATTATAACCTAATTCTGTGAAAATTTCTCAATTCGTGACTTATATATGATTGAAAGTCATGAAATTAAATTTTCATACAAAGTCATTCAATCAATCATGCATAATAAATAAAGAGTGCTGCTAAACGAAACTTAAAATTAATTGAGTACACCCTATGGTCTAAGTACACCCAAATATTTTAATCAAAATGTAAAATTAACCAAGTACACCTTATTTAACTACCAAAAATACCCATGGTACACTCTAATCCTAAACGAGGTGTCTCTTTTTACATGAATTCGTGTCCTCTTTCAGATTTTGGATTTGCATCAAAAAATTTAATTTAATACGCTGCTGTAAGAATAGATTTGCTAACTCCTTCAATTCAAAGCTTGATTCTTATAAATTCTTGTGATTCTCCACTTGAAGCAGGAACCAAGTTTGAACGCTGCCTGATTCTTAATTCTAATTTCAAGTTGAATAATGTTGGTCGTGTCAACACCACTGTGACAAATTTCTGATAAGTCAGTGACTTGTTGGGGCTTTCTTCCCAAGTTGATACGTCCAATGATATGCTGGTCTATTTGATTGACATAGCTAGCTGTCTTGTAATGTTCATCATTTGTTTCTTGCACTAAGTTTGTAGCTATCCCTAGGTTTTCTTCCCTTTAATTTGTGTGGGTCTCTTTTGGGACCAGGAAGTTGTTTCAACATCTTTTCTACAAATCTCTGATATTTCGATGGAGGTTGATTAGTGTTTGTCTGCATGTTTCCCTCATGGCTTCGCCATTTCGTTCTCCACTTCTTTCTTTTGGTGGCTTTTTCTTATTAAAATTACAGTCTACTTATTAAAATTAAATTTATTTCACAATTTAATGTAATTTTTTTTAGTCATTTAATATTATGGTACATTAGTAATTCAATACATAATTTAGTAATATGGTGTACTCAGTTAATTTTAGGGTTTGTTTAGCGGCACTCTAAATAAAAGAAAAAGAATATTATAACCCATGGCTTATATATGATTGAAAGTCATGAAATTAAATTCTCATACAAAGTCATTTAATCAATCACACGAAAAAATTATAAAAAATTATAACCCATTCCTATGAAGATTTCTCAATCCGCTTTTAGCAGAAGGACAAAAAGAATATTTCATGCGTCTGCCGGGAGTCGAACCCGGGTCTATTGCTTGGAAGGCAATTATCCTAACCGTTGGACTACAAACGCTATTGATAAGGGAACTCCCAATATAGATATATATTCATTGAAAATTAGGACAGTAGAAGATTCTCGAAATTACAAGCCCCAGATAGTGTTGGGCAGCCCATACATGTACAACAGTGGAGTCAAGTCTCTTACAGATACTTATCCTTTACGCCAACCAACCCACTATCCCTACCCCACTCATCTCAACCCCATTTTTAAGTCTTCCACTACCTTGAAAGAAACAAGGCTCCAATTTAGTTTTTGAACTCTTGCCTAATTTCAAACATCAATTCATTAGATTATAGAACATCATCTATAACAGGTTCAAAGACAGAGACTTCAAACCCTACTTTTGGCCACCTTCTCCCCAAACTCTGCTCCTAACAGTTTATACAAGCGATACCAGGGAGGAGGAAAATCTAAGTGCACGGGTAACTTTGCTCTTAATCACTTGAGCTGCAAGCCCCTTGTTTCTCATAATTGAATTTAGAAGGCATGAAGCAAATAGCTAGATCGGTACCATAAGGAGAGGAACCTCAAACCATGTGAGAGAGTAACATGGGACTGACCACTCAACCAAACGCTTTTCGGTAGATTTCGCTCATAATATTGTATGCTTGAAACTGAAAGACCTATTTAGCCTAATTTTTTTCCTTCAAAACTGAACTCCCTTTTTATGTATGTGCCAAACTAACTAGAAATGAGAACAAATATTTGTATCAACATTTATTTCACAAGTCTGGTTGATTGTACAAAAGCATTATCAATGCACTCCATAGATAATGGAGGAAAACTTTCTAGATCAGTCGGTTTGTAACTTAGTTTGTAGAGTTTCACAAAAATAGTAGTTTATTTATAATATTTATAAAAAATAAAAATAAAAATCTGCTTGTGAGTCTCAAGTCAAGGAGATTTTACCAGCCAAAGAATAGGTGAAAACAGATTTTACCTTTTCACCATGACAGATGTCTATAGGCTCAGGTTTACAATCATATGATTAGTGTGGCACACAGTGTCATATCTACTTTGGAATTTATTATGATTTTAAAGCCCTTTGCATTCAAGATAGTTTTGTTAAAATACTAGATGTGTTAAATTATGCAGATAAGTACTTGAAGTATATAAAAAAATCACATTAAGGATCAAAATATGTTCCAGTACAATCTAGATACAATGTAAAAATACCTCAATCCCCAGATCAATATGGTCGAATTATTTGTTCAAATGTGTATAGCATAGAGTCTACCATACAATGCGAACAACATCATAAATGTTCAAACAAAGTACTGCTTTGTGTAAACAAACTCCAAATGCTCATGGAGGGCCTGCAAAGTCACCACTAACATCGACTTCGTCGTCCAAATCAGCCTCTACATCATCAGAGTCGGATGGCCCGGCAACAGCTAGGCCGCCTGCTTTGGATCCTTGCCCTGGTGTCCTTGCCTCATCTATGATCCTATTTATTTCTTCAATTTTCTGTAGTTGGTCTCGCTCCACTGCCGCATAGTTTGTTTTCTCAGCCTCAATGAGCTCTTTTGGCAGATTTTTCAGAAACCAAGGGTGCTGTTTTATCTCAGGAAGAGTGATCCTCTGCCATGAGGACATGGACAGGATTGTCAGTACAGAATCTATATATAGTTAAGTCTTGAGAGGGTGTTTCTATATCAGTCAAAACAGAATTTGATTTTAATAGCATCGGATACTGCATTTATAACATTGTTCATACTCATCTGCTTAGCTCCATGTATTGTTCTTGTGCCTCAAGTGAACAAAAAGGAAACATAAGAAACTTATCAAGGAACTAGTTTACCTTGGAAGGGTTGGCAACAAAAATACGAGAAAGTAGCTGCTTGCAGCCTGCAGAAACACGTACATAGTCGGGTATGGAGTACTGGGTACTCATAATTCTCTGTTTCAAAAATTGCAATAAATCAATTGTTGTGGAATGGAAACCATAACCTTTTGCCCTAAAGATCACTATGTTCAACTACCATGTGTGCTGAATAAGTTGAAGCTCACCTCGATGGTCTTACGAAAATTTCTAGGATCTTCAGGATCCTCAAAAGGATATGCTCCTACCAACATCACGTATAGCGTCACACCACAGGACCAAACATCTGCAATCTACCAAGTTGTACCAACTTAGAAAGCAAATAAAATGGATAAATTTATGCCTAATACATAGATGGTCAGACTTATAGATGGTCAGACTACTAAGTCCAACATAAAGTAAAATGCGAGAACATGATTGAACTTGTGAGACTGGCCTGGAAAACAATATGGAAACTAGATACCTTTCCGTCATATTCCTTCCGTGATAGAACCTCTGGAGCAATGTATGCAGGCGTTCCAACTGTTGATTTTGGTTGTGAGTGCAACAGAGCAGACTGCAAGGTAGTAAATAAACATTAACATATATTGGACAACAGATCACCAAAATAATTTTCCTGCACTCAACAAAATAAAGTCTTATTCAACAAGAAAATCATAAACCTTGGAGTATCCAAAGTCGCAAATTTTAAGACGTGGTGTTGCACTTCCATCTAAGAGTGTATTTTCCAGTTTCAGATCCCTGTGACAAATTTCCTGCGGTAAAATTACCAGCAAATGTAAGAAAATAAACAGTAAACAGGAAAGCATTTGGTAATAAAAGTGCTTTTTTTTTTCTTTCTCTGTTTTTCAAATATAAACATACCATGGAATGACAGTAGCTGACTCCAGATATCAGCTGCTGGAAGAAAAATCTTGCCTGCCATGAAGTGGAATTACCATCAAACACAGTCATGGACTGGATGCTTACAAATAATTTCCATATACAGAAAAACTAAAGGAATTTTAATTAAACATGCTAAATAACCTAAACAAGCTAACCTCATCTTCACTAAATCTACCAGCACTGCAGATCCTCTCAAAAAGTTCACCACCAGCTGCATATTCCATGACAATAGCTAAATGACTTGGAGTCAGCAAGACCTGCAGGCAAAATTGATGCTTTAAGCATTCTTTTGTTCATATAAAACCCAAAACTTCCTCATCGTAGCTCTTTTGCACCACTTCCAGTTACTGGTAATTAACATCTTAGAGTTATCTTCACATTGACCAAAATTAGCATAACATGATGACATGTCGAAAGGAAAAGAAAAAAAGAACAAAGAAATGCCTACACACATACACACACCCCCAAAAGTGCATGAAACATACACAATACTGTTAATGAAAGATTGTGAATACCTCTTTGAACCTGACAATATTTGGATGCCTCAGGGACCTGTGATTTATGATTTCCCTCTGAACATTCTCATCAATCTGAAATCCAAAGAGCCAAAACAGAATTGATGTCCATATCCATACCAAAATCACATATACATCCATTATAGGGTAACGAGAAGAAAAATGTAAAGAACGATATCAAATGAATACAAGATATTGAAAATGCATGTGCAGGAGAAAATATAGGCCTTACTATGTATGTAATCAAGCCCTAATTTAATATCCAACTTTAGTTCACGACAAAAAGGATGTAATTATAAACTCAGAAGTTATAATGATATAACAAGCAATCATGTTCAATGTGCAAGAAAATTTGAGGCAAAACTCTGCATGATTGTTAATATAACCGAAAATTAGACACAAGCTAAATGTATGAATGTGAACATTGTATATGCCAAAAAAACAGAACATCAAGTTTTTCTTTTTTACACAACTGAAACTTCAAGAACAGCATTGGCTATTGCAGATATGAGACTCAAGATCTGCCTTTCCAGCTAAAAGCATACAGAGAAGGTCGGTGTCGTAAACGGATTGTCTTAGCAAAACTTATAATTATATATTCAGCAGCTGGAATTAGAAAGAACTTAGCATCACAAATTCACAACCAAATAAAAAGCAGAACAAACAAGAGCTAATCAAATGAGAGGTCAACTTGGCCTCTTTTCCAAATCTATGAGCCCAACACCTCTGCTCCTCCAACTCAAAAATCACTTCAACTAATACCCACAAGATACTCATTATGTTCAACGTAATAAATATTAGAGCTCACTCACACCAAGAGTAACTTTTGAGGATGAATGAGAAACCAAGAAAACCACCTCTCTCCAAACACTAGCATGCCATTTTAAATGAAAAACAGAACTTCAAACAAAACCCAGTAAAGCTTTCAAAAAGTAGATAGAAAATTTCAATTCCCGACTCTCAAATCATCCAAAGAGCATAAGATACATCAGAAACCATGCAACCCTTAGTAGAAACATTTCCAGAATTCCATACATTAGTCAATCAATAAATTAGAGGAAATAAAACAAAAGAAAATCAATTACCTTCTTTCCCCTTTCTATGTATTTGACTGCAACAAGCTCCTTGGTCTTCTTATCTCTGACCAGCCTTGCCACTCCAAAATTCCCAGAACCAAGATCCTTCATTGCCTCATACCTCTCCTCCATCCCAACCCAACTCACCAAACAAGAAATGAAGCACAAACTATCTTCAGCAGAGAGAGAGAGAGAGAGAGAGAGAAACCCAAAATGAAAAAAAAATATAGCTTCAGGTGGAGTTAAGAAAGAAGGCCCAGATTAGAAAATTGAGAGAAAGATTGTTTCAAAGCAAGAAGACCACGCGTCAAAAAGAGCAAGGAGCTGCTACAAAATAACAAGGCAAACCTCAAACCAACCCAACCCTTCCCGTTTGGTCCAAAAGTCTTCAAACCAAGCAACTGAATTTAATTTTAAATGGCGCAACAAGTCATTGTTTATAGTAAAAAAAAACCCAAGAAGAAGAAGAAAATATCAAAATGGATTATTTTGAAAGATATGAAGAAATCCAAGAGAGTGATTTGTTTTTATGAGAGAATTAAAAGACACGTATTGACATACAAGAGGTCCCTTCTAAGTGTCGCTCATCAACATACGAACTTCGACTCTGACACTGCAAAGCTTTCCTTCCATGTGTTTTATGTTCGTGAAGAAGGTGAGAGGTGCGTAGGTTTAAGCTCTTGTTTCAACTTCAAAGTACCCAGCTGGGCGCAGGATAAGTTACTTTCAGTGTCTCACACTGTGTACAAGTGTAGGGGTTGTGGGGCTAACGTGCACCGCCACGTGGGTCCCAGGAAAGTGTAAATGTAGGTCTGGGAGTTACGTTAGTTGAAGAAGACTATGAGGGAAGGTTTCGAGGTTGTTTGTCGTTTGTATAAAAAAGAATATTATCCAATCATAAGTCTGCCGACGTTGAGAATTTTGAAACCGTGTGCTGCTTCTACCGTCTGTTTACTGGTAAATTAAGCTACTGCGACTGTGTAAACCTATTAGTGACAAATGAGTTTTTTTTAAAACACTTTATCTTTTTTGGAAGTTCGGATTTTTATTTGTGTAATTATTATATAATTTTTTTAGTAAATTACTAGCTATTTGGTATACCTATAGAAAACTCAAATCCCCAACCTGAACACGACCCGTTTGTTAATCATTCGTTGAGAGAGTGATGATGGCTGCCCGCGAAGACTTGTAGTGACCGAATGGTGGCGACGTATGGTGGCAAATGTGATGAGTCTGGCTCAAACAAAGGTTTGGACCAAGGGATAATGTATAATTTGTGTGTTGTGAATATATGGACGTCGTGACGCAATGGAAGGCTTTTGAGACAAATTAAATGACATAGGTGCAATAGTGCAGTGCAATAGTGTAGTGATAAGCTGAAATGTTTTCAATTTGACTTTGGTGTTGAGCCGAAAACTTCGGTGACCTAGTTGCCTAGGCAAAGTAAATGTTCATCATGCATTAGAATAGAGAAAAATGTTTAGTAAGATTAGAGAAATTCTAGATAGAGTTTCATCAGTTGTAGTATCCCAAAAGTAAATGCAATTCCACTCCCGTATTTTGTGGTTCTCTCACGTTCAGTCTATTTTACAACAGTGTGACATTTTTTCCTTATCTATTAATTTTTAGTAATTATCATTTTCCTCTATTCCCCCACTTCTACCATTTTGGCATTTTCCCCCTTCCTATGGTCATGGTGTGAACGCTAGCAACTATCCCAGGTAGTCGCGAAGTCAAAATTTCATGTGTGGGGGGGGCCTCTTACAAATTATAAATAATCAAAAATTTGAACTCACAAATTCACAATACATACGAAAAGTAATATATATATATATATATCATATATGTTAAGAATTATATTGCTTATTTGTTGCAATCATAATTGTCTTCAACAAAGAGATAGACAAATACATTCTAAGCAAGAAAAATTACAAGAGATAGACAAAGAGTAGTGATTTAGCAAATATCTTTAAAGCTTTTTCCTCTATTAAACCCAATAGAAAGAAAAGATCAAAATTTCAGAAAATAAAAAAACTTTAGGTTCCTTCATGCATTCATATCATACATGAAAAAATGTTTTATGTAAAAATATTGACTAAGTATGAAAAATGGTTTTTCGGAATAATCATTTTCTCAAGATAATTTTTGGCGGCTTTTATTCCTTACACATCAAATAAGAAAACTTGATTTTATGGGATTTTAGTATGAAGTATATACTGACTTAATGAGTCATCATTTTTAGCCTAAATCATATTTTGCACTAAAACCGATTTTTCATCTTTTGATTTGGTGGGAATTTGATTTTGTAGTATTTTTATTTGAATCCAAATAGGGGGTACTTCCTTATTTACATTGTAAACTTAAGTAAATGGAGTAATATAAAAATAAATGAAAGTAAAAGGACAAAGACATAGGTAATTTGTACACCTGGAGTGCATCACCACCGGCTGAGCAAATAGGCAATTTGAAGCACCTTATTGTGCTTTAATAGGTCACAGTGTGGCTCCACCCCTTATCCCATGTGCAAACTGGAATTTGGGATCTCGAAGGCCATTTAGACCAATAGGTTTTTTTTAATCAAAGATAAACTTTATTAGATCAATACATTTTTAGCTGCATACGGTTAATTAAACATACTACTAAATGTCATGTGACAAAAGTACCATCTAACCTAATTAATTGATAAATATTTGCAACAAAAAGGAAAATAATTCAAGACCCAAGGATTACGCATGTTATGGAAGATAGAGTAGGAAGAAAGAATGTGTTGTATATTAGCTAAGGGCGGATTTTGGTTGGCAAAAAGATAAAGAATGGAAGGCAACTAAGAAGCAATTATGGGAACTCAACTCTCACCTCCCATCCATTGACAAATAATTTTATAAGATATTATATAATCGCTTCTAAATATCAATATATTTTTAAGAGTTACGATAACAATGTCGCGTGGTGTTATTAGTTTGCATGTTAAAACATAAACATAGGATACTATTCATATATCATGAATTCAATGTATAATATTATTAAATAAATATACTTATTATAATATGAATGGATTTTTTTAACACCACATGAGGGATGTGATTGTTACCCCAAAAAAAAATTACTCCTGAATATATGTGCATGTATGTGCACAAAATTATTGGCCGGCCCAATGATGTGCATGTACGTGAATGAGAATTTGATATGATGATTTAGTGAGCATAGGGCAAAGCGAAGGGGTGAGCATATTCTTAGTAAATCTATAAGCAAAGTCGGTGGGTCCCTCCCCATATGTTAGTTGGTAGGCAGCTTTCGTTGATTAAAGAAATGGGATTAACTTGTGCGTCTTTGTACGTTGTAATCTTCGTTCTAGCCCCCCCCAACCCACAATCCATCACTTAATTAGTGGGGGGCATTGACATTGTTAGTTAATCATGTGGTGTTTATCTTCGTATGGAGGATGGTTTAGCATGCCCGAATTTTTCATGTCATCACGAAAACGACTCATTATTTTAATGAGTTACTAATAAATTTGTTATCAACATAATATGTTCATGTCATGTTATCGGGTTCATGTATGATTTTAAATGTCCTGTTAATTAGGAGGGTGAAGTAAATTAGTAATGGGCCGTTTCATTTGGGTTAGGAGGGGGAGAAGAGGCCACTGAAGCTCCTCTCTCTCTCTCTCTCTCTCTCTCTCTCTCTCTCTCTCTTTTTGCTTGAATCTAGGGCTTTTTTGTTCGTTCTTTTTGTTTTGGTGTTGTAAGTTTTTGTGCGTTATGCCTTTGGGGATTAGGAGGGGGAGAAGAGGCCACTGCAGGGCTCCTCTCTCTCTCTATCCCTTATTTTGTCCAAATGTGCTTGAATCTAGGGCTTTTTGGTTCGTTCTTTTTGTTATGGTGTTGTAAGTTTTTGGATGGTTGCAATTTTGGTGGTGTTGTCCCTGTCTCCATGGCGGCGGCAATGGTTCTGTTGGTTTTTTGTTTTGTTTTGGGTCAGCCTTCTACCAAACCGTAGTTGTGTATGAACTCTGTTCGAGTTTGATGCGTGTTTATGGTCTATCTTCAGAAAAGTTTGCATTATGAGTGCTATACTAGGCTTTTCAAACTTCAAGCATTTATGACGGATTGTCTTTGGTCATGCATGACTTTGAATGGAGGTATACCATCTGAGTTTGATGTTGTCATTGAATTCCTCCATATTAATTGTAATCCTATATGAATACATTGTGGTTATTATATTTAAATTGCCTTTGTGACGCGATTTATAACTACAGTTCGTCTTTGATTGTCAAAAACAAAAATTAGAGTTCATAAACTCGTGTATGTTGAGAGATTAAAATACACGAGTTTGTATATATTTTTAGTTAATAGAGAGATTAAAACAACGAAAGTTTGTATATATTAAGAGAAGAAAGTCAAGAAGTTTGACAAAGTATTTTGAAGTCAAACTCGGGTCCACTTATTCCAGCTCAAAGATTGGTTCCAAGTTCCAACCCATGGTCCAATCTAGAAGAAATAATAATAATAATAACTAGTAATGTGTTCTGTCTTTTGATTGGCCATTTGGTTTTTAATCCTTTCCCAAAGATCACCGAAAGCTGAAAGGAAAGAGTGAAGAAAATGGGGCTGCACATGCCATGCCCCAGTTTGGATTGAAGAAACGCTTGCGGTTTTTTTTTGGGAAGATATTGCCCCTCCTCCTGCAGCGGGTACTAGAAAGCGATAGGATGCAGTCTTAACAGTTTTTTTTATTGTTTTTGTTGTTTATTTGAAGGTGTTGTGGTACTCTTTTTTCTTAATCGGAATTTCCCCTCCTCTAAGAGTTTTATAAGGCAAGGTTTTAATTATGCTCCTCTTAGCCCTCCGGTCCGTGAATTGATTTCTTTCGCAAGTAGTGTCGGTGCCAAAAACCAAAAAACTGAACAGGATAAAGTGAAGAGGTACCAAAAAGTAGGAAAGTTTTACTAATTTTATTTCGAAAAAGTAATATGAAAGGCCATAGAAAAGTCCAAAAGTATGATGGATCAATTTTGTTCCAGTTAGGGGGGCTTTTTTTTTTTTTTTTTTTTTTTTTTTTAATTCAAGTAAAAAGGAAAAGACATACATAAGTCCAAGTACCATGGATCATTTTCAGCCCAATATGGTCATTTTCATAAGCTACCCATTATTCATTTGGTAATAATAAAAAAAAAAAAAAAAAAAAAAAAAAAAAAAAAAATTAAAGTTGGAGATTTGGTATCCTGTTTGACTGTTTTCCGAATAACTGATACTGTAATTTTTATATATTATTTAAATAGTAAAATAAAATGCTCAAATCTTTTGTGAAAAGCATACCAGAGCTTAGAACATGTCCAAATGTTAGTTCAAAGATGCAATCTGTTTGAGCCTGTCATCATCTAGGCCAAGATCTCGATCGTCTGCATCCTCATATTGTTTATCCTGTCACATATCAGACCCGGTCTCCCTCTGTTAATATCTCATGCATATTCTTTTATTTTCTTGATGTTATTTAATTGGCACCTAGGCACATGCATCGGATTAAAAAAATTCACGTACCAGGATCATGATCGAATCTTTAATCTATTTTAATATCCCAAATTATTTCCGCAGCATCCATCACATCTTCAACTACCCTCAAGGGTTTCGTGCCGTAACCATTTTACATAGGTGCTAACTAGGTTTTACTTCTTCGCATAGGGCAAGTAAAGAACCTAAGAAGTGGCTTTCCTTGCTTCTAGCAAAGTTGTTTTAAAAATTAGGTTTATTTGACTTCCCTACATATGCTACCTACCTAATTAATTAGGTTTGCTTCTCTTAGTAGTATACTTTGGCATTTGCCTTACTTCTGGTCTCAACTTGCTCTCAACCACAGCTCAATAAATTGCAGAACAAGACATGTGAACTTGCGTGCCATATTCAATGGTCCAGGACATAACAAAGAAAGTCAAGTATATATCCATTCGCATACGGATGGGCTGCCCTAAAGAAAACAAAGATACAAGTAGTAAAAGAATATTATGGATAGATATATGAATGTAATGGATGACAAGTGCCGCATGGGTTAGGGTCTTCGTTGGACTTCGACCCAAATGGATGGTATGAAGATAACGCCCCATTATCCAAAACGGAAATGCCCAAAATAAATGCAAACATAAAGAAACTTACCATATGTGCATGAATTTCAACCTCTCCGAACCAGCTGATATTGACTTTGTACGTTTACATCATAAACAAGAAAAAGGAAGAAGGAAGACGACCCACATTGTCTGCTTAGATTGCTACAAGTGTCCATGATCCTTTGTCCCAACTCCCAACTTTTTCCTAATTGTGATTACACAAAGAATATATATATATATATAGGCGCAGATGGTTGAGACAGACCAGCTTCCAACAATCCGATTTAGGCAACAACATTTAGTGCATCTTGATAATTAAAGGTGCCCTAGAACATGTCTTTTTATTTCATCCATTCTTTCCTTCTCAGATAAATAATTCAAATGGAGAATTTTGTTAAAAATCCTAACCTTCAACCACCATATGGGTTGCTTTGCCTTTGATTTCATCCATTTCTTGTAGCTCATGTGGTTACGAGCATGTAACTTTGCATTCGAGATCCTAGATTCGATTCTCTCTCCTCCCTAATTCTTACAAAAGCTTAAAATTTTTGTTTTATTTTTAACTTTTGTCGGAGAGGTAACTTTTTTGTCGACATCCACAGCTACATGAACCGTGTAGAATCTCTCTTTTTCTGGTACAAATAGCCCCACATAAAAGACATTGACAAGCAATTCCCTTTGTCTATTAGAAGGCAAGCCAGGGCCAATGGATCTCCAGCCGACAAAAGGCACCGCATATGATGCCACTAGTATATTCCAAAGTAGACGAAGAGCCAAAATAAAACGCATATAATAAAGTAAAGGTGACAAATTTGAATGGAAATTAAGAGAAGGCATAAGCATGCAGCCGTAAAAGAAACATATAAAATATAAAGGTGATAAAATTAAGAAAAGCATAAGCTGTAGAAAGCACAATCATCGTGGCCTATCAACTGCTAAAGTTCGTAATTTACATAATTAAACATCACTTTAATAACACAGATTTCACGTGAGTTTTGTCTTTGGTCGGTCCAAAGATATGCCAGCCTCTCCGTGTGTCAATGTCAGATGTGCCTTTGAGTCTTCGACGCTGCGCGTTTAGTCCCGAAGGGAAAAATCAAATTGCTTGCTTATAATCTTGAACAACTTCAAAAAATTATTCTTTTATTTGCTCAAGATTATAATATGAGAAATCAAAGAATAAATTTTGAAGTCCTTTCTACATCGCTTGGGATCTCTTTCAACATTCAAATTTGGAATCTCTTTTCAACTTTCGGAATAGAAATAACACTATACTAATAGCTACTTGGTGAAATTCTCATATTACTCTTGTGGTTCAATATGGGAAAAAATCGAATTTTTAACCATTAAGGTAGGCAACTAATTATTGAAGAATTTAGGTTGTATTTGATAACCATTTTATTTTACTTTTTTTGTTTTAAAAAAAGTGAAAACTAGTTTTCAAAATCACCCTTATTTTCTAAAACAACTTGAAAATGTTTTCTTTCTTTTTTTGCCATCCACCATTTACCATACATACATTGTATTACAATTATCAAAACTAAGCATTTGGGACCTACCGACTTGGATCCTGCTACTCGACTATCGGGTATGGCGCCAATCCGAGCCTCTAGATCTCTAGATCCAAAACTCACCAAAAGTTCATCATAACTCTAAAAAATTCACCAAAAAATACCACAAACTCTTTATAATATGCACTTTCACTCTATGACCTCAAAATCACAATTTGACCTAAAAATATTTAATTTCCAACTAAAATAATTTACCAAACAACTTTTAAACAAATTATGTTATTTTTTAAACAAAAAAAATAAAAATTGGTTACCGAACAAGTTTCCTATTAAACTAGAATGTGAAAACTGAAATGGTTATCAAACATGCCTTTAAGTTATACATTTTTAGAAACATTTTTTTTGTGTTTCTATGGTTTAAACATGTATAAAATCACAAATGGTCAATGCGGTTTACTTTATATGTCAAGATAGGTCTTGTAGTTTACATTTGTTACAAATTTTAGTCAATTTTGTGTAAGGGGACATTATTGTGTGTGTTACGAGCAACGATGGTATAATCATTATGCATCAATTTCATTGGCTGAGTATCCATAATTTAGTAAAATAGACTCAAAATGATCATAATACCCTTAAAGGTAGAGATTTAACTAAGACTAGTAACATGTGAAGTCCACAAGGTCTAACAAAATTAAACCACAAAACTAATTTGGACATAGAAGATTAACCACAAGGATCATTTGTGATTTTTAGATGTTTAAAAATGGAAGTGCCAAACATTAAAGTTCCAAAGCATAAAAAATTTGAAATCCCAAACAAAAAAAATTCTCTTGATTAAAGTAGGACAATTTTAAAGGTTAGATAAAAATATGTAAGAACTTTTCGTAGTGCTAAAGAACTTACTTACACAGTAACAGTTTAACTCCCACTTTTCTTTCATTTTTCTATCAATATAACATGGGAATTAGAAGTTGGATATCTTCCAAGATTGAGAAAAAAAAACACTATATTAATAGTTTAATCCCCAATTTCTTGTGTTAGTAAAAAAAATAAAGAAAATCTTAGAGTTAGGTCCTTTTCTTTTTTGGTTTCATTAGGGCCAAAGACAACCAAGAATAACTACAATATACCATCCTTGGGTCTCGCGCATCTTAAAATAGGAAGTGGCATATACCTGGTACTTAGGGATGACAATTTTCCCCTCAAGTAAGGGTCTTTGTGGAAATTCGACCCTAATGGGTCGGGTATGAAGGATACAAAATAGGTATGGAGATGAGTATGGGGAATTTTTTGGGTATGGTGTTTGGGGAGGGGCAGGGATGGTATTTTAATCCTCGACCCGAACCCTCATTGTTTAGAATATATATATATATATATATCCTATTATTATATTATATATTTATATCATTTATACGAATCTTAAGCCATACTACTTATATATTTAGTTAAGTTATAGTCAATATGTAAACATCATTATATTGTCTTATACGTATATATTATATATATTCATTATCTTAACTTAATTTTTTTTTCTTTCAACAAAGTAGTTTTATATTGGTTTTTTTCTTCAGTAACGGGGTTGGTCAGGGAACCCATTCCCTAACGAATGTGGGGACAGGGATTTCCGATATGAATATTGCGGGTATAAAGGGGGGATGAGAGAAAAAAGCTTAACGAGGATGGAAATAGGAATGCATACCCACCCCAGATTCGATCCATTGCCATCCCTAATGGTACTCTACTCTAAATAGTGAAGCTCAAATGCCAAATACAGTCTAAGATATGCCAAACTATCATTAAGAACTATCATTATGATAATTGCAGAAATCTCATACTCGGGGTATAGTGGAAATCCCATACTCGGTGTGTGATAAATAAAAGGTAAAATAAAAATGGCCGAAATATAGGTGTAAATAAACTTTTTATTTTTATTTTTATACAAATTGGTATAAAATCTTACAAATGTATAAGAAATAGATAAAGTTTTACCACTCTCATCTAATTTAACCTTAGCTCACCTACCACTCGTTTACTGGATTTTAAGGCTACAAGGTCTATAAAGGGGTGAGCTAAACCACAATTCAGTAGAGATATAAACCTTACCACAATAGATTGATATAACAAAATTGAGTGACATGCAATATTAAATCAAAGATAGTAGTGTAGATTCGTCTATTCCTGTTAATTCATATAACTGAACAAGTAGACCTCGCACATCCCATACCATACTTATACCACTTGGTCTCGAGTGCCCATTTATATGAACTAACACTCATTTCAATAATCTCATAATTCACCGTTTGCTAGTCGTCTTGCCTAAACCATTAATCTCAATATGAACTTGGTCACCATAATGGTGAAACTCAACTACACAAAAGATCATTCCCATTACCTTATTTTCCATAATTTCTTTATCAACCCAAGATTTCCAACCATCACCAATAATATATGAACATGTCAACATTAATCAAATAATATTATGATAATTAACAACACATAACCACCCATATCAAGAACACCGGTGTAGGGTGAGCCAAAGGGTCTCCAACACCTAAGTTAGACTTAGAATATGCAACTCCAAAGAGGTAAAGTTCTTGCTTCTAGGGCATGTTACCTTCTTTGTTTGATGGATTCTGGCTTTTATGGTCTTGGGGTGATTAGTTTCTCACATTGGGAATGTTTACTTACCAAAAAAGAGGAAAGCAAAGAGTCGAGGAATCTAGATATGGGAATCAATGAAATGGTTAGATCAACTACTTCTCCATGGTTGATCCCATTCCTGAGTTTAAAGGTGATCCTAAAAGTGTTGGGTTGAAGTGTGGCTCAACTTCTCAATGGCCCTATCAGAAATGACTTCCTCTACCAGTTATTGAAACAATGTTCGTTGCATCTAATGTACGTGTTGTTACATTATTGGTTGGAGAATTCTTGCTCCCACATAGTATATAATGTAATAAATTAAGAAATTTTGTTTGACCAAATAAGAAGTACTAATTAAACATACAAAGAAGTATTGGAAATCCCTTATGCAATAATAAATTGATTAAGCATACAAAGATGTATTTGCATGTATAAATTAGTTCTCATTATTGTAATATATAGTAATATAAAAGTTTTTGTGGGATTAACGTAGTAAATAAGTTTTGTTATACCAAAAAATAAGTGCTTCTTTGTATGCTAGTAGTCGAATTGCGAAAGTGATTTTCAGTTCTTGTTGGATTTTTGACTATTATGTTTAGGGGTTGCATTTTAGACCGAAAAACCGCAAAAACCAACCGACATTTAATCGCAATCGCAGGAAACCGAACCGCATTTGCGGTATGAAGAACGGAACTGCATTTGCAGTTGCGGTTGCGGTATTTGATTTTCATAACTTGCGGTTACCGCAACCACGACTATATTTAAATAAAAAAAATTGCATTTTATTGTTTAATCATAGCCGTTGTATAACAAGACCACTTATCTTGTAAGTAATTAGTTTATTTATGCTCATGTTATTTATGCTTTTTCTTATAATAAAATGTACTAAACTTATGTTGTTTTATTTGGAGATAGCATTGGTGCTCAAACAACACAAAGGGTTCCTTCAAATCCACTCACCACCACCGACACTTGAGTTTGTAATATTGGTGCATTGCATTTTCCTTTTAGTTTGTAACTTTAATTAACTTTGAATTGAATTTTTTCTTTGGGTTGTAACTTTAATTAATTTTGCATTGCATTTTCCTTTTGGTTTGTAACTTTTAAAGGATTTGGAATTGGAATGCTTGAGAAGTTGATGTTGTGAACACTTGAGACGTTTAACTTTAATTGGAATGCTTGGAATTGTAACTTTAATTTTCTTTAGGTTGTGAATACTTGAGAAGTTGAGGAGGATGTGAATTTATATATGCTTGAGAAGTTGAGATTGTGAATTTATATTTTTGGGTTAAAGTATGCTTGAATTCAAAAGGCTTCAAAAGAAGCATCAAAACTAGGCCTAAAATGTGGAAGATTAAATTTTTATGACAAAAAAAGAACTTGCGGTTTTAAACCGCTAATTCACGATAACCGATCGTTTTTTGCGGTTTATCGCAATGCGGTAAACTGCAAAAAGCGGTCGGTTTGCGGTTTGAGCAAAAATTCAAGGTTATCGAACTGCAACCACCCCTAATTATGTTAGTAACATTTTCTTTATATGATGCACATGTTTCTCGATATTTGGTTTTAAATGAAATTTCTATTTCTTTAAGAAAGCAAAAATGTTTAACACGTATAGTTGTCAGTATATGATCATTATCGTTTAACATACAATGACAATTATTACAAGTGTTGATTGAATACATCCAAATTTTTATGGACTTTACTCAATTGAATACCCTACGAATATTCAGACATGGGCTTAGCCTCATCATGAGAGAAATTCTCATACAATAGGGATATCACTTTTTACTATTTTCGATCAATAATACAATAACACTTGGGATAAATTCATTTTAGGTAATAACGTGAAGTTATTGATTTCTTTGCTGATTTTTATATCTTTCTCTTTTGGGCTTTAGTAGATATGGATTTCTTGAGTATAAAAATTAAAAATAAATAGCTATACTTGGATAGATTTAGTTGGAAAATCTTAACACTTATCATAACTATCCAAATAGGTTAAAAATATTTGATTAGATATAAAAAAATTGGCTGCAGAGCTTAAAGTATCTTAAATTTCATAATCGGAATATTCTGATTTGCAAACCAAATACCAAAACCCCTTTAAAAAAAAGGAAAAACCCAAACCGCGAAGTCCAATTCCCATCACGCGCTCTAACCCGACGTGCCCTGGACTGTCCTCCTCCCTCCTCCTGCTACTTATTTATTTCCCTTGTTGGCTTTTGTTTCTAAGTTCGCCAGCAGCTCTATTAGGTGGAATTTTAATTTCTCCTATTTTAGACAAATAAGCGTGAATTTCTCGAGAACTTCGAGATCAAGATCAACCTCAGCCGTCCGATTTACATCTCCAAATACACTTATTTGTCTTCCCCAATAAACCCAATTCTGTTTTTCTGCCTCTGTTCCAGTTCGTTGCCTCTCTGATTCTGTATAAAAGCATTTCCCTCTCCAAAATTGGTAGCGGAGCAGTAGTTTTCCGGCCAATTTCTTGGTCGGTAAGTCTCTTTTACATTGCTTTTCTTTAAACTGTGGGATAAAGTTGGTCCCTTTTGGGTTAAATTTTTGTGGGTATGATGTGGTTTTGGTTTTTGTGGCGTGTTTTTCAGAAAGTGCTCATTTTTGTGATATGCAGGGGGTTTTGTGATCTGGGTTTTGGTTTTGATGTTTTTCTTGGAATTTTATGTTTGGTTGCTGGGAAATTAAAGGAGGAGAAAAGATGAGTGAGGAAAATTAAAATTTTTATTCTAGGATATGTCATTCATTGGGACCTCTAAAATGATATGAACTCTACCAAATCATTTGTTCGATTCTATGTTAACTACTTAATTTGTTGCTTAGAGCTTATCTATGTCCAATCGAACTATTTCATTGGGTTGATATTTTAAGAAGAAAAAGGAATATGATTGATTTTTCTTTAGTTCTTTTAGGAATTTAAGAGAAAAATGGAGCTTGACATTTTTGAATCTTAGTATGTGAAATAATTTATACCTTTCTTTATTTTTCTCTTCCTAATCTATTTTCCAAGCAGTTAGATAGTAATTTTTTTTAGGTATTGGATGGCTGTTATAAGTTCAATTCTGGTTGTCAATGTTTTTTTCATACAAATTGATGGATGGTTTTAATTATTCCTTGTGCATTTGATTTTTTTTACTTTTTAGAGCTACAAATTAAGTCCAGCAATGTAATTATGGGATTCTTTTATTTACTAATTATGTGCTTGAATTTGTATCTGTAGATGCAATGTTAAGATGGGCTTGATGATGTATTTTAGTGATGCTAAGCGTTATTCCAAAATTACTGCTTTGTCTTCTTCACTAATATGCCGTTTTTCTTTTTGGGTACAAAGGAGGCCTAAGGCCTGGGGAGGGGAGGGTAAACTGACCTTTGGCGTGGGATAAATGCTCTAAATGGGTTGTTTTAGTTCTAAAGCAAGGCGGCAGTTTCCTGGACACGAGGATCCAGTGAGCCTTGCTTCGCAAACAGCTTGTAAGTTCACTGTTTCGTTAATGGTTTTGCATTTTCCTATCATGATGTTCTAGGCACTTCTCCTTTTGACTCATGATGACTAAATGTTTTTACGTCCCCGAGTCTCTGGTAATTCTGGATATGATAGCTGACCCATCCAACCAGCATTGATTTTAATCTATGGTTAACAATGAAAGCCCTATATATAGTTTGTTAATCTTGACTAATTATTATCAGGTTCTCCTACTTGTTTCAGTTGTCTCAGCCAATATAAAATAATAAAAAAATCTATCTTTTTCTGAATTGTAAGACCAATTGATCTCATGTTACTTCAGAGTTCTTGTTTATAGGAATTGGGCTTTGGCTCCTATTAAAACCCAAAAGATGGGAGAATAATAGAAGTTCTCTTGGGATGAACCTTTAAATTCTCTTCTCAATTAACTGGTGTTAGCTCTGATGGGTTATAGACCCAATTATGGCCTCAAAGGATAATCAAGGGCTTTGAAAAAAAATATCTTCCTTTATCTCAGAATTTTCTTTTACAAGATATATCAGTTAAACTCATCATTTCATCTCTTTGTCTCTCTCTAACGCACACATGCAAACTCACTCACTCAGTTTCCTTTAATGAGATCATTTTGTTCCCCAGTTACGGTGAGTGAAGTTGAAGCACTCTTTGAGCTATATAAGAGTATTAGCAGTTCTGTGATTGATGATGGGTTGATAAACAAGGTATGTATCTCCTTGCAACCATCATGCTAACTGTCCCTCTCCTCTTCACCAGCCTTCTTTATTTTAGAACTTCAAGTTTTTATTAGAGTGGATGGAAAAGGACTGGGGTGTTCTGACTATGCGATAACAGTTAACAGTATCGACATTATATCATTGAAAGTTTCAATAGCGTTAAAAGGGATGGCAGTGTATCATATGTTGATGAACATGGAGCTTAGCCTTTACAATTCGGGTCCAAATATCTTCCAAATCAGCTTCAAATTATAAATTACACATATTTATGTTAAAGATATACACTTATCTGGTTAAAATGTTTTGCTAAATATCTATTATAG
Source organism: Prunus armeniaca (assembly GCA_903112645.1). Lineage (NCBI taxonomy): Eukaryota > Viridiplantae > Streptophyta > Magnoliopsida > Rosales > Rosaceae > Prunus > Prunus armeniaca. The sequence goes on along the minus strand of CAEKDK010000005.1, from coordinate 5,041,423 downwards.
TAACATAATGTTACAAAGAATTATATGCACACATCTATTAGGAAAACGTGACATTGAATTTTCTTATGCAGGAAGAATTTCAGCTAGCCATTTTCAAGAATAGAAAGAAAGAAAATCTCTTTGCAAATCGGGTAAGTAATTTATCATTTTAATTATTTTTGTAGTTTTTTGTGCAGATTATGTTTATATTTATAAACATTGAAATAATGTTGTTAATTAATTAGAAAATTTTACAACATAAAACTAATTTCATGAAACTTGTGGGTCTTTCCATTGAAAATTCTTATATTAGGAAACTTGTATTTTGTTTTGTTTTTTTTTGACACAAGTGATATTAGGGGAGGGGGATTCGAACACAGGACCTCTGGTGCTGGGTATTCTATTGTCCTAGTTTGCACTGTTACAAAAAATGACTGATGATAAATATCACTTATCTTTGCTCTCTAAATTTCCTTTTGCAAATTTTTTTGACTTTTGGTCTTGAACCGACTCTACATGCAGATATTTGATCTGTTTGATGTGAAGCGAAAGGGTGTTATTGATTTCAGTGACTTTGTGAAATCACTCAATGTCTTCCATCCCAATGCCCAACTAGAGGACAAGATTGATTGTAAGTTGAAAGGACATATAAATATCTTAGAAGTATTTCAAAGAGCAGGGTTCTTTTATGTGCCACTGCACTCTACATACCTATACTACGTTCTAAATTTGCACTTTTTTTTAATGTTGTGTCGCAGTTTCATTTAAGCTTTATGATTTGGATAGCACGGGATTTATTGAGCGCCAAGAGGTATGTTGGTGTCCATCTTCCTGTTTTTTCCCCCCTTACTTTGTATGGCTCTTTAGTTATGGCCAAATGGTTTAGGAAATAAAATTAATTATAACCCTTTGCATGGGTGGTTAAGCATTGTGTCTCCTGTGTGAGTGGTAATGTAACCAGTATCTTTCTATCATGAAGTTGGCAAAACTAGAACTTGTTGCGGGGGTGGTCAAGTATTATGTTCCTTGTGGGAATGGGACTGTAACATGAAGTTCACATAGCTAGAACTGATGGCAGTGGTGGTGAAGTATTATGTCCACCATGGTAACGAGACTGTAAAAAATATCTTTGCATCATGAAGTTGGTTTAAGTAGAGCATCAATGGCTCAGCAAATTGAATTTATATAACCAACCTTATAAAACACTAGAAGGATGAGGAGTTGAAAAAAAAAATTAGAATTCTCAAAAATAAAATAAAAGGAAGTGAATTTAGTAGTCTGCGTGGCTCAGCAAATTGAATTTATAAAACTAACCTTATAAAAGATTCGAAGGATGAGGAAATGGAAAGATAATGTTTAGAATTCTAAAAAGAAAGCAAGTGAATTTCCAGCAACTTGTGAATTTTTGTTTCTCTTTTTAGTAATCTCCGAGATCGAGAGCATAGGCAACATGAAAAATAATGTCATTGGAAGGGTTCCAGCATATATTGTTTTTTTTTCTTTTCACTTGAATATTCTGAAACTCCGTTTCCTTAGATGCGGTCTGAATATTTCTTCCTGTTTAGATTTTTTTTCCAGATCTTTTAAAGGTTAGGAGTTGGTCTCTGTATTTTGTTCTTCTCAGATGTTCTCTTTTATATTACTTTTCTACTATGGTGGCACCTATTTGCAAGTTTCTAATCAAACCTATTCACTTATGGATATGTTAAACCTCCTTGCCCACATCTTCATTGTTTGTGTTTTTGGCAGGTCAAACAAATGTTAATTGCACTTCTTTGTGAGTCTGAAATGAAGCTGGCTGATGAGACTATTGAGCTAATTCTTGACAAGGTAAGTTGTCATTAATGACATGCCTGAGCACATGAGGCACAAAACTGTATGCATTTGTCTCGTGAAACTCATTGAAGCCTTCCAGATTGTTTCTTCTTGAAAACATGGTTAAGTTAAATATTTGGAATGCAGATAGCTGATCTTATTTGAGCTTATGAATGCCAGTACATTGGGATTGACATAAGACTTTTATATAATAATTTAAGTGCATTTTGGGGTACCGATTTGGAGATCCATAGTGAATACATTTTAGAGTCATTCTTTGTGTTTCAGTATCTTGATAAGACGAAACTGAATATCTCAGCATTTTATTTTCATCTCTGTTTTCTTTTTTTCTTTTCTAATTTCCAATTTCCCTTGCTTCTAACATCACAAAATTAATTTGGCATTTAATTTTCTCATATTTGTGGCCAGACTTTCTTGGAAGCTGATGTAAATCAAGATGGGAAGATCGACAAATATGAATGGAACAATTTTGTCTCTAAGAATCCATCATTATTAAAGATCATGACCCTCCCCTATCTTAGGTATGGAACAAGTCTTTTCTATTTCATATACAGATGTCATTCTTTCATAAATCTCTTAAAATTTTATGATTTATCTACGCAGGGATATTACTACTACATTTCCAAGTTTTGTATTTAATTCTGAGGTTGATGAGATTGCTACGTGAGAGGCAGTAGCTTAGACAGATCCTGCATTAGCGTTTAATTTTAGTGGCTTGTAGTTTTTTTTTTTTGGGGGGTTGAAATCAACTGTGAAAACAAAAGAAATGAAGGAAATTGGTATATTTGATGCAAGGAGGTAGAGCTGCCTGCGATGGGTTATAAAATCACCCAGTAGTAAGTTCTTTTTGGTCGATTTGTAAAGCACCTTCCATATAGTGGAAATTTTCTAGCCATTGTTGGTGATTTTTTCATGCTTGGAGAAGTGAGATAATGTATAGGTTTTTTCTCATATTATTGAAGATAACCATGCAATTTGGAGTGGGTAAAGATGTTTTTCGAGTTTCCTTTTTTCTTTTCTTGTTTTCTTTCTTTCGGAATACAAGTTTGTGTATAGGGTTTGCAGGAAGTGTTATGGGGCCTTCCCAAACTATCCATGCCTTCACTCAGAAAAGTTGACGATGGTGAACCTGAGGAAAAAAGAATAGTAAAATGAAAGTACTGTTAAACTCTGAAGTAAAATTATGCTAAGAAAGCTTAATTCAAAAGCATCGAAATTCTAAGCGGACCGGATTTCTAAGAGTGCTTTCTCCCCTCCCGACCCTCCCACCCTAGAAGAGGAGGAGAGTGAGGTACCACTGACAACCATGGCTGGTGGCGACGGTGGTAGGTGGGTTGTCCGGGTTGGTTTAGACAACTTTGGTGGCTTAGCTGTGAACTTTACTGCGTACATACAGACCAGCTTTGTATAAACAATAAGATAATGACATACAATTATATTTGCTTCATAATACATTTTGTGTTGGGTACAAATGAGGTTCAGAGGCGCAGAGAGACAAAAATTACAAGGCTACATTTTGTGTTTGCAAAAACTGGTCGCTTGCACCTACACAATATGATTCAAAGCCATACCTACTTCCACCTGACTCGTGGCTTACCAACCCTGTTATGTATAAAATTCGGGTGTAGCAGAAAACATTGGCGGTTCTTGCAATACAATTGATTGGAATGAAAGAATGGAATTACATGAAATGTGCAGACCTTGCCACCAAAAAAAGGACTGCCAAAAAATTTAATGAAAATTTGGTACAATGTCCGGATAAAAAGAAAGAAATACATTATAGGTCAAAACTAGAGCAGCAATTTTTCTGGAAAAAGAAGCCATCCTAGCTCTTGAAGAATGGCACCTATAAGTGAATCCCAAGATAAACTGTCTTCCTAGACCAATTTAATTGGAAATGTCGGTAAACCTTACCTCTAAGTGATCCATTACTGCCCCTCACAACATTCATCCTATGCATGATGGTAATGATGCAACTTGTACAATAACACTTTTCCAGCAGCATTACCCACAGCCATGATGCCTCCGCCAGGACTAAAATCCAAACATCGGGGATAATGTAGGGCCTTTTTCTGAGGAGGCCAGTTGGAAAATACAGTAAATGATGGAACATGTACCAACTTTAAGCTGTTCTTCTGCATGCTTGAACAAATAGCCAATATTTGAGCATCATTATTGAACTTCAGAAAATCTACTTTGGTAGTAAGATTCTCGATGGCCTTGATAGGTTTTCTCTTTCCCCCTAAAAACTCCTCTCTATTGTAAATATTGACAATCCCACTGTCTGAACCAGCAGCAAACATGGTCCCATTTGGAGATGTACACAAAGCTGTACCATTTATGCAACCTTCATCAACTGCCTTGTGGAAGCAGGCCCCTGTTCTCAGATCCCAGTGGTAAACCTGTCCATCACCGCCGGAGCTCAATAATTGCTTCCCATCATTGGCAAAAGATAAAGAGCGAACAGTTCCATTCATCTTGAGTGTCCCAATCAATTCCTTCGTTTTAGAGGAAACCAACAAGATATAACCTTCATTGCCCACAAAGGCAATTGTGCTAGAATCAGGGGAAACCTCAAAAACTTCTAAGCTTTTTTCCTCTCTGCCAACCAGGGGACCTATTTTATCAACCTTTGCCTTCACTAAATCAAAGCTGTAAAAGAAGTTCCTCCTTCCAGCTATAATAACCTGAGATCCATCAGGCAAAAAAGATGCCTTTCGAATGGGACAATCATCAAGGAAGATGCTTTCTATTTTAGTATTCCGTTTTCCATCAATCTGAAAAAATCTAAGCCTTCGATCCAACCCAGCAGTGAGGAGCAACTGAGCATTTCTATGAAACTGTACTGAATTAATTGGACCTTTAGAAGGTTCCTCTGCATTTCCATTCACAAGTACTGAATATTCAAGAAGTCCAGGCAACAATTTGCCACTGCTCTTCACAACAAGATCCTCATTTGTACGAAGAAGATCATCAACAGCTTCTACATCCTTGTAGCCACGGGCCACTACAACCCCATTTTCGTCATCTGATGATTCATCATCAGAATATCTATTGTTCCTGAACTTTGAATCAAGTTGAGACCATTCTGTGCCTGGGTTCAGCTTAGCATGTTGAGCCCTCAATCTTAACACATACTCTGAACCCGAAATCAAACTCTCATTCTCTTCCTTCCTCAGCTTCCTTAGTCTGTTAACTTTAGCAATATTTATGTTGGCCTTTTCCTCTTCATCATCCACCCAGACAGGTTTCCTTCGCTTATTCTCCTCTTCCGAGAAGTCTGCATCCTCTTCATAAATAGGGGCCAAACTATTTGCAGAACGGTCCACGAAGAATAAAGCAGAGCCTGTATCCACAGTGTCCCCAGCTTCCTCCTCATCCTCCTTCCCAAATTTAACTGGGGAATAAATTGATCCAAACAAAAAGCTTTCCAGCTTCTTCATTTCCCTTTCCTGCTCAGCTGCCACCTTCTCATCATCATCCTTGCGTGCTTTCTTTCTCTTCTTTGTCCTCATAATATCTAAACTAGATTCTTTTCCATCTCCATTGTGTTCATTCCCTTGCAGAAATGATGGCTCATCTGTATCCTCCCTATTAGTCTTGCGAGCTTTAAAAGCCGACGGAATATTTTGAGATATGAGACTCATCTTTCACAAGACAACCTCTCTGATTCTGAAAAACAAAACAAACGAAAGCTGAGGTGGTATACAATATTAACAGCCAACATATCTTCCAAAAAACGTAGAAAACTGAAACACACACTCAGGTAATAAATTATAATTCGAATACCCAACTAAGCAAAATCTTATCTTAGACAACTACAACTCCCAAATTACAAAATTCTGTATAATTCTTGTAATTCAGTTGTTAACATAAACATTCACATTCCCGAAGTTCTAAGCAAATCGGCTCAAACAAGCTCTAGACAAGTTATGCACATGCTCCTGGTGGGCAAAATTGAGAAGAAAAAAAAAGGTTTGAAACCAATGACCCGAAGAAAAAAAAGAAGCTGAAAGCCCACCAACGTTAAAACCCAAGACACAACTTTATACCGTCTCCTTCTTAATATTGATCCTGCCATCAATCCAACATATAGTTAACCTCATTCATCTAAAAAAAAATTGACAAACCCAAATGGAGAAACCAAGAACAGTACACAGCAACCAAATAAACCCTCAACACAGACCACTAGCCTACACAGCATCACAAGAGATAATGATATTTTTAGCTAATAATTGCCCGAGCCTTGCAACCACCAAGCTCGATTCTCAACTCGACAAAACAAAAGTGAAAAAATTAAACAGATTTACAAGAAAATATAAATTGAACCTAAAGAAGAAAATTGGGCAATTAAGAAATACCGTGGCCAAATCGGGAGCAAAGCAGCGGAAGAAGAACTGAAGCAAAGGGCGGTCAAGACTTGGCTTCAGAGTGTTAAGAGGGTGAGGCGCGAAGGAGGAGGTGGTGGCTGACAAGCGGGTGAGGAGCTCTGTTAGTGAAGGGGATGATGGGTTTTAGGGGCAGTGGAGGGATGAGAAGCAGGGTTTTAGGAGCTTGGGGGTTGGGTGAGTTACTTCTGGTAATGGCTGCAATGCTGGGCCGTGAGATGGGCTGAAGTGTTTTGGACCTAAACTCTTACATGTAACCTTTTTTCTTTTGATGCACAAACCAATTTCTGTTTATTTATTTATTCAATAATTTGAGCTGTGCATACAAATGCCAAAATTCTGGTTATTATTATTATTATTATTATTATTATATATACCAATGGGGGATTTTAAAGTATTTCTTTTTTAGTTCATCTTTACTCTTATAATACGAAGAGAAACACTGTTATATCAATAATTAGTGAAGAGAAATATCACTAGAGTAATAGGTTCATGAAAATGTTTCACAGTGGTTATACTTTGAGACTCATCCAATTGAATTTCAATAATAGAATACCTAATTTGTGGGGCTTAAAGTTAAGTGGTTAAAGAGAATTCACCCGATGTTCTGTATTGATTCGGCCCTTTTTTCAATATCGCTGGTATAAAATAAATGAGTTTTCTCTATAAAAAGCACATAAATAATAACCGTAAAAAAAATACACTTACCACTTTACGATAATTCCAAAACACAACAAACCCTATTTTAATTTTTTTTTTTTTTTTTTTTTATTATATATGTCACACAACTTTATACTTCACAGCACACAACGCAAAAACACACATTAATGTTGTCTAATAATATGAGCAGTAAGTGTTTCTATGTTTCTATTCGAAATGGCCTACAAGTTGATGGCTCTCCTGAATTTGGTCAAACCACTCGTTTATTTTATGAGTCCATTCAAGTCCTCCTTAAAATTTCTTTGCATTCAACCTAACTTTCTTTTCTCTTGTTTCTTGGTTGTTAATAAGTGCAAAAGCATTACCTATTCCTTATCGAATATTCCTCCTTACAAATTTCTCATACCTATTCATTACTTCCCCGATTCCTAGATTCTTCAATTCTTTATTTCCTCCTTTCCTACTATGTACCATATATAGAATAACCGTAAAATCTCATAACTAGATTCAATGTATTTGTAAGGAGGAATATTCATTACTTCCCTGATTCCTAGAATCATTAATTTAAGATGTCAAAATTTAAGTTTACAAGAAAAAGAGGCTAATGAGCCCAACTTACTTGAGCGTAATAGATAATTTTCCCTTGAGCAAAAAACTAAAAATTCATATTTTCTTCAAACTCTAGCTAGAGAAAGATATAGATTTTTACCACATGATGTTAAGAGTCATATGATTAGATTAGAGTATGAGCAAAATACATCTCTTCAACTATACATTCAAGCTTTTCTTTTCAATTTAAAAAATAATACACATCCTGGTATAAAAATTATTACCAAAAGCTGTTCTCATTATACTATTTACTTAGCTAGTATTAATATGGTTGAATATATAGAACTGCATTTAGAGCATCAACAAAAAACTATCACAGTTACTCTAGCATTTTTAGCAGAATATGGTTATTTAGGTTAACTTTATATTGAAAATAGTGATCATTTAGATTCATTTTCCTCAAAATTAAAAGAAGTCATAAGTTTCTATATTCCTCTTTGGAAGAGCATAAAATTAGATTTCACCAACATACCCCCATAATGGTTTGAGGATAGTATTTACCCAGATAAAGCACAACATAATATTATTATTTCTTATAATGAACTACTTAGTCTAGCAGAATCAGTAAAGACAAGGATCCCTACCAAGCAGGACATTCAAAAATATAGACGAGCAATAAGTTCAATGATGATTGTCTGACCCTCTTTCACCAATCCAACTTTGTCAAGATTTATTTAGAGTCTACATCCAGGAGACCAGATGACATATAAATTCAGGATAAGCACAACATGAGCAAATTTTTTTGATGAAATCTATAGCCAAATAGCAGCACAGATTGAACCAGAAGACAATGACAACTCATACTGAAATAGCTTAGGAGAAGAAGAGCTACACAATATAGACAAGATGATGGAAGCATGATAAAACCATAGCAGCAAACACAAGAAGACCATGTGAAGCCAAACATCATCAACCTCATTTTTACGTGAAGAGATCATCCCAGCAACATGGTAGCAGATGCAACATCAATCCAAAAACTATCAAAGCAAATTTTTAACTCCATACGTCAAGCATCAAGCAACAATCCTTTGGCATCATCTGAAAAGAAAAAAAGGATTTCTTAGGCAATCCAAAATGAAAAAAGGCATTATTGTCCAAACACTTTAATATTATCCTTCTTTATAAATACTTCACCCATTTTGAGTTTATTTATAAGTTTCCCTTTTTTTTAGTCATTGCTTCAACCAATTTTGTTGTTGTTGCATAATATATAGCTAAAGAGTGAAGTTTACCTAGTATGTCTCCAACAAAAAAATTATAATGTGAAGCCCAACGACTGTAAAATTCCGAGGATCTGCAATGATTTTTAGTTATATTCCAACCAAACTCGTCTCCTACAACATATACGGTTTGACCTTCTAGTGTAGGCATCAATATTGTTGTTGCAACTATAATAAAAATTGCAGCTTTCAGGATTATATTATTGAAGTGTAAAAATGCAACATTATTATTATTATTATTGTTGTTGTTGTTGTTGTTGTTGTCATAGTTAGGAGCGGAGAGGAGGATTTTCTCACACACGCTTACAATGTGCAATAGGGGTTTGAACTTGAAATTACTGATCTACAAATCAATACCATTTTTCATTAGACTAAATCTCATTAGCAATATGCAACATTATTTGGGTGGCTGGTTTTAATTATACGGTCTACATGTGGATTTCCAGTGCGGTAAAGAACTCATCAAATTGATAATTTATATTCTTGTTATAGCACTTGAGTATATATAACACTTCGCTTAAAGAGCGTCCTGTGCACATAACATGTTATAAGACGTCTCAAATTCGAATATGTCTCCTCTCTCATTGATAAGAAACACTAAAATAAACAAACCGTAGAAGTAACAGAAAAAAAACAACATTAGAGAGATTAATGTTAAACTGCATTGACAATTTTAATGGTTATGGAAGGCTGTTCAATTTAGAGGGTGACAAATAAGCCGTTGGTACCAATCGTCAGTGAAAAATAGTAAAAAACATAGTTCTTCAGTTGGAAGAATTTTATTTCAAGCCATATCGAGAGGCTAAAATTTCCAAATATGGGCAGCCTTATCAATTGCTTCCCTTGTATTTGAGCGTTTCATTCGGATTAGTCGGATAAAATGGTTTAAGACAGATAATATTTTCAGTTAAGGACTCTAATGCTCTTATAATTATCCACACAAGGACTTTTTTTATGGGACTATAAAAACCCAACATGTTTTACCATTGATGGGCACCAACTTAATTTCTTCTCTGCTTCTTTTTCAATTCGTTTCATTTTGAGTCATATAGAAGTACCCGGTGATTTCGTACGAATGGCTGTGACACCAGCAAGCGACGCGTTCATTGCCCCGGAAATTAATTCATTTGGGCAGTCATTCAGGTTTGCGTTATTATGCTTTTGTTCACATTTTTATGTAACCACTATATTACGTACACTCGAGAAATTTGTACACTAAATTTATCAACCAAATGATGCGACTGTTATTTCATTCGTTCAAATGTTCAAATAATGAGACACATTATTTGGTGAACAAATTCGAGCTGGCTAGATGTGTTTGTTTCTTTCAGTGAACAATATGAACTAAAGTGCGGCATGCATGGTATGAAAATGAATTGATTGCAGGGACTATAATGCAGAAAGTGAAAGGCAGAAAAGCGTGGAGGAATTCTACCGGCTGAACCACATTAACCAAACGTACGATTTTGTGAAGAAGATGAGAGAGGAGTATAGCAAGTTGAATAGAGTGGAAATGAGCATATGGGAATGTTGTGAGCTCCTGAATGAAGTTGTGGATGACAGTGACCCTGATTTGGACGAACCACAAATTGAGCACTTGTTGCAAACAGCAGAAGCAGTTAGAAAAGACTATCCCAATGAAGATTGGCTGCACTTGACTGCTCTTATTCATGACCTTGGAAAAGTGCTTCTGCTTCCTAAGTTTGGAGGGCTTCCTCAATGGGCTGTGGTTGGAGACACGCATCCTCTTGGGTGTGCTTTTGATGAGGCCATTGTTCACCACAAGTACTTCAAGGAAAATCCAGACCACAACAACCCTTCATATAATTCTAAGTACGGAATTTACTCCCATGGATGTGGACTTGAAAATGTGATGATGTCATGGGGTCATGATGACTACATGTACTTGGTGGCCAAGGAAAATGGAAGCACTTTGCCTCAGGCTGGATTGTTCATCATTAGGTATCACTCTTTTTATCCTCTGCACAAATCTGGGGCATATGAACACCTAATGAACAAGGAGGATGAAGAGAATTTGAAGTGGCTTCAAATATTCAACAAATATGACCTCTATAGCAAGAGCAAAGTTCGTATTGATGTTGAGAAAGTAAAGCCTTACTATTTATCTCTTATTGACAAGTACTTCCCAGAAAAGCTCAGATGGTGATCGGGGGAAATGATTCATATCATATAATATTTGGGAAAAATTATGAACCCTAATGTGTGCTCTGTTTCATACCTTCTTTAATTTGTCCTGTATGAATAAACAAACGTTTGGTTAAAATATGAAAAATAATATTTGTATTTTTGTGCTGTTGTGCATACACATACATACGTACTAATAAAGATTGGTTTTCTTCCATTTTTATCTGCACTAATCTATTTTTATTTTATTTTATATTTATCTAAAAAAAGAGGAAAGAATAAGATGATTGCACTTCCTAAACCCTAATTTTGACAAAGTGGGCCCCAAAGCCATATACGATGAAAAACACATGTTAATTGTATGAGTGTTGTTAAAGAAGCCTAAAATTAACTGAGTACCGTATGATCTAAGTATACTATAATATTTAAATTAAAAATATATAATTAACTAAGTACACCCTATTTAACTACCAAAATACCCCTTGTACACCCTAACCGGTCGTGTTGTATCTCTGGAAGCCCAGGAACTCCTATAATTGAGAATCTTTGGTGTTTACCCACATATACAACTTTCCTTTATCTGCTATTAAACAGAACGCAGAGGCATTCAATTTCAAATCGGGAATGCATGAAAGCATCAAGTATACTAGTTTGAACCCTAGTACGAACATCAGCCTAACCATGTTCTTGAATTATGCAACCAAGAATTATCGATGCTCTTACTCAGATGTCCTTTAAGTATTGAGTTTTTTCCAGAACACTACCCACGCATATATAGCAAACCAAACGAAATCCTACATGTTAATACTTGTACTCAATTGGTCTAGGGCCACAAGTAGGTCATATGAATAGTACTGTTTTGCGGTGGCTGGGTCTTGGAATTTGATGGGAAGGTCAGTTTTTTTACAGATGCGGCGAAGCCAAGGAAGATGATGAGCAACTCTGTCATGAAAGTTACAAACCTTTTTGGTTTTACAATTCAATTTAGGGTTGAATATGATGAGTCGGAACATATAAAAATTTCTCGATGAGTAGAGTGAAAACACCCAATAATGGGGGCTGAAATTATAAAAAAACCCAACACCCAAAACACTTTATAAATACACCCAAAACCCATCATTACACACACTCAAAACTCATTTATAAACACACCCAAAAAATATACAATTGTTGATTTTGAGGTTGATTTTGGGTGTGTTTCTATGTTTAAATAGTGCTTGAGTTTTTTTATAAATACATGTATAGGATTGGGTTTATTTATAAATTTGTATTATTAAAATTACATTTGTTTCACAATTCAATATATCCATTTTGGTCATTTTATATTAGGGTAAATTAGAAATTCAATAAATAGTTTGGTAATAGGGTATATTCAATTAATTTTAAGATTCGTTTAACAATACTCTAATTGTATTCACGGGTTAATTGGTGCAACAACTAGCTCGTAGTCAAACTTATAGCACACGGGTTTTTGATATAAGTCTTGACTACAAACTAATTTCTCTTTCCAGAGTTGCTATAAGAAAAGGCACTTCCTGTATATTTTAAAGCACCAATTTGCAATGTAATCATACTGTTGGGACAATGCTTGGGCTGACCAAATGCAAAAATAGGTCTGTGTTTCCTGTTGACAACTTGTATATCAAATTCTGTGGAAGTGAAAGACCGAGCATACCAGCATTCCTCTGCCATGACATCAGGCTTGAGTTTGGGTAAATGATATTCAAAATGGACGATTGTAGATTATCGACCAAGCAAGTTCGATTCAAAAGTAAACATTGTGATTGGTAATGCAGCACTCTATGTTTCACTAGTGGGGATGACTATTTCAATGCTGTGGTAGCATAAAGATTTTGGGTTTGCCATTGAGGGAATAGAACAATTGTCGAAAGTATACGATCATGGTAATGAATCAACAGGAAACCAACTATGAATCAATATTCTACGTAAGTACTGGTTGATTTTGACTAAAGACCTTTAAGGAACTCTAGTTTTCCAACATGAGACTAATTTCAACTCAAACATGTTTGCAATGCCTTGCAAAAACCAACAATACCCCACATTTGAGTTAAAATTTGTATTCAAACACCTAACATACCCCACATTTGAATGGAAATTTAAATGCAAATGATGCCTAGATCACCACATAGATAGTAGAAATGATATGCATCAGGGAGAAGTGTCTTTTGGACTTGAACTTACCTTAGTGAAAATATATCGAGTCTACTTGGTGACGCAGTGGATATAATGAACTTGAACTATTCACCCCTATTAGTAAACCGAGACAATACATTTCACATGTATCAAATCTGACACACATCAATTCATACGTTTGTGTTCATTTTGGTCTTGAACAAATCCCAGTTTTCCTAGGAGCTTTAGAGAGTTTTAGCCATATTAACTCTCAAAAATGCGACCCACATTTACTCCTACATAGGTGACATTAAGTGAGAATAGTTTGTCATATTCCTATTGATAACAAGATATTAATGTCATTAAATGCATAAGTATACCCTCAATCATCAACAGACAACACACACGTATCATAGAAATGGGCATTATGTGTGTTCAACACTTTGAATCATCCCCAACTAGTTTACCTATTGAACCTAGACCATGGGATCTCCAATCAACTAGGTTAGGTTTCTGCCTGGTTTGATTCATTGAATTGGCTTGACTCCCATTCCCCTTGATGCATACAGTGTTTGATCTCTTGGTAGGCCTTTTGTCAAAGGATCTACTATATTTTCCTTTGACTTTACATAATCAATGGATATTACACACCTTGTTTTGGTGCTTGTTTAAGTCCATATAATGACTTCCAAAGCTTACACATCTTCTTTTCTTATCCTAGAATCACAAACCCCTCATATTGTTATATGTATATTTCTTCATATAATTCTCCATTCAGAAAATCAGTTTTTACATCCATTTGGTGTATATCCAAATTGTAAACAACTGCAATTGCTATTAGCATCCTAATAGATGTAATATGTGAAACTGGAGAATAAGTGTCGAAATAATCCAACCCCTCTTTTTGGCGGTATCCCTTAGCAACTAAACGTGCCTTATTCTTGTCAATGGTGCCATCAGCTTTTAGCTTTTTTTTTTAAAATCCATTTGCTTCCAATGGTTTATTACCAGGAGGTAAATCAACTAATTCCCATGTATTATGTTGCATAATGGACTCTACTTCACTTTTTATTGCTTCCTTCCAAAAAGGAGCCTCAAGTGAAGTTATGGCTTCATGATAAGTTTGTGGTTCACTTTCAGACAAGAAAGTAAGAAAATATGGCCCAAAGTTCTTTGATACTTTTGTTCTTGTTCCTCTTTTTGGTTCAGAATCTATTTCTTGAACTATTGAGGAAGAGACTTCATCATGACTTTGATCATGTGACCGCTTTATAGTTGAACCAGATTTATTTTCTTCGTAAAGATATATTTCCTGAAAGAATTCTGAATTAACTGATTCAATAATAGTGTTAACATGTATGTCCGGAATTTCATATTTCATTACTACAAATCTATAAGCAGCACTATTGTTCGCGTATCCAATGAATACACAATCAATAGTTTTTGGTCCAAGTTTAGTTAGCTTTGATAAAGGAACTTGTACTTTTGCTAGACAACCCCATACTTTCAGTGTCTTATAAGTGGGTATTCTTTCTTTCCATATTTCATAAGGAGACTTATTAGTCTTCTTATGTGAGATTTTATTTAAAACTCTATTTGCAATAAGTAATGCTTCACTCCACATGTTGTGTGGAAGCCTTGAGCTATTTAACATGGAATTAATCCTATCTTTAAAAGTTTTATTTTTCCTTTTTGCAACACCATTTTGTTATGGTGTGTAAGGAGCTATTGTTTGATTTACAATTCCATGTGTAGTACGAAAGTCAGAGAAGGCTTGAGATTCATACTCCCCACCTCTATTTGATCTAAGTACCTTGATTTTTCTCTCAAGTTGATTCTCTACTTCAGCCATATATGTCTTAAACATATTCACAGCCTCATCTTTGCTATGAATCAAGTAAACATAGCAAACTTACTGCAATCATCAATGAAGGATTTAATAATTCTTCCCTCCACGAGTTGGTGTAGACTTAAAGTCACAAAGATCACTATGAATTAGACCAAGTAATTCATTTGATCTTCCCAAAACTGACTTCAAAGTTTGTCTAGCAAATTTGGATTATGTAAATGTTTGGCACTAATTATTGAAATCAATATTAAACTTTAGAATAGTCCTAATTCTATGTAAAGAATGAAAATTAACATGTCCTAATCTAGCATGTCATAAATTAGATGACTCAACAATATAAATAGAAGCCTTATTTATTTCAGTAATAGCATCAAAAGCTAATACATTGAGTTGGAAAAGATCATCAGCCAAGTAGCCTTTTCCTGCAAACGTTCCCCCCTTAGTTAGGACAAACTTGTCAAACTCAAGTACAAGTTTAAAGTCCATGTTACTCAACAATGGGCATGACACAAGATTTTTCCTAATTTATGGAACATGCAGCACATTCTGCAGGGTTTCCAGAAGTGAATTTTAGCACCACTTTGCCTTTTCCTTGAATTACAGAAGCAAAGACATTGCCCATATACGGCTTTTCTCCACCAGAAATCTGATGGTAATCAGAAAACATATTTATGTCACCATAAATATGCTTGGTAGCACCTGTATCAATCCACCAATCTTTGTCATTCGAAACCATATTGGTTTCTGAAACAACAGCAACAAAATCCTCAGTCACATTGGCCTAGTTGTTTGGCCTATGATTGTTGCCTTTATTGGTAGGATTATGGTCCATTCGGTGGCAGCATTCTTGTGATTTATGGCCTAGTTTTCCACAAACCCAGCAAAAGCCCTTAATCTTCTTGAAATCCTTTGCCTTTAGTGCAAGGGCAGCATCTTGCTTGTTAAAATTCTTGCCCTTATTCTTCTTGGATTGACCCTTTGGTTTGAAGGCTTTTCCCTCAACGATATTGGCATTGGCTTCTAAGGTAGACACATCATTTTTGTCACCATTCCTATGATCCTCTTCCACTCGTAGCTTGAGAATGAGATCTTTCATATTCATCTCTCTGCGCTTATGCTTGAGGTATATCTTAAAATCATTCCAAGACAATAATAATTTCTCAATCGTTGCACCAACTTGAAAATGTTCATTAATTGAACATTCTTCTGCATGAAGTTCATAGATTAACTTCTGGAGTTCTTCAACTTGTGTGATGATAGACCTGGAATCTACCATACTGAATTTCAGAAATTTGCCAATGACAAACTTCTTAGAACCAGCATCTTTGATTATATTTTTTTTCTCTAGTGATTCCAATAATTCCTTGGTTATTTTACAGGCTGGATAAATGTCATAAAGATTATCATCCAGACTGTTTAATATATAGTTCATGCAACAAAATTCAGAATACTTCCAAGCATTTGTGGCACTTAGAGATTTCTTTGGAATAGGATCCTCTTTTGCAACTGAAACTTCTTCTTTGATAACATTTGCCAAGTTCATTGTTGTTAAATAAAACAACATTTTTTGTTGCCATCGTTTGAAGTCCACTCCTTTGAACTTCTACGACTTTTCAGAGTGAGGATTCTTAGCCCCATACCCATTGACTCCATTAACAGACACTATTGTTGATCCATTTCTGTTTCAAGATTGTTGGATGAACAACAATCAGTATTACACTAATAACTTAATTTAACAATTAAATTAAACAATAAATACAATCACGGAATTAAACAATGTAGTAAAATAAAATCTGACTGATTTTTTAGATTGAGGTTTGCAGTTTGCAATGTCCTTGAAACAAAATTTCATCCCTACTTAGTGCTTATAGTTCTGCAGGCGTCTACTCTAGCACTAGGGCTTTGATTTCTGGCGAAATTAGTGTGTTTCTCTCAGGCTATAAACATGAATGATGACTTTGAATGATATCTACATTTTTTTTATGTGTTTCAACGGAACCAAGGCTCCTGTTTATATAGAGGGCTGATACTTGTTGACGGTAAAACCCAATCAGACAAACTTATTTGATTTTTAAATTTTAAAAATAATTCAATTAATTAATTAATTAATTAATCAACTCTCAATTAATTTAATTAATCGGGTTTAATTTAAATTACAGAGCCCCAATTAAATATATATTATTTATATATATATATATATATAAATTAACCATTAACCCAACTGATTAAGCATTGACCCAAAGGCCAACCCACAAGTCACTCAATTGAGCCACTTGCATAGCCTAATCCAAACTATTCTATTTCTAAGAGTAAATCTATAAAGACCTTCACTCAAACATATTTGCAATGCCTTGCAAAAACCAACATGTTATCCCCTACGGCACGAGTGTCTTCTTATTCTTACCCAAATAGAAAGTGCAGAATGATGCTGAAGAAGTTTGAGGAGCAGGATAAGATTTATAATAAAAAAAATTATTCATAGCATATGTGTTTTTCCATGATCAGTATTAGATATGACCCCAACGGTTTAATAGTTTTCAAATTGTACATTTATACGATGGGTGAGTTTTTACAAAACTCATTGTTATACGGCACATATCACATTGGCCTCTAAACGGGCAATATGTGCATTAGATAACGGTTGTGGACAATAGCACGTAGAAGCTGTTGTGGACAATAGCATTTGATAACAGTTTGTAGATAGTAGGATTAGATAACAGTTTCTATACACAAACCTTGTTGGTATTACTTAATTAATTTCCTCCCATATCTCATGTAATCAATTCAAATCAAAAGAGCCATTCCGCAAACCTTGTTGAAATAAAAGAAACATCCTTTTGTTTGTCTTTTAGGTACCAGTGTTTACTACACGCCAAGTCTTTATGAACTAGAGACTCATGTTTATATTTGAGTTGATAGTTCATAAATGTGATTCACACTTATTTGAATGTAGAACATGCTCATCGTGAAGGCATGACAAGTAAAATAACTTCATGACCTGAGGATGGGCGCATTGGAACCAATTTAGGATAAGGAATGCGTGACAATTAACATATGCTTGTTTTATTTGGGCACCCAAATTAACATATGTTTATTTTCATAGCTAAGGGTTGAAGAGTTAGGGGAGTTTTTTTTTTTTTTTTTTTTTTTTTTTTTTTTTTTTTTTTTTTTTTTTTTTTTTTTATTTTTTTTTTTTTTTCTCCAAATAGTAGAAAGGTCAAAGATTTTTTGTCACACGGGCCGCGGGTGTTTTGTTGTGTGTTCTTGATTGAAAATTGTTGAAAGTCCAGTAGGAACTTAAAAACATTGTGTGTTTAGCATAAAAACATAGAAACAGGGTTTGCAACAAATTGAATTTTTTCTTTGTTTAGCAAAAAAAAACAAAAAACAAAAAAACAAGGTTACTTTGAGTTGAAATCCCTGCAAAATCTTTCAAACAACATTGTTCGGAGTTCCAAAAAATAACAATCATGTGTCGAATATAACCTTTCAAAAGAAATAATTTCAATTATAAATTTACTTTTGAGATGAAATCCCAACCAAAATGATATCACCTAACAAGAGTAAGAATACACCGACCTCTTTTTTCATACAAGAGAGCTTAAAGTTTAATAAACATACAAGGAAAGACAGACAAGTTGTCCATACATAACCGTCAATCAAGATAATTCATATGATCAGCTGAAAAACAACGTAAACCTGGGAGACCATCCAAGACATTTAAAATGCTTAGCCACCTTGAAAGATTTGGATGCATAAGATTTGCATTTCATGGCAAAATATAGATCAATATTAAGTTCTAGAGAAACTTCCCTTGTATGGTGAGCATAGTACATGTACAGAAATCCTGCACCAAGCACACAACCGATACCCGAAAGCCTAAAAAACTGAGATTAAAGCGAGAAGATCAGGAAAAGAGGAAAGGGGGAGGGGGATAAAGAGAGACCTAACAACAAGAACAATCAGGTAACAAGACTTTCAATGCAGCGAACATAGTATATGCACAGAAATGTTGCACCCATGCAACATAACTGATATTTGATAGCCTCAAAAAGTGAGATGAAACTGAGAAGGTTGGGGAGAAAAATAAATAAAGAGGGAGAGAGAGAGAGAGAGAGAGTAGGATATGATGCTTTAGAAATCAAATTGTCAAAAGGTCAAGAAATATGCTATGCACTACACCAATAGACGTTTCATCCTCATTACTATGTTGTTCATTGCTCTCCAAATAGACTCATGAAGCTTAGGCTTGTCACTATTGGCAGCATATAGAATTCAACTAGAGGTCCAGTGTGATATGTCTGATTGTGAGCTAAAAAATTATCTATCTTCAAACTGCATAATTTTGAATTTCGAGATTAGTTTTGGAGTTGTTTAAAGAATCTTACCTCATAGTTTATGCAATGCTCTCCCCTGGTGCTTAATTCTCATTTGCATTTTCTGACAACGCACTCTTCACAAGGGCAGTGAACGGTTTCTCCTTTGTTTTTCTTCCCTCATTGCTCAGAAAGGAAGTAGAAATCAGAACCACAGAGAGAATTGCTCAGATTTACAAAGGCCAAGGCTGCACTTTCAGATATGACCACATTATCCCAGTATGCTTTCAAGTAATAATCACGGAAAGGTAGAAGGATTGTGTTGGTGAAAAGAGGTTGCAGAGTTGAAATTCACCAATCGCATTCGAGAGCCTAAATTATACAAATTTTCTTGTGGGGGGGCAGTTCTTCTATACAGTAATGGGCTAATGTTACCAATTCCGAGAGTGGGGAATGTATATTCACAACTTTCCGCACTATTCATACTCGTGATGAGCCTTAAATTGACGATTTTCTGAGCCTAATCCATATAAAGGGACAGCTCGTCGATGGAAAGAGAACTAATGCACTGTAACAAAGATCTCAGAAATAGTCTAAGTTTTACAGAGGTTGAAGGATAAAGTCAACACTTGTACTGATACTGAACAGTAGAAGAACTGCATCCTCGAAGGTGTTGGATGTTTTGATTGATTGTAAACAGAGCATATCCAGAACGATATGCTGTTTACAAATTATTACATTGGCAAATTGACTAAAGTTTAAAAAATATGCTATTACTGCCCAACTGACTTTCTTGCTCATAGCCTCTATAGTTCCTCTTTCAAACTATAATCCCGCTACAGAATCACCAAACAAATCATCCAATCTAGCTGAAGTACTAAACTAGATGATCCAAGACTCAAAAGTTGAATCCTTCATGAATATTGTATCATGTTTGTCCAAAATTATACCCCAGTTTAACCAAAATAGAGATTTTTGCATTGCTTAGCTGTTTTTACTTGACCCAAAAAAACAGAAAGCCATGTGGGACACAATACAACATGGACAAAAGGTACCACCACAAAGATTGGTAAAAATTAATAAGGAAGATAGCTCCTCCAATGATAAATAATTTAGAAATTAAACGTATGCTAAAATTCCAAATATGACGCATTAATTAATGAGTAAAATGGACAGGCAGACAGATAGCAGCGAAGAGTAAGCAAAAGAGAAAAACTTGCCTCAATTTTAGTATGCACAGAACCCCATTGAAGATTCATTCCATTGAGAGATAAACAACATACAATTCAATCCTTTATAAGAAAAACAGAACAATTAAATTCAATCAACTACATATAATGCTTTACATGTAATCAATTAATGACTTGGTTTCAGAAGCAAGAAACCCCAAGAATCTCTATAACAAAACTAAAAGACCTTACTCCTTATTGTATGCAGTGCACTAACAGTCCTGGCTGATGCAAGAAGTACTTGAACAGGAAGGGGAGTTAAGCCGGAATGAGCAGAGCTTCATTGCATTCACTTCGGCAGCTTTCTTCTTGGGTATGCAAATGTCGTTGTGTGGGAAGAGTGTGAAGTCAACAGTACCCTTCTCTGCCAAAACCCTTTCTAATTCTTGCATAGCCTTTTTTATAACTTGGACGGTGGAATCATGAGAAAAATCTGGCAAGAAAGCCCTTTTAGTCCTCCTCAGATTGGACCTTTTCTTCCTTGGTATCTGATGGAGTGGGATGGAATCATGAAAAGAACATGGAAAGGAAGTTAGCATGGTCCTCCCCCTCCTCAGACTTGTTCTTTTCTTCTTCGGTATGCTTATGCCACCGAAGGTGTTGGCTTTTTTCAACACCATCATTCATTGCTTGTAACGTTGAAGCAACATATACAAGGCAGATGAATGATGATGATGATGATGTGATATGAAACCCTAACCCTATTCGTTATCCTGATCGTGGCCTTGTCAGGAACCACATACCCATCAAACCCAAATCCCCGAAGTGGGTTTGCAGCGGCTTCTCACAGCCCTGGACATGGCCTTCTCTAACATCTTCTTCCTCCCAATTTTGACAACAACTGCAACCTCAGAGAGAAAGACCAAAGAATTGAATTCGACCCAAACTGAAAATCACCTTCATTTTCCCTCTTCAGTTCCAGAACCAGTACAGAGAACACAACTCTCTCAAATCTCAGAAACAACTGCAGAACAGAATATAATAAATGAGGAAAGTAAAGGCGATCAATTGAAAATCGATCGATCAGGAATGAGAGAGTGGGTGGTGGATTTGGGTTTCGCTGATTTGTGAATTCGTAGTGAACTCAACGCAACTGGGTTTCCTTTCACAGAGAAAGAGAACGAAGACAAGTGAGAGAGAGGAATGAGGAACTTGCAAATGTGAAAAGAGAGAGGTTTGGAAATCAAATATATATTCGACTAAAGATCAGCGCTATTCAAATTTCAAATTTCGAACATGATTTGGGCATGTAATAATGGGCGCTGAAGCAAGCAATACCAATTTTCTGACAGTTGCGAGATCTTATGACGCGTTTTGAGACGGTTTTAAAGCGCGGTTTCTTCAAGTCAAATGGTCAACTTGCTAGGCACACCGGACATGCTCTTCTTCTCTCCTCTTTTCCCTAATTTGCCGCCAAGTCAGAGATTTGAAGAGAAAACCTTTTCAAAATTTAATGCTAATTTTTTGCTTCTTAAGTCTCATTAATTACCTGTTGGCATTACTTATTTGAGGTGATAAGTGATTTTTTTTAATTGTGGGAAGCCCTATTTGGTAAATCTATAAGAAAATAGCTTATTGTTAAAAATTGATGTGAGAGAAAGCTATAAAGGAAAGCAGCTAATGAGGTACTTTCATTTTCTGATTATGCCTAAATTAACAATAGGCGCTAAGTTTAAGATATGAGGAAATCATTTTTTTGATTATATCGGAATTAGTACCAAAACACACTTTAAACAAAAAGTTTACCCAAACGCCAATTGCTTTTCTCTCACAGTAATTGACCAGGGATATTTCACAGCACAGCAATGGCTAACTTGACCTTTTTTTTTCTTTTAACAAAAAAATACACAAGCTTCTTGTTCAAAATTTATCAAACATAGTTTGTTAGTTAAAAAAATGTTGATATCTGAACCAAGTAAATTTGGCTATAATCGAGGAACGAACCCCTTACTACCGAAGAAGGAGCAAGAAGCCACTAAGACCTCGAAGCCGACTCGATAAGGTCAAGATGATCACTTTCGCACAACGTTCAGTCACGAATTGCTCGGTGCATACCAACCAACATATAACGTATAAAATATGCATGGTTTACTCTACGGAATTTTTTTTTACACATATGTTTGAAAATCTTGCCCATTTATATATAAATATTATTTCAATGTTGGTAATAAGGAAAATTCTAAAATATACAAATTTTATTATTTTGTGATCCTGGATCTTTATAGATGCACAAAAACAATTTTTTTTTTTGTAAAAATACGATAATAATATGCAAATAATACGTGTATCCTGGCAAAATATTGGGACAAAAACATGTATTAATTTGTGAAGAATTCATACATTAACTTGTGATTGAGAATATATATTTGCTTTAAACTTTTATCTAGTTTTTAAGAAATGTACGGAAAAACTTTTTCCAAAGTACAAATATGAAACGTGCTAGATGGGGGTGTATTCAATTTTGAAAGCAGGACATGTGAAGTTTTATTATTATTATTATTGAAAACACTTCTATAACGAAAATGGGCAAAGAGGAAATACTTAAATAATCCTGAAAATTGGGTCATTGAGTTGAGTCATCAGTCAATGTGTGCACTATTTTCTTTCTAGAAAAATCGTTTTATTATCTAAGTATGAGTTGTATTCCCATGTTTCCATTGTGTTAATTTAAGTCAGTTGAAATCGCTTTGAATGTTGTACTATTTTATGTCCCTTTGCAACCCTAGTTCGGTCTCCTTCCCTGTATATTAGAGTAATTTAGAATATCGCTTTGTCAACAACAAAAAATTGTAATAAAATTCTTAGTAGCTATAAAGAGGTCTACTTTTATATTATTATTATTTAGGGTTAAATACTCTTTTGGTCACTGAGTTTTACATGTAATTTCAATTTGGTCAATAAAAAAAACATTAGCCAAATTGGTCACTGTATTAACCAAAGTCTACAATTTATAGACTTACTGTTAAGTTTTTGGATTCAATATACCTTTTCGTTCACTGTGTTTTACACAATATTTCAATTTGATCATTGATAATTTTTTATAGCTAAAATCGAAGCAAATGCGAAGCTCTTCCACACATTGATTGTAGGCTAAAAATTTATGGTTGGTGTAGTATAAATTAAGGGAGCGGATCCGCTGTCCCCAAATTAGTGTCCCCTCTCTAATTTGCTGACACGTGTCAACTAACAGAACAGGGAGTTAATTCCGTTAAATTTTTACTTTGACAATTTTAAAACCCAGTGAACGTTGTCTTCCTTTGCTATACTATTTATTAAAGACGATTTTTTTATATTGAAAAAAAAACAGTAAAACCTCCCGGCAATACTATTTTTAAAAGAAATTAGACAAAAATTGAGTATAGCCGCACGACGATACCATTTAATAAAGAATAAAACAAAGCAGTTAAAAAGAATTTTTTTAAAATGAGTATAGCCGTGCGGCAATACTATTTTTAATATAAAAAAGAGGAAACCCCCAGCTATTTGTCGCCACATTTCACACACATTTTATTTTTTAAATAAATTAAAACACAAAGTAGAGCTGTGCGACTGTACTATTTTTTTTAAAAGGATGACCTCTGCCGCTAATGTGCCTGGCTATACTGTTCTTAATAAAAAATTCGTTGTATAGCGGCGTGGCTATACTTTTTAATACATTGTGTTTAAAAAGGGCTATTCCCCTTTTCATACCCAAAGGACCCTCCTAGTTGCATTAGTTTGTCCCTTATAAATATTAATTTGCTAGTTTCAACATATCCAAAGTAGATATTAATCTTCCACTATATGATATTTTCATGTCATTTTTATAACATATGTTATTCTTATTCAATAATATGTGAGAATTATTTGTATAATACACGAATTTTATGCGTCTTACTGAAAATTTTGAAAACAATACTGTATAAAACATTAAAAATACTACGTACAAGTACAATACGACTATTGTATGTTTGATTTTTAAAAAACATGAGACGTGTATAGAACACGAATGTATTATTGAAAATACGTACGTACGTACATATATATATATATATGTGTGTGTCTGTGTGTGTGTAAAAGACCATAGTTACTCGTCTATACTATTTATTAATGATAATCTTTTTAAAAATAATAAAATAAAACCTACCGGCTATACTATTTTAAAAAGAAATTAGACAAAAATCACGTATAGCCGCACGGCTATACTATTTACTAAAGAATAAAATAGAGCGGTTTAAAAAGAATTTTTTTTAAACGTGAATAGCCGTGCGGCTATACTAGTTTTAATATATAAAAAGAGGAAACCCCAGCTTTTTGTCACCACTGTCAACACACTTTTTTTTTTTTTTTTTTTTTTAAAAAAAACGGAGTATCGCCGTGCAGCTATTCTATTTTTTTTCTACAAAAGGATGACCTTCTTTCGCTAATGCGCCACGTGTCCAAAAATAGTATAGCAGCCCGCTATACTGTTTTTAATAAAAAAAAGTCGTTGTATAACCACCCGGCTATGCTTTTTAAATACATTGTGTTTAGACGGGGCTATTCCCTTTAGTACAAAAATAAAAATTAAAAAAGGACCCTCCTAGTTGCATTAGTTTGTCCCTTATAAATATTAATTTGCTATTTCAACGTATCCAAAGTAGATATTAATCTTCCACTATATGATATTTTCATGTAACTTTTATAACATATATTATTCTTATTCAATAATATGTGAGAATTATTTGTATAATACGCGAATTTTGTGCGTCTTACTGAAAATTTTGAAAACAATACGTGTATAAACATTACAAATACGTACATACAAGTACAATACGACTATTGTATGTTTGATTTTTAAAAAATGTGAGACATGTATAGAACACAAATGTATTATTGAAAATACATAGGTATGTACATATATATGTGTGTGTGTGTGTGTGTGTGTGTGTGTGTAAACGACCATAACCGCTTGTCTATACCATTATTAAAGACAATTTTTTTTATAAAAAAAATTAAACCCTCTCGGCTATACTATTTTGAAAAGAATTAGACAAAAATCGAGTATAGCCGCCCGGCTATACTAGTTACTAAAGAATAAAATAGAGCAGTTAAAAGAATTTTAAAAACATGAGTATAGCCATGCCAACACATGTCAACACAGTTTTATTTATTTTTTAAATGAAAAACACGGAGTATCGCTATGCGGCTGTACTATTTTATTTAAAAAAAGGATGGCCCTCTTTCGCTAATGCGCCACGTGTCAAAAATAGTATAGCCGCCCGGCTATACTGTTTTTAATAAAGAAAATTAGTACATTGCCGCCTGGCTATACATTTTAAATACATTGTGTTTAAAAGGGGCTATTCCCATTAGTACAAAAGAAAAAAAATTAAAAAGAACCCTCCTAGTTGCATTAGTTTGTCCCTTATAAATATTAATTTGCTAGTTTCAACATATTGAAAGTAGATATTAATCTTCCACTATATGATATTTTCATGTAATTTTTATAACGTATGTTATTCTAATTCATAATATGTGCGAATTATTTGTATAATACGCGAATTTTGTGCATCTTACTGAAAATTTTGAAAACAGTACGTCTATAAAACATTACAAATACGTACGTACAAGTACAATACCACTATTGTATGTTTACATTTTTTAAAACGCGAGACGTGTATAGAACACGAATGTATTATTGAAAAAAAAATATATGTACGTACATGTATATATATGTGTGTGTGTGTGTGTGTGTGTGTGTTTGTGTGTGTGTATGTATGTAAAAGACCATAGCCGCTCGTCTATACCATTTATTAAAGGCAAATTTTTTTTTTATTTTAAAAAAGTAAAACCTGCTGGCTATACTATTTTTAAAAGAAATTAGACAAAAATCGAGTTTAGCCGTTCGGCTATACTATTTACTAAAGAATAAAACAGAGCAGTTAAAAATAATTTTAAAACAATGAGTACTGCCGTGCGGCTACACTATTTTTTATATATAAAAAAGGAGGAAACCCCAGCTATTTGTCGCCACGTGTCAACACAGTTTTTTTCTTTTAAAAATTAAAAAAACATGGAGTATAGCCGGGCGGCGTTACTATTTTTTATTTTAAAAAGGGAGAACCTTTTCGCTGATGCGCCACGTGTCCAAAAATAGTATGGCCGTCCGGCTATACTATTTTTAATAAAAAAAATCGTTGTACAGCTGCCCAGCTAAACTTTTAAAATTCATTGTGTTTAAAAGGGGCTATTCCCTTTCATACAAAAAGTAAAAATTAAAAAAGGACCCTCATAGTTATAACATATGTTATTCTTATTCAATAATATGTGAGAATTATTTGTATAATACGCGAATTTTGTGCGTCTTATTGAAAATTTTGAAAACAATATGTGCATTCACTTTTCTAGTTAGTTCTAGACAAAGACTTCAGTGAAGGAACGGAGCTTTGTTGAAGCTATTACTCAGACTCTTTTTCGTACTATTGGCAGTGGAAGAAAGATCCTAGAATAAGTATCCGATTCAAAGTCTTCGTTGCATATGGGTACCTCAGGCTACGGGTTCGGTCTCGTGTGGTACCAATCTATTGTATGTTTACTTTTTTTAAAACATGAGACTTCTATAGAACACGAATGTATTATTGAAAAATACATACATACGTACATATATATATACATATGTGTGTGTGTGTGTGTGTGTGTGTGTATCTAAAAAACCATAGCGGCTCGTCTATACTATTTATTAATGATAATTTTTTAAAATAAAATAAAGTAAAACCTCCAGGCTATACTATTTTTAAAAGAAATTAGACAAAAATGGAGTATAGAACACGAATGTATTATTGAAAAATAAGTACGTACGTACATATATATATGTGTATATGTAAAATACCATAGCCGCTCGTCTATACGATTTACTAAAGAATAAAACAGAGCACTTAAAATTTTTTTTTAAAAAAATGAGTATATAGCCGTGCGGCTATACTATTTTTAATATAAAAAAAGAGGAAACCCCATCTATTTGTCGCCACGTGTCAACACATTTTTAATTTTTTTAAAAATTAAATACATGGCGTATAGCTGTCCGGCTGTACTAATTTTTTTATTTTAAAAAAGGATGACCTTCTTTCGCTAATGCGCCACGTGTCAAAAAATAGTATCTCCGCTTAGCTATACTATTTCTAGCATAAAAAAGAGGAAACCCCAGCTTTTAGTCACCACAATTTTATTTTTTAAATAAATTAAAAACACGGAGTATAGCCGTGTGGCTGTAGTAAATTTTTTTTTAAAAAAAAGAGAGAAACCTTCCCCTAATTCGCCACGTGTGAAAAAATAGTATAGCCGCCCGGCGATACTGTTTTTAATAAAAAAATTCTTTGTATAGCCCTTCGGCTATACTGTTTAAATACATTGTGTTTAAACGGGGCTATTCCCCTTAGTACAAAAATAAAAAAATAAAAAGGACCCTCCTAGTTGCATTAGTTTGTCCCTTATAAATATTAATTTGCTAGTTTCAACATATCCAAAGTGTAATATCTTCCACTATATGATATTTTCATGTAATTTTTATAACATATGCTATTCTTATTCAAGAATATGTGAGAATTATTTGTATAATAAACGAATTTTGTGCGTCTTATTGAAAATTTTGAACACAATACGTGTATAAAACATTACAAATACATACGTACAAGTACAATATGATTATTGTATGTTTGCTTTTTTTAAAACGTGAGACGTGTATAGAACACGAATGTATTATTGAAAAATACATATGTGCGTACATATATATATATATATATATATATATATATGTGTGTGTAAAAGACCATAGCTGCTCGTCTATACTATTTATTAATGATAATTTTTTTAAAAAAAAATAAAATAAAACCTCCCGGCTATACTATTTACTATAGAATAAAACAGAGCAAAAATGATAATAGCCGTGCGGCTATACTAGTTTTAATATAAAAAATTAGGAAACCCTAGCTTTTTGTCGCCACTTGTCAACATAGTTTTAATTTTTTTTAAAATTAAAAACACGGAGTATAGCCATGCGGCTGTAATATATATTTTTTTTAAAGGATGACCCTTTTTCGCTAATGTGCCACGTGTCAACAAATAGTATAGCCGCCCGGCTATACTGTTTTTAATAAAAAAAAATTCGTTGTATAGCCGCCCCTTTAGTACAAAAATAAAAAATTAAAAAGGACCCTCCTAGTTGCATTAGTTTGTCCCTTATAAATATTAATTTGCTAGTTTCAACATATCCAAAGTAGATATTAATCTTCCACTATATGATATTTTCTTGGAATTTTTATAACATATGTTATTCTTATTCAATAATATGTGAGAATTATTTGTATAATACGGGAATTTTTTGCGTCTTATTGAAAATTTTGAAAACAATACGTGTATAGAACATTACAAATACGTACGTACAAGTACAATACGACTATTGTATGTTTGCTTTTTTAAAAACGTGAGACATGTATATAACATGAATGTATTATTGAAAAATAAGTATGTACATACATATATATATATATATATATATATGTGTGTGTATATGTAAAAGACCATAGCCAATCGTCTATACTATTTATTAAAGACAATTTTTAAATAATAAAAAAGTAAGGTTATACTTTTTTTAAATTAAATAATTAATTATTTAACTAATCGATTTTAATTTAAATCACAGAGCTGAAGAGCCCTAAGGCCCAAGGCCCATCTCTTGATTAATTAAATATATTAATTGACCATTAGCCGAATTAATTAGGCATTGAACCAAAGATTATATTCACAAGCCACTCAATTGGGCTACTTACATAGCCAATACAAACTATTCTATTTCCATGAGTAAGTCTTATAAGACCTCCAAGGAACTCTAGTGTTCCAATGTGGGAGCTCAAACATGTTTGCAATACCTTGGAAAACCAACAAACCTATTATGTTTCCGCACACATTATTTTTCGTAGAGAATTGCATGCTGAGTTGGAGTGTTCTTGGTAATTGCTTCACTTTTGAAACAACACTTTACATGAAGAATACTACCACCTCTCTTACTACTATACTCATACTTTCCAAGTACTAGCAGTCTTTCCATTAACTGTAATCTAAGACCATACTTTTTCTAAAAAGTCTTTTTTAATTTTGGGATCAGATAATGTGTCTGATCTCTAAATGTACATTTTGTGGATCTTATTAGTTAATAAAGAGGACAATCTATAGCTCTAGCTGTATAAATAGGCACTCTCTGATATGTCATTGTAATATGCTTAACTTAAGTGATGTGAGAGTGCCAATCATCCTAAAAGTCATACACAAGTTAACTTACTTTTCCTGTAATGTGCAGGAAGGATGCAAGGGCTTACTTTATATGGTGCTTCATGTGCGTGTTGTCCTAGACTTGTGTGAACAGCTTGAACAGGAGATAAGTTTTGAACAGGTTGAAGGGGACTTTGACTCATTTAGAGGTAAATGGGTTTTTAAGCAGCTAGGAAGTCATCACACACTGTTAAAGTACTCTATGGAATCGAAAATGTGCAAGGATACTTTTCATTTTGAAGCCATCATGGAAGAGGTTTGTGTTATTTGTGCAATCATTAACCATCTCTTTCTATATTAGGAGGGAGGAGAATTGGGTTTTGCAAGTGTTTGAGAGTTGATGGTGGACAAGATGCAGAGATTATGAGGGAGGAGAGTGGGTATGGCTGGGTTTTGCAAGGAAGACAACGCTCACTGGCTGCAATTGGAGAAGAGGAGAAGACTCTCACGGAGAAGAAGACGCTCGCTAGGTTTAGCAAGGAAGACGACGCTCGCTGGCTGTTGGGTTATTTAAAATTGTCAAATAAAAAAGTTAATGGAGTTAACTCCTGTTATGTTAGTTGACATGTTTCAGCAAATTAGAGAGGGGACATGGAGGGGACACCAATTTGAGGAAAGCGGATCCGCTCCCATTAATTAAGGCTAAAAAAAGGAATCATATCATGACAAAAATAAGTTTAAAATTAAAGCTTCCATGATCTTTTCAAAAAAGCTCATATCATTTGAAAAAAAAGCTCATATCATAATCCCAAATTCACAAAAATGCAAAAGACCAACAAATAAAGTTTCACATTTACATGATTTTTGGCTAATAATTTTTTTTTAGTGACCAAATTGAAATTTTGTGCAAAATCTAGTGACAAAAAGGTACCCAACAACTTAACGGAAACTAACTGCAAGTCTATAAATTGTAAACTTTGGATAATATAGTGACCAATTTGGCAAAAAAATTTCCTAGTGACCAAATTGAAATTTTGTGTAAAACCCAGTAACCAATTTAACCTATTATTTAAGAGAACTTCCTTTATCATCAAAGAGAATAACAATTCAATTATATTATTTTTAATTAAACACGGAATTATTTGATTGAATATTTAAGAAATACATTAGGGGGCATGGAGCCTAACCCCAAATCATCGAATCAAATTAAGGGAGTCGTGAATAAACAATTTGCACGTCACCAAACACATGAAAAAGCATTAAGTAATCCATGTCTAGCAATTGGCTTGTCCCAACGAATTGAAAACAGAACCAGAGTGTTGTTGCAGGAGACTTCTGATATCTTCAAGTATCCCCCCCAGCACTATATTAGGTCTTTGGAAGCTCGATAAGCATGGATGTTTTTTTTTTTTTTTTTTTTTTTTTTTTTTTATTTTTTTTTTTTTTTTTTTTTTTTAAATAAAAAAAAAAAAAAATAAAAAGTCTTCAAAATTGCATAAGCATGGATGCAGGGCAGAAAAAAAAAACCCCCTTTGTATTTCTGTTACGTGCCATAGCTTGAGTAACTGGACGAATAACCAAGGGAGATTGATCTGGCGCTAAAGTGTTCTTCTTCCCTCTTCCTATCTTGAAACTAATGATTTAGAGTCAAACAAAGAAGTGGAACCCAAATAACCTCCAAGTTAGGCAAGCTAACAATATGGGATAATATATAATAATCCATTAATGAAAGCCACTGAAATTTATTATACAAACAAGGACTCTAACTGAAAGTATAAAAATAGGAAAACACTGCAAAATATTCGGGAGAAAAACATGTATTAATTGTGAAGAGTTCATACATACGTATGATACGAGAATAGTACAATATATAAAATTTCCTTTTTTATAGTACTATAGTTTTTCTGTGACCAAGTCCAAACTCCGGAATGAAATCGCACAATTTGTTCTGATTGACTATGAGATTTTTTCTGTTTAAGAATGCCTCTGTAATCAATTTCAGAGGCATCAGTTTCAACAATTTTGAATGAGTTGTCTGTGGGAATGCCAAGACAAGGTAATGTTTTGACATATAGTTTGATTTTCTGAACTATCTCTATATGACTAGGAGACCAAGGAGGAGGATCCTTTGAAGTCTATCAAACAAGGTTTTGCATTGCTTTCTTAAGTTTTGATAGAAATCAGCTACATAATTAAGAGATCCTAAGAATCTTTGGAGCTGACTCTTGTCAAGAATTTCGTTTGGAAATTTATCAGCAAATTGAATAACTCAATGGATACTAAATTTGAGAAATCTAACATTCGTTTGGAACAACTTAATCTTAGTGGCGAAACTACTAAGCCATTACTCTTGACTATTTGAAGGAATTTATTTAAAGGATATACTAGTGATTTACCCCATGAACTCGTACATAACTTTCGATTTACTCCATATCCTTTTTTTTAGAAAATCAAGGATGTGAACTTCTTCTTTTTTGCCAAATTCCCCCTTACCGTCTAAATCATCAACATTTCATCCAATTTTCAGTTAAATCATTAAAAATAAATTTATTTTTTTTAGAAAAAATTAAAGAAAAAGGAACAAAACAAAAAACCTATCCTACGCACAAACCCCCCCTCCCCTCTCTCTTTTTCTTCCCCAACATGACTACCCTTTTCCCACCTGCAACTCACCCCCTTCCCCACCTGCAACTCAACCCAAGACTAATTCGCAACCCATCCCCCCTCCCCACCGTCGCTGCCTCCCTCTTCGCAACACACCCCCAAACCCACGACCACCCCTTTACCCATTGCAGCCTCCCTCTCTCTCTCTCAACAACTCACCCACAACCACCACCCCACAACCATCACACACACACACTCTCTCTCTCTTCCCCCAAACCCCAGGTCCATCCCTGACACCCACAAAATCACCCACCTCGCCACAACGCATCTGCCCCTTGTGCGATTTTTGATCAAATGGATCTGGGTTTTTTTTTTTTTTTTTTTTTTTTTTTTTTTTTTTTTTTTTTTTGGGGTGTTCATATGGATTTTTTTGGTTCAAATATATGGTGGAGGTTTTGGTGTTGGTGTATGGGATGTGTTCGATTTGGGGGGGGGGGAGGGCTTATAGGAAGTGGGGTTGGTAAGCAAAAATTCATAGGCTAATAGGAAGTTTGAGGATGACATTTTCTCAACTCTTTTTTTTTAAATAAAAAAATAAAAACTTTATTTTTATCATCATTTATTATTATTTCAAATTTCAAATTATTTTTAACCTTCAAAATGACCACATTGCCTTCATATTTAACAGCAAATTGGATGAAAGGTTGTGGATTTAGATGGTAGGGGGGAGATTGGCGGAAAAAAAAAGTTCATATCCTTAATTTTCTATAAATAAATAATAAAAAAAGAAAAAAAGATATGGGGCAAATCGAAAGTTAGGTACAAGTTCATGGGGTAAATAACTAGTATACCCTTCTTTAAATGCTTCCAATATTGTTCAATTGACTGGGAGAAGATGAGAACACCATCAATATATACTATAGAAAATTCACTGAATTGATTGAAGATTTCATTCATTATATTCTGAAATTCAATAGGTAGTATAGCATATGTAAGTGCAAGTTCGATCCTAAGTGGATTGATGAGAGATTGATTCAATTCGATTATAGATTAATTCGATTCGATTCCTTGTACAAAATAGAAATAGGGTGTTTTGATTAGGTAAGGAAAATAGGAACTAAACTTAAACGATGAAAGTAAACAAGTAAATGAAAGACAAAAATCTAAAATAATCAAGTTAACAAGTTATATTCAGATTCACAGATTGATTCTAGCTAAAGTATGATTAAGCCATGATGTTTGATCCTAACCTTGTATGCCTAATTCCCTAATTAGATAATTTGTTGTCGAACCTAAGTTAAGCATTAGAAATCCATTAAGCATAGAATAATGTTTTAAACAACCAAGCACGTATCTAATCCCTATTGTAGAAATGTACATACATACTTTTCATATTCATAGTTCAATTCAAATTAAGGCATATGGTGTCTACTTTTAATTCCAACCAAGATAGTTAACATACAAGTTTTAATGGTGATCAATCATTCAAACAGGCATATTGATTTATAAGCATAATGAATAAGAACAAGAAACGTAATTGAAACTTGGAAACTAATCAAACTTGAAAACTTAAGAATAAGAAATTACATGACAATGAAAAATAAAATACAACTAAGAAAAAAAACATAAAGGAAAATATAGCAAAAGAATTTTATTACAACAATTGAGAACTTAAAAGGAAAACTAAGAGAAAAACTAGAATAGTAGATGCCCTTGGATCCTTGCCTCTCGGCTCCCCAGGGTCTCTAACTCTAACTCTATTTGGTGCCCAAGTCTTCACCAAAATCTGGACACTCGTCTTTTCCCCATCCTCTTACTGAGTTCTCTACTTATAGAGAGCGAAGGGAGCCAATGCCCTTGCTTTTCTCTTTCTTCTGTACTGCTGCCAATCTTCACATGCTGGCTGCTGTATTCCCACGCCTACAAGCTCTTCTTTAATTCCTTTAGCTGCAGCCGCATCTTCTGCTCATGTGTTGTTTGCTGTGCAATCATTCTGCCTTTGGTTGCTGCATGTAGGTTTCTTCTTTTGGCATGGTGTTGTTTGCTGTGCAATCATTCTCCCTTTAAGACTTGTAATTCAGATGAGCTTTACGAATTTCATACTTTAGTTGAAGTGGTTTACTAGAAGCAGTTCCTAAGGATTCTTTTGACTTCTTATAATATTTGGTTGGAATAAAACCTTTTTGTATACAATTAAGATCTGCACCCGAATCAAATAGGGCTATGGGGTTGAATTTAAAGTCGCCAATAAAAATGTTGACTTTCGAATACCATTTTCTAAGTTTTAACTATTTAATTAGGTTGATAGTTTTTTGATTACTTGACTGTTCTTCTTTGTCAGAGTGTGTTTTAGGTTTCTTCTTTCCTTGTCTTAACTGATTCTTCATCAGACTGGTCTGACAGTTTTATTTCATTAGGCTGATTAAATCTTGTTTTATTTCATAGTTTTCATTTTGTAGTTCATGACTTATTTTTTTTAAAGTTATAATTTCTCTTTTGACATTTTTTACTTCAAGCTGTAGATCTTGTAAGGTGATTTCTTTCTTGCTTGAATTGAATCTTTCTAAGGTTGAGCTTAGACTTATTTTTGGAGGAGGAGTTTTTTCATGCTCTATTTCTCCCTCACTAATGACCTTTTTAAGTTTCTTTAAATGCTCAGACTTTAATTCTGGGTTTTCAACTTTACTAATTAAGTCAATTAATAATTCTTCTTGTTTTGTAAGAACATTTATTGTCTTAGTGTTGCAACAATTATCTGGAGGCAGTGGGGAATTTATTTTTCTTAAAATTTTTGAGTTTTTTAGACCGATTTTTCTTTTTGTTTTTATTATAAAATTTGTTATTGTTTTTAGTGTAATGTCTAGTTTTACTAGTTTGACCATCATAGATTTTAATTTTTCTAAATGGGGGAATCGATGTTAGACCTTATTGTTCACAAAAGTTTTCTAATTCATACTTAGTTGTTTTTCTATCTGACTGTACTTGTTTACTGATTATCATGTCGATACACAATTTCATTCCGACTTGGTCAATTGTTTTAGCTGAACTGTAGATTTGGATTGTTGATATCCAAAATTAATCTTTATTGTACCGTCTAGGTATTGTTGGATATAATCTAGATTTTGTAGGTTGTTCTGAATACAAGTAGGTTGACTTGTTATTATCGTTTACTTGGGCTTAAATGGATAAAAACACATTCCAAAAGTGTAATATCACAAAGCAACAAACAAAAGATGTAAAAAATTTATACCACTTTTTACCGATTCCTCCCATTCCAACTTTCTGCTAACCCACTATATCATGCCTCTTCTTTTTCTTTTTCTTTTTCACGGCCTTCATCTGCAAAATGCAACATCAATATTCCTTTTAGTAGCAAGAAATGTCAAAAATGAAAGAAAAAGAATTCATGTATTGAAATGTATAAATTATGTACCTCAAGTTGATCGTTAGGCATGATGGTTGCTTGCTGAAGAGAGAGAGAGAGAGAGAGAGAGAGAGAGAGAGTTTTGATCTGGAGGCAGTGGGGAAGTAGGGGTGAGGGGGGTGGTTGAATATATAAGATTGAAGTGCCTTGCGTCTTGTTACTGTAGCATGATTGTGATTGGGTGTCACATGTGAATCATAGTACATCTCTCATATATTTCTTTCACTTCGGCACGTAGGCATTCATAGAAATTAAAAACACCACATGTGATGCCTGCTTGCTTTTGATTTAGTGAGATGGCAATTATGTTGGTTTTTTTGGTTTTCCCAAACCATCACTCATGGCAGTACTGACCAAGTGCCCTCTGGAAAGGGTCATTGAAAAGTGGTTAGCCAAGAAAATAGATAAAGAAATCTATTCAGTTCAGGTACATGTATTCAATTTATTTATGCAATTATTTCTGTTTTCAACCACGTACCATGGGCTCCTCCTCATTTACCACGTAAGTTTGGTGGGATGATAATTATATGGTCGCAAGCAAAGCAAGGACAACATTTGTTTTTTATTTTATAGTATTTTTCAATTATGTTACTTGTAAGTCTTCTTTTCGAGATGTTAAAAAGAAGAAGAAGAAAAAAAATAATTTATTTTATATTAATGTTTTTGGATGATATGATACCATACAAGTTACATTTATCTTCAAATTGAAATCGACGTCTAATTCATGTTCTCCGTCATTTATTTTTATTATTAATAATAATATCAAATCAAATATGTGTAAGAATAAATTAAGGCACAAAAAGGGTTGCAACACATGAAACATTAGGGGTGGCACGGTACGGTATGGTACGGTATTGAGCCCGTACCGCTATCGATACCGGAAATTTAAATCGGTATGGTACGGTATGAGATTATGGTTTGTCAAAATTCGTACCGTGCCAAATCGGTATCGGTACCATTTCGGTACCAAAATGATACAACTAAAAATGAACCAATTCAACATTCAACACCAAAATAAGTGATACCTAAGTTACAAATTCAAAGATTCAAGATATTCAATATCCAAATCCTAATCAACATATTCAATATCCAAATCCTAATCAACATATTCAATATTCATCAATATATTATTCAAATCAACTAAATCAATATTTATCCATAAACATATTCATCAAATCCAAATGGTTAAAACTCATGCCTTATGACTTACAAACCAAAATAGTTAAAATTATGTCTTATGGCTTACAAAAATACAAACACAATCCAAACATAAATGACAAAAATATAAAGTTATACTATTCGGTACGGTACGGTATTGACTGGTACCAACATCTTGATACTGCTACCATACCATACTCTATTGGTACGGTACGGTACCGAATATCTCTCCATACCAAATGAAACGGTATGAAATCGGTATGGTACAGTGCGGTTATGATACGGTTTCAGTATTTCGGTTTAAGATGCCCACCCCTATGAAAAATCACTAGGACAAAACCGCATTCCCTCGTCGAAGCAAAAATGTGATTTCATTTGGAATCCAATGGCAGGGTAGGAAGGGAAAAAGAAAATGAAAAAAAAGTGCAACATTTGCAGCCCAAATGATTTCAACGGAATGTTGTATATTATTTTATTTCAATAGGAATTCTTTTTGTTTTCTTTAAGGTTTCACCAAAACCTTAGTTAAATATGCACGTATGCATGATTGCCATACTTTATAGATTTTGATAGGATTGAAAAAAAAAGTTATGCAGGGCATGTGATGATGTGATGTGATGTAATGTGAGGAAGAGAGAGAGAGAGTGAACTCGTGAAGTGGGGCAGCGAATCTATGGGAGATATTGGAGGGGCTTTTGCTATTTTTATTTAAGCCTGGCTAAAGTCAAGAGGGAAAGTTTTGCTATTTTTATTTAAGCCTGGCTAAAGTCAAGAGGGAAAGTTTCAAGCAGTGTGTTGATGTGAAAATGTGGTTTGGTACTTTTAGGCTCAATTTAGTGATGTCTGGGCATTCGGAATGCTCTGGGCCTTGGTGGAGAGTGATCATGTAAAATAAGAGTCAGCTCGGTAAAACCTAGGGTATCGGTGTAGTATTGGCCGAAGGCTCTTCGATGCTTAAGTAAGTACAAATATAGTAAGAGAATTGAACAGATCTAAGGGCAGTATGCCGAAAGTTCAGATTATCTCCATTTTGGGACTTGTGTCCTTTTTATAAACCTTGGGAGGTGTGCAAGTTGTGTAGAATTTTGATGTGAGATTGTTGACATTCACTGTAGATGCCCTACGTGTCTAGTGGGTGATTTGTGTTTTAACCACGTGGTTGGCAGGCTCGGGTGCCAAGGGATTCCGTGCCGATGCCATATTTTGTCCACGCGTCTGGCTCTTATTGGCCTTTGATTTTGGTATAAACACAGTGTAAGATCATCAAACCTTATATTTCTTGGAATGGACCGATTCAGGTTAAATTATTGACATCAAGCACATATTACTTTATAAGCATCTACACCAAAAACTGCATTGCAGGAATGAAGTTAAAAATAACATTTTATGTCAGTAAGGACGGTCCCTAGAAGGGACTAACCTAGGCTATAGCCCAGGTGAGTTTTTATTTTATCTAGTACAATTCATTTATAAGTAGCTGAAATCATCGCTTAAAATGTGTGCATTATTTTCTTTCCAAAAAAATATGTTTATTATCTAAGTATGAGTTGTATATTCCTTTGTTTCGAATTGTGTTAATTTAATTTAGTCGAAATCGCTTAAAATGTTGTACTATTTTATGTCCCTTTGCAGCCTAGGTCAATCTCCCTCCCCGTACATTAGAGTAGTTTAGAATATCCCTTTGTCAACAACGAAAGATTGTATTAAAATTCTTAGTAAATATAAAGAGGTCTACTTTTATTTTATTATTATTTAGGGTTAAATACTTTTTTGGTCACTGAGTTTTACATAAAATTTCAATTTAGTCATTAAGAAAAAAAATTAACCAAATTGGTCACTGTATTAACCAAAGTTTGCAATTTCTAGACTTGCCGTTAAGTTTCTGTTAAGTTCTTGGATTCAATACACCTTTTTATTCACTGGGTTTTACACAAAATTTCAATTTCATCATTGGGAATTTTTTAAGCTAAAATCCAAGCAAATGCTATGCTCTTTCACACGCTGCTTGTAGGCCAAAAATTTATGGTCGGTGTAGCATTAATTAAGGATAAAAGAAGGAATCATATCATGAAAAAAATAAAAAAAAGCTCAAAAGAAAAAAAAAAAAAAAAAAAAAAAAAAAAAAAAGAACATAGCTCATAATCCCAAATTCACAAAAATTCAAAAGACCAAAAAATAAAGTTTCGCATTTGCAATGTTTTTGGCTATTTTTTTTTACTGACCAAATTGAAATTTCAAGCAAAATCCAATGAAGAAAAAGATATTTGACCCAACAACTTAACGGAAACTAACTGCAAATCTATAAATTGTAAACTTTTGATAACACTGTGACTAGAGGTGTCAAATGGGTTGGGCCGGGCCATTTAAACTCATGCTTTTAACGTATTTGTGTTAGACTAGGCCTGCCCATTTAATTTATCGGGTCGTACCGTGCTGGCCCACTTAGTAAAACTATTGATCCCAGCCCAGGCCAAAATCTAAATCCACATTGAAATGGGCCAGACCGGGCTCAGGTTGTGCCCGTGCTTGTGCTCGGACCGTACTCATACCCAAGAGTTGAGAAAGAAATCAGAAATTGTTCATGTAAGTAAGAGTGCACGAATAAAATCTGCTCTGAAGGCATAGCTGAAAAAATACTGTGACGCTTAATGCGGCTATTAAACGATCAAGAAAACTGACACTTTGATTGCACCGGCAATGGTCATTATTTTTTAAAAATCTCTCATAAGCAAAGAGTCAGAAAACATTGCAAGGTTGGTCTAAGATGGCAACGTCCAGGACGTGTTGAGGAAGTTGTGGCAAAAGGACCACACTCCATTAAATAAGCCAATGAAGTTAACAGTGGCCAAAGTTTCACACTTGGCCAACTTGGAACCATATAAAAGAAATGGAACACGATCAAGACAATTTGGTTTTGGGATTTGGAAAGCTTGAGATTCCCTATGTTGGAGACTCACAAGAGGGGTCAACGCCCTCACCAGAAACATAGTAAGCTTTCAATTTTTACCCTATAATAAGAACCAGGTGACAACAAAAGATGAACACTACCAAAATGGCTACTTAAAAACTGAAGAAAGAAAATTTATCAAGCATTATTAATAAACATAAATTTATTGATTTATACAAGCCAAGCACAACTGTTTGAATTTTCATTTAAAGAGAGATAAAATGGCAGTCTGGATAACAAGAACGTGAATCATACCACATACGGCTTACATATGTCCTAGGATCAGATCAGGGTACAAGTCTAAGAACATGATCAGCTGGTTTATATGAAATAACTCTGAACAGAATTGGATACAGATTTTTCATTATTTCTTAAAAACCTCACATTTTGGACAACACAGCCTAGCCTAAAGAGACATTTTTTTGGTAGAAGGGAGGAAAGAAACATGCACTTGCAAAAACAACTGTTAAGAAATAAGAGGGCAATCAAAACTAGACCTGGCAAACGGGTCATTTTAACAGGTTTTGGGTTGTGTTTATGTTAATCCGTTAAGTTAACGGGTTGACACGACATGACATGTTAACTTAACAGGTGAAAATGTTAGACCCAAATACGATCCGTTACAATTCGCGAAAAATCTACACGACCCGTTAAGAATAAACAGGAAAAAAAAATTTCCCAACGCTAACTCTTCTTCCCCCAAACCCCAACCCTAACTTTTCTTCCCTATTTCCCTCTTCGTTTCAGTCTCTCTCTACTACTTCCTTCTCCAACACCCCAATAAAAAATAAAAAAACCTCTCTCTCTCTCTCTCTCTTTCTTTGGTCACCACTTTCACAGTCGCTCTCATTCAATCCAACCTTAAAACCCAACAACAACAGCAAAAACAGAGAAGATAGATATTTATTTTAAAAAAAAAAAAAAAAAAAAAAAAAAAAAAAAAAAAGAGGAGATAGAGAAGAGAAGAAAGAAGAAAAGGAGAAAAAAAGAAGAGAAGAAGAGAGAGAGGGGAAAGAAAGAAGAAACAAAGTGAAGAGGTCACAAAGAGAGAATGGGTTGAAGGAAAAATAATATTAAAAAAGAGAGTGGGAAAGATGGAGAGATAAAAAATGACAGAAAAAAAAAGAAGCGTCTGTTTGGTGTTAGGAATCAAGATATGTTTTTAAAAAATATTTTGGACAATTACAAAATTACCCTCCTTAACGTGTGGATGTGAATATTCGCGAATTGACATGACAGAACCTGTTAGCTTAACTGGTGGGTAACGAGTTCACCCATTTTCAACTCAACCCATTAAGCTCAACCCAAATACTGATAATTTCGTGCGAATTTATGTCGTATTACATGCAGTGTGTAATATTTCTAGGCCTAATCAAAACACTAGATAAGAAAAGTACTAAAACTAATATATCATGCAAAAAGAGTTAAGTGGGCCGGGTTTGGGTTGTGCTTGAAGCAAACTCGGGCCAAGCCCAGCCCATGTCTGGCCACATGCCAACTTGGTCCATTGGACCTCATTTTTTGATTGCAGCTTGGCTCAAGCTTTTGTGCTGTGCCGAGTACGACCCACTAATGTTCTTGCTCGTTCCGTGTCGTGCCTCATTCAAACGGGCTGGGCTCGTGCCATGTTGGGCCAGCCCGTCTGATTTGACACCTTGGATTGTGACCAATTTGGCAAAATTTGTTTCTCACTGATCAAATTGAAATTTTGTGTAAAACCTAATGACCAATTTAACCTTATTATTTAAGAGAACTTCCTTTATCAATTAAAGAGGGTAACAACTCAATTTTATAATTTTATAATTAAATTGTATTTTTTTTAATTTTTTTTTTTTTTTTTT
Organism: Prunus armeniaca; assembly: GCA_903112645.1. Taxonomy (NCBI): domain Eukaryota; kingdom Viridiplantae; phylum Streptophyta; class Magnoliopsida; order Rosales; family Rosaceae; genus Prunus; species Prunus armeniaca. The sequence goes on along the minus strand of CAEKDK010000005.1, from coordinate 4,999,860 downwards.
TTTTTTTATATGAACCTCGAATGGTATGGATGAAAACTTTATTGAATTATTAAGAAATACACTAGGAGGTGTGGGGGCCTTTTCGTTCTGGCAACTACTGCGGGCCTAGGCTGTTGTAAAGAGCCAAATGTGTGAAAATTGCCCCTAGGTCTGAGTTCAAGAATCAAACTCCAAGAATGCTTCAAAAGGGTAGTTGAGCCTTAGGAAGCATCTTGGTTACCTTCACCGGCAAAACTAAAAGTAGCTTACAGATAAATACTTAGTTTGGCATGAAAGGCTTGTGGCATGAAAGCAAAGTAGTCATGAGTTTAGCATTAAACAGAGAGAGGGCTATGATTTCGTATGAGAAACAGGGGTTTAAGGTAAGGTGAGAAGGGTATTTTGAGAGGATTCATTGAAGAGAGAGAGATGAGAAGAACAATAGGTGTGTTGAGTAATTTTCTAGCAGCCTAACAAAAGCTATGTCAAACTCTAGAATGGCTTGCCATAAGAGAAAATGGGAGGAGATGGAAGAATATGACACGAAATTGCAGAGATTTCAGGGATGAGAGATGAAGCTTGCTCTCTGGATGTGGGTTGCCTTTGATGGATAAAAGATGACCCTTTTTATAGCCGCTGGAAGCTCCTCCTTCATAAGAAACCCTAATGTGTTCTCTCCAATTTTGCAAAGTCTCCCCTTTCATTTCTCTTCTCTCCTTTCGATTCATCCCATTTTGTGAAATCTTCCTCTGTCCAAACACACAACGACAAGATTTTTGGGAGCTCTGAGGCCTTTCCGTAGCTGCTTCAGTGTTGAACTCCTATTTTTGACTACCTCCTCACCTTCTTTCCTTCCCTCTTCCATGGCAAGAGCTGGTAGGAGAAAGAAATTGGTAAGAGCGTTGGTTTGAAGGGTGCTTATGCTCTTTGCGCATGCTAATACCTATTGGTTATCTGCGCTTGTAGGGTGACTCTTCCCTTCCTACGTGCACGATGACAACATGTCATGATGGGCTTCCAGCAGTTATTTGCAGTTTCCCAGGCACCAAATTCTTCCTCCCTTCTTTTCATTTGTTATTTTTTTTTCTTCTTTTCCTTCCTCTTTAAGCAGTGAACTTCTCTCTATTACTTTTTTCTACTTTAATTTTTTCTTCCTCCAACGAACTTAGAGCGAGAGAGAGTGAGATTGAGAAAAGCCTCCCGTCTTCAGCCATTGGAAGGAAGCTCGAGCCGAACCCGACTCCATCATCCCCCCCATACGAAGAAAAACCCACATGTTGCTATAAGAGATCTCTTTGTGTAGACTTTTCTTCTAAGAATCCCTAATTTTCCCCTTTCTTGGTGCATATGAGGCTATCCTTTAAGGGGATTAACAAGGTATGCCCTTTTCTCTTGCAATTTCTTGAATCTATTAAGGGGTTTGTTGGGTTCTTCATCCTCATGGGGTTTGCTCTTTGTTTTGGCAGCCAAGCACCCACTCCTTTTAACCCATCCATCTTTTGTTGGCGTAATGGTTAGCAAGGAAGGGTTTGTGTCAGTTTTTTTGATTTCTTTCTTTTTGCAAGCTGCTGGAAGGGTGTCGAAATTATGAGGAGAATTCGCTGGTATGGATTGCTCCATTTTCTTTTCTTCATTTTTCTTTATTGCGTGCTGGGCCTCTTTATGCTAGTGAAAAAGGCTAACCTTTGCGTCTTTCGATAAGTAGTTCTGCTCTTTTGCTAGAAACGTGAGTCATTCTTTTGAATTTGTAGAAATAGACTTAGATTGGTGTTTGGCCTAGGCTCATTCTTCCTGTGAACATGTGCTTGATTAGCTTTGGGCTTTCTCTTATGTCGCAGGAAAATGGCTGTTAAGAAACTGACAGAATGCATGTTTTGCAATGCTTGAATTTTGTATTGTTGGGAGAGAATTTTGCTTGCCATGGGAATTGCTTGTCGATCATGGAACGAGAATTTTGCTTGCCATGGGTAAACTGGATGCTGCTTGGACATTTACTTAAGTGTTTCCTTCAGCGTGAGCTTGACTTGCCATGCTTGGCGTATATTTTTTGTGTGCTACGTTCTTGATTCAAAGATCATCTCTACAAAAAATCACTTGAATCCGATATCATTTGACCATTCAATTGAATTATTGAAATTTTAGTACTTTATTTAAGTACCGTGTTCATTGATTTTGTGGGTATGAGAGTGGTGGATGTGGGCATGGTTCGAGAGAGGAATTTTGTGGGTGATTGCGGAAATTTGGGACTACAGTGGATTGGGTAGGGTGCGGGTTCTGGGTAATTGATTGGGTTATTGTTTGTGTATATTAGTTTGGTTGGTGTTATATTCTAATGAGTTTTTCTAGAAATTTGATTGAATAAGAAGGTTAATTTGTTGGTTTTTGGGTTTTCTTTTTCTTTTTCAACGGTGGTGGTGATATGGCTGAGAGTGTAGGAGGCATGGGAGAGACAGAGGTAGAGAGAGAGGTTTTGTTTGTGGGTAAGAGATTTAGTTAATGAGACTGATTAGAAAATTAGTTAGAAAATGAGAGCAATTTTCCCCACCATTTGGGTTGGTGGTTGTTTGGGCAAGGAGGGGGTGGGCATGAAGAGGGCGGTTTTAGCTGCCAAGAGGGGTTGGGTAAATAGAGAAAGAGAGAGAGAGAGGGAGGGAGAGAGATTCTTTTTAGTTTAAATTTTTTTAATGTTTTATTTTTATTTTAATTAGTTTTAATCATTAGAATATTTAAAGAATTTACATTTTAGTCCCTAGAGGTTTAGTGTCAGTATCGAAATGAGTCCCAAGGTTTCAATTTCATCAATTTCATACCTGACATTTCAAAGTATGACCAATTTACACCGGCCGTTACATTAACCGTCAAAGTCAAACATTAAATGTTGATGTGGCAGTAGTGGGACCACCCTTATAACCTAACAACAGTTCGAAAGAGACGAGACGAAGGGCAATTTATGAAAAAAAATAATAATTAACCACTCAGCTAGACTCACGTTCCAAGGTGTCATTCCAATAGACAAAGGCTTGGACAATGAAATCAAACAAACAAGTTTCTAAGTTTTCGAGAGATTTTGATATAAAAAAAGGAGAAAGGAAAAAAGTGGAGAGGAAACTTGCAAAGAAGATCTGATTGGATGCCTGGAATGGATGAAGAGGCGCCAATGTGTTGGTGTGGCAAGGCTGCTACAATTCGAACCTTTTGGACAGATTTGAATCCTACGAGGCGATTTTCCATGTGTACAGCAAAGGTACGTGAGACTAAGAAGGTTTTATAGTTCTAGGCATGGTTTGATCCGGCCATGTGTGAACGGTCAAAGACAATGATTCCTGGGCTTCTAAAATCGCGGAATAAGCTGGAGAAATCAGTGGCAAAGGAAAGACAAAGAGAAAAGGTCATTTTGGGTGTTGTTGGTGGCTTCTTGGTTTCTATTTACAAGCTTAATTTCGGGAGGGATGTGTGAATCTGGAGTGAACAGAAAGAGGAGCTTCGAATTAGCTTCTGCCATTGAATGAATTGTTTGTGGGTTGTTTGTGTGATTTTCTAAGTGTTGGGTTGTTAGTGGCATTTTGTAAGGGTTTAATTGTTATGTAAGGATTAAGGGTTATGGGTAAGGGTTAAAGGTTTAATTGTTGACTTTTTGTAACTTGATGAAGTGAATGGAATGGCAACATGTGCAGAGAATTACATCTAAATGAAGTGAATGGCCATCATAAAGAGTATCCAAATGAAGTGAATGGCCATCTAAATATGTGTGCTAGTGAAATTATGCAAATGAATGCCAAAAACAATGTAAAGAGAAGTTAGAAAATTTTCCCTATACAATCAAGTGAATTCCCAAAACAATATATGTGCACAATGTAAAGGGAAGTTAGAAAATGGATGCACCTGGAACAATTAAGTGAATGACCAAAATAATCAAGTGAAGTGCCAAAACAATCAAGTGAATTGGCAAAACAATCAACTGAAGTGCCAACCCAAAAACTTAGAAAATTCTCCATTCAAAATAGGCTCAAAATAGCAAGATAATAACTTTGACAATTACATATTTGATGTCCTTTCAAATTCATTCCAAAATGGCAATTTCAGTGGATATATTTGCATTCACAGTGGTTGATGCTTATGTGAATGCCATTACATCCATAAAAAAAAGGTCAGTAATTAAGTTATACAGGACCAATTTATCAAAAACAAAAACCTCCTAATCACAAACTGCCAGTCTAACAAAAAAGGTGAGTCATCAAATTCCTTTTTCAGTCAGCTTCAATTTACAACATTTGATCCTGCAGTTGAAACAGAAGTTGAAGCATGAGGACATGAAGTTGAGGCTGGTTGTGCTTCAGAAGTGGCATGTCAGTTGCAGCATTGAACTCTGGCCAATTCTTATTAGCTTCATCATCAGAATTATACTTGGCATAATCCTTGCACTCAGAATCTTCAAAATCCAATTCAATATATGTAGGCCAATCAGCAGCAGCCTCATTCCCAGTTTCTTTAACCCCTGTCCATTCAGTTTGTTCATCCACCCATTTTTCAAATAAAAAACATCATCTTCATCTTCACTAAAGTTCGTGGAAATCACATAATCTGAGTCCTTACTATCAGCAGAATCATCATCAAAATCTTTAAAGTCTGCAGCATTTGCATATCTTTTTCCACTTCTCAACTTCATGGAATGGCTTTTGGACTCGATCCTAATGCCCTCAACCCTTCCTTCCACAATTTCTTTGTCTTTCTGGTGAACAATCTTTGTCTTCCTTAAACTACCGCATCTTTTTTTTACCATAAGCAAGCTTGACCCTATGTGACATGTCATCCATCACTTTATCTGTGCCTTTGCCTTTATCAGAACAACCCTTATTAGCCTTTTCTTGGCCCTTGTCAGAATTCTCTTTATTATTCATAATAGACTTTTCTTTGCCTTGTTTAGAAGCTTGATCAGTCAACCATTCTTCAGTCAACTCTCTACCTTGTCCACCTGCTTCTTGATTCAACCCTTCTTCATTCAACTCTTTGCCTTGTCCACCTACTTCTTGATTCAACCCTTCTTCATTCAACTCTTCTATTAGGGCACTTCCAGCAGTGAGAATCTTGCCATGGCAAGGGGGGGCTATGGCTGACACTATTCACGAGAATAGTGTCTGCCCTTGCAAAAAGTAAGTTGCACTTCCAGCAGTTGCCATGGCAAGGGGGGGTACTATTCAATTTTTTGTTTTTTTCACAAATTTTTTTACCTAAACAATTAATTTTGACAATATTTTCGAATGAGATTTTATGATAATGACGGTGAATGAAGTGAAGCGGAGAACATTTTTAAGATTTTAATGTTTATGTGTTTATGTTTAGTTCTGTTTGGTTTTTTTATGCTTTGGTTGTGGTTTGTTTGTTTTTATATATTTAATGCTTTGGTTGTGGTTAGTTTTTTTATGTATGGAATGTTTTGAATAAAAAGGAATTTTATTTAATAGTTTCTTTAATAGAGAAAAATTAAACTTGAAAGTGAAAAAAATTTAGAGTTGAAAGTGAAAAAATTATTGAGTAGAAAGTGAATTTGTTGTTAAAGTGAAGAGTATGGATTGGTATTTATAGAAAAAAAATTCAGTATTTTTTTGGGATTTTTTAAAAAAATTTTAAGATTTTTTTTCATAATTTTTTGCCTTGAAAAATTCCAGGTCGTTGGATTGGATGAAAAATTGGAAATCGGAAGGACCAGGTTGCGCCACGTGGTAGCGGAAAGAAAAAAAATTGATTTGCGCCTGCTGACGTCACGCTAACGTCAGCGTGCCTTCGGGCTGTAGCTCGGGCTCCTCCTGCCTTCGGGCCAGCCCAGGCTCATGGACCCCACCCTGCCCGGGCCAGCCTTTGTTGCTGGAACTTGCATTTGGGCTCTTGCCCGCCCCCCCCCCCCCCCCCCCCCAGCCCTCCCTCGCGGGGCTGGAAGTGGCCTTACACACACGTGTTTTTTTCACATTTTCCACATAGGATACTCCCTCAGCCATTGGAACAATGGCACCATAATTGTCATCAAGCTCTTCAATCACTACCCCAGTGTTGGTCCCAAAATCATCATCCAAATTTATTAATATGTTTTAAGCCATTTGACTGTAAAACTGCTCTTGACTGCATGCCAAGACAAGTTCTAGGAATATATTTATCAATCTAGTGTTTGGCACAAATACTAGCATGTCTAAGACATCTGCATCCTCATTCAGCTTAACTAGGCCACCATCAAAATGATCACCTGGAATACTGTACCCTAACCCTTTTACCATGGCATCTATCTCAGTCATTGACATGTCAAAAGCCATACATCAATTTTAACAAACAAAATACATTCGAGGCTATTTACAAATACAAAAGACACATACACATACACACATACAAATACAAAATACAAACTTTCTATGTCAATACACACATACACAAAAGGTAAGAGTCCCAGTGCTTGTAAGACCACATACAAAAGTCAAAGTTTACTTCCGCATTCCACCTACCATTCACACCATTCTATCTACCAATTAAATGGACACAGTGAAACCGACACCTAACTCGAAACTCACAATCCATTATAAAGCCAAACTTTCCAACACGCAAGTTTCACTTGACACCAAACTCGAAACTCAAACCTCCGTTTCAATTTAATTTTGGCAATCGATTTCAAATCTTTGCTCAAGATTTCAATCAAACCCTCTCCTCTATGTCTATCTCAATATCTCTCAAAAACTCATAAATTGGTTTGTTCAATTTTGTTGTCCAAGCCTTGGGTATTGGAACGACACCTTGGAAAGTGTGCCCAGCTAAGAGGTTAATTTTATTTTTTTTTCCCAAAAATGCCCTTCATCTCGTCTCTTTCGAACTGCTGTTAGGTTATGAAGTGAGTCCCCACGACTGCCACGTTAGCATTTAACATCTGACTTTGACAATCAATGTAACGGTTAGTGTAAATTGGTCATACTTTGAAATGTTGGATATCAAATGGATGAAATTGAAACCTTGGAACCCATTTCGATACTCACACTAAACCTCCAAGGACTAAAATGTAGTTATTCCAATATTTTATACCTCTTTTTACTGATTCCTCCCATTCCAACTTTCTGCTAACCCACAATATCATGCCTCTTCTTTTCCCTTTTCTTTTTCATGGCCTTCATCTGCCAAATACAACATCAATATTCCTTTTAGTAGCAAGAAATGTCAAAAATGAAAGAAAAGAATTCATGTATTGAAATGTATAAATCATGTACCTCAAGTTGATCGTTAGGCATGATGGTTGAGAGTTTTGAGGTGTTGTGTAGAATTTGCTAATTAAGGGGTAGGGAGGAGGAGACTTGGTTTCAGTTTTGTGCTTGCTGGAGAGAGAGAAAGAGAGAGAGTTTTGATCTGGAGGCAGTGGGGAAGTAGGGGTGAGGGGGGTTGAATATATAAGATTGAAGTGCCTTGCGTCTTGTTACTGTAGCATGATTGTGAGATTAGGTGTCACATGTGAATCATACTACATCTCTCATATATTTCCTTCACTTTAGCATGTAGCATTCATAGAATATATAAGATTGAAGTGCCTTGCGTCTTGTTAGATTGTGAGATTGGGTGTCACATGTCACATGTGAATCATAGGACATCTCTCATATATTTCTTTCACTTTAGCATGTGTAGCATTCATAGAATTTAAAAGCACCGCATCTGATGCATGCTTGCTTTTGACTTAGTGAAATGGCAGCCTTCTTTATGTTTGATTTGTTGGTTTTTCCAAACCATCACTCATGGCAGTAGTGACCAATTCCAAACACAAAAAACAAACCAAGGGCCCTACGGTTTTGGCAAGTTTCTCTTGGAGTTACTCAAATATAATGCGTTAGTGATATGTACCATGAGCTCCTCCTCATTTACCACGCATGTTTGGTGGGATGATAATTATATGGTCGCAAGCAAAGCAAGGACAACATTTGTTTTTGATTTTGTAGTTTTTTCCAATTATGTTTAATTGTAAGTCTTCTTTTCGAGATGTCAAAAAACAGAAGAAGAAGAAGAAAAAAGAATTTATTTTATATTAATGTTTTTGGATGATATGATACCATACAAGTTACATTTATCTTCAAATTGAAATCGACGTCCAATTCATGCTCTCCCCCCATTTAATAATAATGATAATAATATCAGATCAAATATGTGTAAGAATGAATTAAGGCACAAAAAAGGTTGCAACACATTGAAAATCACTTGGACAAAACCGCATTCTCTCGTCAAAGCAAAAGTGTGATTTCGAATCCATGGGCAGGGTAGGAATAAGGGTTTGCAGCCCAAATGATTTCAATGGAATGTTGCAGATTATTGTATTTCAATAGGAATTCCTTTTGTTTTCTTTAAGGTTTCACCATACTTTATAGACAAATATTTTGATAATCTATACGTGCATATTTAACTAGGGTTTTGGTGCTACACCCTTGCCCAAAAGGAAGCTCCAGCGCACAAGACCCAGCCTGAGCAAGGCGTGGGACTCATTAGTCCTGGCAAGCCCACAGAGAGATTTGGCTTGTCCTAATGCCTTCGGGCAGTTGAAGTCAGCGTTGCCAACAATAAAAAATTTAAAAATCTTGCGCTGAGGCCAACACTACCAGAAACTAACGGCTACAAGCCACATGGCTTCTCCTGGAGATTTCGATCCGAAAATCTCCTCCAATCCAACGGCTATCCATTTTTTGTAAAAAAATATAAAAAATATATGAAATTTTTTGAAATTTTTTTCTATAAATACCTACCAATATTATTCACTTTCCACACCAAATCTTCATACAAATTCTTCTCATTCCAATAATTTTCACTTTCCACATCAAATTTCCTACTATTAACTTCCATTTGTGTAAAAATACAAATAGTATCTTCCATCGAAACCGGAGGCTCGTGGACAAACATTCGAAGCAGTCAAAATCTTTGAGACAAGGTAAAAAAAAAAAAGTTGTTGTTTTATTCAATTTAATGCCATATTTTTTTTAAATAAATATTTTCAATTTCATTTTTAAAAAATAGATTATTCAAGGCAAAACAAAAAAGAGGAAAACCATTACATATGGCTCCTCAGGTGAACAATACCCACAATTGGTTCCCGTGGTGCATTCCGTGTCGGAAATAATGGCACTATTACGTCATCTAAAGGAAAATAATTCCCACGTTGTGATCCAGCAGAACTGCCTCCGCCATTGATTGAGTCGTCTTTGTACTCGATTGTATCGAACTATGAGGACTGGAAGTATTTCAATTGTATGATGAGTGAGATGTGAATTTTATGATAAATGACAATCAAAAATCTTATCCTCAAATTTAATCCTAAAATATAATCCAAATTAATCGTTTAAGTATGAAAAATAGAAAATAAATTAAAGTGAATAGAAATTACTTGCCCTTACTCATAGGGATGGAAACAAAATTACAATGACTGTCACTATTTACGTGAATAGTAGCAGTCATTGCCTTACCCTTGCCTATAAGGATGGAAGTGCTCTTAAACAAATGACGCTGCTTTTATTATTTAAAAAAAAAGTATAATTATCTTAAAATAAAATAAAAAGACGTGTCAGAGTCGCCAAAGAATCCAAATCTAGCACGAGCGCAGTGATTGATGCCCAAACAAAAACTACAAAACCCCAAAAACCCTCTTTGCTTCGAAAAGGTCAAAACAAAAGATCTTCCTACCAAAGTTTCAAGGCTGTGTCTTTAACTTTTCCTGTCTTTGCCTTCGGCTCCCGTCATTTTTTATATTCTTTTCTTTGTGTAGAATTTTCTTTTTGATGTAAAATAATATCAGAGAAACTAAAACAACATCAGTGACGTAGTTGAAGGATTGTTGTTCTTGTTCGTCTGAGACTCAGAATATTATGGCCACTTCCCTAGGATGTTCATCATCTGCGGTAAACTATGAATTTCCACAAAATTTATTTTCTTTTTCATTAAACCATTAATGGGTAGCAATCACTTTTTAGTTTCTGAATTTGAAGCTCCTTTTTTTTCTTTTAAATATAAATAATTTGAGAAGGAAATTTATAATTCAGAGTAAAGAAGCATATTTGAATTATAGATTTGAGAATTGAGTTTTGTACATTTTTTATATATTTTATTTCTATTTAACTGAGACTTTTCTTTTTAACTTTTAATGCAGGAACACAGAGAGGGAGAAGGAAGAGGGGTGGAAACAGAGAAAGACCCATATCATGTTTGTTTCCTTTCGTTTATATTTTTTTATTTGAATATGTGATGAAATTTCTCTGCATATAACTCATTAGGATTTTGCTAGAGCACAATAGTTTATACACTTTGAACCAAATGTAAATTTCTGTAAGATTTAGTGTTGGATGCAATAGGTAAGTTATTAATCTAGCCCTTTTTTTTTCACAGATGAACTCTATACAGTATTAGAAACATTATAAATTCAAATCTGGATGCAATGTTGTATCCCATTGTATCCTTAAGCCCTGAAATTAAAATACAAGAATACCTTTTTACATGAAAATTGAAAATAGTTTGATAGCGTGGTTAGTATCCCGAAATACATATGCAAGAGTTTCTTCCCCTCGCATCTTGAGATTACCCTGTTCTTAAATTTTATCTAGCAACTGGTGGTACTTGAGTGAGTATATATTACTATTAGTGAAGACACCATTTCCATCACAAATAAAATAGAAAAACATATGATACGAATTTGTATGTGGTTTCTGTGCATGAAGTAGTTTCAAACTGGAAATGTATGAAGGAGCGTTGGAAAATCTGTTCTAGTTTTCTATATAAGTTTAGTAATGTATTTGCCTATTTTTGTTCTTCAAACGTTTTAGAATGTTTTAATGAGGATGTGGTTTATTATCAATACTACTATCATTATGATTTTTCTTCCGGGTCATTGAAGGATTCGAGTGTTTATCTCCGTCCTCACATCCTAATTTAGGACACAGGACAGATTGTAGTTCAGTACACTCAGCTATCCTCAATGCTTGGGCACAAAACTTAGATTGTGTAATACGTAGATAGCAGGTTGTAAAATGTGTGCATATCCATTTTAGGAAGAGGAGCACTCTTTTTTTAAGTGACATATTTGATGCTCTTTTTATGTTTAGGGCTTTCCAGTAATCAATTGTGTTCTTATCATCTTTTATTTAGACCTTTTAATGATTGAATGATCTTGGATATGATTGTTCGTCACTACGTTGGTATTTTGTGGTCTACAAGCTTATAAGAACAAATAGTTATTCATTGTTGATACATTCATAAGTTGATGCAGAGGAAGGGGTAGTTATATGACAAGCTAACTGATGTTAAATCTAATGATTATCTTTTCCGTTTTGGAGGATTATTTTTGTTAACCAATATGAATAAGGATGGATAGGATGGGTTGGAACAAAAAAAAACACCATATATACCAAATAGCCGATTTTTCGTTGCTCATCTGTTGGTGATCAGTACCTGCTTATGTTTAATGGTTGACTGTATAGCAACCCTGTATTTTGCGTTGGCATGAGTTTTGGTTTACAAATTTTGGTCCTGCTCTTATTATAAATAGTTTCAACGTAATAAACAGGGAGAAATTATAAACAAGCTTGCTAATGCTCTAATGAAGAAACTCACAAGCTTAGACCCCTCGAAGACCCTCACACCAGATCACATGAATGGCGTCAAACAATGCCTTTCTGTATTCTACCCTGTGTTTCGCTCACCTGATCATCCCACCTATGCTGTGGTACCACACTCTTTTGCCTTACTAATGCTTCTTCAGTAAGACTTTTTCTGATTGTTCCGTATTTTTTACTTTTGGAATGTTATATTTGGGCAGATGATACAGAGGGCAATTGCTGAGTTGAACAAGGAAGGGGGGTCGACTCAAGAAGCAATATCAAAATTTATTAGAGAGCGGTTTGACTGTTTGCCATTGGCTCATGAAAGTTTCTTGAGTCATCACTTGAAGAAACTTAGTGAGAGCGGAGAAATTCTGAGTGCTTCAAATAATTGTTATATGCTTCCAGCTGAAGAAAATGGTTATGTTTCTCGAAGGGAGCGAGTGCAGAAAAAAAATAGTAGTGGGTTGGGTAGGGGAAGAAGAACAAGAAATGGAATTGAGCATAAAAAACTGGCAGAAGAACAAGTTGAAGTAACTGAACATAGAGAACAGAGGCAGCAAAGTCAGGAGCCAGAGGTGATAGTTGATCAAAATGGATGCTCAGAGCAACAAAATGAACAACAAGATGAAGTGAATGGAGAAGTTGCAATGGTTGTGGCAAAACAGAAATATAAAGCGACTAAAGAACAATTTGAAGTAACTGAACATAGAGAATGGACGCAGCAAAGTCAAGAACCAGAGTTGATAGTTGATCAAAATGGATTCTCTGAGCAACAAAATGAACAACATGATGAAGTGAGAGGAGAAGTTGCAATGGTTGTTGTAAAACAGAAATATAAAGCGACTGAAGAACAGGTTGAAGTAACTGAACAACAGAAAGAACAGGGGAAACAAAGTCAAGAACTGGGTCTACAAGAACAGCACAGTAAGGTGATTGACGATCACAGTGGACCTCCTGAGGAACAGCAAGACGAAGTGAATGGGCAAAAAACTGAAAAACAAATGCAAGAAGTTGCTGTGATTGTTGAAAAGCAGCACAATTCAGAAGAGAAATATAAAGCAACTGAAGAACAAGTTGAACTGATTGAACAGAGACAACATGGGCAGAATTGTCTTGAATCGAATCAAGGGCAAGATGAACTGATTGGACAACAAAGTCAAACTGAAATGCAAGATGTTGTAATGATTGTTGAAAAGCAGAATAATGAAAAAGAGAAATATAAAGTGACTGAAGAACAGGTTGAAATGACTGAACAGAGATTACATGGGCAACAAAGTCAAGAACTGAATCTACACGAACAGCATAGTAAGCTGATTGACGGTGAGAGGGGATCTCCTGATAAACAGCATGATGAAGTGAATGGACAACAAAGTATAAATCAGATGGAAAAAGGTACAGTGATTGTTGAAAAGCAGAACAATTCAGAACAGAAATATAAAGCAGTTGAAGAGCAAGTTGAAGTTACTGAACAACAGAGGGAACACAGGCAACAAAGTCAAGAACTAAGTCTAGAAGAACAGCTAAATATGGTGCTTGACATTCAAAATGGATCTCCAGAGAAACCAAACGAACATGCTGATGGATCTCCAGAGAAACAAAATGAACATGCAGAGGAAGCAAATGGGCAACAAATTCAAAAACAAATGCAAGAAAATGCAGTGAATTTTCGAAATCAGAGTAATGCAGAACAGAAATATAAAGTGACTGAAGAAAACATTCAAGCACAAAGGGATGAACTTATTGAAGAACAGTGTCAATCTGAAGAACAACAATGTGAAGTGACCAGAGAACAATTACAAATTGAAGGAATTGAAAGAGAGATTCAGTTACTAGAGGAACAAGTTGAAATAATTGAAAAGATGACTACACCAGGAGAGCATATTGAAATGATTTCTGAACAAAATAAGCCACAAGAGCAAAGTGAATTAATATCCAAGATCGTTGGTTCTCGGTCAGCCATTTTCTCTCTGTATTCAGTATTAGTTGTGTTATTGGCTATTTTGCATGTGCCAGTCTCATTTCATAAACAGCAATATGCAGGAGTTATTATCAAAGAAGCAGGAGAAAGATGCAGCTACTGCGATCAATTCAAGCCCTTCTCTTACAAGTCAAAAACTGCCCCACCATGATTCATCATTTTTGTCTGAGGTAAATGTTGAAATGTGTACGTAATACAAAATGCAACCACTACCTATTGATTCAACTTATTTATGCCTGGCATGTTTGTTTTTGTATTTATTTTGATCAACAGGAAAATTGTGTAGAATTGTTGATGAGGACACGTAAGCTTGAGGAGAAGTTGTTGGAAAATCTGTCTAGCATAAGGGAGGGATCAAACCGTAGCAGTCAGAAGCCTAGTACAGACTTAGAGGAGTTATTTTCAAAGCATGGAAAGCTAGCCGCCCATGATAGTCAGCCGCAGATGCCCAAGTGCCAAAACAAATCAATTAACACTTGTCCTCATGTTGAATTGCCACAACAAAAGGAGATTGGAAACGTAGAAAGATCATTGAAACTGTTAACAATGGAAGCAGAGAATATCAGAGAAATATCCCGTCATGTTGGAAAGAAGACTTGTCTAAACTTCGAAGCAGAGCATGAGAAAGAAAAGCATAGTGCTGCCTGCGATCCCAACCTTTGTTGTCAGCAGAAGCCGTCTGTCTCTCTGCAAGTTGCAAGTTGTGAGGATGTCCCCAAGCACTCACCAGACCAGGAACTGGAACGGAAACTGAAGAACCAGCAACCAGAACTTCAAAAGCCACAAAGACCTCAAGATGTCGAATTACTGTCAGTTGAGGAAGGCTATAAGGTTCATGAATCTGAGCTAAACATTATGGACAGTTCTGTTTATTTGCTCCAGGCATCACAGCATCAGAAGAGGCAGCTGCGTCCTCGGCATAAAAAGACATCTGAATCTGGTTGTGGGGTGCCAAAGGCACGTAAATGCCAGGTAGCCGCCATGAGTTTTCTCTAGAATTGGTAGCTATCCCTCAATGAAGGGGACTGACTGCTATGGTTTCAGATTCAAGTGATTTTTTTTTATTTTTTTTTAACATATGTTAACAACTATTGGTAGCCATCTCCTGTATATGTATTTTTTATACAGATATATATATATATATATATGTATGTATGTATGTATGTATATATGTATATCCGTGTTGACCAATAGATGTTAATGCGACTCAAATTTCTTGTATGACCTAGGAACTTGAGAACGAGAAGCAGCCCAGAGAAGAAATACAGGATATGGGTATGAAGCTTGATCATTTTGCAGTTAAGCTGTCATTTCAAGCACAGAAAAAAACACAGGAGCCAGCACAGCAGAGGCAATTGCGTCCGCGGCGCCAAAGGCAGTCCAAATCTGAAGAGTCGATCACTACATCGATGGTGGAATCACTACCCACAAGGCATCAGGATACCCTGATATCAAACCTTCAAGAAGCTGAAAAGCCTCAGGAGCTAAAGACATCAGCAGCAAAAACAGGCCCCACACAGCAGCAGAGGCAACTTCAACCTCGAGACAAAAAGCTGCCTGAATCTAGGGCAGTTCTGTCACCTTCACAATCTCTGGATGAGCAGTATCCATTGCTTTCAAACAGTGGAAGATCTCAAATGCAACAGCCGAGAGTGGATGATTCATCTCAACTGAAGAACCGACATCGACATGATGAATTGTCCCAAACAAAAGAGCTGCGGCGTCATCTGAAATTACAATTCCACAGCCAAGGTGTTTCACAATCTGATCCTAGCGTGTCCATGACAGAATCATCACCCTCACAGAACCTGAGTGAGGAACCCCAAGAAAAGATGCACCATGATGAATTGCAGCACCTGAAACATCAAAAGCATAAGAAGCCTCCTAGACCAAAAGAAAATGAACCAATTATGGAGGTTTTGTCCCCATCAGCTGACCAGCAGCCACAGAAGCGAGGGAGAGGGAGGCCTCCTAAAGCAAAACTGGCTACAGCTGCAACCAGCTATGCATCACTGCCTGCTAAATGCCAGAAGCAGAAGGAACAACCAGAAAAACGAAAACAAGGGAGGCCCCGTAAGTTGACAGCAAAAATTACTTTAGCAAGGATAAAATTGACCTTAAAGAACCAACCACAGCAACAAAAGCGAGGGAGGGGAAGGCCTCGAAAAGTGACTGAAGAAACCTAAGAAGGCAACTATGAATGTTTAGTTCTCTAATATCACTAGCATTCTAGTTCACCAGTTTGTAATATGGTTTAACTTGGTAGGATTTTTCCTCAGAGAAAACAAAGAATCATATTATGTTTTTAACTTATTTAGTAACCATGGAACCCTCAATGCGAGGTTGGTTCCAAACATGTACCAAAATTTGTTCATGATCTTTCTGCAAGGACTTGATGTTTTATTGTCTAAGACTTTGCATGACGACTTTGATGGCGGAACCTATGCGATTAAAGGAAGGTTTAATTTTCGCCCCCTTTCTACTCGCCCCTTTCCGTCCAAAAAAGACGGATTCTAAGGTTTTGCGCAGGTTAGAGAACTTTCCCCGCTGTCCTCCTTTCAACAGGGATTGAATTATTATTGCATAAAGAGCAATGGCCATGGCAAAACTATTATATAAATGGAAAACACTCAGAAATATATGCATTGAAGGTTGAAATATTGGAGCTGCAAATTTAAGCATTGGGATCCATTGTCAAATAGTGAATTTACCAATCTTGGTTAATCAAAAGATGTTCTAGTAACATATTTTTCGAAAAAAATTCGAGTGCATTCAGGTTTACTGTTGAGTTTTTCTTATAAAATGCTTTTAAAATGTGGTGAAAGAAAAATTCAATACTAAATTTTATTTTTAACAAATCCACTTTCATTTTCACCACTGAAAGGGGTTGCCAAGATACCCTTAGTCGATTAATTCCACGTTGTTCTTGGTGTTGATGTGCTTTGCATTTCAATAGAGTTTCAGTCTAAAGAAGTTGCCAGGTTTAGCCATCTATCCCTCCTTAGCATGGGCATGGCTGGTTTCTTTATTGTTCTTTTTCACTTCGTGTTTGTGAGGAATTTTTAAATATTTTTAAAGAAATAAGCATACAAAATTAATGAAATGAGGAAGTTGATAGGTTTTTTGAGATGTTAGAGGGTGCAAAATCAATAGGTGCCGGAGCTGCTACAATTGCTTCAGCTTTTTTTTTTTTTTTTTTTTTTTTTCTTTTCTTTTCTTTTTTTTTCATATCTGTATATTCAGAAATGAAATTCGAATACTCGAACCTCAAATTGAGGGGTCACTCTTCTTAATCGCTTGAACTACAAATTACAGGACCTCAGATAAAAGAGTCACTACTCCATAAACACTTGAAAGTGTACTTTTAGTTGGCTATTTCCTAGCAAATGTAAAGAGTCTGTAAGTTGGTTATTCCTAGTCTTAGAATTAATTGTAACTTGCAACGGTTGGAGCTTGTGGTAAACGAGGAGCATGATTGACTAGTGTTACACGACAAAGCTCTTTTCTGGTAAGAATAATTTGCATTCATATTGGATTTGGTTTCCCAATTAAAGATTGAGATGGTGTAAAGTCTATACAAATCTTCATAGAGTCTTAAATAAGGAAGTGGTTTAAATAAGGCCAATCTCTTTGTTTATTAGGTAAAAGAGTTAACCTAGTATATAAAGGGTTGGGCTGAAAGTTTTTTGGTACACACACCTCCTTTTTGCACTCTAATCAAAATTGTGAGATTGTTTTATAAGATCAAGGGAGAGAGATAAAAGGCTGTTAAGTTCTTAGATTTATCTAGGTGATAGTCTGAGAGCATAACATATCATTCATTCATCATGGAACGTTGTGGAAGCTTTGCTTGTGAGGAAGATCAACCTGCGTGAATTGGTGTTCATCCAACAGAAAGTGAAGAGGACGTGTTTGTACAAGACAAGAGTATTTGATCAATCTTCTTTTGTGGTGTAAGAAAGTATCAATTGAGTCTTGTATATGTCCTTACGTTTTTAGTGAAATTGGCTGTGTGCCTTGAGGTTTTTCTCTCTTGTGTGGAGGGTTTTTTCCTCGTGCGAGATTTCGTACAAATACGTTGTGCTTCGTTTATTTTCTCAGTTTGTTGTGTGTTTGATTTTTGCTGTGTAGTACAAGGATTAAATCACATATCAATCCTGCATATTGCGTTTTAATATTGATCCATCCAGGTTTACAATTACAATTGGTATCAGAGCGGTTCTCTAAACTTATTTAGAGAGATCATAGGGACTACTGTGATGGATCGAGCAGCTGGATCAATCTCACATCCGCCATACTTTGATGGTGAGAACTATGCTGCTTGGAAAGCAAAGATGAAGGCGTTTCTTTGGTCACTAGATGCTTGTGTTTGGAACACGGTAGTTTTTGGTTACTCTTCTCCAACCAAAACTATAATAAACAAATCAAAGACAATGTCTGATGAAGGTAAGGGAGATGGTGATGTTGTCACTGAGGAAGTTGTTTTCAAACCTCATGAAGAATGGACACTAGCTGAGCAAACTCACTCCATGAATAATCAAAAAGGATTAAATGCTCTATTTACTGCCTTATCTCCTGATCAATTCTCTAATATTTCAAATTGTGAGACCTCCAAGGAGGCTTGGGATATCTTGCAGGTCACATATGAAGGAACAAATGCTGTTAAAGAGTCAAAGCTTCAAAGGTATGTCACTCAATTTGAAATTATTAGAATGGAAGAAGATGAAACCTTTTCTGATTTCTATGCTAAGTTAAATATTATTGTCAATGCTTGTGCTAATCTTGGAGATAAAATTCCTGAATCTAGAGTTGTCAAAAAGGTACTTAGATCACTACCTACTAGGTTTCAACCTAAGAAAACTGCAATTGAAGAAGTTAGGGACCTAAACACAATGAAAATTGCAGAATTAGTTGGGTCTTTGAAAACCTATGAAATGGAACTTCCTACTGTGAAAAGGAGTAAAAACATTGCTCTAAAAGCTGTAAAAGAAGAATGTGAAGAAAGTGAGGAAATTGGTGATGAGGAATTTGCTCTAATCACTAGACAGTTTCAAAAATTTCTCAAGAGTAAAAACTTTAAGGGAAAAGGAACGAGTTCAGGATCTAAACCCTTTAAGTCAAACAATTTTAATTCTGAAAAAGGTTCCAGACTTGTTAAACAAACTGAGGGTCGAAAATGTTATGAATGTCAGGGTTTTGGACATGAGGCAAAAGAATGTGCTAATACCTTGAAGAAATTAAAATCTGAAAAAAACAAAGCCATGAAGAGTACTTGGAGTGATAGTGATCAATCAGATTCAGATTCGGACAGTGAGGTAGTTGCATTTGTGGGATTTGCAAATATCAATGATCTAGAGGAATCTGATAGTCAGGAGCTTGATGCGGAAGAAATACTTCAAAAATATAATGAACTTTATCATGTCTCTGTCAAAATTAGAAAGCATAGTTCTGATATGAAAGAAAAATTGAAAAATCTGGAAACTGAGAAAAGTAAGATCGAAACTATGTTTCAATCTCGTTTGTCTGAACTTGAGAAAGAAAACAAGTCACTGACTTCACAACTTGAGGCTTCTAAAGAAAAAATCATAAGATTAACCATTGGCGCAGAAAAGATTGACAAAATGCTCAGTATTGGAAAATCCAGTGGAGATAAAACTGGTTTGGGTTTTGATGGTTCTACCAATAGTTCTTCGGGAACAACATTTGTGAAAGCTTCAGGTACGTATGCTATGCCTAAGACTTGTGTTCTTACCTGTCATGCTTGCGGTGAGGTAGGTCATATTCGACCTTTTTGTGACAAAAAATATTTGAATCATTCTGATACGTTTTCTATTGGTGCAGCACGTACACAACTCTCAAATCTCTTGAGAGAAGCGAATAGGTTGTCTAAACTTGTTCATATTCCAAATTCATGGTTGCCTAAGATGAAACTTGTGTGGAGAGAAAAGAAAAGGACTAAATCAGTGAATGAATCACATTGTTGTTTACTTACTCATTCTTCCATTAAGTCCAATGATTTCAAATGCTTTGTTGCCTTTACTGCCTTGGATTCTTGCAACCCTAACAAGTGGTACTTTGACAGTGGTTGTTCAAGGCATATGACAGGTGATAAGCGTTGGTTTCAGACGTTCTCAGATAAAAAGGTAAGAGGCACGGTAACCTTTGGTGATGGTAAGAAAGCCAAGGTTTCAGGTGAAGGTACGGTTACAGCACCTGGTTTACCTGCTTTGCATAATGTTTTACTTGTTGAAAACCTTACTGCAAACCTTATGAGTATTAGTCAACTATGTGATGATTTTGGTCAGGTTATATTTGATGAAATTGAATGCATAGTAAGTACAAAAACAGGTGAAAAGGTCATTTGTGGACCAAGGTCTGATGATAATTGCTATTGTGCTATGGCTAATGGTTTGAATGTTTGCTACAGGGTTGAAAACAATATTACTAATCTATGGCATCGAAGATTAGGACACATGAATTTCAGAGATCTATTCAAAATTTCAAAGAAAGAATATGTAAGGGGGCTGCCCACATTAAGTGGAAAACAAGAAAGAGTTTGTGGTGATTGTCAAATAGGAAAGCAGACCAAAAGTTCACACAGTCCCACCAACTTCGCATCCACATCAAAACCACTGGAACTTATGCATATGGACTTGGTTGGTCCAATGCAAACTTTAAGTTTGGGAGGTAAAAAGTATATATTGGTTCTTGTGGATGATTTTACTCGCTTTACCTGGGTTGCTTTCTTGCATGATAAATCTGAAGCATTTAAATCTTTCTCTGTTTTATGCATGAAAATTCAGAATGAAAAACATGATAACCTCATTAGACTAAGGACAGATCATGGGACAGAATTTGAAAATCATCTATTTTCTGAATTTTGTGATGAACAAGGTATTTCACATGAGTTTTCTGCTCCTATTACACCTCAACAAAATGGGGTGGTTGAAAGGAAAAATAGAGTCTTGCTTGACATGAGTAGAGTAATGCTTAATTCTGCAAATTTGGCAAAACATTTTTGGGCTGAGGCTATAAGTTCTGCTTGCTATACTGCTAACAGAGTTTATTTAAGACCAAAGTCAAAAGCAACTCCTTATGAACTTTGGAAAGGAAAGAAGCCTAATGTGAGTCATTTGAGAGTCTTTGGGAGTACATGTTATATATACAAAGATAGGGAACATCTCTCTAAATTTGACTCTAGAAGTGACATTGGTATTTTTCTTGGTTATTCTTTAACTAGCAAGGCATATAGGGTCTACAACATTCGAACTAAGTCTGTAATGGAGTCTATAAATGTTGTGATTAATGATTCTGATTTGAAGCAGGTCAAACAGATAAATGATGATGATGATCTTACTGGAATGCAAACAGAGCATAGGTGTGATCAAGTTCAAGCAGCGAATGACGCTTTCAGTATCACAAACTCAGAAGACATCCATGACACATCATCTCAAACACTTAGAATTGGAGCTAAGCAAGTAAAAAGAGATCACAAGCCAGAAAACATCATTGGGAAGCTTCATGATAAAATGAGAACTCGAAGTCAAGATGTTGAAGAAATAAGCTACTTGTGTTATGTCTCTCAAATTGAGCCAAAAAATGTCAAAGAAGCCATAGTTGACAATGATTGGATCTTAGCTATTCAAGAAGAGTTAAACCAGTTCGAAAGGAATGATGTTTGGTATTTAGTTCCCCGGCCTAAGGATGCAAATGTTATTGGTACAAAGTGGATTTTCAGAAACAAGACTGACGAGAAAGGGAAGGTAATTCGCAATAAAGCTAGATTGGTTGCTCAAGGTTACACTCAAGTGGAAGGACTCGACTTTGATGAAACTTTTGCTCCCGTAGCAAGATTGGAATCAGTAAGATTGCTGCTAGCAATTGCATGCCATCTCAGGATCAAGTTGTACCAAATGGATGTCAAAAGTGCGTTTCTGAATGGAGTCTTGCAGGAAGAAGTTTACGTGGAACAGCCAGCTGGATTCAAAGATCATTTTTATCCTGATCATGTTTACCGACTAAAGAAAGCATTGTATGGTTTGAAACAGGCACCCCGGACTTGGTATGAGAGGTTGTCATCTTATTTGCTTCAAAATGACTACACCAGAGGAGCAATTGACAAAACTTTGTTTGTCAAACGGGTTAAAAGTGATTTAGTTGTTGCTCAAGTTTATGTGGATGATATTGTGTTTAGTTCTACATCAAATTTTCTAGTTACTGAATTTACTAATATTATGAGTAATGAATTTGAGATGAGTATGTGTGGAGAATTGAATTATTTTCTTGGTTTGCAGGTTCAACAACTTAAAGATGGGATGTTTCTGTCCCAAACAAAATATGCAAAGGATCTTGTCACTAAGTTTGGTTTGGAAAGTGCCAAACCCGTGAGAAATCCTATGAGCACCACAGAGAAGCTCCACAAAGATCCCACTGGAGAACAAATTGATCAAAAGTTGTATAGAAGCATGATAGGGAGTTTACTATACCTTACTGCTAGTCGTCCCGACATTTCCTTTAGTGTTGGTGTTTGTGCAAGATTTCAAGCATGTCCTAAACAATCACATTTGGCTGCTGTTAAAAGAATAATACGATATATAAGTGGGACTTTACACTTTGGAATTCATTATTCCTTTGACTCAAATGTGGAAATTGCAGGATTTTCGGATGCAGATTGGGCTGGTAATATAGATGATAGAAAGAGCACTTCAGGAGGTTGCTTTTATCTAGGAAACAACTTAGTTGCGTGGCATAGTAAGAAACAAAACTGTGTCTCACTCTCCACCGCCGAGGCTGAATACATCGCTGCTGGTAGCTGCTGCACACAACTGTTATGGATGAAGCAGATGTTGTGTGACTATGGTATAGTACAAGGTACGTTGATAATTTTTTGCGATAACCAAAGTGCAATTAATATCTCAAAGAATCCTGTTGAGCACTCTCGCACTAAACACATTGATATACGGCATCACTTTATACGTGATCTTGTAGAAGATGATCTTCTTGCATTGGAATATATTCCCACTGATAAACAACTTGCTGATATCTTCACAAAACCACTGGATAATCATCGATATGAACATCTCAGACAATCCATTGGTGTGTGCTCCATTGCCTGACTGTGTAGTTCTCAAAATGCCAGTAATGCATGTCTTTCGTCTGCATATGTGTCTTTCTATATACATATATATATTTCTTTTTAATCCCTCTGGGCTGCTACGATTCTTTTGATCTCAGATTGGATTACTATTATGGTTTCACTGCTCCATTAGATATAAGGTGGTATTTTATCTATCAAGAACCTGATATTGATATTCCTTATTTTGTCTGTTTTGTCATGTCTCAACTTCTCACTATCTCAAGTGTTTGTGGGGGTACGAATTCATGATCAATCAATACCTTGCTGATTATTGGGGCACTTACGCTAGTTTTTTTTTTGGTCCCCAAACACTTGAAAGGCGTGCATATACTGAATTATATACATTATAAATTACAATTTTTTTTTTCTCTTGGCTCGCCTTGGCAGTAGAAAGTTCAACGTTGCAAGGCACACAACGAAGATATGTAACTGTCTCACCGTTGTGACAACCGCTAGCAATATTGTGTCTCAAATAAATGATGCAAGGCACACAACGAAGATATGTAAATGTCTCACCGTTGTGACAACCGCTAGCAATAATGTGTCTCAAATAAATGATGCAAGGCACACAACGAAGATATGTAAACGTCTCACCGTTGTGACAACCGCTATCAATAATGTGTCTTAAATAAATGATGCAAGGCACACAACGAGGATATGCAAACGTCTAAACGTTGTGACAACTGATAGCATCTGTGTCAATTATTAGTTTGGTACTCTCATTTCATGGCTTTAATAGAAATTTACAAAACTGCCAGTTTGTGGACAAAATTGTTGGTTTGCATGGGCTCCTTTAGTTCGTAAGGGGTGTTGAATATGGTTCCTTAATCCCACACTCTTGAGACACACTTACACCACCTCACACAAGCTGTTTAAAATTCCCATACTCTTTCCTTGGTTTTCTAGTTTTTAAATTTCCTCTTATCTCCTGTGGCTTTCGTTAAACTAAATGGACTATCCTGTATGCTGTGCCTAAGAGGAACTAGTATTGCCCTTTGGGATTGTCATTCTATTTCTATTTATCTCATGCATATCTATCTCTTTCTCTCCTTACTGGCAATTTGAACTACCATTTACTGGCATGGCATACCTTAGCTCTGTGATCACTGATCCGCTGCCTTTGATCTCTGTTCATTGGTTTCTTTGGCTTTCCCTTGACAAAAAGGGGGAGTAGTAATATGTTTTGTGTTTGTTAGATTCAGGGGGAGAATATGTTCTGTAGATCTTTTAAATTCTTCTGCAAATATATCTTTTGTGCTTCACCGGTAGTTTGTGCTTGTGCAGATAAATGCTTTGGAATTGCTATTAGTTCTTTTTGATTGGGAATTTTGTCTAGGAAATGCCAAAGGGGGAGATTGAAAGTGTACTTTTAGTTGGCTATTTCCTAGCAAATGTAAAGAGTCTGTAAGTTGGTTATTCCTAGTCTTAGAATTAATTGTAACTTGCAACGGTTGGAGCTTGTGGTAAACGAGGAGCATGATTGACTAGTGTTACACGGCAAAGCTCTTTTCTGGTAAGAATAATTTGCATTCATATTGGATTTGGTTTCCCAATTAAAGATTGAGATGGTGTAAAGTCTATACAAATCTTCATAGAGTCTTAAATAAGGAAGTGGTTTAAATAAGGCCAATCTCTTTGTTTATTAGGTAAAAGAGTTAACCTAGTATATAAAGGGTTGGGCTGAAAGTTTTTTGGTACACACACCTCCTTTTTGCACTCTAATCAAAATTGTGAGATTGTTTTATAAGATCAAGGGAAAGAGATAAAAGGCTGTTAAGTTCTTAGATTTATCTAGGTGATAGTCTGAGAGCATAACATATCATTCATTCATCATGGAACGTTGTGGAAGCTTTGCTTGTGAGGAAGATCAACCTGCGTGAATTGGTGTTCATCCAACAGAAAGTGAAGAGGACGTGTTTGTACAAGACAAGAGTATTTGATCAATCTTCTTTTGTGGTGTAAGAAAGTATCAATTGAGTCTTGTATATGTCCTTACGTTTTTAGTGAAATTGGCTGTGTGCCTTGAGGTTTTTCTCTCCTGTGTGGAGGGTTTTTTCCTCGTGCGAGATTTCGTACAAATACGTTATGCTTCGTTTATTTTCTCAGTTTGTTGTGTGTTTGATTTTTGCTGTGTAGTACAAGGATTAAATCACATATCAATCCTGCATATTGCGTTTTAATATTGATCCATCCAGGTTTACAATTACAACACTTGAACTACAAACTCCTTTGAGAGGAAAATTGAGAGATAAAAAAACAAAGTTGAGTTCGAGTGTAGTGATGAAATTGTTGGGTGTGTTTAGCAACTCTAGGAAACAAACCAAAATAGAAGTTGTTTACGATGAATTGAAAAAAAAAAAAAAAAAAAAAAAAAAAAAAAAAAAATGATATGACACACACTCACTACAGACAGAGTGAAGTGCGCTCCTACCCTCCTTTCCTTTCTTAGCTTCTCTCTCTCTCTCTCTCTCTCTCTCTCTCCGAGCTGCGTGTCTGCGCTGTGTTTCTCTCAGTGGAAACCAACCCGACCTTATTCTATTATTGAACCTCACTTCTTTTTTCCTTTCTATTTTCTTTCTCTTCTTTTTCTGATTTGAGTGCAGGATTTAATAAGCGAATGAAGCAGCCATTATTGCTGTCTTCCTGGGTTTTCTGGTCTCGCAACAAACATGGCCTTCTCTTCTTGCCTTTGCCAATCTCCACTCTCACCCAAGGTATGGTTTTTCCTTCAAGCTTCATTTTCTCTTACCTCCAATTAATTGGGTTTTTACTTCTTTTTTTCTTTCAGTGATCTTTTTCTTTAAAAATTGTAGTTTGATGGTAGGTTTGGATGAATTTCTGATCCACTTGAAATGGGTATCTGGTATAGTTTGAAATTCGTTATCTGTAGTCCATCCAATCCAAGATACAAGATCAGAGTTAGCATTTTGATCTATTTGTGCTAAACTTTCTTTCCATGTCAAAGGGGTGGTATGTTTTCCCAGCGTGGTTCCAATAATTTACAGATTGGGTCAACCGGCATTGTTACTCTCTTTGTTGGCTCTTTAATTTTTCAACCTGGAAACTTATTTAGAAATAAAAACAACTAATTTGAGTTGAAAAAGTTAGTGATAATTGGTTCATTGAATATCACTTATGATAGTTTAGAGCTCAGAGGGGTCATGAAAACCTTCTGCAGCAATTTGATGGGTTGCTCATGTAATTTTTTAATGTGCTTTTGCTGTCATTCTTCTATCTGTATTATTGAAGCATTATTGATCAATTAATTTTACTGTTTAACTGTGTAATGAGTTTGAAGTACAGGATAACTTGCGACTATTTTCATAAACAATCTCATGTTTAGCCACTGAGCATAATTTTGTAGTGGTGGGCTTCTCTTATTATTTAAGTTCCGTTTCTGATAGATTGACTGCGGCAAGAAGATTGTCAGGCCTTGGAGTAGTGATGGAAGGAAACAAAGGTTCACTTTTTCACTCGGAAGTAATAGCACAGAACTTGTTGGTCAACAGCTTGTGACAGTGGGAGCTCACTTACACAAGCACTGGAGTTTTGTGGGAGGTTCAAGAGTTACTGTGAGACCAGAACTTGAGAGATCCATTCCACTTCGAAAAAGCTCAGGAGTATATGCAGCATGTGATCCCTTCTCCCACTTTAATTCCTCTTAGTCATTTATTATTATCATTTGTAATGTGGCATGGCTGAGTTAATTATACATTGGTAGTAACAGGTCTTCGCAGAGGTATGTGAGGGCAAAAGTCTGTATGAAGACCAAAGCACATATGTATCCCATGCATAAAATACTTAAGTGCAAGAAAACTGTGGAAATGGAAAAATCCCTAGCATGTTTTGGTAGAACTGAAATTCAAGTACCAACATATGTGCAAAACAATGTGCAAGTGTTATATAAACAGAGAAAGTTACAACTAGCTTTGACAACTTTGGTCAGTTTTGTGAGAAAAAATATATTTATGAGTTCATATGTATGAATTTCAAATCGACTGACAATTGCAGCAACATTACAAAACAGTTTGCCTGTTAAACAATGTTCTTGTAACATCTAGTTGTGTAGTTCTTAAACAAATCTAGTATCTCTGTATTGCCCCCAATATTGTTAATTTTGACTATGAACTACAGTATAATGCGATAGCCTCGTTGAAGGCTTTATGGATTTTGCATACATGAATGAAAGTTTTGACATAGTTTTCAGATCCAATTTCTACCCGATTCTTGAGGTGTTATCCTTTCAGAGGTGTAAACATAAGTAAAGGTTGTTTTAGCTTAACACCTTCATTGTTCTAAAGCCATTGTAATAAAAAAAGACAAAAATAAAATCTTACAAATGCATATCCTAACAATAGCATCCATTTTAGTAATCCAGTATTTCACCCTGTGTAATGGTTGGCTGAGTTCTTCTAAATGTTTGAAGTTCCTTCTCTAATTTCTGCTTTATTGTTCGGGAAGCAGTCCTTTTCACAACCTTTTTTTTTCCATCATGTAACTGCCACCAACTATTAGGGACATGGGGGCGTAAAGAAGGGGATCCTATGGTGTCTACATGTCACTTTTTAGTCCTTAACTGAACTTTTACAATGTTTAAATGCTTTACTGCCCATTGTTGCAAGCTTTATAGTCCTGGGGTCTCACTTTTTGGATACAGTTACTGCATTTTAGGCTGAAGGAGTTCATGAAATTAGAGACCACCAGGTTTGGGTTGAGAATTGAGCTGTTGCGTGATTATTTGATTACCGTAGTTAATTACTGTGAATGTCGTGCTTGCCAAACTGATAGTATCAAAGTCGCACAAACATTAGCACCCCGAGCTAGATAACTGTTTTTGTAAATGTCCTTATGACTTGTTCTTGTTGTTCCATGTTGCAAATGATGCTGCAATATCAAGTTCTGCAAGGCTCTTCCAATACCTTTTTTCTAGTGTTGTGGTGTTGATATTTTGGTACATCTGGCATCAACATTTTCCCCCTACCTTTTAAGTTTATTGGTTTGTCTTTTGGCAATTCCTGTAATTACTGATGAACTTGAATCCCGTGAAATAGATCCCTAGTAGCGTCGTCATATGATGCATATAAGGTTGATAGCTTTTGAAGTTAAAAATCTTCTTATTTTGTCTAACCTGGAATAATTTTTAGCCATTAAATGTTTCTGTGATCCATACATTTGATGTTAAGTTCCTCATGTTAGTGTGAGTGAGAATAGAGATGGGAGGGCCAGAGGGAGACTTAGTTTCAAATCTTACTGATAAAATACAGTTCATGTTCTTTTTTTCAGGGTTGTCAACTTCTCAAATTGCTAGCACTGCTTTTACTTTGGGAACAACTGCAGTTCTCCCATTTTACACCCTCATGGTTCTGGCACCTAAAGCTGAACTAGTATGTTTCTGTATTTATTTCAGTCCTCTGATTCTCATTCAATGTAGCAATTTTAGTTCATCCTGTGTAGATTAATTGTTTTAGATTGGTGTAAACTATTGAAAGCTGTTATATGAGTGCATTTGGCTATATGCATATGCTTTCTTTTTTTCCAAATTGCTACACTCCCTTCCCTAAATTCCTTGTTTTCTGGTTCTTGGTTTCCGTATTAGTTAATTCAGGTTGTCAATGTATGGATGGCATAATTCGTCTCAAATTGGGTCTTTATGGCTTTTACAATATATCTCACAAAATTACATTTTCCTCATTCTCCTTGTAACTCTCATTTGAAAATCCATTTGTTTATTCTTGACTATTTTCTGAACTCAGACTGATGCACCCAATTATTTCAACTAATGTAAAATGCAGACGAAAATTTCTATGGAAAGTAGTATACCGTATATTGTCCTTGGCATTCTCTATGCTTATCTACTGTACCTCTCTTGGACTCCTGAAACACTTCAGTTGATTTTCGCAAGTAAATACTGGCTTCCTGAGGTATGTATTAGCATGTTTACTTTTGGTAATCTTTTCTGATGGGTTTTGAAAATTTCTTATAAAAAAGTTTATTTTCTGCCTATGTACTATGTGCAGCTGCCTGGTATGGTAAGGATGTTTTCCAACGAGATGACATTAGCTTCTGCTTGGATTCACTTGTTGGCTGTTGATCTCTTTGCTGCAAGGTAGCTCCCTCTCCCTCTCGTGTGTCCGCGGCTTTCTCAATTCTAACACTCATTGCTCATTCATCCAGGCAGGTTTTTCGCGATGGACAGGAAAACGAAATTGAGACCCGGCATTCAGTTTCTCTTTGCCTCTTTTTCTGCCCCATTGGAATTGTTACTCATGTCATTACCAAAGCACTGACTAGAAGTGCTGGAAGTTCCAGCACACGTAATATGCATTGACAACTAAAATTCTTCCTGAACAATCAGGATTTATTGGGAAGTTGAATAAGAAAACTTTGAATTTGAATGAAGGTTCTTATGTTGTCAGCAATTTACAGACATTCTCTCTTTGCAAGCACTGATCTCATAGTTTCTTCACCAGATACGTTCACAAGTCATTTATCTTTGTTATGCGGTGGATATATTATTAATTATGAAATATGTCATGAAGAGAAATATGTTATTTAATTTAATTTATTAATTAAAAGAATACAATATCAAATTCAGGTAAACACAAAATGAAACATCAACTACTTGTTGAAATATATGGATGTATGCAAAAGGAAAAAGCATAGATTAATGAAAACACCGTCAAGATCAACAGCGAAAGATGGATACTAACAATATTACTACCTAATCAGCCTAAGAACATGGCTGTGGTGGCGTTGCTGTGGACCGCAACCGCTCCTGTGGTGGTGGCGGCGGGGGGTTTCCATCGGTCGAGGTAAGAAATGAAGTGGAACATGAGGTTTTGGTGCCGGGGGTGGGGATCTCCCGCGGAATCTTGACACTAGTTTTAATTCATTCGTGGAAAGGCCGGAGAAACCATCAGTGGCCTTAACCATGTAACTCGACCGTGACAATAGTAGTAGTCCATAAATCAACAACAAATTTAGCAAACTTAAAATGGCATGCATTTCTGCGTAGCTTCGCTTTTTCAGTTGGAGAGCCGCAACATGCTGCTGTTTTTATAGCTAGCCATTAATGATTTTGTTGGGATAAACAAGTTTTTCTTATCGATTGAATCTTTCAAAAAATAATATATAATAACAAAAATACCACTCCTGTCTAGTGGAGACTCGTGCACAAAACTCCTAAGAAATATTGTATGAAAAATGAAGAGGCACTTCTTGGAGATTGTGAACATGATAATTGCACTTGTTATCCTATGTGATCATGTCATTTTTTAATACAAGCGATAGTCCAAATTAAAAGGAGGTTTGAATTTCAAATAACTAGTCTGCAAGTCAATGCATTTTTCCATTAGGTTAGACCCATTGGTATATGGTCAAGTAAACTTAATTAAAATAATTGAGGCAGTGTGGAACCAAGATTTGAAAATTGAAAGTAAATACAGCTAAACCTAATACTATATCTAGAAAGAAAATTATAAAATAAATAAAAAATTGATAGGGTTTTGAGTGGATGTTTAGAATTTTTCAGCATTTGCAAATCGGGTTAAAATGATACAATAAACTAAATAAAATAATATGATTGAAACAAAACTCAACAATACCAATAAATTTATTTTAATAAGCATAAATAAGTACATTTTGTAGATGGATGTAAAGAGCCTTACATTTTGTAGACAAATGTGTCTTTATACATAAATAAAAACTTCGATTAAAAAAAAAAAGACAACAAAAAATCATGCAAAACTAAGCTCTGAGAACATGGTTGTGGTGGCTGCACCGGTGAAAGACCTTGGCCGTCTCTTCAGTGGTGGCAGCGGAGGTCGCGATATCTTCAACCATGGTATTGATAGCTTCTGCTTCAGCCGTGGTTGTGGTTGTGGTGGCAGCGGTGGTTGTGGAGATCGCTTGAGTGGAGGTGGTGGGAAATTACGCAACAAATCATTTTTCTTTCTTTCTGACTAGAACATAAGCGACAAAGTTAAAATGCACCCACAACAAAGTAATTATATTACTACGGCCAAGACTCAGTAGTTTGCAATTCACACACAAAAAACAAAAAAAATGAGCTTTGCTTCAACTTTAGACTTAACTCTACCTTTTAATTGTAAATCCGATTTAGGGGAAGTTCGTAGTTTACACTTCACAAGAAGAAAAAAAATATTTTGTTGGTAAATCCGATTTTAGGTTTAAACTACACAAACATATTTTCTAATCGAATGAATTTATCCTATTTTCTTTTCTTTTGTGTCATCTTTTATTTAATGTCATGAAAAATCTGTAAGTAGTGGTAAGTTGGTAACATATTCAGATGCCATTACACTTTAAAAAAAGGGGAAGTAGAGGAACAAGAAACAGAAGTTAAATATAATTTCTCAACTGGTGACCTCGGCCACATTACAATGATCTGTGACTACTATGAAAAAGAAAAAAATGGGTATTCAATTTTCACACAGCCGTTGTGGGGTAGCTGATCATAAGATAATAGTAAGTTCTTTGCCTCAAAGCTACAATTAATTTGAAGCAAGAACGGCGACGAAAATGCGTAGTGAATAATATAAACCCATCCCTACTTCTCTCTCTATTCGTCAGATAGCAGGCGTCACCGGATGTCTACAATTGCTGAACATGGTTCGTGATTTCCTCAGGGCAAGATTGGGCCTGTAAAAGCTCCAAACGGTTGAAAGGAGGAGCAAACTGCAATATGTAATCTTCATCTGAAGCAAAACATGCAAAATTAGTACATTCATTATTTTAACAAATGCTCCATCTGATTGCAGAGGAAGCATTGCTACATTAAACATAAATCTAAACTCACAACTGCTTCAGCTATGGTAAAAGTTGAAAGAAAATTCTCAAAAATTAGTGTTTTCTTTTTTAACTAGAAGGGAGGAAGAGAGAGATAAGAGATACAGAAGAGGAAGAACAGATTTAACTAGTTAAAATTGCTTCCAGTCTTTATTTTAAAAAACATTTGTTTTCTTCATCCTCTCTCGGATCTCCATGTCCACTCTTTCTTAGAAGACAAAAAAGGTTCCAATATAAGATGATGCTATTTTTATACTTTTTTTTCCTGTTGATTGGGCAACCAATGGAGCTGAAAGGAAAAAGGATAACAAATATTAAAAACTCACTCTCTTTAACTGTCCCGTACAGCCAGCATAATACCTCATCAGCAAATGCCAAGCAAACTCCTCCCTGCCAACCACATTCATTAGAAATGCCAACTAGTTTCATTACAAGTGAAAAGAGAGCATTTATTGACCACAGCTGCAAAGCAATAATCTGCAAATCCTAAGATGACCACAGCGGTGTTCGTCATGTACAACTTGAGACAGCTTTTGCTCAGGTTCACATGTGCATATCTCCTTACTAATTGGACTAATGATATGAGTCAGATTATCTAAGTCAAATGTTTTTTAAAGTGTGACAGGTACGAAGGTGCCTGGCGATCATGTACATTGCAGAAAACAAAACTCACCTGCCAGTAGTTCTTCATTTTCACTCTTTGTGTAATATCTTTGGTTCTTAGTCTCTCTGTGCGGACAAGTCGACCGGCATCATCCCTGCATGAGAAAACCAAAACAAACAAAAAATGGATATTTAAACAGATCTAAATTTGTAGAGCAGAAAATAAAAGAATTTCCACAGAAACTCTCCAGTGCAAGAAACTGCACGCGGAATATACAATGCATGCGTGATTATTGCTCAGTTTTCTACGAATTCAAAGCTTGTATTTATGCCAACTATAAGAACTACCATTCTTTTGCAGCCTTTAATATGTATTGCTATCTAATCCATCTTAAGTAGCAATTGTACAAGTATTTGTCTAAGCAGCAAGAAAGTAAAAGGCTGAAGTAGCAATTGGGGTTACCTAAATCCAATGACAATATAGGGAACACCCGCTAAGAAGGATTGTATCTGCAGCAAATAAAATAGAAAGTTAACTCTTCTACAATTAACAGAATTTACACCTGCTAAGAATGACTGAGACTGCAGCAAATATAATAGACGAGTTAACTCTTTTTACGAATAACAGAATTTTTAAAATATAAATAGGGAAAGGACCAGAGACGATGACAAAACCCAATTCCCTGAGAAAATTAGGCAAAGCCCAAGCACAAACAAATTATGCAACTTTTCATGTCAATCTCTAATACAAACTCATGAAGACTCGTGTATTTCTACGTAGGAAAACAGTACAGTAAAGAATGCACCAATGGGAGAGAAACATAAATATTAATTTCTCATAGTTAGTTAAATGTACCCAAAACTTGAGGAGCTTCTCTCTCTCAAATCTTTCCTCCGTATGATAATCCAACTGCAAAAGTAAAAGGCGAATTTACAGGCAGGAAGGTAAGAATAAGACTCGGAGAACAAAAAGAATTGCATGGGAGGGGAAAGCAAGTCAACCTCACGACTTGTCTTTAGCTCCACATAAAACCTCCTCCCATCATCAGTTGAATCACAACAATCCATTTCAGCACCCATTAGAATACGATGGGCCCCTAATTTTGTTTTGATCACAGAACAGAATTCAACATTGGCATCAACATGATGTATCCCTCCGTCACCTCTCCCTGGATCTTCAGTGGCAAGACTCTCAAAACAATAACCCCAGTAACACCTAAGTTGAAAAGATAACATTTGCATAAAGCACACCTGAAATTGCAAATAAGCAATAATGGAAAGAAGCATGCCTACACATGTTCGAGAATTTTGAACCAGTTAGAAGAAGTAGAACAAAATGTCAGTTACAAGTCGCTTCAGATGTATTCATTAATAAAAATAAAATATTCATCATCTCCCTCAGTACCTTCCTGTTTAATCCTAGCCGAAAGGAAGCATTTATGCCTAAATTCAGTAAAGTAAATCATATACCTTATGAGATCACTTGTGCACAAACTCTTATGTACATCTCAGTACTATATTAAAGTTTCCCAGCAAGAATGAAAAGCAACAAGCTTTGACACTCCTTATCAAAATCCCCCTTTTTCATAATAAAAACTTGAAACAGTTAATTCATCCTTACATTTTGAGTACAAATGTTTGCAAGCAGTGATAGTCTTTTATAAATTATTTCTTAGGCAACAGAATTCATTGATTAGACCAGGGAAGCAATTTCAATAACTCCATTGCCTAAACCAGGGAATAAATTTCAATTAATCCAGGAACATGGTCCTCGTCATCCTAGAAAGACCATGTGAAATTTCTAAAAGAAGAAATGAAATTCCAGTACCTTCGACGATCCAATTCACTTTGTGGCCTTTCAGGTAGTTTATGCACATCAAGATAGACAACCCCATTCCTTTTATGCACTCCCATTTCCCAAGGCTCGTGTCGAATATAAGCAGTGGCCAATATCTACAGAAAAGAGAGAAGCACTTGAAACACACACAAAAAAAATTGTTTACTAGACCTAAAAAGACAACAGGTGAAATATTAGACTAATAAACAGTGAGTTGAGGTATTATACACCATTGGGTCTCTAGTATGTTGCTTCTGGTGGATGCCCCATCTTTTAGTTAATTGCATCAATCTGGTTCTTATATAACCGTAAGTACATAAAGATATTCTTTCAGTAACTTGAGTATCCCCCTAAAACAGCCATGAGAGGTCTGTTTATATATTGGTTTGTGCAGTACACTGCTGGAATTTGTACCATCTTATCCAAGATTACAACACATCCACACTCCAAATTATAACTAATCCATGGTTCATCAACAATATCCAGTGAACCTAATAAAGAAAATGATCTTGAGAACAAAATTATGCAAAGTGACTTGGAGATACCTTGTTAAGATTGTTACGATAAGTCTGTCAAAGAGAAAAAAGGAGGAACAAATTTATTAGTTAACAACCGAATGAAAGAATTATACAATAACAAATTTAAAGTGCATATGTTTCGTACCACAAAATGAATATTTTGAAGTGGAATATTCTTGTCTCTTATGCAGGCAAGAAGGTCACCAAAACCTTGAGAGCCCAAATCTGGTTTAGATGGGGGAAAAACAGAAAAAGGAAAAACACAAATTTGCCTGCAAAAATCAGCCCTCATATGCATAACCCCAAAGAAACAAAAATAAACTAACTCCAAGACATAACTCTAACTCTTAATAAAATCGTTGCAATAATTTAGACACAAAGCTTACCTTTCTTTCCAATAAAAGTATCATAACCATCATTGAGATCGGCTCCAATGTCTTCAGTAATAAGACGTTTGAAAAGCCTCTAATGTGGACAAAAGAACAATATAAATGAGTTAACGATTGACATGGACTACCATATACGAGACAAACCTAACAAAAGAATGGCCCATTAAGAAAAGCAAGCTACAGAATGCTTACCAAGCTGGTATCATCAAAGGTGACATCTCCACCTTCTACCCGACTATAGCAAGCAAGTTCACAGGGCTATTGGATAAAATTCTCAAATTAGCAGAGGAAAAAACAACTAATTTATATGCCATACACCAGCCAATTGACAAGGTTAACTTTTCAACATGGGGATTAAATGCCTTATCAACAAGTAATGGCTACTTGCATCATTGAACCAAAAGCCAAGGCAACACTTAAAGGAAATTATTTTATAATTTATAGAAAGGGAATAAACTAATGAGTCTGAAATTTAGACTGTCCCGCTAGTCTCTTTTAGTTAAAACATTTTAATAAGAAATTTAAAACATTTTAATAAGAAACTGTCTGAGTTAAAACATAAGAGTTAGATATGTTTTATGCTTTCCATGCACCATTGATAAATCAACCTTAAAAGTGCTCGACTTATAAAGGAGAAAGAAAAGGTAGCACAGAGATTAATAATCAGTTGACTTACTTCCTGAAATGCAATCATCTTTCTCGATAGTGTTTCTTCACTCTTTGTAAGTCTTAGATCCGAAACAAATCGTTCATCACGATGACCATTTGAGAACTTTGAACCATAACCGTAATTATGCCTCTGTGGATAAGGTCCGGGTCGGGGAAGGATGCCTGCACCTCTGTCATTTGGATGCCCTGATTGCCAACGACCGCGCCCAAAATTTCCTCTACCCTGATTATTAGTATTGCGTATGACAGGCAATACTGCCAAGAATAGTTTGATGAGTACGGGGATTTTTAGTACCAAAAATTCAGAAAGAGTAGCAAACTAAGAATTTAAACTGAAACCTTAACATTAACAGCTTATATCTCATATTGAAACAAATTCAGCCTGAAAGTATCTAATATTAATCCCTCCCAACGTAAGCAAGTCAGAACAAAGAGGCACTCCAAAGAAACAAAAATTGCAGTCCCAAAATCACAACACTACGAAAAGAAATTATTGAAATAAATAGAGGCCAGAAGAAAAGTGGGTAGCACACAAACATGCCCAATACCCATCAAAGAAGACCACTTGGTCAAGCCAGAAAACCCATCAATACAACCTAATAACCAACCAAAGCACCAAAATGCAAAATATGCATTAAAGAAAATTACTTGGGCATGCTACAAAACCATGAATATACGTATATAACTCAATAAGCAACCAAAATGCTAAGTACCCATGTTTTTACTACGCTAGAAGAACCATCAACAGAACAAAATAAGCAACTAAAATACCAGAAAACTATACCAAATCCATACAAAACACCAACAACAACAAAAGTAATTACCAGGAATAAGGAAAGGACTAGTAGCAGGGGTTTTACAGAAATCTTCATTATCAGACCCGAACAGATCCTTATCTCCGTCCCCAAAATAACCCCTATTGTTAAACTCATTGCTGTTGGCGGCGTTTGAATTATCAGCCTCATCACCATTCTCTTCCTCTTCTTCACCACCACCACCACCAGCACTGCTGGCGCTTGGGCTATTGCCACTGCTGGACTCGCCTCCATCGCTGCCGTTGGATGAAGAAGAAGCCGACGACGATGAAGATGATGAAGACGACGATGATGAGGAGGAGGATGGTGAGGATGAATGGGCCGCATCTTGGGTATTATGGTCGTCGTCATCATAGTCCTGGCCGAAGATATCTTCGTGCTGCTTTGAAAAATCCATCGAAAGAGCCCCTTTGGGGAAAAATCTTTGTGGGTTTTGGTTCGATTTTTGGTTTTTGTTAAGTTCTGCCTGTGGGTCTGTGTGTTTGGAGCTGGAAATTGTAAGTGGGAGACTGAGTTGGTGTGGATGGTGACTCGGTTACGAGTTCACCCGGTGAGCGGGCTCGAAGCTAACTTTAATTTTGTTATTAGCTTTTTTAAAGGTTCACCTTGAAAATATTTTGTGATTTTCAGCATACAAAATTAAAAGGAATTTTTTTTTATTTTTTTGCAGTAATAAAAGAAATCCAACTTTAAAACCAACCAACTTAATTAGGTCTTCTCCAACCCAAATTTTTTTGTCACAAAACAATCGTTAAACCCAATTTTTCTCTCTTCAAAAAGTAACTATTTGGGCTTTGCTCTGACTCAAACCCTTTTCCCCCCCAACCCTTGATACTCAAATTTTAAATCCACGACTTTATTAAATTGTTTAAAAATGGTTTAAGTTTAATTTTTTTAAAATGGATAACTTTTCTTCATTTAATCTTTTTAAATAATTTCATAATTTTTTATTTTTTTTAACAATTTGACCTTAAAAAATTGAAATTCCACAAAAATTGAAATGGGAGGGTATTTATAGAGTTTGAAGTGAGTTTTGGGATTGGATCTGATTTAGATTAATTTAAAATATTATTTTAACTATTGGATTTAAATTTCAACCGTTGAATCTTTATTTTTATCGTTAAAATAGCTTGAATTTAATCTAGATCGTTGATTTGGGTTACTATTGGAAAAAAAAATTTAAATGCTTGTTTGAATTGTGTCGTTGGATTCCAACGACTACATCACATGCACGTGACACGTGGGACGAGGAGGTTTGCAACAGCAGCAATAGCGACGCGGGCTCGTTTCACAGTTGCTTACACATGGCATGCGTCAGCTTTTAGTGGGCTCCATAGAAAAAGTTTCCAGTCCCGGCAATAGCTGGACTATATTTAGCCCTAAGTTTGGGTTTTCCCAAATTTTGGCCCTTTAATTTTCTTGGATTGGGAGGAGAATTGGGCTATATTTTGGAATATTTTGGGTTTGGCCTCATGGGTTGGAGATAGCTTAGAGTAGATACCATACAAGCCCACAAGTGTTTTAGGTTACAATTTTGACCATAAACCCACCTTTCATGTAAGTTTCGATTAATCTCAGGCAAGGTCTTAAATATCGATAGTTTCGGAAATATCGGGTGTTCAAAAACACAGAAATATCAATGGAAATATCGATATCGATAAAAATTTGATAAAAACCACGGAAATTGTGATAAATACATGGAAATTTTTAATAAAACTTTAGAAGAAGTTTATTTAGTCAATCATCTATTATTTTGACACAAAAAATTGGAAGGAAATGCATTGCATAGTGGGTTTGAGTGATTTAAGTTGATTATATTGCGAGCTGACAAACTCTGTGACTTAGAAAATATGGAGTAATTAATGAAAAGAATTAAACACCCCATAGTAATTTATTTATCATTTTTTAGTAAAATATTTTACATTTTATAAATTGCATGGTAAGATACATGTGTAATCTTATTCACATTATTCATTGGACATGGTACACGTTCTTATATTTATTATTTATCAAAAATTGAAAAATAATTGAACCAACTTGACTTTTCATGAAAATTAGGCACTTTACCATACTTAAAAAATAATAGTGAAGATTGAAAATTAACTAAGAACATAAATAAATTTATCAAATGAAGAATTAAGTAGTAAACAAAGAAAATAATTATGGATATTTAAGTAATTAAGCAACAATTTGAAGGGGAATTTAGTAATGTAAGTACTTATGATGAAAAATAAATTAATCAATAACATCAAATGGATTAAATAGAAAAGAAATAAATTATATTAAGTAATTAAGTAACTGATCAACAATATAAAACAATAAGTAATTATGTTAATTTCTATTTTGAGAAACAGCTCGCATGTATTATAAATACATATTCCATAGCTTATTATCACAAAGTGATGACTGGCGTAATGGTTAAGTGGCTGCAAAATTTCGGAGTAGAGAGGCTTCGATTTCTGCTTGGGTTGTTGTCTATGACTTAGGCTGGATTAGATGTAACTGTACTGAAATTGCACGTCAGCACCTTCAACTAATGGGGCTTAGTTGGAAATTTATACCAATGTTGAGATTGGCAGAGCTTTAGTCAAATTTAGCCATGGAGAGGCTTTTCGAATGTGCAGAACTAAGATCTCTTCAATTTGGACTAGACTAGAAGTCTGGATTGGGGATTGATGGCCTAGAACTGTACTTCAGTACCTATTCTGCTTCACTGTGAATCACCTAAGAGCTATTCTTGTAGTTATGTGACGTCAAGGTATCTTTGAAAATTTGTTGAGGTTTTCATATTATGAAAAACCCGAACTTCACTTGATTCATCTACTCTGAACCAAGGTTGTAATGAGAGAAGTCTCATTTCTCTTATGGATTAGTTCTTTGAACTAAACCGAAGTCAAAATTCTGAGTTCTACCTGTTTTTTCAGAGGTTGGATGGCTTTCACAAACCAAAGAGCTTGGTTGTTTCTGAGTTTGAAAGCTTTGGGATCATATGATCTTGCTTGATTTTGTTAGTGTGACTAAGAGTTTTTGTTTTGATTGGATTTTTTGCTGTCCTTTATCCTATTCACATCCTCATATATTTATAGGAAATATGCATGAGTGATTATTCCTTAATATCTGGAGGACACATTGTTGAGAGGTTTATTTGCTCATGCGTAAAAAAGGGTAATAGTTAATTTGACAAGAAAACTCTCATCAAGAGTTAGTTTTCATGATGATTAGTTCTGACCTTCTGACAACCCACTCTCTTATTTCTCGTTCGTCTACCAAGCTTGTATTGACTAGACTCTCACGAGTATGGGAAGGAAACTTGGCCCTCTTTTCTGGCATTTAATGGTTTTGGGGAGTGGTTTTTTATTTTACCTTTCTACCAACTCCCCTACGTATCATCTGTCCTTTTCTTCTGTTGATGTCTTGTCATTGGGATCACGTGGGCATCGTGGAGAGAAAAATCCTCCCTTTTATCTGCTGATCTGATCCTTTGAATTAGTAATCAACAATGATAATCAAACCTGAGCTCTTGAAAAAAAATCTAGAAGTTGGGTATTAATTAAACCAATTAAATTTGGCTTATTCAGATTAAATTACCATAAATGGTAATTAACCTTTAACCTGTGAAAAATATTTTTGTAATTGGTTTGAAATGGTCTGGGCCTCTAAACATCCCGGGTTGATTCCCAATTTTGGTAAAATAAAGCCCAAACCCTTGTCGTTGATATAGGCCCAAACAAAATGTAATCAATTTGTTTATCTTTCAATTATGATTCATTTTTACTTTAGTTTTGGGCCAAAGGCCTTAAGGTCTAGGGTTGATTACTTTGTGACATTGGGTCCCACAGTTCGCTTGCTCGAGCCATCCTCAAGCTCTATAGTTCACTTGTTCATGAGCTTGACAACCCTAAGTCTTATGGTTACCGACCTGTCACGACCCGATTCAAGAATAATGAATATTCCCGAATCAGGGTATGAGTTATACTATAATTAAGAATAAAAATCCTACAACTATGATATGATGAGCCACAAATAATACAAATTCACTTAATAACACAGAATTAGAGTCACGATAGCTCGTAGTTAAATATACACTAGGATCCTTATCAAACGGTTGACTACTTACAAATATTAATTACACAAATCAACAACAAAAGCCTAGTTATCTTGGTTGAAACACTCTTCCTCAAACTTCGCATTGAATCATGCACAATCTGTTAGGGTATGAGCATTCTAAATTCTAATGCCCAATAGAGTACCATCAAACCCCTTAAGGTCAACCATCACAATTAATCAAAGTGTCATGTATCAAACAACACAAGATACATAAATTATTCAACCAGTCCATAATAGATAAATAAATTTGTATATGCAATGATGCCATGGACTCACTCCCTTATAATCTCATTAATTCATATCTTATGGCAACAAGCTTTCATGTCTCATATCATGCGTATTACTGTGACTCAGAATACCATAAAATATGAACTAGCGCTCATCCATCCCTTAACCCTATTTTTTATTTACGAATTCATAACTTTCACTTTTTATTAAAGAACCTGCTTCCATCACCTAATTATATTCAGGCCATGCTCTTGTCACCTAAATATATTCCACATTTTTACAAAAATATATCTAAGGCCTTCTCCCACCCCTTAGATATACCTCGACCCAAACACAAATCTAAAACACAACCGTATTTATGATGCATATGTAATACAACTCAAACATCATTTATCTCTGCAGAATAATAATAGATATAATAAAAATAATATTTCAAGTTTAATCACATGAATAATAATATTCACCAAACATTAAATAATATCCACGGAGCAACATCTATAATAATATTCACATGACATCAAATAGTATTTCATCAAATATCAAATAATATTCACCGAGCAAAATAACAATAATATTCATATTTATAGTACTATATATAAGCACCAAGATTAAAAATGACATAGCCTAATCATCGAAAAATTAGGAAACCCTTCCTCGTGTCCAGCTAGCTAAAATACCAATTTACCATTCAGAAGTTCCCATATTCATCGAATCTACTCTTTTGATCTAATTCCTGAAAAAATTTAAATCTAAATTATTATTTAGTAGTCTTCACCTGAGACTAGTAAACCTCAACCTTACGCATTTCAAAGATTCTGCGTGAAAATTATGAAAATGCCTTTGGGACCAACCCGGGGTCCAAAGCGGTCAAATCTCGTCCAAAACAATATAAAATTGTATCATACGCCTTGTCAACACCGAAACAAGGCCAACGACACCCGTTGTCCAAAAGTCACTATTTGGGTTTCATGGGCCCCAAATCAACCAACACTTCAAACAAAATATGCATCGACGCACAACCTCGAATTGACTCAAAACATATATCATCCGACTCGAATCGAGTCGGATGGACTAAAAATATGGCGTCGGAAACTATCAGAACAGCAGCCACTCACTGGAGATACGAGTGGGCTTGGCTAAGGTTACTGTTCATCTTCTCCAAAATTCTGCAATTTATCGTATTTCTTCCCAATTTGTGTGCTTCTCTCTAGTTTCTAACCCAACAAACCACATTCAAAACGGAGCTAAAACAAAAGAGAAATCAAGCTTCAAAGTTGAGATCGTGGCTAGTTTTCTGCAAAAACATATTTTTCTCCAAACATTTGCAGTTGCGTTTGACATAACAAACTTAACCAAATTCGACAAAACCAATTGCGTTTTGTTCCTTGACAAGTCTAGTTTAAAATCCAAAAAATGGATTCCTCAAACACTCAAAGAATTGGGAGAAAAAGAGAGCCAAAGTGAGGCTCGCTAATTGAATATTTCCAAAAAATGCAAATTTCCAGATTTGGTTATAAGTTGATTTCATCCATTCTAACTAACCAATCGTTCCTATAGCTCCGAACTCACTCCAAACTTCCCACCTACTTCTCAAAAGACTCGAAACAACTATAAAAATTGAATTAAATCCATGTATTAACAAATTAATTGAGATTTTAATAGATTGTAATTACATTATTTTAATGTCATGGATTTAAGCCGAATTTGTAATTATATGATTTTACGTATGATTTTAATAGATTGCAATTACATAATTTTACTTATGATTTTAATTCACTTAGGATTTTACTTATGATTTTACTTATATTTATATACAAGCTTGAACTCTATCACCTAGCATCATTCACATAAATACATAAACTGAAGGCATATACCATTACACTATATACAAGGAAATATCATGATTGTGGCATGAGAGCAAGTCAGAGCTAAATCAAGAATGTAGATAGAAAATCATCACGAATATGTGAAGTGGTCCAGAGCGCCACCCAAGTAGTTATGCCTTTACACCATCTATTCTTGAAAAATCACTTTGACAACTGTTTGTTTCATTGGTTCAGATTTTGAAAAAATTAATCTTATGTGATGACTTCTTAACATCTGTGCTTTTGATATTTTCATCCCCAAAGAGAAAGAGATTCTAAAAATAAAATAAAAAGTACCGAAAAGATAATTTTGCTCCGAAGAAACTTGTGTACAAGAAAAGAAGAGCCATTGAAAAATGACCATTAACTCTAGAATAGACAAAATCTTCTCTATTCTTAATGTTTCATTATCATCTCTCTTATGAAAAGTTTTTTTATTTATTTAATTTTTTGTACAGTAGAAAGCATGAAAAAATAGTGGGAAAAAAAGTATGAGAGCATATATGAGAATCATGCATAGGAGGGTGTGATTTGTTATGTGATTTGGTATTTATATCACACACTCAAAAGTCTCACACAATACATCATTTAATGAAATACATTAAAATTAAAGGTTTTTTAGGTTTTAGACATAAAAAAAATTTCACTTTTGGAAAAAGCCAAAGCTTTTTCAAAAAAGACAAAAAAACCGTTCAACTTTCAAATTAAAGACATGCAAATGTATTGGATTCCTTAGGAAATCTAAAAATAAATAAGGGCATTTTTGTCCATTTTTGCTTCTTTTAAAATTTTTCTCTCTCCTTTTGCTTTTTCCAAAATGTCCCTAAAATTAATAAGTTTTTTAATACCACGATACTTTTTCTTATCTTTTAAAAGTCCTAATTGAATACCACCAGACTTTTATTGATTACTTAAAAATCTTAACTGAATACCGTTATGCTTTTAAGCTTCAAAACAATCCATTAAAATCTCAATTGAATACACCCTACCCCAAGTGCAAATCGGGACTTAAATCTCAAGTTCAAGTCGAGACTTAAAGGGGGTGTATTCAATTGAGATTTTAAAAGACTATTTAAGGATATAAAAAATCTAGTGAATTTAATTAGAATGTAATGAATTATAGGATTTTATTGATGGATTTGTATAATTAGGATTTTTAACATTTGGATTTTAAAGAATATATCATAAGATTTGAAAGGACCACATGGATTTATATCATAAGATTTATACCTGCACCTGACTAAATAGGGCTACAGCCCAAACCAAAATTTGAAACTTTTGTAAATACCTAGCCCGATAGATATAGTGAACCCAAAATTTCATACCCTTAAAAATAATAAATAATAAAATAATAAAATAAAAAAAGGTAGCCCATGCATTATCCATAACTACAGCAGCCGACCTGGACAAAAAGG
This sequence comes from Prunus armeniaca, assembly GCA_903112645.1. Classification (NCBI taxonomy): domain Eukaryota; kingdom Viridiplantae; phylum Streptophyta; class Magnoliopsida; order Rosales; family Rosaceae; genus Prunus; species Prunus armeniaca. Next base: position 4,955,922 of record CAEKDK010000005.1, on the reverse strand, counting down.
TGTTTGCTCCCAAGTTGTCGTTTGATATTGATGTGTCATTTTATGGGGTTAGAAGAATACATTTCCTTCAAGGATGAAAATAAGAATAACATTCATGGTTACAATAGTGCACTCCCATGGATGACAACCAACATAAATAAAAGCATAGTTCCATCTCTTGAAAGGAACAAAATCGATGTGGAGACTTTTAACTAATCCCCCCAAGTGTGCAGCTCATAAGATATGATTGTCTCCCTACGATAACAAAATAATGTTACACTAAATTGACTGGAAAATAACAATAACATTGATTTGATGGCATCAAAAAGACAATTTTGGAGTTCCAAATCATTTAGTTTGATGAATGACAGTTTGCATAAGGTTTCAACTTGGCTACGTTACATCACTCGAAGGATAATGCTTGCAGAAAATAAAAACAAGCACAATAAACAAGGTTGAACTGTGAAACCATTGACTGGGTGAAAACCATTGAGTGATGATAACCATGACTTAACTCCTACTCCTGTTTCAAGCCCAATTTAAACACCAGACATGCACCGTGAACACAGACACAATGAAATTTGAAAACTAGAAGATAATCAACGTACCTCTATTATCCTCATGACATCTTTCCCAATTAGAATGATCCCTTAAAATTGAAAAAAGAATAGGTAAGTTTTCAAGGATTTTCTTAAACCAACAAGGCAAGAAGATCAGCACAGCATGATTTGAAGGAAGAAGTACCTTGTCCACGAAGAGCTCAATGCATGTCTATTAATCTCCTCTAGCAGACAAAAAATTCTCATGTGAAAAGTCAGATAGATTAGGGTGGGATTTGAGATAGGGTTTGGTATTTGTACCTCCCACTAAAAAGTCTTACACAATTCCACATTTAAAAAAATCCTTCTAAAATTAGCAAGTTTTTAAATACCATAAGACTTTTTGTTACTTGTTTAAAGTCTTGATTGAATACTGTTAATGTACGCATTTTGGGTTTTTCTTTTGGCTTCCCTTGACAATTTTGTAATATGATTTTTATTATTTTTATCAAGCTCAAGTTTTAGATTAAGAATAGCCTCTCTAGGTGTTCTTAACTAACAACTATCCTATGGAGGTTCAAGTAAATTGTGCATTACATCACATTGCATTAAATTGATTTCATAAAATGATGACTAGTCATCTGTTTCTCGTATGACTAGTCATCTTTGCTCTGTAGGAATTCCAGCTGGATAACCAAGTTTTTTGTCCTATTCTCATTTCTCTCTCTGCTGCCTTGTACGATTCTGACCTAGGAAATTTGGGTAAAAACGCTTGCATTCCTCATTTGGCAGCCGTATCTTTTGGGTGGAAGTTTTGGAAAGTTTTGCTTGCCATTTTTCTCTTCTTCTTCCTCAAGAGAAAACCATATTTTTCATCTATGAGTTTTTCCAAATTGATTTCTTTTTGAAAAACTGCATTTGAAATATGAATCTGCATCTAGCTATTTAAAACACTCTATCATCTATATCTATGTTAGATTCAAGACTGATTTCTTCAAGAGTATGGTTTCTTGAAGAAATTGGTCATTCTCCTTTGAATCCAAATTTTGGTTTCTGTCTGAATTAGAGCTTGCAAGCTGGTGCCATGGGATGAATGAGCTGGAGAATGAGTTGTCATTGCCATGAAAAACTGAGCTTCAAGTTTTGCTAAGTTGGAGAAGAAGATTGCACAAATGAGGTATAGCTCATCTTCCTAAATAGATCTAGGTTTTTCTTGAGCCTGCTTGTGTTCCTTTGTAAGAATCTTTTTCTACTTAGTGGATTGCCTGGTTGGTTGATGACCCCCAGTTTTTCCCAATGGTGGGTTTCTGGGTGAACAATTTCTGATTTGCATCTCTGAAATGTTTCTAGGTTTGTGTTCTTGGTGGTTAACTAGTCATCATATGAAATTCTAGGTTTGTGTTCTTGTAGTTGACTAGTCATCATTATCTGTTATTTGGTGTTTACTTGATTATGATGATTTCACACACTTTCACCATAGTTGTTGCTAGCACAGGTGATGCCTAGATTGACGGGTCCTTCTGAGTGCCTAAGTTGTCACTAGTAGTCTTCTAGGGTTGCAGGTACATTGTGGCATGCTCTGTGTGTATTCTTGATTGTGGTTGTTCATGACTAGCAGTTGACTAGTTATAAGTGTATTTGGTCAAGGTCTAAAGTATGTGAAGATTGTTGCGTTTAAGTGTCATAAAATTTACCCCTCGTCACCTAAGTACCAATTTCAAATACAACTAGATTTTGACACTCTCTTTTAAAAATTATAATAGTCTTAAGGCAAAACGACAGTTGTAGTCTCTATAGTTTCCAACTTTTACCACTAAAGTCCCCGTGGTTTCAATTTGGTCACTTTTGCCACTGTGGTTTAGGATTCTAAGCAATTCGAGGGCACTTCTCAATTTCCGTCGGATTCCTTTTAGTTTTGTTAGGGCCTAAGCACGTACCCCTCACATGAAGGGGCATTACGATCAAATCGAGCCATCTTATAAACCCGAAACACTGGCTCAGCCTTACCCATTCGAATTAGGCGATTTTGGGGGAAGTTTGGGAGATGTCAAACTCTAGCCAAGTTCCAAGGTGTCAATTTTGTAATGGCGAAATGAGATTGAGAATCTCCAAGACATATAGGACTCGTGGGAGACGTTTTTGGAAATGCACTAAATCTTATGTAATATGCAAATTTATTTTTGTCAATTTTTGGGTATAAATGATGAATCTGGTTTTTGTGTTATTAATTTTGGAATTGTGCTATGCATGGAACACTTCATTGTGCTGGATTTATTTGGGATGATGAACCAGTTAGATTCAATCAAGCAAGTAGAGAGAATGAAGCAGTGAGAGGAGGTGAAGGCATTAATGGCTGCTTGGAAGATTAATTGCAAAAGCCCAAAAGGTTGTAAGACTCTACTGTAAATTCCCTAAATGGAATTAAGGATTTGTTGCTGTTGATTTGTGGATTTCTACTATTAATTTCGGTATCGTTGATAATGATTGTGGTTATGAAGTTGGTAAAAATTTGAAAATTGGCACCATTCCCATCTGTTATGTATTCTAAATGTTGTAATGTGTAAATTGAATGTTGTAGTTCTTTTGGTTTCGAAATTTGCAAGGAATGTGGAATGGAAGCTTTATTTTGATTCAAATCGCCTTATACAATTGACATTTGTTTCAATTGAAAAACTTGACAATTTCATGTTACAATTTCCTGCTTACTCATTTGATACAACAGAACGCTAAATACTGCTAACAATCAATCTACTGCTCCTATTCAATTCCAAAAAGAGTCATTTCAATTCCAAAACAACTTCAAAATGCTATTACATAACAAATGTTCCAGCAACTAAAAAGCTTCAGAATGTTAACAACTGATATCACATTCAAAACATGCATCAATTCAAAATACTTTTACATTTGAAAGGTGCAACAATTGAAAGGTTAAGCACTTCAAATTCATAAGGTCTAGTAACTGAAAGGTCCAGCACTTCAAAATACTTGTATATTCCCAACTTCAAATTACATTCCCAACTTCATTACTTCACAAAATAGTCAAGAATATGAATATGTTTCACTTCAGTTGGATTTCTAATTTATTCACTTCCTTGGTGCTTTCCTGGTCATTTCCATGGAGCACTACTGCTAACTCCCAACAGTCTTGGACCTTGGCTTGGAGTTGGATGCACATAAGCAGATGGATTCACAAAGACATAAGCGGTTGGATTCACAGAGGCAGAGGCAGATAGATTCACAGAACTCGATACACCTTGCTACAAAGTTGCATGTGATGAGCTTTTCTTGATCTGCATGAAAGAAAAAAAAAAAAAAAAAAAACAAAAAAAAAAAAAAAAAAAAAAAAAAAAAAAAAAATAAGGTTTATAATATACATCATAATTGGTAAAAAAATTTGCAAAATTATGAAATGAAACTCACAGGAAGCTTTCTTCTTTGCACATTCATTTGAGAACCTCTTGCATTCATTTCATACCCTCTTAAATTCATTTCAGAACCATATGCATTGGTTTGAGAACCTCTTGCATTCATTTGAGAATCAAATGCATTGGTTTGAGAACCAAAGCCTCTCTTTTTCTTTAAAGGATACCCAGTTTTCAATTAATAAAATGAAGGAAAAGAAAAAAAATTTGACCTAAAAAACAAAATTTGATGTTAACAACTAATAAAGTGAAGGAAAAGAAACTAAAACAATTAAAAAAAAAAAATTGAAACACCTAAAAAAAAGAAACTGAAACAACTAGGCTTTACTTGAGAAATGATCCTTCAAGTGGCACTCATCTACTCCAATGATGGGTCTACAACCAGTAAGAAAACCCTTTTTGCATGCATCAAGGCATACATAAAGCCTTTGAAAAAGTGGAGGAAGCTCCACCCTTATCTTCATTGTGCTTCCAACATTAGTTGCTCTGACCTCATCACAATACTCTCGTAACCTTAAATATTGCTTCTTATAAGTCCTTTATATTATCTCATTGGCCTTGTTCTTAACTCTTGCACATTGAATATCGGACACATTATACTCTAAGTCCCTCTTCACTACTTTCCTCAAATGCTTACACTTTATATCATGCTCATCCATGATACGATCTATGTACTTATGAGCAATGAACACACAGTTCACAAATGGGTTAGTAAAGTTTCGATGACAACTGTGCTTATCAATAAATGTCTTGATTAGCAGGGTTTGCTCAAGTTGCATAAAAGAAGCATGCATTTTCCACGTGCAATTTTTACATTGTGGAGTTATCCTCCTCTTATAATTTTTCACAAATTTAATATGACAATTGCCTTACACTGCATAATTTTTCATAGCTTTTTTCAAGTCTTCCTTGCTTCCAAATAACATTCCCTTCTCAAATTTAGGGTTATCCAAATCAGACTTACAAAACTCTGGAATTTTTCCTTCTTTCACCTTCCTCATATGAAGAGTAATTAGGAGAATCAAATTTTTACTCAGAGTTTGTACCACTGTCTTCTTCACAAGCAGCAGGCACAAAATCTTTAGGGAGATAAGTATTTCTTACTCTCCCAAAGTTGAACTGAAGATTTACATCAAATTCGTTGTTGTCATCTAGAGCAGCATCATTGTCACTCTCATAAATCTTCTTATCTGATTCATCAACACTATCTTCAAATTCTAATCTTCTTCTTATACCATCAATATCAGTGTCTTCTTCAATACTCTCTTCTTCACTATTTTCTTCTTCATTACCCTCTTCATTGATGACATTTCCAGCCAACTTTACAGGAACCTCTACAGTTCCTATATTAGGCACTTGTTCTACATATTCTTGGGTCAACTATGACTCACAATTAAAAATCTCATCAAAAAATGCATCTGGAACATCATCAAATGCTGCATTATAAAGCAATTGGGGTGGCCTAACATCTGGAAAATTTTAGCATAACCAAATAAGAACAAAAAAGCAAACCATGCATATTGAATATTTTATGTAAATAAATAGAGACACTATTCTTCCTAAAGCCTTTAGTAGTGAAAACATGCACGGAACCATTGCCTTTACTTCCTGTTCCAACAAAAAAAAAACCTTCACTTCCTAAAGTCTTTACTTTCCCACCAACTATTCCACTAAGAGACAAACTCAACCCAGTACAAAAGGCTACAAATCAAGGATAAGAAATAACACTGTAGACAATTGAAAAAATAAAGCATTGAAAGCAACAAACACTTTAACCATTGAAAGCCCTTATATCAAATTAAATCTAAGTTAAATAATCAAGCTCTTTCTAACCTGGTTTGTTCAAGCTTCCACTGCCTTCTCTTATGCTCTTCGTCATTTTGGTTGTGTAACCAGCTCCTTCAATCAATTAACTTTTACGCACATATGATAATTTTTTAATTAAACCATAAAAGGCTCAAAAGAAATCCCTAATTTATGTTTAAGGATTCGAGCCTTTGTGTTTTCTTTCTCTGGAGTAAGAAGAATGAGAATGTTGGGTTATTTTAGGGGCATGCGCTATGAATTGCAAGGGATTGTACCTTAATGCCCCTCCACTTATTCAATAACTAACAACAACTAACTAAAAGGAATTAACGAAAATTGAGAAGTGTCCTCAAATTGCTTGGAATCCTAAACCACAGTGGCAAAAATGATGAAATTGAAACCATTATTGGTAAAAGTTGAAAACCACAGGGACTACTAGTGTCGTTTTGCCTATTCTTAATGGAATACCACAAGACTTGTTTAAATTATTTAAAAGTTTTAATTGAATACCACAATACTTATTTATTCCAAAATAATATTTTAAAATATCAATTGAATATACCCTCGTAAAATCATGTAATTGCAATATATTAAAATCATAAGAAAATCAAATAATTATAAATTCGGCTGAAATCCATCATGTTAAAATCATGTAATTACAATATATTAAAATATCGATTGAATACACCCTCCACACCCAAACAGGGACGACTTTATTCCACGCGATCCTCACGTGTTGGTCGAACCCAGAAATTTCAGTGAGAGAGAGGAGGAAGAGAGCAAAGATGGAGAGAAAGGCAGTGAGAAGCGAAGCGATGGAGAGCATATCGGAGAGGCTATCGTCAATGGAGGGCCTCTACTTCCCTCGTGCCTTACACTCCAACACCGTCAATCCCTCCCAGCGCAAGGCCATACTCCTTGACCTCCTCTCTCGCGACGTCGCTGTTTTCCTAGGTACCCCGATTTATCTCTCTCCCACTCTCGGAGCTTTCTATGTTGGTATATTCTAACCCAGAAAGTTTTCAATTAGGGTTTTGAAGTAAAACCCTGACTTGATGATTGGTTTCTGGACAAATTTAGTGTAAAGTTGAAAAGATGAAAATTGTTCCTTTCGTTTTCGAGAAGATTAAGGAGAAAGAAGGAAGATTGTTTAGGTTTAGCTCAAAAAAAGCTCAGCTGCGTTTAAAACCACTGAAAGGAGATTTTTCTTTTTCTTTCCACAATCCTCTTTATTTGTATGCTGAGAGAACTGAGCAGAAAAGGATAAAGAATCTAACTTTGAAGTTGACGTGTTTCTCGAGGTTCTTGCTATTGTTAATCTCACTTAAGCAAGCCAAAGCAAAGACTCTTATGAGTAATTAGCCTCAGGTTGAGTCCATACTATCATTGTTTGAGGATTCGAATGACAGGAAATATAAGATGCCAAAATGTATGTTGATTGCTATGCTGCAGTGCTTCCGATTCATTGAAAATTAGGCAGAACTATTTCTTTGTAATCTAACAGTTCAAGTTAAATTCATTTCCATTTTTGCTAATACCCTTTTCTTGATTTGTTTTTTCAGAACGCTATGGATCGAAATTGACTTTTGATGAGCTCCAGGAGTTTGACGTGCTTAAAGATGATTATGAAATCAATTGGCATGTGAATCATCTTAGAAGTTTAATGAGCCCAACGTCAGATGAATTGAAGTCGAGGTCAGTTACAGTCAAGAACCGGAGGCGAGCGTATCTGAATAAACTGATATTTGATGGGCATTATTTCTCAGAAGATGCCATGAGGGAGAGGGAGCCATACTTGCATCACGAGTATGTAGGGAAGTTTCAGGATCCGATTGGAAGGAGCATGGCCAGACCTGGGGAGAGGTGGTCAGACACGTTGTTGAGGAGGGCAGAGGAAGCAATTTTGGTTGCAAAGATTAGAAGGGAGCAGCAAAGGTTGGGTGTTTCTGAGAGTGATTGGGTTGGTGGTGAGAGAAACCAGCAAGAAGAGCAAGAAGAGGAGGAGGAGGAAGAAGAAGAAGAAGAGGAAGAGGAGGAGGAAGAGGAAGAGGAAGAAGAAGTTAAGAAGGCTAACAGGGGCGCACAATCTGCAGAGGTAACTTATTAAACAATTAAAAGTTATTCTTGCAAAATTAAAGAAGTATTGTTGGCTGACTGCCACATTCTATATTCTATGTATATTTCAATATTTGTGCTGACTGCCACATTCCATGATAAAACATGAAAACAATATGGTGATAGTGATTGTGATTGTCTGCGTTCTCTGTTGAATTTTGGAGTTTTGTCTGGTGAGATATGTAATGACCAAAAACTAGTTCATAATTTATACTTTTTAAAAGAAGTGGGTTATGATGAGAATCAATGGCTATTACATAAGATTTCAGATCCCTCTCTCTTACTTTGGTTTTCTTCTATCACTGTAGTGACAAAATATCTGCTGCCTTATGGAAGAACACCTTGATTGCCTTATCCCTAGAATTCGAGTTGGATTCTAAATAATTATTGAAAAATAGACAAGGGTGAGGAAGTGGTGCTACAAGTTACTTTTGGTTTTATTTTTTATGTCAGTGGTCTATCCAGTGAGCATCACTGTTTTCATTCTAATACTATGTGCTATACTGATGAAACTTTAAAGTTATAGTAATCTCAACCAATTTGGTGAAAATGCTTTTTTTTAATGTTTTGTTCTTTGGTTCTTGTATGATTTAAATGCTTCTAATGATTTAGATATCTACTTGGCTCTTGTTAGTTGCTACAACATAGCTTGCAGGTTGTTCTAACATTTTTAGTTTGCCTTGTCTCTTATAGATGCTTATGGATCATCCAGATGCACCCAATGGTGCTCAAACTGGGGATCGTCTGGATGCGCCCAATGGTGCTCAAACCGTCACAGAAGAGCGCAGTGAGCAAGCAACTGTATCTGCAGCAGAGTTGCAAGATCAGATGGATCAGTTCACCCACATAATGCAGCAGAAGTTTTTGTTGGGAGAAGATAATGAGTATCTAGATTACTCAAAAATCGACAACGACGAGACCTTGGATGATCACTGGCAGAGGGAAGCCAACCATGACGCTGAGGAGAAGTACTTTGCTGAGGATTAAGAACTTAAATGCATATAGTCCTAGTTCTTGAGAGTTTTTTATTTTATTTTTAAATAACCTAGTGGTCTAGCATATACCTACTTTCTATGTACATTATGTGTAACCAGCACTTTGTTTTAGTTGTTTGCTGGTTTTTTCAACTGAAACATCTTAAGAAATACTTGAAAAGTTAATCCTTTTTACTGATTAAGATTATGCACATGTAAGATATCATAGAGCTCAAATATATTTTCACAAGTTTTTGAAGCCCTCTATCCTGAAGTGGGACTCAGAATATCATGGGCTGGAATTGGAATAAATACCTTCTTTCTTTTTTGTTATTATTTTGTTTCTACCCAGCACGCGTTTCAAATAATTCTGGAACATCATGGGCTGGAATCTAATCAAAACTGAGAATCTTCTGGATTGGTTGCTGATAAAGTATTCGATCGATCTTATAGAATTTGCATACTGTTTGCAGGAAATTTGTATAAAATCCAAGGCAAATAAAGTTGCACACGTACGCGACCATCCTATGAATTAATCTACGAATCAAGCAAAAACATACCTTCAATACAAGTCTCTGCAAGTAAGGAGATGCCTTCATCAAAGAAGATAATTGACGAAGACCTCACTGATTATCCACAAGGAAAAAAGATATCATAACTCAACCAGAAAGGGTGCATCAAAATCAAGTGTCTTTGTAGACGCCCACAAATACTGATACTACCTTGAAAGAACGCTAGTAGCTACTACTTCCTTTAGCAGCAAGAGAGACAATATACTATCAAGAATTTGACGGGGGCATCTCACTGATGCAGTCCACCACATTAATAAAAACAAAAAGAGTAGAGCACAATAATAAAATGATACATAAATAAATTTTCAAGTTACATATGAAATCTCTGTATTTTCTTCTTTTTCTTATTTTTTTTAAATTTTAATTTTTTAACTGCTCTTTTTTTAATTGAGTATTGTTTTACTCATTTACCCTCATCCATTAAAATCTCTGTATTTTAATATTTTACTTCACCAAGAGCATTTTGAAGGTTATTGAATGTTTCACTTTATACATAAAGAATGAGTGTTCCACCCTCTGTTTTATTTTTTCACCTATTTTATCTTCTCACCCATCGTGTAAATACAATCATATATTTCCACCCACTATTTTTCTAAAATATCATTTAATTATTAATTCAAATATTTATCCAGAACTCTCTCCTCCCCGTCCCCATTCCTCTACCTTTCTCTGCTCTATGTCCCTGTCTTATTCTCTCTGCTCTCTTTAAAAAAAAGTATTCAAAAGCAACCAACGTGAAACTCCTATCCCTTCTGTCTTTAAGATCTTCGCAAGCATCACTCTTTCTCGTCCGATTTATTTTTTTTTTTTTTTTCAAATTGCAAATTCATGGCCACAACTCCTTTCCACTAACTGATTAATTATTATTTGAGCATATGTCCTTGTAATGTTTTGTTGTCCAATTACCAAATTCATCTTTCTCTTGTAAAATTAAATGGTGGTGGCCACAACTTTAGCTTGATTTTTTTTTTTTTTTTTTTGGGTGGGTCGAAATTGCAATTCATTGCAAACTCTCAAAGGGATAGAGAACAGTACAAACAAAGCCAAGCAAAAGCACCGCCCAGAAAACTAGAAAATAAACATGAACAAATCTAGTTAAAACCAGTACAGTATCGCATAAAGATCATGTTCCTAAGCCGAACCTAAAACGTCAAAAAACCAACAAAAAGGCATTTACCCCACATAAAGGCATATAGCCCACAAAGAGGTATTACACCCACATTTAGCAAAAAACCCACATTAAACATAGAATACATAGAATAAAACACATAAAACCTAGCCACCACAACCAAAAAGAAACTCCAAGCCGCCACCACCAGCAAAGGGAAACTCCCTGATTGTAGTTGGACACACCACCAATCACCATCATGAAGACCCAAACACCCGTAGGTCAATAAACCAAGCCAAAAATCACACAGAACATAGGCCACCCAAGATTCACAAACATATCCAGAATTAACCCAACCCATACATCCACAAGACAGCAGCCAACCAAAAAAAAAACGAGAAAACCCATTCCATAGCCAGGAGGAAAAGAACCAAGAACCTGGAAGGAGGTGGTGCAAGCACCCAAGCTAGAGATCTACACACCTTCCAATAAATACGCATCAAAACGTGTTTGAAATTTGCAGCTACAACCCAAGGATAAGGCCAGATCGAAAGGGAGGTGAAGGAACCCAGGTGAGCCATGGATTTTGGGTCAATATGGAGCAGGACCTGCAGGGTAGATATGGTGGTGAAAGGGGAAATCATGTCCAAGGTCTTCATCCCACCATATTGGAAAAAGGAGGAGAAGGAGAGAAGTGAGATTCAAGGAGGAAGGAGGAAGAGGAGGGGAGGGGATGGGAGGAGGGGGAGACCACCTACCCCCTTAGATGCGGCGCTAGGGGTTTTTGGTTTTTTTGCTAGGGTTAGAGAGAGAACGGAGTATCATTTTCGGGTTTAGACTCCGTGCTCGAGACATAGACATAAAGTTTGTGACTTCTCGGGATGAGCAGGAAATGATTTTGATATAGGCTTTGCTACCCTTCTGAAGTGGTACCATTTGTAGTTGTAGACCTGGATTTTGGAGAATCATCAAAAACATATTTTGATATGTGAACAGATATTTTGAGGTGAGAAAAAGAAAGGATGCAGAAATGTTGAATTTTTCTTTAATTGATTGTGTGTTTTTTTTTTCCTGTAAATGTTAGGTCTCCTTAGAAGTCATTCTATAAAGGAGGAGTAAGTTTGTCTTAAAATTTTTGAAGATAAAGTGAGTAAAGAAATAGGACAGGGGATGGAAATAGTAACAAACTCTACTTGTTTGGGAGTGATTCTAGATAGACCAAAAATCACTTTTATGGAGAATCACTTCTCCATATAATCACTTTAGGTGGTTTTAAGTGATTTTATAGATAAGCAGACGAAATGTGCTTCTCCCCATAATCACTTAGGACCATTTTGGCATTGTTGTACTGTGAAAATAATAGATGTGAGATAAATCAGTTGTGAGAGAAATCAGCTATGAGATAAAGCAGTTTAGCGTTGGTAAACTTTTTGTTAAAAGTATTGTTAGTACTGATTTATGCATAATCAGAAAATGATTGCTGTATAATCATCAGTGCCTCTTCGAAACTGATTCCTGCATAATCAGAAAATGAAAGCACATCATTAGCTGCTTTTTTTTTATAGCTTTCTATTACAATAATGTTTAACAATAAGTGATTTTCTCATAGTTTATCAAATAGGTTGGGCTTCTCAAAAAAATTTTAAAATCACTTATCACCTCAAATAAGCAATATCAAATAAGCACTAAAAGTGAAAGATTGCTTCTCTTCAAAAATGATTCTGGCCTATCAGCAGCAGATGACCATTTTTGTTATTTAGCAAATCAAAAGCCAGCCGACTTCTTTTGCACGTGACAAATAGTACAATCCATCATCATGCCTTTACCACCGTGGGCCCCCCCCCTTCCGCTGCCTCCCGTATAAAGAAAGAAGAATGTCAACCCAATTTCTTTCTTTCCTCATTAAGTTCCCGTTAATTTCCAGCTTAATCATACTTGCTTTTAAATTTTAATCAATCAAATTTAATTTAAAACCATAAACAGCGAAAATATCTCTGGCCACAGCTCCACTCCCATTGGCTACCCCCACCCAACAGGGCCCCACCTGACGATCTCCCCAACATTCCCCAGTCACCTGACACGTGTCCATATCCTCTCTCTCTGTGCAGAATCTAAACGACCAAACTCTAGATCTCCCCTCATCAACAATAAATCCAAACGAGTTGTCGTTCGTTCGCTTGCTAGCCACTCGCCACTCGCCAACGACGATGAAATTACCAAAACACCCTCCGTATATAAATATAAGCCTCCCCCCCCGATCTCTCCCTCTCTTCCCTCTCTTTGCTTCGCACTCTTATTCTTCTCTCGAAGCTGAGTTGGTGACCCGAAAACCCGAACCCGAACGAACGAACGAATTCCAGAGCGGCATGAGTTAGCAATCGAAACCGAAAACCCCTAGACCCTCAGCCCTAGGGTTTTTTTAATTTTTGTAATTTCATTTTTTTTTGGGGGTTAATTGTTAATTTTCGATGCTGGGGTGAGAAAATTTTGGGCATCAAAGAAGAAGAAGAGATGTATAGGGAGCGAGGGGTGGGTGGGTCGAAGACGACGGAGGTGGGGCCCGCCGTTGATCGGAAGCGGATCAATGACGCTCTGGACAAGCAGCTCGAGCGATCCTCGCCGTCCACTTCTAGGGCAATCAATGGCAAGGATAAGCCGCTTATCATGGGGGGAAAGCAGCCTCCATCTGACCACAGAGACTCTCGCTCTGCCGCTGCCTCTCTTGCCAAAACCAATTGCTCCGATGGTTTGAAATTTTCTTTATGTTAATTTGATTAATTGGAATTGGATGCCTTCTCCTTGCTCAATTTGTTTCCTTTTTTATTTTTTGTGGGTTTCTATGAAAGTAGAAGAGTAGAGATCGATTGCCTGCTTCGGACAACATCGTTGATATGTTAACAATCTATGCTTTGCTTTGGTTTGTTGCATTAACACGAGTGTAGAAAAAATAAATGAAGGGTTTGAAATGGATTCGCATTTGGATTAAGTTTTCAGAAATGGGGTGCATCTGGGCAGTTGGATGCATTGATATAATTTTTTTTTCCCTTAATGATATCAACTGGATTTGTGTACATACTTGTTTTAATTATAATGCATTGTACACATATTACGAATTGTGTTCCGTTTGATGTCATCGAAACATGTTAGTGGTATTCAAAGGGATGAAATTGGACTTTCTGTATGAGCTTTCCATCTATTCGTTGTGACAACTAAACCTTAAGTTTATCCTTTGCTATAGCGGTCTGCCCATGATTTAATGTCACCGTCTTTTCTCTTCCGCAGGCTTATCCATACAAGAAAAGCTGTAATTTTGTGGCCCCACTAGTTAGTTGTTCTGTCGGATGTCCCATCCCTTCCTTCGCATAATTTTACTGTCCATTAAACTGCCAGGTCCAGAATCCGGAAGTTACTGAGCATTGTTTAGTATTTGGGAAATTTACTTGAACTTTTGCTAGAGTCCGTTATTTGCAATAGGATATGGGTTTTTCTAGGGAGTGATACCAAACAGTTTGGTGTTATATCCTTTTTTGATCTGGAGTTTAATGATAAATTTTGTTCTTGTAGTTTGAATGTATCCCTATTTTATAAAGAGCAATGGTAATAAACTATGTCTCAAGATAGAGAGTAATTTTCATATTTGAAGTTCATTCTCTTACAAGTGGTTCTTTGCAAACTGTTTGAAAACTTGGTTTCTTGTTTTTTACATTACTATTGAGTATTAAGGAAATTCACTTTTCTTGATTTTAAATATCTGCTTCTATCCCACTCTCCCTACCCCAGAGAAAAAAATTGATACATGCTACCATGGACAGAAGGGTTGCACATAGAACACTATTTATCATCTTTAAACTTCATTGTAATATGTGATGTATTCTACTCTGGTGAAGTTTGATTTATGACGAGTAGGTATTGTAAAATTGGGGTGCACATCTCCTGGAAAAACAGAATGTGTGAACTTTGTTTAGTTTATAATTATATTTTTGTTCATCTGCACTTTCGGTTGTTGGTTTTGTTTGGTTTGTCTTGCCTATTCATAGATATAGGCTACCAGTTCTGTAAATCTACTAATGGAAATGTATCTACATTGACTGCAGAGGAATCTGAAACAGACAGTGAAGAGTCAGATGTTAGTGGTTCAGATGGGGATGACACATCTTGGATCTCATGGTTTTGCAATTTACGAGGAAATGAATTTTTTTGCGAAGTTGATGATGATTACATACAAGATGATTTTAACCTCTGTGGGCTAAGCAGTCAAGTGCCATACTATGATTATGCACTTGATTTAATTTTGGATGTTGAATCTTCTCACGGTAAGCTTGATGTTTCAAAGTATTTCACGTTGCCTCCATGTGTGTTCTTTCTTGCAGCCATGTGATTAAGCTATATTTTCTATATAATGAAAAATATGATCAATCTGTATTTCTGTAAGAATCTTTTCCATGGAGTCGCGAACTTTTTAAGCTATTTTTCTTGAAATTTGTTCTTTCACCAGCTTAATATTAAAGGATGATTATTTTTGAACTCAAGAAGCTACTTTCTGAAGCTGTTTTTAAAAATAAAAAATAAAAAATCCAGACCCAATTCTACTGTCTAGAAAAAAAAATTAGAACGAACATCTTGTTTCTCCCTCCTCCCCTATCCCACCACTTTTTAAATTTTATGACTATTTGTGTGATCAGCCATTTGGTTTTTTGCCTATTTGATATATACTTTTGGCAGGTGATATGTTCACAGAAGAACAAAATGAGTTGATTGAATCAGCAGCAGAGATGCTTTATGGTCTAATTCATGTTCGATATATATTGACAAGCAAAGGCATGGCGGCCATGGTAAGTTTCTTTTCTTGATTGTCTGTTTGAAACTTTCATGCTTTCTTGACTGTAAAATTTGTGAACTGGCTAGAATTGTGCTATTGGATCTACAGCTAGACAAGTACAAAAACTATGATTTTGGTAGATGCCCAAGAGTTTTCTGCTGTGGACAACCCTGCCTCCCAGTTGGCCAATCGGACATCCCACGGTCAAGCACTGTAAAAATATATTGCCCCAAGTGTGAAGATATCTACTACCCTCGATCGAAGTATCAAGGTAGTATCCTTTATATATTGAACGTATATTTACAATTGTTGGCTGCATAAACAGCCACTTTGTCAAGAAGCTGAGCATTAACGTTGGTTTTTATTCCTTTGCTGGTTGGCTTCTAAATATCTGGAAGCTGAACATTAACATCTTGTTTTATGTTGAGATGGGGGTTATTTCTATTAAAATTTAATTTGTAGGTTTTGTCCTGGAAGGATTGTAATTGTCAGTTAGAAACTGGCAAGTAGGTTGAAACCATTTTTCCAATGTTTCCTTTAGGTAAATTATTTGTTTCATCTGATTCACTTGCATTTATAAGTAGATTCTTGTGGTGTCTTTTTAAAGGGTATGGCTTTGGGGTCTGAAACTGCTTCCTCTATGGATGGCTAAGCATCAATGTTCATGTTGACAAATTATAACAGCTTAGTTTTGTCATTTGAGAAGTTTTTGTTAGTTTCCTTATTGATATCTGTTGTCTATTGTAGTCAATTTCTCGTTTTTATATGCTATTTGATTCTTTATTTTTTGTTAGAAACATGAAATTACTGTGTATTTTGCTAGCACCTTGCGTTTATCAGTATCATGTCATGTACTTTGTTGTCTATAACATCATTATGGGGTTGGGTCAATTTCATGGTCCAACACCATGCTCGCTAGTTTTGCCTGCATTAATTCCTGAGTTACTTAACTCTATCTAGACATTGATGGAGCCTACTTCGGAAGTACATTTCCTCACCTGTTCTTGATGACATACGGGAACCTGAAGCCTCAGAAGGCATCACAGAGCTATGTTCCTAGAGTGTTCGGATTCAAGCTTCACAAGCCATGATGCTGGAATTTCAAGCTTCAGCTAGGGTGGTGGAGTTCATGGGAGACTTGCTTCCCTCTGTCATTAATGCTCTTGAGAGTGCGGTGGAGTTACTCCTCCAAATTATCACAATATAGATTTCCTCTTAATGTGTTCCTGGATACACTATCAATCATATTTGCAGCCATTCCAAGCTTCATTTTCAATTTTAGCTGCATCTTGGTGAGCTTCTATAGAACTTCTCAGTTTGGTTTTAGTATTAATAAGTACTTTGTAGTGGTTTCTGCCGACTTGTTTTCTTCATTTTCTTATTAGCTCAAGTTGGATTATTTAAAAACACTCCGAGAATAGCCACTTCATCTCACTACAATTTTCGTCTATCCTCAGAATGTACTGTTTAGTCTTAATCTTCTTGTCTAATGATTTTAGATTCAAGTCAACAGTAGGATGTATGCACTTAATTGTTGGAATATAGTAATCATATATACCATCTGCGTGCAGGTATTTTCATTTTTGACCTAATATTCTTTAATTTTTCTTTGTTTAATATGTTGCTTTCCTTTTAAAAACAAAATGCTGCTTTCCAAAACAACTTCTTTTTGGGGGAAGAGAATTCAAAGTTATAAATTAGATATACTAGTTAAAAACGGAAAACAGAAAGTTGGGATTCTTTGATGTGCAACTTTGGAGTAAAACTAACATGTAATGTTTCATACTCCTTTCCTTCAATAAGATAGAGCGAGATAGAGAGTATGAAACATGGGATAGGTAAATTTGTACAAATGGTCTACCCTATGTCCGGGGCAATGTTACCAATTGATCTATAATTCTTTTTCTTTTAATAGAAACTAGTTTGATTTATTTTTTGGTTGGAAAAAAATGACTTGTTCATCAAGAGGAGTTGAAAAAATTAAGAGCATTTATTTCTGTACACGATGTCGAGTTTCTAATTACTTGCTTGGATAAAAAAAACAAAACAAAACAATTTATACATCCATGGAACTCTTGACGGCCGCAGCACAAGAGTAAGAATTTGGCTTCATTATGGAGAGATGTTGAACCAATTGATTGATCCACAGTGTCAAACCTGAAGATTGAAATTAAAGGTTTCTTTTATCATAAAATATGGCCATCAATGATCAAGATTAGAGCAACTATGTAAAAATCTTCCAAAATACTTTTAAAAAGACTATATATTTTAAGAATACGTCATAATCAAATGCATATGAAATTCCAATTAAACAATTAATGAGGTTCAATCAAACGTTACGATTGTCAAAGTTCACGGCAAGCGACACAAAAACTACAAACGTCATTAGCATTATCCTTGTTTACGCAGTCAGCGTTATCTTCCAGCATAAAAAACAGTCAGCGTTATCCAATCGGATAGTGCCACGTGTGTTTCCTTTTTCAAATTTAAGAAAGAGCAAGGGCATTTCAGCAAATATTCTATAATCTCGGGGTTGTATAAAGAAGAAACAAACCACCGCAGGTCGGTTTCTGCCAGAAAACCAGACATGAATACCACAGCGCAGAAAAAAGAAACAGCAACATAACACACAGATATGCACCAATTGCTCTGAATCTAGGGAAACCCAAAAACCCACAGGTACAGAGCCACTCACAGAGAGAGAGAGACAGAGAGAGAGAGAGAGAGAGAGAGAGAGAAAGAAGAAGAAGAATGAGAATTTGTATGTAAATGCAACACAGATCGGAAAAGTAAAGAAAAAGCAGTGGCTGAGGCCAATCCAACACTTGGAATTCATCCAATTTCTCATCAAAAGCACTTCTAAATCCATATCCAAATCCAGTTATCCGGATACCCAATTTTTCCGACACATGTCACCAAACTACCCACCTGATCATTTCTAAGCAACCCAAACAGAGACATCACTCACCATCACCAAACCCACCAACACAACCTCACCAAAATCCCACCCAATTCAAATTCCATGAGGAACCCATCTCCAAGTTTCTCTTGCCATTACATGCCCTTTGCTCAGCTCCCCACAAAAGGCCTACAATGAACCAAACACCTTCCAGTCTTTCCCACTCTCCTACACTCTCCTCTCTTCACCACCACCACCACCACCACAACCAAAGTTCTTTGAATTCAGGCTCTTCTTCTTCTTCACATTCATTTCTGTGTTCTGCTTCACTTGCAATCATTCCCTTTGCCACGAGATCACTGGCTGTTAAACTTTTTCGCCATTTCCGCTGTGCCCATTTGCTCAGAGTCCACTGTCGCTTGCTTATCCTCCTTTCAGTGCCTTCCCTTTACTTCATCACAAGTCCTCGCCGGTCTTTCCTTCTTGATTTCCTCTCTGTAATCGCTTTCTCGGCAGCCCTTTTGATTTCTCTGAATATTGCACTTCCTCGTTTTGTTTCAATTCGCTTGTTTCTTTCCCGCTCTTTGCCAATTAAGCTTTGTTCATCTTCTTGCGTCTCTAAGCCCCCTCAGCCTGTTCTTTGGTCAATTGGGCCGAAGCCAAAATTGGAGAAAAGGCCAAATTCTGGGTCTTGGGTGCAGGTTTATAGTAATAAGGATGTGTATGAGGGTGAATTTGATAGAGGAAAGTGTTCAGGAAGTGGGGTTTATTACTATCATATGAGTGGGAGGTATGAAGGTGATTGGATAGATGAGAAGTATGATGGTTATGGTGTGGAGACTTGGGCAAGAGGAAGCCGGTATCGTGGACAGTATAGGCAGGGGTTAAGGCATGGGATTGGGGTTTATAGATTCTTCACTGGTGATGTTTATGCTGGAGAGTGGTCTAATGGGCAGTGCCATGGGTGTGGAATACTTACGTGTGAGGACGGGAGCCGGTATGTTGGGGAGTTCAAGTGGGGTGTCAAGCATGGACTAGGCCATTATCATTTCAGGTAAATTTACTCTCTTCTTTTAGATATGGTTATTGTGTGTGATGTTATGTTATTTGGGTTTCCAGGATATTGATGTTTTGAAATAAACACTGATCAGTGGCGATGTTAATCTACGTGGTCTGATATGTTTGGAGTTAGTTTGTTAACACTAGTCAAGTAGATGATGGCCTACGTTTTCCTGCGTGAAGCGGTGGGAAAGGTTGATGGAATTGAAATGATTATGTACCCTCCCTAAGTTACTATGTCGTCTTTTGATCTGGCGTTGGAATTTGTGCGCTAGCTTGTAGGTCAGTTTACCCGTACTCTTTTACAGTAGTAGGAAGTTCAGTTGCAAAATTCATAACAGGACTTATCAGACCTGTGTGTATTCTACTTAGGTGAAACATGGGAACAAATGTTTTGAATAAATCTCAACCTAAAAAATATTCTTCCTTTAGGAATTCGTAGAAATATTAGAGGTATACATATTGGTCAGGGTTGTCTAAGGTTTTAGGTATTATGAGCTTAATGGAACAGTTATGCACTTCGTACCAAGTTTAGTTAGTTTTGTCTCTTTGGCTAGGAGTTTGTTTGTTTCAATCATGAGTTCATAGATGTCAAGTCTGTTTGGCCTTAAGTTGTTATACCTATTATGGTTCTTTCTCATAATTTACCAAAGCTCAATACTTTAAGGATTCACTTTCTGGGTTATGACCAGGATATGTATTAGAATACCTAGAATAAAAGATAGTCAAGTCTTTTGGCGAAAAAAAAAGGCAGTTAAGTCTTTAAGCCTCATGGAGTTTGGAACCTATCTCATACTTTATTGCCTTCACCAACACATTCTCTACAGGGTCCCTTGAATCTCCTTTTAAAAAAATAATAATAAATGACAGCCATAGAATTTGGCCCCTGTTCTTTTATATGCTTAATTACGTTGCTGATGTTTTTGGCACCTGTGGACAGGAAAACTGATTTAGTTTCCTCCATTTGACTGTCGTGTCTGTGTGTTTTATGTGTGTTGTGTGTGTGATCTCACACATGTTAAGAAAACCTGTTATATGAGAAGTGCATCCAATCATTTTTGGTCTTCAAGCATATGCCAAGGAAGGAGGGGTTAGTGGTGATCGTTTGATATATGCAAGTGAAAGTTAATTCACAAAACCACATCAGTGCTGATTGCTACGTGTGATTGTGCAGAAATGGGGATAGGTATGCTGGGGAATATTTTGCTGACAAGATGCACGGTTTTGGAGTATATCAGTTTGGGAATGGGCACCGGTATGAAGGAGCCTGGCACGAAGGAAGAAAGCAGGGACTTGGTATGTACACTTTCAGAAGTGGGGAAACACAATCTGGGCATTGGCAAAATGGGGTTCTAGATATTCCCAGTGTGCAAAATACCCATCCTGGATCTCCCCGTGCTGTCAACCATGCCAGAGTGCTTAATGCAGTCCAGGTAATTGTGTTTTATGTCCTTGTGGTATTAGTATTTCTTTAGAATAAATTCTGCTTGAAATGTGATGGTCTACAACCATAAAATATTTTGGAATAAGTTAGCTGGACAAGCTTTGTGCAAAGTATTTTGTATTGTATGTTGTTGTTTTGGTTATTAATTAAAGTTTAGTAAAACACCATCAATAAGTTATATCTTCTTGTATACATCATTTTGATGCTTTTGAAACCGACTCACAATGAATTTGTCATACAAGTAATATTCCTCATCAGAACACCAACCAGTTAGATCTTTTTCTTTTCACTTAAATTTAATTGATGTGTGAAGGAGCAGCCATTGATTTAGATTAGCTTTGCTTGTTGAGGATAACTTTCTACTCAGTGAACGTTTCTGCAATCTAAATTTCTAGTTGCTTGATGATCCCAATGAAAAAATTGAAAAACTTTTAAAACAATAAAACATGAAGTTTTTACAAAGACTTGGAAGTTACACTGAGTGAGTTTGGTTTTTATGATTTTGTACGTATTAGATGTCTCCTCCTCGTTTATGGAGAGCTTCATGATTGCATTTTTGTTGGAATCTATTGGAAGTTTGTGGATGCATGAGTTGTACCTACTTCCACTATAGATGTCATCAGTCATTAGAGTTAGACTCGCTTTTGGGTTTTAACGCTATGCTGCCAGAGCTTTTCCTCAAAGAACGACAGCTTTGCAATAGAAATACTCAGAAGTTGATTTATGTGGAACTGCAAAAAACAATTATGTGCACAAGCCCTCACCACTAAGATAGTTTTCTCACTAAAAACCATCTTATGAGCAGGAAGCACAGAGAGCTGCTGAGAGAGCATATGAAGTGGCCAAAGTGGATGAAAGGGTGAGGAAAGCCGTAGCAATAGCTAATAAAGCAGCAAATGCTGCAAGAGTTGCAGCTGTAAAGGCTGTGCAGAAACAGATACACCCATTACAACAATGATGGCAACAGCACTACCCTGCAGCTCACCTCAGCTTTACAGACCATTCAGCATCAACATCATGCTTCTGTGGCTGAATCGTCACAGCGTATTTTTATTTACTGTTAGACAAAGCCACAGAAGCACGAGGAAAGAGGACCACACAGACCGGTCATTTGCTTGTCTTTTCTTTTCTGTTTCTTTCTTCTGCATTTATGTTGTGATGGGGAATGCAAGGTACCTGCCTGGAACCACATTCAGTCATTGATATATATGGCTGATTGAGGAGCAGGCAGGCCTTCCCCTTTTTGTAGCCTGAACAATATGTACATAGGATGAGTAAGAGTGTCCAAGTTATAAACCAAGGTTAGCAACTCGGCACGAAGGTTCCCGAATTTAGTCCATGGTTCGAGTTTACATTTTTGCTTCCTCTTGTAAAAGCTACTGCTTATTATTGTATGTAATTGTGCCTGGATGAAGACTATCCAGTCTGGTGTTATTTGTGTACTATGTTCCCTCCTGTAAAGAAAAAAAAGAAAAGAAAAAAGAAAGGGAAAAAGCAGAGAAATGATGTATAATGTATATGAGGATGAACTTGCAGCCTAATTTTCTTCACTTCCTTTATGCCAAAATTAGTGTTTGAAGGATCACGGAGACTCCACTATAGATTGATTTTAGGTTTTTAGGTCGGTGATCCACTTTCCTTTTTCTTTCTAATGATGAAAACGAAGTGCATTTGATGCATCTCATGCCGAGAAAATCACGAAGGCATGTTTTAATGCGGCCTCGTTTTAATTTAGCGGATTGGATGGCTACAAACACAAGATGGAAGATAACCAACTTTGGGTTCGGGGTATCCAATTCTGGTGGAAATTCAGCCATTCCTTACAATTCATGTGATGCTGTGGTTCGTTGAGAAGCAAATCAAGCCGCAGATGCTGGTCTTTCAGCCAATTCTCCATTAACTCAAAGCCAGTGGAGGATAGAGAAGTGAGATTGTAATCAACAGATCTCTGGCAGCAAGGGAAAGATCTGCCAACATGACGGTGCGTACAACGACGACTTATTTCCCAAACAAGCAAAACTAATAATCCAAACAACCACTACGCAAAAAGAGCATAAGACCATTCGAAGTATTAAACATAAATCCAGAAACTATTTCGATTGCATTGAGAACACACCCAAATTCCAACAGGGAAGCTAAAAATCTCAGATTAAACAAATACTACAAGTCAATGTGGCCTTCCATCTAACAAGTTCTTCAAAATATAAGCAAACAAAAGGAGAAACATTCTCAAAACTGTTTGAAAGTCTATCAATACTTGCAACTGCTCAGAGCGTAGTAGAGTGGAGTAACCACAGCTCAACTCTCAGTTTGCTCCCTCAGCCTTCTGATTGTGCTCCTAACCGTCACTGCACTAGCAGTGCTGTTAAGAAAAAACGAAAAATCAATAAGTTGATTACTTGGACTGAAAATTAAAGGAACTTTGACTAAAGAGAAAAAGGATTCTTACTTCAAGGTATAGGCACCGCCCGCCTTCACTTTTCCGCAGTCCTTGCATCCCCAAATTCCAACAGCCTTTCTTTTCACAGCATACTATACAACAAGGAATTCAAAGATTTTATTATTTTTCAATAGACAAGAGTAAGACTAAATTTGTTGAGGAAATAGAACCGCACAACCTTGCCGCAAAATTCACAGAAATACTTGCTGTGTTGACTGACTTCCATCTTCTTAATCTGCTTACGCAGACTAGCACCATAACGGGTTCCTGCAATAAATGGCAGAAAATAGAATCATATACACTTCAATGCAGAATTAAAACTTAAACATACAGTGCCATCAGGAGATCATGGTATGCAGCATTGTTGCCCAGAGAAAAAAAAAGTGTAGCAACATAGGAACAAATATTTCTCTTACCAAAAAGAGAAGCCCATCTCATACAATTTTGGAGAAAACAAAACAGAAAATGGAAAAAATCAGGTGTAATACCAACAACCAATCCTACCATTACACCTAATCTCAGCTACTTACATACTGGAAACTCAATGTTTTAGCATAAAACCACAACATAATCTGCATGTCAACCAAGTAAAAAAAAACCCACTAAAGCCAATGAATTTCAGACATATAATCATAAAACACCATTACACAAGAAATAGGAAAGACAGAAATGAGATCAATATATGGCTCAAAGGCTGAAGCATAACAGAGAACATAGTACATGAGAATAAAAGCACCAGGCACTTACCATATTTCCCAACAATACCCGCCTTCTTTGTCCTCTTCGTCTGCCAAAAAAAAATACAATTTCTTATAAACACACAACGCTTGGAAATACCAAATCAATATGCAATAAAATTCATCCAAGACATTTTCAAAAACTAAATTCACAAATCTTACGAAATGAAAACCATAACCCAAAATCAAGACTTTTCTTCATTTTCCCTAATTCAGAGCTAGTTCAAGATAACAACACGCTTTTACGATTTGGTTCCACAAAAATCAAGCCTATATTACAGAGCATTTTTCCCAGAAAACTTAAACAACAAACAAATTTCTGTGAAAACAAACAGTCCATAAGTAGAAAGAGATAGAGAGACAAACAGTCCACAAGTAGAGAGAGAGAGAGGTACCATTGTTGTGGGCACGAGGGTCGTTGGCTGTGAAGGGCTGAAGCGGCTGGTACTGACTTCTCAGAGCAATAGAGGAAAACCCTAACTTGGTTTGTTCTAATTTATAGAGCCCAAATGGGCTGGATCATTCTAAAACGGGTCAACCCAGCTGGGTTTAAAACCAAACAAATAAGTCTTTGTTGAGGGTTAAAAAAAGCCCAAATAACATGAGAAACTCCGTGTAGGCCTAATCACCAACGAACCAAACCATATCATTAAAAATGAATTGGACGTGAATGTACAACAAGTTCCGTTGTAGTCTAGTTGGTCAGGATACTCGGCTCTCACCCGAGAGACCCGGGTTCAAGTCCCGGCAACGGAAATTCTTTTTTTGTTTTTTGTTTAAAGCTGAACTCTGAAGTCAGTTATGCCAAATTATCTTAGCCAATGAGTTCTTTTTATTAAAAAAAATAAAATCCAAATGATTGAAAATGAATAGCAAAAATGAAGACAGATGCATATGGGTTAACTCGATGGTAGAGACGCCTAGATTAGGGCTCGTAATGGTTGTGTCAAGATTATATATGTATTAAAAATGCCCAATTCAAACTTGACCTGTTTAATGAGTTAACCCGTTAATTTTCTGTGCGAGTTTCAAGTAATGTCGGATTGATCCGCTAAGTGGTAGCAAATAAAAAACAAAGTTAACTCTAAGTTAAGTAATATGACACATGTTGAATAATTAGAGAAGGTTCCGCTACCTGTTTAATAAACGTATCATTTACGAGTTAACCCGTTAATTTTTCGGGCAAGTTTCAAGTCGTGTCAGGTTGACCTGCTAAGTGGTAGCAAATAAAAAAAACAAATAAAAAATCCTAGATTTTGATAATTAAATTAAGTAATTGCATTTTTTATTTTTTATATAAAATTGTGATTGCATTTTTCCTCTCTCTATGTATGAAGATTGAGAAAGAGAAATAAAATAAATTTAAAAAATGAAGAAAATGAAGAATAAAAAAAAGGGTTGGCGGGTTGACCCATTTAATAAACAAGTTATATAAGTATTTTAACGGGTTAACGGGTTGACTCAAAACTCACCCGTTTATAAATGGGTCAATGACGGGTTTACCTGAAAATGACCCGAAAATTTAAGAGAGCTTCACTAATATATTCAAAATAGGAGCTGAAATTATATTAAAAAAAACCACATGAAATGCATTTTAGAAACACACCCAAAATCCATTTACTACATAAAAAATGAGTGTTAAAGTTCCTATAAATTACATGATTGCCATTGATAAACTTAAAACAAGCCCAACATAAAAAACTAAAAAAAAATCCAAAATAAGCCCAACAAGCCCGAAGTACATTATTAATACCATATCATAGAAGTACATTGTTAATACCATATCATAGAAGTACATTGTTAATACCATGTTATAGAAGTACATTGTTATTACCATGTCATAGAATTACATTGTTAATACCATTTCTTACCAAAAAAAAATAAATTCCAAAATAGCCCAACAAGACATCCGATATCCTTTGCAGAAACTACCTCCAATTGTCCATAATTTCATCAGAAACAATCGAAAAAGCAAAAGGAAATACCTCAATAAGGAAAAAAAAATACACTGTTAATACTATGTTATAGAACTATCTCCTTAGTAAAAATCACATTATTCATATCATAAACTTCAAGTGCACAGTTATATATAGAGCAAAATATAGAGCATGCTTTGTTACTGAAAATCTGTTAATACTATGTCATAAAAGTCTATTGTTAATATTATTTTATAGAAATCAACTCAATTGCATGGTATGAACAATATAACAACTGTTCATACCACTTACTGGAAGTTAACGACTACATCATTTTCTTTGCATAATAGGTACGATAAAAGTGTACAACTCCATAACACTCAAAATCAATACTCAACAATGATAAAAATACAGAGAATGACTCTATCTCAACAATAGTTGCAAGTCTTGACATTCAAAATTTTTGGTACTCATGATGCATCATAGCCAAATGTGGCCATTGACAGTCATGAGATGAGAACTATCATGTTGAAAGCATTTGGTCTAATAAGAGCCCATGACATAGAATTTATCAGTATCCAGCCCCTTGTACCCTCATGCATGGTGGAATAGTCAAAAAGGAGGAGAAAAAGAGAGAATAATTCAAAGATAAAGATGACTTTGGCTGCACTATGGGCAACCCCATTTGCAAATCCATTGGGATTGAAAGACTTTCTTTCTGTTTAGGATTCGAGGATGAAAGAATAAAAAACTTTTACCTCCATAATGAATGTGACTTATGAACAGTGAGGAGAATACGACTAGTCTTCTGATATATATATATATATATGCATATAGGATTGGATTTGCTGAGGTATCTTGATATATAACTCAGTTCAGTGGATTGGAAGATATTCAGGTTTCAATAAATCTATCAAGGTTGAATTTGGTGGTACATAATCTTTTGAATACAACCGACTTAATGTCGAATTTAAGACACCTTTCATGATCTAGTTTAGTTTTATCTATTCTGCAGTGAACCAGTCCTAAATAATTTGCAGATATCATCATTGGATAGCATCATGCATGAGATAGGCTTTATGT
The DNA here is from genome assembly GCA_903112645.1 of Prunus armeniaca. NCBI lineage: Eukaryota > Viridiplantae > Streptophyta > Magnoliopsida > Rosales > Rosaceae > Prunus > Prunus armeniaca. The sequence goes on along the minus strand of CAEKDK010000005.1, from coordinate 4,929,010 downwards.
GAAAGTCTAATAATATTAATGAAACCTTTGTTGAAGAATAATGACGTGCCAAAAGATGGATGGAAGGCAAATATTCCAAAGGCAAGTACAACACAAAGAACAAAATCTAATTTCGAGAATCTACTTCCATATTTGTTCTCTTTGCTCCTTTTTTTTTACTTTTTTGGGACAACTCGTGCAGGATAGGTACAAATGTACTTGTTCTAGTTCTGTGGCTGCAACTAAATAGCTGAATGCAAGGCAGGGAGTGAAACGACAACGTTTTCACGCTCTCAAAAGCTAAAATTGATCTCAAATAACTATACTATCAGTAATAGCATGAGGAGAGGATCGAAATCCATACCTGGATCGGCAACAACGGCCGCCGAAATAGCCGAAAAAGGTGTCGAAAAACTCGAAACCCTCGAAGGTTCTTGGAACTCGCGACTGAGAAATGAGGCTGGGCTCAAGCGTGGTTCGCTAGCCTCCTCTAGTCCTTTTAGTCACGCATCTAGCCATGGCCGGAGCACCAAGATCGTTTAGCCGACCTGGTTTCTACGAAAAGAGAGAGACGAGAGAGAGAGAGAGTTAGAGTGCCCAAAATTTTTCAAAAAAAACTAATTTAATACTAAAAGGATAATAAAGGTATTTGATTTAACTAATTAAACTAAAAAATTGTAACAGCTGTTAGTTTTGGGTTTTTTTTTGGTATGTTTATATACATTGAATGGTATTGGGTTTCTTTATAGAACCATGTCTAGGAATGGGTATATAACTAATTTTCTAAAAATTTAATCATGTGGGTTGACCTGCTAATTTTCCATGCGGATTTTAAGTCGTGTATTGGGTCATGTCGGAAATTGCCACCCCTATTGTAGATGCTCTTACCCAAGTAATTTTAGGCTATTATAAATATATAATAAAACTAATATTGACCTAGCTCAAAATATTATTACTCATGAATTTATAATAGTCACATATTTTGTGGCTTAATATGCAATTAATTAGGAACATGATTACTTTTTGTGACTTAAGAACTGTGACAAAAGGATCTCTTATTTGTAACTATGGAGTGAATTTGATATGTGAAATGTTAAAAGAAGCCAAAATTAATTTAGTTGATTCGGATGATCTCCGATAATTAGTGTTGTAGATAGTCAATTTATTAGTGATTCTCTTTCCTATATTATAAAGACAATTAGCACAATATATGGTTTTCTACTTTCTTGTATAAAGTTGTAAGTATTTCTAAGGAAATATTTTTGCTCACCATTTTAACCAAATGTGTATTATCATAATCTTTCTCAACTCTTGATACGTGTCCATGAGCCTAACTATTGTTAATTTTTTATTTTGTATATATGGAACTATGGTTATGCTCATAGACATCAAGTGTTAAAAATGGTGGTGATGGTACCCCTTGGGTTAAAATGGTGAGCAAAAATGTAAATGACTTTTTTTTATTTTTTTATTTTTTTTATTTTTATAATTATAATGCAATTGATTAATTTTGGTTGAGTTTTTTTGTCTTTGAGTTGCTCTTTCAAAAACAATGGTTCTCATCTCATGTCATTGAGTATTTGGAATGTTAATGAAGACATTTTGTTATGGTATGCTAAAAGCATCTCCAACAGCCTCTTCAACAGTTTTGGAATGCTAAAATATGTGAGCCACATTATCAAAACCCTCTCTAACAGTCTTGTCAAACTCAGTCATAAAAGCTACAACCTCTTTCTCTCTCTTTAGGACAGGTAAGTTGACCTTAACTCTTTAAAACATTTAATTTTGCTTTGGAAAAAAGAAAAGAAAAAAGACATACCTTGAAAATGGTAAATCATGTATTTTTTTTCTTTTCAAATAATAAATACATAGATATTTTTCATATGTTTTCATTCTTTTCCATAACATTGCATTAATTGAATTAAAAAGTTTGTTGGGGCATAAATTACTAAAGTAGCAAATAAGCCTTTTCAAATTGCCACATAAGTCTACAAACTTTAATTTTAATAGTTCAGTTTGCTACTACTCTTGGAGATGCTCTAACTACGTACTCTATTTCATACTTTGTACCTTTATTATGGCTCAGGCCATAATATAAGAGGAAATGACTAGCCAAGATAGTCATTCGTCAATGGGAGTAGATCTGATGTTCCCAATTTGGTATCCCTTTCGTGTCCCTTCTCTAATTATTCAACGCATGTCATATAACTTGACATATAGTTAACTTTGTCCCCAAAATCGACTTAGATACATTTAAATTGCCATTACCTTGCCTATATTCAAAATTTGAATTAGCAATTCCTTCCAAGATCAATAAACAATAGCTAGCCATCACTGCATAATATTCTGAGGAACAAAACCATGAATTCTCCATGGACTAGTAATTTATTTTCAACCATGAAATTAAACACACAAAATATCATCTAATGACAAGTTGGTTTTGGTTCCCACTCCAAATGGCCTTCTCTCACTCTAATAATATTGAAGTGATGCGTGAGAATTGGTTCATTGATGGGGGAAGCATATTGATCCTGGGCCTGTTATTGAAGAAGTGGAGGAAACCCAACTATGATGGAGGTGGACCAAGCACACTAGCTGTAAGTAAGGGCGACAAAAAAATAGGATTGGATGAGTCTGAATTGGCTCCAACAAAGAAGGCTAAAATCTCTCTTAGTCCTACTCACGATGGCTCACTCAGACTTTCCACCAGAGGAGGTTTCGGGCGTAGACGAAAGGTGAAGGCTAATAGCGGTGCCTATCATCACGAAGATGGAGGGAGGACGAGAAAAACAACAAAGAAGGATCGGCTCTATGAGGTGGTGGTTAGCCCTTCGAAAGAACTTGAAGCAGTGAAGAAATATAGGAGCAAAATGGGCTTGGAGGATTCTTCCCCCCTCAGGGTTGTGGTGGCTGGACCAAATCAGCTACAATGGAGTTATGATACAACTGTCGTGAAACTGTCAAGGGTTGGGGAACCCCTTGACAGTTTTGTATCTCAAGGAACTTTTACGTTCCAAAAATCCCACGGTGGTGTTTCTAATAGAAACGAAGAAAAATCACCATCGTAAAAGAAAGCTTCGTCGATAGCATATGATCCCTCTATTCACACTAGACTAAGGTCCAGTTCTCTTAGGGCATGTTTGTTAAAGGGGAGGGGATTAGGCAAGAATTATGTAGTGAGAGCCTTATATATAGCCGTTAATGGTTAAGATATAGAACCTCACTTAAGAACCATATATAAGCCCCGACCAGGATGAATTGGGGACTATGAGAAGCTGTCATGAACCAAACATGGACTTATTTAAGAATCTCACTAACAGGGCTTATCTTAGCCCATTTAAAAAGCAGTACTTAAATTATGCGGCCCAAAATAATGAGCCCATCTCTCGCGAAAAAAAACACACGCTCGTCTTCGTTTTCACGCTCTGGAAGCTCTCGTCTTCTTCTCCAGCTTCATGAGCGAGGGTCTTCATCTACCTCTCTAGTTTGCCTCAATCTCTCCTCTTCTATCCTTTCTCCTCTCTCCTCTACTTTGTCCACTGATATTAATTTTGATTTTGTGAAGATTTAACGATTGGGGTTACTTCTTACTCTGTGCAAATCTTAAGGCTTTCATTGATTCACTGTTGAGGTAAGCTCTGCTAGCTTTATAATTTATCCTTTATTGCTTCTTTGATCTTGGTTTTTTTTTTACGTTGGATTTATCTTTTAATTTTTTCTGTGATTTCTAAATGAATCATAATTGGGGAAGTAGAAGAAAAATATTTATGTGTTATATTCGTATTTGTATTGGTCGTATTGTTGATTGGTTGGGATTGAAATTGTGGTCTAATTGCATTTTGCAGCTTACAATATGTGATTTTTCCTTTTCCTTTTTGTTTTTTGGTTGTTATTGACGCTATTGAATCTGGAGGACCCATTTATTGCTTTTCTAAAGTTAGCACCTTTTTTTTTCCTGGGTTTACAAGTGCATCTGTGATTGTTTTATTTCAGTTTGTAGGTGGTGAAAAATAGGCTGGATTTGTATGTTCTGTGAGAGTTGGTTTTCTGTTTCAATATCACAAAGAAGGTGGGGAAGTTTTAAAATTAGGATAAATGTTGTTTTCAATCACTTTGGAGCTGAAGCTTGTTTCTTGAGAAATTAAGCTTTTCTAAGACCTAGTTTTGTGTTTTGAAGTATGCTCATTTCACTATTCAATTCTGTGCTGATATGATATTCTTCTTCTTGGCATTATGCTCATGGCTCTGGAATTTCAGTTTGCAATGAATCGCTATCTCCATCTCCATTAATAAACTATCTGATTACCATACTCAACTGATTATAAACTCTTGAAAAACTGTATATTTTTGTAAGTGAGAAAGCTTTGAAGTTTGTTGGTTGTATTAAAGGATAAATATGTATTTTTTGGTCAATTGGGTCTAGTGTTTGATGTATTTTTGGTGTGCAATTACCGCATGGACCAAGGAAGACTCGTGTTCTATTGTTCATCAGCTGATTGATAATTGTGATATGATGTTGGGTTTTGTATTGAGAAAGTTAAGTCGGACAGGTTCTAACAATTCATTTGAATAATTAGGTGATCAAGTTGGGTAATTTAGTTTGGTGTGCTTCACTTGATTGATTTGGTGATCAAGTTGAGTTGGATTGAATTTGCAATGCATTTGGTTTTATTTGCTTGTCAGGGTTGATATCATAGAATTGTGTGGATTATGTAATCCCTGGGCTTAATTTGGTCATTCATTTGCATTTATTTAATTACTCTTCAGTCTAATTTAGTCTTAACTCTTTCTGCACGGGGATATGAGGATGCTGACAGGTTTGGCTTGGTGAACCTTCTCTTTGAGGACTGAGAGGTTGTAGATGAGAGAGGTTGAGTGGTTCTATGGGCCTGTTGATGACTTTTGGATATGAATTTGTTTGTAATAGTTAAATTAGTTTTGGATTTATTTATTAGTTTATAATTTTTGTAATTATAAGTTTGTAATTTTTTTTTTATAACGCATATTTAAGAACAGAAAAAAAAAGATTTAATGTTTAAAATAGTTATTTTTACAGTTTAGAAATATAGTCCTGTCTTGGATTGCACCAAACATAGGATAGTGCTAAATAACACTATTTTGCCCCTTTATCCAGGACTCCATCAAATATAAGACAGGACTAAGTCCAAGCCAAGCCAATTCAAGCCAGTCCTTGAATTTAGTCATGTCCAGTCCAGTCCTGTGTACCAAACGCCCCCTTAGTAGATAGGCCTACCAATGGGTTATTTTAAGATTAGGTTATTTGTCTTTTAAGCTAACTCTACCTTGTTTCAATCTTGTATTTGATTTCATAGAGACACCATGTTTTTTAATTTTACACTAGTTCATGTCATGTAATGCTGATTATACTTCTATTTTCCTATCTCTCATCTGGATCCAGTTTTGACCCATTATTCTCCTTGAATGAGAATTTACCAAGAACTGTACAATCTTTCATTTGTTGGAAAATGGCAAAGAAAGGAAGCTCAAAGTTGAATATTGCTATTATTCATCCTGATCTGGGTATAGGTAATTTCTATTTCTTCTTGTCATCATTGAAGATTGTAAAGAAGTTGTTTTGGCCTTATGTTGTTGTGATGTGATGTGCAGGTGGAGCTGAAAGACTAATTGTTGATGCGGCTGTGGAACTTGCATCCCATGGGCATAAAGTTCATGTTTTCACAGCGCACCATGACAAAAATCGCTGTTTTGAGGAGACTATTTCTGGTGTGCCTTTTTTGTACTTCAAATTTATCTTTGAAATCATTGTATTTGTGAAAATGTGGTGGGGTTTACTTAGGGTTGGAATGTCTACGGTACAATAAATCAAATAGGTGTGTTCGGCAACCACAAAAACTCATGCCCATATCCTACATCAAATTGTAATGCCATTTGAAAGTTGAAATGAGAGACTTATACAAACACAAGAAGATAAAATTTTGTATGCATCCTTTGGAGGAAGAAAAGAAGTCACAGTAGAATACTGAAAGATTTCAGGTTCAAGTAGTCTTGGTGTGTGTGTGTGTGTGTGTGTATTTCTAGGAGTACCATGGTTAGAAATACAACCTGCCTTGAGAACTATATCGCATAATACTACTAAATAGGCAGATGGGTGTTAGACCTTAGAGTTGGAAGATGGCTTATGCTTTCTGCTTCCTTTTTGGGGAACCTGTTTTTAGTTTGGTGTTGATTAGCTGTCATTCTAAAGCAGTGCATAGTTTGATGTTTTAATGTCATCGGTTTGCCAGGTACCTTTCCTGTGACTGTATATGGCACTTTCCTACCCCGACATATATTCTATCGTCTTCATGCTTTGTGTGCATATCTGCGGTGCCTTTTTGTTGCTGTGTGTGTGCTGGTCATGTGGCCATCATTTGATGTGATACTAGCAGATCAGGTTTCTGTTGTCATCCCATTGCTGAAGCTAAAGAAGTCAACAAAGGTGCTTGCACATATCTTGTACGAATTGTTATGTAGCATTGTTTGCTATTATAGTTGTTTTATGTGTTACATTTTTGTGTACAGGTTCTTTTTTATTGCCATTTTCCAGATTTATTACTGGCTCAACATACAACTATTCTAAGGAGGATATATAGAAAACCGATAGACTTCATAGAAGAAATGACAACTGGTCTGATTCCATTTCTTGGTTTTATCGTTTTTATGTGATGTGTAGACTGCATCTCTCTAGTGTTCTTTTGTTGTGTGTATACAGCTATTCCTTACCACATTATTTTTTCAAATGATACTGCTGCAGGAATTGCTGATAAGATTCTTGTTAATAGCAAGTTTACGGCATCTATGTTTGCAAAGACCTTCAAGCATCTTGATGCGCGAGGAGTTCAGCCAGCTGTTCTTTACCCAGCTGTCAATGTGAATCAGTTTGATGAACCCACCAATTCTTATAAGTAATGAACATGTTTGTGTATCTGTTGGTACCTTACGGTTTTAGGCATGCTTTTATGATTCCATATCTAACCATTTGTTAGATGACTTTTCTTTGAATTTTATCTGGTAATTTACAGTTTCGGTTATTTGTTTATTTCCTTGTTGTAGGCTGAATTTTTTGTCCATCAACCGTTTTGAGAAGAAAAAGAATATAGACTTGGCAATTTTGGCCTTTTCTATGCTTCGCACCCTGGGAGGAGATGTGCTTCAAGGCCTCAATCTGGCTGAAGCTTCCTTAACAATTGCAGGCAAGTTCCTACTTTTTTATCTGCTTGGGTAGTCTTATTGATGGATGTTTTATGCTAATTAGTAAGTACACCCTTTTTTTTTAAAAAAGGACTTTAAATTACTATACAAGCTACCAGGTTAGATATGCTTGGTCCTTGTTTTCGGTAATTCTTGATGATATTTGTTTGGGCCATATACCAAAGGATCCAATGCCTACTCGAATGCCTACCGGTTGACATTGATACATTAATCCAGCATCATTTCATACTTTGATTGATAGAATTGCATGACTTGTGCACATATGGGTGAAAAAATTGATACATGTCTTCTGTTTTAGGTGGTTTTGATAAGCGCTTGAAGGAAAATGTTGAGTACTTGGAGGAGCTCAGAAGTTTGGCGGAAAGGGAAGGAGTGTCTAGTCAGGTTAACTTCATCACATCTTGCTCAACAGCTGAAAGAAATGCACTTCTCTCCCAATGCCTATGTGTTCTTTATACGCCAAAGGTGCTAATTTCTTTATTTGGTTCCATTGATTGGATATAGTGAAGAAATGAATTTGACGTGCAGTATTCAATAATGCAGGATGAACACTTTGGCATTGTTCCTCTGGAAGCGATGGCGGCTCACAAACCTGTTATTGCATGCAATAGTGGGGGCCCTGTAGAAACAGTTAAGGATGGTGTAACAGGATTTCTTTGTGAGGGTAACCCAAGAGAATTCTCCTTGGCTATGGCTAAACTCATTCAAGACCCACAGATGGCACAGAGAATGGGTGTAGAAGCTCAAAAGCATGTCACGGAGTCATTCTCTACAAAAATATTTGGTCAGAATTTGAATCAATACCTTGTTGATATTGCTCGGACAAAGAGAGACTGAGAATAAATTAACATAGCGCATGATACACAGACAGTCGCATTAATATGAATCTCTGCTTTAAAGCGACTGCTGCAAGCTTCAGATATTACATAATGATGATGGCAATTAACTAAATATACATGTCCTGCATTGGAGTTTATCTATGGTTGCGGCTGGCCCCATTGACTTACAATCTTTTTGTTTGGTGGAATTTGACGTACTTTAGGTCTTGGAGAATTAACATAGGTGCAATTGTCTGTTAATGTCGTTATGAGGTTGATAGTCTAACAACATAACATCCACAAATCTCTGGTTTTCTATGCCTTTGTTGTTAATCAAAAATGGAAGATGAACACTCATTTCAGTTCATTTTGATAAATTAATCTGTTTATTATAAAAATTGGCGAGGGCCTCTGATTTTTCTTGGCAAATCGCAGGGCCGTGGCTGTGAGCTCCATCGTGAGTGCTTTCCCTCCATAATTCTTGCGTTAATGGAGATTTTTTTCAAAAATAATTTCTGGGTATTTATAAGATTGCTTCTGGGTATTTGTGTTTGTCAAACTTGAGTCTTACAATGACTTAAGGCACAGACCAGAGAAAAAAAATTAGTAAGGCACTATATATATGATCATAGAAAATACAAAAAATTTGTGTTAAGTTTCATTGCAGAGCATCATGATCTTCCAATGTACTTCATCAATTAAACTATTTGTAACATAGAGGGAAGTAACATGAGTTATTCCCTGCAAATGTCTCCTTTATAAGCTGAAATACATTGTACATCAGCAGTCTGTCTGACCAACTAGTATTACAAAAGGAAATCACAGAAATCAGCCATCATTCAGTATGCACACATAACCCTTTTGAACTCCGGTATTATTGAGAAGCCTCATGTTTGTTAAGTGTCAGCTCCTCCTGGAGTCGATATGGAAGATACACAAGGGAACCAACATCGGCGAATACCATCTTTGTGGCGATCATCAATCATTGCAAGACCCTCCTGAGAAAAGCAAGGGTTTCTTGAGCCCCAGCAATCGTAGTATGTATATATAATAGACTGAAGGGAAGAGTGGATAGTATGAGTAGTTCAGTAAATGTCATCAACTTACATCTAGTGAAAGTGTCGAATGCATCAATTGCACAGCCAGTGGTCCAAGATAACCGTCTCTCTACCTCATCAACAATCACAAATCCTTGAGCCTAAGAGAAGAGAACCGGAACATAAGCGCAAGGAACCCATCTAGATGGTAAAAATCAAATAAGTTCGCTGAAATTTATACTCCTGGCAAAGTTAGCAGGAAGATAAAACAAAAACTTGCAACCTGGGCTAGCTCTAAAATTTCATTATGGTCTTTGTTCAACTCAGTTGGAACAGAACGAACAAGCTTTCGCTTTCCAACAGAAATCACATCAAAACCATTACCCAATACCTGGAATCAAGCAACAGTTGTTAGTATAATGCATCACTTAGTCAACAATCATAATAGTAGGTACTAACTACTGCAGAGATATAATATGAACTGCTTAAGACAAACTTTATGAAATGTTTAAGAGTCGAAAGCATCATAATAAATCATAAAATACAGAGTTTCAATCATGAGATCAAAAGGGACTACCACTACAACTACTCATATACAATGGTAACAAAACCTAATCGGCCTTCCAGCAATCACCAGGCTAACAACCTAAAGGAACTAGCCACGGTGTTCTGTCAGATGGCAAAAATGAGGCAAGAATTCAAGCCCCTTGGGCCTAGTCACCTAAAATTCAGGATGTGAACCTCTTCTACTGAGACCATAGGATCACAAGATTTATTTGTATTCTTTTGGGGCTGGGGGCCAATCACTCGTCTAAGGCCTTCCTAATTGAAGTACATCAATTTCTGACTGACACTTGTACAAGTAATGCATTGACAAGCTAATCATATTTACCTTCAACTTACTTATAGCACGCAGGCAATCATCCTCAGAAACAGCTTCACGATCACTGTTTCGCCTCTGATGAAGCATATTTCTGACTGATACCTGACTAGACACTCCTTCCCTTTCCGCTAAACTTCTGAGCTCCTCCAAGTACTCAACATTTTCCTTCAAGCGCTTATCAAAACCACCTAAAACAAAAGACATGTATCAATTTTTTCACCCATATGTGCACAAGTCATGCAATTCTATCAATCAAAGTATGAAATGATGCTGGATTAATGTATCAATGTCAACCGGTAGGTATTCGAGTAGGCATTGGATCCTTTGGTATATGGCCCAAACAAATATCATCCAGAATTACAGAAAACAAGGACCAAGCATATCTAACCCGGTAGCTTGTATAGTAATTTAAAGTCCTTTTTTTTTCTTTTCAAAGGGTGTACTTACTAATTAGCATAAAACATCCATCAATAAGACTACTTGAACCTGAAATCTTTCAGTATTCTACTGTGACTTCTTTTCTTCCTCCAAAGGATGCATACAAAATTTTATCTTCTTGTGTTTGTATAAGTCTCTCATTTCAACTTTCAAATGGCATTACAATTTGATGTAGGATATGAGCATGAGTTTTTGTGGTTGCCGAACACACCTATTTGATTTATTGTACCGTAGACATTCCAACCCTAAGTAAACCCCACCACATTTTCACAAATACAATCATTTCAAAGATAAATTTGAAGTACAAAAAAGGCACACCAGAAATAGTCTCCTCAAAACAGCGATTTTTGTCATGGTGCGCTGTGAAAACATGAACTTTATGCCCATGGGATGCAAGTTCCACAGCCGCATCAACAATTAGTCTTTCAGCTCCACCTGCACATCACATCACAACAACATAAGGCCAAAACAACTTCTTTACAATCTTCAATGATGACAAGAAGAAATAGAAATTACCTATACCCAGATCAGGATGAATAATAGCAATATTCAACTTTGAGCTTCCTTTCTTTGCCATTTTCCAACAAATGAAAGATTGTCCAGTTCTTGGTAAATTCTCATTCAAGGAGAATAATGGGTCAAAACTAGATCCAGATGAGAGATAGGAAAATAGAATTATAATCAGCATTACATGACATGAACTAGTGTAAAATTCAAAAACATGGTGTCTCTATGAAATCAAATACAAGATTGAAACAAGATATAATTAGCTTAAAAGACAAATAACCTAATCTTAAAACAACCCATTGGTAGGCCTATCTACTAAGGGGGCATTTGGTACACAGGACTACTGAACTACTCATACTATACACACTTCCCTTCAGTCTATTATATATACATACTACGATTGCTGGGGCTCAAGAAACCCTTGCTTTTCTCAGGAGGGTCTTACAATGATTGATGATGGCCACAAAGATGGTATTCGCCGATATTGGTTCGCTTGTGTATCTTCCATATCGACTCCAGGAGGAGCTGACACTTAACAAACATGAGGCTTCTCAATAATACCGGAGTTCAAAAGGGTTATGTGTGCATACAAAACCGTAGTCATTCCTTCCATGGGAGATAACAAGGAGTCTACAAAACCTTCTCATTCAACCATGGCAGAAGGAACCAAGTGATCCTTGTATCGCAGCCCTTGAGTGAAGACAACTACAGCACAAGGAATTACTCACAGTTTTATACAAGGAAGTAGAAAACCAAATCCTATATTGTGCTAATTGTCTTTACAATACAGGAAAGAGAATCATTAATTAGATGACTATCTACAACAACACACTAATTATCCGAGATAATCAGAATCAACTCAATTGATCTTGTCTTCTTTAAATCTTAACCAAAAGTTGACTGGCCTAGCTGCTCAAAGTATATGTCTTCATGCAGTAAAGCTATGCTTTTAAATATGTGCTTCAGTTTCTCGTGCTGAGCCATCTCTTCCAAGATTTTATCCTCTGAAACTGTGGCTCGGATTTCCTTCTCGAGAGCCTTCTTGTCTGAATCAGAAAACACCAACTCAGATAAACGACTCTTGTCAACTTGGCGACTGTATTTATCCTCTTCGTTAGTTCCGTCCATGAGGAGATGGTAGACAAACACAACCTTCTTCTGTCCCAGCCTGTAGGCACGGGATATTGCTTGCCTCTCCACAGATGGATTCCATGCGACATCAAGCAATACAACCCTGGAAGCTCCAACAAGGCTTATGCCTTCGGAACATGCTTTAGTTGAAGCTAGTAATACCTTGGCATTGCTAGATGGATCATTGAAAACCTTCATCGAGGATTGACGCTGCTTCATATCACATTTCCCATCCATATACAGCACCTCTTCCCCTTCAGTCCACTGAAATAGAGATTTCAGAAGATCCCTTATAAAGATTAACGGATCAAGGTATTGACTGAAAACCAGAACTCTTTCCTTCATAGCATCGCTGAGCCGAATGAGTTCCATCACAAATTTTGCCTTGACTCCAGCATCGGGATTTAATTTAAGCTCCTCTAACCTACCCCGGTCAGCAGAAAATGCATCTTCCTTATCCTTAAGCAAGAGGGAAGGATGAATACATATTAAAGCCTCTAGGTTTTCATATCGAAACAGTTCCTTCACCCCTTGAATTCTCTTATGAAACCTCACCTGTAGCGGGGTTGGGTGTAAAACAACAACTGAGTTCCTTAACCCAGGAAGACTATCTTGCAGCACAGAACCTTTATAGACGTGGACAAATGGCGCAATTTGAGCTTTGACCTCTGTAGCATGTTTTTCTTTGTCATCAGCATTTTTTCCACTACTACTAGCCACAAAAGTCCTTTTCCATTTTTCCCCATTGCTTTTCCGGCCTCGTTTTCTGGGAAGATCCCTATTGAATTTAGTAGAATCAATCGAGGCTGCAAAAGTGGGCCTCACAAGGTAGATTGTATTGAATAGCTCCTGAAAGTTATTTTGAAACGGAGTTCCAGAGAGCAGAATTCGGCTTTTTGTTTTGATTTCTGACAAAGCCTTCCACATATGACTTTGATCATTCCGAGGAGTGTGTCCTTCATCAAACACTACAAGACCAGGAAACTCAAGAAGGATTTTCCCCATTTCGTCAGCTGAGCCAGTTTTTTGTGCTCCAGAAAGCTGCTCAAACAGCCGGTAAGTAATCCCCAGGATGCTTCTGTTCTTTTTCCAGGAATACAACTTCAGCATTCGGCTGTTCTCTTTGTTAACACTTTTCCTGCCTTGAGCTTGCATCACCAAATTTACAGCTGTTTGATTTTCTTCGCCAGATAACTCCAAGTTGTTAAGATTGTGAAATGGAATGTCAAACTTCCATTTTTTAAACTCCTCTTCCCACGTAAGGAGCATGCTACGAGGAGCAATCAGAAGCGGCCTGCAATCTGGGAATAACTCCATGTATGTCTGGAGAAAGACAATGGTCAGGCGAGTTTTTCCTGTTCCAGGAGCATGTGATATGATGCATCCATTCCCACCAACACTCCTTGGCTTTTTCAACTTGTCAAGATGAATACCACCCGCTATATGGTTCCAGATAAACTCAAAACCTTCATGCTGATGGGGATACATACTACTTTTAACACCAGGAATTAAGTCCCACACTGTGCCTTCAACGTGAGGATGAGAATTACAGCCAGAATGGCGATCAGAATCAGAAACATGGGATTGAAGCTCATCAAAGATAGACCGGTTGTCTGTTTCGGAGCCTCTTGTGCCAAATCTTCCATAAGGGCAGTCAATCTGGAATGAACATACACAAGGGAAAAATCACATATCTGAAATGCTAAAGCATGACAATTAAGTTGATAAGCACGGAGTATCAGAAAGCAGACAAGGAAAGTAAAAGAAGATCGGAAAATCAGACCCTATATACTAAATCTTTCTTTTTTTCTTTTTTTCGCCAAGATATACTAAATCATTCAAAGCAACATATTTTACGAGACTCAAGAAATCCTTAAAAAAAAATTTGAGATTGGCCAGAAACATTGCAAGGACGTTCACCATAACTAACTTGATAATTCTGATTTGAATGACTAAAATCAACGAGTTGCAGCTTTTAGAAGTAAAAATGGCCCACCAATGAGATCATTAAATTACCCCATCCGAGGATGAAGGATCCTCTCAATATCAAAGAAAGAAAGCATTGTCAAGTTAAGTACACCAAAAAATAATTACTGTCAAGTTAAAGACCAGAAGCTTTGAGTAACCAAATGAACTAAACCAATGATCAAGTCCGAGCATATACAAGAGCTATTTACAAATACAATAAAAATCTAATAATAACAAATAACAGTTGAAATATGCCAATTGGGTCAATAACTTGAACAGTGAGTTTGCTCTCAGATCCAATCAAACTTGGCCAACTCATGTTACAGCGAATGGAACGTCAACACGTCATAGTTTCATTCCAAATAATGGACCCAGCTAGGTAAGCAAGCCCTTTCTCTAAGTCTCTAAATCTAGAACTTATATGGATAAAATTGCCAACAAAGGATGCATCCTAAAGCATGTTCCAAATAACACAGAATGCTCTACATGCAGTGTTGTCATAATAATAACTAGATTCTACGTTTTAGTGCAAATGAAAAATGCTAACATAATCAATCTTAATTGAAAGTAACATGCATATGACAGTTGCACGACTTACGAAGTCTGGTAAAATATACTTGATCTCCTGATCTACATAAGAGCAAAACTTGCATAGGAGTCCAATCTCTTCATCAAGTATAAGCTGATGAACCCCTCTCCTACAGAGGCTTGCTACTGTTTCAACTTCGTTAGCAATAGGGAGTGAATCTTGACTTTCAACCTGACAATCAAACATTCACTTGCAATAAAACATCTTGGGCAAGAAACAAAAATGTACTTTCCAGGAGTAGAGTGCAAACAATGTTGTTTATGTCAACCTACCACATTAGAATCATGGGACCTAATCTCAGAAGCTCTGAGAGCAAATTCAAGATCGTCCCATAGTTCTTTTTCTTCTGGATCACACTCTGACTTTTTTGGTACATTTGACTGCTCACATGGAAAAGTAAACTTAAGTGGAAGCGTTGTCATCTCAGATTCTGGTGGATTTCTTTCATCTTTAGGGCCTTCATCTCCAAAGGAAACTGACCCTTCCAGTGTCCCTTCTCCCTTCTCATAAATGGAATCTACAAGAATCTTAAAAGCATTACAGTCCTTCTTTGCCCGCATGGACCTTCTGTTAGTCAGATTCTCGATATCCCTTTTATTCTTCTTGTACAGTCCGTGGACACCGTTCCATTTACTAGGCTCAGTTTCTGGACTACCACCATAGGTCTTGTCACCTTCATCATTTCTTCTATCACCATCAGACCCTGTTTTCTTTTCGTGGCACCTAGTTCTCAGACCACTGCAATTGGCGTAATCAACATCCTCATTGTCATTATCATGCCCGGAAGAAGAATCCTCATTATCCTCATCAACACAAAGTCTTTGATTTACAGTTCCGGATTCTATTCTCTTCTTTTCACTTCTTCGACTAACTCGTGAACGATTTCGTTTTGCCACACTATTAAGCTCTTGAGCAGAATGAATAGGATCATCTTTGTTGCTATCAATGTCATCATCTGCATCAACTGACATATCCAACCCAACCCTTCTCTTTCTCCTCACACCAACCTCAACACTTCTCCCCTTTCCCGCTTTCCCACTTCCTTTTGTAATCTCACTAGCATCAATGTCCTTCCCCTTATTCACCTCAACATCACCCTCAACACTTTTCCCCTTTCTTGGTTTCCCACTTGTCTTGGTAACCTCTCTTTCATCATCATGCCCCTCTCCAAAACATGAATTCGACTCCTCAGAAAATACAGAACTTTCTGACTTCTCTTGTTCAAAAGACTCATCATCTGATTCATCTGAGGCATCAGAAATAGCATCCTCACTAGAACTACTCTTCCAAGATTCATCTGAGCCATCAGAAGCAGTATCCTCACTGGCATCACTCCTCTCTGTACTCGAACAACCAGAACCTCCTACTTTCTCTTCACCCAAATACACCACCTCACCATCACTATCCTCCACGTCAACTGGACACAAATTCTCAATGTCCACAGCACCAGATTTAGAATTCTTTCCATTTGATCCGGCACTCTCAACATGATCAAAACCCACAGAATCATTGTCTTGCTTTCCAAATGAACTTTCACTGAGGATCTCCACACTGGCCGCTCCACTGTCATCAGAATCATCACAACCGGGCCTCTGTTTCTTAGACCCCTCAGCAGATTTTCTTTTCCCACCCTTCTTCTTGTTCTTGCCTTTCTTGGATGGACTCACACTGACTTCCTCATTCTCCTCAGAGTCATCAACATAAATACAGTCCCATTCCTTGGACCCCTTGCGTGATTTCCCTTTCATATCGGACCCATCATGGAGTTTTCTCTTCCCACTCTTCTTCTTGTCCTTGCTGGCTTCCACATTCTCCTCAGAGTCATCCAGAGAGACACAATCCCATTCCTTGGACTCCTTACGTGATTTCTCTTTTTTATCAGACCCCTCACGGAGTTTTCGTTTCCCAGCCTGTTTCTCGCATATCTTCCTCCAGTATTTCTCCTCACTTAGCCGTGTCCTCCTTGCTACAGGCGCGTTATAGTCCATGAGCACCAAAGATTGAACCTTTTCCACCAAAAACACACAAAATTATAAAAAAAGTCGGCTCTTTTACATCAAATCACACTAAAACATGCATATGTATATATATACACCTACACACGTAACCGCAAAGAGAAGAAGCTACGTCCTATCACAATAACCCCAAAGATTCAATTTTTTTACCAAAGAAAAATCATCACAAAGCCAGCTCTTTTCACTCAAATCGCACACCCACATACACAAAAATCATACAACACATGCATATACACACCAGAAACAGCAAAACAGAGTCATAGGGAGACAGAGAGACTTACAAGCAGCAAAAATGGCGAACTTGAAGAGAGAGAAAACAGATAAGAGCACAACAAGAGCTTCGTGATGTTGAGCAGGACCAGAGGAAGGCAAAAGGGCGCGAAGAGAGAGTGCTTGTGCTTCAGAGCATGCACGCCACGCCACGCCAGAGAGCAAAGGAGCCGGACGCTTTTTTTTCTTTCTTCATTAGTGTAAATTTTGGTCTTTGAGAGTTGAAAAAGGAGAGGTCAAAGTGCGGTCTGTAAGCGTGAATTTATTTTCGGACAAAGCTGGCCCTTTCTTGGACCCAGAAATAGGAGGACACAAGGGGGTATTACAGTAAAATCGGACAACAGGGGAGGTCTGTTGCTTGCATGAAACTGGGAACTAGAGCAGTGATTGGTGGAGAAATCAACGGTTTAGATGGTGTACACGTCAGGAGAAGAGGAGCAGATGAACGGTCAAGATTTCGTACTATACTCTCTTAGTCTTTCTTTTGTATTTGGCTTCTTCTGTGCAGGGTTTCAATGAAAGCAATCCACTCGACCCAAAAAGAATCAAGAGGTTTCCTTAATAAGATAAAAACTTTAGGCTTTGTTTTAAAAAATAATAATAATCAATGCCTCTTTTTGGATTTGGATTTGAACTTATTAGTAGGCAAAGAAATAAATGAGTTTCACTAGAATAAGCCGTGTTTGATATTGATGTAGGATGGGAATTATTTATTTTTTTACTATATTAAGGGCTTGATTTGAACTTGGTTTGTCAATCAATACATTAAGAGCTGCCTTTATTGAAATTTGAATCGAAGGTAGGTTTTCCTCAATTAATATTTCATAGGTTGTTAAACGATGATAAAGAAAGGAACTCTAAATTATAGGGTCGTCTTTTGATGATTAATTTAAATTTAGAGAAATTTACGTAAATATCATCTGAACTTTTAGGCACACGTGTTATTACCACATGAATTTTGTAAAATGTTGCAATCCACCACCTACGTCTAACTCTATTAAAATTTATGTTAAGTTTAAGGCTATTTTCGTCAATTTACTATAACTAAAAATAATTATGAAAAAAAACGGAATTTTTTTTTTGGAAAAAAAACTGCCATTACTGGTAATCCATGAAAATTTTCAATTGCACTTGACAACGAAATATATTACATGATGTAACGTCCTAAATGTTTTTCCCAGTTGCAGAATCCAGGAGTAAGACATCATAGAACCCTTTGGTCCTTGCTCGGTTCTGTGCTAGGTAAACCTACAAGCAAAACCAAAAAGTGAACAACTATATACAATCAACTGCTATAGTGACCAATTCAAACTGATGAATATTTTGATATAATTGCAACTGCAGCCTCATTTTGTGTTAAACATCATCAACAATTCTAAGGAACACACAGAACTAAGATAAGCAACAAATTTGTCGTCTTCTTTTTTTGGGTCAAAATTTATCTGATTTGTTATCAGAAAGACTGAAAGGTCTGCAAAGGACCTGCTAATGTAGTGATTTAGAGTATTTACTCTCTCAAACAAGGTATTGGATTCGAGTCCTAACATTCGTATAGTGTATGTGAATTTAGTATATTATCGCCTCTCTCAATAAGAAAAAAATTAAAAATGAAAGTTCATGAGGTAACGTCACACGTGCCTCAAATGAGCCAACAGTTAACTATTTAGGGACTCTGATGATAATTTATGATGATCAAGTAACTTGTGAATGAGAACAAAATAAAGAAGAACTTCATGTCAACTATTAAAAAAGAATAATGCTACTCTTATCACATTTGTATACCACATTCTCATACCACCTTATGTGGCAGATGAAGTGGACAACACATCAATTAAAATTAATTTAAAGTTTTCTTATATTTTATGATTTATTGACACTTTTTAATTGATGTGATTGTCCACTTCATCTGCCACATAAGGTGGTATGAAAATGTGGGATATAAATGTGGTAAGTGTAGCATTACTCATTAAAAAAAGGAAAAAGACTAAATATTTCTCAACCAATGAGGATAAGACACGAACTTTGACAGTCCATATAGTAATTTTTTTCAATCTCCAAGGTAGAGAAGTAGAGACCTACATACGGCTATAAACGACAAGTAGTCCTACAATCAGAATTTTTCATTTTTCTAGGATTCTCACCTTTTCTTCAACTTTTCCCACTGTGGTGTACAGATTGCAGAGTACCCCCAAAAAAATTAAACTCCACAACTTTGACAATTTTTCTGCAGGAAAAGAAAAACAAAACATTGACAATTTGTTAATTCAAAATTACAAAGAAGATGAAAGTTTGAGTTTGGCAACCCGCAACTTTGCGCATTTAGACTCACAAGGGTTGGTGCTTCTTGACCAAAAAAAAAGGGGTTGGTGCTAGCTGTCACCCTGCCGAGCATAATTTGGCGAGGCTTGAACTTTTCTCCCTTGCTATCATTGTCCTTTTGTTTTTATTTTCTTTCTTTTGGAGCATGGGTTTTTTTGTTGTTGTTTTGGAACACGGGTTTTTGATTTTGTAGTGAATAAAAGTACAAGAGATTTGGGGAGTTGAAGCTGAGGAAGGTAGGGTCTTTACTCTTTTACTTGTTTGGGTATTGAGTAAGAGTGAATGATATGTGAAGATCTTATATCAAATTGCACTTTCAAAGTTAAATTCATACAAGTGATAACTGGTAGTTAGGTGCCATGCATAAGCCTTTTTGGCTCTAGATTGTGAGTCTATCTTGGAGTTAGAGGTGTCAAGCATAATATACCGGACCGGCCCGTTGTGTTTAGAGTCGGCCCATTTAATAAACGAGTCGTATTGAGCTTGCACATTTATGAAAATCATCAATGAGGGTAACAACAGAGACATGAGGGTAACCAAAAAAAAAAGAAGATTTATTCATGGAGAAAGTCAGAAGCAGGTGGATGGGTGTTGTGGCCGAAGTTGGAGGTCCTATAGCAGCGAGATTTGGGAGAAAGAATAACACGTTCTTGATTTTGGGTTGAGAGCGTGTTACCCACAAATTGACTTTTTTGTTTTTTTTAAAAGTAAAATTAATGTCATGAAGTAAAAAGTAAAACAAAATAGATTTTTTAAACTAGTTTTTTCAGCCTTTAAATTAGATTTAAGGGTACGTGACCATAAGACTCTTCGACCATAGGGGTCCAAGAGAACGGATTCAAATCCGAAAAATTAATAATAAGAAGAATAAAAACCCAATTTATAAAGAGAGAGAGAGAGAGAGAGAGAGAGAGAGAGAGAGAGAGAGAGATTTAAGTCCACAAGAGAGAGATAATAGGAAACTAAACCCCAAAAAAAGAGATAAATCACAAAAAAATAGGCAGAGAATGCTATTTAATGGTTTGTCCAGAGTGGTTGTTTAGTTGTTTAGCAGAGGATGTTTATTTTTCAGTTCGCTTATAATAAGATTTCACTTTTCGTTGGGAAAAAAAACTTCCCACCACTGGCTACTACACCCTCCACAACGCAATACTACAACAAAGTACCCAAAACGGCATAAAAACGCGTTTTCTTGGCGGGCCACGGGGTCCCTCCCTAAGTTTCCTAACGACGAAATGAGCGTTTTAAACGGCCAACAATGTTGTCGTAGATTTTAAACGCCCCTCTCCCCCCATCAAAACCCACAATAAGAAAATAAGAAAAAAGACAAAAAAACAAAGAAAGAAAAAATCCAAAATATAAAAACTTTGTCTCTGTAAATCACGAGGAGGGAAGCCCCTGTATTATTATTTTTATAAATTTATAAAGAAGAGTTTTTCAGATCGGGGACCCTTCGATTTTGGTCTCCTCGATCGCCATCGCAACCTACATTGCCTCGGATCTGATCGCGGATTTCGATTTTTTTATTGTCCGATTTTATTGGTTTGATTAATTTGGAAGGCGATTTGAGATTTGATTCTTTGCATTTTGCTTCGGTTGAGCTTCGAAGCCGATTGGATTTGATTGGGGAACTTCCCAGAATCTGAGTTTTGTGATGATCTGAAGGATTTGATTTGATTGTTGTTTATTGGAGAGATGGATCCGTTATCTGCAATCAGCGAAGAGCTGGCGGAGATCGACGGCCAAATCACTGACATTTTCCGTGCATTATCGTGAGCATTTTCATTTTATGCCTCTGTTTGGATTTTGGTTGATTAAAAGATTGAATTTCAGAATGTTTTATGGTTCCTTCTTGGAAATTCAAGTCTAATGCTAGTGTTTGGATTCGTGATTTGTTTTATTCTTATTATTATTTTTTTGCAGAAATGGGTTTCAGAAGCTGGAGAAGATTAAGGACTCGAATAGGCAAAGTAGGCAGCTTGAAGAGCTCACTGACAAGATGCGAGACTGTAAGAGGTATTTTTCGTAGTTTGATCCTCGTTATTTATTTTGAAAGTTAATGTGGGCTTAATGTCAATCAATGTTCTTGATAAGTTGGTGAATATGTGTGCTCAGAGTTATTGAATGGTAAATTGGTTCGTGATGGTGACTGGGGGTGATGCAATTAGCTTAAGTATTAACACATCGTCAGTTTGCATAAAATAAATGAATTTCAGTACAGTAAGCTCCATTTGATCTTGATGTAGAATGCTAAATTTTTTCTTTTCACTATTAATGGTTTGATTGGCTTTGGTTTGTGAATAAATTAAGAGCTGACTTTATTGAAATTAGAATCAAAGGTAGCTCTTCCTCAACTAATATTTCGTAAGTTAAATGATGATAAATAAAGGAATTCTTTATTGGATAGTTTCTTGTTGATTAAAATTATATATTTACAAGTTGCTTCAAACAATGAAAAGAAGTTCATTACTCAGAAAACTTTACCATGAAGGCTTGCTGAATTATGTATGCTAGGATAGGTCCTAGCCAGTTGACAATTTTATTTCTTAATCCCCTTAACTTTTGATGAACAACTCTAAGAATGTGATAGACCTGCCAGACAATAAACAATGCTTTCATTGCTATGCTCTAGTCTCTTTTTTGTCACCTTTGAGCTGGAACTTCGGTTTCAGAAGGAATATAAATGAGCTGAAATCAGGGGATATGGTGGCATTGTTGGCAGTTTTGGAAGCTGTAAGTTAACATGTTGCTAGAGCTGTGCAAGGTGGAATTGGGGTCCTCATGAAAGTTTCATCCTTATTAGAACATTTGGAAAGTTAAGGTACCTCTGGAAGGTCCACATTTTCGTGTGGCTGGTGTCGCTGAGATGGGTTAACACGTGCGGCACAGTGCAGAGGAGAAGACCACAAGTTTGTTTGTCTCCTCAATGGTGTGTAACGTGCAAAGCTAGCAGTGATTGTCAATCATTTGTTTCTTCACTGTCCTGTGACTTAAAATTTGTGGTTTGATTTTGGAGGGGGTGGAAGGTAGAAGACAAAAAGTTTTGAGTGGTGTAGTATAGCTGTGTTTTGGGTGTTATGGCGGGAAAAAAAATAAACGGATCTTTGGGGATAATTTGGGTGTTTATGAGGAGGTTCTTTGGGTTAAGATCAGGTTTTGATCATTTCTTTGGGCTTCATTTTTGTCGGAATTCAGAGATATTTTTGCTTTCAGCTTTACTTCTTTATTGGAGAGCAGCTGTATCCTAACTCGTTTAGTTGTTTTTCCTGATGTATTAAGAGGCTTGTGTTGAGTTTTGTACGAAGCCTTTTCTTTAGGTTGTTGTCTGTGGATGGCTTGTTCATGTTCTCTTTGCACTGACTTTTGGCATTAGTGAAGTCTCAATATTTGAAAAAGAAATAAAAAGATTAGAATGGACTTGCTACTGTGCCATGGGTTCAATTCAATCTTCTTGCTCAGAACTCATATCCATTCTCATCTCACTTGGACGTCATGCCTGTCCATTATGGAGATGGTAAAAGTGCTGACAAGTTGTTTCTTCATTGCCCAATTGCCTCACATTTAGGGTGGAGACTGTTTGGGAGGCTAGGAAGCTGGGTAGTTCCAGCATCTTTCATAGCACTGTTTTGTGAGCACAAACATTTGGGGGAAGGAAGAATAGTGTAGTCCTAGGGAGGTGTGGTATGATGGATGTGCTTTGGGTGTTGTAGCTAGAAAGAATTTAGATGATATTGATAGCATTAGGGAGGAGGGGAAGGAAGTTTTGTGGGATAAATATTGATTTTGGTCACATTGTGGGCTTCCCTTTCTTCAGAATTTTGCAAAATTCCTTATTTTGCTTCATTTGCAGATGGCTGCCATTATTTAGGATGGTAGGAGGGCGGTTTTGTTTGTTTCCATTTTAATTGACCTTTGGATAATTATTTAGCTTCGGTTGTCAGTGGACTCCTTTTCAATCACAAACTTTTTATATTTCAGTTTGCACTCATCTATTTTTGTTAATAAAATTTTGTCTCTTATAACAAATATTATACTTGGAACTGGAATATTTCTACAATTTGTGACTAATGCTGGAAGTTTTGATGAAGTTTAACTAAGTTGACATTTGGTCATTAATCCTGCCCCATTATTTGTAAGGGATTGAAATATCTTGTCTGTTGTCGTGTTAAGGATAGTTGAGCAGTAATGAACATCATCTGCTTTTTATGCTGAGATATGCATACTAATTCAGTACTCTTATCCTTTTACATTGAGCTCTGGATTTGCCTGGTTTATTTTTTGAATTTTCCACCCAAAATTATCCTTTACCTAAAAAATTGATGTATCTTAGATTCAATATTATGATGGTTTGCCATGTCATTTGAGAAACAAATGCCATAATCTGATGGATCTGTGCTTAATTACTAAATTTGGCCAGCATCTGTGGTTTTTATATATATATATATATATATATATATATATATAAATTTTCTGCAATTCATTTGTAGGAGTTGTGATTATTTAATTCAATTTATACAGACGTTTAAATTCCAACTTATGAAGTCCTCAATTAGATTTTCAAGCTAAGAAGGTTATATACGTTGTGTTGTTTTCAGGCTTATCAAGGAATTTGACAGAGAAGTCAAGAATATTGAGAGAGTAAATGACCCAGACACCAGTAGAATGCTGAATGAGAAAAAGCAGACAATGGTGGGTTGTCAATTCTTAATTCATATACAGAGTCTGCATGTCTACTTTTTTCTTTCTTCTAATTGTTCCTTCTTTTAATTGTCTTCTTGTGTCTATTTGTTGTTTTTGCATGTTAAAGTGTATTAACCATTGTTGGAACTTTTGTGCAGATCAAAGAGTTGAATTCATATGTGGCTCTGAAAAAGCAGTAAGTTAGCATCAGCAAGAAATTACATTAATTGTTGTGTGAGTGTGCCTGTACATTGTACCGGTCTGACTTGAACATCTATTATCGCAGGCTTGCATAACATATGTACATAAATAATATTTCATTGATGTATGAGATTTCATATGTTGATTACATATCAATATGGAGACCAAAATACCTGTGATGTAAAATGCCGTGTTTTCTGAGTCTTAATTATTAATTCATAATTATTCCAA
Source organism: Prunus armeniaca (assembly GCA_903112645.1). Taxonomy (NCBI): domain Eukaryota; kingdom Viridiplantae; phylum Streptophyta; class Magnoliopsida; order Rosales; family Rosaceae; genus Prunus; species Prunus armeniaca. Next base: position 4,904,711 of record CAEKDK010000005.1, on the reverse strand, counting down.
TGATAAAGTTTTTAATTCACAATTATACAATTGATATGATTCTCCAATCTACTGTTCCCATATATACCGAATATTTAGCGCGGATGTCTTCATGAACGTGTTTCCAAATTAGTAGAGTCCTATCATTTCCTATACTTTTAATTAGAGATGCACTTGGGTAACTTAATTTGGATGGTAGTGGTCATGCGATGTTTTCCCTAATATTTGACATATTTCTCATCTCATCATCATTCTTCTAATAGCAGAAGAAGCCTGACTTTTACAATACAGAAAGATAATACATAGCACTATTTATTGAAAAAGAACTATTCAATTGTTCTCTTGGATGAGTCAAGTACTGGTTTGTTTTCAGGTCAAAATTGATTTATAAATTGATAATGTTTTAGTACTACAAGTAAATGTATTTATTTATTCTTTATAAGAAATTTTGAAAACGTTTGTTGTGTCTTTGGTGCAGATATGCGTCGAACCTTGAAAACAAGAAAATTGATCTCTTTGATGGGCCGGCCGAGGAATATGGGGAACAGAATGTCTTGCTAGCCTCGTGTAAGCAAATATCTATTTATTTGTTAACTTGCAATTCGGCCTTGTATCCTTTAATAATTGACCCATCAGCTGATAATTCCTGCTCTTATAAATAGCTCTCACACAAATGCTCATGCAAATGCACACGTACACTCAAACACACTCACAGATTCATGCTTATACAAATACATATGAGGAATGTCATAACATCACCAGGTAAATTGAGCATGGTTGATGTGGGGAGGAGAAAATAGACACTTGAGGGAAAGCATTAGAAAGGTGACTCCAAAAGAAAAAAAAAGGAAAAAGAAAATTTAGTTATCTATAATGGAGAGAGGGACAGGGATAGTTACAAGCTTGGGTCATGTTCTGGCACATGGCACATGTTACATATATGGTTGAAAATATAGGAGGGACACCAACTGAAATACAACTTTTCTTCATAAATACATCTCTCTCTCTCTCTCTCTCTCTCTCTCTCCTCTCACTTTTGGAAGATCATGGGACACCAATTGATATACAACTATTTCGACTTTTTATCTATTTGCTTGGCATGGTGGTGTTAATGTATGTTTTGTCATAAGTTAGGTTCTTAAAACCAATTATAGGTGAATTTGACTTTATCATAGTACTTGTAAGTGGTTAATGCACATTTTGAGCCGTACAAGACCTTATGTTCACTGGACATTGGGACACCAATTGATATACAATTATTTCGACTTTTCCTCTATTTGCTTGGTTTCATTATGTAATTGGCATGGTGGTGTTGATGTACGTTTTGTCATAAGTTAGGTTCATAAAATCAATTATAGGTGAATTTGACTATATCATAGCACTTGTAAGTCTAAGTGGTTAATGCACATCTTGAGCCATACAAGACCTTATGTTCACTGGAAGTTGCAGTAACTCACCTTTCTGTTAACACCGAGTACCCAGGTCTTTACTCTAATGATATTATATAGAAACTGCATCTGTAGCTACCTGAAATTTGTATAGATGCCTAATTCTGATACAGTAGTGCTTCAGAAACCAATTATTACTTTCCATCACTGGGCTTTGTGACTATATTGACTATATGAAGCTTTGGAAGAATTGGATTTCGGAGTCGATATGAGATTATTCACCGGTGACAACAGTGACTGCATAATCAATATAAGCCTTTGGTTGGATCAAGAACTAAAAGGCCTGGATGGATTGGTGTAGGATTAGAGGTTAAACTTGATTTAACAAAGAAAAGTAATGTATGTTAAACATTTAGGGAAGTTCCTAAGAAGTATGCATTTACTCAATAACTTTGACATTAGTATTTTGTTCAGATGCCATGCTGAAGATGACCAATGCATTTTCTTAGGCGTCATACCTTTTGTTTCCTTCATTCTAGATGAATTATTTTTTAACTAGAGTCCACATATTTTGCAGCTATGACAAATCAACAACTAATTGATAATGGAAACCAAATGATGGATGAGACAGATCAAGCGATTGAGAGATCAAAAAAGGTTGGTACATTTTAAAAAGGTCCAATTTTATTATTGGAAGAAAAAGATTGTTCCTGCTCCCAGGCGTTGTTAGAAGCGATTCAAGTAGAACTTATCTTTGTGTTCCTGTTTGTAATAGGTCGTTCATGAGACCATCAATGTTGGAACAGAGACAGCAGCAGCACTCAAAGCTCAAGTATGTGATCGTTTTCAATTATTTTACTTCATATTCCTTATAGAAAATGGGCATCGAACTAAAGTTTTATTTTTATTTTAAATTATTTTAAAATTTAAAATTTTAATGTTTCATGTTTAGACTGAACAAATGAGTAGGATTGTCAATGAGCTGGACTCAATCCATTTCTCAATCAAGAAAGCTACTAAGCTGGTCAAGGAAATTGGTAGGCAGGTCAATTTCTGAATTATCCACTTGCTTTGTCATATGTTGACGATATTTCCCATTCCTATTACTCATTATGATTCTTTTTTTTTCTTTCCCATTTTCTTTCCTGTTAGGTTGCAACTGATAGGTGTATTATGGGATTACTTGTCCTGGTTGTCATTGGAGTCATAGCCATCATTATTGTGAAGGTATGGAGTTCGCTTGCATCTAGTTTTGTTTTTATAAATTGTTTTAAATTCCACAGATTGAAGATTTTGCTTTGTCATCTACAGCAACATAATTGAGTTCTTAATATTTGTTGCATAACTTATAGCCTGATAGATGCTAGAAAAGTAATGTTGTTTTATTCTCATAATTTTCATTTTTCTTCATTTATTGCTGTGGAAGCCACTGATGTTATTTGCCTTCTGATGGTCCCTTTGTGCTTCAAGGGAGTTTATTGTTCTAAAATTAAAAAAATTAAGGGCCCGTTTGATAACCATTTCAATTTTAGTTTTTAGTTTTCATTTTTTGTGCTAGAGTATAGAGGAAAATGAGAGGGAGAATGGAAGTGAGGATGAGATTGAGAGAGAGGATAAGAGGGGAGGATGGGAGGGAGAAATAACAAAAGTGTAAACAATTTCAAATAGATTTCATTTTGTTTTCACTTTTGTTACTCCTCCCTCCCATCTTCCCCTCTCATCTTCCCTCTCAATCCCATCTCCACTCTCATACTCACTTCCATCCTCCCTCTTTTTCCTCTATACTCTAGCACAAAAATGAAAACTAAAAACTAAAATCGAAATGGTTATCAAACAGACCCTAAATTATGCTTTGTTTGTTTGAAATTTGGAAGTACATTTGGTGCTTCTATAAGTAGCATATCCTTGAACTGACAGCTAGTACTTTGAAGAGATAAGGTGTACTTGACTGTATCTACTTGGCTGCTAAAGTATATTTCTGAAATAATTTCCAACTAATATTACTATAAATTTAAGTAGATTTTGAATTTCCTAGTTAGGAAAATGAAATATTTTGCATTCAATTGTGGAATTTTATTTCCTCTTATCTGGTGAAGAGCTTGCTAACTTGTATCGTTGTTGGTGGATATATGGTTAAACTGTTCTTATATCTTTAACTTTTCAGCTCGTCCATCCAAACAACAAGGACATTCGAGATATTCCTGGATTAGCCCCGCCCGCAATGACCCGAAAATTACTGTGGAATCCTAATTAAAGAGAGCTCAAAATGAACCATATCATGAGATTGCCAAGATGGTTTGCAGCATGCCCAAATGGACGTTAGCTTTTTATCTCGTGATGCTGTTCTCGTCTCTGTTTTACAAAACAGATATGGAACTGTTTCCCAGTAAGGTTTGCTTTGGAGACCGGCTGTCGTTTAGGAAAGCTAGGCTCACTACTGTTGTTGTGCCTTGGTAATTGGCTTCAGTTGCATGAGATATGCGTGATCAATTTTTCTTCCCCGACCGTAAAAGTTATCCCTATTTAAGTGAGGGAAATCTACTTTGAATATGTATTTTAGGCTGTATTGGTTCGTATACCCTGTATAATCACAGCTTGATTTTGTAGTCACTTTTACTAAAAGTTCTGTTTGGAAGTTACTCGTTGATGTACCAAAATTAATATTTGAAATGAATTTGGGTCTTCTGTGGATTGAATCAGTGTAGCTCAGAAGTTGATCTCATGTTTTATCATCTCTCAAGAAATGGATTTGAATCTGCAGGGTAGAGCTCTTTTCTGGTATGTCAATTTCTTTGTAGTTTCAAATTTTTTTTTTTTTGTTTAAATATCAAGTTTTTCATTTAAAAGTGACATGTTACTTCTCTCGCATGAGCTCCAACCAAACTTCCTACGAGTTTTTGTTAAAAGTGAACAAAAACTTCTTTGACAGTCCAATTGACAGGGGCACCTATGCTCAAATTCAAATGTTCTTAGACACCCAACAAAATTTAAGATATCCCATCCACCAAAAACTCAACTAAATTACTCTGAAACCCAAACTATTAACCTTTGTCTTTTGTGGTAACATTAACTCATTACAAGCAAAACTTATACCCCACACTTTGGCTCAACACTCTGTTATTGAAGGTATGAGTGTGATGTTTTGGATGGTTTTGGTATACTTGTAATTGAGTTGATAGTTTATGGGTCTTGATGATGTAGTGTGATTTAGGATTTAGAGAGCAAGAAAATGATAGGTGCTAATGGGTAAAGATTTTAATTTTCAGAGAATTTGGAAAAGATTTTAGAAGTTCATTATGCCATTTATAATAGTTTTACAAAGAGATGATTACAACTTAAAATTATAAAAACATGGGTGTCCAGAGAACTTTGAGTGTTTGTAAACATTGCACAGTCATTGTTATCTGTTGATTTTTCCATTTTATTAAAAGACATCCAAACTTCGAATCATCTATTCTCACATCATAAAAACAGACAAACAAATCAAATCGTGATTATCGGGTGGTTTGACCCGACTCGATCTTATTGATAAGATTTGAGTCTTGAGAAACTTATAGCTACCTAAATATGATTTATTGCATACTTTTACACATGTCATGAATTTTCATGCAGCTGTGTATATTTGGATGCTAGTACCACTTTCTTCATTAGATGGTTCGACCAGCTGGTTTACATCCATTGAAATTTCTTTTTCTGTCTCTGTTTTGGTCAATATATTGTTTTCTGAGTTTGAAGCCTTCCTAAATATGTACATGGTTTGGTCAAACAAAGGACTTTCTTTTCAAGTGTAAATAAATCTTATTGAATTTTAGTATGAACTCAAGATTTGCGCGTCTACGTGGGGGAACAAATGTTAAAGCTCACACCACTTGCCAATGATGTGTGCAATTTCTAATCAAGGAAGTTGTTGTGGCCACTGACTATATTTGAAAACAAGTTGCCATGGTCAAATAGCTTCTCCTCGTGATGCTTTATAATCAAACCTTGCATTTACATGTATCTACCGTGTGTTACTAGAAAAATATGGCATGCATCATGAAGTTGACCTCTTCTTTTCACAATCCGTGTAAAGTACATCACCAGGGCGGACCTTGAGATTTCAAATTTGATGGTTTTGTAAATTGACGATAAGTTTTAGTTTTGAAAAGGGAGATTCACTATTAAACCAGAAAAATCTTCAATTTTTATATATTTAAATTTATTAAATTTAGACCCGAAAATTTGACAAAACCTATAAAATCAAAGGCCATGTGCAATTGCTCTACTTGCTACCCCTCATTACCATAAGTTTAAGTTTAACCCACCAAAAGGTTTTCTCTTTGACCAAACAATTAGGTCTTAAGCTGCTGTTAAGAATTGTTGATTAAAATGTATTTGTTTATAGAAATTTATTGAAGTTTATCATCAGAAAAGACTGCTGTAAAAAAGCTACACTTGGAACGCAACCCAATGGACTTGAGGACCAAATACAATAGAAAAGTGGACGCTTTGTAGTTTGTCAAATGGTTGACAAATGCAGTGACTCCTTTTTGAAAGGAAGGCTACCCTCTGGGTCATGCAATGTCAATCCAACACCTAGCTTATTTGATATATTATACTATGGATTATTTTTTCCTTTTTGATGAGTGATATTATAAATTATCAGTTGTCAATCCACGAGTTAGACCGAAATATAATTATTCTTTTTAGTTCTTAATCAATGGAGTAACTAATTGTAGTCTGCATTCAAGTTTCTGGTTCAAGAAAATTCATACGTCGAGCACCGATGCTCCCGAGGTATTGTGTTCGATTTTTCCATCTCCAAATATTACTTGTATAAATAAAATAAAATAAAAATCTAAAGTTATAACATGCTACTGGATATATCCTCCAAAATGTTTAACCAATGGAAAATTCTATATGTACCCTGTAATTTGCTTACAGCACCCTACATGCTCACCAAAACTTCACCTAATTTCAAATTGTGTATGGTAAGCAAATTGTGGGTTGAATTCATACACTCTTTATATTACTTTATTAATAGTCATGTTCCTCTTTTCATCCCACTATTTTTGTTTTGAGCCAATCTCTTGTCTCACTTTAATAGGTCGAGTACGAAGATTGAAATATAAAGCGGATGGGTGAGCAATGCATATTTATACTGCTTATCTTTTGACAATTTAAAAAGTTTTACTTGACTTCACCATTACAAAAAAGAAGAAGTCATTTTCTAACTTTCTCGTATCTAACCCATAACGATTGGAATCAATGTTGTAATGCGAAGGAATTCAAAAGTGTGATTATCATTGTACTAATTCAGGTGTTATATATAATGTGAATGAATGACGTAATTAACATGTCATGGACTTAAAGTATAATGAGTGGTGGATCCATGAATTTTTAAAGGAAAATGCAATATTTAAAATGCTAAAAGCTCAAAAAATATACCCAAATTATTTGAAGGAGGATTTGAAGTACCCGAATTATTTGAATGAGGATTTAGACACTTTGCCGTTCCACAACTATATAATTTAAACAATAAGAGTCTTTGGTCTATCACTAATTGACTATGGTTTATATAGTATATCATTAATGAACAAATTTCATGTCAATTGCACAATTAGTCTACAAAAATTCATATCAAATCATCAATTAATCTCACGAAAATCAATATCAATTAATCTAATCAAAATGCAAATCAAGTTACCAATTAAACAAACAAATTATAATTCATCATACCTTGAGTCATGACCCACACAACCTTTTTCTCCTCAATTAAACAAACAAATCATATACAAAGATAACCAAATCAAAAAACAAAATTAATATTTCTAAAAAACAAAAACAATAAAATACATATTATAAAATATTTAAAAAAATAAGATAAAAAAAACCATAAGAAAAAAAAACATTCAAACTTGGAGGAGAGGGATGGATCTGCCACAAGACTCAATAGCATGCAAAGCTTCGTCAAGAATTAAGACTTCAACGCAATGCAAGGGATCCCTTGGTCCATTTAATTCCAACTTGGACTCCAAGCCCACGCTCATCCGTTGTGTGGAAATAAGGCTTTAGGTTTTCTCTTTGGTAATGCTCTTTGAACACACTTAATTGACTACATTAACTGACCACCTTATGCGGTAGCTACAGAAATTTTAGAAATTTAGGTGGTATAAGCTATAGAAAGGTCAAATGGCTTTCTTGGGTTTTTTTGGGGATTGAGCACCAAATTGCTTCTTTTACGTCAATCCACAAGTAAATCAAAGCCATTGATCTCAAAGATTTCTCACCCTTTGAAGCAATCTGGTGCAAAAATATTGGATTAACTTCTACCCATTTTGATGTTCTTCCAGTTTAAAACAGTAAGTTAACATTTTTAATGTAGTTACAACTGACACCATACCAAGGTGATAAAAATGATGTTTCCGTAAAGGAGCCATTTTTCAGGTGCCAATTCATCTTTATAATTAATTTAATTACACTAAAAGCTTGTGGATAGGGAACTGTGCACGATAAGGTTCTTCATTGTTCTTTGACTGCAAAAGGTTACCCATCACAGCAGGCTGCAAAACTTCCTCTGCATGATTGTGTTTTCTTGATCTAGAAAACCACTTGGCCAGTGCCAATTGGATAAGTGAGATATAATTATCTAAATGCCATGAGCATAGAATTAAAGCATAATTAGACTAATGGGGATGACCCTAACCTCATGTAAGGGGCAACTTATTTTTCGAGTGCTGATGATTTGTTTTTCTTTGGAATGTTTCGCTGATATTTTTGTAGCTCTGATTTGATGAACAGAACGACGATTACAAAATCATGCTGTGGATAGCATAACTCAGTGTTTCACCATCAAGTCTTTTATTTTATTTTATTTGGTGAAGATTGACTAGAAGTCTACACACGTATAGCTAGAAATAATGTACACAATAATTTCCAGACGGCGACAATGGCAACTGCTATGAAGGTATTGGCTGTTGCCAAGATACTCTTGTAACAGATGAACTCATCACCAGCGGTTTTACTATTGAGATACCATCAAATTCATCAACATCATATCCAATGGACGACTGCAAGTATGCATTTTTGATTGAGACATATTGGTTTTAGCTTAACTTATGGAATTTTCGAGAAGTGAAGGATATGGACAGCGTTCCTGTGTTGCTATACTGGATCTTAAACGTACAAGACTATGGTGAAGTTGTATTTTTTTAGTAGTATACCAAATGGGCTCCTAATGATCGGAGCAGTCAATTTTATTTTTATTTTTTATAAAGCCCTCTGTATAATATTCTAAAAGAAAAAAAGGTAGCGAAACAGAAAATTGTATTGGATATCATAGCCATCATTTGAGTTTCATACAAACTACATGGACTAAAGGAAGATGTCCTAAGTCCCTCCTCTAATATCGCTTGTATCAAAAGGAGGATGTATGCATTCTTCAAGTGCTAATTCGAAAGACATTTGATCTCTTATTTTAACTAATAATTTTTTGGGAGTTTCACTAAAACATCCAAAATGAGGGCTGAAATTATAAAAAAACCCAACACTCAAAACACTTTATAAACACACCCACAACCCATCATTACACACACTCAAAATCCATTGATAAACACACCCAAAAAATATACAATTGTTGATTTTGGGGTTGATTTTGGGTGTGTTTCTATGTTTAAATAGTGTTTGAGTTTTTTTATAAATACATGTCTAGGATTGGATTTATTTATAAATTTGTATAATTTTTTTTGTTCTTTTAAAAAAAGGGGTTTTCAAGACAGAAGAGGACTTGCACACTTGACCAAACTTAGTCACATGATCCTGTAATGATCCAAAGTAAAGACCTGGTCAAAGAAAGAGTTTTATGCCCTTCTAGTGATTGCTATAGTCAAGTTACTTGTAATTACGGTCAAGAGAACATCATTTTCACCCATCGCTGATGTAAAGACAAATTCATTAAATTTTTCTTGAAACAGAATTTTATGAGCTTCCAAAAACTTGTTATAATTTCAGTTTTCTTGGTCGATTGATGAAGTAATTGCGTTTCAAATTTTTTTAGGGTTACTGGTCAATTCTTGACCATGAACCAAAACCACGCATTCAACTTGTATTCCAAAGCTTGGATTAAATTACCATTATTAAAAAAATTACCAAGTAGTTTTCACATTACTACCCGAAAATTTACTGAAGTTCATCATTTACTGTCTAATAAAGTTCATTAGTTGGCATTATAATACGTAAATATTCGTTTCTTTACATCTTTCATGCATTCATAATTGTATTCGTTTACCTTAATAATGGGTCAATAGTTAAGCTAAGCTTACTATTTTTTCATGATATTAATAGTAGATATGTATTAACGGAGATACGAAAGTGGTAGCAAAATCAATACTTATGTAAAGTTTAAGTAATAAATTTTCGAGTAGTCAAATGAAATTTCCCGTTACTAAAAGTAGCCTCCATTTCATATGACTTCTCCTCATGCACACGACTACAATGACCTGATGCATGCGTCAGTCAACATCAGTACACTCTTATCTTAAATGTGAACGGCTCTGCCGGTCGTACCGACGTAACGTTGGCAGGCCTCATCTCTTCCACCATTACTCTGTTTCATTTCATATTTGCATTGCTCAGAAAGCAAAGCACATGGAAACTAAAGAAGAAATATATATATTTTTTGATACGAACTCAACAAGAAATTATTAATACAAGACAACCCAATTCGTACTTCACAATAAATAAATATTTAAGCTCAACAGTATCCTGCCCTGTCTCCATTTCCATTGTCTTTGGCATTTATATTTTGTAGAATGTCTCTTTACTGTCGCTTCTGATATGCTCTATTGGGTTTTGGTCTGATTGAATAAAACCAACAAAATTAAGGAAAAATCTGAAGTCAAGGGTCTCTCAGTCGTGGAGAGACCAAAACGAAACCAAACCCAACGCGCTATGAGTCTCTGACTTTTAGACACGAAATGGGAACGAAGAGATAGGAAAACGCTCAAAAGGTTTGAAACGTTTTCTTGGGTCTTTCATTTTTGCGTAGGTAGAAAAATCCGCCTCTGTTTTAGTCCTGTCCTTTTCTGCCTGTTAATCTTTTTCTTTTCATACACGACACTCTCTCTCTCTCTGTCTCTGTGCATCTCCAAAAACGAGGTTTTGCTTCTTGTTTTAAGATTTTCCCATTTCTTTTATCTTTAAGGCCATTCTCAGAACTTTCTCTTTGAATTTATGTCTCTTCCTTTCACTTCAAAATCGATCTGGCTTTGTCTTTTTTCAGCCTCTCTGTCTCCAATTACCAGCTGGGTTTTTCTTTCTTTGCTTCCTCTCCTATATAATTTGCTTCACTTCCTTCAATTTCCAATTGCGTCTTCTTTTGCCCTCTGTTTGGTTGACCTTTCTTAGCTTTCTGGGGTCTGTTAGTTGACCACAATTTCCACTAGCCTCCCTTATTTTCTTTCTGGGTTTTCTTTTCCAATTATATTCATCCCTTCCCATCTAATTTCAGCCATTTCTTCTGGTTTTCTCATCTCTGTTTTTCCCCCAATGAATTGAATTTAGCATTTTTACAACTACATATATATACCATCTGAGGTCTTGAGACTTTTATCTATTTATTGTTTTAGAGCTTAATTAAGAAATGAAGTGCCTTTTTCCATTCAAGGACAAATCCAAGAGCAAGAAGCAAGGAGCACAATCCGCTCCAGAATTGAGAAACCAAAGCAAATCAAGCGATCTGGTTTTAGATCGTGCAACAAAATCTTCAAGTTCCTTACCATCACCAAGGAGCATACCAGAATTGTACAAAGAAAGGGAGCAAAATTTGAGAGTTTTCTCTTATCAAGAGCTGAGGGAAGCAACAAATGGTTTCAACAGATTGCTAAAGCTTGGGGAAGGAGGTTTTGGGAGTGTGTACAAAGGAACAATTAGCCCTGAAAATGGTCAAGGAAGTCCGATTGTAGTTGCCATTAAAAGGTTAAACCCGCGTAGCTTACAGGTTCGATATATCTCCATTAATTTTCTCTGTTTCTGTTTTTCCGTTCCAATTTTTCTGTCTGTTTCTCTGTTTTTCTTTTCCTGTTCTTTTCCACATCTACTTGGTTGGGAGATTTGTTATTTGTTTGGTGCTATTTTTGGATGTTAGATTGATTGTGGTGGTGGCATTGAATGACGTATTGTATTTGGATGGTGAATTCCAATGGTGTGTGTTTTTGAATGTTGAATTTACTTCCAGTGGAGGACTGTGTACTTTTCTATTTATTAAAATCAAATATCATTTAATTATAATTGATTAGTGCGTATGTGATTGTTTAATAGAATTTTTTTTATTCGCTCAGGGATTTAATATGTTTGTTAACTAGGTTGCTAGTTGAACTTAGATTTGAACTTATTATAAATAAATCATATCTTATGTCACTACATATTTGTTTAAATAAGATTATACATGGTAGGCGTGGCTGGGATAAATTATGCTTTTGAAATCTATCTGAATCTAGGAAAGTCACAAAGAAGCAGAATAAATTATAAGCAAGTGGGGGCATGACATAGACTAAATGCGAGACAGTGATTAAGCTATTGAGGGTGAAAGAAAACTGAGTGCCTTCTTTTGATCAAGTCAAGGAAGTTGTGTGATCTAGACATCGCTGAAACCCCAACATGGGGATATGACAAATTTGGACTTTGGAATCCATCTGGTGCTGGAAGTGTAGGAATATTGGGAGGATATTGTCATGTACCAATGAGCATAGTGACAAAAGTTAGGAAGAAGAGAAAGAAAAGTGCTTGCTTAAAATCAGGCAAATGGAATTGATTGATATTCATCTCCATGTGGTGCTTGAATGGCATTTGTTAAATGAATGACAAATAAATGCTTGAAATGCTAAAGGAATTGATGTTTAATTCCTTGATTTGCTAACTCAAGAACAAGAATTGGAACAGTTTTTCATTGAAGGTAATGGTTTAGCAACTAAAAGATATCGGTCTGTCTAAAAGTTACATCTTATTACTCTTTTAACCAGTTATATATATGGTGGACGTACAGATTTTGCAGAATCTAGTGGTATATTTGTCATTACCTTCTGAGATTGGCAAATATTTTATGAAATTTAAGATTAATCAGAGACCCTTTTATACACACATTTTACAACATTATATGCCTCTTACATGTTGTTCTGATTCTTTTGGTTGTGAAGCTTATGGTTTTTAGCTTTTCTCAAACAGGGTCATAAAGAATGGCTTGCGGAAGTTCAATTCCTTGGTGTCGTAAATCATCCAAATCTAGTAAAACTTTTAGGATATTGTTCTGTAGATGGAGAAAGAGGTATACAACGGCTACTGGTATATGAATATATGCCTAATAGAAGCTTAGAAGATCATCTTTTCAACAGGGCTTTGCCCACAATGCCTTGGATGACAAGACTACAAGTTATGCTTGGTTCTGCTGAAGGATTGGCTTATCTACACCAGGGACTGGAAGTCCAGGTGCATATAGTTTCTATCCATTTTATCTGATTTGACCATACTATTGTTAGTCAGTTAGTTTTTAACTTAAAACTTCCACATCATTTGAAGATATGGCTCCTCTATGCCAGCTTGCTTGTTTTGGCTATGTTAATTTAACCAATGGAAACCAATAACATAATCGATTAAGGTATTTCTGTGGTTTCAGAAGATATTGGTATTTATTTACGAATGTGTGAGAATTTTAGTTAGGTCGTCTTTTTAAATTGACTGAGGATTTGAACTGTGACTGCTGATATTTCATGTTGTGTTATATATCTTTTTCTTGTTTCCTACTTTCAAACTGGAATCTCTGCTTTTGGAACTTAAAGGGTATGTTCTACTCATGTAATGTAACTGCCATAAGTTAGGTACAGACAAAGTTTTTTTGTCTGACGGCTATAAAAATTAGATTACAGAGCAAAGACCATTTCTGTTAGATTAAAGCAAACAACCTTTGCTGCTACATTTGAGTCATTTCAGGAGAAACAAAAAATTCCCACAACTAGAAAATGTGCAGAATACTAGAGTGTGTTGCTTTAGTGGTGGGGTTACAGTTAAAGAAGTCACAGGCTTGGTTCAGCTCTACTTGTGGGCTTGAAAAAACTAATATCCTCATATCCTTATTTTACTTCTGATATCCAAATATTGCAGAAATTATGTGCATATGGATATGATACACTTGCTGACCTCACATGATCATTTTTTGTTTGTAAGAAGACAGATTCTTGATTATATGTTTGTTGAACCTTGTTTTCTTGCGTTACATGGACAGGTGATATATCGAGATTTCAAATCCTCCAATGTGCTATTGGATGGGCAATTCAGGGCAAAGCTCTCAGACTTCGGGCTTGCTAGAGAAGGACCAACGGGTGACCGCACTCATGTATCAACGTCGGTGAGTAGAGGGGTAATAGACAGTTTATATTCCCAAAACTGACCGTCATAATTCTGAGACATGCTACACCTGCAACATATTGAGTGGCAACTTTACATGTTGCATAAGTACTTATTATGTAACTTTTATATGACATTTCATGTACAGAAGCATCCGTAGTTCCATCCAAGTTAGCTGGCTTAGCCCACTTATGGCTCTTATTACTGGATCCCCAAGCACCATTTGAGCCGCATTCTTGAGAGTGCTTGCTTAGTTAGCACATTTATGTCAAAGGTCCTCTTTTTCCACGGGAACAAGTGCTGGTCAATGTCACATTTTTCCACAAGTTCCTATTTTTTTCTTCCCCTTACACATGCCACAGGTTCTTTATGTTGACTTCAAAGACTTCATTGAATTGGCCCTGAACTACTGATGTACTTGTGCCTCATTTGGAGCACTGTACTAGACAGGACTGGGACTAAGTCCACGCCAGTCTCATGGGGACCCACCCCTGTAGGACTTTGTCCAATCTAATAGCCCAGTCCCATCATTGTTCACTAAACATTAGGGAAGACTAGTTGTCCATTTTAATTGAATTTGTCATGTCCAGCCCCACCTTCGAAACATGGCCTTGATGTCCCCGTTTAATGGTTGGCCACCTTCTTTGAAGTGCATCATTCTTGGAAAGGAACGTAGGATTAATTTTGAAAATTATAATTGTCTGTTGGTGTCCTACAATATCACTTATGCATATTGTCTTTGGTTTTGTTATCAGGTGGTAGGGACTTATGGATATGCTGCCCCAGAATATGTTGAAACAGGCCATCTTTCAACGCATAGTGATTTATGGAGTTTCGGTGTGGTGCTTTATGAGATCCTCACAGGCAGGCGTGTCTTGGACAAGAACCGCCCGCCAGCGGAACAGAAACTTCTTTATTGGGTTAAACAGTTCCCTGCTGACAGTAGAAGGTTCAGCATGATAATAGATCCATTGCTGAGAGATCAGTATTCTCTTACAGCTGCACGAAAACTTGCCAAGTTGGCAGATAGCTGTCTGAACAAGAATGCAAAAGACCGACCAACAATGAGTCAGGTGGTAGAGGTCTTGAAGCAAGCTCTACAAGATTCAGAAGCGGGAACCAGTTCTGTAAATAGAAGTTTTGAGGCATCTGGGTCTAAATTGGCTAAGCGGAAACCCAAGTAGACTTGATACAAGAGAACATTATTATAGATACCACTTTCTGTTGTGACCAAATTCTCTTTAAATTTTTTGAGCAGGTTTAAATGGTTGGATATTATTAAGCAAGTATAGCAGGGTTGCAGTTAACCCTTTAAATCTTTTTTCGGGGACTCTCAGGCGCGAGTCTCGATTCATCGGTAGCTGTCAAATCCGGGAAGTATGTAAATTTATGAGGGTCCTGAAGCACAAGAAATCAAGGAAATCTTTTATTTTCTTATTGTAAAATTCTAGAATGGAAGAAGGCAGTGAAATAGGGGAGACCCAGTAGACTGATCTGTGGAACCGCTGTAAATCTCCATACTGAGCCTTTTACCTTTTATCTTTTTGTTAGTTTGAAGACATAGCTGCGCACTGTGGTAGTATTCATGTGAAAATTGCTTGTTATTTTTTCACCTTTCTTTCCCTTTCTTCTGGGAATCATTCTTGTGGAGTGCAATTTAATTACATTGATTAGCCAAAAGTTCATGGAACCTCCCTCAATTAAGTAACTACACTTCGATTTGAAAAATGCTTTCATGATTTCATCAGTGCAGCATTATACTCCAATTTCTCGCCTGTTTAATTTTTCTATCCGAATTCCCATCCAAACAAAATTAGTCTAAGTTCTTGAAACTAGTAGCTAAATTTTCAGATTTCACAGTTTTCATTGGAGAACAATGTGTCAGGACAAATTTTGAAAAACAAGGACTATGGCATATATCTTCTCATCAGAGGAGTTGCATGAAATATTTTGGGGATATGAAGATGATATTTTGAGAATAATACATGGAAATGGCATTCCTTTTTTACGCCCCCACGTCGGTACACATAATTTATTACCCTAAACTCTAAACTCGAAACCCTAAACAAGCGTCATTTTTGTTTGGAAAACTTGGTCTCTT
Source organism: Prunus armeniaca (assembly GCA_903112645.1). NCBI lineage: Eukaryota > Viridiplantae > Streptophyta > Magnoliopsida > Rosales > Rosaceae > Prunus > Prunus armeniaca. Next base: position 4,888,868 of record CAEKDK010000005.1, on the reverse strand, counting down.
ATCTCTCCCTCTCTCTCCGTTTCTCTCTTTTGTTCCTTTTCACTTGCCTATGCATATCCATCACTGTTTATGCGTCTTTATGCAGTTAGTTATGTATTTGTAGTTTAGAAAATTCTATTCGCTGGTCTTATAGATTTGGCAGATAAGCAAGTCTAATATTTTTTTTTTTTTTTTTTTTTTTTTTGTTTTTCGTCGTAATAAAGTTTTGTTTGACTGAAATTAAATATACATTCTGCAGAATTTGATTACATTCAACAAGCAGTTAGAAGTTGATGGTAGATTCCCATGTTATTTCATAATTTCGGGGTTCCAGTATTTTTGGTTTATTTTCAGTAGTACTGATTGTAAATTAATATAAATTGAACTACAGTTTATGTAACAATAAGATGCAAAACATGAATGTTTGATGAATATCTATTCTATAATTTTTTTATATAAAAAATAATATTACTATTACACATTTTAAAAAAAAAATTCTCATATGAGAACATTACACACACACACGCATATGTATATATCCAAAGGTGGATTCACGCTTGAGTTAGAGTGGGTTCTAGTCCGGTGCTTATTTTGGAGAGAGATAAATTAGGCTTAGTTGTGTAAGCTCAATTCAGAAAAATTACATAATAGCCCACCCCTTTTTCTAGAAAGCAACCCACCTCATATACCATATCTACGCCGAATACTTTAATACTTTCATTACTAAAGTATTTTTTTTTCTCTCTTTTCTTTGGTTTATTTAGCCTCTAATTTGGCTCAAATAATGTTTATATCTCTTTGAAAATAATATATATTTTTGAATGAATTTTGAAAATAGTTTTTAATATGAAGGAAATATACTAAATTAGTAAAAAAGTATACCACTTTCATTAATCTGAAGGAAATACACTGAAGGAAATATTGCTTCTTATAAAAAAAAATTTGTTAAAAAATATGGCTTATAATTGATCTCAAAAAAAAAAACAACCCACCTCTATAAATATTCATGAGTCCGCCATTATATATATATATATTATAGATTTTCTAGTAAGATAATATTTTCCTATATATATGTATATGAAATTTCTTAAAACATATAATTATTATATATGCATTGATTTTTCATTTGGATTGGCTTGACAAAAAAAGAAACCTGGCACGAAAAGAAAAAAAAGTTGACAAGAGGAAAATAATTGTATTCTAACTTTTTATTTTGGGCCAAAAATGGGTAGAAAGTTTATTAGAAGCTAGCAGAAACAACTTTTCTGGGGTATATATACAAAAGAAAGCAACTGGGCTTGCGCAGTTATAAAGCAAATTGAAGCCCAGAACACAAACACACGAGTGGGCCATTTGCAAGTTAGGGTTTAGAAAGTACAATGGAATTAATTTGAATAAAATATTATTTTTCCCAATGAGATTAGGAAACAGAAAGCTATATATACAGATGTAGCCCTGAGCCTTTGTAAACACTAGCTACTGTGATTTAGGGTTTCCAAAATTCGCTGTAATCTTTTCTCTTTCAAACGATCGAGTCGAGGACTTTTCTGTTTCAGACAAGATGAAGGCTTTGAAGGAAGAGCGATGCGAGCGGGAGCCTCCTGTTGACGATGACGACTTTGGTGGACTCGCTTGCCCTCCGCTGGACGACCTTGAAGCTGTCTTCATCCTTGAAACCCTGACTTGCGATCCCTCCGACTTATTCGACGACATCAAACTTGACGATGACGACTTTGGTGGACTCCCTTGCCCTCCGCTGGACGACCTTGAAGCTGTCTTCATCCTTGAAACCATGACTTGCAATCCCTCCAAGTTGTTCGACGACATCAAACTTGACGAGCGCGACTTGGCAATTCTGGAGAAGCCCAAGAAACCATCTCACGGAAAAGGCAAGGATTTGGAGACCCTCCACTTCATGCTAAGCGCACCGCCTCCATCTTGTTGTCAACAAAACCCTAAGGGGCCCGAGCAATCTGACCCTCATCATCATCCGCAAGATTGGGATGATGAAGAGAAGTTGGAGACTAACCAAGGCTATCAAGAGTTTCAAAACAAGGGAAAGAAAATTGGAGTTATTGATAAGCGGGGCAAGTTTCTGACCAGCTCGAGGAAGTGCCGAGCGTTCTGATTTCTGGGAGAGCACGTTTGTTACTGTCTAGTTTATTCAATTCATTCTTTAATTGATATCAGATGTAAGTACATGGTTTTTGAACCACAAAACGATTACAAGTACATGGTTTTTCAGGAGAGCTAGCACGTATTTTATTGTCTTGTTTATTCTGTAATTGTGACCATTTTAAGTAATTGTAATTCGAGTTATAGATGTTCCTAGTGCCGAAGGTACCTATTTTCCATGTTGGGTTGTGTTTAATTTTTGGTTTATGTGGAATTTGTTTTGGTGAAATGGGTTCTTTTTGTTTCTGGGTAGGGGGAACTTGTGTACGAGAGGAACACCCACTTCTCTTTTGGGTGTTCCTCTTGGACATAACTCTTTGGTTCTCAACAAACATTCAATTTTTTTAATTTGTAAATACAGTTTCCACTTAGTTAGGAAATGAATATTAGTCCAAATTCATGAAAGGAAATGATATATATTTTAGTTTCACATAACCTGGCTATCTATATGTATCATTGATGATTTTCTCTAAAGTATCTCACAGGATTTTGGCATCACTTTGTGGGAAAATTTGTAAATATTCTTAGCTGATAATATCTGCATGTGTGTGGTCAGGTTGTTTAATGTCCACCTTGTACATTCATGATAGATCTGGAATCTAGGGAATTGGAGAAATATCATGCTTCTTGTTGTTGATGATGAGTTTTTCAGAATTTCATGTGAAGCATGAATTGAAGTCATTGAAATATGGTTCTGGCAATGCAGGGAAAAAAATTCCCATGTTTTCTTTTCCACTCAGGAACAAGAATTGGAACAGTATTTCATTGAAGGTAATGGTTTAGCACCTAAAAGATATCGGTCTGTCTAAAAGTTACATCTTATTACTATTTTAACCAGTTATATGTTAGACACACAGATTTTGCTGAATCTAGTAGTATATTTGTCATTACCTTCTGAGATTGGCAAATATTTTAATGATGTTTAAGGTTAATCAGGGACCCTTTTATACACACATTTTACAACATTATATGCCTCTTACATGTGGTTCTGATTCTTTTGGTTGCCGAGCTTTTGGTTATTAGCTTTTCTCAAACGGGGTCATAAAGAATGGCTTGCGGAAGCTCAATTTCTTTTCATTGTAAATCATCCAAATCTAGTACAACTTTTAGGATATTGTTCTGTAGATGGAGAAAGAGGGATACAGCGGCTACTGGTATATGAATATTTGCCTAATAGAAGCTTAGAAGATCATCTTTTCAACCAGGCCTTGCCCACAATGCCTTGGATGACAAGACTACAGGTTATGCTTGGTTCTGCTGAAGGATTGGCTTATGACTATGCCTGGAGGGTAGACTGTGCATGCTGAAGTGTGGAAATTTTAAACTGTGTTTTTGACAGGTTGAAAAATTTGGTTAAGTCCATTTTTCAAGGGAGACTCTGCCGAACTTTCGGTAGAAGTCTCAGCTCTCTTTTCCTTTGTTTTAGGGGAAGAGGACATTTGAAATTAGTAAGTGGGCCAAGTATCGGTTGGATGTCGAAAATACCACAGGATCCGTCACGGATTCCGAGGAATTCGGGGCGAGTCCTGTCATTTTATTTGTATTGTTATAGCTTGGTTTTTTCAATCTTTATCTTTTAATTATTATTTTAAGTTTGAAATCCTAGTTGGAATGCATACGCCAGAGTTTCTTCGATACTGTGTGCTCGTTAGTGGAGGCGCACCAGATTGTCTTAATTTTGATGTTTGGTAAAGTATTGGCTTTTCACTCGATAACTTACCGGTAAGTTGTAGTCTTTTCACTGCATCATTTACATGTCGATTAAATATCGGCTTTTCACGCAATAACTTACCGGTAAGTTATAGGCTTTTCGCTCAATCATTTACCTGACGATTAAATATTGGCTTTTCACGCAATAACTTACCGGTAAGTTATAGGCTTTTCACTCCATCACTTACATGATGGTTAAATATTGGCTTTTCACGCTATAACTTACCGGTAAGTTATTGGCTTTTTGCTCTATCACTTACATATTGAGCGTAAAATTATCACACATGCATGCGCACTGATTTGATTGAAGTTGCCATTGTTTTTCGATCAATTTTAACATGCAAATACTAGTCATAACTCTAGGGGTTATTTTTTGTTATTTCAATCCCTAGTATGGACATGAATATATTAAATTAACAAAGACATAACTATTTTCGGTAGAAAGGTTAAAGAGCGTGCTGTTGAAATTGCCAAGGCCATAGATGACGAAGATGGGTTGATAGGAGCATTGAATGCCTTTCATAGGCACTTTCCTCACAGTAAATCTGAGGATAAACCCGAGTCATTGCCTGCTAGAAGTGGCTTATTTTCCATCAGTAGGTGTTTTGGCTATTCCCATTTCAGTACACATCCCACGGCCTCTCCTCCACATTTGTAAGTTGGAGCAGTTTCTCTCTGTAATGAGGCTGACTTGAGTACCCTATAATAGTAAGAAAAGAAAAGAATACCCACAGATTATCTTGTAATGACTGCAAAAAGATTCAGTCTCCAAGCCCCAAGTTGTTAGTGTGTCAACTAGCTGAAAATGCAGTTTTGTTTTAGTACACAAAATTGTATTTACAAGCTCCTTTTGCTCTACCATCCCCAACCAACAAACCACCAGTAATAGTGACATGTACATTTATCTTCAAGTTCTCAATCTTGTTGTTGCTATAACAATAATTGTAGTAGACGAAGAATTTGCTAAACAGTTCTGTCTTACTTTGCTAGACCATAGTTTGTCATAAAATTGTGCAAACAAAACAAAAAAAAAAGACAAAAATAAAAAGAACAACTAAGGCAGCTTTGAAAAACAAAGACTAAGGGCGTTTGACTAAAACAACCAAAGTCATTCAAAGGTTGGAAAAAACTAAAAAGAGACAAGTCATTTTTTTCCTTGCGTAGAGCTCATCGATACGAGTTCATAGACACGTAGTGGGCCCAAATCGCAGTTTTAACGAAGAAGTTACGGTCAGCGGAAGCACAGTGGCACAATTGTAAATATTTCAAGGTCAGAATTTTAAAACCCAGGTCAGCTTCTTTTTCTCTCTCTTTCTCCTACCACGACTCTCTCTCTCTCTCCCCGTCGCACAACAACATTTTCCGACGCTGAATCCGGTTTCGTCCGGCCACCGTTTTCGACGAAACGACTTGCAAACTTTTCCTCTCCTCCTCTACTTGACCCACCCAATTTAAAAAACCCGAGTCTCACCCAGGTGCAACCGCGAGATAAAATATATTTTTGGACTCTAATTTGGTCATTGGGATCGAATCCTATTTATTAGATTTGTTAAGTTCGGTTTTGAATTTGTCGGTAGCTTGAAGGGATGTGGTTATAATGTGTTTGTGATTGTGTCGGGGCTGAAACCTATTTTAGATTGATGAATGATTGCGGATTGAGTCCTTACAACTACTTATGACTATGCCTGGAGGGTAGACTGTGCATGCTGAAGTGTGGAAATTTTAAACTGTGTTTTTGACGGGTTGAAAAATTTGGTTAAGTCCGTTTTTCAAGGGAGACTCTGCCGAAATTTCGGTAGAAGTCTCGGCCCTCTTTTCCTTTGTTTTAGGGGAAGAGAACATTTGAAATCAGTAAGTGGGCCCGGTATCGGTTGGATGTCGAAAATATCACAGGATCCGTCACTGATTCCGAGGAATTCGGGGCGAGTCCTGTCATTTTATTTGTATTGTTATAGCTTGGTTTTTTCAATCTTTATATTTTAATTATTATTTTAAGTTTGAAATCCTAGTTGGGATGCATACGCCAGAGTTTCTTCGATACTGCGTGCTCGTTAGTGGAGGCGCACCAGATTGTCTTAATTTTGATGTTTGGTAAAGTATTGGCTTTTCACTCGATAACTTACCGGTAAGTTGTAGTCTTTTCACTGCATCATTTACATGTCGATTAAATATCGGCTTTTCACGCAATAACTTACCGGTAAGTTATAGGCTTTTCGCTCAATCATTTACCTGACGATTAAATATTGGCTTTTCACGCAATAACTTACCGGTAAGTTATAGGCTTTTCACTCCATCACTTACATGATGGTTAAATATTGGCTTTTCACGCTATAACTTACCGGTAAGTTATTGGCTTTTTGCTCTATCACTTACATATTGAGCGTAAAATTATCACACATGCATGCGCACTGATTTGATTGAAGTTGCCATTGTTTTTCGATCAATTTTAACATGCAAATACTAGTCATAACTCTAGGGGTTATTTTTTGTTATTTCAATCCCTAGTATGAACATGAATATGTTAAATTAACAAAGACATAACTATTTTCGGTAGAAAGGTTAAAGAGCGTGCTGTTGAAATTGCCAAGGCCATAGATGACGAATATGGGTTGATAGGAGCATTGAATGCCTTTCATAGGCACTTTCCTCACAGTAAATCTGGAAGTCCAGGTGCATATAGTTTCTATCCATTTTATCTGATTTGACCATACTATTGTTAGTCAGTTATTTTTAACTTAAAACTTCCACATCATTTGAACATATGGCTCCTCTGTGCCGGCTTGCTAGTTTTGGCAATGTTAATTTAACCAATGGAAACTAATAACATAATCGATAAAGGTATTTCTGTGATTTCAGAAGATATTGGTATTTATTTACGAATGTGTGAGAATTTTAGTTAGGTCGTCTTTTTAAATTGACTGAGGATTTGAATTGGGACTGCTGATATTTCATGTTGTGTTATATATCTTTTTCTTGTTTCTTACTTTCAAACTGCAATCTCTGTTTTTGGAACTTCAAGGGTATGTTCTACTCATGTAATGTAACTGCCATAAGTTAGGTACAGATGAAGATTTTTCGTCTGACGGCTAGAAAAAATAGATTACAGAGGAAAGACCATTTCTGTTAGATTAAAGCAAAGAACCTTTGCTGCTACATTTGAGTCATTTCAGGAGAAACAAAAATTCCCACAACTAGAAAATGAATACTAGTGTGTGTTGCTTCAGTGGTGGGGTTACAATTAAAGAAGTCACAGGCTTGGTTCAGCTCTACTTGTGGGCTTGAAAAAACTAATATCCTCATATCCTTATTTTACTTCTGATATCCAAATATTGCAGAAATTATATGCATATGGATATGACATTCTTGAGAGTATTTTCACTTGCTTAGTTAGCACATTTATGTCAAAGGTCCTCTTTTTCCACGGTAACAAGTGCTGGTTAATGTCACATTTTTTTCACTTGCTATAAAAGAATTCAAGGAATCTTTTCTTTCTTCTTGTAATAGTCTAGAATGGAAGAAGGCGGTGAAATAGGGGAAGACTCAGTAGACTGATCTGTGGAATTGCTGTAATCCATGCTGAGCCTTTTACCTTTTTCTTTTTATTAGTTTGAAGACGTAGCTGCGCACTGTGGTAGCATTCATGCGAAAATTGCTTGTTTTTTTTTCTTCTCTTTCTTTCCCTTTTCTTCAGGGAATCATTCTTGTGGAGTGAAATTTAATTACATTGATTACCCAAAAGTTCATGGAACCACCCTCAATTAAGTAATAACACTTTGATTCAAAAATGCTTTCATGGTTTCATCAGTGCAGCATTAATATTTTACTTCAATTTTCTTTCCTGTTATTAATTCTTCTATCCGAATTCCCATCGAACAAAATTAGTCTAAGTTCTTGAGATTAATGGCTAAATTTTCAGATTTCACAGTTTTCATTGCACAACAATTTTTCAGGACAAATTTTGAAAAACAATGACTACAGCATATAGCTTCTCATCAGAGGAGTTGCATGACATATTATGCAAGTGCAAAGGAGGTGCATTATGTTGCAACATTCTTAAGCAAAAATAGATAAGCTGCTCATATATATAGATAGTAGATACATTATAAATTTGACGGAAAAGAAACAGAGCAATACATAGCTCTTACCATTTATCTTTGAAGTATCCTATGCATTTTTTCCTTGTGCAGTGCTGTTGTAACATAAATCCAGTCTTTTGTATCATTCAGGACTTGGAAATAGGCATATCTCCATGAACTCTTCAGCAGTAAAGTCCCGTAGACATCCCAAAATCCCATGAGGAAACCCAGCACTATACTTGCATAAAATCCCAAGTATATGAGGCCATCTTTGTCTCCTTCGGTGTTACAATCACTTTTGTTGCCACTGGTGATTCCAGGATCTTGAGTTGTTTCATCTCCAGGGCATTTCTGTGTCACTGGTGGTCCACAAAGTCCAAGATTTCCCATATATTGAGAGGAGTTAAAACTCTGAAGTTGGGCGCTTAGGGGAGTACTTCCTGACAAGTTATTGTATGATAAGTCCAAGACACTCAGAAAATTCAAGCTCGAAAAGCTTGATGGAATTCTACCAGATAGCTGGTTTCTTGACAAGTCAAGAGATTCAAACATCTTCAACTGACCAAAATTTTCAGGAAGTTTTCCCCACAGATTGTTTCTTGATAGGTTGAGAGAGTTCAACTTTGTCATACTTGCAATATTTTCCGGAATCTCACTGACCAAGTGATTGCTTGAAATGTCAATGCTTAAGACTTCTCCCAAACTCAATATCAACTCCTTTCCACACCAGTTGTACAAATATATCAACGATTGTGAAATCGTACAACTCATAAGACAAAGTTGTTATATTGTTGAGGCAATGTGGCAGGGCTCCAGATATATTGTTCTGGGAGAGGTCCAAAACATGAATGATGGATAGACTGCATAGAATTAAGGGCATGCTTCCATTGAACTTAGGCTTTGGCTATCCATGCTAGTATTTTTCCAGATAACTTGTTGGCTCCAAGGTCAACCACCACTAATTCTGTACAGTTCTCTAGATAAGGAAACTCTCCTGAAAAGCTGTTATCATGTAAACGTAAGGATATAATATTCATCAAATAGCCTAATGACCTTGGTAACTTCCCAGATAAATTGTTCCCTGCCAAATTCAGTGGCAACAATCCTTGAAAGTGCTTCCAACAATTAGGAAGTTTTCCTGATAGAAGGTTCTCATAAAGGTCGAGAACATGCAAATCCGGAGCCTGTGTTGCACATACGGAAGATAGGGTCTCGGAAAACATGTTTTTGGAGAGAAATGCAACGTTAATGCTACGAGGGAATGATGGGAGTGGACCAGACAAATGATTAGAACTCAAGTCAATAATAACATAGGAGCTGTTTTCTGATGACAGATTTGGGAGCTTCCCATGGATTTGGTTCATAGAGAGATTTAACTCAACTAAGCTGGAAGATAGGTCCCAAAATATATTTGGTATTGAGTCAGATATCCCAGCATTGGACATCTCAAGATTGGTAAGTTTTTTTCTGCCTATGAATCCATTTGGGAAAAGTTGGGCCAACCTGGCAAGAGGTCATGATTAATGTATCAAGTTGAAACAGTGGGTTCCAATCTGAGCTGAAGTTGAAGGACAAAGAGGATTATGAGAAATATCGAAAGATTGTAAACGAGAGAGGTTCAAGAAATGTGCTTCTGTTATGACACCATTCAAAGAATTCCAATAAAGTTCCAAAACTTCAAGGCTAGAAAGTTGCCCTACACTCTGTGGCAGAGATCCCTTTAGTTGATGATTTGAAATAAATAAAGTTTGAAGCTAAGCTCAACAATGTTAGCTGGGAAATTTATCCTAGTGTTCTTGGGAGAGACCCACTCATATAACCCTCCATGTTTATACTTGTCAGGGATAGAAATGTGGTAAGATCATCAGGAAATGACCCCCAAAATGGGTTACTGCTTAAGTCCAAGTACTTAAGGCTATCCTTTGCACACGAAATTTTTTCTACGGCATCTTGAAGCTTTTCAGAAAATTTGTTTGACGCTAAATCTAATGTTCCTAAGCTGCATAGATTTCGGAAGGATTTTGGTATCCCACCTTCAAGGTTGTTATAAAAGAGTTGAAGAGATGTCAGAGAGACCATGTTTGTGAAAACATCTGGGATGGGACCTTGTAGCTGATTTCCTCATAATCCAATATGGACAAGGTTGCTGCTGAGATTAGATATCCTATAAAATATTGAGGTATTCAAAAGAAGATTCTCATAAAGTTCAAGGACCTGAAGAGAGGTGGAAGAAGAATTAATAAAGGGCATTGATGATCGGAGGTCAACATCAGGAAGATCACATTTTGATAACTGAAGCTCTATCAGTGAAGAGAGCTTGCTTATAGTTTGTGGCCAACTTACAACCTTGGGAAAAATTTAGAGATATCATGTTCAAGTACCTCAAGGAAGAAAGATAAGACAACCAATCTGAATTTTTTGATGTAACATGGTTGAAGGAAAGGCTGCAAATACTCAAATGGAATTTAGGGTTATGAATAATTTAGTATATTTCTATTCTTCTCGTAAGGAGGTATTTATAGTGATACAAATACAAGCCTATCTAGGAAGTAATTACAATAAGGAAAAAAGAAATAGATACAACCCAGTCAAACCGATATTCCTATAATTACAAACCAATTATAATAAAGGTAATTGTCTATAATTCCTATTGTGATTCTGTGATTCATGCCAACACTCCTCCTCAAGATGGTGCATAGATGTCGAATATGCTCAGCTTGACAAGTGAATCTGTAAAGGCTTGATTTGATACGGCCTTGGTCAACATATTCACCAATTGTTCAGTAGTCTTAACATATGGAACTTCAATAATCTTCTCTTCCAATTTCTCATAAATAAAGTTTCGATGAATCTCTACACATTTCGTTCTATCATGTTGAATTGGATTTTCAGCAATCTTAATTATTGACTGATTATCACAATACAACTTCATAGTATCCTCAATAGGAAAACCCAGCTCCCCCATAAGCCTTTTCAACCATAGTAGTTCACAAACACCTTTCACCATAGTTCGATACTCGGCCTCTGCACTCAACAAAGAGACAACCTTCTGCTTTTTGCTCCTCCAAGTAACCAAGTAACCTCATACAAATGTGAAATAAATAGATGTCGATCTCCTCTTATCCCTATTTCCTGCCTAATGTGAGTTTGTATACCCCACAATCTTTACAGGCCCATGCTTTAAGAACATTAGAACTTTTCCTGGTGTGGACTTCAAATACCTCAAAATTCGGACTACTGCATCCATATGTCGTACACTTGGATTATGCATGAAACTACTTACACACTTACTGCATATGCAATATCAGGTCTAGTGTGAGACAAATAAATCAAACAATCAACCTACCTTTGATATCGTTCCTTATCAGTTGGAACTTGATGTGGACATTCTTCCAAACCATGATTTTGTTCTATAAGAGTACCAATTAGTTCACACCCAAGCATACCTGTTTCCTTTTTGCAAATCAAGAACATATTTTCTTTGTGACAAAAAAATTCCCTGTTCAAAATGAGTTACCTCAATACCCAAAAAATATTTTAATCCCCCGAGATCCTTCATATTGAACTTAGAAGCTAAATAGCCTTTTAGTTTGCCAATTTCATTAAGATCATCACCAGTCACAATCATATCATCAACATAAATAATAAGAGCTATTAAACTTATCATTCTTCCTTTTAAGAAATAAAGTATGAACATCATTGCTCTGCTCATAACCGTATTTTTCAAAGGTAGGAAGGAATCTCCCAAACTAAGCTCTCGGAGACTGCTTCAATCCATACAGTGTCTTCTTCAATTTACTCACAACACTTGCATCATTATGAGTATTATAACCTAGCGGCAATGACATGTAGACTTCCTCATGTAAGTCTCCAAGTAAGAAGACATTTTTTACATCATATTGATGCAATGGCGAGTTAAAGTTTTTAGCTAAAGATAATAGAATTCGAATGGTATTGATCTTAGCCACTTGTGCAAATGTCTCTTGATAATCAATACCATTTGTCTGTGTAAAACCTTGGGCCACAAGTCTGGCTTTGTACCTGTCAATAAAACCATTTGGTTTGTGCTTTATGCAACCAACTGGTTTATTCCCTTCTGGTAGTTGCACCAATTCCCAAGTTTGATTTTTCTCAAGAGCTTGCATCTCTTCAGTCTTAGCACTCGCCCACTTTGAATCAGATAATGTATCTTGTACTTTACTAGGAGTAGCCACCGTAGACATTTGATTTACAAATGCCTGACAAGCTTCAGCTAATCTCTGAGTAGACATATAATGAGCAATATGATACTTTACCTTTGTCGAAGGCTTTGGTGAATATCTATCTGGTGGCTTCCCACGATTACTCATTGGTGGTAACTGATACACACTACACTCAACAATTTCACAATAATTATTAGTATTAGTCAAAGATTCTATACTTACCTCAGGAATGTCAGCATGAGGAGACTCAGAGCCGGGTACTAGAGAGGTAGTGGAGAGAGGCGGTGCCGACTTTATTAGCTATGGGTGCGGCGGTGGTGGTAGGTTTAATCACAGGTGTAGTATCTGTGCAGGTCGATTCGTTACTAGCTGTCAAATCACGCGTGGCTAGCTAATTGACCTAAATGTTATCTTGAAAGAACTCCATCCATTTCAACTCTTCAATGCTACTCTCTCATATAAGAGGAGAATGGGATACGAGTTGAGCAAAATACATCTCATGCTTAGAAAACGTAACATCCATAGTAACATAAAAAGTCGAGTCAGCAGATGAAAGCACCAATAACCCTTTTGATAAGGGTGATAATAAATAAATACACACTTCACAACACACGGATCGAATTTCTTACGTTGGTGTTTGTGCAAGCACACAAAAGTCAACGCACACAAAAACACGAGGTAGAAGAGTGAGGTGAGATGGAAGGGAAAACATAAGCCTCCAATTTGTCCAATGGGATCTTAAACTGCAGGACATTAGTAGGAACACAGTTAAGAAGATAGACTGCAGAGGTGATCGCCTCATCCCAAAATTGTGGGCTCAAGCTGGCACCAAAAGACTAACACAAGTAATTTCAAGAATTTGGCGATTCTTCCTTTCAGCTACACCATTCTACTGAGGTGTGTAAGGACAAGTAGTCTCATGTAGAATTCCATGTTCTTGAAAATAACTGTGTAAGACCTGATCAACATATTTACCACCATTATTCGAACGAAGAACCTTTAAAGTAGTAGAAAACTGAGTTTTAATCACTTGGTGAAAAGTTTGAAAGCAAGTGAAAACATCACTCTTATTTTTCATCAGATATAACCACATCATGGGGGGGGGGGGGGGGGGGGGGGTGCAATCCACAAAAATAACAAACCAACGGAAGCCAGAAGTAGTAATAACTGGAGCATGGCCCCAAACATCAGAATGTGACAAAACAAAAGGCACAAATCTTTTACAAGAGCTAATAGGAGAAGTTGCACGGTGACTTTTTGCCAAAATGCAAGTGGCACACTTAAAATTTGAAGGTTTACAAGCTGAAAATATAGATGGAAACAAATGCTGTAAATAGCCGAATGAAACATGACCCAAACGAAGATGCCATAACCACAATTGATTCTCAAATGCATAGTTCGAACCCTTGACAGACAGAGATTTGCTCGCACACACATCGTCCACCTAGTACAAGCCCTCTCTCTTAGTATCACGCCTAATAATCTCCCTACAGCTGAGATCTTGAAGAATACAGAAAGTAGGATAGATTAATACTAAACAATTTAATTGTTTTGTTATTTGCGGAATAGATTACAAATTATTGGAGAGCGTAGGAAGCAATAAAGTATGGTCCAATGTGAGAGAGGGACTTAAATCAACACTTCCAACACTAGTAACTGGAGAGGGCACACCATTGACATTACCAACAGGAGAACAAGCAGGAGAATGATTATAGTGAAGGAGAGACGCATCAAATGTCATATGATTAGTAGCTCCAGAATCAAGAATCCAACCATGGTCCTTTTTAGAATAAGTAGCAAGGAAAGCTAGAACAATATTACCTTATTGTTGGAGAAGGGCAGTATCTACTCCATAAGGAGTAGAGGTAACGGACACCATAGGAGATATGGTAGTAGCGAGAGGTGTCGGTTCAACAATATAAACGACGGCTATTCCCTTCTTCAGGCTAGGGCAGTTGTCTCGGCCTTCACGGGCCCTTTGTTCTTTATAACTATCCTACCATTCGGGGTATCTGTTCTTCTGAAAACACTACCCTCATAGTACTGTGACAATGAGTACACTCCCCAGCAGTAGAACCATGAGATGAGTGTTGAGTCAATGACTGATTCCTATGTTTCTTGATAGCCATAGGCACATTGGAAGCACTACTTGCCAGATAGCCTTCAAATCAGAAAAATAAGACCCAATGGGTCTTCCTACCTGCTTAGTCTCCATAGCTTTGCGAGATAAATTATAGATAATTGATCTATCAGCACATTCATAATATGTGTGAGACGCTGCCTCCCAAATATTTTTGGCTATGGGAAGACGAATGAACAAATTCATCACACTCGGTTCCATGGCACCGATAAGCCAACATTTCACAATAGCATTCTCCATCACCCACTTGTCATAGGTGAATGCATCAGGAGCAGGTTCTGGAATAGTACTAGTAAGATAGTAACAACTTGGGACTAGAGAGTGTAGTTGGTGCCATTTAACTTGACACCATAAGGAATAGATGTCGGGTCGGAAACAATAGTCACAACCGGCGTAGAAGTAGAAGTACTCGAAGCATCAGCAGCAGCCTCTTGATAAAAAAGGTTGCCAATCTCAATATCGTCAAGAGCCATAAAGGTAGATTAGGGTAAGGTGTAGAATAAAGTGCAGAAAATTTCGGCAAGGGCGGGAAATATACGCAAATGTAGGGAGAAATAGTAACAATTTGCTGGAAGGCAAGGGTAGGAAAAATTATGGCAAGGTACGATATCAATAATAGTAGCGGCGGCGGCGGCGACGACAAAGAATAGCAGTGGCAACATGATCTTAGGATCACTGCTATGATACCAACTCAAATAGAATTTAGGGTTATGAATAATTCAATATATTTCTATTCTTCTCGCAAGGAGGTATTTATAGTGATACAAATACAAGCCGATGTAGGAAGTAATTACAATAAGGAAAAAAGAAATAATTATACTAACGTCTCAGCATTTGTTGGCAACCAAACAACCCAATCAATTTCCAGCGTGGAATTAAATACGAATTCGCAAGAACTAAACTCAGAGATGCCCCACCTTCAAGAAAAAATAAACACCCCATTTCAGAAATTTTCTAGAGAGAATGAAACCAAAAAGAGAAGAAAATGGACAAAGGAAAAAATGAATGTACAGACAAAGAAGAAGAGCCTAACGTCACGTAAGCCACATTTTCTCCATAGACTAATGGGGATGAGCCTAACCTCACGTAAGGGGCAACTTATTTTTCGAGTGCTGATGATTTGTTCTTCTTTTGAATGTTTTGTTGATATTTTTGCAGCATGATGGATTCTAGCAAAAAAGAAAAAAAAGAAAAAAGAACCATGCTGCAAACCCACCCCATAAAAGTGGAAAAGGAAGAACAACACTCACAAGGAATTCGACTATAGTGCTGTAGACGTGCCTACAAAAAAAATCACATTTTAATCTAATAGGGTTTTTCTTTTTAGATTTATATGAGTTTTAGTTTTGAGGGCATTTTAGTTTTGAGTTTTATAAAAATTGACATTGACTAAAAGTCAAATTTTTATTTTTTTATTTTTTATTTTTCCGATGAAGATTGAGTAGAAGTCTACACAACGTATAGCTAGAAATAATGTACACAATAATTTCCACGCAAATTCATGTGTACAAATCAACAAAATGTAACCTACTTAAGTCAATCCATGTTCCTTTTTTGGGAGCTATATATATAAATTTGGACTGCAAAAATCAAACTCTGCAACTCAGTTTGATAAATAATGAATATCATATCCATTATTCGGTTGTTATGGCGCATAATAATACTAAGTCGTTGCTATGGAGCTGCAGCGCCTATAGCAAAGCCTAATTGCACAACGCATTGTGGAGATGTTGCCATCCCATTCCCTTTTGGGATTGGACCTAACAAAGATTGTTACTTAGATGAATGGTTTCAAATAGACTGCAGGCACAACAACTATACAACCTCAGCTAATTACAGCAGGCAGGCGCCTTTCCTCAAGAGCCTCAACCTAGCTGCTAAGTATTTTTCCTATTAAAGATGGCAGGCAATCGGTTCAGGTTAAGAACCCTATTACCTTCTTCAGATGCAAGGGAAAGGAAACTCTCCAACCCCAGAATTTGACGGGCAGTCCTTTTATTTACTCTCGGACACACAACATATTCATTGCAGTGGGTTGTAAGCTCTTTGCCCAAATGAGCTCAGATCATGAGACTATCCCTGAAAGTGGTGAAACTTTATTTCATTTTGGTTTGAAACTCAAATTAAAACTCAAATTTGGTTTCCTAGTTTTCCAAGTCCTTTCTCCATTGACTCATGCTATATAGTGAAGTCTACATACAAAAAATAATAATTTACTTATAATTTTATATTTAGTAGATAGTCAATGACCATTTGTAAGGGGATAAGTTATAGTCATCAACCTCTTATAGATAGTCCTCATTCATCCTCCAAGTTAGGCAACATATCCATATTATGACTAAACAAGCCCATAACATGTTTAATACAAAAAAATGATCCTTTACTCATAATAATTTTATATTTTGTAGACCAATTCTCTATATAGCATGAGTCAAACATGGCTAGCTATAAACAACATACACTATAATTTCCACGCAAATTCATGTGTGCACAAATCAACGAAATGTAACCTACTTAAGTCAATCCATGTTCCTTTTTTGGGAGCTATATAAAGTTTGATATACATCAATTTGGACTGCAAAAATCAAACACTCTACAAATCAGTTTGATAAATAATGAATATCATATCCATTATTCTGTTGTTATGGCGCATAGTAATACTAAGTTGTTGCCATGGAGCTGCAACAACTAGTGCAGCATCAGCGCCTATAGCAAAGCCTAATTGCACAACGCATTGTGGAGATGTTGCCATCCCATTCCCTTTCGGGATTGGACCTAACAAAGATTGTTACTTAGATGAATGGTTTCAAATAGACTGCAGGCACAACAACTATACAACCTCAGCTAATTACAGCAGGCAGGCGCCTTTCCTCAAGAGCCTCAACCTGGAGCTGCTAAGTATTTTTCCTATTAAAGATGGCAGGCAATCGGTTCAGGTTAAGAACCCTATATTCTTCAGCTGCGAGGGAAAGTAAACTCGTCAACCCCAGAATTTGACGGGCAGTCCTTTCCTTTACTCTCACACAGAGAACATATTCACTGCAGTGAGTTGTGGCCTCTCTGCCACTATGACCTCAGATCGTGGGACTGTCACTGGTTGCCGGTCTATTTGTCAAAACACTACAGGGGACGACTTTCGCAAGCGCTATGAACGTGGCGGCTGTTGCCAAGATACTCTTGTAACATATGAACTCACCAGAGGTTTTACTATTGAG
Organism: Prunus armeniaca; assembly: GCA_903112645.1. NCBI lineage: Eukaryota > Viridiplantae > Streptophyta > Magnoliopsida > Rosales > Rosaceae > Prunus > Prunus armeniaca. The sequence continues at coordinate 4,871,371 of CAEKDK010000005.1, read as the reverse complement.
ATACCATCAAATTCATCAACATCATATCCAACGGACGATTGCAAGTATGCATTTTTGGTTGAGACAAATTGGTTTGATAGCTTATTGTATGGACAGCGTTCCTGTGGTGCTAGACTGGATCTTAGAAGTACATGACTATGGTGAAAGATTCAGAGGAAAAACAGACCAGAGTGGTAACCACTCAACACCCTTTTGCCACAGCTATGATGATTGGAACACGATAACTTGTGTCTGTCAGCCAGGCATGGAATCTTCTCCAACCTTGTCAAGGTACGCAAACTGAATCTCTTCTTTCTGGATTTAGATTGATCCTTGATTTCTAATCTCGGTGGTCTACTATAAAAAAGTAAAGGTATTTACCCTTGGAAAGAAACTAAGAGACTGCCTTGTATATATGGAAATTATCTTTTCACCTTCTGATGCAATTTGAACATATGCGATTCTTATATGTGTGAGTTTGGACTGAAGCATATCTCGGGTCATCATCATTTCAGATATTGATGAATGCAAAGGCAGTAATGAGTGTCGAGGCGTTGTATGTGAGAATTTGGTTGGGGGTTATAGCTGCTACTCAAATATAAATGGCCGTAGATGTACGTATTTTGCTGTCGGTAATACTACTGCTACTACATGCCACTTCAGAACCACATCGGGTCGGGCCTCTGAAACTGAAATCAATACTATTATTTTAGGTATATAGTACTCCTATCTTCTTACATCTCTCAAAATAATAATATATGTATCTTCCACCATGGTAATATTATTCAAAAGTTTTTTGGGTTACAATGTTGTTCTAAATGTTTTTGGTTGGACAAGGGTTTAGAAATGATAATGGATATAATTCAATACCTATTGATGCAGGTCTTGGCTCCGGTGTTGGGCTATTGTTTCTACTCATTGGGGCATGGTGGGTACACAAAATCGTGAAGAAAAGGAAACCATTGCACGCAAGAAAATGTTTTTCAGGTGGTTTATTGTTAGAGCAACAATTATTGTCAGGCAAAGTTCATGTTGACAAAATCAAGTTATTCAATTCAAAAGAATTAGAAAAGTCCACCAACAATTTTAGTATTGATAGTGTTAGGGAGTTACCACCACCATCATGACATTCAATCATAGTTATACCTATTCAAGGAGTATTTCCGTTACATTGTTATTGTATCTTAATTATAGTTTTATTGTATTGTAATTACTACACTACCGTTGTAAACCATTTAGCTACCTCCTATGCCTGTATATAAGGCATGTACCCGTGAATTGCATATATGAAAAAGTATCTCTTTTCTACAGATAGAATTCTTGGTCAGGGAGGTCAAGATACCGTTTACAAAGGCATGTTGGCGGATGGAAGAATTATTGCGGTAAAGAAGTCCAAAATGGTGGACAAAAGCAGGCTCTCAGAATTCATCAATGAGGTTGTAATTCTTTCACAAATCAACCACAGAAATGTGGTTTCAAATTGTGGGATATTGTTTAGAAACCGAAGTTCCACTTTTGGTCTACGAATTCATACCGAATGGAACTCTTTCTCAATATATCCAAGGGCATATTGAGGAATTCCCACTCACATGGGATAGGCGGTTGCAAATTGCCACAGAAATTGCGGGTGCTCTTTCGTACCTACACTGTGCAGCTTCCTTTCCCATTTATCACAGAGACGTCAAGTCTGCCAACATACTTTTGGATGAAAAATACAGAGCAAAAATTGCTGATTTTGGAACTTCAAGATCAATTTCCATTGACCAAACTCATCTAACCACACGTGTACAGGGAACATTTGGTTACTTGGACCCAGAATACTTTCGATCAAGCCAATTTACGGAGAAAAGTGACGTCTATAGCTTTGGAGTTGTCCTTGTTGAGCTCTTGACGGGGCAAAAACCAGTTTCTGCAGTAACAGGGTCACAAGAAGAAGAATACAGAAGTCTTGCCACATATTTCATTACCTCAATGCAAGAAGATCGTCTGTTTAACCTTGTTGATGCTCAAGTTCTGGAGGAGGGCTCTGAAACAGAAATCCAAGTAGTCGCTAACCTTGCAAGGAGATGCTTGAATTTGAACGGAAGAGACCGTCCTACAATGAGAGAGGTTACATCAGAACTAGAGGCTGTTCAAATGTCAAGAAAACCTTCCATTAGTGCTCAGAAAAATTCTGACGGGGTTGATTTTGTGGAAGATGAATCAGTTGGGCATTGGGATGTTGAATCACTTTCAGAAGTGTCGGCTAGCTACTAAAAACATGGGTTTATGCCATTGTTGCGATCTGCAAGTCATGGTGAATTCCTTTTAATGATATAAACTTTGTTTCATTAGATGTTGTTGTACTATAATTTTGGTGTATTGAGTTTCAGTCTTATATTCCTAGGTTTTATGTAACTTTTTTTTATTTATCATTTTACAGCATGCCAGTGAAGGAAGAAATATGAGTAGTGAAACTTCACCAAATCTGAGACAAGCACAATCTGCATCAACTGCAACTTCTTTCATTTTATTTTATCTAGACACTTGTTTCACATCTATTTCACTTTATCCCCAGTCATTCCTTGCATATTGCAATAATTCCATTTGAAACTGTAGTGGAAGATTCTGAATTATTTTCCATTTGAATCCAGATAATAGTGTATTTGCTTAATCCAGAAGATTATTTCATTAACTATTAGCCAATCATTGGCTTTGTCACTACAAAAAAAGTGGGCAATAGTCACGTTTTTCATAGTAACAAAATCAGTTTTCGTTACATTTGGTAGATGGTCAATGATTTGCACCTATATTTGAACTGATTTACATATCATGAGTGAGTTACTACCCAAGCATATTCTTCTTACATGAAGATGAAGGTTCTTTCATTTGAATTAATCTGTTTTGTATAGAAAGCGACTTAGTTTAAGCAAGCATGGAGAGAAAACTTAAGAAAGCACATGCAAACTTAAGCTTTTATCATAAATACAATGCTTTGTTCAAGTTGACAATGCTGGTGATTTTGAGATGGATTGATTGAAAGATGACTTTAAAGCTTCCCTGGTTTTATTGGTTGTTTTTTTGCAACAAATGCTGACTTTGGGCCTCTAAGAGTAACTCCAGCGGAGCCCCCTTGCCTCGGGCTGGTGGAAAAAAAGCAAAAATTGGTTTCAGTATTTCAAGAATTAATATGAACACTACAAAAAAAAGTGGGCAATAGTCACGTTTTTCATAGTAACAAAATCAGTTTTCGTTACATTTGGTAGATGGTCAATGATTTGGGCTAGTCGTCACCATTCTTGCTCTGCTTTGGTGACTGTTGAATTAAATATAATAAAAACAAAAGGCAGGCCAAACTAGCGAAAAGAAAACACAAGTTGGTTTTTATCTTCTTCTTGGTAGCTCTTCTTCTGTGTTTTAATGGCTCTCTTACACTGCCCATTCTTGCAATAAGGCTTCAGGTCTGTCTGGGTTTCTTCTTCGACTTATTTTTAAACCTTAAATAAAAATTTCAGTTTTTGATGTAAGTTGTAGTGTTTGTTTAACTTTTTAAAGGTTCTATTCTATCGTCAGGCTTCAGATCTACCACCATCCCTCTATCATAATCAGATTTGCCATTTGGAGTTTGATTTTTAGGTTTCAATCAATTCTATTTCATTTTTTTCTTCTTAAGAAGGTTGATAAACTTTAATAATTTGTACTTTTGAGTGGACTTGACTTGTAAAAGCCATGGATCGAGGAATATGGCATCATTTCCTGCATCCAAGCTGCTGTACCTCTGCACCTTCGTAATTTATATATATATTTTTTTAGTTTTACCCTGCATTGAGAAGGTTAAGACTTTAGAATGATCATTTGCTTTGCTAACAAAAATTCCAAGCTTGATACGAAACTTAAGAATGAAGGAAGAAGCAAAATAATGGACTTGGTTTCAATTTTGTTTCAATTTTGTTTGAAACTCAAATTAAAACTCAAATTTGGTTTCCTAGTTTTCCAAGTCCTTTTCTCCATTGACTCATGCTATATTATGACTAAAAAAATGATCCTTTACTTATAATAATTTTATAGCATGAGTCAAACATGGCTAGCTATAATTTCCACCGCAAATTCATGTGAGCACAAATAAAAAAAACAACAACAACTAAGCAATATTAATCATGCTTGCCTTAGTAACCCCCTAGCGTGTCAGCCATCAAAAGAGGGCCAAGCCAAACCGGATTTTCCTCAAGAAACCAGCAACCCAGGTCAATGTCGCGTGGCTCCACTAGCAGCCAATCTGTCAGCAACCGAGTTCTTCTCTCTATAATAAATGTGTTGAAGCTTACTTGTTGGAATCTGGCGCATGAGTCTTCCTTGAATATCATAAAAAACTTCGAACCCTTCTCTTCTTTTCTTTTATTATTTTTAAGGTTTTTTAGGTTTTAGACATAAAAAAATTTCACTTTTGGAAAAAGCCAAAGCTTTTTCAAAAAAGACAAAAAAATCGCTCAACTTTCACATCAAAGACATGCAAATGTATTGGATTTCTTAGGAAATCTAAAAATAAATAAGGGCATTTTTGTCCATTTTTGCTTCTTTTAAAATTTTTCTCTCTCCTTTTGCTTTTTCCAAAATGTCCCTTTTTTTTATTTGGTAAAGATATGTAGACTTCACTTTACCATGTACACACGTACTTTAATACAAAAAATTATCATTTACTTGATAATTTTATATTTTATAGCATGAGATAAAACATGGCCTGCTAGAAATAATATGCATGCACACAACACTTTCCACGCAAATGCATGTTCCTTTTTTCGGAGCTATATAAAGTTTGATCATATACATCAATTTGGACTGCGAAAATCAAACTCTGCAAATCAGTTTGATAAATAATGAATATTATATCCATTATTCTGTGGTTATGGCGCATAATAATACTAAATTGTTGCTATGGAGCTGCAACAACTAGTGCAGCTTCACCGCCTATAGCAAAGCCTAATTGCACAACGCATTGTGGAGATGTTGCCATCCCATTCCCTTTCGGGATTGGACCTCACAAAGATTGTTACTTAGATGAATGGTTTCAAATAGACTGCAGGCACAACAACTACACAACCTCAGGTAATTACAGCAGGCAAGTGCCTTTCCTCAAGAGCGTCAACCTGGAGCTGCTAAGTATTTTTCCGTTTAAAGATGGCAGGCAATCGGTTCGGGTTAAGAACCCTATTACTTTCTTCAGCTGCCAGGGAAAGGAAACTCGCCAACCCCAGAATTTGACGGGCAGTCCTTTCATTTACTCTCATACAGACAACATATTCACTGTAGTGAGTTGTGACCACTTTGTTCGTTTGAGCTCAGATCATGGGACTGTCGCTGGTTGCGAGTCGACTTGTCGAAACAATACGGACTTCTTTAATGGCTGCAATAATGGCTGTTGCCAAGATACACTTGTAATATATGGACTCACCAGCGGCGGTTTTACTATTGAGATACAATCAAATTCATCAACATCATATCCAATGGACGATTGCAAGTATGCATTTTTGGTTGAGAGAAATTGGTTTGAGTCTAACTTATCGAATTTAAACTTACCGAATTTTCGATTAGTGAAGGATATGGACAGGGTTCCTGTGGTGCTAGACTGGATCTTAAACGTACATGACTATGGTGAAAGATTCAGAGTAAAAACAGACCGGAGTGGTAACCACTCAACACCCTTTTGCAACGGCTATGATGATCGGAACACGATGATTTGTACCTGTCAGTCGGGCATGGAAGGAAATCCTTATCTTCTCCAACCTTGTCAAGGTACGCAAACTGAATCTCTTCTTTCTGGATTTAGATTGATCCTTGATTTCTAATCTAAGTGGGCTACTATAAAAATGTAAAGGTAAAGAAACTAAAGAGAGGGCCCGAATGGAAATGATAACGTAGAAAGCTTTTAGTGAAATCGCTTTTGTTAGATGCACATAAAAAATTTTGACAAAAATTACAGGGCTTCTTAGAAACTTCGTTTACCAAATGTTTTCAAATGAGATTTTGGTTATCTGAAAGTGCGTTAATCACGTGCAAACTTAATCTATTCTTTTATATTTCCACCCTTCGGTTTTTTTTTTTTTTTTTTTTTTTTTTTTTTTTTAAGTTTAAGAATTTCTAATGTAATTGTTGTTCTAATCTAACTGCTGCAAGAATTACTTGAAGAAAGGGAGAGTTTGGATGAGGTTGGATGAGTTCAGTTTGGGGGCTTACTTTAATGAATATGATTTGGATGTTGCCCAAAGCCATTAGGTATTTTACACGAGCTGAAATGGCATCTAAAACATGTCATTAGACAAATCCTGCCCTCTTATTAGCCATGTACCATCACTATTGATTTTCTCCTCACCATCCCCAGGTTTCTGCCAAGACTGAACAAGTCCATGTTCCAATCGGGTGGCCTTGGCTGGTCATATATACACAATGTTTCACAGACAAAAATGTTACTTGAAGTCTATCTTTTTAAGTTCAACCATTAATTGTGAAATTACCTTTTTTTGGTCGAAATTGTGAAATTACTTGTTAGTTTCAAACTTCTGTTCCGAAACGCATTACTTTTATCTAGATTACTGATCTATTATACCTCTATCGAAAAAACGTAAAGCATACACAAAAAAACTAACTTAAAAAAAAAAAAAAAAAAAAAAAAAAAAAAAAAAAGTACATATATATACTAGTATTGGAATTGAGTATATTCTAGTACCGGAAATTTTAATTAGTATTAATTATCTTTTTCACCTTCTGATGAAATTTGAACATATGTCTCGGGTCATCATCATTTCAGATATGGATGAATGCAAAGGCAGTAATGAGTGTGGAGGCGACGTATGTGAGAATTTTGCTGGGGGTTATAGCTGCTACTCAAACATAAATGGCCATAGATGTACACATTTTGCTTCAGACCTTGATCTCGGTTATACCACTACATGCCACTTCAGAACCACATCGGGTCGGGCCTCTGAAACTGAAATCAAGACTATTATTTTAGGTATATGGTACTCCTATCTTCTTACATCTCTCAAAATAATAATATATGTATCTTCCCCCATGTTAATATTATTCAAAAGTTTTTTTTGGTTACAATGTTGTTCTAAATGTTATTGGCTTGGACAATGGTTTTGTTAGAATTGTGGGGAAAACAAAGTGATTTTATTAGATTGGAGGAGAATAGTACATGGCTTTGTGTAGGCTAATTGGCCTTCTACATTTAGCATATTGGCTTATTGGCCACTACACTTGATTTAGAATAGTTTGGGCTATTTGGCCCTTCACTTAGAATAGTTTGGACTATTTGGCCCTTCACTTAGATTGGTGAGCTTATTGGCTCCGGAAAGGCTATAATGAGGGCTTAAAGTGAGGAGGTTACTTGAGGAGGTCAAATCTCACCATCAACAAATGTAAAGAAATCATAAGACTTAAATATTTTAAATGTTTTGACGGTCGGATCAGTCTCCTCAAATAACCTCCTCACTTTAACTCCTCATTGTAGAAGCTCCCGGTTGGCTCTCAACATAGATTTCTTTGGTTAGCTCTTGGCTCCCTAATGATTTGGTAGTTCTTTGTTAGACTCCCCATATGACTTGGGTTGGGTAGCTTTTATATGCTCCCACAAAGACTGGGAGTTGATTGGTTCACTCCACGTTTCTTTGTTGTTTGCATGCCTATTTATAGGCACCTTTGCCGACATCACCAAGTCCGCCGACTTGGTTTCTTTTTCTCCAGCCACAAGTGTGTGGCTTATACTAGAAACTTCTATATTTTACAATATTATTTTTGTGGCTATTGTTCAGCCATCATGCTCCACACCCATAGTCTAGCAACATGAGTGTTCTTGCTCTAGAGAGTTCTTCCAACTTCAATCTCTTTGTCTAGCCGACATAGTATGTTCTCCACAACTCTAGAATCATCATTGTATTCATGATTCTTCTAGAATTGTGTAGAACACAAATGAACATTATTTTTCAACAGGTTTATTCAATTATTTTCGTGTTTAGAAATGATAATGGATATAATTCAATACCTATTGATGCAGGTCTTGGCTCCGGTTTTGGGCTATTGTTACTAATGATTGGTGCATGGTGGGTACACAAAATTGTGAAGAAAAGGAAAACCATTGCACGCAAGAAAAAAAAATTCAAACGAAATGGTGGTTTATTGTTGGAGCAACAGTTATCGTCAGGCGAAGTTAATGTTGACAAAATCAAGTTATTCAATTCAAAAGAATTAGAAAAGTCCACCAACAATTTTAGTATTGATAGAATTCTTGGTCAGGGAGGTCAAGGAACCGTTTACAAAGGCATGTTGGCAGATGGAAGAATTGTTGCGGTAAAGAAGTCCAAAATGGTGGACAAAAGCAAGCTCTCGGAATTCATCAATGAGGTTGTAATTCTTTCACAAATCAACCACCGAAATGTAGTTCAAATTTTGGGTTGTTGTTTAGAGACCGAAGTTCCACTTTTGGTCTACGAATTCATACCGAATGGAACTCTTTCTCAATATATCCAAGAGCAAATTGAGGAATTCCCACTCACATGGGTCATGCGGTTGCAAATTGCCACAGAAGTTGCAGGAGCTCTTTCATACTTACACGGTGCAGCTTCCTTTCCCATATATCACAGAGACATCAAGTCTGCCAACATACTTTTGGATGAAAAATACAGAGCAAAAATTGCTGATTTTGGAACTTCAAGATCAATTTCCATTGACCAAACTCATCTAACTACATCTGTACATGGAACATTTGGTTACATGGACCCAGAGTACTTTCAATCAAGCCAATTTACAGAGAAAAGTGACGTCTATAGCTTTGGAGTGGTCCTTGTTGAGCTCTTGACGGGGCAAAAACCAATTTCTGCGGTAACAGGGTCACAAGAAGAAGAATACAGAAGCCTTGCCACATATTTCATTACCTCGATGCAAGAAGATCGTCTGTTTGACCTTGTTGATGCTAGATTTCTGGAGGAGGGCTCTGAAACAGAAATCCAAGTAGTCGCTAACCTTGCAAGGAGATGCTTGAATTTGAACAGAAGAAACCGTCCTACAATGAGAGAGGTTACATCAGAGCTAGAGGCTGTACAAATGTCAAGAAAATCTTCGATTAGTGCTCAGCAAAATTCTGACGAGATTGATTTTGTGGAAGATGATTCAGTTGGGAATTGGGATGTTGAATCACTTTCAGAAGTGTCGGCTAGCTACTAAAAACATGGGTTTATGCCATTGTTGCCATCTACAAGTTATGGCGAATTCCTTTTAATTGAATAAACTTTGTTTCATTTAATGTTGTTGAACACATATGTTATGTTTTTCTTATGATCTTGTTACTTCAACACTGGTACTTGGGAAAAAAAAACGAAGAAGCATAATTTCGTGTATAAACCAAATTTCCAGCTATTTCCTAATTTAAAGTTGAAGCCCAAAAATAGAACTCAACTCCCTCTGATACAGGAGCATAGGGGTGGATCAAGATAGATATTTATCATTTAATTAGTTATTTCATGATATATTGTTATTTTCTTATTTAGGTAATTTTAGGATATCTTTTATTATTTATGTGTGATTTTATAATTAATTAGTTTACTTTTGGACCAAGCAGTCTTGGTGCCCAAGTCTTGTAAAGCCTATAAATAAGGCTATTGTAATAGTTGTAGAGGATGAAATATTGATGATTAATGAAATAGTTTATTTGTGGCATAGATTTGCTACGATATATGTGAGTTTGCACTAGCCCTAGATTTCGGTGCTCGTGTATGTGGTTGGTGACCTGTGTCCTGACCTCGATCCCCATCAATTGGTATCAGAGCTATGGCTCAAGATCTGCTTTATCGGGGTGGTTTTTGGATGGAGGGTCGTGTTGACAACTACAACGACATGGAGGAAATTAGGAGGATGCTACGGCAACTTACGGAACGCGTCGCTCGCATCGAAGCTCGAACCCAGATCGGTAAGAGTTTTGACGGGGAGAGAAGCGTGAACCCTTATCTGAACCGAGTAGCTCGCATCGACACTCTAAGCCGTGAGAGTCTCGAAGGGGAGTACGAGGGGGATAACCCTTTTCATTATTGCGCTTCGCTGTGTGAGTCAAGTGAAGAGGGGCACGGTTATTCTCATTGTGTCTTTGAAGGTATAAATGGATTTGGTAATTTTGGTGCATCTTGTTCTTCATCAAAGTTATTAAATTTGGATTTACCTCCAATATTTGATCCTTGCAACTGTGAAAATTGCAATGAAAATTGTTTGGGTGTTCAAAGCAATTTTGATAAGCTATTTATTGATCAGAACAGTGAAGAGAGGAGAATTGAGAAAACTTTCGAAGATATTATTGATTTTTTGGGCATTAATGTTTTCACTTGGAAGGTTGCCAAAACTTTGGTTGATTTTGTCAATCGGTTGAAGATTCTAGAGAGAAACATTTGCATTGTTAGAGGTTGTAAGAAGAAGCCAAGAATAACGAAATATTCCAAATATCTTTTTATTTGGAAAGGAAGGTTTCAATTGGATGCTAAAAGATCCAGAATTAATATGAAGCAATTGAAGATTCTACTCGGATTTTCCTCAATCAAAGGCTTGAATTCGAGGACGAATTCTTTCCAACTAGGGGAGTCTGATGCAGGAGCATAGGGGTGGATCAAGATAGATATTTATTATTTAATTAGTTATTTCATGATAAATTGTTATTTTCTTATTTACGTAGTTTTAGGATATCTTTTATTATTTATGTGTGATTTTATAATTAATTAGTTTACTTTTGGACCAAGCAGTCTTAGTGCCCAAGTCTTGTAAAGCCTATAAATAAGGCTATTATAATAGTTGTAGAAAGATGGAAATATTGATGATTAATGAAATAGTTTATTTGTGGCATGGATTTGCTACGATATATGTGAGTTTGCACTAGCCCTAGATTTCGGTGCTCGTGTATGTGGTTAGTGACCTGTATCTTGATCCCGATCCCCATCACCCTCCCATCCACTAATCCAACATTTCCAAATTTCCAAATTTCCAACATTTTCTTGTTTGGCTTTGTCTTATCATCACTAGAAGCCCAATAATAAAACTCAACTCCCTCCCATCCATTAATCCGTCAACGAATTCAAGGAGATTCAACTAAAAAGATAATGGTTGATGGTGTTGGAGAAGTGGATGGAGGGTGTGGGACTGAGGAAAATGAGGGGGCTTGAGACTGTAATGAAGATGAGGGAGAAGCCCTTAACAACTTTTCTAGCAAACGTTGCTAGTGTTGCCGTGAGTGGTAATTAAAAAGGGCATGTAAATATATTGTAAATATTAAAAAAAATCCTTTATTAGGAAGGATGTGTGTGTGTCCTTTATTGTTTCCGTGTAGAACAAGGATTGTATCTTGTATATAATGTCTATTATGCAATACAACGATTTTTAAGCCGTAAATTCAATTTGGCGTCAGAGCCAAGCGCAACCCTAAAAATTCCCACCGTGCCGCTGCAAAAGTAAAAGTAAGAAAACTCCTCACACGTCTGTGATCTCTGCTGCGTTTCTACAGCAAGCCCAGACTGCCGTATTTCTTTCGTAAGAGACAAGAACTACATCAGATTTCAGTGTTTGTTGTTGCATCCCTGTAGCAAAATCGTGTGCTTTCTGCTCCATTCCGTGTGTGTGGTGTGAATTGTGATTAATGTTGAGTGACAAAGAAGAGGCTGTGCTAAAATTGGAGGGTATGGAATCTGGCTCTACCCGCGGGTCAGTTGTCAATCATGTGGTTATTCAAAGTGATGCTTCAAACGTACCAAATACCGTAAAACTCAATGGATCAAATTACCCTCTTTGGTCCAAAGTATTAGAGATGCATATTGCTGGGCGTGGAAAAAAAGGGTTCGTGACAGGGAGTATTAAGGAGCCGAATGAAGACAGTGCTGACTATGATGCTTGGGAGACTGAGAATGCAATTGTGAAACGATGGTTGATTAACTCCATGGATCCTAATATCATGGGTTTTTTCATTCATCTTCGTACTGCTCAAGAAGTATGGGAAGAAGTTGCCAGGAAGTATTATGATGGATCTGATATCTCTCAGATTTATGAATTGAAGGTGAAGTAATTCCGACTTCGCCAAGAAGGGCGGCCTATTAGTGTATACTATGCCGATATTAAAGCTGTCTGGCAAGAACTCGATTAGAGAAGACCAATCAAGATGGAGTGTGCTCGTGACTTGAAGACACTTCGAGGAGAAGTTCAACTAGACTGTGTGTATGCCTTTTTAGCGGGCCTCAATGATATTTTTGATAAGGTTCGTAGTGATATTCTGAGAACTCGGCCTTTACCATCCGTGGAGGAAGTGTTTTCAATAGTTAGGTGGGAAGCTCAACGCCATGCTACTTTGATGGGAAGTAGTGTCGCTAGGAACCAATGAGGAATCCTTCCCGTGGCTATGGTGTCACGACCTCCTTCTTCTGGCAAGCCCTATGGTCCACCTTCATCAATTGATTCTCGCACTTTCACTCGAGAGAATAAGGATGATTTGAAGTGTATTTTTTATGGGCAAACTCGTCATACGGAAGATACATGTTTTCAAAAACATGGAGTCCCTGAATGGTTTTAGGAATTGAAGAAGAAGTTGCGTGCTAAAGAGCGTGCTTCTAGCAGAGCTAGTTTAAGGCATCCACCTATGGGTGCCGCAACAACTAGAAACAAAGATGTCGTGCCTACTCAGGGGGATCCAAGTCAAGCCTTGTTAACCTGACTCAATCCCAGTGAGTCTTCGTCCAATACAAGTACTGATGGGCATGTTCTTTTAGCCTCTGTTAAGGAACACCATACAGGTTGGATTCTGGACTCTGGAGCAACTGACCATATGACATTTGATAAACGGTCATTTAAGTATATGACAACAGCACATCAAAAGTGTGTTGCCACGGCAAATGGCACCACTGCCGTGGTGACTGGGGCTGGCACAGTGGACCTCACGCCATCTCTTTCTCTCCACCACTGTTTGCTTGTTCCATTGTTGCTTCACCATTTATTATCTATTCCCCAAGTTACTGAGCAGTTGGATTGTGTTGTACTTATGTATCCATTTTTTTGTTTGCTTCAAGATATTCAGACCAAGGAGATAATTAGGCGTGGCACTAAGAGAGAGGGGTTGTACTATGTGGATGACGTCGTTCCTGGCAGAGCTAATGCAGTTCAAGCATCCCGTACTAGTCATCTGCAAGAAGTTTGGTTGTTACATTGTCGGTTAGGACATGTTTCTTTTAGTTATCTAAGGCATATGTTGCCTAGTAAGTTTCATGAAATAAATGAATCAGACTTACATTGTGAAGTATGTATTCTTGCTAAGAGCCATCGTGCTTCGTTTCCTTCTAGTAAGAATAAAAGCTTGCTTCCGTTTGAGCTTGTGCATTTAGATGTTTGGGGGCCTTCACCCGTTAATATAGTTTTAGGAGTTAAGTGGTTTGTTACGTTTATTGATGATTGCACTCGTATGAAATGGGTGTATTTGTTGAAAAATAAGAGTAATGTAAGTGCAATTATTCGGTCTTTCTCTCAGATGGTGGCTGTTCAATATTCCTCTGTTATTAAAGTTCTTCGTACTGATAATAGGGGAGAATATGTTAACTCTGAGCTTTCCAATTTTTTCCGTGATCAAGGAATTTTCTGTGAGACAACTTGCTCATGCACCCCACAACAAAACGAGGTCGTTGATATGAAAAACCGTCATATTTTGGAAACTGCTCGTGCCATGCTTATTGATGGGTCTGTTCCAAAGAGTTTTTGGCTAGATGTCATCTCCTATGTTGTGTATGTTATCAATCGCATGCCCTCTCGGGTCGTAGAATTTCGTACTCCACTCCAAGTGTTGACGGAGCATGTTCCGATTGTTTCTACCAATACACTCACTCCTCGAGTGTTTGGATGTGTGGCTTATGTTCATATTCACAAGATTCATCGCAGTAAATTGGATCCTTGTGCTCTTCATTGTGTCTTTGTGGGTTTTGCATCCCACTAAAAAGGTTACAAGTGTTACCACCCTGCCACTCATCGCATATATATCACCATGGATGTGACCTTTTCTGAGTATGAATATTTTTATACTCCCATTTCACCACCTTTCGATCACAAGGGGGAGAGTTCTAATTGTGATCTGGATGGTGTTCTCGAATGGTTGGTTGTACAAGAGGAAACGTCTTCAGGGGGAGTGAACAGTGTGCCGAGTGATGCAGGTGATGATGCTTAATCTCCTCCTACCGAGCCTGCTGTTGTGAGTAGATAGCAGGGTCTCACCGAACCTACTCCAAGTATCCCACAGCTTCTCATCGAAGAAGAGACTGCTAGTCCATGTATTGGTGCTGCCAAAGGGAAGTGCAGTGGTCATCAACCAACTATTACTGAAGCTTCCTCCCCTCTCTCTAGCTCAACAATGTCGTCGTCCAACGCATCTTCTCTGGATATCCCTGAGGTAAGCACTAGTGATACTCATGAAACTAATGATATTATAAGTACATATAAATCGTCACCAAGGCAAAATCATGGTGTACCTCCTGACAGGTTCTCTCCAAAAGGAAAAGTAAGGTATTCCATAGCCAATTATGCATCCTATGAAAGTCTTTCATCCGAACGTCAAGCGTGGGTGAATAAAGTGGATTCAATTCAGTACCAACTCGGGTAGAAGACGCTTTGAAGAGTCGAGAATGGACCAAAGCAATGGATGAAGAGATGAGGGCATTACAGAAAAATAATACTTGGGAAGTAGTTGAGCTGCAAAAGGGAAAGAAACCAGTTGGGTGCCGATGGGTTTTTACGGTGAAATACAAGGCTGATGGATCACTTGATAGGTATAAAGCAAGGTTGGTGGTGAAAGGGTATACTCAAACGTATAGAGCTGATTACCAGGAAACTTTCTCTCCCGTGGCTAAGATGAATGCGGTACGAGTCCTTATCTCACTAGCTGTAAATTTGAACTGGCCACTGAAACAGTTTGATGTAAAAAATGCATTTCTTCATGGATATCTGGAGGAAGAAGTGTATATGGACTTCCCTATAGGGTATAGCAACGGAGGGAAAATGGGAGTGTGTCGATTGCGGAAGTCCCTTTATGGGCTTAAGCAGTCACCACGTGCATGGTTTGGGAGGCTCACTCAGGCTATGAGAAAAAATGGGTATTATCAAAGTCATTCTGATCATACTTTATTTGTGAAGCGGAGAAACGGTAAAGTAACAGCCTTGATTATTTACGTAGATGATGTGATAATAACAGGCGATGATTCTGATGAAATTGTCAAACTGGAGAAGAACCTTTCCATTGAGTTTGAGATGAAGAGTTTAGGTGACTTTAAGTATTTCCTTGGTGTGGAAGTTGCTCGTTAGTCCAGAGGTATTTTCTTGTCTCAACGAAAACATGTTTTGGATTTATTAAAGGAAACAGGGATGCTTGGGTGTAAGCTCGTGGATACTTCCATTGTGAAGAAACATTACCTGGGAATTTATCCGGATCAAGAACCAGTGGATAAAGGCAGATATCAGAGACCGGTAGGAAGACTAATTTACTTAGCTCATACTCGTCCGAATATAGCCTATGCAGTAAGTGTGGTGAGTCAGTTTATGCACTCGCCTAGTGTGGATCATATGGCAGTTATGCGGATTTTAGCATATTTGAAGTCGGCTCCAATAAAAGGAATTTTGTATAAAAATTCCAGTCATTTGAGGATCAAAGGATTTACTGATGCCGATTGGGCAGGCAATGTAACTGATAGACGCTCTACTTCTGGGTACTTTACATTTGTTAGTGGAAATCTAGTGACTTGGAGGAGCAAGAAGCAAAACGTGGTGTTGAGATCATCAGCTGAGGCCGAATTCAGAGGTATGGCACATGGAGTATGTGAAGTCCTTTGGTTACGTAAGTTACTTGGTGGTCTAGGTTTCATAGCAAAGGAGGCAACAAGGTTGTATTGTGATAATAAATCTGCACGGGAGATTGCAGAGAACCCGGTACAACATGACAGAACAAAGCATGTGGAAGTTGATCGTCATTTTATTAAGGAAAAGCTGGAAAAGAAAATTATTTCAATACCGTTTATGAACTCGGAAGAGCAACTTGCGGATATCCTCACTCATGCCGTGTGTAGTAGATCTTTTGGTGACTCACTTATCAAGTTCGGTATGTGTGATATCTATGCCTCAACTTGAGGGGGAGTGTTGCCGTGAGTAGTATTTAAAAAGGGCATGTAAATATATTGTAAATATTAAAAAAAATCCTTTATTAGGAAGGATATGTGTGTGTCCTTTATTGTTTCCATGTAGAACAAGGATTGTATCTTGTATATAATGTCTATTATGCAATACAATGATTTTTAAGCCGTAAATTCAATTGCTAGAAGAGTTTTTAGAGCTGCATAAAAAACTTCAAGGAGTTCCACTATTTTTATTTTTTATTTTTGCCTTTTGCGTCAAAACCCTTTAAAACTCCAAAACCCCAAATCATGAAAATGGAGAAATCCTTCACTCTGGTTCAGACAGTTGTCGCTGCAACAGTATTGGAACCCATACCAAGGTGATAAAAATGATGTTTCCGTAAAGGAGCCATTTTTCAGGTGCCAATTTATCTTTATAACTAATTTAATTATAGACTAAACTCCACATTTCAGAAATTTTCCAGAGAGAATGAAACCAAAAGGAGAAGAAAATAAACAAAGGAAAAAAATGGATGTACGGACAAAGAAGAAGAGCCTGAGGTCACGTAAGCCACATTTTCTCCATAGACTAATGGGGATGACCCTAACCTCACGTAACTTACTTTTTAAGTTACGCTGATGATTTGTTTTTCTTCAGCTGCGAGGGAATGGAACTCTTTCTCAATATATCCGAGAGCATATTGAGGAATTCCCACTCACATGGGACAGGCGGTTGCAAATTGCCACAGAAATTGCGGGTGCTCTTTCGTACTTACACAATGCAGCTTCCTTTCCCATTTATCATAGAGACATCAAGTCTGCCAACATACTTTTGTATGAAAAATACAGAGCAAAAATTGCTGATTTTGGAACTTCAAGATCAATTTCCATTGACCAAACTCATCTAACCACATGTGTACATGGAACATTTGGTTACTTGGACCCAGAGTATTTTCAATCAAGCCAATTTACGGAGAAAAGTGACATCTATAGCTTTGGAGTGGTCCTTGTTGAACTCTTGACAGGGCAAAAACCAATTTCTGTAGTAACATGGTCACAAGAAGAAGAATACAGAAGTCTTGCCACATATTTCATTACCTCGATGCAAGAAGATCGTCTGTTTAACATTGTTGATGCTCGAGTTCTGAAGGAGGGGTCTGAAACAGAAATCTAGGTAGTCGCTAACCTTGCAAGGAGATGCTTGAATTTGAACGGAAGAAATCGTCTTACAATGAGAGAGGTTACATCAGAGCTAGATGTTGTACAAATGTCAAGAAAACCTTCCATTAGTGCCCAGCAAAATTCTGAAGGGGTTGATTTTGTGGAAGATGAATTAGTTAGGCACTGGGATGTTGAATCACTTTCAGAAGTGTCAGTTAGCGACTAAAAACATGGGTTTATGCCATTGTTGCCATCTACAAATTATGCTGAATTCCTTTTAATTGAATAGACTTTGTTTCATTTAACGTTGTTGAACACATATGTTATGTTTTTCTTATGATCCCGTTACTTCAACACTTGTACTTGGGAATAACAAATAAAAAAAAGATGAAAACTGCTCTGCTGTTTGTCAATCACATAATGTTGCAACCATTGTTTAAAGCATCTTGTCCGATGTCAACACCAACATTCAATATCCCAGCTACTTTCACAACCACATACTGAAATAATAAATACCTGATTACAAGGAATTAGTCAATAATTATATAGGCAAAGGTCATACTCTCTATTCTTTAGTTAAAATTTAATTAAAAACACAAAAAAGATATTTTATGAACTTTATTAAATTTCAACTCCATATCCTCCATTGAGAAGGTCAAGACAAATGATTATTTGCTCTGCTAATTAAATATTCCATGCTTCCGACAAGACATCAGATGGGATACTTTAAAGTTCTTGCTCTGTTTTTTTCTTCTAAAAAAGAACTTTAATAATTTGTACTTTTCATAACAAGGTGATAAAAATAATGTTTCTGTTAAGGAGCCATTTTTCAGGTGCCAATTTATGTTTATAATTAATTGAATTACACTAGAAGCTTGTGGACAGGGAACTGTGCACACCTAGGTTCTTCATTGTTGTTTGACTGCAAAAGGTTACCCATCACATCAGGCTGCAAAACTTCCTCTGTATAATTGTGTTTTCTTGATCTAGAAAACCTCTTGGCCAGTGCCAATTGGATCAGTGTGATAATAATTATCTGAAATACCATGAGCATAGAATTAAAGCATAATTATACTAACGTCTCAGCATTTGTTGGCAAGCAAACAACCCAATCAATTTCCAGCTTGAAATTAAATACGATTTGCAAGAACTAAAGTAAGAGATACCCCACCTCCAAGAAAAAATAGACACCACATTTCAGAAAATTTCCAGAGAGAATGAAACCAAAAAGAGAAGAAAATAAACAAAGGAAAAAAATGGATGTACAGACAAAGAAGATGAGCCTAACCTCACGTAACTTACTTTTCAAGTTACGCTGATGATTTGTTTTTCTTTTGAATGTTTCGCTGATTATAACTTTTGGCTATGAACAGAACAACGATTACAAAATCATGCTGTGGATAGCATAACTCAACCTTTCACCGTCGAGCCACCTTGTATTGTCCTTTTTAATCAAGTCTTCCTTGAATATCATAAAAACCTTTGAACTTTCTCTGCTTTTCTTTTATTATTTCTAGTCCAACATATATTTTGTTTTTTGTTTTTTGTTTTTACACAAGTGATATTCTACTTTAATATAATCTAAACTACACAGAGGGGCATTCGAAGTAGGTTGGGGAGCAGATCCGCTCTAGCCAACATATATTTTGTTTTCAAAAAGGAAGAGGAAGAGTTTTTATCAAAAATAGACAAAATTACCCTTACTTTCATAAATGTCAATTTTTGTAAAATCTTTCCGTTTAAGTTAAAAGGGCTTGTCCAATATAGATCCATACATTTTCTATTTCCTAGACATATACCCATCACTCTATAAATCTATGTGTAAAACCCAATTTCAAATTTAAATGACCAGTAGAATATAAGAGGTCGTAGTATTTCTATGTTTTTACATCGTTGCCACTAAACTTCATATTTTATTTATAATTTATTTCAAGCATTTCATTAACTGTCATAATTGTAATTAATATACTCCCTATTAATAGCATATCAATCATCCCATTTCTTATAGTTGTCATTCCCTCTCACATCTCGCCCCCTAAAATTGCAAACAAAAAAAAATCTGTAAATTACATATCCAATAATGTACTTATGAAAATTATAATATAAATATATACATATAAAATATAGGTATCCAATAAATTACATATCCAATAATGTACCTATGAAAAATAGGTACATTATTAGAGGAAAAAAATAGGTAAGTTATTTGGAGAGAGAAAATAGGTTCATTTAAAAAAATTACTTTTAATAAAACAAATAATAGGTACTTTATTCAGAGAAAAAAGGCTATATTATTTATAGATAAAAAATAAATTACATTATTTAGATAAAAAATAGGTACATTATTTAGATAAATAATAGGTACTTTATTCGTAGTAGGTATATTATTCAAATGGTAGGTACATTGGATGACATATAATACCTAAATCCTAATTGTAAGTACATTAAAATTAATGTAGGTATATTGGATGTCGTATAATGTA
Source organism: Prunus armeniaca (assembly GCA_903112645.1). NCBI lineage: Eukaryota > Viridiplantae > Streptophyta > Magnoliopsida > Rosales > Rosaceae > Prunus > Prunus armeniaca. Next base: position 4,851,615 of record CAEKDK010000005.1, on the reverse strand, counting down.
GGTATATTGGAATAGATAATTATGTACACTTTTCATACTAGGTAAATTATATTTTTCATAAAACAAACAAGTAATAGGTACATTATTTTTTCAACATAATTAGTATGTATAGTTTTATTCATAAACAATTATAAAGTGAATTATTAGTCATGTATAATTCATAAAAAGAAAATAACATAAACATTTTATTAAACAAACCGATTACCCAAATTTGAATTTATTGTTAAATTTTTTAAAAAATGTTTCAAAATTAATTCCTACATCCATTACAACCATTTGGAGATCTTTCCAAATTCAACATCTGTCATTATATACAATTCAATTAAAAACTGTTTCCATATTGATTCCTACATTAATATACAAAATGCAATAATGGCTTAGTTGGGGGTATTTTTGGAATCTAAAAAGTACAATAAATCAGATTTTATGCTTAATTAGGTAACTTGCTGAGTTGAATCCTAGTCATGGGTTTTTACTTATACAAATTGGGTATTATTTATAGGAACAAAAAGTGAAGGGTTTTAGGTACGGCAAATTGAATTTGAAGGGTGTAAGCCAAATTTACTAAAGTTAAAAATCCACTTGAATAGACTTAAATACCCTAAAATTAAATATCCAAAATTACCCCTATTTTGATTATGTTGGAGAGGATTAGGGCATATATCTTATGGTGAGAATGGCAACAACAGATAAGTGGACAAATGAGGTTGGGCTTATAGTGTGTTTAAAACTGTTGAGAAAACAAATTAGAGAGTGCATGGTTCATGTCTTGCTTTCCGTATGGAATTTTCAAAATCTACAGAAGGGAGGAAGATCCATACAAATATGTGCATCTTGTTACATAAAAGAAACATACTTGAGAGCCTACAAACCTTATATCCACTCCATGCCCTAGTGAAAATATTGCCAGCTACAAATCAGCAGCCTATTGCTCCTGGCAGGCCAAATAGGGCGACGGCAAGAGAGTAATATGAGCCACAAGAACCATCAACCTCAAAACAATTGCAGCAAGTGTGTGGCGATAAAGATCATAATGTACGTTACAACCAGATAATTTTGGTGTTTTGAGTTTCAGTCTTATGTTCCTGGGTTATATGTAACTTGTTTTGATCCTTTTACAGCATGCCAATGAAGGAGGAGATATGGGTAGTGAAACTTTACCAAATCTGAGACAAGCACAGTCTGCATCAACCGCAGCTTCTTTCATTTTCTTTTATCTAGACACTTGTTTCACATCATTATATGCACTAATAACTTTATCAAGTATCTTGACTTCATCTATTTCAATAGATAATAATGAATTTGCAATAATCCCATTTGAAATTGTAGTGGAAGATTCTGAATTATTTTCCAACCAGATAATAGTGAATTTGCTTTTTCTTGACTCTAGCTTAATCCAGAAGATTATTTCATTAACTATTAGCCAATCATTGGTTTTGTTGGTGAGGAGCCATTAAACTTTCTCAACATTTTAAGTGTGAAAGGTTTTCCCAATGTGATAGAAATGATATGTTTTCCCAAGGAGATAAAAATGATAATATAACCAAATGATAAAAATTATATTTCATTTTAAAGTTCTTGCTCTGTTTTTTTCTTCTAAAAAAAGTTGATAGACTTTAATAATTTGTACTTTGAGTGGACTCGACTTGTAAAGCTGCAGGAAGTACCTCTGCACCTTCCGTAATTTATTTTTATTTTTTTTAGTTTTATCCTACATTGAGAAGGTTAGGACTTGGGAATGATCATTTGCTTTGCAAATAAAAATTCCAAGCTTCCTACTAGACATCAGATAGGAGACTTAACAAAGAAGGAAGAAGTAAAATAATGGACTTGGGGTAATAAGGACCTGAAAGTGCTGAAACTTATTTCAGTTTGGTTTGAAACTCAAATTTTGTTTTCTAAAAAGAAGAGGAAGAGTTTTTAAAAAAAAATAAAAAATAACCAAAATTACCCCTACTTTCATAAATGTCAATTTTTATGAAATCTTTACGTGATACCAACTCAAATAGAATTTAGGGTTATGAATAATTCAGTATATTCTATTCTTCTCATAAGGAGGTATTTATAGTGATACAAATACAAGCCTCTCTAGGAAAATGAGAGAGATTTCCAATTTGGGGAGGAATGAGTCCACTAAAATTAGCATTTGCAAGTTTGAGTTGCCTTCAACTTACTCAAAGAACCAGTGAAGTTAGGGGTCACCCTTCCTCTAAAATCATTGTTACTAAGGTCCAAGTAATCAAGATATTCCAATTCAAGTAGGGAAGAACCAATCTCACCTCTCAAAAGAGCATACAAATCGAAAGGATCATCCACTTCGAAGTAGAGATTTAGCGCGACGACGTTGCCTGTTTGGTTGTTGCATGTGATTCCGGTCCACTGGCAACAATCTTTTTGTCTCCCGAAGGAGCAAGAACATTGGACTCATCCACAAGGCCTTGCTTAAACTGAAGGAGAGCATGTTTTTCTCTCTTGATGCACACTGCAATTTGAATAAACAATTATCAAAGTTTAAGAAGACCATGGATCTCATCATGCGCTTTTATCTTTGGCTTTAGATATTTTATTTTATTTTTACCATGGAAATTTACCCTAGTGTTCTTGGGAGAGACCCACTCATATTGGAACCCTACATGTTCATATTGGACAACATACCAAGGTGATAAAAATGATGTTTCCGTAAAAGAGCCATTTTTCAGGTGCCAATTTATCTTTATAATTAATTTAATTACACTAGAAGCTTGTGGATAGGGAACTGTGCACGATAAGGTTCCTAATTGTTGTTTGACTGCAAAAGGTTACCCATCACAGCAGGCTGCAAAACTTCCTCTGCATAATTGTGTTTTCTTGATCTAGAAAACCTCTTGGCCAGTGCCAATTGGTTAAGTAAGATAATAATTATCTAAAATGCCATAAGCATAGAATTAAAGCATAATTATACTAACGTCTCACAGCATTTGTTGGCAACCAAACAACCCAATCAATTTCCAGCATGAAATTAAATACGAAATTCGCAAAAACTAAAGTCAGAGATACCCCACCTTCAAGAAAAAATAAACACCACATTTCAGAAATTTTCCGGAGAGAATGAAACCAAAAAGAGAAGAAAATAAACATAGGAAAAAAATGGATGTACAGACAAAGAAGAAGAGCCTGAGGTCACGTAAGCCACACATTTTCTCCATAGACTAATGGGGATGATCCTAACCTCTCGTAACTTACTTTTTAAGTTATGCTGATGATTTGTTTTTCTTTTGAATGTTTTGCTGATATTTTTGTAGCTATGATTATAACTTTTGGGTACAACGATTACAAAATCATGCTGTGGATACCCTAACTCAGCCTTTCACCATCAAGCCACCTTGTATTGTCCTTTTTAATCAAGAATTCCTTGAATATCATAAAAAACTTCTGCTTTTCTTTTATTCTTTCTAGTCCAACATATATTTTGTTTTTTGTTTTTACACAAGTGATAATCTACTTTAATATAATCTAAACTACAAGGAGGGGGATTTGAACTAGGTTGGGGAGCAGATACGCTCTAGCCAACATATATTTTGTTTTCTAAAAGGAGGAGGAAGAGTTTTTATCAAAAATAGCCAAAATTTCCCATACTTTCATAAATGTCAATTTTTATAAAATCTTTCTGTTATAGTTAAAAATCCACTTGAATAAACTTAAATGCCTTAAAAAATACATATATAATTGCTTTCCCATCGCTTCACTCTAGTAGATGATGGGTTAGCCAAACTAAAGGAGGTTCGTGTGGTGCTTTATCAAGGTGTCATTCATGACGTATTATGAATTCAGATTTGCGTTGTTGAATCCTCAAGTTCATCTTTGTCATGCAAAGTTTCTCAAAACATGAAAGGATGCTCCAGATGTTTTTTTATGTTTTTTTTTCAAAGAAGATATATCATTATATTCGTACACCATGTGCAAGAACATTAAAGAAGCATGATGGATTCTAGCCCAAAAAAAGAAAAGAAAAAAGAACTATGCCGCAGACCCACCCCATAAACGCAGGAAGAACAACACTCACAAGGAGTTGGACTAGTGCTGTAGACGTGCCTACAAAAGATTCAAATTTTAATCTAATAGGGATTTTCTTTTTAGGTTTATATGAGTATTAGTTTTGAGGGTATTGAAGTCTATTCAAGTGGGTTTTTAGTTATAATTGAAATTTTTATAAAAATTGACATTGACTAGAAGTCTCTTTTTTCTTTTTTTTTCTTGTTTGTGTGAAGATTGACAAGAAGTCTACCCACGTGTAGCTAGGAATAATGTACACAATAATTTCCACACAAATTCATGTGCGCAAATCAACGAAATATGTAACCTACTTAAGTCAATCCATGTTCCTTTTTTGCACTGCAAAAATCAAACTCTGCAAATCAGTTGATAAATAATAATGAATATCATATCCATTATTCTATTGCTATGGCACATAGTAATAAGTTGCTGCTATGGAGCTGCAACAACCAGTGCAGCATCAGCGCCTATAGCAAAGCCTAATTGCACAACGCATTGTGGAGATGTTGCCATCCCATACCCTTTCGGGATTGGACCTAACAAGGATTGTTACTTAGATGAATCGTTTCAAATAGACTGCAGGCACAACAACTCTACAACCTCAGCTAATTACAGCAGGCAAGTGCCTTTCCTCAAGAGCGTCAACCTGGAGGTGCTAAGTATTTTTCCGGTTAAAGATGGCAGGCAATCAGTTCGGGTTAAGAACCCTATTACTTTCTTCAGCTGTGAGGGAAAGGAAACTCGCCAACCCCAGAATTTGACGGGCAGTCCTTTCATTTACTCTCGGACAGCCAACGCATTAGTTGCAATGCGTTGTGACCTCTTTGCCCGTATGATCTCAGATCATGGGCCTGTCTCTGGATGCGGGTCGTTTTGTGAAAGCATTAAAGACGGCAACCATGGCTTTTGTGGAGGTATTGGCTGTTGCGGAGGTGCTCTTCAAACATATGACGTCGCTAGCACTTCTAGTTTTGAGATACAATCAAATTCATCAACATCAGATCCAATGGGCGATTGCAAATATGCATTTTTGGTTGACAAAGATTGGTTTCTGTTTGAAGTACCGAATTTTTGGGACGTGAAGCGTATGGACAACGTTCCTGTGGTGCTAGGACTGGATCTTAAACGCAATGACTATGGTTAAAGATTCAGAGAAAACCAGACCTGACTGGTAACTACTCAACACCCATTTGCAGAAGAAATAATGTGACTTTGACTTCTTTGTACAATCGGACCAGCATGATTTGTCGCTGTAAGCTGGGCTTGGAAGGAAATCCTTATCTTCTCCAACCTTGTCAAGGTACGCAAACTGAATCTCTTCTTTCTGGATTTAGATTGATCCTTGATTTCTAATCTAAGTAAAGTTATTTACTCTTGGAAAGAAACTAAAGAGAGGGCCGAATTGAAATGATTACGTAGAAAGCTTTTATTGAAACCCCTTTTGTTAGATGCACATAAAAATTTTTGGCAAAAATTAAAGTGCTTCTGAGAAACTTCGTTTACAAAATGTTTTCAAAAGAGATTTTGGTTATCTGAAAGTGCTTTAATCATGCGCAAACTTAATCTATTCTTTTATATTTTATACCCCTTCGGTTTTTTTATGTTAATGCTTGATTTCTAATGTAAGTGTTCTACTAGAAAGGTAAGAGCAGGTTTGGATGAGCGGATCAGCTCGTCTGGGGGATTACTTTAATGAATATGATTTGGATGTTGTCCAAAGTCATTAGGATCTAAAACATGTCATTAGACAAATCCTGCCCTCTTATTAGCCAGGTACCCAGCTTTCTGCCAAGACTGAACAAGTCCATGTTCCAATCGGGTGGCCTTGGCCGGTCATATATACACAAATGAGAGAGATTTCCAATTTGGGGAGGAATGAGTCCACTAAAATTAGCATTTGCAAGTTTGAGTTGCCTTCAACTTACTCAAAGAACCAGTGAAGTTAGGGGTCACCCTTCCTCTAAAATCATTGTTACTAAGGTCCAAGTAATCAAGATATTCCAATTCAAGTAGGGAAGAACCAATCTCACCTCTCAAAAGAGCATACAAATCGAAAGGATCATCCACTTCGAAGTAGAGATTTAGCGCGACGACGTTGCCTGTTTGGTTGTTGCATGTGATTCCGGTCCACTGGCAACAATCTTTTGTCTCCCGAAGGAGCAAGAACATTGGACTCATCCACAAGGCCTTGCTTAAACTGAAGGAGAGCATGTTTTTCTCTCTTGATGCACACTGCAATTTGAATAAACAATTATCAAAGTTTAAGAAGACCATGGATCTCATCATGCGCTTTTATCTTTGGCTTTAGATATTTTATTTTATTTTTACCATGGAAATTTACCCTAGTGTTCTTGGGAGAGACCCACTCATATTGGAAACCCTACATGTTCATATTGGACAACATACCAAGGTGATAAAAATGATGTTTCCGTAAAAGAGCCATTTTTCAGGTGCCAATTTATCTTTATAATTAATTTAATTACACTAGAAGCTTGTGGATAGGGAACTGTGCACGATAAGGTTCCTAATTGTTGTTTGACTGCAAAAGGTTACCCATCACAGCAGGCTGCAAAACTTCCTCTGCATAATTGTGTTTTCTTGATCTAGAAAACCTCTTGGCCAGTGCCAATTGGTTAAGTAAGATAATAATTATCTAAAATGCCATAAGCATAGAATTAAAGCATAATTATACTAACGTCTCACAGCATTTGTTGGCAACCAAACAACCCAATCAATTTCCAGCATGAAATTAAATACGAAATTCGCAAAAACTAAAGTCAGAGATACCCCACCTTCAAGAAAAAATAAACACCACATTTCAGAAATTTTCCAGAGAGAATGAAACCAAAAAGAGAAGAAAATAAACATAGGAAAAAAATGGATGTATAGACAAAGAAGAACACTGAGGTCACGTAAGCCACATTTTCTCCATAGACTAATGGGGATGACCCTAACCTCTCGTAACTTACTTTTTAAGTTACGCTGATGATTTGTTTTTCTTTTGAATGTTTCGCTGATATTTTTGTAGCTCTGATTATAACTTTTGGGTACGACGATTACAAAATCATGCTGTGGATACCCTAACTCAGCCTTCACCATCAAGCCACCTTGTATTGTCCTTTTTAATCAAGTCTTCCTTGAATATCATCTGCTTTTTTCTATCCAACATATATTTTGTTTTTTGTTTTTACACAAGTGATAATATAATCTAAACTACAAGGAGGGGGATTCGAACTAGGTTGGGGAGCAGATACGCTCTAGCCAACATATATTTTGTTTTCTAAAAGGAGGAGGAAGAGTTTTTATCAAAAAGAGCCAAAATTTCCCATACTTTCATAAATGTCAATTTTTATAAAATCTTTATGTTATAGTTAAAAATCCACTTGAATAAACTTAAATGCCTTAAAAAATACAATACATAATTGCTTTCCCATCGCTTCACTCTAGTAGATGATGGTTAGCCAAACTAAAGGAGGTTCATGTGGTGCTTTATCAAGGTGTCATTCATGACGTATTATGAATTCAAATTTGCGGCGTTGAATCCTCAAGTTCATCTTTGTCATGCAAAGTTTCTCAAAACATGAAAGGATGCTCTAGATGTTTTTTTATGTTTTTTTTCAAAGAAGATATATCATTATATTCGTACACCATGTGCAAGAACATTAAAGAAGCATGATGGATTCTAGCCAAAAAAAGAAAAGAAAAGGGAAAAAAGAACTATGCCGCAGACCCACCCCATAAACGCAGGAAGAACAACACTCACAAGGAGTTGGACTAGTGCTGTAGACGTGCCTACAAAAGATTCAAATTTTAATCTAATAGGGATTTTCTTTTTAGGTTTATATGAGTATTAGTTTTGAGGTATTGAAGTCTATTCAAGTGGGTTTTTAGTTATAATTGAAAGTTTTTATAAAAATTGACATTGACTAGAAGTCTCTTTTTTTCTTTTTTTTTCTTGTTTGTGTGAAGATTGACAAGAAGTCTACCCACGTGTAGCTAGGAATAATGTACACAATAATTTCCACACAAATTCATGTGCGCAAATCAACGAAATATGTAACCTACTTAAGTCAATCCATGTTCCTTTTTTGCACTGCAAAAATCAAACTCTGCAAATCAGTTTGATAAATAATAATGAATATCATATCCATTATTCTATTGCTATGGCACATAGTAATAAGTTGCTGCTATGGAGCTGCAACAACCAGTGCAGCATCAGCGCCTATAGCAAAGCCTAATTGCACAACGCATTGTGGAGATGTTGCCATCCCATACCCTTTCGGGATTGGACCTAACAAGGATTGTTACTTAGATGAATCGTTTCAAATAGACTGCAGGCACAACAACTCTACAACCTCAGCTAATTACAGCAGGCAAGTGCCTTTCCTCAAGAGCGTCAACCTGGAGCTGCTAAGTATTTTCCGGTTGAAGATGGCAGGCAATCGGTTTCGGGTTAAAGAACCCTATTACTTTCTTCAGCTGTGAGGGAAAGGAAACTCGCCAACCCCAGAATTTGACGGGCAGTCCTTTCATTTACTCTCGGACAGCCAACGCATTAGTTGCAATGCGTTGTGACCTCTTTGCCCGTATGATCTCAGATCATGGACCTGTCTCTGGATGCGGGTCGTTTTGTGAAAGCATTAAAGACGGCAACCTGGCTTTTGTGGAGGTATTGGCTGTTGCGGAGGTGCTCTTCAACATATGACGTCGCTAGCACTTCTAGTTTTGAGATACAATCAAATTCATCAACATCAGATCCAATGGGCGATTGCAAATATGCATTTTGGTTGACAAAGATTGGTTTCTGTTTGAAGTACCGAATTTTTGGGACGTGAAGCCTATGGACAACGTTCCTGTGGTGCTAGACTGGATCTTAAACGCACATGACTATGGTGAAAGATTCAGAGAAAAACCAGACCTGACAGGTAACTACTCAACACCCATTTGCAGAAGAAATAATGTGACTTGACTTCTTGTACAATCGGACCAGCATGATTTGTCGCTGTAAGCTGGGCATGGAAGGAAATCCTTATCTTCTCCAACCTTGTCAAGGTACGCAAACTGAATCTCTTCTTTCTGGATTTAGATTGATCCTTGATTTCTAATCTAAGTAAAGGTATTTACTCTTGGAAAGAACTAAAGAGAGGGCCGAATTGAAATGATTACGTAGAAAGTTTTATTGAAACCCCTTTGGTTAGATGCACATAAAAAATTTTGGCAAAAAATAAAGTGCTTTTAGAAACTTCGTTTACAAATGTTTTCAAAAGAGATTTTGGTTATCTGAAAGTGCTTTAATCATGCGCAAACTTAATCTATTCTTTTATTTATACCCCTTCGTTTTTTATGTTAATGCTTGATTCTAATGTAAGTGTTCTACTAGAAAGGTAAGAGCAGGTTTGGATGAGCGATCAGCTCGTCTGGGGGATTACTTTAATGAATATGATTGGATTGCCCAAAGCCATTGGGACTAAACTGTCATAGACAATCCTGCCTCTTATTAGCCAGGTACCCGCTTTCTGCCAAGACTAACACGTCCTGTTCCATCGGGTGGCCTTGGCTGGGTCATATATACACAAGGCTTCATAGACACAAATGTTCTGAAGTCTATCTTTCCAAGTTCAACCATTAATGGAAATTACCTTTTTTTGGTCATGTGTACATTACCTTTCTTTGTCGACTTGTGAATCTTGTTCGTTTCAACTTCGTCCGCAACCATAAAAGTTATCTAGGAGTACTGATCTGTATACCCCGATGAAGAACGTAAAGGTCACACATCAAAAAGTTAAAAAAGAAGTACAAAGCTATAATAGCAATGGAATGAGTTTATTCTGGTAAGGAAATTTTACTCGGTATCATTATCTTTTTCACCTGTGAGAATTTGAACCTATCGAATTCTATATGTGTGCGTTTGGACTGAAGCATATCTCGGGTCTCAGTTTAGATATGGATGACAATGCAAAGGCAGTAATAATGAGTGTGGAGGCGACGTATGTGAGAATTTTGCTGGGGGTTATAGATGCTATCAAATATAATGGCCGGATCCGGTATGTAGCATTGGCTTAGAACCTTCATCTTCTCAATAATAACGACCCTTAGTGCCACTGCTATACCCACAGCGGAGCAGGCTCTCGAACTAGTATTTTAGGTATGTAGTACTCCTATCTCGCACACATCTCTCAATATATAATATATGTATCTTCACCCTGGTAATAGTATTCAAAGTTTTTGTTTTGTTACATATTGTTCAAAATGTTCGGCTTCGATCAAGGAGTTTATCACATTATGTTCGTGTTTAGACATGATGAGAGGATATATTCCAATTTAGCCAATAATAAGCTCATATGGAAAACCTACATTGTTTTTTTTTTTTTTTTTTTTTTTTTTTTTTTTTTTTTTTTTTTTTTTTTTTTTTTTTTTTTTTTTTTTTTTTTTTTTTTTTTTTTTTTTTTTTTTTTTTTTTTTTTTTTTTTTTTTTTTTTTTTTTTTTTTTTTTTTTTTTTTTTTTTTTTTTTTTTTTTTTTTTTTTTTTTTTTTTTTTTTTTTTTTTTTTTTTTTTTTTTTTTTTTTTTTTTTTTTTTTTTTTTTTTTTTTTTTTTTTTTTTTTTTTTTTTTTTTTTTTTTTTTTTTTTTTTTTTTTTTTTTTTTTTTTTTTTTTTTTTTTTTTTTTTTTTTTTTTTTTTTTTTTTTTTTTTTTTTTTTTTTTTTTTTTTTTTTTTTTTTTTTTTTTTTTTTTTTTTTTTTTTTTTGGAGAGGCATTTTAGAGCAGTTTTGGACTTGGAATGGGTAGCATATGCATGGGCCAAGATGGATGGACGTTTTTGAAGTTCGAAGAGGCTAGGAATGTGCTAAAAAGATGGGGAAATTAATTCAAGAATCAGCTTCTGGGAAGTAAAAAACCCTAACTGATTTTATTTTATTTTACCTTATCCTAATCCTATTCGACCTAAATTCCAGCTGTAAAAGGGGGGGATTAATTTCAGATTAGGAAACCTAAAAACCCTAATTTCGTGGGTTTCTATTGGGCCCTATTATTCCTAAAGAAATCTTCCAAACAAAACCCTAATTTCGTGGGATTTCTGCTGGGCCCTTTTACCCTAGATCTATCACATATATAAAGGAGGGGTTGCCGCAGGAGAAAGGGAGTTCTTTTGGGCCGTAGCAAGAAAGGAGAAAGGGAGAAGAAGAACTTGGAGCCGGAACCTGCTGCATCCATTGGGTTTTTTCAGAGTTCTTCCCTTGATTAGTTCAAATGTTTATTCTATATTGCTTTTCAATTATTATGAACATGTGTAACTGAATTTCTTCTTAGTTAGAGGTGAATTCGAAGCCATGGACATATGTTTTACATGAATTGATTACTTCCAGTTATGGTTTCATAAAGTATGAATGTGATTTACTTTTCTGTTTTATTGAGGACTTATTCTTGCATGTTTATTAAGGATGCATACTTAGTTTGTATGCAGGGATTTGATGCTAGAATATAAGGGAATTTCACCTAATCGTTATGAACTTATATTCACAAGTAGTAAAAGTCACTAGTCATGATTGTGTTAAGTAAATTCTTGGCAGGAGTATCATGCTTTTCATAGTTACAATTGTCTTGTCAAGGCTTATGATTTTCATAGAACTTAATGATCTTTGATATGTATCTCTATCATGCTGTTCATATAGGGAACTTGATAAGGATAATTTGATTGCGTCGCTGAGTCCAATTCAATGAACTTAGGAAAATCTGAGAGTTAATTAGTGCATTCACAATTAATTTGGGGCTTTGTCATTCATACTTTATAGAAAGAGTAACTGGAGATCGATTTGTGTGCATATGTTCCATGTGTGGAGAAGAATCCTCTAGCTATCCCTTAATCCATATTTCATTCACAACTTAGTTGTTTGCTGCTGTCAGTCTTACTTTAGTCTAAATCGTCAGAATTCCCCCAATCATTGTTCCCTTAACTTAGTTTCCAGTTTAATAAGTTTAATTTGTGTTGATTAGCATCCCTCCTAATCCCCAGAATAGAACGATCCCTACTTACTCGTACTACGATTGCATAAGTTATAGGGTTTAATTTGTGCGTTAGTTATTTCTCACGCCAATTTGCCCAGCTTATGCCTCATTTTAAGTTGAAATCACCATTTTCGCTCCTTGTGGGTTTTAGGGAAGAAAAAAAAAAAAAGCCGGGCCATGGCACAAAGTTTTATTAATAATTTATAGTTCTTTTAAAAAGTCTGGGCCCAAATTATTAACAACAACCCTGTTTATATTTTAGTACACCTAGTGTATATTTAAACTAATAGTGTTCACCCATTTTGGAAACCATTGATTGGTCAAACAAGTCAGCTTTATTCGTGTAGAGCATGCCACTGCTACAATGAAAATTCTAGCAGACTTCTTCTAGAATAGATTACTGCGCCCCAGTTACTGATTTCTAAACAACGATTGTGAATTTGGGTTGAGGAATATCTCACAAGTAAGTTCTTTCCTGCTCAGACTGGTGAGACTTCAACAGTTTCAGTAAAAAACGGTAGTTTAGCCCAGAATAGTGGATAGAAAATGGACGTTTTCAGGCGGAACTGCCCTTTACAAACTAAAAATACACAATCAACCTAGAAAGACAATAATAATAATGGACCCTTTTCTGCCTTTGATAGGAGCCTGATCTGGGTTGGGCTGGTATGTCTGGGCCTGGACGGGAGGTGTTAACACTTCAAACGCTAAGCTTCAGCTGTAAATCGTACCAAAGTTCAATTTTGGCAAGCTTTAATCTACTTCAGCTTCGGGAGGGCTTTTTGAGCGGGCGAACACGGGTCTTCAGTCTGAATGGGCGAAGTGGCTGTTTGAGAACTTAGTGAGCAGAGACCGCATTTTTGAGATTTGTTGAGGTTTTCATGTTTGGAAAAAACTCAAACTCTGCTTGCCTTGGGTTTTGCTGAACCAAATTTGTAACGAGAGAGATCTCGTACAAATTTGGTTCAGCAAAAGCCAAGGCAAGCAGAGTTTGAGTTTTTTCCAAACATGAAAACCTCAACAAATCTCAAAATGCAGTCTCTGGCTCACTAAGTTCTCAAGAACAGCACTTCTGCCCATTCAGACTGAAGAACCCGTAGTTCTGCCCGCTCAAAAGCCTCCCGAAGCTTGAAGTAGATTAAAGCTTGCCAAAATTGAACTTTGGTACGATTTACAGCTGAAGCTTAGCATTTGAAGTTGTTAACAACTCAGTCCAGCCCAGACATATCCAGCCCAACCCAGATCAGGGTCTCCTATCAAGCAGAAATGGAGTTCCAGTTATCTATTTGTCTTTCTAGTGTTGATATGTGTATTTATAATTTTGTAAAGGGCAGTTCTGCCTAAAACAGTCCAATTTCTATCAACTATTCTGGCTAGAACAACCGTTTTTATACTGAGATAAATTGTGAAAGTCCTCACCAGTCTGAGGCAAGAAAAGAACTTACTTGGGAGATATTCCTCACCCAAATTCACAATCGTTTGTTTTAGAAATCAGTAACTTGGGGCGCAAGTAATCTATTCTAGAAGAAGTCTGCTAGAATCTTCATTGGTAGCAGTGGCATGCTCATACACCGAAGAAAGCTGACTTGTGACCAATCAATGGTTTCCAAAATGGGTGAACACATATTAGTTAAATATATCACTAGGTGTAGACTAAAATATTAAAAGGGTTTTGTTAATAAATATTTGGGCCAGACTTTTTAAAAAGAACTATAAATTATTAATAAAACTTTGTGCCATGGCCCAGGCTTTTTTTTTCTTTCCCTAAACCCACAAGTAGCGAAATGGTGAGTTTCAACTAAAATGAGGCATAAGCTAGGGCAAATTGGTGTGAGAAATAACTAACGCACAAATTAAACCCTATAAATTATGCAATCGTAGTACGCGTAAGTAGGGATCGTTCTATTCCGGGGATTAGGAGGGATGCTAATCAACACAAATTAAACTTATTAAACTGGAAAACTAAGTTAAGGGAACAATGATTGGGGGGATTTGACGATTTAGACTAAAGTAAAACTGACAGCAGCAAACAACTGAGTTGTGAATGAAATATGGATTAAGGGATAGCTAGAGGATTCTTCTCCACACATGGAACATATGCACACAAATCGATCTCCAGTTACTCTTTCTATAAAGTATGAATGACAAAGCCCCAAATTAATTGTGAATGCACTAATTAACTCTCAGATTTTCCTAAGTTCATTGAATTGAAGTCAATCAAATTATCCTTATCAAGTTCCCTATATGAACAACATGATAGAGATACATATCAAAGATCATTAAGTTCTATGAAAATCATAAGCCTTGACAAGGCAATTGTAACTATGAAAAGCATGATACTCCTGCCAAGAATTTACTTAACGCAATCATGACTAGTGACTTTTACTACTTGTGAATATAAGTTCATAACGATTAGGTGAAATTCCCTTATATTCTAGCATCAAATCCCTGCATACAAACTAAGTATGCATCCTTAATAAACATGCAAGAATAAGTCCTCAATAAAACAGAAAAGTAAATCACATTCATACTTTATGAAACCATAACTGGAAGTAATCAATTCATATAAAACATATGTCCATGGCTTCGAATTCACCTCTAACTAAGAAGAAATTCAGTCACACATGTTCATAATAATTGAAAAGCAATCTAGAATAAACATTTAAACTAATCAAGGGAAAGAACTCTGAAAAACCCAATGGATGCAGCAGGTTCCGGCTCCAAGTTCTTCTTCTCTCTTTCTCCTTCTCGCTACGGCACCAAAAGAACTCCCTTCTCCTGCGGCAACCCCTCCTTTATATATGTGGTAGATCTAGGGTAAAAGGGGCCAGCAAAAACCCACGAAATTAGGGTTTTGTTTGGCAGATATCTTTAGGAACAAGGATAGGGCCCAACAGAAACCCACGAAATTAGGGTTTTTAGGTTTCCTAATATGAAATTAATCCCCCCCCTTTTCCAGCTAGAATTTAGGTAGAATAGGATTAGGATAAGGTAAAATAAAATAAAATCAATTAGGGTTTTTTTCCTTCCCAGAAGCTGATTCTTGAAATAATTTCCCCATCTTTTTAGCACATTCCTAGGCTCTTTGAACTTCAAAAACGTCCATCCCTCTTGGCCCATGCATATGCTATCCATTCCAAGTCCAAAACTGCTCTAAAATGCTCCAAAATGCCCTTTCTTGCCAATCTTGCCATTTGGACCTACAGTAGTACGAAAATAAGGTAAATCACTCTAATAAATGGGAATTAACTAAGTAAATGCAAAGAAATAAGATAGTAAAGTCGCATAAATATGCTCCTATCACAAATCACCAACATCATCTTCTTCGTTGCCTCTGCAACCCAAAAAAAAACTAGTCGTGGTGCTGCCAGAGCAGAGTAGATGCATCTGGAAGAAGTTTAGAGAGCAGCGCAAAGCAAGCCCAGAGGGGACTTTCATCGAGCACCTTATGTGCAGACAAGAGGTCACCCGAATAACGGCCAAAGATGGAGTTCACAGCGAAATTTCTCGCATCCCAAGGGGTCGTGTGACCCCTGTTGTCCCAAGTGCGTCCGCCTCTGGGAGAGAGAGCGTTACAAGTTTTCCAACCATATATAGCACGTAACTTGGAAAATTCGGGAAGGCTTCCATTTCTTCACATTCACGTAACATGTATGAAACTGTCTTGTCTGCACGTGGGCTAACTTTACTTGTAATACTGTACCAATTGGCTTGGTAGAAAATTCTAGAAAAATCATAGATTGAACTTCAAGATGTTAGCTTTCATCTCCAATTGGCCTTGCTCTAAAATTCCTCCGAAAAGTTGATTTTTCCTTAAAAACCTTCTAAGAGCGCAGAAAAGCTGAAAATCAGAAAAGTAAAGTAATAAGCCCTTTTTAAATCTAATTCTCCTACAAACCCTAAGTAAAAAGAGTACATAAATGAGTATATTTATGGACTTATCAAAATACCCACAACTTAGATTTTGCTAGTCCTCGAGCAAAACAAAACGGAAAATAAAAACAAAAAAACAACGACTCAAAACAAACAAACAACTAAATTCCCAATATTGATCTCAGAGATAATCACCAACGGTTAACTCACTTCCAAGAAATAAGCAACATTAACTCAAGACATTATCAAAGGGTTAACCAAACTTTAATTGAACAACTTGGAGTGTCGTGTGTGAAATAGCCAACATTAATATAACCACGACTTAAGCTTCACAAAAGTTAAATAACCAAATAAGAACAAGCTTTAACTTCAATTCTCACCAAGGATGTTCACTCCAATGAAAACACTCGAAATTTGACTAGGTAATGTCACTCATGTATGTGAGAAGAATCAAAGCAATAGGATGTACTCACATAATTGAAATAAAAGCACAAGACATGAATAAAAGATCTCATGGGAAGATATCGCATACTTGAAAATATTTAAACCATCCAACCATAGTCCTTCCACACATTCTCCACATGAGGAATCACACTTCTCCTTGGATCAAGTAGGACTTTCACTAAGGTTGAAATAGGGCTTAGGGTGATGGGTGAAACAAGAAAAAGATATGGATGAACAAACGAAGTCTAAGGGCTAAGTAAAGCTTTCCATGAAATTATAACATCTTGCACTTTAGCACACAATTTTATCTTGATACTGTCTTAAATATATATATATATTTTTTTTACTTTTTTTTTCTTTCTAACTCCATTAGCTTTCTAATCAACCCATGTAACAAGTGTTAGGCCAATAACTCCCAAGCTAAATAGCTTTAGGGTATTAAGTGTAAAACACTCCTCGGGCTTAAAAACTCGAGTTGAAAGGCTTCGGAATCATACTTTCTTTTTTCTTCTTTTTTTTTCTTTTTGAAACAGTATCATATACACATGATTGAACATTTTGTGCAATTCTCCCTTAACCATGAAAGTGCTCTACAAAGCTCCTTAAAAGGGTGTAGGATAAATATACAAAAGGTTAAGGTGAGGAGAATTGGGTAAAGAATGATAAAGGCTTACATAGAAGGCACAAGGGGTTGACTAGGGATAAAATTGATATGGGTTGGCTAGAAAGGCTCAAACGAATGAAACAAGGCCTATATCACTTCCTGGGATCCATGTGGTTCATGAAATATGCCTCAAATAAATAATGAAAGTAGTTCTAGCAAACAATTTAAACATCCTCAAGTATTTGACCAAAACAAAGAATAATGAGATCACAACGACTTGTAGGTGAGAAAATTATAGAATAGTATATAACACTCAAGAAAGAAAGAGATAGGCTCAAAAGCTCACATAATAAGGGTTGTATAAGTCTACACTAGCCTTATTTGGGAATTTAAATCATGTGAACTCCAATCGAAAATCATATTAATATGGCTATGTGCAAAAAGATTTACCAAGTCTAATCACAAGAATAAGGCTAACACAAAGATAATGTAAAGAATTATTGTCATGCTCATAACTTCTTGAAAGTAACTTGTAAATAAAATTCAATCTCATCATAGAATTGGGAAGTGACTACTACAAACAAATAAAAACAAGACTCAAAGTAAAAGAAAATATTTTTTTGATTTTATGACATTTTTCTGATTTTTTTTTTATATTTTAAGGAGAGACAAAATTAGAAACAAGACAATACTCAATCACCCACAACTTAAAATAAACATTGTCCTCAATGTGTAAAATAAAGAAATAAATTAATGGATAATCAATTAAAGAGAGAGAGGGTTTGAGGACTTCCCGGGTTTTCTAGGTGTGCGGAGGGGCAAGAATTTGTTGAAGTGAGAGGAGATAAACAAGGCAACGAACTCAAACACCCACAACTTGTGTCTTTGAATGCCAACGGACTAGTAATAGCTCCTAAAAGTCTCGGAATGTGATGAAATTGGAACGAAATTGAGCTGGATATGTAATCATAAAAATCTGGAAATCTGACATTTAGCAACGAAAAATCTGATGAACACCGCGGCAAAAAACTCTTTAGTGACGAAAAATCTGATGAACACCGTCGCTAAAACCTCTTTGGTGACGAAAAATCTTCAAATTCTGGGCAGAACAGCAGCTGCTGTTTTTAGTGTTTTAGGACCTTTTTTTGAGCTTCAAATCATCCTAAAACATAATGTAGGCCACTGGAGGCCCCCAAACCTGGTCCAAATCATTAGAATAATCATTCTAAACATGTTGGTGGCATCGGATTGACCTGAAAAACAGCAAAAAATAAATTAGGCAGAAATTCTAGTTTTGACCAAAATAAGAACATAAAAGCTATTTTTCTGTTTTCTGGTATCTAAACTCAGCCAATGACCAAAAAAACTTCTGGAACACATTTGGAACATGCTGCAAACACCCTAGGGCTATAAAAATGTGAAAATTTTTCTTTGGAACACAAAATCCATTGTTTGATGACGCAAAACATAACAAAAACAAAAATTTGAAAATTTACGAGAAATCACACATAAACTAAAACAAAAGTTAAGAATGGTTGGGTTGCCTCCCAAGAAGCGCTAAGTTTAAAGTCTTCAGCCAGACGCGGTTCTTTAGATGATTAAACAATAGATGGGGGTGGTGCATCCACAAGCATGCTCTCTTTTCCAAGCTCAAAAGATTCATAGTATGGCTTCAAGCGATGTCCGTTCACTTTGAATATGTTTCCCATCTTGTCATTTTGAATCTCAACTGCACCATGAGGGAAAACATTAGTAACAACAAAAGGACCATACCATCTAGAACGTAACTTACCTGGGAATAGCCGAAGGCGTGAATTGAAGAGCAAGACTTTCTGCCCTATTTCAAAGGTCTTCCTTTGAATGGCTTTGTCATGAAATGCCTTCGTCTTTTCCTTGTAAATCCGTGCACTCTCATAAGCATCATTCCTCATCTCATCCAATTCATTCAATTGGAGTCGCCTTGCATCTCCAGCCTCTTTCATATCGAAATTGAATTTCTTGATTGCCCAAAATGCTCTATGTTCAAGCTCAACCGGAAGGTGACATGCTTTACCATAAACCAAACGAAAAGGAGACATACCAATGGGGGTTTTGTAAGCTGTCCTATATGCCCATAATGCTTCATTAAGTCTCAAACTCCAATCCTTTCTCGTAGGGCTCACGGTTTTCTCCAAGATTTGCTTGATTTCTCGGTTACTAATCTCTACTTGTCCACTTGTTTGGGGATGATAAGGTGTCGAGACCCTATGTGTAATTCCATACCGCTTTAAAAGTGCCTCAAATGACCTATTGCAAAAGTGAGTGCCTCCATCACTAATAATGGCTCTTGGTGTTCCAAACCTAGAAAAGATGTTTTCCTTCACAAAGCTCAAAACAACTTTTGAATCATTAGTCCGGGTAGGAATTGCTTCCACCCATTTAGAGACATAGTCAACAGCAAGGAGAATGTAAATAAAGCCATAAGAGGAAGGGAATGGTCCCATAAAATCAATACCCCACACATCAAATATTTCAACAATAAGGATAGGCGTTAAAGGCATTTGATTCCTAGAGCTGATGTTACCGGTTCTTTGACATCTATCACATGTGGAACAATAAGTATATGCATCTTTGAACAA
Organism: Prunus armeniaca; assembly: GCA_903112645.1. NCBI lineage: Eukaryota > Viridiplantae > Streptophyta > Magnoliopsida > Rosales > Rosaceae > Prunus > Prunus armeniaca. The sequence continues at coordinate 4,832,039 of CAEKDK010000005.1, read as the reverse complement.
GCTCGGCCAATAAAAACCACATTGCAATACTTTAAGGGCTGTTTTCTTAGGACCAAAATGTCCACCACATGCAGATGAATGACAAAAGGTAAGTATAGAATTAAATTCATATTCGGACACGCACCTTCTAACAATCTGATCTGGACAATATTTCCATAAGTATGGATCATCCCAAACATAATACTTACTCGTTTTGACAAGCTTATCCTTTTGAGCTCGAGTGAGATCCTCCGGAATCAGTTTTGAAGCCTTGTAATTGATAATGTCAGCGTACCAAGGGTCCTTGGCTTCGAGGGTGAAGAGTTGCTCATCGGGGAAACTTTCACGTAGAGGAAGCATGTCCTCTTCTTCATTGGATCCTTGCACCAGCCTACTCAAATGGTCAGCCACCACGTTTTCACTCCCTTTCTTGTCTCTAATCACCAAATCGAATTCTTGAAGCAAGAGAGTCCACCTAATCAGTCTTGGCTTGGCGTCCTTTTTTTGGAAGAGGTACCTAAGCGCTGCATGATCAGAGAATACAATTACTTTAGTGCCAATAAGATATGATCTAAATTTCTCTAAAGCAAAAATAACAGCAAGCAACTCCTTTTCCGTAGTTGAGTAATTCAACTGAGCATCATTCAAAGTCCGGAGGCATAATAGATGGCATGTGGTACGTTGTGCACTTTTTGTCCAAGTACAGCCCCCACTGCATAATCCGAGGCGTCACACATCAACTCGAAGGGAAAATTCCAATCTGGAGGTTGTATAATAGGGGCAGACGTTAAAAGCTCCTTAAGCTTGTTAAATGCAGCCAAGCACTCTTCATTAAACTCGAATTCCACATCTTTGCCAAGCAATCGACATAGGGGCCTTGATATTTTTGAAAAGTCCTTGATGAAACGCCTATAGAACCCTGCATGTCCTAGGAATGACCTAATCTCCTTCACGGTTGTGGGGGGCTGCAAGTTTCTCACAACATCGATTTTTGCCTTGTCCACTTCAATTCCCCTACAAGAGATAATGTGACCTAATACAATACCTTGCTGTACCATGAAGTGACACTTCTCCCAATTGAGCACTAAATTGCATTCCTGACACCTTTTCAACACTAGAGAGAGGTTGTGAAGACAAATATCAAAAGAATCACCAAAAACTGAAAAATCATCCATAAATACCTCTATTATCTCCTCCACCATATCAGAAAAAATTGACATCATGCAACGTTGAAAAGTGGCAGGTGCGTTACATAAACCAAAAGGCATACGCCTATAAGCAAACGTACCAAATGGACAAGTGAAGGTGGTCTTTTCTTGATCTTCCGGAGCTATGGCAATTTGATTGTATCCGGAGTATCCATCCAAGAAGCAATAATGACTATGACCTGCAAGACGCTCAAGCATTTGATCAATAAATGGTAACGGAAAGTGATCCTTACGTGTCGTGGTATTGAGCTTTCTATAATCTATGCATACTCTCCAACCCGTTTGAATTCTTTGAGGCACCAACTCATTGTCTTCATTCTTCACAACAGTAATTCCGGATTTCTTGGGAACAACTTGGACGGGACTCACCCACTTGCTATCCGAAATGGGGTATATAATTCCCACGTCCAAAAGCTTCAAAACTTCCTTCTTAACGACTTCTTTCATCACCGGATTCAGCCTCCTTTGGGCTTCCCTTGTAGGTTTCGATTCTCCTTCCAAAAGGATCCTATGCATGCACTTTGTAGGGCTTATTCCTCTGATGTCTGCAATGGTCCAACCTAGGGCAGTCTTGTGCTCCCTTAGAACTCGAATTAGTTTGTCTTCTTCGGATGCACTCAAATTAGAAGCAATGATCACAGGCAGCGTCTTTTTGTCACCTAAATATGCATATTTCAAGTTCTCCGGAAGGGGTTTTAGCTCAACTTGTGGTGCCTTCACAATAGAGGGAACAAGCTTATTAGTAGATAATGGAATAGGCTCAAAAATAGAGTTAAACTTACCTCTTTGGGGAGGCAAGGCCTCAAGTATATTCACAGCTTCAAGTACAGCTATGTTCCCTTCTTTATTCACTGTTTCGGGGCTTTGGATGAGTGCCCTCTCCAATGGCGTCTCTCCTTGTGATGCACTAAATGTTTCTTGTACCATTTGTTCAAGTACATCTATGGAAAAACAAGCATGATCATCGTTAGGATATTTTAAAGCATCAAATACCTTAAACTCCACGGTTTCCTCATCGAATGCCATTGTGAGAGTGCCTTCATACACATCAATTTTTGTCCTTGCTGTTCTCATGAATGGACGTCCTAGAATCAATGGAAGGTCTTTTCCAGGAATAGGAACTTCCTCCATCTCGAGCACTAGAAAGTCAGCTGGAAAAATTAGCTCATTCACCTTGACCAAAACGTCTTCCAACACTCCCTTAGGATACTTGATTGATCGATCAGCCAATTGTATGCTCACGGAAGTCTTCTTAAGCTCACCTAAATTTAAAGATTCAAAAACAGAAAAAGGCATCAAATTAATTGAAGCACCTAAGTCTAATAAAGCATGTTCAAACCTTTGATTTCCAATGAGACAAGGTATAGTAAAACTCCCTGGATCCTTTAGTTTAGGAGGCAATTTACGCAATAGCACAGCTGAGACTTCTTCACTCAAGGCCACGGTTTCATGCTCCTTGAACTTTCTCTTATTTGTACAAAGGTCTTTGAGGAATTTTGCATAGCTTGGAATTTGTTGGATCGCATCAAGCAAGGGAATGTTCACTTGCACTTTTCGGAAAGTCTCTAGGATATCCTTTGAAACTTGCTCCTTCTTTGAATTCAAAAACCTACGAGGAAAAGGAACTTTTGGAGTAATCGAATGATTCACAGGAGAACTTACCTTAGAGTTGTCACTTGGAACCGTAAGCTTGGAAAAGGGGGCAGCCACTGTTTTGGTTGAATTTCTCTCCTCCTTGTCAACATTTGCCACCTCTTTTCCACTTCGAAGAGTAATCGCCTTTGCTGTTTCATGGCCTCCATTAGGATTTGGAATGACTTGGCTTGGAAACTTTCCTGGCTCTCTTTGACTCAAGGAGGTTGCAATTTGTCCAACTTGGTTTTCAAGGCTCTTGATTGCTGTAGACATTTGTGCCTGTGTTTGCCTTGTTTCCTGCATAAAACCTTGAGTGCTTAATGCCAAAGAATTAATTAACTCTTCTAAAGACTTACCTTGCCCATGAGGTGGTGGTGCATTTTGTTGAGGAACAAACTGATTTTGTTGAACTGGGGCTGTTTGCACATTTTGGTTGTTCTTCCATCCAAAGTTAGGGTGTTGCCGCCATCCCGGATTATAGGTGTTAGAAAAAGGATCGTTTCTTGGCTTTTGTTGCTGCATATAGTGTGCTTGAGCCATCTCTTCTCCGTCACCATACAAACTTGGACAAGACTCCGTAGGATGTCCGGGATTAGCACACACGGCACACACTTGTGCTTGAGGGATTAATTGCTTAACAAGGTTAGTCAAATTAGCTATTTGAGGACCAATATCACTAGCACTTACCTCATAAACACCTGCTTTCTTTGGGGGAGCTCTCCGGTAATTAAATTGTTGAGAGTTTGCTGCAATGTTCTCAAACATCTCCTTAGCTTGAGTAGCACTCTTGTTCATCAAGCCTCCTCCACTAGTAGCATCAACCATCATCCTCTCCGAATCAAGTAATCCCTCATAAAAGTATTGCATAAGTAGCCAATCTTCAATTTGGTGATGAGGGCACGAAGCTAGGAGTCTTTGAAACCGATCCCAATACTCATGAAATGATTCTCCATCTAGTTGCTGCACTCCCATGATCTCCTTCCTAATATGGTTTGTCTTTTGAGCTGGAAAGAAACTTTGCAAGGAACTTGGAAGCCAATGCTGTCCATGTGGTGATAGATGCACTAGGTAAAGAATAGAGCCACTCCTTGGCTCGTTCCTTGAGTGAGAATGGAAACAAACGCAATCTGATTGCCTCATCACTAATCCCTCCATTGTGCATAGTTGCGCACACAGCAAAGAAATCCTTGATATGTATGTGAGGATCATCCCCAACCTTGCCATAGAATTGTGGCAAAAGGTGAATGGTGCCACTCTTGATCTCAAAGGTGGTTGTAGTGGCTGGATATGCAATGCAAGACGGCTGGTCCAATGCTTTAGGAACCGTGAAATCCTTCAAAGGTCGGGTGAGGTTGTTAAGTTCCAACGCGTCTCCCATCTTGATTGGAAGTGTATCTTGCTTATTTTTATCTCGACGGAGATAACGAAGTGTGTTCTCTAGTTCAGGGTCGTATGGTATAAGCTCGTGACTCTGCGAACGACGACCCAGCATATACCTGAAAATTGAAAACAAAACTCAATTAGATTGACAATCCCCGGCAACGGCGCCAAAAACTTGTTGGTAATTTTTAACAACAATATTTAAACCTTGCAAGTGCACAAATCAAATGATAGTATAGTAAGCAAGCAAGGGTCATTCCCACAGAGATTGTAATCTAGAGAGATGTTTATCAATGTCACGCAACGAAAACACAAGGACTTCCACACACACGCCAACACCAAGGGGGGTTTTTATTTGATTTTGTGAATAAACAAAATAAGGAAAACAAAACAAAACAGAATTTAAATTAGAGTTTAAAGAGAAATTGGTTTATAATCAATCAAGAACAATAGCTAGGACTCACTATCCACCTCTAACCAATCAATCAATTCATAAACAACAATAGATAATCAATTTCTAGCAATCATATGATGACGACACTCACAACAAGATCATGGCATTTGACTCGAGTTGTATGATTCTCTCTTAAGTGCATGTAAAGTGTATGGCATTTACATCAATACGTGTATTCTTAATTGAAATCTAGTATGGCATTTACTCAAATTAACAATCAAGAATCCATTAAGATCAAAGAGAATATGAGTGTCACAAAAACCCTAAAACATGGCATTTGTTATTAGGAATTCAAGAATCGATTTCTCATAACTAGTTCTTAACCCAATTATTCGTTGCAACAAGAACACATTCAATATGGCAATTGACCTATGTTCTACAACAATTTAATTCCAATACATGCTTCAAAGTTAGCTACTCAAAGAAACAAAATATCAGAATTCACAAAACATAGAGAAACCGAAATCATCACACTTGTAGAAACTGAAAATCCATTCAAACTTGTTTATAGAATTGAAATCATGTTTAGGGCTTCAAGATTAAGCCCTAACTAACAAGAAATTAGTTACTCATGCTCTTGGATGAACTCAAAAATAAATACATAAGAACTGAAACTTAAAAGAAGAAAGGAAAAGAAAGAACTCGTTGGCAGCTTTCTCCTCTTACGCGGTTGATCCCTTTTGGACGTGAATCTGTATCTGGGGCCTTGGCTGGCCTTTTATATCACTTATATCAGAGTTCTAAAACCCTAAAATTGACTGACAAGTCGTCCAAGAAGTCTTGGTAAACAAGGAATCCAAATAGGAAAGTAAAAATCACAATTCCTAACTCCACAGGGAAATACAGCTCAGCCCAATTGTCACACGATTTGGGGATCTTCGGCCTTGCAGAAAAATCATTAAAAATATATTTTAGAAAGATAAATGTCTTATCTTTCCAACCATATATAGCACGTAACTTGGAAAATTCGGGAAGGCTTCCATTTCTTCACATTCACGTAACATGTATGAAACTGTCTTGTCTGCACGTGGGCTAACTTTACTTGTAATACTGTACCAATTGGCTTGGTAGAAAATTCTAGAAAAATCATAGATTGAACTTCAAGATGTTAGCTTTCATCTCCAATTGGCCTTGCTCTAAAATTCCTCCGAAAAGTTGATTTTTCCTTAAAAACCTTCTAAGAGCGCAGAAAAGCTGAAAATCAGAAAAGTAAAGTAATAAGCCCTTTTTAAATCTAATTCTCCTACAAACCCTAAGTAAAAAGAGTACATAAATGAGTATATTTATGGACTTATCATGCTCCTTGGGCACATCACTAGATAAGATCACCTTTATTGGAGTTCTTTAGCGTGTAGCTATAGTGGGAAGGTAGGAAAAGGTCTTGAAAATGTTGAGATAATGAAATCAAGGTACCAGGTGGAGCCAAGAACTGAACATTATGCTTGTATGGTTGATCTGCTTGGTCAAGAAGGAAAGGTAAAGGAGGCAATGGATTTAATTAAGAAAATGTCAATTGAAGCAGATGAAATTGTATTGCATGATGTGGATGAAGAAGAAAAGGCACACAGCTTGAGTTATCATAGTGAGAAAATGGCCATTGCATATGGACTCTTGAAGGTGCCACAGGAGATGCCCATTTGGGTGATGAAGAAACTTCGAGTTTGTGGGGATTGCCATTCTGCAATTAAATTAATATCCAAAGTGATGGGAAGAGAGATCATATTGAGGGATGCTAACAGATTTCATCATTTTAAGGATGGCTTGTGTTCTTGTAGAGACTGTTGGTGATTGCAAACCTTGTGTTATGGGGATCGATCCTAGGAAAGACTGGTTTTGAGACAGGAATCATGCCTAGCAGAGTTAATTGGTCAAACTTGTTTTTAGACTGAAAACTTCACCATGGCAGGTAGACAATGATACTTCAAAATGATGATACTATTTATTATGCCATGAGGGGAACTTACTAAAATTGTGTTAGTATATGATTTTCAAATCAATCGAGGAATTTTGAGGTTCAAATATGGTCTATCCTCAAGGGAAAAGGACATGGAAGGAAAAAATATTTAGATGGTCCTTAATGCCCAATCTTATTGCATTGTCCTCTAAATTATACAATTGATAACTTCGAGTAGAGGTGTCAAACGGGATGGGCCGGCCCAGCACGGTGAAGGAAGTTGAGGTTCCACCCCAAAACCAATTGGCAATGGGGGGAGTAGTCCAACTCCTTATAAGCCCTTGATAGGTTTCTTAACTTTCCAATGTGGGACTCTTTACCTGTTAAGATTTCAGAGGGATGGACCCTTAGCCCACCTCTAGCAATATCGATATTGTCCCCAACTTGACCACCTATTAGCAGGTGTGGGATTTTATACAAAAGGCCTCGATGTTATTAGGAGTGGAACCATTTATTATATGAGACTTTCTATTTTGTTAAGCTTCCGATGTGGGACTCGTGTATTCTTCAACACTCCTCCTCATGTGGGACCACTTCTTAGTGGGCCACACGTGCAATCAATTCAACATTAGTCTTTTTTTTTTCTTTTTTCTTTTTTTTAATTTTTAATTTAGGGTTTTTTTGTTTGATTTGAGTTTGTTTGATTTGGGTTTAATTGGGCCCAGTCAACTGACCCGCTATGATACCATGTTAAGATTTCAGAGGAACAAACCCTTGCCCACCTCTAGTAACATCGATATTGTCCCCAACTTAACCACCTGTTTAGTAGCTGTGGGGTTTATACAAAAGACCTCGATGTTATTAGGAGTGGAACCATTATAATATGGGACTTTCTCTTTTGTTAAGTTTCCGATGTGCGACTCATGTATTCTTCAACACACGGCATGAGCGCAGCTAATTTAAATGAGGCATGGCACGGCACAAGCACGAATAGTAATGGGCCGTGCTCAGCACGGTACGAAAACTTGGGCAGGGCTGGGATAAAAAATGAGGTCCAATGGATCAGGCCGGCCCGTGGCCCGAGTCCGCTTCAAGCATGGCCCGAGCCCAAGCCCGCTTCAAGCACATCCCACTTAACTTTTTTTTTCTTTCTCAAAAGTCAAAATGCAAAATTTTGACATCTAATATCATTGTTTATATTTTTTTATTATTTATTTTTATAATCATAAACATATATTTGATGTCTTTTATTTTAAGGAAATTTCTTGGATCCGTAATAATTAAACATATCAACTACAAATTAATTTAACAACGTTGGACTTGATATCCAATCAGTACATATGACATATACGTTTCTCTTATAATCAAAACAAGACATTTTTCACATATAAAATAAAAAGTTGTTTAAAGATGAAAAGTTGAAGTGGACTTTGTGGAGTTATACACTTTCTGCCCTCCGCCCTTTTATATCATTTTGATGTTTGATTGATTAATGTTTTCAAATAGTTCATCATTTCTTGCCTCTAATTATATTTTAATGTTTATAATTTGAATTATCAAGTATAAATAAATAAATCAAGTGAAAAAACTTCAAATTAAATGGGTTGGTTCTTGGGGGCCGAGCATGGCACGAGCACGGGCACTGCACGAGCCCGGCCCGGCCCGTTTCAATGTGGACATGGGCTTTGGGCCGGGCTGGGATCAATGATTTTACTAAATGGGCCAGCATGCATAGCCCGATAAATTAAATGGGCCGTCCTGATACGACACGAAAACGTTAAAAGCATGAGTTTAAATGGGACGAGCCAGCCCGGCATGGTCTGTTGGATACCTTTAACTTCGAGTTTAGGGTCTACAACAAGGGGTCAAGATTTGAAACGGTTTTAAAGTACTTATGAGTGTATGATCATGTGAGAAAGGCGTGGGAAGATTGCTCACAGAGGTGAGTATCGTGTTTGTCTGCTGCATATTACTAGCAAATTCTCTTATGGTTAGGTATGTTTTCAAAATCGGGAGATCCTCACTGAAAATTGAGTAGGTATTCTTCTTTATTCAAACTTTCAATTCCTAATTTAATGACCAGATTTTCATCACTTGTCTTCTGGAATTGCCTCACGAAGACGCACCATCAGAAAGGATATCGAGATGACTACCTAATTGTTGTAGATCATGTTTAGTTCTTGCTGTTTGTCTTCTCCCTATTTTTGACAACATAATTGGGATGTAGGAACTTGCCTGAAGTACTGTAAATTTATTTTTCTACATTTGGGACATAGAATGAGGTAAGAACTTCCCTCCTCCATTTATTATACTGTCCTAAGTGTTTAGATTCAGATGACACGAAAATAAAAATTGCAGTTTTTTAAACGCAATTTGTACTTTTGGATCGTTCTCCTTTCAACTGTCCTTGACATACCAATTTGTTTCTTCATACGATTGACAGACTTAAAATTGGTTCAGTCCAAAAGAAAAAAAGCAAAAATAATTAGCAAGAAACAATTTGGTCAAGAATCATGACAGCATGCACGTATAATTTGCCCATTGAATATATGCTTGAATGACAACTTTTATATAAATTCAAGGAATGAGTGTTTGCATTGAAGTCTTTGCATGTTTGGCTAAACTGGAGGCTGCAAATGCTGACCTTGCAAAATCTTGAAGTAGAGGTTAATCTTTTTTGTTCAGCTCCTTTTGGCAGTGAAAGCTATATCATACTACACATTTCTGATCACCCACATTCTTCCCTCCTATCTTCTTCGTCTATCGTAAAAAAAAAAAAAATAAAAGTTTGTTTTTTTTTTTTTTTTTTTTTTTTTTTTTTTTTTTTTTTTTTTTATTTTTTTTTATCTTTTTTTGCAGCAAAGCAAGCATGAAAAAAAATGGCGAAAAAAAGGTATGAGAGCATATATGAGAATCGGGCAGAGAAGGGTGAGATTTGTTATGTGATTTGATATTTATATCACACACTCAAAAGTGTCACAATACAACATTAATTAAATAAGTTTTTTAATACCACAGTACTTTTAAGCTTCAAAAAGTTCCATTAAGATCTCAATTGAATACAACCTCCTTAATTTCAACTTGTTCCAATGATCACAAATATGCATGTCACCTGCAACATGTTATTATATAACAAACAAAGAGATAAGAGTAAGGAAAGGATCCAGCAACGCCAAAACAAAAACACACAACAACAACATAAGACAATAGCAAAACCAACAGAAATATCTTAGGGATATGAAATCAATAAAATTTTATATCCCAAACCATGTTTTGTTCCTAATAAAATTTTAAACATGAACCTGGTTTTATATCTCAAACCATGTTTATGAGTTATGTTATTATTTATTAATATAATGATAAAGGAAAATAAAATAAAATAAAACTCCCCCAGGAAATATAAGATTCAAATTAAGAACAGAAAGAGGAGACCTGAGTGATGAGCTTCTCAAACTCAGTCGTGCGTCAGAGAGTTGCTGCATCTCCATCATCCTCCTAATTGCATACAAGGCAAGTCCAATTTACAAAGATAAGAAAACGAAAAAAAATATGAGAGATTACGGAAAAATATAGACAAAAAGACTACAAAGAAAAGACACGATAATAATCTTGTGATCAAAATGAATAAGAGAATTATACAAATACTAAAAGCTTCTTGTGCATAAGATATGATGAAACTACCTCTCAGCTTCGAGTTGTTTAGCAATACGATTCAGATACATCATGTCTCTATCGCGCATTCTCGTCAACCAAAGAAAGCCTGTATATGTACCGACACCAACAAACAAAAGAGTAGCAGGGTTTGCCATATTGATTGATTGGGAGGAGTAGTAGGAGGACTCGCTCAATGAGATGAGACAGACGGCGTACAAAAGCAAAAACTACAGAAAGATAGTGCGTCGAGGGTTAGGGTTGAACAAATAAATATGATCTTACTCGGCCGTTGGATGTTTCTAACCCCAGTCTTCTTCGCCTAATAATATGTAGCTCAAAGCTATTTTTAAAGTTCGGGCTTGGGTTGTGTTCTTAGGGCCTAGGCATTTTATGGGCCGGGCTCTTCTTTTTTTTTTAATACAAAATTAAACGACACCAAATTATATCTTTACATATGATACTTCGAACCGGCTTATAAATCATTGAATTAAACTTTTCACATGATTAAAAAATAATGCTGCTATTTCCACCCTTTTGTCATATTTCCTCACTCATCTTATATTTTCACCCATTATATAAATTTGAAAAAATAAATTCTATATTTCCACCCACCATTATTTCTAAAACATCCTTTAATTTATTTTTCCTTCTTTGTACCAACTGTTCAAAACTTCTCTGTGATTTAATTTTCTTCTTTATTTTTTGTCTTCATTGGTGCTTTGATTTTCTTGTTTCTGGTCTTGTTTACTAATTTTGAATCTCTTGCTTATACACTCATTTTTCTCCACTGAGAAAGGTTATCATGGCAGGATTATCAGGTATGCAAGAGGGATTAAGTTTAGAGTCTAATTCACTCTCTTTTATTGAGATTTATTATGAAATTATTTACACTGTACTTGGTCGTATTTCAGGATGATAACAAATTTTTCTAGGTTATGCGCGTCTGATTTACTCTCTTTTATTATTATGGTATTTGTTCAAAACCAGTTCTTTTTCGTTTTTCTTTGAAAACTTTGAAAAACCAGTAGGGACTCATGTATTCTTCAACATACGGCATGAGCCCAGCCAGTTTAAATGTGACACGGCACTGCACGAGCACGAATAGTAATGGGCCGTGCTTGGCACGGTACGAAAAACTTGGGCAGGGCGGGATAAAAAATGAGGTCCAATGGATCAGGCCGGCCCGTGGTCCGAGTCCGCTTCAAGCATGGCCCGAGCCCAAGCCCGCTTCAAGCACAGCCCACTTAACTTTTTTTTTCCTTTCTCAAAAGTCAAAATGCAAAAATTTGACATCTAATATCATTGTTTATATGTTTTTTTATTTATTTTTATAATCATAAACATATATTTGATATCTTTTATTTTAGGGAAATTTATTGGATATGTAATTAATTAAACATATCAACTACAAATTAATTAACAACATTGGACTTGATATCCAATCAGTACATATGACATATATGTTTCTCTTATAATCAAAGCAAGACATTTTTCACATATAAAATAAAAAAGTTGTTTAAAGATGAAAAGTTGAAGTGGACTTTGTGGAGTTGTACACTTTTTGCCCTCCGCCCTTTTATATCATTTTGATGTTTTTCTTTGAAAACTCTGAAAAAACAGTAGGGCCGGCCCTGAGATTTTTAAAGCCTCGGAAAGATCATTTGATGTTCTAAAAAAATTTTTATTTGTTTTTTTTTTTTTTGTTGTGTGTGGGTGTGTGATGGCATTTTATAACCATAGAAAAAGTTTAGGGCTCCGACAAAGTGTCATTTAATTTTTGTATATAAAAAATAATTGAAGATACTATATATTTATAACTCCACACACAAGAAAAATTATTTGATTTTATTTACGCGTGTGTGTAGAATATTTAAAAATAGAACTTTTATAACCACATAAAAAAGTTTAGGCCGCTGGCAAAATGTCATTTATTTTTTATTATATAAGAAATGATTGATGACAAAAAAAAAATTAAGTACTAAAAAGAACCATGCACTCGCATAGAAATGAAATTAAAATATATGCAGAAAGCTGGAATCAAATCTAGGTTGGATGTGCATCAAAAACTTTACCAGCATTGCTATAGTCAACTTAAGATATATTAATGTGTTTATCTATATAACAAATATGACCACATAAAAAAATAAAAAAATTTGGGGCCCTCCCTTGAGATTGGGGCCCGAGGCGGTCACCCTGATGGCTCATACTATAATGAGGGTAAGTTATTTTTTTTTTTTTTTTTTTTTTTTTTTTTTTTTTTTTTTTTTTTTTTTTTTTTTTTTTTTTTTTTTTTTTTTTTTTTTTTTTTTTTTTTTTTTTTTTTTTTTTTTTTTTTTTTTTTTTTTTTTTTTTTTTTTTTTTTTTTTTTTTTTTTTTTTTTTTTTTTTTTTTTTTTTTTTTTTTTTTTTTTTTTTTTTTTTTTTTTTTTTTTTTTTTTTTTTTTTTTTTTTTTTTTTTTTTTTTTTTTTTTTTTTTTTTTTTTTTTTTTTTTTTTTTTTTTTTTTTTTTTTTTTTTTTTTTTTTTTTTTTTTTTTTTTTTTTTTTTTTTTAAATTGGAAAAACCCCGGGGAGGGAAAAAAAAAAGAGGGGGGGGGGGGACTGAGGAACAACAGGAGATTAGATCTCATAGAGTTCAATTCCCGTTCTCAACCCATGACCAATATGAGCTCGAAGTTTCCTTTGTAACCCCCGGAACTTCTTCGTAGCGGCTCCGCTCCATGCCTCATTTCATAGGGAACCTCAAAACGGCTCTATTTCATTATATTCCATCCATATTCCAATTCCATTCATTTAATATCCCTTTTGTGTCATTGAGATAAGAGATGTCGTTTCTAGTCTATCTCTTTCTATTTCTATATATATGGAAAGTTAAAAAATCATCATATAATAATCCAGAAATTGCAATAGAAAAGAAAAAAGGGAGGTTTGTGATGATTTTAAAATCTTTTATACTAGGTAATCTAGTATCCTTATGCATGAAGATAATCAATTCGGTCGTTGTGGTCGGACTCTATTATGGATTTCTGACCACATTCTCCATAGGGCCCTCTTATCTCTTCCTTCTCCGAGCTCGGGTTATGGAAGAAGGAGAAGAAGGAACCGAGAAGAAAGTATCAGCAACAACCGGTTTTATTACGGGACAGCTCATGATGTTCATATCGATCTATTATGTGCCTCTGCATCTAGCATTGGGTAGACCTCATACAATAACTGTCCTAGCTCTACCGTATCTTTTGTTTCATTTCTTCTGGAACAATCACAAACACTTTTTTGATTATGGATCTACTACCAGAAATTCAATGCGTAATCTTAGCATTCAATGTTTATTCCTGAATAATCTCATTTTTCAATTATTCAACCATTTCATTTTACCAAGTTCAATGTTAGTCAGATTAGTCAACATTTATATGTTTCGATGCAACAACAAGATGTTATTTGTAACAAGTAGTTTTGTTGGTTGGTTAATTGGTCACATTTTATTCATGAAATGGGTTGGATTGGTATTAGGCTGGATACAGCAAAATAATTCTATTAGATCTAATGTACTTATTAGATCTAATAAGTACCTTGTGTCAGAATTGAGAAATTCTATGGCTCGAATCTTTAGTATTCTCTTATTTATTACCAGTGTCTACTATTTAGGCAGAATACCGTCACCCATTGTTACTAAGAAACTGAAAGAAACCTCAGAAACGGAAGAAACAGATGTAGAAATAGAAACAACTTCCGAAACGAAGGGGACTAAACAGGAACAAGAGGGATCCACCGAAGAAGATCCTTCCCCTTCCCTTTTTTCGGAAGAAAAGGAGGATCCGTACAAAATCGATGAAACGAAAGAGATACGAGTGAATGGAAAGGAAAAAACAAAGGATAAATTCCACTTTAAAGAGACACGCTATAAAAATAGACCCGTTTATGAAACTTATTATCTGGATGGGAATCAAGAACAAGAAAATTCAAAGTTAGAAATATTTAAAAAAAGCGATCTCTTCTGGTTTGAAAAACCTATTGTGACTATTCTTTTCGATTATAAACGGTGGAATCGCCCATTGCGGTATATAAAAAACAATCGATTTGAAAATTATGTAAGAAATGAAATGTCACAATATTTTTTTTATACATGTCAAAGTGATGGAAAAGAAAGAATATCTTTTACGTACCCCCCCAGTTTGGCAACCTTTTTTGAAATGATACAAAGTAAAATGTCTCTGTTCAGAAAAGAAAAATTACCTTCTAATGAATTTTATAATCAGTGGAGTTATAGGAATGAACATAAAAAGAAAAAGCTAAACAAAAAATTTTAAATAGAGTAAAAACTCTCGACAAAACTCTAAATCTAAATAAAGAATTTTTTGTTCTGAATGTACTCGAAAAAGAACTAGATTGTGTAATGATAAGACTAAAAAAGAATACTTAACAAAAATATATGATCCTTTCTTGAATGGACCCTACCGGGGACGGATCAAAAAATTGTTTACACCTTCAATCATAAATGAAGCTTCTATAAAAAATTACATAGAAAGGGTTTGTATAAATAAAATTCATGGTATCCTTCTTATTATTAATTACTTAGAATTTGAACAAAAAACAAATCCATTTGATATAAATGATAGAAAATCATTAGTAACAGAAATCGGTTATTTATTGAATTTAATCAATGAATTGGCTGTAAAATCAACATCAAGTTTAAATTTTCAAAGACTTTTTTTAGTTCCAGAACACGAACAAGTAAGAATTCATTCAGAGGATCAATTTAAAATTTTAAATTTTTTATTCGATGCAGTTATAACTGTTCCGAACGATAAAACAATAAAAAAAAATCTATTGAAATAAAAGAAATTAATAAAAAGTTCCTCGGTGGTCATACAAATTAATCACCGATTTAGAACAACAAGAGGGAGAAACCGAGGAAAGTGTGGTAGAGGATCATGAGATTCGTTCAAGAAAAGCCAAACGCGTAGTCATTTTTACTGATAATCACCAGAATACTGATGCTTATACCAATACCCAAGAAACTAATAATACTGATCAAACAGCCGAAATTGCTTTAATACGTTATTCACAACAACCGGACTTTCGTCGAGACATAATCAAAGGCTCTATGCGCGCTCAAAGGCGTAAAACAGTTACTTGGAAACTTTTTCAAGCAAATGTGCATTTTTTTTTGGACCGAATAGATCTTTTTTTTTTTTTTTTTTTTTTTGTTTTTTTTTTGGTTTCGCGTATTTGAAAATAATTTTTAGAAATTGGATGCGGAAAAACACAGAATTTTCGGATTATACAGAGAAAAAAACAAAAGAAAGCGAGAAAAAAAAAGAAGAGGACAAAAAAGAAGAAGACAAAAGAAAGGAGAAAGCGCGTATAGAAATAGCAGAAGCCTGGGATAGTATTTTACTTGCTCAAGTACTAAGAGGTTTTTTGTTAGTAACCCAATCAATTCTTAGAAAATATATTATATTACCTTCATTGATAATAGCTAAAAATATAGTCCGTATACTATTATTTCAATTTCCTGAATGGTCTGAGGATTTAAAGGATTGGAATAGAGAAATGCATATTAAATGTACCTATAATGGCGTTCAATTATCAGAAAAAGAATTTCCAAAAAACTGGTTAACAGACGGTATTCAGATCAAGATCCTATTTCCTTTTAGTCTTAAACCTTGGCACAGATCTAAACTACAAGCCCCTTATAATGATCCAATGAAAAAAAAGGATCAAAAAAACGATTTTTGCTTTTTAACAGTTTTTGGAATGGAAACGGAACTACCTTTTGGTTCTCCCAGAAAAAAACTTTCATTTTTTGAACCCATTTTTAAAGAACTAAAAAAAAAAATTAAAAAATTGAAAAAGAAATGTTTTATAATTCTAAGAATTTTAAAAGAACAAAAAAAATTGTTTCTAAATGTCTCAAAAGAAACAAAAAAATGGATCATTAAAAGCATTCTGTTTATAAAAGAAATAATAAAAGAACTCTCAAAAATAAACCCAATTATATTATTTGGATTTGGATTGAGAGAAATAGAAGTATATGAATTGAGTGAAACTAAAAAAGATTCGATAATTGGTAATCGGATGATTCATGAATCGTCGATTCAAATTATATCTCAGGGTTGGACAAATTATTCATTAACAGAAAAAAAAATTCAAGATCTAACTGATAGAACAAATACAATCATAAATCAAATAGAAAAAATTACAAAAGAAAATAAAAAAGGAACTCCAGATATAAATTTTATTTCTAACAAAATAAGTTATGATGATAAAGGATCAGAATCACAAAAAAATATTTGGCAGATATTAAAAAGACAAAATGTTAGATTAATCCGTAAGTCACATTATTTTATAAAATATTTCATTGAAAGGATATACATAGATATCTTTCTATGTATCATTAATATTCCTAGCATCAATACACAACTTTTTCTTGAATCAACAAAAAAAATTATTTATAAATACATTAACGATAATGAAGCAAATCACGAAAGAATTGATAAAACAAATCAAAGTGTAATTCCCTTTATTTCGACTATAAAAAAGTCATTTACTAATATTAGTAATAAGAATTCAAAGACTTTTTGCGACTTATCTTACTTTTCACAAGCATATGTATTTTACAAATTATCACAAACTCAACCTATTAACTTATATAAGTTAAAATCTGTATTTCAATATAACGGAATGTCTCTTTTTCTTAAGAATGAAATAAAGGATTTTTTTGTTGTAACACAAGAACTATTTCATTCCGAATTAAGACATAAGAATCTTCGCAATTATGGAATGAATCAATGGACAAATTGGTTAAGGAGTCAGTATCAATGTGATGTATCTCATATTAAATGGTCTAGATTAGTACCACAAAAATGGCGAAATATATTCAATCAACACTGTATGGCTCAAAATAAAGATTTATGTGATTTATATGAAAAGGATCGATTAATTAACTACGAAAAAAATTTCGAAACAGATTCATTACTGAATCAAAAAGATAATTTTAAAAAACAATATAGATATGATATTTTAGCATATAAATCTATTAATTATGAAGATAAGAAGGACTCTTATATTTATGGATCACCATTACAAGTAAAAAATAAACAAGATATTTTTTATAATTACAACACACATACACAAAAATCATTTAATATGCCGGAAGGTATTCCTATTATCCCTTATCTAGTAGAAGATGATATTAGAGATATGGAGATAAATCCGGATAGAAAATTTTTTGATTGGAGAATTTTCCATTTTTGTCTTAAAAATAAGGTCGATATTGACGCCTGGATCGATATTGATACTGACACTAACAGTAATAAATATACTAAGACTAGGGTTAATAAGTATCAAATAATTGATAAAATCAATAAGAGGGGTCTTTTTTATCTCACGATTCAGCAAGATCAAGAAATCAATCTATACAATCAAATAACCCTTTTTGATTGGATGGGGATGAATGAAGAAATACTAAGTTGTCCCATATCAAATATGGAATTTTGGTTCTTCCCAGAATTGGGGATACTTTATAATACGTATAAAATTAAACCGTGGGTTATACCAATTAAATTACTAGTTTTAAATTCTAATATAAATGAAAATTATAGTAAAAACAAAAGCATCACCGGAAATAAAAAAAGGGATCCTTTTATATCAATATCGGAGAATTCAAAAAAATCTTTTGAATTAGAAAACCGAAATCAAGGGGAAAAAGAATACGCGGTCCAAGCAGATTTTAAATCAGCTCTTTCAAACCAAGAAAAAGATGTTGAAGAAGATTATACGGGATCGTACATGAAAAAAAATAGAAATAAAAAGCAATACAAGATCAATACAAAAGCGGAGTTTGATTTCTTCCTAAAAAGGTATTTGCATTTTCAATTGAGATGGGATGATTCTTTAAATAAAAAAATAAGCAATAACATCAAAGTATATTGTCTCCTGCTTAGACTGATAAATCCAAGAGAAATTACTATATCCTCTATTCAAAGAGGCGAAATGAGTCCGGATATTCTGATGATTCAGAAAGATTTAACTCTTACAGAATTGATTAAAAGGGGAATTTTGATTATTGAACCAATCCGTCTATCTATAAAAAATGATGGAAAATTTATTATGTATCAAACCATCGGTATTTCATTAGTTCATAAAAGCAAACACCAAATTAATCAAAGATACCGAGAAAAAAAACATGCTGATAAGAATTCTGATGAAGCCATTACAAAACATCAAAGGATGACTGGAAATAGAGATAAAAATCATTATGATTTGTTTGTTCCTGAAAATATTTTATCACCTAGACGTCGTAGAGAATTGAGAATTCTAATTTGTTTCAATTCTGAGAATAGACATAGAAATGCAGCATTTTGTAATGGGAATAAGGTAAACAGTCAAGTTTTGGATAAAAGCAAAAACTATAAAAAAAAACTTATTAAATTTAAGTTATTTATTTGGCCCAATTATCGATTAGAAGATTTGGCTTGTATGAATCGTTATTGGTTTAATACCAATAATGGCAGTCGTTTCAGTATGGTAAGGGTACATATGTATCCGCGATTTAAAATGCATTAATAGTACATTTTTGCTATATTTCCCATACTATATCTGATCTATGACGACAAAGAGATGCACACATGCATTGTCTTACATCCCATCGTTCCATTCTGATACACGATACTAATTCAATGACATATCAATTTGATCTAGAAATGAATCAACAAAATTATTTTAGGTCTAAATTTTTATCTTTTGTGAGTGCAGAAAACAACCATCCTTTATGTATACCCTTTCAAATCCAAATAAAATTTACAAATTAAAAATTTAATTTTATTAAAAAAAATTAGAAATTAATAACAAAATTAATATTTTTGTATATACAAAATAAAAATGAGAGGCATTATTATTACTGATCAATAAAGATATCTATCAATAAAAATTTCTTAAAATAAAAAGAGGGGGGCGAGAAGATTTCATTTTATGGTAAAAAATTCATTCATCTCAGCTATTTCACAAGAAGAAAAAGACGAAAACAGAGGATCTGCTGAATTTCAAATAGTTAGTTTTACCAATAGGATACGAAGACTTACTTCACATTTAGAATTACACAAAAAAGACTATTTATCTCAGAGAGGTTTACGTAAAATTCTGGGAAAACGCCAACGACTGCTGTCTTATTTGTCAAAGAAAAATAGAATATGTTATAAAGAATTAATTAATCGGTTGGATATTCGGGAGTCAAAAACCCGTTAATTTGAAGAGGCATTTTGAATTATTTGATTTATTAGATCGTGAATTTTAATGAACTTTTTTTCGTTTTCAGCAATTCATGAAAGAATGAATCGAGGAAAAACCGATGAATATACCAGCTACAAGAAAAGACCTCATGATAGTCAATATGGGCCCCCACCACCCATCAATGCATGGTGTTCTTAGACTCATCATTACTCTAGATGGTGAAGATGTTATTGATTGTGAACCAATATTGGGTTATTTACACCGAGGGATGGAAAAAATTGCGGAAAACCGAACAATTATACAATATTTGCCTTATGTAACACGTTGGGATTATTTAGCTACTATGTTCACAGAAGCAATAACTGTAAATGGACCGGAACAGTTGGGAAATATTCAAGTACCTAAAAGAGCTAGCTATATCAGAATAATTATGTTGGAGTTGAGTCGTATAGCTTCTCATCTGTTATGGCTTGGTCCTTTTATGGCGGATATTGGTGCACAAACTCCCTTTTTCTATATTTTCAGAGAAAGAGAATTAGTATATGATCTATTCGAAGCTGCCACCGGTATGAGAATGATGCATAATTATTTTCGTATCGGAGGAGTAGCGGCCGATCTACCTCATGGTTGGATAGATAAATGTTTGGATTTCTGCGATTATTTTTTAACAAGAGTTGCTGAATATCAAAAACTTATTACACGAAATCCTATTTTTTTAGAACGAGTCGAGGGAGTAGGCATTATTGGTAGAGAGGAAGTAATAAATTGGGGTTTATCGGGACCAATGCTGCGAGCTTCCGGAATACAATGGGATCTTCGTAAAGTTGATCGTTATGAATGTTACGACGAATTTGATTGGGAGGTACAGTGGCAAAAAGAAGGAGATTCATTGGCTCGTTATCTAGTCCGAATTGGTGAAATGATAGAATCTATAAAAATCATTCAACAGGCTCTGGAAGGAATTCCAGGGGGACCCTATGAGAATTTAGAAATACGATACTTTGATAGAGAAAGGAATCCGGAATGGAATGATTTTGAATATCGATTTATTAGTAAAAAGCCTTCTCCTACATTTGAATTGCCGAAACAAGAACTTTATGTGAGAGTCGAAGCCCCAAAGGGAGAGCTGGGAATTTTTCTGATAGGGGATCAGAGTGGTTTTCCTTGGAGATGGAAAATCCGCCCCCCGGGTTTTATCAATTTGCAAATTCTTCCTCAGTTAGTTAAAAGAATGAAATTGGCTGATATTATGACGATACTAGGTAGTATAGATATCATTATGGGAGAAGTTGATCGTTGAAATGATAATTGATACACCAGAAGTACAAGATATTGATTCTTTTTCTAGATTAGAGTTTTTAAAAGAGGTTTATGGAATTATATGGGTGCTTATTCCTATTTTGACTCTTGTATTGGGAATCACAATAGGTGTACTGGTAATTGTATGGTTAGAAAGAGAAATATCCGCAGGGATACAACAACGTATTGGACCTGAATACGCCGGCCCTTTGGGAATTCTTCAAGCTCTAGCAGATGGAGCAAAACTGGTTTTCAAAGAAAATCTTCTTCCATCTAGGGGGGATACCCGTTTATTCAGTATCGGGCCATCCATAGCAGTCATATCAATTTTAGTAAGCTATTCAGTAGCTCCTTTTGGCTATCACCTTGTTTTAGCGGATCTCAATATCGGTGTTTTTTTATGGATTGCCATTTCTAGTATTGCTCCAATTGGACTTCTTATGTCAGGGTACGGGTCAAATAATAAATATTCCTTTTTAGGTGGTCTACGAGCTGCTGCTCAATCGATTAGTTATGAAATACCATTAACTTTATGTGTGTTATCAATATCTCTACGTGCGATTCGTTGATACATAGACATAAACTTTTCTTTATTCCTTCCTTTCAAAGAAAGGGTTGGAATGAATTAAGTAGATGTAGATATCTTCATTTTTTTTATTCATTATTCGGGTTGATGAACTAAATCAAATAGTTATATGAGTGAAAGAAAACAGCTTATATATAAATTCGCAGTAAAAAGATTGAGTCTCATTTTCTATGTATAAGAGTTAGAGAGTTAAGCGGAAATAAACATAAGCAGAAGCGACCGTTTCTCCCAAGATTGGTTGATTAGTCATCCTGACTTGAAGCGGGCTCAAAAGATCAACCATATTGAGTTTTCACTATCATTTGTATGTATTACCACAGGGGGGGGGGTTGAACAAAAACGGGTGGGTGGTTAGAAACACCAAGATATGTAAAGGATTAGTAATTGAGATTATGTAAATTCTCCAAAAGGACATTTTTACATAATATACAAACAAAGAATACTCATTGGGGCTTTAAGTTGGTAGAAATGATCAGGCAATACTCCCCACGACACGATTCCAATCCAGAGTATGCTCCTATCCACCGATTAAATAAATAACTATTGGGAACGAAATAATCCTTTACTTTATTTTGTAAGCCGCCTTTTTCTCAGAAATAGAAAGAAGAATAGGAACGAAAAAAAGAGAAAGAAATCCAATTCCAATAAAAAAATAAAAAAGATACCTTTTTTATTTCCCAGATACATATTAATAGATATAGAATTTGTGTCATAATTCATGAATTAATTATAGAATTTTTTTCGTACGTGAAATAAACGGGTTATTGATATTTCTACAATAAGTATTTTATTGAAGAATTAAGTTATTACTCAACAAAGAAGAATTCAAATTCTTATTGAAATTATTAAAGTTAAAGAAAGGGTGAGATCGATTCAGAAGTACTTTTTTTATTTATTATTAAATAATTATAACAGACAGAATTCAATTGGTCTAATTTAGGACCGTCCAATAGATTTTGACTTTATCCATCCTACAAACGTACCAAGATAAAATAATACTGACGCGATCCTTAGATTTATTTCTGGCCTTTAAGGAGCCGTATGAGGTGAAAATCTCATGTACGGTTCTGTAATAGCGATGGTAACAGTAATGGTATCACCGACTATAATTATCTAACAGTTCAAGTACAATTGATATAGTTGAGGCGCAATCAAAATACGGTTTTTGGGGATGGAATTTGTGGCGTCAGCCTATAGGGTTTATCATTTTTATCATTTCTTCCCTAGCAGAATGTGAGAGATTACCTTTTGATTTACCCGAAGCAGAAGAAGAATTAGTAGCAGGTTATCAAACCGAATACTCGGGTATAAAATTTGGTTTATTTTATGTTGCTTCCTATCTAAACCTATTAGTTTCTTCATTATTTGTAACAGTTCTTTACTTGGGAGGTTGGAATATCTCTATTCCGGACATATATGTTTCTGAGCTTTTTGAAATAAATAAAACATGTGGAGTTTTTGGAGCGACAATTGGTATCTTTATTACATTAGCTAAAACTTATTTGTTCTTGTTCATTCCTATCACAACAAGATGGACTTTACCGAGGCTAAGAATGGACCAACTATTGAATCTTGGATGGAAATTTCTTTTACCTATTTCTCTCGGTAATCTATTATTAACAACTTCTTCCCAACTCTTTTCACTGTAAGGTAAATTTACAACTTGTCTCAAACAAGAGAAATAAACAAACATAAAATTATTCATAATATATATTAATGATATGTTCTCTATGGTAACTGGGTTCATGAATTATGGTCAACAAACAGTACGAGCTGCAAGGTACATTGGTCAAAGTTTCATGATTACTTTATCTCACGCAAATCGTTTACCTGTAACTATTCAATATCCTTATGAAAAATTAATCACCGCGGAGCGTTTCCGCGGTCGAATCCATTTTGAATTTGATAAATGTATTGCTTGTGAAGTATGTGTTCGTGTATGTCCTATAGATCTACCCGTTGTTGATTGGAAATTGGAAACTGATATTCGCAAGAAACGGTTGCTTAATTACAGTATTGATTTCGGAGTCTGTATATTTTGTGGTAATTGCGTTGAGTATTGTCCAACAAATTGTTTATCAATGACTGAAGAATATGAACTTTCTACTTATGATCGTCACGAATTGAATTATAATCAAATTGCTTTGGGTCGTTTACCAATGTCAGTAATTGACGATTATACAATTCGAACAATTTTTAATTCGCCTCAAAAAAAAAAAAGTAAATCTCTTGATTAAAGAATAATTTATAATTACTTTACTAAGACTATTACTTTACTAATAAATAATACTAAGGTTCATTTTTTTTTGATCTAATCTAAAGGAATCGGGTTTCTTTCGTTTTGTTTGGTCAATAACTACAAATCCCAACTGTTGATTAGTTGGTTAAGAATCACGTCTTAATTTGGATTGAAAATACATTAATTAATATATCTGTAATTATTTTTACATATATAGTTTCAAATGAGAACTACTCTTTCAGATAACGAATTAAATTAGTCCAACAATTGTACTTACATTTATTCATATCCCTTAGGATTTAATTAGGAATTGCTCAAAAATTATAATTTTTTTCTGTTCGGATTTCAATAAGGTCATGAAAAACATTTAGATTTATTTATCTCTTATTTTACATATAATGGATTTGCCCGGACCAATACATGATTTTCTTTTAGTCTTTCTGGGATCGGTTCTTATACTAGGAGGTATGGGAGTGGTATTATTTACCAACCCCATTTATTCTGCCTTTTCATTGGGACTGGTTCTTGTTTGTATATCCTTATTCTATATTCTATTAAACTCCTATTTTGTAGCTGCTGCACAACTCCTTATTTACGTGGGAGCTATAAATGTTTTAATCGTATTTGCTGTGATGTTTATGAATGGTTCAGAATATTACAAAGATTTGAATCTTTGGACCGTTGGGGATGGGGTTACTTTGCCAGTTTGTACAAGTATTTTTGTTTTACTCATGATTACTATTACAGATACGTCATGGTACGGGATTATTTGGACTACAAGATCAAACCAGATTATAGAACAAGATTTGATAAGTAATAGTCAACAAATTGGAATTCATTTATCAACGGATTTTTTTCTTCCGTTTGAATTTGTTTCGATAATTCTTTTAGCCGCTTTGATAGGTGCAATTGCCGTGGCGCGACAGTAATAAATCTATAGAATTGGCAACAGCAATCCAAATTAAACTGTGTTCTGTTTTATTACATTTATTTCCCTTCAATTAAAGGTTCTTTATGTCTAAAATATAAATTATTTTATTCAATCTATTCTATTACCAATAGAATATATTCCTTTGTTCCGTACTTTTTTTTATTCTAGTCAATTGAATCTGTTTAATTGTTGTTCAGTTCATATTGAAATGAATCGAAATTGATAAGGAGTTGGTCAATGATGCTCGAGCATGTACTTGTTTTGAGTGCCTACTTATTTTCTATCGGTATCTATGGATTGATCACGAGTCGAAATATGGTTAGAGCCCTTATGTGTCTTGAACTTATACTGAATGCGGTTAATATAAATTTCGTAACATTTTCTGATTTTTTTGATAGTCGCCAATTAAAAGGAAATATTTTCTCAATTTTTGTTATAGCTATTGCAGCCGCTGAAGCAGCTATTGGTCCGGCTATTGTTTCGTCAATTTATCGTAACAGAAAATCAACTCGTATCAATCAATCAAATTTGTTGAATAAGTAGTATTAATAATCATATAAATTCTAATATTCATAAATTATAATTACCATGACCATACATTACGTATAATACATGTTTTCGAAAATGTAAAAAATCAATGTAAGAAATCAAAGTATCTTGGTTCTATCGCACGGGTCGATCCAGAAGTAGATTGATTATAAAAATTCTGATAAATTATTGATTCATCTGGTGTCTAAATATATGATTCATTTACAAGTTTACT
This sequence comes from Prunus armeniaca, assembly GCA_903112645.1. Taxonomy (NCBI): domain Eukaryota; kingdom Viridiplantae; phylum Streptophyta; class Magnoliopsida; order Rosales; family Rosaceae; genus Prunus; species Prunus armeniaca. The sequence goes on along the minus strand of CAEKDK010000005.1, from coordinate 4,806,789 downwards.
AGATCGAAAATTTCTGACATTTAAAAATTTATAGATCCAATGTCACATTCAGTAAAGATTTATGATACGTGTATAGGGTGCACTCAATGTGTGCGAGCCTGCCCAACAGATGTATTAGAAATGATACCTTGGGACGGATGTAAGGCTAAGCAAATTGCTTCCGCTCCAAGAACAGAGGACTGTGTCGGTTGTAAGAGATGTGAATCCGCCTGTCCAACGGATTTCTTGAGTGTTCGAGTTTATTTATGGCATGAAACAACTCGAAGTATGGGTCTAGCTTATTAATACGTTCCAGAAAACCCTACTTGAAATACATTTTTTTTACCTTTACCGACAAAAACCCGCGCTCAAAAAATATTTATTTTGAGCACGGGTTTTTCTGGTCCAAGTTTATCTTGTTTTTACCATGAATTATTTTCCTTGGTTAACACTAGTTGTAGTTTTGCCAATATTCGCGGGTTCCTTAATTTTCTTTCTCCCTCATAGAGGAAATAAGGTAATCCGTTGGTATACTATATGTATATGTTTAACAGAACTACTTCTAACAACCTATGCATTCGGTTATCGTTTCCAATTGGATGATCCATTAATGCAACTGACAGAGGATTATAAATGGATCAATTTTTTTGATTTTTACTGGAGATTGGGAATAGATGGAATTTCTATAGGACCTATTTTACTGACAGGATTTATCACAACTTTAGCTACTTTAGCGACTCGGCCGGTTACTCGAGATTCCCGACTATTCCATTTCCTGATGTTAGCAATGTATAGCGGTCAAATAGGACCATTTTCTTCTCGAGACCTTTTACTTTTTTTCATCATGTGGGAGTTAGAATTAATTCCAGTTTATTTACTTCTATCCATGTGGGGGGGAAAGAAACGTTTGTATTCAGCTACAAAATTTATTTTGTACACTGCAGGAAGTTCTGTTTTTTTATTAATAGGAGTTCTGGGTATTGGTTTATACGGCTCCAATGAACCGACATTAAATTTTGAAACATCAGCTAATCAATCGTATCCTGTAGCACTGGAAATAATATTCTATATTGGATTTCTTATTGCTTTTGCTGTCAAATCACCGATCATACCCTTACATACATGGTTACCAGACACTCATGGAGAGGCGCATTACAGTACTTGTATGCTTTTAGCCGGAATCTTATTAAAAATGGGAGCATATGGATTGGTTCGGATCAATATGGAATTATTACCCCACGCTCATTCGATATTTTCTCCCTGGTTGATGATAGTAGGCACAATTCAAATAATCTATGCAGCTTCAACATCTCCAGGTCAGCGTAATTTAAAAAAAGAATAGCCTATTCTTCTGTATCTCATATGGGTTTCATAATTATAGGAATTGGTTCTATAAGCGATACAGGACTCAACGGAGCCATTTTACAAATAATCTCTCACGGATTTATTGGCGCTGCGCTTTTTTTCTTGGCCGGAACGAGTTATGATAGAATACGTCTTGTTTATCTCGACGAAATGGGCGGAATGGCTATCGCAATTCCAAAAATATTCACGACTTTCAGTATCTTATCAATGGCTTCTCTTGCATTACCGGGCATGAGCGGTTTTGTTGCCGAATTGATAATTTTTTTTGGAATACTTACTAGCCAAAAATATCTTTTAATGACAAAAATATTAATTACTTTTGTAATGGCAATTGGAATGATATTAACTCCTATTTATTCATTATCTATGTTACGCCAGATGTTCTATGGATACAAGCTTTTTAATGCCCCAAACTCTTATTTTTTTGATTCTGGACCGCGAGAATTATTTGTTTCGATCTCGATCCTTTTACCTGTAATAGGTATTGGTGTTTATCCCGATTTCGTTTTCTCATTATCAGTTGACAAGGTCGAAGCTATTATATCCAATTATTTTTATAGATAGTTTTCATGAGTAAACCAAAGGATTAAACGGAAATCCCATGATTTTTAAAATCGTTCATTGTACAATAAAAATAAGTCCTTTTTTTCTTTTAAGTTAAATTTGAAGTTAAATAAAAAAATTGGAATTATATTATAACCGGAAATGTCTGGCATTTCTGAGAACCATTTGAATCAAGTAATGGAAATGGAATGATTCAAATGGTTCTTAATGGTTTACATGAAGTTTTCGTATATATACACGTATGCCATCCTATGTTTCTATTCGTCAAGTCAGTCAAGTCCTTTATTTAATTCAATTAGATGTAAATGAACCATAACTATGCAACCCTATTCCTAATAGATTAACCCCAAAATAGCATATCCAAATTATAAGAAAGCCCATTGAGGCCACAATTGCAGAATTTATACTTTCAAAATTTTATTTGTTCTAATATGTAAATAAATCGCGAATACGGTCCAAGTAATAAATGCCCAAGTCTCCTTTGGATCCCAGTTCCAATATGATCCCCATGCTTCATTAGCCCATACTGCTCCCGAAAGAATACCTACGGTTAAAAAGATAAACCCTAGACTAATAATACGATAACTCCACCGATCCAATTGTTGAATCAATTGATACCTGTAATAATTTTGAGACGAAATAGAAGTGTTTCGTAAGACATTGTTTCTTTCGTTCACGTGTTGAATCTCACCAAAGTAAAATGACTCATTTACTAATACTAAATTATTGCCTTTACTAAAATCCTTCTGAATTTTCGAAATGTAATGACTAGAAGAGCTAATGATAATAATGATCCACACAAAGAGCTGCATAGCTCAATACCATCATACTTACATGCATCATTAACCAATGGGATTGGAGCGCGGGTAATATATTTCGGATTGATGCATTTCAGTTAAAAGACCCGAAGTAGCAAAACCTTGAGTAAAAATAGCACTTGGCGCGGTTATTGCACTTAAATGGGTTTTATGTTTTTTAAAATACGGAATCATATGAATAATGGAAAAACTCCACGAAAGAAAAATTAATGATTCATATAAATCGCTTAATGGTAAATGCCCCAAATACACCCAACGAGTAACTAATAATCCTGTTATGCAGAAAAAAGTAACTATCATCCCCTTTTCTGACGAATCATATAGTCCTACGATTTCATCGACTAATAAAGTTATCAAATGAATTGTAATTACAATTGAAACGATAGAAAAGGATATATGAGTTAATATATGCTCTAAAGTTGAAAATATCATAAAAATTATTAAAAGGGGGTCCCGCAATTATAGGAATTGAAATCGGGAATTGAATTCATTATAGGGCTTACTCTTTTAGAAGATGCCATGCCGCCACTCGGACTCGAACCGAGATGCTCTAGCACTGCTTCCTAAGAGCAGCGTGTCTACCTATTTCACCATAGCGGCTTATTCGAAATCATAATAACCTATTTTTATTCAATCGTCGAGATTGAAGGAGTTAATTAAATGCAATATTTTTTTAGGAAACCATTAAATTGATGAATAAAAACTTGTTTAAGAATTAGGGATTTAAACGTTTTCGTTAATAATATTTATTATCTTTTTATTTTATTTATTATCTTTTTATTTATTATTTTAGAATGTCAATTTTATTTAACTGAACTAAAAATGTAGTTTTTCGTAAGTTATTACTTTATGTTTTCCTAAAACAAAAATGTTACGGTTGGAACTAGATTATTTTGACTTCAATCCATAGATAGAACTAAAAACAATGTTCTGTCTCGTTTGCATTTTTTAATGATTCATTTATTTTATCATTTATTAATCTAAAATAAAAAAAGAATTTTATCGATAAAATATAATTTTTATATAACACAATTTCAGCGATACACTCAAGGGGTTTTTGTAAATATTTGCATAGTTAGTTTTATATGAAATTTTTAGGGTTTTTCGTTGTGTAGAGAATTTGTGTTAAGATTTAGCAACCCGATTAAGTTAGGTATTAGTATGGGTGTATCAATTATATAACAATATTTATATTTCTATCGAAATTGTACCGTACTTCAAAAAATACTTTATAAATTTTTAAATTAATATATATTATATCTTTGATATATATTATATTTTGATCGATCTTCCAATCGAACCATAGGATCTAAAACAGATCACTCAAAATTGGCACATTCGTCATATAACTACCTAAAAATGTAAAAGGGGATTTTATTAATTAAATTGGGTTAAAGAGTTTATATAGTGATAATAATTTAGAAAAATAATGATTTAGAAGATTATAAAAACATATTTAAAACTAAATCAATTAGTTTCAACGAACCCTTCTTTTAATATATAATATAATATTAATATATAATTATAATATATATTAAAAAGAAATTTATTTTTATTATTGAGTCAAGTCGATGGGGAAAGTGAGAATCCCCATCCTGAAAATTATAAAATATACTAAAATGAAAGGTGAACCCTTGTGCTTGCATTTATCCTTTTTTCAAACAAAAAGTACCATTAATTTTTGAATTAAGTAGACAACAGAATTCTTATCTATATCAGAAATGAAAGAAAAAAGACGCCTTCTAAATTAAAACATTATGAAACTAATTATTTTTATTTATTATTTTATATAAATATAAATTTATATTATTTTACTATTATGATGTTAATTAAAATTCTTATAACTTATAAATCTTATAAAAAAATTAGAAACAAAATTAGATTACTTTTATAATTAGACCGATTCAGATTTTTTATTGTATTGTTTGATTACTATTATTTATTTGTTACACAAAAAAAAACTTTTAGAACTCCCGGTAGAAAGAGATTTCGCTAACGAAAAAGCTTTCAATGCTGCCCGATATCCTTCCTTTTCCAAATATTTTTACGAATCCGTTTTTTTGAAATAGAGGTGCGTTTTTTTGGAACTGCCATTAAAATTATAATAGGTTCTTCGGTTGGATGTGAAAGACATCTATTGTTCAAAATAAATTTTCTTTACTGTTCTCTATCTATTTATTCTCTAAATATACTCCCTTCATAAAAAAGGGGTGTGAAAAAACGCATAAAATATTACTAACAACAATCCCCTATGCCCAAATAGAATAGGAATTGTTGATGTTGATAAAAACCAATACACAAAAAAAAACAGAAAAGATTGTGGTTTATTTTTCTTTCTATTTTTACGTTGTAAAAAAACCCAAGAGTATTGGTTTGACCCTGTGAGTTTTGGTAGATTAGGGTTGTCTGCCTCTTGTATCTTAGGTGTTGTGCTCAGCTGTAAGGAGTGGTGACTTGACAATATGTAAAGGTTTCAACTACAATTTGCAAGGAGTTTTTAACGTGGATCGACATCTGTCAAGTGGTGTGTGCTTGAGGACTGGATGTAGGTTAGGTGGCTGCAACCAGTAATAATCTCTAAGTTTGAAATATCTCTTTCCCAATTTGTTTATTATTGTGCATGTAATTTATTATCCGTGTGTAAATTCAGTCTATCAATAACCTATTTCCACCCCTTCTAAGGTTGATTCATGGGCAACACAAATCATGCTGGCATAGATAGATCATCAGAAGATATCTCACTATCAATACGTGATTGGAAGCAAGGCAGGGGAGAGGGGGGGGCTTCATCGAACAACTGCACACGGATGCACAAAGGTCACTATCACATTTTGTAGGTATGGCAATCGGTCGCTTTCTCCAGCGCTACTTGTAAATCCCACAGGACCAAGGGAACGGGAGGGGGGTGATGTGAGATATGTTACATACTCGCCTTCATCTAGCCGGATGCCTCGGGAGTCATGGGAATTTCCGAATTAACGCGAGGTTGGGGCTAGAGCCAATCCAGGGATGGGTGACCCACTGAGAAGGGCTCATGGTTCCCAGAAACAAAACTGTGAGGGCACGAGAGGGAGGCCAAAGTAAACAAAAAATCGTGGCGGCGAAGGCGTCCGGGGATGTGACACTACTGGTGGCTTCTTCACATTAGAGCAATTTCATCCATGCCAGGCTGTGGGACTAGTCGCTTCTCCCCAGGCGACATGTTGTTTCTTCACAGAGAGCACCATTCTTCAGTTCAAGCTGTGGGGATCCCGGTCGCTTTTCCGACAGTGACCGGTTGTTTATTTCCCTAGAAGTAACATCTTTAAATATATCAGTATGCAATTCAATTCCGCAAATTCTCCAGCATTGCGATTTGCCCGGACTGCGGGTTTGGATACACTTGTCGATTGATGTGCATCCCACTGTCTAGTTGAATATGATACCCAAGTTCGTTGATGTCTGCTGCTGGGTATCACGTCAATCTTTGCATATAATTCATTCAACTAGATTTTTTTTTTTTTTTTTTTTTTTTTTTTTTTTTTTTTTTTTTTTTTTTTTTTTTTTTTTTTTTTTTTTTTTTTTTTTTTTTTTTTTTTTTTTTTTTTTTTTTTTTTTTTTTTTTTTTTTTTTTTTTTTTTTTTTTTTTTTTTTTTTTTTTTTTTTTTTTTTTTTTTTTTTTTTTTTTTTTTTTTTTTTTTTTTTTTTTTTTTTTTTTTTTTTTTTTTTTTTTTTTTTTTTTTTTTTTTTTTTTTTTTTTTTTTTTTTTTTTTTTTTTTTTTTTTTTTTTTTTTTTTTTTTTTTTTTTTTTTTTTTTTTTTTTTTTTTTTTTTTTTTTTTTTTTTTTTTTTTTTTTTTTTTTTTTTTTTTTTTTTTTTTTTTTTTTTTTTTTTTTTTTTTTTATTGCCGTGCAGGTACGCGCGACAGCCAACGCAGGAGTTGCAAGGCGACCTCGCCCGATGATCGCAGAGCATGGACCTGTCGCGGATGCGCGGCTCGAAAGGCAGGAAAGACGGCAACCAGGCGTTTGGGTGGACGGGATTGGCCGTGGCAGGAGGTGCGCGTCTAACAGCATGGGACGTCGCTCGCACTGCTAGTGTTGAGACAACAATCACATCATTCAACATCAAGATCCAATGGGCGATGCAAGTATGCATTTTGGTTGACAAAGATTGGTTTCTGTTTGAAGTTACCCGAATTTTTGGGACCGTCAAGCCTATGGACAACGTTCCTGTGGTGCTAGACTGGAATCTTAAACGCAATGACTATGGTGAAAGATTCAGAGAAAAACCAGACCTGACTGGTAACTACTCAACACCCATTTGCAGAAGAAATAATGTGACTTGACTTCTTTGTACAATCGGACCAGCATGATTTGTCGCTGTAAGCTGGGCATGGAAGGAAATCCTTATCTTCTCCAACCTTGTCAAGGTACGCAAACTGAATCTCTTCTTTCTGGATTTAGATTGATCCTTGATTTCTAATCTAAGTAAAGGTATTTACTCTTGGAAAGAAAACTAAAGAGAGGGCCGAATTGAAATGATTACGTAGAAAGCTTTATTGAAACCCCTTTTGTTTAGATGCACATAAAAAATTTTGGCAAAAAATTAAAGTGCTTCTTAGAAACTTCGTTTACAAAATGTTTTTCAAAAGAGATTGTGGTTATCTGAAAGTGCGTTAATCATGCGAAACTTAATCTATTCTTTTATATTTATACCCCTTCGTTTTTTTTATGTTAATGCTGATTTCTAATGTAAGTGTTCTACTAGAAAGGTAAGAGCAGGTTTGATGAGCGGATCAGCTCGTCTGGGGGATTACTTTAATGAATATGATTTGGATGTTGCCCAAGCCATTGGGATTAAAACATGTCATTAGACAAATCCTGCCCTCTTATTAGCCAGGTACCCAGCTTTCTGCCAAGACTGAACAAGTCCATGTTCCAATCGGGTGGCCTTGGCTGGTCATATATACACAAGGCTTCATAGACTAAAATGTTTCTTGAAGTCTATCTTTCCAAGTTCAACCATTAATTGTGAAATTACCTTTTTTTGGTCAAAATTGTGAAATTACCTTTCTTTGGTCGAAATTGTGAAATTACTTGTTAGTTTCAAACTTCTGTTCCGCACATAAATTTTATCTAGATTACTGATCTGTTATACCTCTATTGAAGAACGTAAAGTCACACATCAAAAATTTAAAAAAATAAGTACAACATATATAACTAGCATTGGAATTGAGTTTATTCTTGTACAGGAAATTTTAATTAGTATTAATTATCTTTTTCACCTTGTGATGAAATTTGAACATATGCGATTCTTATATGTGTGAGTTTGGATTGAAGCATATCATCATTTCAGATATTGATGAATGCAAAGGCGTGGAGGCGAGTATGTGACTGGGGGTTATAGCTGCTACTCAAATATAATGGCCGGATCCGGATATGTACGCATTTTGCTTCGAACCTTCATCTCATAATACCGACACTACGTGCCCACTTTCATACACACACCGGATCAGGCCTCTCAAACTATATTTTAGGTATGTAGTACTCTATCTTCTCAACATCTCTCAAAATAATAATATATGTATCTTCCACCATGGTAATATTATTCAAAAGTTTTTTTTTGTTACAATATTGTTCAAAATGTTTTCGGCTTCGACAAGGGTTTATTCAATTATTTTCGTGTTTAGAAAGATAATGGATATAATTCCAATTTAGCCAAATAATAAGCTCATATGGAAACCTATTGATGCAGGTCTTGGCTCCGGTTTGGCTATTGTTTCTACTCATTGGGTGCATGGGGGTACACAAAATCGTGAAGAAAAGAAAACCATTGCACGCAAGAAAATGTTTTTCAAACGAAATGGTGGTTTATTGTTAGAGCAACAGTTATTGTCTGGCGAAGTTAATCTTGACAAAATCAAGTTATTCAATTCAAAAGAATTAGAAAAGGCCACCAACAATTTTAATATTGATAGAATTCTTGGTCAGGGAGGTCAAGGTACCGTTTACAAAGGCATGTTTGGCGGATGGAAGAATTGTTGCAGTAAAGAAGTCCAAAATGGTGGACAAAAGCAAGCTCTCAGAATTCATCAATGAGGTTGTAATTCTTTCACAAATCAACCACAGAAATGTGGTTCAAATTATGGGTTGTGTTTAGAGACCGAAGTTCCACTTTTGGTCTACGAATTCATACCGAATGGAACTCTTTCTCAATATATCCAAGAGCAGATTGAGGAATTCCCACTCACATGGGACATGCGGTTGCAAATTGCCACAGAAATTGGGTGCTCTTTCGTACTTACACAGTGCAGCTTCCTTTCCATTTATCACAGAGACATCAAGTCTGCCAACATACTTTTGGATGAAAAATACAGAGCAAAAATTGCTGATTTTGGAACTTCAAGATCAATTTCCATTGACCAAACTCATCTAACCACATGTGTACATGGAACATTTGGTTACTTGGACCCACAGTACTTTCAATCAAGCCAATTTACGGAGAAAAGTGACGTCTATAGCTTTGGAGTGGTCCTTGTTGAGCTCTTGACGGGGCAAAAACCAATTTCTGCAGTAACATGGTCACAAGAAGAAGAATACAGAAGTCTTGCCACATATTTCATTACCTCGATGCAAGAAGATCGTCTGTTTAACATTGTTGATGCTCGAGTTTTGAAGGAGGGGTCTGAAACAGAAATCCAGGTAGTCGCTAACCTTGCAAGGAGATGCTTGAATTTGAACGGAAGAAATCGTCCTCCAATGAGAGAGGTTACATCAGAACTAGAGGCTGTACAAATGTCAAGAAAACCTTCCATTAGTGCTCAGCAAAATTCTGACGGGGTTGATTTTGGGGAAGATGATTCAGTTGAGCATTGGGATGTCGAATCACTTTCAGAAGTGTCGGCTAGCTACTAAAAACATGGGTTTATGCCATTGTTGCCATCTTCAAGTTATGGTGAATTTCTTTTAATTAAATAAGCTTTGTTTCTCAGACCAAAAAAAATAAGCTTTGTTTCATTTCATGTTGTTGTACACATAAGTTAAGTTTTTCTTATGATCTCGTTAGTTCAACGCTTTCTTGTACTTGGGTGAAAAAAGAAGAAGCAGCCGCAGCTTAGGGTCTGTTTGATATTCTATCCAAGTAGGGAACTCAAAAACTGTTATTTTTCTTAAAATCAAGGAGTTTTCAAATCCATTTTTTAAGATTCAAAAGTTGTTTGGTATGCAACTTGAAAACTGTTTTTGAATCTTTAAAATTTGAAAACTTGTTTGGTTGAATTCTTGAATACAATTTTTTTCTTCATTTTTAATAATTAAGATATTTTGATAAACATTATCAAAATTATATTAAGCATACTATTATATGCACTAATCAAGTATCTTGACTTCGTCTCTTTCACTTTATCACCAGTCATACCTTGCATATTGCAATAAGAGATCTCTTCTTTTATTTTCCCTTGCTTGATCTGGCCATGCTGATAAGAGATCTCTATCTCCTCATTCGCTGCTTTCATAAATGAATTGCATATTCCCAATATTTTTTAATTCTCTCTATAATATTATTCCTTTCCATTCTATTGTTTTCTTCTAAAAACAGTTGATAAAATTTAATAATGTGTACAGTTGAGTGCAATTGACTTACGAAAGTCATGGATCAAGGATGAGCATTAATTCCTGAAGCAGCTGCAGGAAGGTGACAAGAACCATCTCCGCACCTTAATTTTTTATTTTAGTTTTATCCTACTCAGAGAAGATTAAGAATTTTGTCCAAAAATAAAAATAAAAAATAAAAAGAAGAGGAGTTTAAGACTTGACTTGAGAATTATCATTTAGGGTTGCAGTTAACCCTTAAGTAGTCGGTGTAGGATTATGAATGTGTCAAAATATTTCCTTGAATTCTTTTTTCCAACCACAGATAATAATGAAATTGCTTTTCTTGAATCTAGTTTCAAGTCGATTGGCTAATAGATTGTTCATTAACTATTAGTCAATCATTTGGCTTTGTTTTTCTTTTGATTTTTGAATGTTTCGCTTATATTTTATAGCTCTAATTTGAACTTTTGACTATGAACAGAACGACGATTACAAATCATGCTATGGATAGCATAGCTCGCCTTTCACCATCAAGCCACCCTGTATTGTCCTTTTTAATCAAGTCTTCCTTTGAATATCCTAAAAACTTTGAACCTTCTCTGCTTTTCTTTAATTATTTCTAGTCCAACGTATATATTTTTTTTACACAAGCGATAATCTACTTTAATATAATATAAACTACACGGAGGGGAATTCGAACTCGATTGGGGAGCAGATCCGCTCTAGCCATTCAAGTTTTTCAACATTTTTTAGTGTGAAAGGCTTTCCCAAGGCGATAAAAATGATATTACTTCATTAACTACTAGACATCAGATAGGAAACTTAAGAAACAGGGAAGAAGCAAAATAATGGACTTGGTATAATAAGGCCCTGAAAGTGGTGAAACTTTATTTCAATTTGGTTTCCTAGTTTTCCAAGTCCTTTCTCCATTGACTCGTGCTATAAGTGAAGTCTACATACAAAAAATAATAATTTACTTATAATTTTATATTTTGTAGATAGTCAATGACCATTTGTAAAGGGATAAGTTTTAGTCATCAACCTCTTATAGATAGTCCCCATTCATCTTCCAAGTTAGGCAACATATCCATATTATGACTAAACAAGCCCATAACATGTTTAATACAGAAAAATGATGCTTTGCTCATAATAATTTTATATTTTGTAGACCAATTCTCTATATAGCATGAGTCAAACATGGCTAGCTATAAACAACGTACACTATAATTTCCACGCAAATTCATGTGTGCACAAATCAACGAAATGTAACCTACTTAAATCAATCCATGTTCCTTTTTTGGGAGCTATATAATGTTTGATATACATCAATTTGGACTGCAAAAATCAAACTCTGCAAATCAGTTTGATAAATAATGAATATCATATCCGTTATTCTGTTGTTATGGCGCACAGTAATACTAAGTTGTTGCCATGGAGCTGCAACAACTAGTGCAGCATCAGCGCCTATAGCAAAGCCTAATTGCACAACGCATTGTGGAGATGTTGCCATCCCATACCCTTTCGGGATTGGACCTCACAAAGATTGTTACTTAGATGAATGGTTTCAAATAGACTGCAGGCACAACAACTATACAACCTCAACTAATTACAGCAGGCAGGCGCCTTTCCTCACTACAAGCTCAGCTAATTACAGCAAGCAGGCGCCTTTCCTCAAGAGCCTCAACCTGGAGCTGCTAAGTATTTTTCCGGCAGGCAATCGGTTCAGGTTAAGAACCCTATATTCTTCAGCTGCGAGGGAAAGGAAACTCGTCAACCCCAGAATTTGACGGGCAGTCCTTTCCTTTACTCTCACACAGAGAACATATTCATTGCAGTGAGTTGTGGCCTCTCTGCCACTATGACCTCAGATCGTGGGACTGTCACTGGTTGCCGGTCTATTTGTCAAAACACTACAGGGGGCGACTTTCGCAACTGCTATGAACGTATGGGCGGCTGTTGCCAAGATACTCTTGTAACATATGAACGCACCAGAGGTTTTACTATTGAGATACTATCAAATTCATCAACATCATATCCAACGGACGATTGCAAGTATGCATTTTTGGTTGAGACAAATTGGTTTGATAGCTTATTGAATTTTCGAGAAGTGAAGGATATGGACAGCGTTCCTGTGGTGCTAGACTGGATCTTAGAAGTACATGACTATGGTGAAAGATTCAGAGGAAAAACAGACCAGAGTGGTAACCCCTCAACACCCTTTTGCAACAGCTATGATGATTGGAACACGATAACTTGTGTCTGTCGGCCAGGCATGGAAGGAAATCCTTATCTTCTCCAACCTTGTCAAGGTACGCAAACTGAATCTCTTCTTTCTGGATTTAGATTGATCCTTGATTTCTAATCTCGGTGGTCTACTATAAAAATGTAAAGGTATTTACCCTTGGAAAGAAACTAAGAGACTGCCTTGTATATATGGAAATGTTTCTGCAGAAAGCTCACTTGCTCGTTTTTGTTAGCTTTCTAGAAACTTTTTTTTACCAAATGCTTGCAAAAGAGTTGGTTATCTGAAGGTGCTTTAATCATACGCAAATTTAATCTCTTCTTCGGTTTTTTATGTTAATCCTTGATTTCTTATGTAAGTGTTCTACTAGAAAGTTAGGAGCATGTTTGGATGAGTGGATTAGTTCGTTTGGGGGCTTACTTTAATGCATGGATGAGTGGATTAGGCCATCTCCAGCCATGGGCTATATCCCAAATATAGCTCTAAAATAATGCAAAACCTATCTCCAACCATGGGCTAAATAAAATTTTGGCCAAATTTGGAGGGCCACATTGGCCCTTTAGCCCTCTAACCAGGCCAAATGTAGCCCAGCTTTGGCCTAGACCAAATTCATAGTGGGCCCCACCATGTGTTTTTCAACCACCAAACATTAAAGCACTCCCCACTTCCCTTTCTCAAAACAATAAAATATGAAGGACCCTAAAATATAGCATTGCATGGCTGAAGATGGAAAATTTTAGCCCTGCACTATTCTTTAAAAAATTAATATTTTGGGGGGCTAAATTTTTAGCCCTAGACTACATTTAGCCATATGACTGGAGATGGCCTTAGTTTGTTTTGTGAGCTCCTAAAAGTCTCCCTAAAAAACTTTTTGCAATTTATTTTATTTTGTTATGTATAAATATGTTATCTATCTGTTGAGTAATGAAAAGTCACGCATCAAAAGTTAAAAAAAATAAGTACAACATACAATGAGTGTTTCCTAACATTGGAAATGAGTTTATTCTAATACCTGAAAGTTTAATTAGCATAATATATCTTTTCACCTTTTGATGAAATTTGAACATGCGATTCACGAGTCATCATCATTTCAGATATCGATGAATGCAAAGGCAGTAATGGGTGTAACGGCGATGTATGTGAGAACTTTGTTGGGGGTTATAGATGCTACTCAAATATAACTGGCGATAAATGTTTGTCTTTTGATTCTGACTATGGTGACGATAATGTTACTACAACATGCCACTCCAGAACCACATCGGGTCATCGGGCCTCTGAAATCAAAACTATTATTTTAGGTATATAGTACTCCTATCTTCTTACATCTCTCAAAAGAATAATATATGTATTATTCAATTATTTTCGTGTTTAGAAATGATAATGGATATAATTCCAATTTAGCCAAATAATAAGCTCATATAGAAACCTATTGATGCAGGTCTTGGCTCCGGTGTTGGGCTATTGTTACTACTCATTGGTGCACGGTGGGTACACAAAATCGTCAAGAAAAGGAAAACCATTGCACGCAAGAAAATGTTTTTCAAACGAAATGGTGGTTTATTGTTAGAGCAACAATTATTGTCTGGCAAAGTTAATGTTGAAAAAATCAAGTTATTCAATTCAAAAGAATTAGAAAAGTCCACCAACAATTTTAGTATTGATAGAATTCTTGGTCAGGGAGGTCAAGGTACCGTTTACAAAGGCATGTTGACGGATGGAAGAATTGTTGCGGTAAAGAAGTCCAAAATGGTGGACAAAAGCATGCTCTCGGAATTCATCAATGAGGTTGTAATTCTTTCACAAATCAACCACAGAAATGTGGTTCAAATTATTGGTTGTTGTTTAGAGACCGAAGTTCCACTTTTGGTCTACGAATTCATTCCGAATGGAACTCTTTCTCAATATATCCAAGAGCAGATTGAGGAATTCCCACTCACATGGGACATGCGGTTGCAAATTGCCACAGAAATTGGGGGTGCTCTTTCGTACTTACACAGTGCAGCTTCCTTTCCCATTTATCACAGAGACATCAAGTCTGCCAACATACTTTTGGATGAAAAATACAGAGCAAAACTTGCTGATTTTGGAACTTCAAGATCAATTTCCATTGACCAAACTCATCTAACCACATGTGTACATGGAACATTTGGTTACTTGGACCCACAGTACTTTCAATCAAGCCAATTTACGGAGAAAAGTGACGTCTATAGCTTTGGAGTTGTCCTAGTTGAGCTCTTGACGGGTCAAAACCAATTTCTGCAGTAACATGGTCACAAGAAAAAGAATACAGAAGTCTTGCCACATATTTCATTACCTCGATGCAAGAAGATCGTCTGTTTAACATTGTTGATGCTCGAGTTCTGAAGGAGGGCTCTGAAACAGAAATCCAAGTAGTCGCTAACCTCGCAAGGAGATGCTTGAATATGAACGGAACAGACCGTCCTACAATGAGAGAGGTTACATCAAGGCTAGAGGCTGTACAAATGTCAAGAAAATCTTTGATTAGTGCTCAGCAAAATTCTGAGGGGATTGATTTTGTGGAAGATGATTCAGTTGGGAATTGGGATGTTGAATCACTTTCAGAAGTGTCGGCTAGCTACTAAAAACATGGGTTTATGCCATTGTTGCCATCTACAGGTTATGGTGAATTCCTTTTAATTGAATAAACTTTGTTTCATTTAATGTTGTTGAACACATATGTTATGTTTTTCTTATGATCTCATTACTTCAACACTTCCTTATACTTGGGGAAAAAAAGAAAAAGAAGCTTTAATTTCGTGTATAAACCAAATTTCCAGCTATTTCCTAATTTAAAGTTGAAGTCCAAAAATAAAACTCAACTCCCTCCCATCCATTAATCCAACATTTTCTTTTTCTTGTTTGGCTTGTCTTATCATCACTAGAAGCCAAAAATAGAACTAAACTCCCTTCCATCCATTATTCCATCAATGAATTCAAAGAGATTCAAGTAAAAAGATAATGGATGATGGGTTGGAGACATGGATGAGATTCTGAGGAAAATGAGGGTGGCTTGATACCGTAATGAAGATGAGGAAGAAAAAAAAAAAAAAAAAACTTTCCTCATCTCTCTTAGGGCCTGTTAAAAAAAAAAAAAAAACAAAAAAAAAAAATGGAGAAAAGAAAACCCCAATGGGATTCGACTTTGGGTACCATGGGAGGGGAGGAGGAGGATCCACCACCACCGTGGTGGGAACCCATTGACAGGAAGTTAGAATTTTAATTTCATAATAAAAATGGCTTAAATTTCTCATATAGGCCATCGTTATATACTTAATTTGGTTATCGAACTAGATGAAGCCAAAATCAACTTTTTCGGTTCATATTGGTTCCGTTCATTGATATACCAATTCAAATTCCACCCCTACATGCAATCGAATCCCTGAGTTTAGCATTATCATTATCAATCTTTAGGTAGAAAAATTAAGGGATGAATTTTTGTGAAAATAATTTTAAACCTAAAGATCAAAACCTCAAAGTCTTTATAAAAACATAAAAAACTCGGCCCAAAAAAATAAACATAAAAAACTTCACGAAGTTCCACAAATTTTTATTTATTTTTTGCTTTTTCCGTCAAAACCCTTTAAAACCCAAAAGGCCCAAATGCTTTTCTCTCACTCTCGCGAATATCACTAGTTCTGTCTTTTGTTTCCCAAACCCCAATTCATGAAAATGGAGAAATCCTTCACTTTGGTTCAGACAGTTGTCACTGCAACAGTCTTCTCTGCGGTTTCCGGCTGGTACTTTCCAGTTTTCTTTTTTCCCTTACTCTGTGTCACATTCTCGGGAATCAGGTTCCCCACATTCCTTTTTTTCAGTACCTGCAATCCGTTCAACCATTGCCCAATTTCTTTTTCGCAGGTACGGGTTCATGTTCGGAAGAGAATCTGCTCGCAAAGAGCTCGGCAGCTTGATCGACGATCTTCGCCGTCAAAATCCCAACTCCGATCATCCACCACCACCACCTCATGCTTGAATTCACTGGGGTACTTTTACTCGCTCACTCCCATAAGTTCTTTTTTGTTGTTGTTTTGGTATTAACAATTTTAATTGGGTATGCTGAGTTGGGTTTGATTTGTATGTCCTTAGCTTTGAAGTAATGAGTGATGATTACTAGTAACTGATCTTGGAAAATGTCATGAATTTTTCAGTGTTCTGATTTGGTGCCTTAAAATTGTGATTGATTTTGGATTGAGGGAGAGAATGGAATGCCAAATTAAGAAAGAAAAAAAAAACAAAAGAAGTTAAAAGTATATGATACGAAAAACCTATTTGACCAATGGGTTTATAGGTTCTCTGTTTTTGTTTTGCCTGTTTTGCACTTTTTACAAACCAAACGTTTTTGATGACTGAAACCCAAAATAAAGGATGTTTATAATATTCCTGTCAAGATATAATGCCAACAGTTTGGTTTGTAGCAATGCTGATGGAATGCCAACACAAAAGGACTTCAGTATAATCTTTACAAAAAATTAAAGGACTTTAGTATAATTCCAGTGCTGCAACACAAATTTAAATCAGCTATAGGTTACTCATCAAGATTGTTACCTGCTGTAAACCCATCGACATGCTTCATCTTCTTCCCTTATTGGTGAAATTTGATGATTTACATGATGATCGTGAATTGGAACCATATTTCGTAAAGCTGATAAAGATCAGTTTGCAGTTTGAACTGGTTCTTTAGTTTATTTCCTTACCACAATCATGGTTGAGGGGATGATATATCCGTACCTTCTCTTTGACAACCGTGATTAATTAGATTAGTGTTTGAACCTAGATGGTAGATGCTCATGTCCCCTCTTTTTGGAGTACGTGTACGTGTAAGCTCATGTTTTATTGTTCTTATATAATTTTCCCACGGTTTCCCTCTATTGGAGAAAATATCTTTAGGACATGAATTCATGGTTGTCTGAAACTAAAATTTAAATTTGATTCATGTACTATGAACTATGGAAGTTTTATTTAGATTGTGACATATTCAGGTGCTTGGGTCAAGGTTGATGGCATCAAGTGGGCAGTGAGGAAGTCACTTTGATCCTTAAAGCGTGGAACTGAGAAAAGCAATGTCTGACGCCTTCATTAAATGCACTCCATTGCACCATATTTGGCAGTGTTTTCCATTCTTCTAACATTATCCTTGAGGGCGGAATGTGCCGTCCTGTATAGTTCAGATGATATTTCAAAACCTTTTGTATGCTGACTGACTTCTAAGATACAGATTTCTATCCTGAGATAGTCGTAAAATTATGAATGAACTTAGATTCTTCTGTTTTGAGTGCCGTTTCTTGTTCCTTTAGTCTTTAGACGGGTTCTTCATAGATTTTCTTGTAAGGGACTTGCCCCTTGTGTTGTAATCTTCTTTCTTTTATTAATGAAAGCTGTTTTTCTTATTAAAAAAGATCTGAATGAATTTATATAATGTACTTGGTATTGGTCTTGGATTTTCTCTGAATTAATGAGGCAGGGTTACTTTTTTAATCTGGCTTTGGTCCACCATCATGATGATTAACTAATGAAGATTGTTCTTTGCATTTTCCGTGCAGTGTTTTCTTTAGTTTCCTGAAAAGCTAAAATCATCTTACAGCATCTCGGAAGAGAAATTGGCTTCCCCATACTGTTGTGGTGTCTCTGCAAACTTAGTGGCTAAGTGGTTGGGGTATGCGATTTATAGCTCATGCTTGTTAGCATTGATTTAGATTCAGCTGTGTTATCAATAGTTGAGAGCTAATATTGTAAAGTGCTGGAAAAGAATTACAAATAATTTAAATTTATGCTACATTTTCATTTGGGTAAAAACAGTAGAACCTAGTAACCAGATAAGCGGGAAAAAGAAGAAACATTTGGAAAAATGATTATCCGTTAAAATATTATTTAAAAATATGCATGGAAAAAGTTATCCTCTCCACTTAGAAGAGATATTGTTCTATTGGTTTTGCTAAAGAGGCATGTATGTTAGGAATGCAAATATATAATTCAGTAAGATAACCAATATCTGATAAAAATTTCATAAATAGAAAAACCTTCATGTAGTGGCAAGAACCTGAGTTTACCATATAGACTACGCCAGCCAGGGACACCTAAAAAACTCAGAAAAGACTGGGCTCAAGCAGCTGATCTAGAATTGTAGGAGGAATTCAGCATTGGGTTGAGAAGTTGAGAATTTTCTATAACGATGCTCCTAATTTCAATTCTAGAACTAGAAAAAAAACAAAGAAAAATAAACATGATTCTCTTAGTTAATTTCTAAAAGTAAAGATGCTCCTAATTGCTCCTATTATGTCTATTTTTCTTTAATTATGTTGATCCGAACGGTGGTTTTTTTTTCTAAATCAAATCCTCTTAGCCTACAGAAATCCTAGATCAAGGCAATAATAAATGGAGAGTTGTGAAGAGCAGAGGGAGCAGTGATATCTGTGTTAAGTATGCTTCTAGCCAAGATAGTTGAGAAGGTTTCTAGCTAGTTAAAACCAAATGGAACTATCTAGGTGAAGCATAATACACAGCTACAATAATTCTTTTCGGGGTAGATGGGGGTAAAGGTCCAAAAAATAGTAGCATACTAATCTCGGTTAGGTAAGGCAGCTTAGTCCTCAAATAGATATAAAAAAAAAAAAAAAAAAAAAAAAAAGAGGAAAAACAGAAAAGGGGTTGAGAGTGCAACAACCCAACTCCAGACCACAGCCGAAATTTGCTAACCCTAGGAGCTGTACTTGCTTTATACTCCAAAAGCCATGTGTGCATCCATTTTTTGCACATAAACTTTTATTGTTGAGTTTATGTGTTCCTTTGTTTCTAACATTCTGTGGATCAGAACATTTTAGTTTGAGTCTTCTATTTCCAATAATATAGGTATATTGAGGCTATAAGAAAAGAACAGAGAAACTGATGAGAATGTTCAAAGTTCTTGGATGTTTTTATGCAGAAGCAAAAGGGCTTTAACTGCATATTATTATTTAACACACTGGACTCACAACCATTTAAAAGAGTCATCCAAACATCCCCATAAACTAAATTAATAATACTTGGGTTGAATGAACAACTGGCCATTCATGTATGGAGACATATGCAAGAATTTTTTTTAAAACCATCTTACATAATCAGCATCTGATGCCAATAATGGTGTTTGCATATAATTATACTTCTCTCTCTCACTGTATTTAACTCTCTTTTCTCCTCCTATATCACAGTAATTAAGCTATACTCTGTTTGTACATGAAGATGCACATAAATAATTTCTAAAATCTCTACACAAGAACAGTTTCCTTTGTTCTCTTGACATTCTTCTCTTTGATGAAACGAACGAAGAGGTTGCTCCCAGTGGAGTCACATTCTGACAGACTTCTGTTCCGGCCACCTTCTGCCATGCCTCTCACAAATTCAACCATGTTCCTCCAGTTGTCCCCTTCGAACAATCTCTTGTTCATCCGTAGATATGTAAATGCACTTAAGGCATTGCCGGAATCTGATCTACTTGTTGCCAAAACTTGTTCAAATGCACCAGTATCATACCTCTCCAATGCATTCTCCCCTGCAAGGTCAATTCCAGCACTCTTGGTTGCCATTTTTACCTGCCGCACTAGCCCTTCTGGTGAGCAATTTGCATGTGCAGGCTGTTCTCTGTCTTTCATTTCCATGCAGGTAAAGTTTAATACAACCCCATTTTTACTGAACATTCTGGCTGTTGGTAGGTAACCGTCTCTATGTCTAGTGTTGTAGTAGCCAGCAGTTAATTCCGCCGCGTGTGATCTTGATCCATAGTGCCAGTGAATCCCAGCAATTTTTCCAGATAGTTTAGCTCCAGATCCTTGGAATACTCCTTTCGCAGCTGTCAGTATTCTATCTCCGTGTCTGAGTAGCTTTCCGGAGTACCATTCCATGAAAAACTGTCCATACTCAGTGTTCCAAGTTCCATCTCTTTTGAAAAATCCGGTGTCTTCGGGAAACTGATTGTACTGGCCGGCATCGTGGGGTCCACTTCTTCCCCAATCTCTCTTTCCCAGTGCCTCTGCTGATGCTTCCAGGGAAGCTCTCATGTACTGCATCACATAAAAGCTTGTTCAGGAATGAAAAATATACCAAACATTTTATCAAATTATGATGTGGTTCTATTTAGGGTCATTTTACTGGGTCAACAAAAATGGATAAATGCCTTTTGTTCCCAAGAATTACCTTGTCATAACATTGGAATTCTCCTATTCCAGGAAACCTCCAAGTTCCATTGCTTTCTGGATAAGCTGGATATCTGAGCTCCCCACAAGGACCCATCCCCACTTGAATTTCCTGCAGAAGTAGCTGAAATTGAGTTTCTAATTTTGAAACAAGTTGCTGGAAAACTTTAAAATGACTTTAACTGGGGAGAAAATATTGATTGAATTAGTAAGGATTCTTATCCAAATTAGTTTTGTTCTGTTTGATGATTTTTTCTCTCTCTTTTTTGGTGGAACACAAACAGAGATCTGTTTATGTCTAGCTTTCTGAATTGTTGATTGCCTGCTACCAAAACAATAGCATCAAATGGACTTTTTGTTTATTGCAGATGCTTACCACAATAACATTGCCCAAGTAATCTCTGAATCTGTCATGGAAGCTTCTCATGTAGTCGGTGTAAACCTGGATCGGTGTTCTTCCTCCGAGAACAGGCAATGAATCACATCCCAAGGATATGTACTCAGGATTCCTCCTACCTGATTTGTCTGTGTAAACAAGGTCAGGGTTCTTGCTGACTTCTTCTAGCACCCATGGAGGTAGAGGAATGCTGAAAATTCATAAAAATGATGGTTTAGTAAATTGAGGGCATAAATCCACACCAGCTGGAGATGGATTAACTGTTGGCAGAAACATATGTAAACAGAGTTTCTTGGGTCCTTAGTAATTAATGACTTGGAGAGAGTAATTCCAAAACACTATGCAGGTTATAGACTATTAGTTAGAGATGTTGTGGAGTGCATCAGTTCTCATAAGCGCTTTTATGAGAAGCATGAAAAAGCAATTCAGGAAAAAAAAAAAAAAAAAAAAAAACAAAAAAAAAAACAAAACACGTGCTTTTCTAAATTCTAATCCAAAAGCAACTTATATTTTATATTCTGTCAAAAGTGATTTCGGTTATTCTAAAGCGCTTTTAGCCATCCTAAAACCACCTTCAAACATCTTTTCACCTTTTACTAAATCTCATAGAGAACAATAAACATGAAATAGTGCAATTAGAGCCATAAACATACCTGCATGAGTCTCCAACATTTCCTCCACACTGATGAAAAGACATGACAACTTGGATCTTCAAGCCATGCTTCTGCACCATCTGCACAAGCTCAGCATACCCTTCCCAGTTGTACTTGGAAGGCCCATCTTTCTCCACCAATCCCCACCAGGCATCCACCATAACTCCTTCAACTCCTGCATTCTTCAGGGCCATCAAACTAGCATTCATTGCTCTTGGCTTGTTCAAATGCCCTCCATGGCTCACAGTGTCAAGCGGAAGCATCACGTACACAGGCACCTTGGAACCATTGCTGCTGTGAGCAATATTGGGGAGTGCATGAAGCATCTCTCTCCTTCCATCGATGCCGGCGGTCATTAAGGTCTCTTCGCGCAAGAGCTGCGTCTCTTGCATCGAGCTCTTTGCCCGGAGACGGCATGTCGGCTTGATTTGCGCATAGCAAATTGTCCAAGAAGACTCATCGGAGGCTTTTAGGCTTTTGTGGTCATTAAGATTGATGAAAGACGTTGAAGAACGCAGAGTTAACGTCATTTAATTTCTGTGAAAGTGTTTTGAAGGGAAGAGAGCAAAAAAAATGATGAGATTGGATGAAGGGGTTGTGTGCTATTTATAAAAACACATTCCCTCTTGATGTTCTTTGAAGGAGATTGGTTTTTTCCTTGGTTGGAAAAGTGAAAAAGTGCAACTTGGCCAGCTCATTTTGTCTTTTTATTTTATTTTATATTTGTTGGTCTGAGTCAGCAATTTTCAAATTCATTTTCTCTATACGTGGTTACACCTCTTCCATTCTTATTAATTGCAAAACATCCGAATATTTATCAAATTTTGAGTGTAGAACAGGTGGCCCCTGATTTTTAAAAAAAAAGCTTAAATCTTAAACAACTTTTAGTGGTTTTGTTTCTCCTATATTTTGCGATTCAAATGCTGCTTTGAACATGAGAAATTATTGCATAGGATTGAAATATGACTACGTAGTATAATATATGTTATAATATAAATTTATATTATAACACAATAAACGAGGTATACCACGTGGTCATACTCACGTAATATACTGTACTCCAGAACTGAGAAGTTTGCCTCGACTTAGAAGTGAATTTAAGGGGAATATTAGTCATAAGATGGTTTGCATTATTTGGATAAATTACCATAGATCTTTTAGAGTGCTCAACACGCTTGAAGTTTCAAGCATATGCTTGCATGCATCTTGGTTGGATATTCGGAATCGGATGTGATAAAATATCTTCAGCTGATACATACCCTTCTGATATTTTAAAGGAAAGTCCATGTTAGTTTCATCTGTCACACTTTTTTTTAATTTAAGTATGTTCATTTATCCTTAAAACCGTGTTGTTTGGATGGCTACTGTAATGTTCATTATTTTCAATTGGATTCTCTATTTTCTTGACCTCTGTAATTGCAAGCATATACAAATATCTACAATGTAATTGCAAGCATATACAAATATCTTTTTTTATTTTTTTTTTTTTTTTTTTTTAACTACTTTTTTTTTTTTTTTTTTTTTTTTTTTTTTTTTTTCCATATGCAAGCAAAACCCTACAAATAAGCTAGGTTCTCTTTGGTCTATGTGCTCTCTCATAGACCCTGCATTTTAGTCGATCACAAAAGATCTCAGAATTAGGAAATTTAATTGGTTTTGCTTCATTTAGGATAAGAAAGAGGAGAGGCTCTTGTCATTTAGGCGGAATGGTGGTATGCGGTTGTAACGAAGTCTTTGCTTTCATTTCTCTTGGATTTTGTCTTTCCAATATGCCCTCAAGTGAAGTATTCAAACTTTAACTTGCTTTCATGACTTGGCATGTGTTTTCGCATTTCCTTAATTGACTGATTCCTCGTAAATTGACTTTTTGTTTTTGTTTTGAGAAAGGTTTAGTATAGTCGACGCCAGTACACACGTGATGAATAGATATGAGAAAGGGGCGTATACGACCATTACACCGTCAACAAGCATCATACCGAGCGAGCAAATGTTAGAGGGTGACATATATGACCGCGCCATCCCAGAACTTTTGGCATTTTTGACCAATTAATGCCGCATTGTTTAATTGGAAGTCATCTTTATATCTCTGTCGACCTATATTTTCTTATTCCCACCTATTTTATTTCAAATTTAGCATATGACAAAACGCCTGGGCCAAAGCCTTGAGTTCTTGGAGTCATCAAGGGCACAATTGCGCGGAGTTGCTTTGTATATATTATAATCTCCAAATATTTGCATTACTATTTTTATTTTATTTTATGTTTTTCTGTTATTTTATTCCGTTGTAATTAATCAGAAATAAGATGTTTGAGATTTGTGACGAGCACCATCTGTGTTTTTGGACCTTTTGAAGCCTAATTAGGTGTGATGATTAAAATAATAATAATAATAAATTGTGTTTTAGAATCTTCCTTTTCCCTGTAATCACTCCTAATTGTAGAAAGAAAAAAAAGAGATTAAGCAACAAAGACGTGGATTACACGAAGCAAAGATGGTGTGAAATGCAATGCTAAGGACAGAATTTGAAAGAGTTTACGAAAGTTGGGGTCCTTTATTATTGGCCTAGGACCAAGATGAATTCGAATCTCTGGGAGCTTGATGTGGATACTATGGTCTTTTAAGTGATGATGAAATTGGTTTGTGCTTAGCCGTTGCCACGTACTTGTTAGGTCTACCATAAGTATTTTTGTGGAGGCCATGAAACCTTATCTCTTCAACTTTCCTCAGTCTCTCAATCTGAGTCACCCCTTCTGTCTCAATTCATAAGGGGGTTCAGGAAGAAACCGCACAGAAATTGCAAGGAAAAATCAATCCAAAAGGGACTTGTTAGAGCAACTCCACTGAGGAGGCCAAGCCCGGGGCTAGGGGGAGTCCAAGATAAAAAGCTAGTTCCAACGGGCCACTTTTGCCTGGGCTGGAGGCGGGACCCACGAAGACGGGTTGGCCCAAAGGCAGCTCTTGCCCTAGTTCGAGCCCGAAGGGGGATGATGTCAGAGTGCGCTGACGTCAGCCCAACGCTCCACCAACAGCTAGAAGACATGTGTCATCGTCTGGGCGCTCTGATCGTCTACTCTCCTCTAATCCAACAATTGGGCTTTTTTTTTGCTATAAAATTATGAAAAAAATTCGAATTTTTTTCTGTAAATACCTACAAATATTCTTCACTTCAAAACTAAATCCTCATGCATTTTCTTCTACTTCTACTATTATTCACTTTTTACTCAACATTTTATTCACTTTTAAATTGTATTTTTATTTATCATCTTATCCGAAAATTTTATCCGATTGAGATATGAATTTTATAATAAATATTGACACATACGAACCCAAAAATCTTATCTGAAAATATTATCCAAATTAATTCTTTAGGTAAACAAATTTGTGAAAAAAACAAAAAGATTAATAGTATTTGCTCTTTGTCATGGCAACGAGTGGAAACACACATTGCTTTTTGTAAGGGCAGCCACTATTCACGTGAATAGTAGCTGCCCCCCTTGCCATGGCAATGGGCAAATGGGTGGAGTTGCTCTTAGGTGTGAGAGAGAGAGAGAGAGAGAGAGAGAGAGAGAGAGAGAGAATTGGTTCAAATTTTAGAACCAAGTGAAAAGAACAAATGAGAGTTTGCCAAAAATAGAAAAAAATTATTGTAAATAATAGTGTGTATTATTTCCCCCCAAAATAATTTTGAAGCAAAGTAGTACTTTGACAAATGTTGCATTTTTCGGCTCGTAATTTATTCAAAAGTTGGAAAGTAGAAACATGTGAAATTACTAAATGTTTTTTTTCATTAAGAAAGTTGATTGGGCCCCAACTTCCCTCATGTTTTTCAACAAAGTATAGTTGCCTTGTGTGAGGGATGATGCAAGTTTTACCATGTTAATGGAGGAGGGGGAATTTGATCAATGGGGAGCCTCTGTCAAATCAGGAAGAAGGATAGTGACTAGACCAAGAGTTAGTTGGTAGGTACTTAGTTTTTTGGAAATTAAAAATGTTAATGTGACACGTTTTATCTTGTGGGATACCTAGTCCACTGGAGATGCTATTATTACAGTTTCATTTCTTAGTCTCTCTATGGTCAGATTTACTGAAAAATCCTTAATATCCCAAGTACAAAACATGTTATGGGACTTTTCTTTGTAGGACTAACCCCACATTCCGATATTAATGTCTTGTGCAATTGGTCGACTGGAACTTTCAGTTTTGTTATCATGAAAAATATGATGACGCATCCTCCTATATTTTCAATGAAATTAGGTGGTGTATGTTTTTACACTATATATGCACCATAATATACGTTTGTAATTGTCTCCATGACCATGTGACATTGCTTCATGATTTCCTTTATCTTGCTTGTGGTTCTCCAATGTTGAGCTTTACGTTTCAAATCCCCTCACATAAACGTACCATGTCCTTTTCCTTGTGTCACAAAAGCAAATTCTGATCATCCAGCCCTTTATTGGCCCGCGAATTTATTTAAGAAATTCCTCATTATTTTTAATTGTCATTATCACTTTAGTTTAAAAATAATAAATATTTTTTAACTGCAATGGTCCCTGACTTTATACCCGAATTTATATATGTATATAGAACATACCTAGACCTTGTTTGTAATTTACCTATTTTTTCAGCAACTCTCTTTTTCGTTAATTTTTTATTTTTATGTCATCAATTTTGGTGGAAAATCTCGGGCCAACAGTAGCTTTGGTAGTGGACAACATACGAATATCAAAACTTGTCTGGCTGAAGTGTAGCCGACATGGCAAAAAGATAGTAACTTTCTTCAACACGCGAACCAAAACAACTCCCATCCAAAAAAACAAAACAAAAAACAAAACAAACCGAAACAACAGCTTTTTTTTTTTTTTTTTTTTTTTTTTTTTTTTTTTCTGGGTTTTAAAAAACAGAACTTGAATAATTAAGGTGCCGACCTTAAAAGAAACAAAAAAAACAAATAAATGACCTTTGATGCCTAATTCAGAGATTATATAAAATGCCTAAACCTCAACTGTAGAAGACTGTAATTTGCACTTCAAATTAGCTTTTAAGTACTCCTCAAACATTAAACAAAAATGCATTTTTTACTAGGAAAGTTTTTGGAATTCCTTTATGATTTCCTTGTGCTTATGGTATACCTCTTATATGCTTAAATTTTTGGGTTTATAATTTAAAGTAGTTTTTTTATGTATAGCAATGAGAGAAAAAATTTGGAACTATTCTTGTTACGTGACAACGCAAAATGACAATGTAGTCCAGTGCAGTACACTTAATCAATATAAGTGCTTGAGAAATAATTGGAATACGCATGTGACTATAAGATATTTTGGCAAAAGATCATCTTCTCCTAGAACTATAAGATATTTTCATTTTGTGACTGTAGCTCTACTATATATACAGCTTTCATGATCACCAAGGAACGGTTGCCATAGAGTAAATATTTGCAAAATAAACTTGCATTTTGACAGCGCTATATTCCAAAATAATTTTGAAGTAAAGTTATTCAAATGTTGCATTTTGCGGGTCCTAAGTTATTCAAATGTTGGAAAGTAGAAACATGTGAAATTACTATATGTTTTTTTTCATTAACAAAGTTGATTGGGCCCCAACTTCCCTTATGTTTTTCAACAAAGTATAGTTGCCTTGTGTGAGGAAGATGCAAGCTTTACCTTGTTAATGGAGGAGGGGGATTTGATCAATGGGGAGCCTCTGTCAAATTAGGAATAAAGATAGTGACTAGAACAAGAGTTAGTTGGTAGGTATCTAGTTTTCTGGAAATTAAAAATGTTAATGTGGCACGTTTTACCTTGTGAGATATCTAGTTCACTGAAAATACTCTTATGCTCTTATTACAGTTTCATTTCTTGGTCTTTCCATGGTTAAATTTATTGAGAAAATCCTTAATATCCCGACTCTTTCAAAGATACCGTTCCATTTTCAATTTTGTTAACATGGAAAATATGATGATCCATCCTCCTATATTTTCAATGAAATTAGGTGGTGTATGTTTTTACACTATATATGCAACATAATGTACTATATATACCAGTTGTAATTGTCTCCATGACCACGTGACATTGCTTCATGATTTCCTTTATCTTGCTTGTGGTTCTCCAATGTTGAGCTTTACATTTCAAATCCCCTCACGTAAACGCAATCTGCCCTTTTCCTTGTGTGTCACAGAAGCAAATTCTGGTCATCCAGCTCTTTATTGGTCTTCAAAAGATATTCGTTTCATTTTTCAAATTCCCTCATTGTTTTTTAAAATAATTTTTAACTATAATGGTCGGCTAATTTATTTAAGAAATTCCGCATTATTTATAACTGGCATTATCACTTTGGTTCAAAAATAAATAAATTTTTGTAATTGCAATGGTCCCGACTTTATACCCGAATTTATATATGTATAATAGAACATACCTAGTCCTTGTTTTTAAATTACCTATCTTTTTTTGAAACTCTCTTTTCCGTTAATTTTTTTTAATTTTTATGTCATCAATTTTGGTGGAAAATCTCCGGCCAACAGTAACTTTGTGTGGCGGACGTGTAGCCGACATGGCAGAAAGATAGTAACTTTCTTCAACACGTGAACCAAAACAACTCCCTCCCAAAAAAACAACACAAACCGAAACGACATAACCTTTTTGTTTTTGGTCTGAAAACAACAGAACTTGAATAATTAAGGAAACAGATTAAGCAAAATAACAGTATAGTCTAGTGCGATCCACTTAATCAAGACAAGTCGAGAACTGAAGTTGCACATGATTAACCACAATGGTCCAACCCCAAAATGGCTCTGAAGTTGCACATGATTAAAACTCGAGAACTGAAGCACTGTATCTGCATAAGACAGGACTAAGATATTTTGGGAAAAGATCTCCTTCTCCTAGAACTATAAGATATTTTCATTTTGTGACTCTAGCTCTATTATATATACAGCTTTCATGTCAATCTATTCGCTTATATATATATATATATATATATTATTTTTGCATTATAACAACAAACTTTACATAGTTATAATAAATAAAAAATAGAAACACTTTTTTAAAAAAGGAAACATCGAAAAATGACTAATTTTCTAATGTCGATGGGGAGGATTTATTTGTTGAGTTGAAAGTTCTACAAGAGCTTTTACCAAAGAAAAATTCACAACTACTACAATATTAAATTTCTTGAAAAGATTAAATTGTTTTCCAAATGCATCCATTGCAAATAGAATTATATTCACTATTCCTCTTACTATTGCATCTACAAAAATAAGTTTTTCAAAATTAAAGTTGTTAAAGTCATACTTGCGGTCAACTATGTCGCAAGAAAGATTAAACGGACTAACTTTGATTTCAATTGAAAGTGAACTTCTAAAAAAACTTGATTATAAACATTTAATTGATGATTTCTCTTCTAAAAATTCAAGAAGATAAATTTTCAGACATTTGTATTGTACTAGTTGTGTGTTTTTTTTTCTTTTGGGGAAAAAGCTCTCGAATAGTTTTAATTTTCAAATAAAGACATCAAATACAATGTGAATTATTTTGGATAGTTAGGTTTGTTTTTGTCATTGCTTTTATGTTTAATGCAATATAATTTAATTTGTTAATGGCATTTGTGTGCAACTACTTATTAATTTGTGATTGTCAATTTTTTTCCTATCAAACATAGATATTGCTTATTGGAGGCAGCAAGGGACCTTGCGGTATTTTTGTATTAGATTATGTGAGGCCCCAATTTAAGTTTGGCACAAGGCCCTCAAAATCTCAGGGACGACTGTGTTTCTATAGCAACCTCTCATTATGGGTAAACATCTTAGGTTTTTTTTGGGCGAAAAAGATGAAATTTCATGATAAACAAATTCAACTAAATAGAATTCAAAGCATCCAAGCCCTCTAAATAAGGAGAGTTCTAGCGTGAACTAGTATTATTATTAATCAATGAGCCAAATAAAATACAGAGCATCAACTAGATAAAATTAGCTCACTAAAAGCTAACCAAATAAAACATAGCATGGAAAATTAATGCCAAATCGGACCCAACAACCAACAGAACCACCTCTTATTAGAGAGGGGACAATGTCATCAAGAGAAAGAGCATAATCATCAGCTTCCTTCGGATACTTTATCAGGACCTGTCTCGAATACTTTATGAGCATTAATATTTCTGAATGGATAAAAATAGGAAATTCGCAATCTACAAATTAGGAGAGAAATAAAAATCAGTAACTAGTGAGTTTTTTTAGTACTTATAAGTCAGCTAACCTCATTAATATTATGTATAATTGGAATGATAACATCCTCATTTATAGAGAGTGAATTGTTATAGAAATTGGCCAATGGGGTCTAGCCCAACGGAAAAGAATCTTGACTTATAGATCAGTGGTTTCAAGTTTGGAACCCCATGACACCTTGGTAGAATGTATGAAAATCCCCCTCCCCTTCCTAACTTCAGTAGATATAAATAGAAGTTGTGGGTGTTGGAAATTTGTTTCTTAAAGGATCAATGAAAAAGAATAGAATTTGTCACCTGATCAAATTTGACATTATGGATTGTTTCCCTTAGACTTATTGGATGATAAGTTAATATAGAGTTTTCTATTTAAACTCTGCACTTCTCTTTGTTCACCTCACATTTTAAGTTCACCCCAACTTCTAATTCAAATTTTCACAATTTCTAAGAAAATCCCACTATTTTCCTAAACTCACCTAAATACACACCCAGCAAAAATAAAAATAATTAAAAAAAACTCATCAACCTCACACCCCACACCCCCCCTATCTTAACCTTCATTTATTTGTGTATGGTGTGGGTTCATTTACTTGGTCGTTCCATAAACAGAACTTGCTTTTGTTATCACTCACTTTGCCCAAATAAGGGCAACACTGATCAAGCTCTTTTCTTACATCAACAGCACGTCATACAATTTGTGTTTGAGTCTTTTGGCTTTGGCCTTGAATAGTTGAAACAAAGGTCAAATTCAGCAAGAGAAACTTCAATCTCTAATGTAGAAAATTATTGAACCCTTTCAAGTCGTTCAAAAGTCAATACATTCCCAACCCAACCCAGAACATATTTCACTCTATATTGATGATATTTTTTCATTTGTTTTGGTCTTTTATGACCAATAACTTGTGAATTAAATTAAAAATAGTTGTATTGATAGCGATGTATTGATAATAAACAAAATTATAACAAGTCTTTGATCACAACATCCTCAATAATTCTGGGATGAGTCCCAAACCAAGAAATAATCTCACATTACATACCTCAATTGGCGACCCACAAGCCACTATTTGTATACTGTTAAAATTGATAAAAGAGAAGAACTTGCAGAGATTGCATAAGAGCAGATCCTACAATTATAGCTTGACTTAAACGTGACTAAAAAGATTTGTTGATTCTCAACCGTATTTAGAGTTTGTGAAGAGAAGATGAGAGTGTAGTAGGTTTTTTGGATTGAAAGAGAAGAATAATCTGGCAATAGGGTGTAAAGGAATTTGTGTTTTTCTAAACCTGAATATGAAGAGTGGTGGGGTGGGCATGTGTAGATGTACTAGGGTTAAGTATTAAGTTGAACGACCTTTTTTGTCTTTTTACACAATAATAAAACTTAACAGCTTAATTATTTAAGTATTAGAGTAAACAAAGAAAAATGTGGGTTTTAAATAGAAAAACTCTTAATATATAAGGTGAAAAACTCTAAATCTCAAACCCAAATGACCTCTAAATTTACTTGTTTTACTCCGACAACCCTTTCTCAGATCCAAGACTTGGATATGCACTTGTGGGCTCTGTTTATCTATGGTCATATTTTACCACTACTTGATAGATCGCTTGAATATGATGCTTGGTGGCTTGCTCCCCAAATCCATACTCTTCAGATCTCCTCTCTTGGTTCCCATGGACCTTGCTCGTCTTGTGGCAGTGGCAGCTTTTCTAGTGGTGGCGACAACTTGTTTTGTTTAGGATTAGGTGTTAGGGTTTGTGTATTTTGTGGGCTTTTGTTGTTTTGGGCCTCCTATTTTAGTATTTTAGGTTGGGTCCTGTTTTGTTTGTTAGTGCCCTTTTATTTTTTTATTTTTTTTCTGTTTTGTTGTATTTGGGCTCCCTTGTATTTTGTATCTTTGTTTTGGAAATGAAGTTTCATTCCTTTCGATAAAAATAAAATAAAATAAAATAAAAAAGCACGCACCTTATTAACATGGTCACTCATGAGAATCTCCAAAACCCAATCACATTACCCTTCTTTATGGAATACAAATAATTGTAGAAGTTGAAGTTGTTACAAATTTCGTCTAAAGATAAGTTTAAAAAAATATATAATTTGTACATATGCTCGGCCTCAGATTCTTCTATGAATGAACAAATTAAAGTAAGCTTGATATGGTCAAGCGTGATAACTTTACATATTGATTATATTATTTATTTTTAAGGCTCTCACAATTACTATACTGGATTTCAAGATTACTTGCCTTTTGAACTTTTTCATCGAAGAACCATAACTAAAGCACTCCACAGTATCAACATTTTTCTGGAAACAATCTCTTTCTATATGTATAATATGTATTATGCGTTATGCATAGCATTAAAGAGATTGACTTAATTAGTAGATTCCCATTAAATTGCGTGCTTTTATCGAGTGGTCAATGTTCATATGTTGATGTTGTACCAAAAAAAAAAAAAAAAAAAAAAAAATAAATGTTTTATTGTTTTTTACTACAAATTAGCTTTCTGATAAATCATCGATTCGATTAGAATTTAATTCCATTGAAAATATTGATGTTGAAGTTCACGTTGCTTGTTACTGAAAATGAATTTTAGTCGGTTGGTGATGCACCTGAAAATTATAGTGGAAAATTTCCACATTTAGTTTTCTGGTGAATCAACATTTATGCCACCCACTTGAGTTAGAATAATTATGGTTTGTGAAGCATTCATCTTGAACATTTCTGCCACCCCACTTGGGACGGGTCTTTACCCTCAGGGAAGAAGGACCTCTTCCTCAATTAAGGAGTTAAGGACTTACCTATTCTACCGTTTGACAAAAACCTCAACTCACGTAACCCACCTATTCTATCGTTTGACAAAAAGAAAAAGAAAAAAAGAAGTGGTTCTATATATGTGCTTCATTTTTCAGTCCATTGTTTGATTTTATTCCATGTTCAGTAGTGCAATTATTTTTGTTATTTTTTTGGGTCTGCAAGTTGTTGTTTCTATTCCTTTCACCTTTCTCTTTTTACACCCAAATGGAACACAATAGAAAATTGCCCTTTAAATGTACACCTTTCTCTTTAAAACATTTGTCTACAATATTTTCAAAAGCTATAAGTAGAGAATTAAAAAAATTAAAAGATCCAAAAATTAAAATATTAGATTAAAAATTTTATCTAGTCCGTGTATCCATATATCAACTACTATTGATTAGCAAAGAGAATTTGCTTGAATTAATAATTAAAATGTATTTTAAGAATAACGGTGGGTGGAAAGATAGGATTCTGTTTTTTCAAATTTACATGGTGGGTGGATCGATAAGATGAGTGAAAAAATAAAATACGTGTAAAAATAGCAGCACTCTTCCAAATATACATAGCATTAATGACATTAGCTGAAGTAGAAGCTTAACATTAACGTTTCTATTTTATATATTGGCCAATATTCACTAATGAGCCACAAACACACCCTATATATACTAGTGCATATAGAGCAGAGTTTGCGTGAAGGATATTGCTTTTCATCAAATTGGTAAAGCTAGACGTGGGCTCTAGTCGGTCGATGATGTACCAAAAAACTAGTTAGAGTTATTAGTTTCTCATCTTAGTTTTCTAGTAAATCATCGATATGATTTAAGTTTGAATCTACTGAAAAGATTGATGTTGATTAGTGATGCAGCTAGAACTGAAGATGAATTCTAGTCGATTAGTGATGCATCAGAAAATTATAGTGCACGTTGACCACCTTTAGTTTTCTGGTGAATCTCTAATTCGATTAGAATTCAGGTTTTCAAGAATCTACACCATGACCACATATATTTTGTATTGCAGACATCACCATTTACCCTCTTGTTTCTATTTTATTTTATTTTTGGCTTGATAGGCATTTCCAAATATTTGTTCTATACCCATCTTCTTCTATTTCTACACAGATCTGACCATCCACTCTAGCTAGATATGACTAGATCCGGCCAGATTTGGCTATAGCAATGCTAAGGCCTTAGAGAATCTCAAGCAGAGCCATTTTGGCTGTAATGAGGGCAAAATGCAACTCCAGCAGACTCGTACGTTATCTACATTTAGAGAGGAGGAGAGAGAAATTGAGGGTTTTCCATTTCTTCCTCTTCTCTCTCCCTAGGCCTACAACCCTCTCTCACCTTTTACTTTTTGATTTTTTAATGAACTTTTAATTTAGAGAGGAGGGGAGAGAAATAATAAAATATTATAGATTAGCCAAAATAGAGATCATTTTAAGTAGTTTGCTATAATAGCTTTCTAGCCATTTCAGCTAAAATTTAGAGACTACCTTGGAGATGCTCTTCCCCCCAATTTATTTAACCCCTTTCAATGTATATATTGGGTGTGGTAACAACTAAAAAGAAAAATTGATATATGTAAGCCTATGACCCCCACACTTATTAAAGTTGTATTCCAATATGAATATAGTAGTAAAATCATACTACATTTATGAAAGGAAACAACTCATTTCAATTTAGTACTCTTATAGATAGAAACATTCTTCAATAAGTATTTAAGTTAAGGATTGGTTACATACTTCTAATCTCGATTATTGGATTACATATAATATATTACCAACATATTTAATGAATGTAATTCAACGGCAAAGATTAGAAGTATATAAGTAATTCTTAACATAAAATATTTATTGAAGAAGGTCCCTATCTACAAGAGTACTAAATTGAAATGAGTGATTTTTTTTTCTTGTCCATAAATGTAGATTCATATTGGAATACAACTTTGATAAGTGTGGGGGCCATAGGCTTATGCCCCAATTGACGTATTCATTAGTTCTTTAATAGTTTGCTCAATAGCCCAAAAAACAATTATAACTAAAACTTGAGTTTGAGATTTTTGCCCCCCAAATATAAAATCCTAGCTATGTTGCCTATGCTTGGGCAAGCCACCATATATGCCTAGGTTTGGCCATATAAGCATGACAAGATCTCCGCACGAAATCCACAGTATCTACTTTGTTTTTTATTTTTGACAAAATGTTTCCTTTGAATGCAATTTTATATATACATTTGTTATTTTTTATTTTTTTTTTTTTTTTTTTTTTTTTTTTTTTTTTTAAAGAGAAACTTCATCGATAAACTTCAACTATATAATCAACGACATCACCATGAATCTAAAGCACCAATCCGAAGAGGACAACAAACTAACATGCTAAAAACAAAACTAAAAGGGGACAAAAACCGCACTAAAACTATTAGCCTACATCACCACAATTAAGCATAATCCCAAATAAAGCCCACAAACCCAAAACGAAACCTTAAAGCAACCTAGGAGACTAAATGAACCTACCACCACCACATCAAGAACCGTCGTTGCAGCCAGACCCACCATTGCATAAAATCTTAAAGCGAGAACAAAATCCGTAGCAGATCTGAAGAAAGCATGGTTTCCAGTGATTTACTTATGCATAGAATGTATAAATATACCAAAACAAGAACTTGACAAAGAACAATTGGATGATTTGCAGCAAACTCCGTCAAATACAATGTAGAACCAAATTTATATAATATGAGCAATGTTAAAGAGCAGGTTTTGAGAGGACTTGATTGAGAACATAGCCCAAAATAGGTGATGGGAAATTTCAATATGAATATGGCTCAGAAGAAATCACCACAAAAGGCTTCTTATTCAAAACACCCCAGTTGACATATTTACTAACCCAAAAAGAAAAATGCAAAGAGAAATGAGGGGGAGGAGGAACAATGACACTTCTTCTTCCTCCTCCTCTATGGAGTTTTTCTGAGAGCGAGTAGGGTACATAATAAATTTTAGCAATATGGCGGTGCTAATACGGCCACATTCTTTGAGAAATCTTAAGCGTAAGCACAAAATTGGTGTTTGCCTTTGTCTTTTAGCTAACCATTCAACCTTGCCCAAAAGGTTTCAAGTCTTTTAGCTAATTATTCAACCTTCAATACAATTAGAGCCATATTCACGAGATCATCTAAATTTTCGTGAATTTTTCATTTTCGTGTTTGGTACAAAACCAACCTGTTTATTATTGGTGTGTTAGCAAGTTCTGTTAAGGAAAATATAATATGATGAGATGGTAGACAAAATCAGTCTCTTAATGAGCCCAAGGAGCAAGGCTCTTAAGAGAGTACAAGAAAAGAAAATTCACTAGAATATTTTCAAATTAAGGAAAGTACAAGAAAAGAAAATTGACTAAATAGAAGTAAGGACTAAAATATGATAAATCAAGGATATTATCATTTTTTCGAGTCTAGGATATTTTGGAACATATCCATACACATAGGTATCGATAATATCGACGATAATATCGAAAAATATCCAGCGTAATTTCTGTCACACTTCACAACCAATTGGCCAAATTATCGCTAATATCACTGTAATATCGATAATATCGATAATTGAAATGACAAAGATTGTGAAAATTTTGAAGAGTTATTTATAGAACACCCCCCCTTAGGTTTCCTTGCATTTTCACAAAACCCCCTCAGGTCTCAAAAATTACACTAACACCCCTTTGAGGTTTCAGTTTGTTTTCACAAAACCCTATGTTGATTGTTTGTCCAAAAAAAATTTGAATGATTTGAAATAAAAAACGTATGCAAGAAAAAAATTAACCTCAATGAAGAGATATGCAATCTAATCTAAAAGGCCAAATATTGTTTATGGTGGAGATTTTTTTGTATAAAAAATCAATGAAAAGGGGTTTTGGAGAAACATTTTAAAACATCATGGGGGGTTCTTGTAATTTCTAAAACCTCAAGGGGTTTTTTGAAAAAGCTGAAAACCTCAGGGGTGTTAGTGTAAATTAACTCAAATTTGGACCTTAAAGGAACTCTATGTGATACTAAGTCCACTCATGTATTTACCATGCCAATGTATAAAGTGTAAAATATTTTTGTAAATCATTATAAATAAATGATTATAGTGTGTTTAATCTTCTTTCATTAAACTACTACGTATTTTTTTACACTCAGTGTTTTGTCCAGCTGCTATATAATCAACTTAATCCTTTAAACCTATCATGCAATGCATTTCCTTCAATTTTTTTTGTGATGAAGTAATAGATAATTAACAAAATAAATATCCTCCAAAGTTTCAAGAAAAATTTCCAAGTTTTTTTTTTATTTACAAGTTTCGTGGTTTTTATTTTATTTTTATCAATATTGATAATTTTCCGAAATTTCCATTGAAATTTCCGTGTTTTTGAACTATCGATATTTCCGAAATCATCGATATTTTAGATCTTTATAGAAAGTAAGTTATAATAGGTACACCATACACTGAATGCAGAGCAATTTTAATTTGCAATGTTTAGACCTTTTTATCAACTCCTTAGGAAACATATTTACAGTACAACTTTTACAATTACTTGCCTTTTAAAAATGAAAATTATTTCATTAAATTTAAAATTGTCATTCCAAATATACATAACATTAATGACGTAGCTTAATTAGTAGATTACTATTAAGATTTATTTTTGTTTATTTTTATATAATGGCCAATATTCTTTAAGTATCCACTAAGACCCCCTATATATACTAATGCATATAGACCAGAGTTTGCACAAAAATATTACTTCCTTTGATTGGTAAAGCTGGAGGTGAGCTCTGGTCGGTCGATGATGTACCAAAAAACTAGTTGGAGAGTTTGCTTCTCAAATTAGCTTTCTGGTAAATCATTGATCCGATTAGAGCTTAATTCCATTGAAAAGTTTGATGTTGATCTCAGCATTACTTATTACTGAAGATGAATAATGGTCGATACGTGGATGCACCAAAAAACTATAGTGGAAATTTTCTTCCTTTAATTTTCTGGTGAATCACGAGTTTGATTAGAGCTCAGTTTCAAGAAGCTACACCATGACCATAGATCTTTTGCATTACAGACTTCACCCTTTACCCTCGTGTTTTTATTTTATTTTTATCTTTGTTGCGTGGGCATTGCCCAATGTTTGTTCTATCTTCATCTAGTTTTTCAACAGATTTGCTAGATATGACTAGATCTAGCCAAATGTGGGTTGGTCTGCCCAAGTCTGTGGCCGAATTTGCATATGTTTGGCTAGTTATGTCTAGGTTCCTTTAGACTTTCCCATATTTGGTTATAATTCACACATACTGCTATGTATGTCCAGTTTCAACTATACATGTCTAGACACTACTAGAAATTGGACCATAAACATCCATGGTAATCTTTTCTCCATAGATCTACTTTAATGCTTTCCCTACATTTACTCTGTTTGTAGATAAATGTTTTTCTTAGTAGTCCAGTTGGAGATCCTTTCAAAAAATCAATATTGATTACTATTTCTGGTACAAAAGGAGGAATTGTTGAATATATACCATCATGGAAACCATGGAAGCTGCTGATTTTTTAGAGAAGCAGAAACATAATAATACTAGAATGGAAGTCTTTGTTCGTTTGGCTAAACTGGAGGCTGCAAATGCTGACCTTACAAAATCCCTAGCCACCGTGCAATGGAATCTTGAAGTGGAGGTCAATCTTTTTTGTTCAAGTTCAACTCCTTTTGAAGCTGCTACCGGGCAAAAATATCTTTAAACAAAGTATATTATACGGTGGCTGGTAATAGCAGTGAAAACTATATTATACTATACACTTCTCAACCGATCACCCACATTCTCCCCTCCTATCTTCTTGCTATCGTCTCTCTTATGATTCCTTTTTTTATATAATCTTTTTGCACAATAGAAAGCATAAAAAATAGCAGGGGGAAAAAAGATATAAGAGCATATATGAGAATCATGCATAGGAGGGTTAGATTTGTTATTTGATTTGGTATTTATATCACACACTCAAAAGTCTCACAAAATACATTAAAATCAGTAAGTTTTTGAATACCACGGTACTTTTCTTATCTTTTGAAAATCCTAATTGAATACAACCGGACTTGCATTGATTATTTAAAAATCCTAATTGAATATCATCAAACTTTTATTGATTACTTAAAAACCATAATTGAATACCACTGTACTTTTAAGCTTCAAAACAATCCATTAAAATCTCAATTGAATACACCCTCCTTAATAAACTTTCGATTTTTCATGTCATTATTGTTGTAATTACTATATATAAATAATTTCAAATTCTCAATATAGAATAATTACATACTTTGTATGTGGTATAGATTTCAAATTCATATCTGAGCCTTACAAATTCATATAGTTTAAAAAGGACGGTAAAACTTATAGTCCAATATCCACTTATTCCAAATTAACCTTTTTTTTAATTAGGAAAAATGGCCTTCATTGATAGTGGAAAAAACCAAGTACAATCACCAAGAAAAACTGTGATGGTGCAGTTTTCTTCCTTTGGAGATTTTTTTCAAAACCTGCAACAAATATGGGAAAAACATGGTTTCCAACGATCTATCTTTGTATAACATTGAACGCATATGCCAATCCAACAATCATGGCAAAAAAAACAATTGGGTGGATTAAGCATACTCCTCTGAATACGATAAGAAGTGTTAGAGAGAGGGCTTTGAGAGACGGAATGGCTCAGAAGAAATTAGCATTTGATGTCAAATGTGGTTCTAGGACTGAAGAATAAAAATTTATTTACCAAAAGAAAACAAGGTAGCTAATTACATTTTTATGGTACATAGAGATTGACCTGATTTTTACTTAGTCTCAATCAACATTTATGCCACCCACTTGAGTTAGACTAAAGACTAGATTATGGTTTGTGAAGCATTCATCTTGAACATTTCTGCCACCCACTTGGGACGGGTCTTTACCCTCAGGGAAGAAGGAGCTCCTCCTCGTTAGGAGAC
Organism: Prunus armeniaca; assembly: GCA_903112645.1. Lineage (NCBI taxonomy): Eukaryota > Viridiplantae > Streptophyta > Magnoliopsida > Rosales > Rosaceae > Prunus > Prunus armeniaca. The sequence goes on along the minus strand of CAEKDK010000005.1, from coordinate 4,767,015 downwards.
AAGCTTTTTCCTTAAAAAAAATAAAGAAATTTCATTAAGATGGGTGTTTGTTGACTATTGAATAATCGATGAGCAGCCATGTTAATTAGATGATTTTTTATATTATCTATTCTTGTGATTAATCTAAGAATTCGAAGACAAACAATGTATTTATGTCAAACTTCCTATTGTGACAATTTTTTCATCAATTTTTTGTAAAACATATTTCCATAACAACGTTTACAATTACTTGATTTTTAAACATTAGCAACGTGGTGATTAAGGCGTTGGAAGAGTTGAATGGCAAGGATTTGAATCCTCCTTTGCGTGTGTGCTCGGGTTCTTTTTTCCTTTTTTCCCATTGCATGCACATATCATGATATTTTCCCCAAATTTTGTTGAAGCATGTGAGAAATTGTTGACATCGATATTTTCCCGATATTATCATCGATATTCTCAATAATTATACGATATGTGTATGAATATGTCCCAAATATGCTAGTCCGAAAAAACACAATAAATATCGGCGACATTATCGATATTTTAGTCCATGAGTGTAATTACTTTTAAAATTGGGATTCCATATGAGTGCTGCTATTTTCACTCTATGTCCTTTTTCTCCAACCACCTTATCTTAACATTTTAAAGACAAATTTATCCATTTGTAAAATGACTTCTAAGGACTTAGGGAAAAAACCACAACTCACATGACCCACCTATTCTACCGTTTGACAAAAAGAAAAAGAAAAAAAGAAGTGGTTTTATATATGTGCTTTATTTTTCAGTCCATTGTTTGATTTTATTCCATGTTCATTAGTTCAATTATTTTCATTCTTTTTTTGGGTATGCAAGGTGTTGTTTCTATTCCTTTCACCTTTCTCTTTTTACGCCCAAATGGAACACAATAGAAAATTTCCCTTTTAATGTACACCTTTCTCTTTAAAACATTTATCCACAATATTTTCAAAAGCTATAAGTAGAGAATAAAACAAAACCTAAAAGATCCAAAAATTAAAATATTAGACTAAAACTTTTATCCAGTCCGTGAAACACAACTTGATCCTCTCCATATATCAACTACTATTGATTAGCAAAGAGAATTTGCTTGAATTAATAATTAAAAGGTATTTTAGGAATAACGGTGGGTGGAAAGATAGGATTCTGTTTTTCAAATTTACATGGTGGGTGGATCGATAAGATGAGTGAAAAAATAAAATACGTGTAAAAATAGCAGCACTCTTCCAAATATACATAGCATTTAATGACATTAGCTGAAGTAGAAGCTTACCATTAACGTTTCTATTTTATATATTGGCCAATATTCACTAATGAGCCACAAACACTATATATACTAGTGCATATAGAGCAGAGTTTGCGTGAAGGATATTGCTTTTCATCGAATTGGTAAAGCTAGACGTGGGCTCTAGTCGGTCGATGATGTACCAAAAAACTAGTTAGAGTTATTAGTTTCTCATCTTAGTTTTCTAGTAAATCATCGATATGATTTAAGTTTGAATCTACTGAAAAGATTGATGTTGATTAGTGATGCAGCTAGAACTGAAGATGAATTCTAGTCGATTAGTGATGCATCAGAAAATTATAGTGCACATTTACCACCTTTAGTTTTCTGGTGTATCTCTAATTCGATTAGATTTCAGGTTTTCAAGAAGCTACACCATGACCGCATATATTTTGCATTGCAGACATCACCATTTACCCTCTTGTTTCTATTTTATTTTATTTTGTGTTTGGCTTGATAGGCATTTCCAAATATTTGTTCTACCCATCTTCCTCTATTTCTACACAGATCTGACCATCCACTCTAGCTAGATATGACTAGATCTGGCCAATTTGGCTATATCTCTGCCCAAATCTGGCCGGATTGGCTATGTTTGGCTAGTTCTTTCTCAAATTTGGTTAGAATTTACTAATTCAACTATGTATGTCCAGTTTCAACTATGTGTGTCTAGATCTGGCTAGATTTGGTTTAGATATGGCTAGATCTGGTCAAGTCCGGCTAGATTGTTGACATGTTGTTATGCAGACTATTTAGCATTTGTCGTCATGGTCATATTAGGTTAAATATGCCCATACTCGTCCACATTTGCATAAATTTCTCTTCACCTGTATAGATCTCCACAACTCCCGCTTTCGTCCAGAGCTGTTCAGGTGTAGCTAGCTAGACCTGCCCGAGTACGACTAGATATACCCATGTCTTGCTAAACTTGTGTTGTTCCCTATATCTGCACTAATTGTTTAGGATATACCAATTAGCCATGGAGGACACAACTTTTACCCCACCCCATCCTTGGGCATAGGCGCAAAGCTATGCTAAGGCCTTAGAGAATCTCAAGTAGAGTTGCTATACTCTGATTTTTAGCCATTTTGGCTAGAATGAAGGCAAAATGCAACTCCAACAGACTTGCTATCTACATTTAGAGAGGAGAGAGAAATTGAGGGTTTTCAATTTCTGCCTCTTCTCTCTCCCTAGGCCCACAACCCTCTCTCACCTCTTACTTTTGATTTTTTAATGAACCTTTAATTTAGAGAGGAGGGGAGAGAAATAATAAATAGTATAGATTAGCCAAATATATATCATTTTAAGTAGTTTGCTATAATAGCTATCTAGCCATTTCAACTAATTTGGCTCAAATTTAAAGACGATCTTGCAGATGCTCTTAGCCCCCCAATTTAGTTAACCTCTTTCAATGTATATATTGGTTGTGGTAACAACTAAAAGAAAAATTGATATACGTAAGCCTATGGCCCCACACTTATTAAAGTTGTATTCCAATATGAATATAGTAGTAAAATCATACCACATTTATGAAAGAAAACCAATCATTTCAATTTAGTACTCTTGTAGATAGAAACATTCTTCAATAAGTATTTAAGTTAAGGATTGATTACATATACTTCTAATCTCAGCCATTGGATTACATCTAAGATATTACCTGCACATTTAATGAAAGCAATCCAACGCCCAAGATTATAAGTATATAACTAATTCTTAACATAAAATATTTATCGAAGAATGTCCCTATCTACAAGAGTAATAAATTGAAATGAGTGGTTTTTTTTTTTCTTCATAATTGTAGATTCATATTGGAATACAATTTTGATAAGTGTGGGGGCCATAGGCTTATGGCTCAGTTGACTTATTCACTAGTTCTTTAATAGTTTACTCAATAGCCCAAAAAATATTATATAACTAAACTTTGTATTTGACATTTTTGCCCCCAAATATAAAATCCTAGCTATGCTGCCTATGCTTGGGCAAGCCACCATATTTGCCTAGATTTGGCCATATAGGCATGACAAGATCTACGCACGAAATCCACAATATCTACTTTTTTTTTCCTTTTTTTTTTTTGACAAAATGTTGCCCTTGAATGCAATTTTATATTAGAGTACATTTTCTATAATAAATGTTTTTTTTTAATCAAAGAGAAACTTCATTCGATAAACTTTAACTATATAATCATGACATCAACATGAATCTAAAGCACCAATTCCAAGAGGGCAACAAACTTACATGCTAAAACGAAACTAAATGGGACAAAAGCTGTACTAAAACTATTAGCCCACATCACCACAATTAAGTATAATCCCAAACAAAGCCCACAAACCCAACATAGCCGAAACCCCCTAAAGCAACCCAGGACCCTAAATGAACTTACCACCACCACATGAAGAACCACCATCGGGGCCAAACCCACCATAGCATAAAATCTTGAAGCGAGAACAAAATCTGTAGCAAATCTAGAGAAAGCATGGTTTCCAGTTATTTACCTGTGCATAAGAAAGTATAAATATACCAAAACAAGAACTTGACAATGAACAATTAGATGATTTGCAGCAAATTCCATCAGATACGATGTAGAACCAAATTTAGATCATATGAGCAATGTTAAAGAGCGGGTTTTGGGAGAAGGATTTGATTGAGAACATAGCTCAAAATAGGTGATGGGAAACTTGAATTTGAGTGTAGTTTAGAAGAAATCACCATAAGAGGCTTCTTATTCAAAACACCCCCGTAGACATATTCACTAACCCAAAAAGAAAAATGCAAAGGGAAATGAGGTGGAGGAACAAAGTGACACTTCTTGCTCCTCCTCCTCTATGGAGTTTTTCTTTAGTTCTCATAGAGAAAGAGAGCGAGTAGGGTACATTATTAAGTTTAGCAATATGGCGGTGCTAATAGGGCCACATTCTTTGAGAAATCTTAAGCGTAAGCACAAAATCGGTTTTTGCCTTTGTTTTTTAGCTAACCATTCAACCTTGAGCTAATTATTCAACCTTCAATACAATTGGAGCCATATTCAGGAGCCCCATGTAGAAAACCTTGCACCACAATAATGAAGTCTATTATGTTTGCAAGGTTTCATTTTTTTCTTCTCATATTTCAATAATCTAAATTTTCGTGAATTTTCATTTTCGTGTTTGGTACAAAACCAACATGTTTATTATTGAGTGCTACTATTTCCACCCCCCAGTCTTATTTCCCTACTCACCTTATCTTCCCACCCACCATGTAAATTTGAAAAAACACAATTTTATTTTTACACCCACCATTATTCCTAAAATATCATTTAATTATTAATTCAAGTAAATTCTCCTTTCATTCAAAGCATGCTTCAAATCTTCAACCTCTGTCAATCAAAACGCATGGGATCCTCTGTAAAGTATTATTAAAAATAAAAAATAAAAAAATCACTCTCAATGTTCATCGTCTCTCCACTAAACGTAAAAAATAACGGAGAGAAATGCTAGAATTAGAAAGAAGACGAAGAGCAAACTGATCAAATGAAACAAAAAAAGCTTGTGTCCCTGGGTTTAGAAACTGAGGAGAAATCTGATGGAATTGTATTGGACCAGTTGGAAATTTTGAAGCTTTATTGGAACTTTGATTTGGGTTTGGTCGGGATGAGGGAGAGAATGGAGGGGTTGGGGTTGACAAGGATGAAGGAGAATAGGTGTTTTTATTTTTTTTATTTTTATATATCTAAGTCCTTAAAAGTCATTATACAAATGAATAAATTTGTTTTTAAATTTTGAAGATAAAGGTGGGTGGGAAAATAGGACGGGTGGGTGGAAATAATAGCACTCTTATTATTGGTGTTGTTAGCAAGTTCTGTTAAGGAAAATATAATATGATGAGATGGTAGACAAAATCAGTCTCTTAATGAGCCCAAGGAGCTAGGCTCATTAAGAAAGTACAAGAAAAGAAAATTCACTAGAATATTTTCCAATTAAGGAAAGTACAAAGAAAAGAAAATTGACTAAATAGAAAGCAAGGACTAAAATATCGATAATATTGATATTATCGTTTTTTCGGGTTTAGGATATTTTGGAACATGTTCATACACATATCGTATAAATATCGATAATATCGAAAAATATCGCACTTCAACAACATTTGGCCAAATTATAGCTATAATATCGCTGTAATATCGATAATATCGAGATGATGAAGACTGTGAAAAATTTGAAGAGTTATTTACACAAACACCCCCCTGAGGTTTCTTATGTTTTCACAAAACCCCCTTAGGTCTCAAAAATTACACGAACACCCCATGAGGTTTCAGTTTGTTTTCACAAAACCCTTTTTTGTTGATTATTTGTCCAAAAATTGATGACTTGAAATAAAAACGTATGCAAATGACAAAATTAACCTCAATGAAGTATATGCAATCTAATCTCAAAGGCCAACTTTGTCATTTGGAGAATTTTTTGTATAAAATCAATGAAAAGGAGTTTTGTGAAAACAATTTAAAACATCATGGGGTGTTCTTATAATTTCTAAAACCTCAAAGGGTTTTGTGAAAAAACAAAAAACCTCAGGGGATGTTAGTGTAAATAACTCAAATTTGATGCAATGCTATATAATCAACTTAAATCAGGTAAACCTATCATGCAATGCATTTCCTTCCAATTTTTTGTGATGAAGTAATAGATAATTGACTAAATAAATATCCTCCAAAGTTTCAAGAAAAATTTCCAAGTTTTTTTTTTACAATTTCCATGGTTTTTATTTCATTTTTCTTGATGTCGATAATTTCCCGATATTTCCATTGAAATTTCTGTGTTTTTGAACTATCGATATTTCCGAAATCATCGATACTTTAAACCTTGATAGAAAGTAAGTTATAATAGGTACATCGTACACTGAATGCAGAGCAATTTTAATTTGCAATGTTTAGACCTTTTTATCAACTCCTTAGGAAACATATTTACAGTACAACTTTAACAATTACTTGCCATTTAAAAATGACAATTATTTCATTAAATTTAAAATTATTATTCTAAATCTGTTGGAAGTACTATGTGGTTGGGGGCAAGCCAAACCCCGAGCGGGGATTAATCCTCCCCTTCGGGTGTGGGGACACCTCGTGATATTTACCCCCCCAAAAAAAAATTATCATTCCAAATATACACAACATTAATGACGTTAGCTTAATTGGTAGATTACTATTAAAATTAATTTTTGTTTATTTTATATATTGGCCAATATTCTTTAAGTATCCACTAAGAGTCTAAGACCCCCTATATATACTAATGCATATAGGCCAGAGTTCGCACAAAAATTATTACTTCCTTTGATTGGTAAAGCTGGAGGTGAGCTCTAGTTGGTCGATGATGTACCAAAAAACTAGTTGGAGAGTTTGCTTCTCAAATTAGCTTTCTGGTAAATCATTGATTCAATTAGAGCTTAATTCCATTGAAAAGTTTGATGTTGATGTCAACGTTGCTTATTCCTGAAGATGAATTATGGTCGATATGTGATGCACCCAAAAACTATAGTGGAAATTTTCTGCCTTTAGTTTTCTGGTGAATCACGAGTTTGATTAGAGCTCAAGTTTCAAGAAGCTACACCATGACCGTAGATCTTTTGCATTACAGACTTCACCCTTTACCCTCGTGTTTTAATTTTAATTTTATCTTTGTTTGGATGGGCATCGCCCAATGTTTGTTCTACCTATCTTCATCTATTTTTCAACAGATTTTGCTAGATATGACTAATCTTTTTACACAGTAAGCATAAAAAAATAATGGGGAAAAAAAGATATGAGAGTATATATGAGAATCAGGCATAGGAGGTTGAGATTTGTTATGTGATTTGGTATATATATCACACACTCAAAAGTCTCACACAATACACCATTTAATGAAATACATTTAAATCAGTAAGTTTTTTAATATCACCGTACTTTTCTTATCTTTTAAAAATCCTAATTGAATACCACCAAACTTTTATTGATTACTTAAAAATTATAATTGAATATCACTGTACCTTTAAGCTTCAAAACAATCCATTAAAATCTCAATTGAATACACCCTCCTTAATAAACTTTCAATTTTTCATGTCATTGTTGTTGTAATTACTATATATAAATAATTTCAAATTCTCAATATAGAATATAATTACATACTTTGTCTGTGGTATAGATTTCAAATTCATATCTGAACCTTACAAATTCGTATAGTTTAAAAAGGATGGTAAAATTTATAGTCCAAAATCCACTTGATTTCAAATTAACCCTTTTTTTAAGAGTGCTGCTATTTCCACCCACCTATCTTATTTTTCCACCCACTTTATCTTTCCACCCACTATATAAATTTGGAAAAACATAATCATATTTTTCCACCCACCATTATTCCTAAAATACCCTTTATAGTGCATCCCACCTTTGTTTTTGTAAATCATCCATATGAATTTAAATACATAACCCGAGTTTGAGAGTTGTCTGTGTAGATAGAAATTGAGGAATTGAAACTAACTTCAAATTTGGGAAGAATTGAAAACCATAAACATTGCATCACAAATCCAATGGCGGGTAACAAATTTGTTTCCTTGTATTTCAGTTTCTTTGTACGTTTTTACTTTTTTTTTTTTTTTTTTTTTTTTTTTTTTTTGTGGTTGCGTGGTTTTCCTTTTTGGAAGCCTAGCTTTGTACGATCTGTTTGTCCTCTTCGTTAATGAAAGCCTACTTTGATCAAAACAAAAAAATCCAATAGCGGGTAACAAGAACTTGCAGAGAGAGAGAGAGAGAGAGAGAGAGGCTGAGTTAGGTCAATAAGGAGAGGGTAGGGGTGGGTGGCGGTGACGCGAGGGGGTAGGGTGGGGGTAAGGAGATGGTGGGGTGATATGGAGAGGGCTGTTGGGGATGATTTTTTATTTTTATGAAAAATTGGAGATGAATTTTTTATTTTAAAGCTTTTTCCTTTGTTAAAGTTTTTTTTATAAAATATTTACATTTTACATTTTACATTTAATTTCATTATTTTTAACTTCATATTAAATATTAAATATTTTTTCCTAAGTCCATAGAAGTCATTTTATAAATGGGTAAATTTGTCTTTAAAATTTTGAAGATAAGGTGGGTGGGGAAATAGGACAAGAGGGTAGAAATAGTAGCACTCTTTTTTAATTAGGAAAAATAGCCTTCATTGATACTGGAAAAAACCAAGTACAATCACCAAGAAAAACTGAGATGGTGCAGTTTTCCTCCTTTGGAGATTTTTTAAAGCAAAGTTTTAATGAGGCTAAATAAACCCATTTGATTACAAATATGGTTATGAACTGGCCCTGATTTTGGATCATATTTCAATCTGATTTTTTTTCTAGACATGTGTCACTTTTGGGCCTTAAATCGATTCCCATGCAAATGCAAATAGATGGTTTCATAACCTGATTATATTCCGATTTTGATAATTCATTACCCTAATAAATCAAGTATTTTTAGTAAAATATTAATAAATGAATTATGAATGAGTTTTTTTTTTAATTGTGGGTGAGAAATTTTTGGAAATAAAGAAATAAAGAAAAGAAAATTGACTATGAATGTTAATTCTTGGTTTTTTAGAAATTTAATTCGGGGCAAAATGTACTAAGTTCGTACCAAACGTTTTCTGTTGGATGGTTGCGTTTTTATGCAAGATTCAAACTCTGATTTGCTTTTTCTTAAATTAAAAAAAAAGGTTTGAGTTTCTCGTTATTTTCCTTTCTCCAAGACCAAAAGCTGAAGATATTTGCTTTGGTTTCTGTCAAATTAAATTTTGAAATTCTTCTTCATCAAATTTTTTTTTTGAAATTCTTGACAACGAAGATGAAATGAGTAAAGGCAATTGAAGAATTAGAGATGGCGAGAAGCTCTGCAGCATCCATAGCCTGGTCAGCTATCAGCCTGTATACACAACTGAGCTGAAGTATGATACAGAAATGTTTCATCTGAATTTATGTGATGTTTTCTTTCTTTTTTCATCCGCAGGGGGAAAATACGAAGAAAGGCTAGTTGGTGCATAAAATTCTTAATAGCGGCTTCAATTATAAGTTACAAATCTTATCACACTCCAATACAAATTATTGTACACTCCAATACAAATTATTGTCATTGCCCTGTACTTTCAGTATAATTTCACCTACACATAACTCAATCTTATAGGACAATAAGTTGTTTGGCTTAAACCCTGAGATCAACATTCTGCCATAGGAAACACAGATCCAATTCTGTCTCCGAAGCGATAGCATTTAATGTTAACTTGGTATGGACCCAGCTCAATATGGTTGTCCTCTCCACCCATGAAGAAACACAGGGTGTACAATGCAATTTCAAATTCTGGGCTCACTCCAACTAAAGTGCTTGATACAGCTTTCAAAACACCGTTCCATTCGAACTGGATCGTAAGCAACTGGGTTTCAGAGTCTGGCTGCAATTGCAATTTAGTAGACATAATACTTTCCAAGTCAGAGCAGGACAAAAATTCATATTCAAGAATGGCAGGTTTCCAAAAAAAATATATATATGATGAGATGATGCTAAAAGTTCAGTTCCTTCCTCACGGGGCAGCAAAAATAGGGAAACCATTCTTTACCATAAACTGAACATAAAAGGAAGTTCTGTTCGAAGCTAAGCTCTGAATTTGCTTCCACAGTAATGAATTCTTCAAGAGTCTCAATGAGATTATTAAGATATTTAATGTTAAAATATGATTTAGCATGTTTGTTAGCACTGGAAATAGAAACAAAAAAGAAAGACAAATATCTTTGCGCAAGTCATCAATGCACAGCCTCAAGTCTCAAATTGTGAGACCTTCATGAGTTATTCTTGCATCTTTCTACAGTTGGAGGGAAGTCATTGCATTACTTATCATTTACTTCTCAGTTAATAATTTCTTGAATGTTTTGTTACTTCATATTCCATAAGGAGTCCATAAGGAGTTCAGTTAAACATAATATCATAATTAAATACCCTTAAATGTGATGCAAGAAAGTGTAAGAAAGCTTTATCTCGTTTCAAGTAATCCCATTTCCACTATCTTGTAGTCTCGTAGGCAGAACACTTGATAGAATTACTTACAGTTTGCCCACGTCGACGGGGGAAAATATAACCTTGATAGTCAACTCTTCCTTTTGCTTCTTCAAGGTAAAACTGGGAAGATATAGAATAAAGATACTTAGCATTCACGAGTAAGACCACTTTAGATAGATGGGGAGAGAAAAGAAAAGGAGACAAGAAAATAACACCGAACACACATCTCAATTAACATCATATTTATGTTGACATGATAAGATACAATAAAAATGCAAAATATAGGTAAAGAGTAAGTCATAGAAGACAACCTGAAGCCAGTTGTGGAAGCCCGAAACCTCTTCTTCACCACGTTGCTTAATTTCTCCAACAAAAACGTGTTCAAAAGCAGAGGAGGAAGCAGATGTACCACCACGGCCATAGAGATCAAACCAGAGAGTGGTCAATGTTCTTTTAAAATCTTGATAGCTCTCAGATAGAATGCCCTTGCGTGAGAGATACTTGTGAAGATATTTAATGGGAGCAGTTCTGCTGATTTCTTCTATGAATGCAGCCTGCTCTTGCTTCTCCTCAGATGTGATAACTTCTTTGCACCCCTCATTTGGGTTGTAATTATCTAAAAGAGAACAGAAACGAGAAAAAGTAGGTCTCCTGAATATATCTTCACTCAGCCAGGTAAATAAGCTGCCTTCTGCCAAATCTTCCTTTTGGTAGACCTTCTTCCCTCCACCACAGTCAATTTCATAGTCCTTTCCAGGCACTAAACGGTTTAAATCAAGTTCCCAAATTTTACTGCAAGCTCGTGACAGATCAGAAAGCTCTTCTTCAGAAGGTTCTATTTTAGGACCTACTTCAGCCTCATCAGAGTATTTTTGCTCAGTGGAAGGCCGTTTATATCCATTCCACTGGCCCATCTGAATCTGTTGATTTTTTATTTAGCGAGCATTACATAAGGAGATTACAAATTCATTTTTTTAAAACTTAAATTAATAAGACAAGACCTCTAGGAAATAGAATAGATCAGAATGTTATGAACTTATAATATTGCATAGTCAACAAGGAAAAAAAGGAAAAGTAGCAGAAGTCTGTAATTCATATAATTCAAGATTAATTTCTAATAGCTTCAACTCAATAGAAGTACAAGTTAGTTAATGCCCTACATGGATATTGGATGAAACTGTTTCAAGGCTACAAGCCCAACTTATCTAGGAAAAATGCAGCTAAGAAACCAATCTACTGAAAAAACAAACTATAACCCAACATCAAAAAGTTAAGACCAAACTTTTTGACAGTTTACAGATTATGCTGCCCCCAGATAATGAAAATGGAACCAATATCTGTAGGTGCCTTTTTGATGTTTGATAAACTCAAACGAAGAAAACAAACCTTGTGTGGTTGTTGCCTTGGAGGCCTCTTTCCAACAGTCTCCCAGCCATCCTTATTTTCCTCTTCATCCTTCAACATGGATAATAAAATATAACCAAAATGTTCGAAATGAATCCCACTAAATTAAAATTAATCAGATAATTAAAATAAGGCAAACCTTCCTCCTTGAGTAGTTTTGGTTATAACCATGTCGTCCACCATCATCATTCCTTTCATATCCCTCATGTGCAGCCTGCATTTGAGATATCTGTGAGGATATGACACATGAAGAGATACAAAGGACATTAAAACCCACAAAACAAAAAGGTCACTTAAGTATGATGATGAAGATCATAAGTTCTTTCGAAACCACGAATTCTTTCTTTCATTATATCATCCATATGATAATCAATAGGGAAGCCTGATCCTCTATGAAAAGGAAGATTATCGTTGAATTTCATTGTTCCTTATGCTTCAGTCATTAAATTTTGGATATTATGTACAAAAACCTAAAGATGTTTTCTTTCTAGAAAATGGGTTCTTCAGATTTAGAACAATGATGTTCAACAAATCCAACCTACCACAAATCCAAATCCCATAACAAAATTTCAAACAAATAAGTAAATTAACTACTTAAAATATACAATTCACCTTGTGGGGTCGCCTTGAAAGTTCCGAATCCACATTGTCCCACTCTGCACGCCCCAAATGACTCTGTTCCTGCAAGTTTTCACACTTGCAGTTCACAGTAATTTCACAGTAAACAAAACCAAAACCCAAAAACCCCAATGCAATCCAAACCAAACCTGTCGATTCCAATGACTCTGCTTGGACCCATGTGGGCGATCACTGTCATGCTCATCTTGCTCCTCCCCGGACACTACCTGCGCATTTTAGCAGGTACAAGCAACACCAAAATTCAACTCTTTAACTTGTGATCTAAGATCGAGAAATTCAAAAGGCTTTTGAAAAATAAGAGTGGTGGTAGCTTACCTGAGCCCAGGTGGATCTGGACTGTTCCTCCCGGTCCCGTGGGCCCGGATCTTCATTCCTGTTCTCGTCGCGACCGAGCGCCACATCGATCAAACCCTTGATCAGACCCTCCATTGAATTTCACAGATGGAAAGGTGAGAGAGATCCGAAAGGTTGAAGAAGATGAAGGTAGTTAGGAGTGAAGGAGTGGCGGGTAATGGCAACTTTTAATATATCTTATATTTCATTAAATTAAAAATGGAAGAAAATAATTATGCACTTTTTATGTGAAAACATTAATAATATTTTTTCATTAGGATATTCTGTGAGTTTGTTAACAAATTCAGTTGTAAGAGCATTTGTCTCGAGATCGAGAGTTAACAAATCAATTATAATATTTTGCTAATTGAGGTGGTACGATCTCATTGTGAATATTATAATAAGAAGTCAATGCAAGACATACATAAACCCCTCAACACGGATAAGAGTGTCGGCAAATTTGGTGGTTGCCATACAAAGCATTCATTGCAGTTTGCAAAACTATTTTTTGCGAGGCTTTTCCTTCCTTCAAACCAAAAAAGCCTTTTCCTTTTCTTTATTTGCGGACAGACTCGAGACACACACATTTATGTGCAGGGCTGCTTCCCGTCCCCAGTGCACTTAGCACGGGCACTCACATATTCCTTTTTGTGTGTAAAGAGTTTTCACATCTGTACGTTCAAATTTGTCACGTATTTTGTTGCTTCAAGCAACAGTGGGTGCGACCGCAAGGGCGCTTCTTCAAGTGGTGGTAGTGATAGAATTGCTTTAAGGTGGAATTATGCAAGCAAATTTCGATACGCTTGTAAAATGAATCTTCAACACTTCACAATGTTAAATACTGGAAAAAATATATTTAATTAACAATTGTTTCAAGTGTGATTTGACTACCCAACGAATTGAAATGGGCCCAATAAAATGGCAGAAGTCATCAAAAAATAATTTCTGGGCAGATGAGTCCTTATTTAGAATTATGAAATTTGACAATCTGTTCTCCCATATTTGGTAAGCATTGTATCAACCTCGAGCCGAAAATCAACTGGCAATGGATTATAGAGAGACATCATAGTGATACAAGTTGCCTCAACTATCAGATGCAAATTGCATAAAAAACTATAAGAAGAGAGAAGACATGCTATACAGTACTATACACTCAGAATTTGATGTATGATCAAGCCCTTTTTTTTTCCTTTTCTTTTTGGTTGAAATTTAACTAGCAAAATTTGGAAAGGCCTTGCAATATAAACCCACATTTCAGGTCTCTTTTAGTGACTCCAATAGAGGCTGAGGATCATCAAGAACCCTCATAGGTTTCCAGTCAGATTCTTCCTTGGCTTGTCTTAGAGCCACAAAGTGAAGAGCATCGCTGTGGACTTGATAAATGTGGCATGCCCACGGGTAAGAATCTGGAGCCGACCAAACCTTTTGCTCTTCAAATTCCGTCTCTTCAGCAAGTGATTCAGCTATGCAGTACACTACATCAAGTTCGGGTTCAACAAATCTAGCCACTGCAATGCATCCAGGAGATACATAACCCTCCGGGGCCCGAGGATGCCAAATCGATATCGGTGTTGTGTAGTCATCCATGCAGTTCCTCCATACCTGCATATGTACATATATTAACCATTTATATAATAGATGACCAAAGAGAGGTCATCAATATTTGACCCGAAAAAAAACCATTCTATAATAGGAACCATTAAGCTTATCAGAAAACTTCAAGCTGCATTGGGCTCATCATAGTTCAATGCCATACGTAATCAAAGTAGTCACCACTAACTGGAGTGATAAGACTATATTGAACAAACTTAATCTCAATCCAAATGAGTGAACGATTTATGATCAGATTTTCCAATATCCCCCATTTTCATTCCAATTGTTGTTATGTGACAAATCAAATGGTGTTTTGACTATTTCACACATGACTTGACTGTATATGAAAAGAAAACATACATATTTCAACTGAAGATGGGGGCACAAGAAAACACCACAATTCATCGATCACTCTCCCAGGAAGTTATATTGAGAGAGAAGCCATACTACAATGGGGCCAAACAAGGACCTAGAAGTTCTAATAATCCTAGAGTTATATCGAGAGAGATGACCTAGAAATGTTGACAATCCTAGACACTAGCCTAACTAGGTTATACCCAGATGAAAAACATACCTAACCAGGTTTTACATTCGTGATTTAATTATAAATTTCTTACCAGGTCATAACCAACTGGAGGTGCAAACAATCTGTCAACCTTACGGTAAACTGCGGCAACATTTGGAGGATGGCTGCCAATGTGAGCAATATCACCAATGGAGACATAACTGGAAGAAAAAAAAACACTTCAAATTTGGCAATGATAACAAGTGAGTTAGCAGCATCTGGTGGTCAAATGCGTACTTTTTTTTTAATTGAAAAGAAAAGCAAACAGGATATACAAACAAACCACAAACAGAAATTACAACATGGAATGGAGACGATCAAAGTAGAGGCAGCAGCGCAGGGATATATCCATACTCCACCCAATTATTCAGTTCTTGAAAGTACATGAACCAAAGAGGATGGGAGAAATGCATACTTTCAGGAGACTGAAATTAGAATATAAATTGAAACCCAGGGTTCTACTTTCTTGCAACATATAGCATCTTGATGGCACCACTTGAGACGTGAATTTCGTTTTTGTAAATCACATTATATAAAAGGCAATAAAAGAGAACCACAAACGACCATTTTTGTCTTGTCTTGACTTTTCTCCTTTGATTGGGGAAAAGTGGGATAGGAGGGGTGTGAGTTTAAACCTGTGATATTCCCTAGCCGCCAAAGCTTTAGCTCAGCCACAGAAAAAGCATTTCCTCAACATTCCAGTCCCCTTCAGTTGATCAAGAATGTAAAGGAAGTTTCTCAAACTTAGTAAGGTTTGGTAACAAGTAGCCTTTAAACAGTATCCTAGTGGCTCAAATCATGTCCTGACAGAAACTTGGGGGTCTTTTAAAGAAAATGTCAATATTCATATAAATATTAACAAAGAAAGAAACAACAGTGCTTTAATTGTGGGAACAGAGAATTCACATGAAAATTCCTACTCCAAACTACATAGACCTATGACTAATGCATAGAAAGATGCAATTATAGTCGGGAAAGGATTCTACAACTTGGCCATCAAGAATTGAACTACACAAGTATTGGCATTCAAGATCTCACACCAAATAAATAAATAAATACAAATATATAGTCACTGATAAAATAGAATTAAATGCAATAAACATTATAAGGTTTTCAAGAAAAATAGAAAACAAAACAATGATCATAATTACCCGTCTGGACAAATGGGTCTCCAAATGCTACAGATTCCACCATCTCCCGAAACCTGAACGTATGAAATAACGTTTCATCTAAGACTGCACCACCGCAGGGTTCTAAACTCTCGACCAGAAGACAATAAAGTTTCAAAACTGGACACAGGTACAGCAGGATGAACACTAAATTACCTGCTTTCTGCATAACGTGCATCGGCCTCTGGATTCTTGTTCGCTGCTCCAAATCTTTGAAAAGTTAATACTGTGTTTTACAAATCTCCTACCATCCAATGCAGAACTGTCTGATGGGAGCTCTCTCAGCCTGGTAATGGCCTTGTCCGGTAAATGATGTTCTCTCCCATCAGCTTCAGACCAGGAAAAGTACACATGTCGCTGGCTTGATGGAACCTGAGAATGGAGAATCATATTAGGGTTTGGTATATCCTACCTCCTCTACAGGAATTTATACTTTTGTACACTATTGACCTTCAGAATTATGCTTTTCATGTCAGACTGATATGCTTTCCACATCTTACGTACTACAGAACAGATCCTAAGAGCTTGGAGTTCTCGTCTCTCAGTTTCTTCAACACTGCACTTTATAACCCGTACAAAATTTTCTGATCTCCTAAAATTTTTGAGGTGGAGGATCAAGTGAGATGGCTGATTGCAGCCTGCTTTTGCCAACTCCATGGCCATAAGCTCTTCCCAAGGTACATCCCACATGATCTTGCAAGGTTTCTTATCCATTTTGTCTGGAGCCAAACACTAGAAGGGAAAGAAAAGAGACTGAATGTCAAGCAGACAAACTTGGTAACATACAACAGAGGCATCTATAGGCTATAGCAAAGACTGTTACTAACCTGAAGCAGCATGACTCGCTTATTGGTCACTAAAACAATTCGTTGGTAAGGCACAACAAAATGATCTTCATAATAATCGGACCAAGCAAACTTTGAGGGCTCCTTGAATATTTCAGTACAACCAAAATGCCGATGTGCTTCTGCAAGGTATAAAATCATCTACGAAAAAAAAATTTAAATAAATAAGAAGTGTACATTAAGATAATTGTGACTGACTACAGCTACACTCCTTTTCCTGAAAATGATAGACCTAGCTGACTTCTTTTGGGTTGAAGCAGTGTCAAACCAAAATACCAAACACTCACAACTTTTGTAGTTCAGAGGGTATGAATTAAAAGATACTTTTCATTCATATTTCACACAACATGTATTTCAAGCTTCAACAATGATTCATTAAAGTCAAGAATTAAAATCACAAAAACTCCATAAGGACTTCATCCTGAACTTTTAACCATCTCAGGCTCACAAACACCAAGTCATCAAATATTGTATGGATCATGTATCCTACTCACTCAGACTCGCAGTATTACTAATGCAAATAGTTCCATCCATCACTCAAGTCACCCTTCTCACCAGTCAACTCTCATCCTCTGTTCTGAAGTTTACAAAGTTAAGAAAAGGCTCATAGCTTCTCCGGCTAATGGGAGATAAAATTTCTAGTATTGCACATAGAATTTACGTAAAAGCGGTAACAAATTACCTGCCCAACAGCTTCTCTCTCACAATACTCTCTGAGTACAGCATCGGCCCGGAAAGCTCGGGGATTTCTAATTCTCTGGAAGGTTGTTTTGCTATTAAAAACCTCTAAGCATTTGGAACAACTTGCTCCAATTCCAACAACAGTCAATGAGAAGAAGTCTAATGCCCCACTGACTGGTTGCACTATCACTCCCACGAAAGCACGTCCAAGCCCATGAACAAGTCCTAAAAACCCATTCTGTCTAGCACTCTCTACAGGTTTTTTCACTACTCCAGACACCCCAAAAGCAACACCTTGCACAAATGCTTCTGTACCTTGCATAATTCCATCACCCACCCCAGTTATTCTCCTTGATGATACCTGAAACCATGTCAAAATTAGCCTTTTGTAATAGAAATGAACTGCTAATCTTTCTTTCTTTGTTGTTTTCTAGGTTAATATGAGAACTTACCTGCTTTGAACGTAGTTGCACAAATTGTCCATCAGTTGACAACTCAGCAAACCCTTTACTAAGAGATGCCAAAGTTGAACTTGTCATACCAAGTACATCAACCGCAAATATCAAATGTAAAGGATTATGGATCAGATCTCTCCAAATACGGTTACCAATGGCAGAAACAATGGAACTCTTCCGCATGAATCTGTCTCGATGCATCACCCTTCTAAGATGCACCTGCAGCAATGAGATATTAGTGTCACGAGCATAGCGTCCATCCCAATATTACCACTACATAATAGATTGGAAACATGTTAAGTCTACATATCATTTTGGCCATACAAATTGCTGCAAATTTAAGAATACTTACAAATGTGAGTAGGAAAAATTGATAATAAAAAAGTCAATACAAAAACTGGAAAGAAAATCATAGCATTCAACTATGGAACCACCCAATACGCACAGTAAAACACCCAGATAAGCCAGACAGCTGACCTGAATCTTGAACGCATTTCCGACAGCTGATAGTATGGGACTCCACACCCCTAGAACCCCATGAGGTCTTTCAGCCGGCGCTGTTTCCAATGCAACCTTCAGCCTAACTTCTGAAACATCTATTAGGCTGGAAAGAAAGGGGGAAAAAGATTAAGGAAACGTCACTCCCATAATCAAATCACAGAAGATTAAGTTCCTGCTAGTTGACAATACAATTCTATTTCCCATCAGTAGACAGAGTTATAAAGTTTGCCAGCCACTTTCAAAATAAGTAGAAAGATGACACTACTAATTCTAGATGTACTATTGCAACACGCATACTATACTGTGTTTAGTAGGTTTGGGGAAACCCAATAGTTGACGGGCAGCAAAGACGGAAAACTACAACCTGGCAGCGAGGGGGTTGGAGAAAGAATTATGAAGGTACCAATCCAAGGGGTAAAAAATACGAAGTCACTGAGAACCCTCACAAGAAAAGGAAACATAATTAATACTATTGCAAATGACAAATGGATATGGACCAAGTTTATTAATTTGCACATATGTATTATACACTGATACATAGTTTGAACACGAAAGTTGATTTTTAATAAATAAAAAAAGCCAAAGCCTTGGCATATGCACTCAACCACCCAAAAATAAGGATGTTGGAGAAGGAGAAAGCACAGTTCACTTCAGCACACCAGAATTATATCACTGCAAGTCCAATGAATTGCAGTTTTTCAGGACACAAAAACAAGCTGTGATACTTACTCAATGCGTAATTCAGGATCAACTTCTGTGACACTAGAACTTTTAGGTACACGATCTAACTGTAGATTATTGTAGAAATCCACCAATGCCCAAATTATTGGTTCATGAATATTAAGCCTCCAACACTTCTCAGTTACCTATCATGTCATCATAAAATTTGGTCAGAGCTTAGGCAAACATCTCACTGTTGCAATTGATACAGACCTTTCAGGCATCATGTTAAAAAGAATTACCCGTATATAAACATAAGGGTACACCTGGACACCATCAATATTTTCATTACGCATTGTTATTGTCATCTTGAACACTGGAAGATGCAAGTCAGAGTTCATTTCAGGAGCCAACAACACTGGCATCAATGTTAGAGGAAGCTGGTTGTCCAACTGCAGATGGCCCAATATGAGCTTGAACCTGGCAGAAAGGAACACAAATGTTTGGTGTAAGCATTATTTCTAATAAGCAAAGCAACATTTGAGTGATGATGGAGCTGATAACGCAGAGTTATAGACGGAAGATGCTTCAGTCATTAAAATCTAGCACACTTTCCACTATGGAGGCGGAAAACAGAAAAACTGATTAAAAAATTTCAATAATGGCAAATGATAGTCACATATACAAACAATAAAAATAAAATTCCAAAGCAATTTTAATTTTATTTACATCTACCCGTATTTTTGTTCACACATTTAAACAAAACAAGCTGTACAACCTTTTTCTCTTCTCTCTCTCTCTCTCTCACACACACACACACACAAATGTATCAACCTTTGTCTCTTCCATGTCTCACACACAAATGTATTAACAATCGTCAATAAGGATGTTCTCATCCCCAAAGAGTAGGCCAAACATAGAAAAATGTTGTTTTTCTTTAAAATAAAAAGAAACCTGTTAGTTTTCTTATGAATCTTTACTCTAGCTGAATGTTTCTACTGGCCACATAACCTCTTCAGAGCAATAACAGCTACAAGAAGCCACACAATTTGCTCCCAACCAAAAGGAATCTACTGCGCACATTGCACGTTTTAAAGAAACATTAGGGCTGGTTGAGTCTACTTACCATGAGAATACCATAAGGCATTAAGATGCTATTTCTTTATTAGAAATGGTCCGTACAGTTCACAGCTTCAGATAGTTATCTTTGTGGAAAGTTATTTTGGTGCGTTCTTGTACTCTCATTTTCATCTTGGCGCTTCATTATTTTCTAGCTTTCCATCGGTTTATTTGTGATGCCAGTGGGATTTATTCCCAACAAATTTGTCATGCAATAACGTCCCTACATTTAATATTTAAGAAAATGCATCTATAATTCATATATATTTCCTATAACTAGGGAAATGCCTGTAAACATCAGATGATTCAAACTTTATTAGAAAACTGTTTTATTAGGGTTTTGATTCAAACTTTCATACTCACAATACTTTCACAGCCACAGTTCACCAAACACTTGGTTGGTTTACTAAGGCTAATTTTTCTCACAACATACTGAAAGTGGTATTTTAAAATTCACAACAATACCAAACAGGTCCTTGATTCTATAAACTATCAATATGACATTCTTAAGTATTGAAATGATTCTTTTGGGCATGCAAAAGAAATGATTCTTTTGGGCACGCAAAAGAAATGATTCTTTTACACTGCTTCATATTTATTGTATCCTCTATTGGTTTCATAAGTGAGGTAACTGTCAGTCAAGAGTCCTAATTAATGTATTCAATAGCTCCTTTTATTTGATAAACCTGTTTCACATAACATGACAACTGACTCACATGTTGAAGAAAATGTTACAGGAGTTTAAGAAGGTGATGCTCTTACCTGGCCGTTGTCCCACCATCATAACCAGTTGAATATGATATGAAGACTCTCTCAAAATACAAGTAGGACACCTCTTTTGGTCTATGGTCTATAATAGAGACCCCTACAACTCCAAACTCAATTATAAGCTCCACAGGTGTGGAACCATTATTTTGAATGGTGTTTGGCGTGTGGGAATGCCCCCAATTTCCAGCAAGTTGCCGATGTGAACTTGTCCCTGAAGTTGTGGCGTTTGTGAACCTTGCAACCTTGATATCACTGGTTTCTATAACGTGAAATTGTAATCCAAGTCCCTCCTCTGCATAACATATCCCAGTCCTTTCCAAATCGAGTTCCCAAGGTCCAATTTCGAGCTCACTGTCAACCTTAGCTTGTATGAATTTTTGGCCATAAGGATCCTCCCATGAAAATTTGTTGTCGAAAGAGGTGCTATGGGAATCCAGGCATCTTCACCAAAACCCGATTGACGAATGCTAATTGTTTTGCTGTCTGTTCTGTTCTCAATTCTGACGATGCAAAGGTTTAATAGGTTAGTCACATCTCTCTCTCTCTCTCTCTCTCTCTCTCTCTCTCTCTCTCTAAATATATCTAATTATATATATAATATGTTTGTACATATATATATACACACATTAAATCTGTCTCTGTGTGTGTGTGTGTGTGTGTGTGTGTGTGTGTGTTGTGCATGTACAAACACACAAGTACCTGATAGGACCATTGGTTGATCCAAGGCGGAACAGAACGATGAAACGTGAGCCTTCTTCATAGCCCCGAATTTCTGTTCTCAAAAATGTCCTAGTACCACAATGCTTCCTCAAAACAAGAGATATGGTGTCTTCCTTTACAATTTGAACGGGAAAATGACCAGTCGGTGTCTTCTAATCGAACCTAGAAATGTAACAGAACAATATAGTAATAAAATTTGCCAAAGTGTGTAAGATAAAATCTCTTGATCGTGACAATAGTTAAAAGAAAAATTCTGAATAGTTGGTTGATAAAATGCAAACCTCATGGAACTTGGAAGGAAAATTGAAAGTTCACTAAGGATGAAATCAAGATTGCACTTCTACATAGTTAATTTTGCACACTTACCCTCAATCTCATGAATAGCACCTTTTCTATGACCTTATACAGACGTGTGACTGAACAAATGGGGCTAGTTATTTTTACTCTCAATGACTGGGTTTTCTATGGTATGTAACAAATATAAGTTATACTAGTACAAGCTTTAACAACTTGGTGTAGAAAAAGTTCCCAGAAAACCTTCAATAAGTCAACTTTGACAACATCCCAAAAATCTTGAGAAACCGCCATCTCATCTGGATCATATGTTTCAAACCAGTCAAACTCAGATTTTCTAATTTCATTCTCATCGAAAGGTGTTCCCAGCCAACTAGCTTTCTCCACAAAAATTGAGCACCAATCCAGTTCTTCCATCATAAATGCCACCTTTTCATCTTCAGTGCAGAGCCAATCAAAGAGTAATTACTTCACATTCACAACTACCTCCACGATCTCTATAATGTTACCCTTTCCATCCTCAAACTTATTTGTCAGACTGGTTCACCCTCCTACGTTCCTAGCGCTAGCCTACGCTCCTATGGTCCTACCGCTTTTTTTCCTTTTGCCTCCAAGAAAATTCCCTTAAGATTCATATTTGAATTTGAATTTATTCCTAATTTCACATCTCTTTCTTCTCAGCTCTCCAGGAACACTGTTTTTCTGCTTTTTATTTTTTTTTCTTTTCTTTTATGTTCTAAGTTAGTTATATTTCTCAAGTCATGTTAAGCAATGCAAAAATGCTCGGACTTGAGAAGGAGTGTTGCAGAACAAAGTATATTGTAAATAAATTATAAGAATATTTGGTTTTCAAGTCAGGTTGGGATTGTGATCTAATTTCTTCAGTCAAGTGATTTGGTTGTTAATTAGTTTCCTACTAGTGCTACGATGAAATTTCCTAAGTGATTAGGTTGCACCTTATTTGGATCCTTTTAGGATTAAGATTAATGTACCTCATGCTCCCTTATTTTTCTCAACAATGGGCATAAACTTTAGGGTTAAGTCTATAGGAGGGTCACGTCAACAAGTAAAGATACAAGGTTGATTGGTAGATATGTCAAGACAATAGTATTATAACAATATGCACTCCACTAACCTGAAGTTTATCAGGTCCGTCTGATTTACGATGTACAAATGAGACTCTTGAATCAGTTGTTCGAAGGACCTTTGGCTCATCTTCATTGCACAACTTAATAAATATGTCCTGACCAAGTCTGTTGGTAAAAGTCATATATGGTCGCACAGAAATTACCTGGAAAGAGGGCAAAGAGTAAATGACTAATACAAAGATTCATTGCAATCTCTCATATTTATAACTACCTTGGTGGGAACAGATTGATATAGGCATGGTTTCGTTGTAATAAAAAGCCTCATGCAATTGCCTTCACCATCATAAGCATAGAGATCCAGTGACCCATCCTAAAAACAAGAAAAGGGAAAATCTTAACAAGACTTCTTTACCAATAATGTCTAAATTCAAAGTTAATATTGATTGACATCTACCATGTCACCAAGGGGTGAAAGATCTTTAACAGGTCCAAACTGCTCCGTGCCAGATTGATCAATGGACACCGCAAGGCCCAACATTTTAAAGTTCAAAGCTGAAGCAATTGTATGGCCTTCATGTATTTCCTCTTCAGTTATTTCCTCTAGGATAGCTTCATTGTTCTTTTTAGATTCAAGTGGACCACCAACCTTGCGTGTATGTTTCTTTCCTTTTATATCTAGAAGCCTAAATGTGAGAGGGGGACACCTAGCAATTGAATACCAATAAGGAGCATAGACTCTAACGAGCTTAGCCTGCAGTGGTCGTTCTTGGTTAGAGTTCTGTTCAAGAATGATTTGAACAATCCTGCAGAAACAATACCTAGCAAGATTAGACTATAAAAGAAACAGACTTCAATAAATGTACAAAAGAGCTAAGATATTCAATACAATATATTATGCAAATTATTCAATTTGAAACCTTCCAGATATCGAACTTCTCAGACTTATGGTTTTTGACGGAACTTCATGAGGATGTGATAAAAGAACAGCCTCCTGCAAACGTATAAATGAAATGGTCGGATTTACAAACATTTTATGCCAAACAAAAATATCAACATAAGAAAAGAGCAAGGACTAGATTGGTCATGAAAGCTTACATGTATGGGCAGCCACCCTCTTTGTGGAAGCAGTGAAAAAAACAAAGGCTTTCTTATGTCAGCATTATAAACATCAACAGTTTTTCCTGGAAAAAACACTCCTCTGGAGCAGGCAACAAAGTTACCACTTTCTTGCATCTCAAGAACAGAAAATTCAGCAGCAAGTGGAATAAAATTGGAGACGCATAACGGGGCCTTGATTACAAGATTCCAATCCTGGATAGGATCAGAATGAATGTCTTTTGCAATTTCTGTTGCTTGTACACTCATACAAAACCACAACTTATGCAGAACACTTGAAGAAGTACCACTTATCTGGGTGCAATACAACAGTTCCTCTGACTCAGTGAGAGATGACACACTTATCCCGGAACATAGTTTTGACTTACTAGAATCCTCTGCTTGTTCAGACCCATCCACCACTGAACTCCAAGAATATTCAATAGGATTGCTGAGATTGGATGGCCTTAAACGCAAGACATACATTCCAGGTTGTGCTAACCCAGATAGAGGAAGGGATATCGTATCTCCAGGTTTCAAAATTCCAATATGTATTTCTTGATTTGTAACATTTTGTTTTCTATTCCTGATCCATCTCCTTTGCCTTGCATGGTTTACAAACCCTAAGGGATCAAATGACTCTGGCCATTTTAAACTATCAACATCTGGAGCATAAACCCAACTGTCAGCAGTGTTAACAGATGCCATATCCAAATGCCAATCATCAACCCATTCCCAACCTGGTGGTAACTCAACAGCAGGAATTCCCTGCATTACAGACAGTAATCAGAAACAAGCTAACGGCTCCAGAATTACTATTCCAACCTGTCTAATAATGCCAGAGACAATAAAGGAGTTAACCATCCCTAAATCAATATGTAGAAGTGAATTAGATATATTCAAGACCAATGTGAGTAGGTTGCACAACAGTTTAGAGTGGAGTGGGTTTGACCGAGAAATTGCTGTGTTCACCGAGGACCCTTTTGTAGGGTGGTTTACACTTTGGAGATGTGCAGTTTTGGTTGGGGTAAATGAATAAAACATTCTCTGATGACAGGATGGAGGAGGTTTTACTTTGGATAAGAGCTGGCTATCTATGCTAATAAATTTAGAGATATCCCCTTTAGTGTAACTCGTCTTGATTGGCTAGAGCTGTTGTAATTTTCTTGTTAAGGCATTTGTTGCCGCTTTTGCAAGTTTGCTGGACTTCTCAATCTTTCTTTGTATCAGTTTTTCTCTTTTATAAAATTTGTTGTTCTCTAATCCAAAGAATCACAAAGTATACTACCAATCCATATAAAAATATAGTTTACAGATACTATAGCTTCCAATTTTGGATTAGAATTGGAAATAAAAGTAAAAAACAAGGCAATAATAAAACACGAAACCATATTGTAGTTTACATCAAGCATGGTAAGCTTCATTAACAGAATTGAAATTCAATGTGAAAAGCCTTGCATAGAAGAAACAAAAATGACTAGATCAAGCTACATGAGTTACTAACACATGCCAAGAACAACTTCAACTAATATCTAACCTGATGAGATCCTCCAC
Organism: Prunus armeniaca; assembly: GCA_903112645.1. NCBI lineage: Eukaryota > Viridiplantae > Streptophyta > Magnoliopsida > Rosales > Rosaceae > Prunus > Prunus armeniaca. Next base: position 4,741,240 of record CAEKDK010000005.1, on the reverse strand, counting down.
TTTCGAAGATATCTTGGCTTGGTTGAACCATGTAGCCAATCCAGCCACTGCCTGGGCTGTATTTTTCAGCTTCAAAGAACTCATCAGTCTGAAGTTTATTGCTGTGAATTTGTAAACCTTCAGGGGTACTTTCGTTATTTGTTGACGTCGTCTCTTCCATGGAAATTTTTGATGCAAGGCACAAATCAAGTACAAAATCTGTACTGTTACGTACCGAAACAAGAGACCTAATATTGACATATCGGTTGCCATCCTTCACATGTACTTCACTAGCAACAACATCATTCCCTAACCGCCAACAGGCAGCTGGTGCAGCATAGTTCAACCTCACAGTAGTCCACGGTCCTTCCTTGCTTGGACTGATCTGAATAAATCCAGATTTTCTGTTACTGTTATCTGATTGATCGCTTATCTCAGCTTCAGATCTTGGTGACAAGAGCACAGCACATCTGATTCTACCACTCGACGTTTCACCATTATTTCCCTGAATCACAGTTGACGTAAATATTATAAGGTTTAAAAATATACTTGTCAGTAAATGCTTGATCAATTTTTACCCTAGAAGGAGGCAACACTACATGTTTTGCCACAAAACAGATACGACAAGTAAAAAGGATATTACTAAGATATGAGAAAGAACTCTACCGTAGAATTTGTCGAGGATAATTCAACCCAGTTCCATTTGTTCACACTATCATATGCGTATGAATCATCATGGACATTCCCTGCAATCTGCTTTAGAGGGGCTGAAAAGAATCCAAGAGGGACCCCTGTAAAATTAAACATGAAAAGTGAAATGCATCTTGTCCAAAATAGATAGTTTGATAAACAGAGGAGAAATAATGCATATTTTCCTTAAGTACTTAACTTAGCAAATAAGAAGGCTATAGTTGACATTTTCTACAGAGGCTTAACAGAGAGTATCTTTATAACATAGATATTCCCTATGGCATGCAGATTAATAATAAACTTAGCAGTTTTGTTCCCTATCGTGTATTAACTTTAAAAACAACAGATTGAGTAAGGGAAAAAAGAAAAAGCAGTACCTTTCCCGAGCTCCGTGACAATTAGTTCCACCGAGTAGTAATCCTGCACAAATTTGGATAGAATAGGTTGAGGTGGTCACCAAATGGTGACAGAGTATGAAAATAGGATGTTACCACCAAGAAGAAGGCTACTTTATGCTCATACAACTTCCAAACAAATGACATATAACATAGGCAAAAGGATGTACGGTTGATACTGTGAAATAACCACGCAAAAAAAAAAAAAAAAAAAAAAAAAAAAAAAAACCACCAAAAAACAAAAAAAAAAAAAAAACAGAGCAAAAAACAAGCATCAACCTCGTTTAAAAAACGAATCATTTATGATGCGCCAAATTCAGATGGTATAACTAGTAGGCACTATATTCATCAACAAGCAACATTAATATCTATCATTTGAAAAGTATGAAAGCTGAAATTTAACATGTGACGTGGGGTTAAAAAAAATTGACTTAGCTTGTCTTAGCAACCAAAGGGAATGAAATTGTTCTCAAATTATATTTTAGGTGAACAGATGTTACACAAATTTCTTTGCACAAGAATAAAATTTATTTATAAAGTGCCCAAGGGGGTGTGAAGCCCTTCTCCTCCATATACAGCAAAACTGAACATGTTGAGTTGAAGAGTCATGATTTAACAAAATCAAATTTTGGTGATAAGAGATGTGAAAACAAATGTGCAAAGACCTCGCACATGTAAAAGAAGAGCAGTTATTTAATTGGGAAGAAATTGTTAAGAGAAAAACATTCTACATACTGGATCATCAACTTTAAAGAAAAAAATTTCATTCCACTTGACCAACTCAAGCTCTGAAGATAAATGTTCCGAGCTACTTCCACAAGTGCGTGCACTTTGTTGATGGCTCAGTGATTCACTAGGGAGACTCGGGTCAGGAATGAGGCGGATTGCTATGGTATACTGGGGGGATGTCAACCCTCTACCCTGTGGGAACTGCAATTGCAGGTAGATGAGTAGTCAAGATAAGGGAAGCCATTTCACTATGTAACATATGCACAAACACAATTCTGTGACTAGCTGAAATTCAGATACTCTTTGAATATAAGATATATGGAACGAATTAAGCAATTGCCTCCATAAAAAAAGAGGGTATACCTGCCCATCCACTATGATAAGAGTCACCATTCTTCTAACTTTACGGAAAAGTTTTCCCTTCAAGTGAGAGTCCAACATATTCTTGGAAACAGGAACTTTTAGAGGCCTCATATCCCCAGATGGCATCTTAATTATGTTTGCGAGTCCCCTTAATTCAGTAGCTCGAATATAGATATCTTGACCAAGTTTGTTTTGTGGAATTATATAGTAGTTTCTCCTGTGATGGACGTCAATAACAGATACTCCACCATCTGTTGGAGAGGATGCTTCCTATACAATGTCATGTTAAAACAAAAGGAAAATGCAGAACTGTAAGCAATAATCGACAATTGCAGAAAGGAGAAAAAACGTACAAGATAAATTTCATGTAGTGATGGAACCAGAAGAAATTTACTCTTTTTCTATGATATTCATTAACATGAATAAGACTGTTCCAGCTTGCATAAGCTTGAATTATCATATTAGCATTAGACACAGAAACGTTCAAGTTCAGTTCCCTAGTAGAGGTAAGACGTAACTGGGAAGCTGCAGTTGGAGCACTGGGATCATATTGATACCTGTAAGTAACCATAAATTAGGGAATAACTACACGCGATGCATATGTGAAAATTTGAATCAAACAAACATACACACACACACAAAGCTTCTCCCCCCACCCCTTCACCCCAAAAGAACAAGAAAAACACCACATGAGATATAAGATCTAGCTCTCTAACCTTTCAATTAATGGAGTCACAAAAATTTTAATTTTTCTTATTTCTTCTCCCCTTTACACTATCCATTACATATCTTCCCATTTCAAATGCCTTCACCTAACATGCAAGAATGATACGAACACAAATGTCTTCATTTAACGTGCAAGAATAATACATATTTTCCACTTATTTTTTTGTTTTCATGGTGCATGGTGGGGCTGCACCTACACCTATCTGTTTCTCTCGCTCTCCGTCCATCTTCTAACTCTCATGTGCCAGAGGGGCTCACCACGTCTTGGCCAGTTCCCTAACAACTTAAGCTTTTGGAGCCGGTGGTTGTCTAACAAACCCAATTTGTCATCCATCAAATTAACATTGGTAAGTCACCCACCTTGACCTCATTTAACTAAATTCAAAATCCTAGCAAGCTCATTAGTGAGATGAACACATATCAATAGTCTTCATTGATATATAAAAGGGTAAATTACTCAAATGGTCCTCAAATTTGTACCTGATTTACATTTTGGTCCTTAAACTAAATTATTCGTTCAAATGGTCCACCAACTCTTTATTAATCGGCGCTTTGGTCCTACCGTTACATTCTGTCAATATTGCCATCAAATATAGGGGTAAAATGGTCCAGTTAAATAAAATAGTAGATAAATTGAAAACTTTATATAAAATATAAAATAAAATAAAATAATAAAAAAACTTATTTCCCAACTCTCAGCCCCCAACCCCCAGCCTGATAACCCCATTGCCCCAGCACTCCCATCTTCTCTTCCCCATAGCCCACCCTATCTTCCCCTCTCTCCATGTACAACCTAGAAAACAAGAGTAAAAAAAATGGAGAGACAGAGAGAGAGTTTGAATTGAATGAATTTTCAGGCCTTCTTCGTCAGCAATCGCAGAATAAATTTCAGGGCTTTTAGAGCTTGCTTTCTATTCTGGGGATGGAGGAAGATGAAAATTGCAAGGGGGGAGAGAAGAAAATCGTAGGGAGGGGATGGGTTTTGTGGGTCTGGGTTCGTGGGGGCTGGGGTTTTGGGTTGTGGGTTCATGGGGTTGGAGGTGGTGGTCACTCTCTACGATTTTCATCTAGGCTGCTCTGTGTTCTTTGTTCTGCTAGGCTGCTCTGCTATTAGCTTTTCAACTTTCTCTGAAAGCTCAAAGAAAATAGCAAGGCCAAAGAATGAGAGAGGCATAAGTCCTTATATACACACACAAAGCAAAAGTGTGCGGCCCTGGTATGAAATAGTCCAAAGTACAGAAATGATTCAATTGAAAATATTATTTTGTAAAGACAAATTTGGCCCCCACTCTGTATATTTCTAGGAGATTTTTTTCCCCCCATTTCCTGGTTCATAGTTGTTCGATTATTTGATTAGTCAAACCCATGGATGGAGAGAGAGAGAGAGAGAGAGAGAGAGAGAGAGGGAGGAGAAGAGGGAGGCGGTGGGGGGTGGGGGGTGGGGTTAAGTGTGGCAGCCATAGACAGCTGGGGAGCTGTTGCCAGGGGGATAGGGGGCTGGGTCGCACAGGGGGTCACAAGGGGAAGTAGAAGGAGAGGTAAGGATTGGGGGTGGGTTGTGGCTGAGGCTGGGATGGCTGTTGGGGAGAAGAAAATAGAGAGAGAGAGAGAGAGAGAGAGACTTTTGTTTTTATTTTTGTTGTTTTTTATTCTTTTATAGTTTTTAATTAATTTTAGAAATAAAGAAAATTTTGCATTATTTAATTTTTAATCATATATTTTTATTTTTTAGTTGTCAAAAGCCTTATTTACCCCCACAAATGTAGCATGTGCTGCTCACATGACTAAATTTAACAGAAAATGTAACGGTAGGACCAAAGCGTCAATTAGTAAAGAGTTGGTGGACCATTTGAATGAATAATTTAGTTCAGGGACCAAAACGTAAATCGGGTACAAATTTGAGGACCATTTGAGTAATTTGCCCTATATAAAAAGAGTATAACAGATACAAACTGTTCAACGGATGTTCCTCAAGCCATCTTCCTTTTCAGAATCTTACCATAGTCTCGAGACCCATAACCAACAAAGCATAGTCATCATTCAAATTCCAAGATTGGGGCCAATTGAAATATAATATAATAGAAACACCAGAAATTCAAATTGTTCTAAATTAAAAGAAATGGGTAGGTAGGGGGAGTTCATGCTACTACTAAAACTGTGAATTTACAGCACATTTAAACAGTACTAGCAAGTAAAGCAGGGAATGGAATTAAACAATCAATTCAGTACTGATCAAAATATTAAATGCATCACATATGTTCCCAATATAGTGTTAAAATTTGACGCGGTACAGTAAATTACCTTAAGAATCCATCCATTTGCTCAACAAGAGGCTCCCAAATTTCATACTTATCGTTATATGATCTAGCAGCCAAAGAGAAGCTCACAGTAGAATTTAAGTATTCTGTTCTTCCATGCAAACTGAACCCAATTCCACTTAAAGAGACATTAAACAATGGAACCATCTGCCATATTCCATAAAACAAAATCATAAGAAAAATTTCTTCCCACTCTTTGTAATTAGCTTTCCTACTTTAATAAAATTATGTTTCTTTTCAAAAAAGAAAAATTAGAAAAATACCTTCAATTAGTAGCAAATTAATGTAACAGTAGGTTTTTCAGCTTTCAATAACAATAATCATGAACTAAAAACATAAACTTGTGGCCAATTCTAAGGAGGAAGGTGGGCTTGGTGTGGGTTCTTTGAGGGAAAAGAACGAAGCTTTGCGAGCTAAATGGTTATGGCGCCTTCCTAGGGAACCTAATTCCCTATGGGTTAGGGTGGTTAAAAGCAAGTATGGGTCAGCTTCTAATGGGTGGGATGCTATTCCCGCCACTTCGGTTACTTCTCTCAACCCTTGGAAGGATATTTCGGCAGGTTATCAATCCTTTTTACAGTGCTGCAGATTTGAGGTGGGAAATGGGAATGAGGTTAGGTTTTGGGAGGATAGTTGGGTGAAGGAGGGGTTGTTGAAGGACTCTTTACCGCGCTTGTTTGCGTTGTCTTCAAAGCAGTCCTTAAGCATTGACCGTTTTGTTGATTCTCACGTTTTTCCTCATAATTGGGACTTTGGGTTCAGGAGAAATCTGAACGATAGGGAGACTGCCGAGGTGATTAAATTGCTGGAAGTTCTGGAAGGTTTCAGATTGTGTGCTTCTAAAAGGGATAGGAGAAGGTGGGATCTTGAGGTGTCGGGTTTTTTCACCTGCAAATCCTTTCAATCCTTTTTACGCAACAAGGGGAGTGTTGTGACCTTTCTTCCTTTCTCTAGTGTGTGGAAGGCCAAGTCCCCCCCTAAGGTCAAAGTATTGTTTGGTTGGTGGCGCTTGGGAAAGTTAACACTTCGGATCTTGTCCAAAGGAAAAGACTTTTCATGTATTTGTCTCCTCAGTGGTGTGTGTTATGTAAGCTTGGTGAGGAGAGTGTGGACCACCTTTTCTTACATTGTCCCTTTTCCTCAAGTCTTTGGGGGCTTTTGTGGAGGGAGGTTGGGACCGTTTGGGTGATTCCGAAAGGGTGCGCTGATTTCCTTTGTTCTGATTTTGGCGGTGTGGGGTTCGGGGAAGCGCGCCTCAACCTTGTGGGGCTGTCTGGTTCACTCTGTTTTCTGGAACATTTGGATGGAGCGTAATAGGAGAATTTTTGAAGACTACAAGGGAGTGGGAGTGAGTGATTTGTGGGATAGAGTTAAGTACTGGGCAGCTTTGTGGGCTTCTGTTACTGAAGATTTTAAAGATTATTCTCTTTCTACTATTTTGAGGGATATGGCAGCAGTGGTTATGTGAGGGTTGGGGGTGTGTTGTTTCAGTGGTTTTTTGGCTTTGTTCCTCCCTGTTAGTTTGGGAGGGGTTGGTGTTGTTTTTTTCTTTTTGTGTTGTTGTTCTTCTTCGGTTGTGGTTGCCTTATCCACCTCCGTGTTCTTTTGCTTTATAAATTTCGTTTCTCAAAAAAAAAAAATTATTTTCTTTAAGAAAAGAAGATAAAAAGTTTAATTATGTACAATTCAGAACATGAATACAAAGTATAAAAGGTTTCATCAGAAGAACAGAGAACACGAGATCTAAACCAACAAAAGAATAAGTAAATGCATACAAAAGTTCAAAGAACATGAAGCTGAATATGAAGGATGAACACAAATTCAAATAAAAATTGGGGCATAAAAGAACACCAAAGCAATCCATTGAAGAGTATGAAGCTACCAAAAAAGGTAAACCCAAAAAAACTAGGAGAATAAGTCCATAGAAATATTATGTCAATATACCCTTGTTCTCTTCCATCTCTTCTCCAAGGCCCTGTCCTTTCTCGTTAAACAAATTATATCAAACACAAAATTACTACCGTTCAACTGGTCAAGCCCCACCCTCAGAAAAGCTTTCTACCAGGAAATCAACTATGTAACAGTAAGTGCTTTCCCATTAAATGTATGAGAGAAACTTCATTGGTTTTCCAAACTTTCAGGAGTCAGAATTACTGATTCCACCAACTAAAAAAACATAATGTTTTTTTTAAAAATACTTTTACAGGAAATAAAAATTCCTTCGCATACTTCATTACTCATCACACACTACTTTTAACCAGGAGAAATTTCAGCATGTAACAGTTAATTTAAATTCTATATGAAAGAGTATGAATTCTCACCAAGCCACCATAGTCATCAAAAAGTGCTGCAGAAAAAGTTCTAAATTCTGCATCAATTACAGTATCATCCGAGCCACTTGGTACATGTGAGTCAGCCAACTTTAAAGCAAACCTTCTTGGAGGTTTCTTGAATCCACCACGAACTATAAAGGTCCCCAACTCATTGCTAACTGCCCATATACTAAATGAATCTCTTGTAAGCTTGGCATCAGATGTATCCCATACACTTTCCTCCAAAAATTGATCCCCAGCTACCATATCACTGCGCATACATCTTAATGAGCTGAAATCACTCTGTTTTGGTGTTCCCTTACATGCTATGCAACCAAGAGCAACAAAACCTGGAGGAGCTTGAGGAAGCCAGAAAGATATACTCTCCATTCCCCTCTGTTTCTTAATTTGCCCAACAAGTTGGAAATCAAGGGGGGCTTTGAAGATCCCTTCGTCTCCAGTATCATGAAGAACAATGCAGTTATTTGGAGGCTCATACCTAAGTTTAGTAACCATCAAAACTTATGTTACTTAGATACAACAAAAGAAAACAAACACAGAATGTAATAAGAATAAGATATCCATTATCATATACCCTTTGATTGCAATATCACCAAAATATACCATCCCATGAGGGACAACTGGACGCCATATGGACAGTTTCTTCCTTGAGTTAGAGCTCTGATTCCACCATATCAATCGGAAACTAGCAACAGCTTCATAACGCTGAGCAGAATTTACAGATGTTGATACTTCTGATTGAATGTTGTGACTCTGAGCAGAAGCAGCTTGCACATCCAAACGATCAGATGACTTTACAGACGCTTCTGGCAATCCAAATATCATGTGACGCAAATCATATGCTGTACCCATTAAAGTAGAAGTACTAGGATCTGCTGGCAAAAAGGTGCCAACAGAGTTATCCACACGCCAGAATGCTACACTTGACTGATATCTGCAATTTAAAATGGAATGACAAATCAAAAGTTCTAACCATTTCTTATCAAAACAAATAGCATTCAGACAGACAGGATAGGAATTATTTAATCATAAAACTATTCCTCGCGTTATAGTTTCCCAAGAACCAGAAAAGAAGATGCCCTAACATAAGGCTATCAATGGGTCATTCTAGTTGGATCTACCAGGATATATGTACAAGTCCAATTATATGGAAGAATATATGGATACCCCCAAAATCTGAAAGAGTTCTTACAATATGTTGAAGTTTGGAGCCAAGAAGAAAGCAAATATATATTCTATGTTTCCATTATGTTCTGGAAAAGACTGATAACTTGCACAATATTATCTCTGACTTGACGATTATTTTTTCAAGGAAAAAACTGCAATTCAAATATACTATAATATGATTCAACTTTTGTTGGATCAGATTTACTAAATGTTAAACCATCGAAACTGTATTAAGTCCTGCCTAATTTGGAACTGTGCTGGTATGAACCATTGGCAACCCTGGTGTAATCTGAACTTATTAAAAGTAACAAAGTCTGAAAGTACGACATACAGATTTGTGGTGCTGATTGCAACGCAATCCCTTAAGGAACAAGAAGAAACCAAAGAAGCCAAGATACAAAAAGCAGCTGAAAGTGGTGGTTGTGTTCTTCCTGGGGAAACCACACAGCCCAACGCAACATATCCATTAGGCGCTTCAGGAAACCAAATGGAACAACTATCTCCATCAGAAAGGACGTCATTTGGTAAAGAATCAGAATCATTTACACCATGAACAGATGAGCCCTCGGAAGGTAAAGGTGGCCAAATCAGTTTAAAAGATATGGGTTTCTTGACTCTAGAAAAATTGGTATTTATAGCAAGAACTGCTGTTGTAGGTGGCTTGTCCCTGTCATAAGAAATTTATATTATCAGTTTAAGAAATGAAAGCCTTCATATTTTTTAGTAAAAGTGAATATTTAAAGAGAACCATGAGGTACAACTAAGATATGACATTAAAACCATCAATATTAAGAGAACCACAAGGTACAATTAAAGAATGGCCACTAACAATGGTGTCAGATAATCCCCAAGAACAGCAAAACCAGGAGGTGCATCAGGCCTCCAGAAGGCATATGTTTGGTCATTGTGGGGATCTGAAAGTTCAAGGAAGCAGGGAACACGTATCAGCATGTAACTATAGGCATGTTAAAACATTCTAGCAACAATATAGAAAAGAAAAAAAAATTCAGCCTACCTTTTATTGTTCCGATTTTGTCGAACTGTGAGCAGACCACTGTCATTTTCTTTGATGTTGTCCTTAAAAATGCCAAGATATCATCTTCAACTGCTAAAAACAGTCTCAGGATGCTGAATGAGAAATTCATAAATACATCTGAAACACTTAGATGAATATTGGTCTTTCCAGAAGCATTGGAATATTTTACAGAGGTGTCAAAAGGCTCCAGAATCGTGAATCCATTACTCTCCATTGTTAAACCAAGAACATTTGCATTCATCTCAATGGTATCACCCTTCAAAACAAGCCTAGAGACAACAAGAGCACATAGAATGTCACTTTTCCATTACATTTCTTTAAGTTCAAGCATTCATAACATGGAATCTAAAACGAACATGGCCAAGGCAATAAATATGATTTTTCTTTCACTTGAACTCCTAGAAACCTATGGAAGCAATGTATAAGGAACCAAAGAGCATTATCCAGCGAGATTGCTCTCAACTAAAGCCATATCAAATCCATTTATGTCTGGTGAGAATCCACAAAATAAAAATAATAAAATGGGAAATTTCAATGGAAATATAGATATATCGCAGATATTGGTAGGAATCAAGAAACCAAATTAAGACTTTTGGGTATGACAAATACCATGGACATTGAAACAGAGGGAGTATGAATGTGTCCTAATCATTTTGGGTTTAACAAGGACTTGAACTCAATATTGCGTGTCATTTAGTCAAATCCAAAATGCAATGGAAGAACCCTTAAATAAGAGACAAAATCCGAAAGGAAAACAAAAAGGGAGTCCTTGGAGACCCTTTCGGGAAATGAAAGAAGATCCTATTCTAATTATTTCCAACAATATTTCTAACTACGGGAACAAGTGTAGAGTTCAGAAATAACATAACATCCATAGACTTTGTGGACAAATCATACTATTGAGTCTAAACATTATAATCAACATAACAATAAAATAATTTACCTGCAGAATCCATCCAACTGTGCATGTAAAAGTTGGTTGGAGAGCACAAGGGATTCCCCAACATCTTCAGACGTATTATAGAATGTCAGCTCTGGGCCAACCAACTGAAATGAAATATTTAGTTACAAAAGACAGTTGCAGATCCAAAGAATGAGTATGACCCCAAATTAGGAAAAAGAAATTAAATGAAGCAATATTGAACCTGCAACTCAATAATAAACTCTGTCGACCTGTCGACGGCAATACTTTGAGATGGCACATTATTGACACTTTCTGTTGGGGAATTCAAATTAGGAACTTCATTCCCTCCCACGAAATAGACCTGATCTTCCTTCAGAACTGAATAGCTACTGTTGGTTCCCATAGAAATGCATGAATCTAAGTACAGTCCATTCTACACCAACACAACTTACATTAGAAGTTTAAATATGATAGAAGTGCTTTTGAAGTACAAGTATGCCAGTAATCTAGAAAAAAAAGACATCGTAAAGAATAATACCATGATAACAACATTTTTGAATTGCAATTTTTTCCCATCTCCTACATATATTATGGCCTCTGTACTAGGCCCTGAGAGATTAAATCCCTGCCGGTCTTTCAAATACAGTGTCCCAGCATTGCCATCATAAACAAAATGATCATGCCTTTCATCATCAACTATTAACGGTCTTAGAGGAGAAAGAGAGAATTCAGTAGAGGGTTGCTTGTAAGTTGATTGGTCCAAAACTACTGCATCAATTCCAAGGACAGAGTTCTGTAGTTCTTCATTTGACTGCACATTGCCGATGGTAGGAACGAAAAACTCAACAACACCCAGCAGGAAATCAAGTGCAACAAGCAGTTGTGGCCTTTGGATGCACAAAGAAACAACGGTTGACAGCTGACAAAATTTTGCATCAAGAATGAGCATTGTAGGAATTAATTTGACATCATTCTCTTTTGTAACATTTGCACCGGAGATGTGATGGTCATCATGAGCAACAAAATCTGGAGGATATGAACCAACATACTCAGGCTTTCCTATTGCCAACCTAAACTCTGGTTCAGTACCCTCACGATCATCAAACACAGTGAAACCCTTTAGTGTTGCTGAGAGGAAGCCTTCTCCTAGTGTATTTGACTTGTACAGCAACCATGCACCGCTAATCTGTACAACAGAGTGGTAGCATAATAAACCAAGAACAAATATATTATATATGTATGTAATCATATGTATTCTTTTCTCAAAATGCGAGCATCCACCATAGTAAATGTTCTAACACATCCTACACACATAAACACACCTGATACAAATTTTAACAAAACCGCAATATATCTTCTTAAAATAATACAATTATTTCTAATGCATTATGCAGAAATCAACAGAGTTTAACCCTGTCAACAGTTGATTATTTACACATGTTTTTGGGTCCCTTTTTTGTTGACTGACGGTAGTATCTCTTCTAGACCGCTGGTCCAATTTGACTGTACTTTTCTTCTTTATTAATAAAATTATCACTTTTGCGAACAGAAAATGAAATCCAGTTTTGCAATGATGTTCAAGTACGGTGTAAATCGTAAATTAGACACAATACCAGACAATTTGACTGGAGAATACATAAAAATTGATGCAAGGATTTGAAAATGATTTTGGGATCACTAAATGATATTTACATGACATATAGAACCAAAATATATAGCATTCCCAAACGAAAAAGGCAAACAAATTATTTATTTATTAAATAAATAAATAAAAAGCAAAAACTCGGGGTTCAGAAGAGAGAAAGTATAGCAAAACAAGATACAAATTTAGTAAAGCAAGAAAAACTCTTGTGATGCATAAAACCAATGCCACCTCAATGAGTTCAATCTTCTAAAGAGAGAATATACAAATACTGTAATAAATTCCCAACAGTTCAGAAATCCACCAAATTGAGAAACTACCTGCACAGTGGCCAGAGATGCATCTCTTGCTACACCAGCATGTAAGCACAATTCAACCAAATCGATAACAACAGAGACTTTCATCGTAACCCAGGCTTCCCCACTTGCACTTTGGGATTCAATACCATCTGGTTCCTGAGGAGTGATGTCTTCTTCAACATCAACTGAAGATGTCATAGAATAATGGTTCAATGTGGGTACAATATGTGGAGTTTCAGAAATATTAGACTGTGCACAATCCGTGATAATCTGATATTCCCTGTTTGACAAAGCTGCTTTCAATTTCTCCATCTGAAAAGCACGAATTCTAAAAACATTTAAAATGTGACTTCACTTATGTTTGCAGTTTTCCCAAAATTAAAATTAAAAACGAAGTTAGCTTCACAAAACGGTCAATGAACATGTAATCCATTACCTTGATTATAACCTCAATACTTGGTATTTGATGCAACAAGTCTCGAAGTGACCTTTGAATCACAACCGAAACTCCATTCACATCTTGAATTATGCTTTCACCTAACTCACCTTTAGTGCCAACATTTAGATTGATGTCCTCAACCTACAGCCCCCATCATAATATTAATCAACATGCAGAGACAGTTAATTACAAATTAATAGATGCAAACCAAACCAAAAAATAAATATTAATTCCGCCGCCAAGCACTCCACATGACAAAGCCTTTCAAATCCATCTGTATTGGAACCACCGTATCCTATTCCAACTAAATAAAAATTTCAGCATGGGTTTTTGTTGGTAAAAGAAAAAAAATCAAATGTATTCAATCACCTGAACTGTTAATACTTCCATATGAACAGCATTAATTTCACTTCTACTTCCACCAAACCATTTAAAAGTGTTCCGGACAGTAATATGAACAATATCAAGCTTCAAGTAGCTGAAATAGAAAAATTCAAATAATTAGAGAATGCAATTAGGTTTATCAAATTGAGAGATGAATTATACAAGTGCGACCACAGACAAAGATGCCAATAGTCTAAAACTAAGATCCATTAGAGCCTGGATTCCAGTACAAACTTACTCAAGACTGTCAGTTCTCCGAGGCATCAAAATAATAGGCTTCCTAAGAGAGACATCCAACTTTAGGGCAGGTGATCCTTCGAAGTCACTAGTTGTAAACATCTTTTCTGAATTTGTTACTTGATCTTTTACCTTGACGACACCCTTTGAATTGTTGGGAACAAGACCCACGAAGTAACTAGCCACCTACAAATGATTTTACAGACATAAGGGAAGTGGAAACAAACCAGCGTGCATAATGAACAAAAGAATTAAATGTAAATTACCTCCTGGATAAATCGATTCAAATAAACAATGCGTACTTCTGAAAGCTGCCCATAAAGGCTATACTCATAGCCTTCGTAGTCTTCGTCATCAACGCTGAATGAAGTAAAAACCAACTGCATCATAATGACCGTTATTTGTAAAACTATCCCTAATACCAATAAAAGCAAATGAAATAGGAGAATAGTAAAACAGTAGAAAGAAAAAGGAAAAAAAAACAATGCAGAACAGAAGAAAGTAGATTAACTGTCGCAATAATGTGGAACCCTATAGTCTCTTTATACATTTACTCTAAATGTATTGACTAAATGTCTCTCCAAATTTATCTATCAAGCCATAAACAGTAATATAAATGTTATTGCCAACATGATGCAACAGTGTGGAATATGAAGGAGTCAAATAAAGTTGTTAATTCCTACGACCATCGCCCTTTCCTTTCCCCCCCTTCCTTCCATAGAAATCTCTTACGAAAATTAATTACTTCTTTCTCAATCCTTCCCTTGTCATCAGTGAATGGCCCATCACTCAATTCCAAGCTTTTGATCAAATTTCTTTTTTTCCTCCTATTTACCCTTTTATCAACATGTTTGTACTGCCATCACCCTCTTTTGCCCAAGCCACTTTTTCGCCTCCACAAATCTCCTTGAAAACAAGCTCCCACAATTTTAGTCTTAGCTTGCCCTCTCCGTTCGGCACTCTTCCAGCAATCTGTCCCCTTACTCCAACAAATGGAGCTCTTTAATTATTTTTCCTGCACTTCCGTCTTTTCCTTTCTTACATCACCTAAAACTTAACCCTAGCAACCATTTAAACTCCCTACTTTCCCAACACTTCTTGAAGCAGTTCCAACCACATGTTCTCAAATCTAAAAGGACCTGGCCTCCACTTCAACTTATTAGAATCAAATAATATAGGACAACGATCTGAAACAACCCCACTACGGGCCATCTCTCTCACATTAGGAAATCCCTCTTCCCACTCTGCAGTATGAAAAAATCTGTCAAGTCTTTTGGAATCACATTTTCTCTCATATTTTACCTAGTGAAGAGTGAAGACTGCATTGTGTAACTCGGAATCACACAAGTTTGTTTCCCTTAAGAAATCATAACACGTGCTCCTTGTCACCCTTCCTGCATTACATTTCTCTATGACAAATCTCACCATATGAAAATCCCCACTCATGCACCATCAAGCCACACAACCCAGACAACCCAGCCAATTCCTCCCAAAACCTCACTATGTCCCTTGGCACACATAGAGAATTAAACATTATTTGGTCCCTTGACCTACTCAATAACCATCAAAGAAAGCACAGAAGTTACTGAGGAACATGTCTTAAAATCTTCAACAAAAAACAAAGCCTCTGGAGTGATAAAAAGAAAGAAAAATCATGAACGAACTTAAATTTCCATCATCATCAGAACTTTAGGAACACAAGCTCAAGACGGAATCTTAATTAGTTGTTCTTGTGTGATCAGTCTTTTTGTTAAATGATCATACGTTGTTCTTATTGGTAATTCTTATTGGTAGGAACATAGTGTTGTCAAAGGAAAAAACTACATGATTAATGCCAGCATATTGACAGCCGATTATACAGATTTACAGATTTAAATACCAGCAGATTCTTTCCTTAATTAGGATATACTAGCTGTAGGCTATAATTAGATAAATGTATACATGGTAGGTTAGCTGATTTTAGGGGCTGAAGATCAGCCTGTGTTCTTTCCTAATTAACTTGTATTCTGTCCATATAATGGGCAATTCTTGATGAATAGAGATACACTTTTTCAGAAAGACTCTAAATTGCCAAGTGTTACCTCAACAAATGAACTGCCGCCTGGATTTCTCATATCACATGCCCAGAAGTACATATGGCTGCTAGGAAGACTCTCATCACTTATTTTAAGATTTCCAAGGGCTGCCTTAATGCTAAAAGAGGATGGGAACACCTGAAAAACAATATGGTTTATGAACCTGAAACAGGTGAGTTTAATAAAAACACAAATTCTAGAGGATGAATAAGGATGGACAAAGTTGAGAAAACCTTAATATCGGTAACCAAATTATCTTGTGACAAAGTAGCAAGTTTAGTTTCATCTTCATTCATTAATATAATCTGAGCGCGAGCCATATTTAATGTTATATTAAAAACCACTCTGGACTTTCCCTTTCCCAGCAATCCTTTAATTGAAGGCTCATTGATTGTCACTGATCGTGGACTACCAACTGCATCATCTCTGGAGAGTTCCTGTTTCACAATAGCTGCTGAAGAACTGTCACTGAAAGATTCACAGCTTTCATCCTCAATGTTAATAGAATTAACAAATTCCATGATGGCAAGAATTGTTGGTCGCCGACAGAAAAATGATAGGGTAGTCAGGGTGACAGAGACCTAAAACAACCATTTTAAGAATAACAAGTCAAGCAACAACATAATGGATCAAGCCCCCAAATTTAACACAGAATAATACTCACCTGCATGTCTATATTATGGTATAGAGGAGAGCCTTGGTCATATCTAACTATTTGAGCTTTCACAAAACTGTCCAATGAACCATTGAGTTCAATGTTCTCCTCACTTTCTTCACGTCCATTACCCGGGAGTAGACCAGGAATACGAGTAAAACGAGGGGATTTCAACAATAAGCTTTCAGAGTCAACCAAATTTTCTGGTGCCTCGTAGAATTCATCTCCTTCAGTCGGGGTTAGTTCACTGCCATCAAAACTCTGATTCTCTGTGGCACCAAGGTTAAACGTGTTTCTGCATTACGGATGAACGATCTTGCCAGATAGCAAGGCTGAGACATGCTATTGCCAGAAACTAAGTCTTCAATCTCCAAAGATTTTAAAACAGTTCCAACGAACATGTCACTTGATCTAACTGATACCTCAACCTGTGTCCAAAAACATAACTCTCTGGAGTCGGAAAAACAAAAACATTTAAAAACATCAAAACACACCAATGCCTATTTCGATTAATGTATCACCTGGCCACCTATTGCTCGAAATTCAAATAAACGCCTTTCTTCAGTTAGGAGCACTTTCATAAAATTCTGGTCGTGCTAGAGATTAGAGAAAAACAGCTCTGTCAGATCTTCCCTTACAAGGCAACTTTTTGTCAAGTATATAGTTTAGGCTTACCTGGTAACTATAACTGAAGCAGACCTTTAGTTCATCAAGAACACCAGTAATAAATACTCTCTCCATTTTCGATAAATCAACCACATCATCTTTGTCATTAAGCTCCACTATAGAATCCTCGGACTCAGATGAAGCTTCAGATAGACTAGTTACAGGAGCAGAACCCTGCATATAAACTACTTAAGAGGCCTATGCATGTCCTTAAAAGTTAAAAGTGCTGTCATATCAAGCCTGGATATGTCTACCACAAACTAAACAAGGATTACCGATGCACGATAGACAGCCCCCTTCAACCGGCTTTGCCAAATTTTCTTCGAATCATCAGAATCACATTGCACTATTAGTGCATTTGCATCCTCCACAACCTATATAAAAGAAATAACTAAAACTAAGTAATACTCAACAAACCATTATACAGGGGGATATACAAATAAGTGTTCTTTCTAACTATAAAGATGGAGTTACAACCTTGCTATTTCCTCGTGCAGCATCACAGACAACCAACACAAGATCAGCACCACCAACAGACTCTGGGGGAACTTGATATATGTGTTTTCCACTTAAGCTGCCATAAGCATATTGCAAGCATTAGTTAGAGTTAATACAATTCTAGTATACAACATTCCACTTAATATATACTTATTAAGTTATATGAAGTGTTGCATATATAATTTTTAGCAGTTATGAAATGTTGAGAAACTATTTTAGAATTTTCTAGAACATTATAAATAGCAGTGAATTCATATCTAGAAACAGATGGAGTTATTGGAATATACAAAGGTGTGGATGTGGTTCAGTGAAATGAACCAAGTCAGTGGTACTTGCGTAACACAAGTAGTCTGTATAAAAGGCTACTTAATCAATTCAACTTGAGGAATGGAAGAAAAACCAAAGAATATATGCATTTTTTTAACAAATAGACAGATAAATCAATCCACAAGATTTCAATTAAAACTTTTGCAACAATGGCAAATATCTCCATCTTTGTTTTTTTTTCCTGAATCATACTTTTTGGATATATATCTACATATTAAGTAGATACTATCATGTCGATCACAACTCAATTTGGAAAAGTTGGCATCCGAACCTGATACACTGTCTGTACGATTTAGAGCTAGGGTTCTCAAGTACATAAAGGTAAGGCCCAACTAAGCATAGGTAGCGCCGCTGCCACACCGCTTCCCTATTCCCAAGACCCTATCATCACATTAAAATAAAGAAATGAATAAATTCTGTTTATAGGAATGAGTAGATGCTCAAACATAGCACTATAATAAAGACATGAACTACTTTTGGGATGTGTTCTTTTGTTTAGGGGGCAAATGGGAGACAAGAGGGTGGGGAGAGATAAATAGATTGCAACCTTCCAAGCAAGAAGAGACAACCACCCCTCGAAGTCAGGCTCATTCCAAGCGCAAAGGAGATCCAAGTCCTCACTATCCTCTTCAAAAATCTTAACAATTTGCATCAATCGATGATACCGAGCTGGAGAGAAGTGAAACCCTAATGATGGTAGCCGTACAGCGACTCTTGTTGAAGGGTAGGATGGGCTCTCTAATCTAATCTGGATGTAATAACAAAACAACATGCAAAACCTTAATCTTCGCAAATGCCACGTGAAAATAAGCTTCGTATTTAAGCTAAACAGGTCACAGTATTTTACCTGTTGAAGCTTTACAGTTACCCCACATTTATCGAATAAAGGCAACAAACTAACACCATTTAATTTGGCACAACCAGCAGAATTGTTTGAAGGAGATTGGCTCCAACAGTAGTCACCATCAACCAGAAAAGCAGATACATCTCTTAAAACCAAATTAAACTGCAGATACAGATCCAGCTCCTCCGGGGATCCACCTCCATAGTCATCCTGCATGCACTTTCAAGCTCAACATAAATGTCTGTAGGAAACAAACTCATAATTAGATAATTAAGAATTAATATTGTTGTTACCTTGGTTCCAATAACCAAATTTCCCAAGTCAAGCATGAGTTTTGTTGGATGTGTGTTGTCGGGACAAAAATCAGTAGGAATTGTAATCTTCGGAGCCGCAATATCCAAGTCCAGCAAAAACCTAACAAATGATAACAAAACATTAACAGAATAAATACAAAGAAGCTAAGCATCACAAACTTTTATTAAGAAAAGATACAGAAATAATTGTCCACCCAAAAGAAATAGCAATTTGAGGCCAACCAAACCCACGGCACTCCAAACAACCTGGCCCATGGGACATAACAATGTGAAACATATATTATGTTTATATATATACAAACATATGTATGTCCACTTAAAAAAGGATCCCGCTATTGTATTTGTCCATATATAATCAGCACTTCCCTCACCCTTTTGTAATTCTACCATTAGCATGTTATGGTCAATTTTTCCTCTCATTCACGGGATCAATATAATTTTAGGGAAGGGGCTCAAGGTACTCCAGAAAGAAATGAAATAAGAACCTGGAATGGTCTTTCAATGCTCTGTTCACTTGTTGCTGAGCTGTGCGCTTGACTCCATTGATTGTCATCTGGTATATATTGAAAAAGACAGTTTGTATACCATCATTAACAGAAAATTTGATCACCATACTTGCCCACAGCTCTAATCAGGCCATGGTAAAATCATGCATATGCTGCGAAGAGAGTTGTAAAACAATATAATCATCATCTTCTAAGAAGCACGGACACGGATACGGATACGGTGATACGATACGACACGACACGGGGATACGGTAAATTTTCAAAAACTAGGATACGATACGTCATGGATACGGTTATTAAAAATATATATTAATAAATATATATAACCTAAAATATATTTTAAATAGATTATAAATTATAAATTATAAATATAGTGTAGCATTTTGGGCTTTCTTTTCTGATTCTTTATATTTTTAGGCATCTATAGCTTTTTTCACCCAAATATATCATTACCCAAAACCCATTTTAATACTATTGTTTAAGACCCAAACCCATAAACAGATCTGTGAATATATATATATATATATATTACAAATCCTGTTTTAGCAAACGACGTCGTCACTTGAGATCAGTCTGACATCTTCTTCTTCTCTCCCTCTCTGTCTCTCTGTCTCTCTCCCCCTGCAGTCTGACATCTTCTTCTCTCTCTCTCCCTCCCTCTCTACCTCCATCCAGTCTGACATCTTCTTCTTCTTCTTCCCCCTCCCTCCCTCCCTCCCTCCCTCTTCACACGCAGCACCCAGGGGCTCCTCAACGGCCCCTCAACGGCAAACTTCGCCCGGAGGTTCATATCCAAAAAGTCAGATACTCGTGTCTGGAATGTCTGATACTCGTATCCGTTAGTCAACTGACGTATCCGTTGACTGCGATACGTATCCAATGCGTATCGGACCGTATCCGAAGCGTATCGTATCCAAACAAGTATCCGATACGGGATACGCCACTAAATTGGCGTATCCATGCTTCTTAGATCATCTTTCATTGAATTCTTCCTAAATTATTCCATCTTGGGCATCTTTAGAAAAATCAG
This sequence comes from Prunus armeniaca, assembly GCA_903112645.1. NCBI lineage: Eukaryota > Viridiplantae > Streptophyta > Magnoliopsida > Rosales > Rosaceae > Prunus > Prunus armeniaca. Next base: position 4,720,684 of record CAEKDK010000005.1, on the reverse strand, counting down.
CATGCAAGCTGATGTACTTCATTTAGCATCCTGACAATATTCTCTACATTTTCCTGATCTTGCATCATGACATAGGCACAGAAGGAAAGTCACAAGTAACTCAGTGTTGTGCCTTAGCATATAAACTCCGTAAAGAACATATCCAATGGATGCATGTTTCTTTGAATATTTGTTCCTAAATTTTTCTACTTTTTGCTCCAAAAAAATCTCCCAATATTGCCCCTATGACTTACATACCAATCAAATAATTGAAGTTTCCAATTAATTTCAGAAGTCCAAGCAACAATATTTAAAATTAGAAGAAAAACACAAACAGACAAAATGATTGAAACATCTTGGTTAACATGTTCAACACCAGCAAGCTTGGGAAGCAGTCAAAAGAACTATTTAAGCATATTTCAAAGAACCTGCACTGCAGCTGCGGTTTCCAATGCTATCGTCTGACTAACAGCTGTATTACTTCGGAAGAATTTTATAATTTGACCGATTACGTCCTTTAGATACTGCCAGAGAGATCAAATCAGTAAATACGTACACCTTGGAGGAAGTAATAACTTTGGCGTAGCAAAAACATACAGTCACATAACAAGGAGAAGCTTTAGCAGCCAAGCTCCAGTCCACATTTGCATCAAAAGGCTTAAAACAGAATGTGCCAACTAAAGAATCATGCGCACTTGCACTCTGCAGGGAAGTAAATAGATGATTTATGGATGAAATAGGGAAATTAATCCATAAATATTGAAGAGAAAACATTTTAAAAAATACAACACACAGCAGGAGAAAGGCCTACCTCAGCAAGGAGACCATTCGGTGTTGATAACTTATATGATCCCAATTTTATGTTGAAAACTTTTGTCTCTGGATAAAGCTTTATAAAGCAATCCAGGCCTTCACATGATAATTCAGCAAGACACTCCTGGGACTCATCAATAAGCTTAGTAGCATTATGTTTCATACAAATGCTCAAGGAAGTCTGAAGAGCATCCGCCCTGTCATTAATTACAGCCGACAGCCTATCATCACTTTCCTTATACCCAATGATGTTATTTAACTGCTTCCAGTCTTCCTCGCTGAAACTAAATGGCTCACTCTCATCTATCTGAGACTGACTGCCCCTGGAACAGTAGATAGAATTAGGAAACAAGCAAACATCAGAATATACAAATACCTAGGGTGTCGGGAGACCTAGTTTCAAATTTGACAGTAAAACTATTACCATCCCATTGACCACCAAGATTTCTTTGCTTTCTGTTTCCTCAAGTCAAGGTCTGACTCTAATGACTGCTCTACAAACTTGTGAGCCAACATCCTGCATGAATGAGACCACAATTCTACAAAATACTTCAAGGCAAAAATCATTTCAAGGAATGGTCTATCTACACAATAAATGTACTATGCAGCTAAAAATGCATAGAAACACACCAGTTTCAACAGGTAGAGAGAATGGCCAATTTCATACAATGGGTTATTCGTTTTATTAGTCCCTTAACTTAGATCCGATTTGCATTTGAGTCCCTCAATTTCCAAAATTGTTCCCGTGGTCCTTCAACTTCAGTTTTGTTAGGAAAAATGGTCCTGCCGTCAAATTTGTTAGGGCCCGTCTGGTAACGTTTTCAGAGAATGTTTTTAGAAAATATTTTCAAAGAATGAAAACGAGAAAACAAATTTGCATTTTCAGGATTCAAGAATGCGTCTGGTAGATTAATTAGAAAACATATTCAGAAAATAAAAACAGTGAAAACGTGTCTGGTAGTACAATTTGAGAATAATAATATGTGAACTATTTTTCAAGTATATTTTTGATAATGTATGTTCTAAAAAGAATAATTACAAAATAATAAAATTCTAATGTTAGAAAAACCTAGAATTATCTTTAATAATAAGTGAAAATGATAAATTTAAAAGTTGAATTTTGTTGGTTAATTGATAAACTGAACAAGTATGCATCTAAGAATAGTTTTTTATACATACAAAATTTTTTCCCCCAAAATAAATGCAGATTATTGAGTAAAGAACTTCTTCTAGTAGGATATGAGAATAAAATAAACAATGAAGTGTCATTTCTTTTCAACTTTTATTTTTTCATTAATATTTTTTAATGTTGATTATAACAAAAAAAACCTAAAATTATCTGAAACTATTGTTAGCACACTTTTCCTTCCTCCTTCTCGACTTTTCCAACTCAGAGACTCCCCACCACCCAACTCTCCTCTTTTTTCACTCTCACTCTCTCATATCTCTTCATACATCCTCTCCTCCCATGAGTGCTGGTGTTGCTTGGGTTTATATAACCCATGTGAAAACAGCAACAAAATCACACTGAAACACATAATTCAAACCACCACAATAACTATCACTCTCGATTTGTTCAATTGGGTCGCTGGTGGCTGTTACGGTTCGAGTGATTGGGTGGTGATGGTGGAGGGAGGCTGTAGCGGAGGCTATGGCATTGACGAGTTTGATTCAAGCCAAGGATCTGATTGTGGTGAAGGCTGTGGCCTTGAAGTCGGAGTAGGTCTCACAAAAGAAGGCAAAGAGAGAAAGGAAGAGACAGTGGGGTGTTTAATTTTTGGGTCTAGGATTTGAGAAAGGTGAGAATGGAATAGAGCACGATGATGTCTTGTTCTAGCCGAAACTATTTCCCCTGTTTTCACTTCCCTCTGAAAATGATGAAAACGTCTAAAAGTTGTTTTCTCGTTTTATGAAGAAAGTTGAGATCGTTTTCAATTCTTCGTTTTCCGTGTTTTCTAACTTAATTGCACCGAATGCATTTTTGGTTGTTTTTATTCTCGGAAAACAGAAAACGGGGTTAGAAAATGATAACGAACGAGCTCTTAACTTTTCTGTTAAATGCAGGGATAAAATGGTATTTTTATATTTTTTTAATTTAAAATTGATTAAAATATGAATAAAATATTAAAAACAAAAAATAAATAAGAAAATAAATTCAAATCTCTCTCTCTCCCCCTCTCCCCCTCTCTCCCTCTCTCCCTCACGATTTCTTCTCCCCCTCACCGATTTCTTCTCCCCACTTTCTCTCATGACCACCACCCTCCAACTGCCAAACCCATCCGACAGCCACCACCCTCCAACCCCCAAACCCACCCCACCACCCCACCCTCCACCCAGAAATCATCCCAAAACCCAACTTTCCTATGCACTGTTGTCGTCCTCTGCTTATCCTAAGCACACGGCACTGTCACTGACAAGCCAACGCGTCTTTTGCAGAGAATAGACTAAGAGCCAGTAGAAAAAGAAAGGGCTTTTAGAATCCTCTGAAGAATGGCAGAGGAAGATCTTCAGATTCAGTTTGCTTTTCTCTGCTTATTGCGTGCAGATCTGTAAAAAAAGAGATACATTTTTATCGTATGATGTCGTCTTGCTGTGAAATGTTCCTTTCGTGGCTCTGCATTTTTATTTTGCAGACACTTGTTGCTGTGCCTCTTTGTTCTTTACTCGCTTAAGGGGTCCAATTATTGTACGGACACTAATTCCTCTTCTGGGTTTCTTGTTTTTCTTATGTGTTTTTGGGTCTTTGGTTTTGGTATTTCTGGAATGAAAATTTGGGGTTTTGGAGGAAATGTGATTGCTTTTTGGTGAAATGGGGTTTATGAAAATGGGTTTTTTTACTTGCATTTTGAAAATGGGGCACTGGGTTTGGTAGAGTTGATGGGGATTTGAGTTTCTGGGTTCACAAGCTCTCGACTTTGGCTGGAGGTTGGATGGTGGGGTTGGGGACAAGGTTGCCAAGAAAGAAGAGGAAAAAGAAGGGGCAAGTGGTGAAAATTTTCATTTTTTTATTATGATTTTCTTTTTTTTTTTTTTTTTTTTTTAGTTAGATATTAAGAACTAATTTTAAATTTTTAGTTTGACTGAGGATAGGAATAAGATTTTTATTTGTTATTTTTTGGGTGAAAGTAATGTTCAGAAATTGGAAATTAAAAATAATACAAAAATACCATATTACCCCTGCATTTAACAGAAAAAATTAACAAAATTGACGGCATGACCATTTATCCTAACGAAACTAAAGTTAAAGGACCACGGGAACGATTTTGGAAATTGGGGGACTCAAATGCAAATCGGGTCAAAGTTCAGGGACTAATAAAACGAATAACCCTTCATACAATTAATAACTATCAGAAACTAAATACATTTACAACAAAAAAGAGTACCTCCACTGTAGTATGAGTTCAATATCAAGTCCCCGATCTAGCTCCTCGATGTCTTGGTTGTCATCAACTACTGCCCGACTAGGATCAGATTTAAGCAGTGAAGCATATAGCGAGATATATCTTTTACGTAAGCTTGCGTACTTCAGAACTTGATCCCATGACAATCTCCCACTGCCACAAAGATAATGCTTTAAGCAAATATAAAAAAAATATGCATCTAAATTCAGTTTGCAGAGCATAAACGAAGTTCACTGCTTTTTCATTTTTTAACAAAATTTGCAAAAATTAAAATGTATTAATATTAATAAAACTAAACTAAGTTAACTGATTAAGATAGGAAGCCCTTTTCTTTACTGTTAAAAAAGTATTTCACTATTTGGGATTAAAGCTCACAACATAAAATCTCATCAGGGAGGAGAATTTTCCTCTTTTTTTACAGGAAAAAACAATATATAGATAAGATAAAAAAAATCCCAAACAATATGGCCACAAAGTCCATCAGAAACACAACAATTCATAAGGCAGGAGAATTAAAAGAAATTCATTGATCCCGACCTTGCCTTCTTCATTTGGTCAGAAACGACTCTACAAGCATACTTCCACCAAGACCTAGGATCAGATTTCACAGAGACATGTGGGCGATAATGAGCATACTTCAAGCGCTGATTAAATGCAGCAAAATTATCAGCTAACTTTAGTGCATCCCTGTATCCATCCTGCAAACAAATAGTACTCAATTGCTTTTAAAACAAATCACATTACCTCCCAGCACTAAATCAGAAGGAATAGAAAATGAAAATGAAAATGAACCTTTGGCAAACAGAGAGTCACATCATCCAAATTAACTGCTGCTTTGTGTAAAGGCTGGCCACTGTCAGCAAATTCATTTGGCTGTAGTTTTGAGTACTTGGCATTTCCAGACACAGGTTCCAGTATGTAAGTGTGCTTTTTTATTAATCCATCTGCTGGTTTACCATATTTAGTGCCAAATCTAAAAACCTGAAGTGCCAAAAGGGTAATATGTAAATATACGCATGTATGTGCATGCAGGTACATGGCCTCTATTGCTAAAAGAGGATTGGGCATATACCTGGACCCACTCTGATGGAAGCAAATCCTCCCATGGCTTGTTAACATGCCATGGAGAAATATCAGAATCCAGATAAAGTGCAAGCCGATCAAGTTGAACGGACTGAAAACGACAGATTATAGCATAAGCAGAAAGACAGAAGGGATCAAGATATCGATGAAGCCAAGTTATTCACAAGTACAAGAAATGCTTACTTGTTCTAAAAAAATTTCTTAAATAGACGGCTTTAATCAGTATTTGAAAGAATCTCAGGGATATACGAAGTCAATTTGAAAAAATCAAATGACATGCAATAATCAAACAGTGACTTCCCGTAACATCAACCTGGAAGTATCCATTATTGAACTTATTAGTCTATACATTTATATTTTATATTTTTGGTAGTTTGGTGGAGAGATATATAAGGATACTTGATGCTGAGGACATGGATCATTTGTTGGAGGGTTCAATTTTTGGCATCTTTCTGGGCTACAGTATCTATAGAGTATAGGGACAACTCTTTTCCTGTTGTTTTTTTTTATTGGATAGCTGTAGTGTCTTAGAGTTTGTTCTCGCTGTATTTGTTGTTTAGTTGTATCTTCTTTGTTGGTTCTGTTGTCCATAGATTTTGTTAGTTAGGAGCTGGAGGTCAGTGGACACCTTGTCCTCTGATGCACCCTCTCATTTTCCATTTATGAAAAGTATAGCATCTTAAACATGCACAAAAAAAATATCTGAATACTGCTGTGGAAATTAGAATTTCACATAGTATGATAACAAGGAACCTTCTGAATACGGTCTAGAGCACCCCCAGTGACAAAGGTTTCCTTTCCATTTTCATCAACTGTCATAGCTGAAAGTCTTTCCAAGGTTATGCCTGCTGCAAACGGATGGCCAGGATTGCTAAACCATAGAAGACATAAAGCATAAACCCAAGACATAATTAGGATTGCTACCCAAGACATAGTTGACTGAAAACAGACTAACTAAAAAGAATAAAACACTCAAACAGGTTTTTCTCTACCTCTCAAGATCCTCATATCTGATGTGAATATTTGAAATTGAAAGTTTCAAATTTCCAATTATTGTGCTGATCAGGGATCCCAACCATGATGTATTCTTCAAAGAGAAACAAATTACAAATAGTAAAATGATATCATAATAGATAAGCAAGATATGAATTCCAGAAGAAGAAATAAAGCATTAAAATAATCAACCAAAGATCAGATTTTAAACCCATATGCTGGAGCAAGGGAGCCTAAAATTAAGGTAAAGCCATGCTCTAAAATACAAGCAGACTTGGATTATGCTAAACCCTACCATTTCTGACTTTAGTTGCTGCGTCCTCTCCAACAGCTTCATTTCCATTTCCTATTTACAAGGCAGAAAACACATATGATCACTCAAATATGTAGTGGCAAAGAACACATGAATTCCACCACATAGATTACTGTGTCTTACCCGCACTCGATTCTTCTTAGCTTCCTGCACAGCATCCTCACTAAATCCTTCAACTTGGGTTTCGGGTTCAGCTAATAGAAAAATACGATCCAAAGAAACTAAAACTGGATCCTGGCCAAGCCTGCTCCATGGAACCTTCATTCAAAAATAATAATAACCTCATTGGAGAAATACAGTTAATAACAAATATCATAAGAAAACTTCTCAAAACCAAATATTATAACAATATTCCACACAAACAAAATATACCCAGTAAATTAGAAAATGAAAATGTCTAGTAATAAAAAAGTACATACTAGGTGAAAACTGCAATTATCATATTATATGTTCATGTCAAAGTTAAGATGCATAATCTATATCAACTAAACATCAAATACCACTTTTGGAACAACTAAAAATATTACTCCAAGAAATGGAAATGAAGTCAAATTTCTCAGCATTTCGTCCAATACAAAGCTGAACAACATTCAAAAGAAAATAATTCAACACAATAATAAAAAAACAATGTTAGCCCCGCACCTTAAGTTTCACTGATCCAAGAAATCCTGCCTTAACCTTCACTGGCAATTTTAATGCATTGAGTGCCTCTGGCTTCAACTGCATATTTTTTAGCTCGACATCACCTGATTCGCATTTTAGGTAATAAGTATATAATTAGCTTCTTGGACTCTATCATAAGAATTTGATACTGCTGAACATGCACAATAGCATTTCTCTAACCTTAGAGTAACCGTATTTATAAAGCCAATGACAACTTAAAATGTACAATAAACTAAAGAAACCACAATTTATAAGTGATGGAGAGCATGTCAGGCATATTCAGATACATTGTTCCGTTGCTTCAAAGCAAAGGTAAAAGTTGTTCAGAGAAGCATAGATGGCTTGGGATGCTCCAGAGGGGTGTTAAACTTGCTGAGAGCAAGGGTTTCGGTGGAGCGAAAGGGACCAAGGTCCTATGGAGCTGTAGATTTTGGCTATTTTATGGTTCATTTGGATTGAAAGTAACAAACAAATCTTTAAGGCTTTTAGAGGGACGGGAGTGTAGGAATTGGGGGATGGGGTGATTTTTCGGTCCTCTTTGTGGGCATCTGTTTCAGATACTTTTAGGGGCATAAGGCCTTCATCCATTTTGTTGGATCAGAAGGCATCTATTACTTAGGTGTTTGTATTGCTGAGTATGGTTGTTATTGCTCTGTATGCTGTAGTGTGTATTGCTGAGTATGGTTGTTAAGTGCTGGTTACTTATGTTTGATAAAACTAATGGGTGTTCTGATGGTTGAGTTTGGTATTGAAGTTTGTTTCATTGCTGCCAAAAGTTTAAAAATTGCATGTATATATGTATGTGAATGTGTGCATTGGTGCCAAGTTTTTTGTCATTAAAGGTATCTAAATCCTACATTTCTAACGTCCCCCTTCAGAGATTTTCACTAAAATAATAACCAAAAAGAAAACCATTTAGTCATTTAAATTTGATCAAATAAACACAGAAATTATCATCATGATCAAATGAAGGTTAGACTAAAGCATGTGCATAGCTACTTGCATAAGTGTATCAATGTGAAACAACCCCAAGTAGCTAGTAGAGTGTCACTATTCAAATCATCCAAATCAAGTTATCTTCACTAAAGCCCTCAAAACCTGCCATTGGCACCAAGCTATCCTAAAACCCAAACAAAACCCTTTTTTACATCACTCAAAACGCACCGTTTGGGACCATTTCAAATTCAATCCACAGAAAACAACTCAATTCACAATCAAACCAATCAAAAGCACAAAACCAAAAGCATCAAGAAAACACTTTTCACAAGAAACGAAGAAAGAATCAAAAAGAAGAAGACGAAGCAGCAAAGAAGCTACTCGAACCTTGCCACACGCTGATCTTGAGGGCCTCCTTGTTGAGCCCCTTCACGTAGTTGCCGAGGTACCTCTGCAAGAGGTTCGCCACCTGATCCTCCAACATCTTCGAGAAGAGTAGTCGAAAATCGCTATTTCATTCCGCGATTTTTATCAGAAACCGCGAGAGCTTTCAAGAACTGTGGAAATTAAATTTTCAGAGTGAGAAATCGAACAAGGGAAAGACGGTGCTCGCAGAATGATAAAAGTTTCCAGAGCACGCTACGTACGTGCACGACTAGAAGATGCCGCTCAGAGTTCTGTTCCTCTGCTTATCTGATCAGTTTCCTAATTATGATCCGTCCAATGATCTCTCGACGTGTGTGATTTTGGGTTCTATGATCTTACGTGGCGGGTTATTGAGACCATATTTTTGCGCGGACTGTTCGTTGGGAGTTGGAGATTGGCAGTAGAAGGAGTATTAGGTGAGCTGGGTATCGGTGGTTATGGTGGACACGAAGGTGAAGTGACGTCGTTTGTGGGACGGGTCTTTGTTTCGGGCCCCAAATGTGATTATTGGGTTTGGTTTTATTACCATTTTAGGTCTCTTTTTTGGACACACTGCCACGTGCCATAAATGATCCCAAGTTTTCTTTTTCTTTTTCTCCTTTTTTCTTTCGGTTAAAGATTTGAAGATTTTCTTTTCTTGTTTGTCAGAACATGAGAAATTACAAACACAAATCCAATTTGTAGAAAGCTGGCAAAACAGAAGAGGGTATTAAAAACTAATGCATCACTCGCAAACTCATCTCCTAAAAGTTTCTAGTTATATGATAGGGTTTTCGACTTATGTGTTCCCTGAATTTGTAAACGAGTTGCATTTTGATTCTTTAATAACTAACTTATTTGTTCTAATGGTCTTTTAACTCTTCATTTGATTTTAGGTGCAAGACATTAAGGCTAGTATGGTAATGGTCAATGTAAATTGAATTCATTGAACAAGATTAATAAAGAGTATTTGGAGTTTTACGTACATGTGAAATGAGAACTCTAAATTGTCATAATTCAAATATGTCACTCCATCTAAAGCACCATGATTGTCTTTTTAAGTGTCGTTGATCTCTTATGAATATGATACAACGAAATCATGGCCTAAGAAGAGTGTAACTCAAGTATTAGGTTGTATACTATTTTACTTAGACTGGTAGAAGGATGTATTGCTAATTATTCAAGTCTTCTTTGACCACTCATAAGTATTAATGGTAATCAATTCTGATTAAAATGAGTTCTTAATTTTTTTAAATACAAGTGATAGTTTAAATTACAAAAGGAGGGGGGTTTCTCATACACACTACCAAGGTGGTATAGGAGTTCGAACTTAAGACCATTGGTCTACAAGTTAAGGACCTTTTCCACTAGGCTAGACCCCGTTGACGCCCTTCTTGGTACACTCTCAAGCGTGCACCAACCTTTTTTTTTTTTTTTTTTTTTTTTTTTTTTTTTTTTTTTTTTTTATTGAGTGTTTTATATTATATAAAAAAATTAATATTCAATGGTAAGTTTGAAGGTAGTTATCTCCTACTTTTATGGACAACTGCAGTACATGTTTTTTCTTCTAATTTAAATACATTGTGAATGTTTTATTTAGTCCCTATTTAATAAAGCTTCTTATGTTTTAGTATTTTTATTAATCAATAGCAATTTTGAGGATTTTGAATGTTTCACTTTTAAGGCCTTCTGCCTAGATTACATGATGTGGTTATAAGTTGAGGTCACATTCATTGGGCATGTGAACTGCATTCTTAGAAGCTTCATGTTCATCCACCATAACGCAATTTTCTGAAACACATTTCGAAATGGATTCCGATTCGGGTTCTATGATCTGGCTTTTTGGGGCTAACCTTTTAAAGATGAAACCAAGAGGTCTAATGAGGCCTTTTCTTGTATATGTATAAATGATAAGACAGAAACTAGGATGATCCGGCCAAAGTCGAAAACCCTATTATATATTTGAGTATGTACAATATTGAAAGAAGCACTAAATTACATTATGAAATAATTATAAATTCACAATATATAGCTAATCATCTACAAGTTCTTTCTTGGAATTTCTATGTTGTTGGACGACCAAGATTGAGCCATTGATGTTGAAGTCTGAAGAAGCCAAGAGATCTCCTACTGTTCCAAGTTCAGGGCACTCCTCCCAATCACTGAGCTCGGTTGTCAATGGTGAGTGTCCTCGACCACCCTTCCCTACTATAAACAGAGAGTACAAGTCTCCAATGTCTCTTAGGGCTGCCACTGTTTCTGCTCCATTATTCACCTGCTTCTCTACGTACCCAACTTTACCAGACGCTACATACCTACCCAACCAATTAAGACACAAATGTTTTATTGAAAATATGCATATGCTTATTTTGAAAAAAAAAAAAAAAAAAAAAAAAAAAAACTATGAAAATTAATAGTTATTCATTAACATTCACACCATGAGGTGGCTAAAAGCACTATCAATGCGTAATAGCTATCATTCGCAGTTATTCGGGATTATATTGTTTCTTCTGAAAAACGACTATTTCTAAATGCATATATTCCTTATTAATATCTTATTGACAATGTGAAAGTTATGTATGTATGAACAATTTTTACAAATATTTTAGAAATATATGAGTATAAAACAAAAACAAAGTGCCAAACATTACCACTTAAAGCAAGATAAATGTAGAGGTGGTACGTACCCATTATAGAAGTCATTGAGAAAGGCATTGTCAATGTCATTGCCCGTTTCTAAACTCGACAAGGCCATGTAAACCTCAATATCACTATTGCCTCCCATTTCATTCTCCACCTTCATATTCCGAGTGTTGGATGACTCCGTCGGTAAAAACCTAACCACCGTCAAGTTAACCCTTGGATGGTTTGCGATCCTTGTACTCCAAGCAATGGCCTCGCGGTCATCGGGCCCCCCAAAAAATAGCGTCGCAACATGTTGCATAATGTCCACGGTAAACAATTGCGAAAACCCTAACGCCCCGGCCAGCCCTTTCTCGACGATCATCCCGACAGAGCTCGGGGCGTGACGAAGAATCTTTTGATTCGTGGTCCGTACAGCGTCCTTCCCGGACTCCATTTTGCCGTCGATCCTTTGGTGCTTGTGAAATGGCAGCAAAATAATCGTCGCACGCAAGTCCTCGGCTGCGTTACACACCTCCTCATGTAAATTCGCCAACGTGGACACGGCCTTGTTGAGGTTGATGAGGATCTGGGTCTCGGCAGTGAAGGCGTCGACGGCTGCATGGATTTCGAGGACGTCGTTGCCGCCGTAGTCTTCCTCGTCGCTCATTTCCTCGGCTTCGAGCTCGTGATACGACACGTTGGTGCGTCGTTTTTGGTTGAGCTCGATAAGGTGAGCCATGTAGGGCATGATGGATGCTGTTTGGGTGCCGCGGATGGTGGCGATGACGGAGAGGATGGCAGAGATGTGGCGGGGACCGTAGACGCAGGCGAGGAGGCGGAGCTCGTTTTGGTCGGGATTTTCGGGCTCAAAGCCTAGGGAGGTGTGTGTGTGAGTGAAGAGTTTTTCTTCTCTTCTCATTAACAAAGCCACAACTGGCCCTGATATTACAGTGTTAATCACAATTGTCATTAGTAACAGATTGTAAGCCGCTGGGTTCCAAGTCTGAAACAATACCAGAGCATAAGAAGAAAAAGAAACTTAATTAATTTAGAGCTAGGATCTGTAGTTTTGACCACACAAAAAAAAAAGGTCAATGTATAAGATGTATGTTGATCATATTGTTGATCTCATTTGAAGGAGTCGAGTCTGCCAAATGAAACTACTTATACCACATTTCTAATGAAGGTAGTAGGAGATGTCATCTAAAATGTGGCCGATGAATGTGGTACATATAGCTTCAGTTAAAGATTTTTCTCGCATAAAGATGTGATACATTTAATGTTACTTGTTCTTTTTTTTCAGTTGGAATGTGCAAATCGAGACTGTCAAATATATAATCAAAGTTAAGAACCTTACAATTAGAGCCTTTGAGGCGCTGCCAACGAACAAGAGATCGGCATGTCCCTTCAAGTTCAACACAAAGCCAAGAAAAACCCCTTCGTTTAAAGGGATCTTCAAAAAGTGGCAAACCGCAAGAGTGCCACTAATCTTGCTGCCAAGGCTCAACAACACAAGCATGACAATAATCAATATGTTGGTCAAGCTCTTCAAATGGCTCGCATCAAATTGGAACCCAATATAGCCAAAGTAAACAGGCAGCACAAAGTTGTGGACAGAGTAAGTAAGCTTGTGCAACAAAGTTCTTGCCGTCTTGCCTTCCTTGGGGAAAGCCAGGCCAGCAACAAAACAAGCTATCACACTATTAAACATGGCCATTTCAATAAGCATCGAACCCACGATTAGAATCGACAAAATGAGAAGCACTTCTGGGTTTCTAAGGTACTTCTGCTTCCTGTTTCGTTTGTTCAACCACACTGCCAAGTACTTGAACGCAAAAAGTATCGGAACCAAGCCAAGGAGGATGAAGAAGCCGTCCCTCAAGGCAGTTAGTCTTGTGAAGGCAATGATCAGATTAAAAACAAGTAAGCAAGTGAGCTCAACGACCATGGCAGAAGATGTTGCCAAGCGGCCAATGTCTGATGTTGCAAACCTTAACTCTGCTGCTAAGCGATTGACGACTGGTGAGGAGGTGTAGGACACAAATAGCATGGTGCAGAAGACGAAGCTAGCATTCAGCTTGGCATTCTCAGCCAGTAAGTGTTTGTAGATAAAGAAGGAGGCGGTAAGGCCTAAAAGGCTGGCTGCAAAGGCACCACCGTAGGCTACGATGCACACTACGCGCAGGTTGCGGCGTACATAGGCAAAGTCCATCTCCAAACCGAAGAGGAACATAAAGAGAATCCGGCAGAAGAACCCGAACATCTCATAGTATTCTGCAGCAGAAGCTTGGAAGAAGAATTCTTTTATTTCGGTAATATTAGACAACCCTGAGGGACCCAACACCATACCAGCCTGTCAATTTGACATGTTATGTTACCAAACTGAAAATCAGAATCACCGTTTCGAACAATAATATTTTACTTGACCGATGACCTAGATTGACAAAACCAACCTCATATATAAACCAGATATGTAACCTGACATGTTATTTTACTAGACAATCAATTTATATCACAGGTTCGAAAAATTCATATTGACAAATTTATTTTGTTTTAATCAAAACGAGATGCTTACAAGAATCTGGGCAATGGGGCCTGGTTGACCTAAGGCCTTGAGCAAAATGTGAAAGAAGTGTGAGATGACAAGGATGCAAGCTACTTGCATTCCCATGGAGGAAAGTGGGTTGACCAAATCGTCTTGGCACACGAATTTGTGAGTAGCCTCCATTTTGTTGATCTGTATGCAAAATGAGAGTGCAAGAATCAGAAACGTTGAACAATCAGATGAATTTTCACATGCAGATTTGTTGTCAATGGTGCAACAAGGAGGCTATGGTTGTGAGGAAAGAGGTTATGTATGAAAGGAATTAGTCCAGCCACCTAATGACTTAGATCCCTTTTGAGCTTATTTTTGGAACCGTACAAATCTGTGGTCTTAAATCCTCTTGTCCTAGTTTATCAACTTTTGAATTCTCACATGTTTATGACTAGTATCTTTTAATCCTTGCCTATTTGACTGTTTCCTCAACTTCAAATCCAATTTTTCTAACAAATACAAAGTTAACCACAATCCTTGCCTAGTATCTTTTTTCTTTTTCTTTTTGGTAGCCTTGCTTACGATATGAATACAAACTATTGGTATCAAATATATGGACCGCACGTTGGTGACCACATGCATCTCCAGCCCACTGCTTTATGTATTCAATTTGTTTGTTATGCATTCCATGACAGATATCGAACTACTGGGAATGGCAAATCTTGGCAACAAGGGCAAATTATTGATGATGTGAACATTGGGATTTGTTTGGGACGATACAAACGAAGGAAGGAAAAAAAACAAAAACAACCTAATCCACAAATCGACAATAACAAAACTCAGCCACCTCCAAGTTCTCTTCCAAAGCCCCTAGTTTCGCAAACGGGTTGGGATTACCATGGGAGCTCAAATCTTCTAAGGAAGAAAAATTGATGGTTACTCCTAAAAAAGGAAAATACTTTCATTCTTACCATGTAAATTTTTACTAATAACAATGTGATATGTGTGTAGATTTTTTTTTTTTTTTTTTTTTTTTTTTTGGGTGTTTTTGGTGTGGTGTTTGTTTGGAATATGTGTTAAACTGTAATTTTAAAATAATAGGAGTATCTCCTTATAGAAAATGAGCCACGGTATCATAACAATAACGGATTTAAGCTTCTGACACTCATTGCGAAACTATTAAAAATTATAAAATCCTCAATTTCGAGGGCTAAAAATTAAATTATGAGAGCCAAAATCGCTACTGAAAACAATAAGATGCGTCCCTTCAAGGGGTTTTAAAGGTGAAGTTAATGAAGAGTTTAGGAAATAAGTCACTAGAGAGAAATTATGATTTGTTGCAAACCATTTAGCTCCTCCTAATTAACGACATGACATTGTCTGGTTAGTGTTTGTCTCTTTGTGATCATGGTTTTCACCTCCAACATTAGTTTACTTAGAAGGTTGAGTTCCAAGGTTGTTGCATGTGCCCATTGTTGCTTTGCTAACTAGTATTTGCGCCTAGTATTGGTAGAACCGCTGGCTGCTACATCTTCCCATATAATATATAGTTTGTTGGGCCAAATTATTTGAACTGAAAGTCCTATGATAACCTAATAATCTGCCGATCGAATTTGGTCCAGCTCTCTAAGTTGGCAAGTATAGTAAAAGTGTTCCATTTCCCAAGGATGGTTTGGAATTTCTTTGTTCACCACTACCCAACCCAATCGCATGATGCTCCATCATAACTCTGCATCGTTGATGTCCATATCATACCAAAATCCTATCAAATCTTGAAAGTGAATAATGAATCTCATGAAACCCCAGTTGTCAAACTAAACTCGTTTGCTAATGTCGTCAGACAATGAATTGAAGAGATATTATAAATGCGATCGCTATGTTGTCAGACAGTGAATTGAAACATTGTCAGATTGTAATTTCAAAAAATTAATCAGGTAAACTTAAACTTAAATATATGGTTCAGAATCACAATCATACAACATAAGCATTAACTTTGAGGACACAAGTCTAGTATCTACCATGAAATAGATTTCCCTTGCTGCAAGCATCTATTATGTCTTATTAGAGAGATATGCCTTGCAAGCCATGAAGGTGGATCTATTAAGCTATTGATGTAGTGAATCTTATAACAACCAACCCCTGATCTAACCTCCCCCACAAAAAGAAATTCACTATTGTACCTGAAAAAGTGTTGGTAAAAGCTACAAACCACTGTGTAACTTGTGCAGCAAAGAAACAGAAAAACTACTGTATAACTTTGATGGTAAGCAAAGTCACAAAGATCTTTTCAAAAAGCGACCCCCAGTTTCCATTGCTATAGTAGATTCCAAAACACACGAATCTAAATTCCAATAACATGAACCCAACATCAGGGAAAGGCCAAAGAACAACCAAGAATGAGAGAGAAAATCTTACAACTTTTTCTTTTTCCATATCTTCACCATTGTAAAGCTGAAGCTTTTTGCTTGCATTACATTAGGGGAACGAAAAATATTTATATATTTATATATGGAACCAAAAATTTCTAAAAAAACCGGGAAAAAAAGAAAAGAAATACCCAAAATAAGAGCCATCTCATAGAGCTAAGAGCACACAAAGACACACTTTTCTTCATATGTATAAAACATTCACAATCCCTCAAAAAATAAAAAGGGGGTCTTGCTCTGCCTCTCCACTTCTTCTCTCCTTGGCCTTCAACTCTCTTGGACACAAACTTCAGCTTCTTGATTTTTTTTTTTTTTTTTTTTTTTTTTTTTTTATGTTGCAACCGCTGCCTGGATGGAAAGGGTAGTCTTGGTTGGTGTTGCTGGCTGTGTTGTTTGATTTCCTTTGCTCTCTTTTTCTCAAGGCTTTCATGGAAGAAGAGAGGTTCCAGTTCTTCTCCTTGTCCTCATCTCTTTCTATCTGCTCATCTCTGCACTCTTCACTACAGAATGGAGTGTCACCTCTGCAAATTTAAACCAATCACAAAATACCCATCAGAATCCAAGCCTTTATTATAGAAAACAAATCCAGATTTTTTTTCTTTTCAAATCTAAATACCTAGATTTACAAAAACTCAAATTAAAAATTAAACCAATGGGTTTCCTCAGATCCCCAACTGCTAATTCTTGTTTGGTATCTGAGAAAATAATTAAAATCCCTATAATTCTACACTTTTTTTCTTTCTGAAAACACTCAACCAGATTCAGATTAGAAATGAATTTATTAAACTTCATTGGGTTTTATGTGGCTAACCTGTACATGAAGATGTCTCTGTTATCACCAAGTGGCTTCTTGCAGAGAAAACAAGCTTCCAAGAAATGGGGCTGGTGGGCTTCTTCAAATCTGGCATCACAGAACCGCCCAGATCTCGGGGACAAGGAAGAAGAGGAAGAAAACGAAGCCATGCCAGAGAGGTTTCTGAAGCTGCCGCTCCTCCTTGCATAACACATAGGCCTTGAAAAAAATGGGGGGTGGCTCCCAGAAAACCCAGCTTCCATGTCTGCCAGTGAGGCCAACCCATCATCTTCCTCGATGAAACAAGGCCTTCTTGCGCTGCTGGAGATTGAGTCCATGTCTAAAGCTTTGATCTTTTGTGTTTTTATTTAAGACTGAGAAGACCCAGTTGCAATTTGTGCCCAGAGAGAAAAAAGAACCAGAGAAACAGAAAAAGATGTGGGGGAAATGAGGAGGAGGTGATGGGTTTTTAAAAAGGGGTTGGTGAGAGAGATAGAGAGAGAGAGAGAGAGAGAGAGGGAGATGTAAACAACAAACAATAAACAAACAGCAGATTTGTGAAATCCGTGCTTGTGAATCCATTGGCTGAAAATACCTGCATTGCCAAGTTACCAATATTAAAACTTTATTACAATTCACCCTCTATTATCACCATTATTACGTTTATTGCCATTATGGCGGGAATGGGCGGGGCTACTGAGGGAGTGGTATTCTTGTTGTTTTTTCGAACTTTGAGGGTAGAAGAGAAAGAGAGAATGTTATCGTATGTGGGGTCTGAGATCTTTCACAGTTGCGCTCCCGAACTGGGTGGGGCCCGCGTCTCGCGACCTAAACGCACTCAACTATACGTCCTAACGTCAGTGTGTGTTGTGTAGTAGAGAAAGAGAGAGATGGGCAGGTCCCACGCGCGTGAGTACGTTGCGCGTAAACGTAACGGTAACACCGCCCTTTGTCCTCCATTTGCCCTTGAAAGAAGAAATTCAGATTTTTTCGTCTTTGTTGTCGACCCCCGCATTGCCTCATGGCAACGGCATTTACCTTTGTTTTGCTTTGCTTTTCTTGTTTCAAAAGCGAAAACCAAGCCAGAATTGAAAATGGGAAGTTTCAATTTGGTCAAAATATTTCAGTCATGCAAATACTCCTCTCTCTCATTCTCACTTAAAAGAACAATGTGACAAGTAATTATAATGCGGTATTGTAGTACAGTCATGTGATATAATTTATTTATATAATACAGAATTTTATTTGATGATCTGGTTTGGATTATATTGGAGTTAAATCTCACCCTTCTAGATGAGACTTGTAAGACACTATATATATCTGATTGTTGTCCAATTTAATAAATTAAGTCTCAGCATACCAAACAACTCCCAAAATACTTGTCCAGACGTATCAAAAGTGTTAAAAGTAAATATTAATTACACTCTAAACATTGGCCGATTCCAATTTTTACTTTATTAAGAATCTAGGAACATTTCTTTTGTCATATAATAACAAATAGAAATGTAAAATGAATAGTGTGGTAAATAGGAAAAAGTAGCTAGATTTTTAATCATGGTTTGAAAGTCTTGTCCCTTGCGAAATTTCAAGTGACCTTCCAAACTCCTTTTGGGTTTAGGGTTGCTTTAAAAGCTTTCAACACTACCAAATTCTTCTGCTTACCACTAATTCCCTTGTTTGATTTCATCTTTTTGGTTTGGTAAATGTTCAATTCAAGACACTACCAAGTGTTTTTTATTTCGTACGGTGATCCAAGGAAGTCCCTCTCACGCGCCATAAATGCAAGTCAAAGTCTCGCAAATCGAATTAAGTAATTTCACCTTAATAAATAACCCCACCAGCCTCCTCCAAAACCCAAACCCACGGTTTCACTTTTTCCCACCTTGCCCCTCACTCCAACGACGTCACACAGCCCAGATTCGTTTGTCGTTTTCCTACACCGGCGGGCCCCACCTCCCCCACAAACCATCAACGCTGGGTCCCATGGCCCATTATGGTGATGGCGTGGGCCGTGATAAGAGGTGTTCTTTTTCTTGGGATTTGTTTATTTTATTGTGCGCTGCAGCTCTTTCTCCGAGGTTTTTGTTCCCTCTACGCACGGCCGCTGCCCGCGAGAGCCCCGGGCAGCTGACCGCTCTGCCCCATTCATTGATGATTCACCGCTGCACACGTGTGGCGGTCTGCTTGTACCACCACACCGCCTCGGGGTTTCTGCGAAGCTGCCACGCGGCGCGCGCAGGACAAAAGTAATTGCGTTCACTGACTGACTCATGGTTACTGCCACCGTGGAGGATCCAGTGCTGCGATGGAGCTTTTCCTTCCTGCATTTGTAGCCGTTGGATGGTATCACTTCACTGTCACGGTTTTAGATTTCATCCTTCTAGAGCATTCTCACTATCATTGCGCTTCGGTTTTATTTTTCTAAAGGACAGCAAGAGGATCTTTTGTTGTATTCGTTTCTTCAACCTTCCATTGGAGAGAAATTATATTTAACCGGTGTCCTCTTCTTCTGGTAATTAAGACAGTCTAGAGATTGGTAGGGTTTTGTTTGGTTTCTTACTTTAAACTTTAAACTACATAATGAATTAAATAATATTTCAATGTTATGATTTTTTTTTGTTTTTAGCATCAAATAGTGAATCCAAATGAATAAATAATTATCGGTTTGCTAATTTTAAGTAGTAAATGATAGGATAATTGGCTGTGTTTCTGTTGAATTATATTGATAATTGGCTCTAGTTAATTTCTCATATACATTTTATAAAATTGATCACTTTACTTTCGTTATATTCCTGTAATTCTATTCAAGATGCCGTCAAATAAAATCACATGTTCAACAAATAACCCGGCCTATTAATCATTTCACACAATATTTTCACGAAGAATGGTGCTAACTGACATCAAAAGTAAGTCTAACTCTTATAATTGGATTTACCAAACTCACAATTAGGGCCATTTTTGTAAAGAATATAGAGTGACATCACCAAGAGACTCCCAATGAACTTATATCGACTTTGATTTTAACGATATCTCTGATGAAATTACTGGGAATCTAACAATTGAAGTGGATTGACTAGTTTTGTATAATTCAATGAGAATTTATTTGAAAAAGAAATCTGATAATGAATTGACATTATCAATATAGTTCAAGGAAGAAAAAAATGACGCCTTCATCGTAAAGTGATATGATATCAATAGGAACACAAAACCTATAAAACATCCAGGACTCCATATATCAAAAGTTTGAGTAACATTTGATGTGGTTGGGTTTTTGGTTTCATTTTATTTGCAAATATTTGCTCTCCTTATAAACTTTTTTTTATTTATAATTAATCAAGAAATTGTCATTATCATCGATCACATTATATTGATTACTAAATAATTTTAAGATGACTATCAAGGCTATAAAGAAAGTAAAGGGAATCTTAAACCAAAATTAAATAAAGAGAATCTTAAACCACCACATTTGCAACAAGTGTTGAGAAAGCGACTCCACTAAACCACGGACTTTTTGAGTTCTTATTATGACTTTCAAGGCTATAAAGACTTGTATGTTTTAGCATAGTGGGGGTTTTTTTATTATATAAAAATATATTATAAACTAAATAAATTTATGTGTAACTAGGATGGGGCAGAGAAATAGTTGAAAGTTTTAAATATAAAAGAGAGTCAATTTGACCGGAGTGGTCCATCCACATCAAAGCTTATGGGGAGGATGTTTCTAGGTCGATGTTTTTATGAGGGATGAGACATTTGAATTTGAAATCTTGTCCAAAAGAAATTTGACCACCATCTAGAAATGATTTGTGTATATATATATATATTAAAATTTATGAGGCAAGAGTTTTTTTTGGTAAAGTTTTGTTGTGGACTTAATTTTTCCTTACTCTCGTTTTGGATGAAGTAATTGAAAATTACATAAAATTCTAATATAACGAAATTTAGATTTCTATCATTTCAATTTCTGGCAATTGAGGATTCAATGTTTGGATTTATGTATGTCAAATTTTGTAAATAACGGAATTTTGTAAATGGCACCATGAAAATTGTGAAATGGCGCATTTTTTGGTGAAAATTAAACTCCGAAATTTGATGCCCTAATTTCCATGATTTTTTTCGCCTGTCATTTGATAAATTCCATTGTTAAGTTGCCAAACAAGGGAATTTTCAATTTCTCCTCTTAAATTCCAGACTTTTAGCTAAATTATTAGTTTATTTTCCTCATCCAAACGAAGGGTTATGCTAACCTAATAATTTAATAAACAGATTCTTATAACTCAAAGTGATTAAAAGTATTTAATTTATAAATGAGAAGTGATACATATTTGTTTTGTATATAAGAAAACTAACAATTCAAGGATTTCTTTTTTCTGTCAAGGTTGAAGGATCGATATATGATGAATTAAACAAAGAGAACATGGCTTGGTTCAATGTGGTGGATTTCTCGGATCAATAATGATGAACATTTTATGAGGCAAGACTTTTTGTGGTAAAGTTTTGTTGCCGACTTAATTTTCCCTTGTGTTAACTTAATACTTTAAGAAACAGATTCTTATAATTTGAGGTGAATAAGAGTATTCACTCGTGCATTCTCTAATTGCATGTATATATTAATATAGAAAACTAATAAATGAAGGATTTCTTTTTTGAGTCGTTTGAATGATAGATATATTTGTGCGCGTATGAATTAAAGAAAGAGAACATGGGCTTGGTTGTAATGTGGTGGATTTGTTGGGTAGGTCAGATTTTACTAACCCTAGTTCCAAATCAAATAATTTAGTAGACCAACCATGCACTGCCCACCTTCGTCCAAAAAAGAAAAAGAAAATATAGTGCCCACATGGAGTGAATTATGGTTAGTGTTTAGTGGTAAGTTGATTATTCTAAAGACAAAAAAAAACAAGAAAAAGTGAAAAGGCTTTCTAGTCATGATTTGATTCTCGGAATAATTGAGCATTGAAATGACAATCTCCTTTTTTAATCTAACCCTTTTTTTGGGTGGAGGAGTCCTTTTCTTAATCAAAACGACGTGCACTTTGTTGTTTTTTTCTTTTGAAACAACGACAGTGTGCTTTAAATTGCAAGTTTGATGTAATGCCCCATAGCCCATCCATGGTGGGTAGGGGACGCAATTGTTTGGAGGATTGTTAGGGTGGGTATGACCTATTTGGGATCCTATTTGCAATCGGTTTCATAGTCGAATGTTAACCTATCTTAGTGGTTCCACTATTACAAGTAAATGGAGATTTAAGTACCAATTAAATGAGTTAAAACCAGCTGGGGGACACACAAACAAACAAAACCATGTAGCATATCGGGTGCTGTTTAGCCGGTCGACAAACTAGCTTCCATGCAACTCGTAGTTTTTTTCTTTTTTCATATTTAATTTGCTATTATAATTGCACAGGCTTGGAATTTATAAGCATTTAGGGTTTCTAATATAAAGGTTTAGGCTTAGGGTGGGCTCTAGCGTAGTGCAATGTTCGGGAAAAATGAAATTTAGTATTAACTTTTAGACATTACACTTCAAATCACAAAAATTAACCTAACTCGATCAAGCAAAAATTAGTCTATTCTATCCAAGCAGATCTCCAATTAAACATATTTCAGGGATTTCAAGCTTCAAGCTTTCTCTTATAAATTAAATTTTATTTAAATCTTACCCACATAAGAAATTATAGCCCACCCTTGCATGAACCATAGTTCAAAATATCAATAATATCGAGGATATTATCATTTTTTCGAATCACGAATATTTCGGAACATATTCATACACATATCGTATAAATGTCGATAATATCGAAAAATATCGATATTGATAATTTCGCTCGCACTTCAGCAATATTTTGTCAAAACATCGCTATAATATCATTATAATATTGAAAATATCGATGTAATGGAAAAAAGAAAAAGAAAAACACAAAGGGGATTCAAACCCTTTTCATTTCACTCCTCCAAAATGTCTTAACCACCATGTTGCTTATGTTTTTGTGATAATATGCTAAAATATGTATATTTATATTGTTTAGTTTTGAACAATTACATACAAAACTATTTTGGTAATTTATCATTTGATGACCGCTCTTCACAATACACTTGAAGATAATGAAAATTTTGAACCTCATAAGAACTCTGTGTGGTACCAAGTCACTCATGTATCTTATCATACAATGTATAAAGTGTAAAATATTGTAGTAAATCATTATATATAAATGATTATGATGTGTTTAATCTTCTCTTATTAATTACTACATATTTTTTACTCTTACAGTATTTGTCAGCTCGCTATATAATCAACTTAAATCAGTTAAACCCATCATGCAATGCATTTTCTTCCAATTTTTTGTGATAAACTAATAGATAATTGACTAAATAAATATCCTCTAAAGTTTCAATAAAAATTTCCAAGTTTTTCTTACAATTTCCATAGTTTTTATTCAATTTTTATCGATATTGATAATATCCCGATATTTCCATATTTTTGGACTACTGATATTTTCGATACTATCGATATTTTAGACTTTGACGTGAACACACTCTCAACTATTGGTGATGCAGTATGTCGATACAATTAGAGCAAGAACAAAACTTTGTCCTTTTCTCGGCATGAAATTATTTTTTGGGGTTTTCCTAGTTTTCCTTTGGTCCAAGGCTTTTCTGAATCTGGTTGAAATGGACTGGAAACAACCCACAGATTTGTTGATTCGGCCTGTCAACTTGTAGTACTTGTGGTTTCTTTTCAAAACGTAAATTTTTAGGAATGAACTTTTTCTTTGTATTCTTGTTTAAGTCCACAGAAATAGGCAGGAAAGTCATCCCCCTTTTAACTTTCTACTTTCTACTGTGGATGAACAAAGCCCCTTTCAATTACATTGGCTTCGGCAATTATCATGCATTCTTGTTGTTGGCACACCTTTAGACATGAATTATGAATACAATCTATCGTATTTCTCTTAAAATGTAGATGACGTTTATCCTCAAACAACACATTGCATGATAAAAGCAAGATGAAAGAAGGGTAAAAAGGGACGGTAGTTCTAGCATTCCCCATGTAAATAAAATGTCATAATCAACCACATATAAGAAAGAAAAAAAAACCCTGTATTCAATCAACTTTTAGAAAAATCCTAACCAATCAGCTTGTAGATTTCAAGTCTCAATACCCAGTATTAAACTGTTAGATGAAAATCCAAACAGTTAACAACATTAAAATTTAGAGAATGTAATTAAGTAAACGAGATACTTAACTATTGGATTTTCAAGAAACCTAGAATTTAATAGTTGAAAAATACATTTAATAACTCTACATGTTTCTACGTTTGTCCCGTTACTCAAAAGAGAATAAAATTTTGATAAAGTAAATAGATAGGCAACATGTGATCTAAGTGTTTTATTTTTATTTTATACAAGTCATCATATTGGGGAGGGAGGAATTGAATCTAATATGTAGAGTAAATGCTCTTAAACGTTTGAGCTACAAACTCCTTGTCATGCAGTCTAAGTTTTTATTTTTTTGAGAGATCCTCGACGAACGAGAGAAACTTTATTAATAAAATGAAGAATTACAATGAGAGGGAACAAAACGCCTAACTCCAACTCAACAAATCATATAGTAAGGTGTCCTGAATAAGATCAGAAGGCACCTCAAACCAATATAAAGATGTACAAATTATGCATACCAAATCGAGCAAGTCGGTGCGTAACACCGTTTGCTTTCCTACGAGTAAATTGAAAAGAGAACTAGAAATCTATTTCTAAAGATGCCAACGTTTGAATAATCCTGCTCTACTCCCTTTACATCACGCAGTCTAAGTTATCAAAGTACACTTTGCCTCAAATTTTAATTTTAATATTTTTGTTTATATGGTCAGGTGCCTCAATTTTACGTGGTGGAGAAGGCTTGTAAAATTACCGTAGAGAATACTGCACGAATTTACTTGGGAAGCTGAGCCGGAACTGCTCTCAGATACTCAGGGACTGTAACCAGATACGTTTTCCCTTGTCTGTTCATAAAGCATGACGAGGCCCCCAAGACGTAACACGTGGGGAAGTATTGAGGCCCCACGTGTGCCTCCTTTGCACCAGGCATGTCTCTGAAACATGAAACCTCCCTCAGTTGTCGTCCTGTTGGATTTAAATTAATTTTTAAATTTCCACTTTTATTTTTTCCAATATTTTTAAATTCCACTTGTGATTATTATTTTATTAGGAAACATGTGATTGTGGGAATTTGATACCAAGGGAAGATTTTATATGTGTGATGATGGCGTACTAGCTAGATACGACGAACCCCTTTACGTTTGCCTTTTTAGAATTTTCCACGTGTTTACCATAATTAAAAAATCCAATTAAACTAATGAGATTATTCGTTTTGCAGATTTTTTTAAATATTTTTTTTATTAGTTGTGAGGTTTGAGCCATTCAAGGGCTATGAAGATTCTTAACACCTCCAAATTTTAAGGGAGACAGGTGTTCAATGTCCTGCTGCACTTTTATTTATTTATTCTTTTATGTAAAAAAGAATTCTTCCTGGCCAAAAAACAAAAAAAATAAAAACGAATTCTTTCTTGCCTCCTTTGTCAAGATTTAAAAGTAACTGGAATATCTGTTTATATAAATTTAAGGTTTTTTACTTTTTACTTTTTATAATTTTGATCGGTTCTTGGGTGAAATTGTCTAATTCTAAAGTCTTCACATGAGAGCTCCTAAAAAGGCATTAGGGGTTATTACGAATTTAAAATAAATAAGAAGTCATATATAGGCTTGTAGTGACTATGACGCTTCTAAATCCTAAAATTTATATATATAAGTTCATAAAGGTCTAGTTAAGCCGCCGGGTATAAGTGCATATAAATTGAATTCTCGTTGATTAATGTGTTACATTGTGTATCATGTGAGAAACTGAAATATGCTTATTCTTGATTACAAGATATTTCGATTACCTTTGAGCCTAACTAAAAGTTAAAACCATTACTATCATGAGCCTAATTTCGGGTCTAGAAATGATGCAATAGGCTACCATGCTAGTGATCTGCTCTACCATAACCTTTCGCACTTTTCATAAGTGATGAGAAGGGAATCCAGATTTGCTAGGTTCTTAGTTTCAAACTACTCCACATAAAAAGAATTTACATTATAATGAAAAGTTTAGTGGGACATGGCGTCATGACATAATCACAAACTTATGCATTTTCTTAGTGCAAGGGCAGCATATATGCTTCCACAATTTAATAAATATTTCTTCCCTTTTTATTTCATGTGTTGATATAGGTTTAACTTTTGGTTTAGTTAGATGAAGCGCTAAATGAGACTAGCATTCATGATACGCATAGTTTACAGGTGATTGCATGTATTCCACATCAAGATTATTGTTTTGTTTAGTGATTTTTAATGAGCTACCTTTTTCATCAAAAAGTATTCTAATACTCTTTTTGTAGCTTTGTTTGATAAAGACAGCATATGATAATAATTTGTTAAAGATGCTACACGGACTTTTGTTCTTGGTTCTTAAAAGGGGGAATATTACTTTTTAATTTGCAAAAAAGAAAAAAAGAAAAAAAGAAAAAAAGAAAAAAAGAAAAAAAGAAAAAAAAAGGGGGGGAATATTAATGAGAGCCGCCCATGGATTTTCAACTTGTACATAGGGACATGGTTTTTCAATGGTTAATTTATTGGGAGTTTCACTAAAACACCCAAAATGGAGGTTGAAATTATAAAAAAACCAAACACCCAAAACACTTTATAAACACACCCAAAACCCATCATTACACACACTCAAAACCCATTTATAAGCACACCCAAAAAGTTGACTTTGGGGTTGATTTTAGGTGTGTTTCTATGTTTAAATAATGCTTGGGTTTTTTTATAAATACATGTCTAGGATTGGGTTTATTTATAAATTTGTATAATTTATTTGGAGGAATTATTTTTAATAATGTTATTGAATCTTTCTCGGGTCTTGAGAAACGTCACATTGCTTGCTCTGATAGTCACCAAACTTGTTAATTAATTCAGCAGCTCTATAAGCATTGAAGACCAATTCATTAACTTGTCGACACTAATTGGTATGTAATGCGTGTTAAAAAAAATTAACTATGGTTTAATGATTCACATGACAACAAACAATGGGATGAGATAATTAATTTGAATAATTGAAATGTCGTTACATCAATTAGTATCCAAGTTCATAAATTAAATTATCACCTACAATAATGTTAGTTTAATAAATTAGTTTGCTAAGTTACAAGTTTTATACGAAATCAATAATTTCTAGAATAATAGTACGTTAGGAATTCTCTACTTAGGATCCCGAGTCTCTACATTTAGCATCGGTGTATTTGTGTGTATTTACTAAAATCTTGACCATTTGATTAATCTAGCGAAGTTAATTAATCCACATAAGTATAGTTATATTATCTTAAAAATCACATGTTGTACTGTATCAATTACCTTTCCCAATCTTTAATGAGCACAATCTTCCCCTTTCCCTTTCACACCCTCCCCAACCCTTGCCTCTTAGAGCACTTACAACAATGGACTGCAGCTCGAGCAGGACAGGGCCTAAGTCCAGGGAACTGCTTCCAGCAGGCCTTGCTTGCCAGGGCAAGTTGTGGGACCCATGAAATTGGGCCAGCTCGCAGGCCAAACTAGCCTGACCTTTAGCCTAGGTTTGTTGACATCAACGATGACGTCAGCAATAAAAAAAAAATCTAAAAAATACTAAGAATTTCATAATTTTTTAAAAAATAAATACTTAGTTATATTCTTCACTTCCCACACCAAAACTCTATACAAATTTCTCTCCTTACATCTCATGTGAATAGTGATTGCCATGACAATGGGTGGAAATATCACAACCTTTTGCAATGGCTGCCACTATACACGTGAATAGTAACAACTCTTGCTTTACCTTTGCCCTTAGCCATAGCAAATGGGTGGAAATGCTCTTATGAGAAACCCTCTTCCCAGACTTTTATTTCTATGGTTATCATCTCTCCAGTGGTCTAATCCCAACCCCTCATTATCTGAGTCCCAGTTGCAAACAAGAAACAAACCACGTACCTAATGTATTATAAGGCAAATAAAAGTAAAACCAATCAACAATTCGAAGAAATCAAATTAAAAAAAGCTAGAGAATTGGTAACCATCAATAATCATACATACATAATACTGGACTTGATACATACATGTAGATTCAAGATTAATTAATAAAGAATTATTAATATTGTTCTTCTAATCTTTATATTGAACATGGTCTCTACGGAAGTTGAGGAGAAATTGAAAAGTGCGTGGAATTGAATTTGTTGTCAGAATTCCCTTTTATCAACACAGAACTAACTTGTTCAAAACACAAGTATGGTTATACCCAAGTATTGATTAGTCTATGGCAAGCGAAATTAACAGTTATAAAGAAAATTTAATACAACTTTATCATTAGAGCACTTCCACCTATTTGCCATGGCAAAGGGCAAAGGGAGGTAAGAGCTATTACTATTCAGATAAATAGTGCTAGCCCTTACAAAAGGCAAAGTGTGTTTCCACCCATTGCCATGACAAATGGTAATTACTATTCACTTTAAATCATTTTTATTTTTTATACATAAATGATTAATTTTGATAGGGTTTAGGGTTTTGGTGTGGGAAGTAAAGAATATGGCTAGGCATTATGTCACTTGCCCAGGCAACATCACAAGTTGGATTTGCCTATGGGCTTGCCCGGGTTGGGAGGCCCCACACCTTGCCTGGGCTACATTTGGCCGTTGGAACCACAAAACTGGCCTTGGGCCCCTTCTTGCATGGGTTGGCCTTGCGCGCTGGAAGTGCTCTTAAGGCTGGACTGTTGAGGGATGACATCCATGGGAATCTAGGAGTCTAGGAAGAGGGAGACGTGATAGAGAGAGGTTGTGAAAGGGGTGATACGGTACAACATGTGATTTTTTAAGGTAATATAACTATGCTGATGTGGATTAATTAACCTCATTAGATTAATCAAATGGTAAAGATTTTAGTAAATGCTGACAAATGCATCGATGCTAAATGCAGAGGCTCGTGATCCTTTCTACTTGTACCACAATGCATTTAGCGTGCCTTTTTTTTAAAGGACATTTCCTATGAAAAGGGGCAATAGCATACTACACTCATACACACTACATGGATGCTAGGACTCGAACCCAAGACCTTTGCACATATAGTGTGCTGAATCAGGGGGTTGAGTATTTGTTAGTTTAGGTGTACTTCTCTCTAGATCAAATCAACATGTTGTTGTGTTTGGTCACTAGAGATATTGTACTCATTTTGGCTCTTTTGTGGCTTTGTTTGTACTATGCTATGTTTTATCAATAATTAATATCGCTTTTTCTATAAATAAAAAAAAAGAAAAAGAAAAAGAAAAAGAAAAAAAAGATGGTGGTTTCATCCCAAATTTTAAAAACAAGAAAATCATTATAATCGCAGAGTTAATCCTTAAAACCTAACAATAATGCCATTATCAACCAAATTTTTTTTGCAAAAGGGGCTTGTAGCTCAAGTGATTAAGAGCATTTATTCTTCAATAAATAAAAGTTTGTCGGGGTTAGGTAGTATTCAAAAAATCATCAGGATCAAACGTCATATGATCAATTGCACCGAAATCAATTATCCAGCTCGTGGAATCACTCTTATCCGAAGTTTGGAATCCATAACTAATACCATTACTGGTCGTATCGCGTTGTGTTCAATTTTTGAGATTATCTCACCATTCGGGGTAGCTATGAAATTTAAAACAAGTCTCATGAGTGTGTCTTGGATCACCACAGTATGCGCAATCTCGTCCATGTGTCGGGGTCGTTAGTCGGTAAGTCATAATCTGTGTAGCGGAATATGCATAGGATACAAGTTTAGTAGGAATCCCGATCAAGATTTGAGCTTGAGTCAGGGTTGGAGTAAGAGTCGAAGTCAGGATCTGGGTCTGAAGTAGAGAGAAATTCAGGGTCAAAGTCGTCATCGAAGTTGAGGTTGGGGTTGGGTCATCGTCGTGGTCGGGGTCATGGTTGTTAAAATAGGATCCTGATTTAGGATCGGGTTTGGGGTCGAAGTCAGCTTTGTAGGAGTTGAGCCACCTAGGCACTTAACTCAGCTATGGTTGGTTAAGAAGGAGAGAAGGAGTCGGTGGTGCTACCTCCATGGGGGTTGAAAAAGTCATCAACCCCCATATCGGTGGTGGGGTTTTGAAACTAGAGTCAGCAATTCCAAGATCGCTACTATGATTCTATGTTACAATATGAAACTTAATATGAGAGTATTTATTTGTGGGAATTTTATGTATATTCCTCTCCTTGTAGGAGGTTATATTTACAATACAACGGAGCCCTAGTGACCAAGTAAATAATAAATTCATATTTTTATTTACAGTAGGAAATCACGAATTAAAGTAAATCAAATACAATTATAATGGGAATCCTTGGTGTGTAAGGAAAGAAAGTCAATGGCCCACAAGTCTCGCCAACAAAACCCTCCCCCCTTATTTACTCGATTGCAGACCTTTTTCGAGACCCAAAATCCTTTAAAATTAGATTCATACTCTCCTTGTCCCTCTCTCAAACCCTAAGCCCTAACCCGTCAACCCACACCACCATTCTGCCCAAGCCAACTCCACCTCTTGCCGCCGCTTCTCCTAATTTCAATTTATATTTGGATTGGATTGCTTATCAACTGGTTTGTTTGTTGATTTTTTTTTTTGGAATAAAATTCTTTTCTCCTTTAAAAAGGAAGCATAAAAAGAAAAATTTGACAAATTGAAATCATTTAAATATATTTTTCCAAGAAAAAGGAATAAAATTTGGAAGATAAAACAAATTTTTTGTTTTGGAACATTTACACTGCTTGTGCCTATCATGGAAGAAACACAAAAACTAAGAAATTATGCGTCAGTGTTTGGGAAAGGAAAAGGAGAAAAAAGAGAATGAAGGTGAAAGATGAAAGTTACGTCTTAGAGGAATCTTACTTATAGACACCTTCTCGAATTCAAGCGGGAGGCAACTTCTTTATGAATGAAAGAAAAAATGGAAAGGTTCCGAAGTCATTGTTGGAGGTCGCAATAATTTCCTTTACTGAGCGTTGAAAAGGTTCGAAGTTTTGATGAATAAAAATCAGCCAATACTAAACATTGTCCAGGGACAATTCATACATATCACGCTCAAATCACTATGAGGATTAAAGTAACTGAGCTGGATTTATATTTCTTTTTCGGTCAGTTCGCTTCATGATTATCGAAGAAGATTACTAAGTAAGTTCTAGGAATTTTTTTTTAATAATGTGATTACTACTAAGATTACGGTGTGTTTTTCGTGGAATTATTTGCGACTGGAAAAGCACGTTGTAATTGAGGAACATCATTTACGACGAGGGCTTTTATTGCTTGTAGTCTTTCGCTGTGAATGATGTGTTCTGATGTAGTGTATTGACCTTTCTGTTATTCCAATCCCACACCCGAACACAGCCTTAGAACCTATAACTTACCACAGAGCACCTGCTCACTGTAAGAGAACAAGGTTCTTTGTCTACTTTGTTTAGCTATTTATACTTTAAAATTAAAAATTGCATTAACCAAAAGTAAAATCACAATCAATCTTGTTATCACCTCCATAGCTTACCAGCTTCTTGTTTGTTACAAATCCACAAAAGGGTAAAGTTACAATAGACTAACCAACCGTTTGTTTTTTTTTTTTTTTTTTTTTTTTTTTTTTTCCCCCTTTTATCCTTTTAATTTACATGCTTTAGACGACTAGGGAAAAGTGTTCATATACCAAAGCAAATTGTAATCAAGGAGATCCAAGATATATGGTAGTTAGGGAGTGGATAGGTAGGAGAGAATGCACAAATACAGGGAAAAAAGATGGAAGATAAAAGTAAACAAATCGATGTATATCTTTGTAACATGATTTACTATGCTGTATAACTGTATTGCTGGTAACCCAATTTGAAAAGCAACTAGGGAATACGCATGCATCATTGGCCCCATCTCGGGGATGTCAATGTGACAGTATCTCAAATTGACACACACTCACGCGTTTGTGTAAGATAAATATTTTAAAGTGTCAATAACTGCTCCTTATTATAGTCTATGAGCTTATGTCAAGTGATATTGAGTTGGGAGAGAAGAGAAAGTGACAAGTTTAAATAAAGATTGTTTGTTAAGGTATCGACATCATTTCTATGTACAATCTAAATCCACCAAGTCATCTTTGGCACTCTCTTTTGTTGAATCACTCGTCAAAGAATCCAGTGATGATTCAAAGTGCTAATTCAAAGCAATTGAACAGTTGGTATTCATCATGTACCATTTTAAAAAAAAAAAACAATTTGACGAAACACAGAATCTTATAATATACTCAATTATATCTTTTGGGGTCAGTTGGCTTTTATGATTATCAAACAACATTAATAATTTCTTATAATAAATAAATTACTGATTTAAACATTTTCATTGATCGAATGGATATTAAGGACTCCTTCATTACAAACCAAAGCCATCTAGACTCGAGATACCCAAACATTGGACCCAAGCCCATTTGATTGCAATTATTTTCAACCAAACAATATAATTGATTCTATTTATATTTCATTCCCATCCTCATTATTCCAATCCCATACCAAACACCACCTTTAGAACCTAATTTCAGTCACCACATAGTACCTATTGACTGTAAGCCAACAAGGCTCTTTGACTACTTTGTTTAGCTTTATACTTTTTAATTACAAATTGCATTAACCAAAAGTAAAATCACAATCAATCTTGTTATCACCTCCATATAGCTTACCAGCTTCTTGTTTTTCACAAATCCACTAAAGGGTAAACTTACAATAAACTAATCAACCTTTTAATTCACATGCTAGCTAGACGACATACCCCAAGAAAGGAGTTCATGAACCAAAACAATTGTAATCAATCAGATCCAAGACATATG
Source organism: Prunus armeniaca (assembly GCA_903112645.1). Taxonomy (NCBI): domain Eukaryota; kingdom Viridiplantae; phylum Streptophyta; class Magnoliopsida; order Rosales; family Rosaceae; genus Prunus; species Prunus armeniaca. Next base: position 4,687,774 of record CAEKDK010000005.1, on the reverse strand, counting down.
ATAGGTAGGCAGTGGATAGGTAGGAGTGATTGCACAGAATACAGGGAAAAAAGATGGAAGATAACAGTGAACAAATCGATGTATGATTTGCTATGTTGTATACCTGTATTGCTGACAACCAAATTTGAAAAGCAACTCTTTTAGGAATGCATATGCATCATCGGCTCCATCTACAGAGAGAAAGTTACATGTGCCGAGAATGCTACTGTGGCACTATCTCAAGTCAATCAGTAGTACTGTCATTGTTTTAATTTTCTAGAATGTCACTGTATGATTAAGTTGGATACCATTACAACGACATCCCCCCGTTGCACATGCAAGACCTGTTGGAACTCGCCAGCCAAAATACACATTTTTTCATTATGCTCCATTCGGATGAAGGAATTGCAAATTACATAGAATTTTAAAATGACAGAATTTAGATTTCCGTCATTTCAATTTCTGGCAATTGAAGATTTCAGTGTTTGGATTTATGTATGTCGAATTTTGTAAATGACAGAAATTGAAAAATTCAATGTTTGGATAACTCATGTAAATTATAAATGAAAGAAATTAAATATTTCGAAAGAACAAAAATACTGATAACCGACATAGAAGGTATTCCTCGAAGTATGAAATAACATATCGTTTGATGAACTAAATAACTCAACTTAAACAAACAAAGCATATTAGCAAACCAAATCACTCCCCACGTGCAATGAACATCAGTAACATACTTTTTTTTTCTCAATTGGGAGTGCCTACGGAATTAGAACTAGAAGTAATCAGCAATCAAGACCCTGATACTTCTTTTTCACTTGGCAAAAGACCAATGACTAGAGAAACTAAAAGGGCTTTGATTAAAAAGTTGCAAACAAAAGTATAGGAATAAATGATGAAATCAATGAATCACTATCATAAGACTTAATTCAAGTCCCAAAGAATGAAGGAGCACCTTGGCCAAGCTGCAGCTTACGGGCAAGTTGGTGTAGCTTACAATCAACATCTAATGGCTCACACAAAGCGATAAAGCTAACAAACAACTATAGAGCAAGGTGATAACACAAAGTGATAAAGCTAGCAAACAACTACAGAGCTGTACCATAAACACCAATCACACACCAATATCCATGGGCATAGAGTATTTTGTTAAAACTTCCCAAAAATCCAACCACAGTGCCGCAAAGATCACAAAACCCATTCAACACATTCATAAATTTAGTCAGAAACACCCAATTTTGATAGCCATTCAGAAACCATGGTAATCCTAAAATAAAAAAAAATATAAATTGGAGGAGAGAAAGGCTTGAAGACTAACCTTCAAACTTGATCCAAAGAGCCATGTAACCCAAGAAGAACTCCTTCTCCTTACTTCTTTGGCTATACTCAGTTTCATAGGTTTTTGTGTTGTTTTTTTTTTTTTTTTTTTTTTTTTTTGAAAAGTTTGGTGGGTTATTTTTTATGTAAGTTTTGGCACACTGGAAAATATGATTTCTCGCACTACGAAAATTGTAAAATGATGCCTATTTTGGTGGAAATTAAACTCGGGAATTTGATGCCTCAATTTCCATGATTTTTTCCACGCGTCATTTAATAAGTTCCGCGTTTAAGTTGCCAAACAAGGGAATTGTCAATTTCTCTTCTTTAATTTCCGAATTTTACCTAAATTCCGAGTTATTTCCCTCATCCATTCGGAGGGTTAAGGAAAAGTTGGGTTAGTACTTAGAAGTGGGCTGAAAGAAGATTATGTTGCAGCCGGAAAGGCCATGCATGGATATTGCATTAGCTCAAGGCCCAACCCAAAATGAGTCTGCGATTTTAGATAGCGTAGCACATATGGGCATGAACCTTTACGGGACTTAAAGGGCCCAACTCATCTGCAAATATTTTGGTGCCAAAGTTTTGTTGGTTCTGAGCATTTCCTTTTTGTGAGTACCTATTTTGTTTGGGTAATGGAGGGCACATTAATACATATTTTAGTGCATTTTTTGCGAAAGTTTAAATTAATGATATTTTACCTCTTCACAAGAAGTAATTTTTGAATGTTCCAGATACACCACGTGGCTGGTGTCATAGATATTATGAATAAAAACAAAATTAAAGTACGTAAATATCCCTGTGATGGCTCTTAAATTCATTCATCCTCTTAATGGGACAACCAGGCAATCAGTAGCGGTGGTTTGTTTTTTGCTTTGGTGTATTCAGCATGGGTCACAATCCTTACAGCACTAATTCTAAGCACAAGTTTTTGGAAAATGCAGTGAGTTACAAAAACAATTAATACTACATTTTTGTAAATTTGTTTATTTTCAATTGTGAATATGAAATTTGTTTATTTCTTGAAAGTGGGTGAAAGTTAAAACTTTTTTTTGTTCCAGTCCAGTGTGTTTGCAGATTTAAAGGGTGTGTCATGATCATCTGATAGTCCCAACTTTTAAATTTGCAGAGTCCATAACATCCAATATGGGGTCAGACCAAAAAAAGAAAAGAAAAGAAAAATCCAATATGGGGTCCCCTCCTCAACCAAGATAGTTGCATGCCAGATTTGCAAAGGAATTAGATGCTTGAATCCACCAGTGGACCTTACAAACAAGTGGAAGTGGTTGTGGTAGAGGTCATACATTTCAATCAGACCATTGGAAAAGAGGTTGGGTGTGTTTAATTTTCCTACTTACTGTGGCCCATTAACGTAAAATAGAGTTCAGAGAGTGTTATGAGAGGTTATAACGACAGACTACAATGAGGAGATACTATAACCCCTCATTCTAGCCATTCTAGGTTTTCTCGTCTTTAGTATCCATAAGATCAATTGCAGAATTATTATTAGACGACAAGATTGAACCCTCAACACACCCCCTTGACATAGACCCTAAGCTCCTGCTAGAGTTCGCTTTGTGTAAAAATAATAAGTCATGCCTCGTGACCCATCCAAGCATGAAAGAGAACAAAACGAAGCTCAAAATTTACTTTTGGTATATGTAATTTACTGAGTTGAGGAATTTTTGATTGAGAAAAAAGAAAATGTGACCATTTCATATGGTCGCACTCAGTCTCACTTTATCATAACAAGTATTGAGTTCAAAATCTCACAGACGACAATTATGCACTAGGAGAATCATGGCGAAGCAAAATACAATATGCACATGTATTTGTTTCAACAATAATGCAATATACGATAGAAAAAATAGAAAAAATAGTATCATCATTTACATGCTGCATTGTGCCCTGAAAAGAAATGTCATCAATCACTGTTTCATTATTATTTTTTTGGATGACAAGTATCAATACAAGAGAAAAGGAAACATCCAACTCACATAATAGAAGAAAATACCAAAAGAAAGAAAAAAATATAAGTCTCAAAGAACATGCATGTTGTAATAATGGATGACACCAAAGTTGTGCAGCAGATTTATGTCTCTGTGCATTGTCCAAGTGTTATCCATTGCACATCATATCAAGGGGTCCCTTCCATAGTCGTCCATATGTACAAATGCTTTTATCGCTAAATTATTTTTTGGGTAAGCAGCTGGAAATAGGCACTTAGATTTATTATGGTAATCGAGATTTGATACAAGTTGATAACAAGAAACCAATTCTAGCTCAAATCTACCTTACACTGTTTTGTTGCGATGTGTTTTGAAAGATTTTAAAATGAAATCATTTAAACGGATTGATTTTTGTTCGAACGTGTGATGCAGATTTACGATCCGCAGTTTTAAAATTTGAAAAAAAGTTCAATGCATAGTGAATGTGTCATAGAGTGATCAAGAATTTGAGATCAAACTAGCTGGCTACAAGAAGACACGACGATACATCTGTCTTCCACCTTCCCCACATTGACCACAAAGCGTCAAAAGAACAAAGGAAATGCAAATGCTTGTATATGTATGGCAGTTGACACTTCTCTTTCTCCTTGGCTTGCAGCCAAGGTAATTAGTACATCAAGTAGTTGTCATATAGATTTCATCTTTCTATGGATATTCCCCGTATTTTTTTCATTTTTTTATTATTTATTTAAGAGAAAGATAAGGTAAATTGAAGTTTTGTCGAGAATGTCAACAAATAAGTGCTCTATCACTAGAGACAGAAGCCTGTCATAATTCGTATTAGTGTTAGTGCGTGGGTACAAAGTGATATAATAAAAATCCGGCCAGATTATTGTATTAGTACTTGTTAAATATTCTTAAGCATATAGTTGCATCTTTGTTAAACAATTGTTTGGTTAGTGACGATCATTTTGTTAATGAGTCATCTTTGTTGAACTTATCTAGGCATGTAAATGGTTGGAATATGGATCAATCTTAGCTTATATTCTACACCAATTCATCATGGAAGGTGTCTAATCTGAAAAGAAGAATGGAATTTAATAAGAAAAATGAGTGATGAGCCAAGCTAGCTCTAGCTCTAGCTCTGCACCTGATCAAGTGCAACGAACCTCTTGTTTGTCCTCAAATTAAAACATGACAGCTCTCTAAGTTTACATTAATTAACAGCTTTTAATCACATAATCCCTGCATTCATGAAGCAATGTTGGACAGTAGTGTGATGGCCACGTGATCACAATCTGCAAGGTATAGCCACACTTGGGAGTTAATTATATATTTCAGACAATAAGATCAATAATCAGTGGAAATCATGCTTGTCTGTGGACTAAAGAAAAAATAATATCACTACTTACTAGATATATGCATGTTTACTTATTTTTAGGAATATAGAAAGTTATGACTCGAGAATTTAGATAGGGAAATCAAGAAATTTGAATTTGGATAAACTCCTCTTTAATTGATCTCATCCGATTTTGAAGGTACTTGATTTCAAATTTTAATGTGATTCTTTATGTGTTAGTAAACGCGTGCGGGAAAAGTCCAGAATTGAAATAATTCCAATATATATCTGTTGGTTGTGGCCAGTTGTTTCATTTCAAAGATCCAAAGGACTAAAAACGTGTCCATGCATTTGAAAAATTGCTTCAATTAGAGTGGTTGATTTTACAAGAAAGCATGCGGCAACAATAATGGAGGCTCTGTGGAGGTAGAGAATTTCCCATGCTTCTACCAAATTCAAGCAATTTATATATGAGCTGTATTTAGGAGAGAAATTCCCCCTCCTTTGAAAGCTGAAGAGAATTTTACGTAGGCTAGGTACTTTGTGTCACACTCTATATAATAAGTACAAATCAAATAGTCTTTATTAGAGTTTGGCGCAGCACAAGTTATTCATGCTTATCATGATCTTGATTGGAGATAGGTTAAAGATGTATCGCATCTTCGCCAATTTTGAATTTTTATTTTATTTTAAAAGTTATGCTTTAGGACTACTAGTTGCTCGATCAGGACCCTAGCTTTATTTCGAGCCAAAAACAATAAGCGGAATTCTCCCTTGACTTGATTTTTTAGAGATCCTTAAGAAAAGGCATAAAGCACTAAAATAAAGGGTTTTAACGCACGTTTTCAGAAGCTTAGATCCCATCATACACAAGAAGTCTTAAACTGCGGTTTCGTAGAAATAGAAATTCTAAATAGAATGTGTATAGAACAGAAAAACATATATGTGTTTGTGCAAAAAGAAAAAAAAAAGAAAAGAAAAGAAGCTCAATGATCTCAATACGAATTAGGCTAAAAATTATGATCTAGAATGTTTTGATTAGTCGCTTGCATTTGAATGAGACGTCTCGCAGTTGTTGATACATTTGAAGCACCTAGATGCATCAACAACTGAAAACCACCCACTTAAGCGACAACGACTATACAATCTCTTCAAAAGTTAAACAGGCGTATAGTAGCCTGGCCTCACATATGCTTAAGGCCCGGCATTATTTTCCAATTCATGTGCTCATATCTGGCTCGTGCTGTACTGACTGCTGAGCATTAATAAGATCATGTCACATGTCTTGACCCTCAGATGGCGTGATGCTACTATGAAACCATTATGGAGGCAGTTATGAACTCAAATCCAACAACAACAATAATGATTTAACAATGGGAAAATTATTATATCATTTTTATTGTATTTTACTCTAGCTTCTTGTTAGAATTTCTTGTATTTGATAATTTACTAACTATTCTTTTATCTCGATAATTTTCTTTATGTTCTTTCATAAGTATTACTATTTGAAGTTTGTTTTTGCTTTTCTCAATACAAGTGATATTATAAGAGGGGAAAATCGAATATAGGATCTCATGTATTGGGATAAATGCTCTTAACCAATTAGAACTTGCACTAATTGAAGGTTGTTGGAAAGATAGGTAGGTGTTAAATGCGAGGGCTGAATTGTTTCGTATTTGAGTCATATTATTTCGAGTCTCTCTGAAATAGTTGTGAACCTTAATTTAAGATTTTTAATTAATCCTATTGGATTATTTTAAACATGACAACTCGACCTGTTTATATTTACAATTTAGCTTGAGATATCTTGTGTGAACCAAAAACGTACAATTTGGTAAACAAAATTTGTAACTCATACAATTGTCCTTCAATTAAAATTTCATTTACATAGTGCTTCTGTATTTGTATAAACTCTGTGTGCTTATTTGTATTTGTATTGACCCTTGTAGCTGACAGTCTTTTAAGTCTGAATTATGAATGTAATCTATTACTTTTCTTCATAAAATTAAAAAAATAAATAAATAATTTGCCATATTTTCTAACAAACCAATTAAAAAAATCTAATAGTTCTACAAGGATTCATAAAATACTATCCAACTATTTATTATTCGTGTTAGAATTAGAAAGTTACATTACTTACAAATTCGAATGAAATAATTAATGGTCAATCTTAACCAGTCAATTAATTTCATGTTAACTTTGATTTGTATTATCAGCATGATGATTGTTACATAATATTCGCATATACTTAATGAAAGAAGCATTCCAAAATGTGAGCACCACTAAAATGAGAGAAGTATTCCTACACTACAATAATTTATAGCATTTAACATTCAACTTGACCTTCTTTTATAAATAGCCATCGTGGAATATGTGGAGGAGGCCATTCTCACCAAATGCAGGCACCTTTCAACCAATCTCTTGTTAAATAAATTCCTGTTTCTTTAAGAGACGGATTCAGGATTTCAAAATGAGAGACGGATTCAGGATTTTAAAATGAGATCGATTAAATTTACTTTATTAGTGAACTGTAAACTGTTAGTTTTGGTCTGGATTAAACCCTAAAAATTATATAGTAAGTATAAGAATTTTTTTTATAAAATAATAAAATTCACTTGGGCTAAGGTCCGTCCCTCTCTTCAATTATTGTTAAACAATAGAAAGGAAAAAAGAAAAGTGATTGGTCTTTGATAAAGTCCTAGAGCATGGTGCGCTACTATGTAGATGCCGCCATTGTGACTAATCGCATTCCTATGGTCCCAATAGATGCAAAATGTACAATATTGAATTTGATGGCTTGAATGATAATTTCACATTTTTTTAAATTTTAAATATCACATTATTTACTTATATTTGAAATTTAAAATAAATGGAGTTTATACGATTCATAAAATTTTAATAATAAAAAATAATAATGGGGTATAAGGGTAAAAAAAAATATTTAAAAAATATTTGACGTCAAGATTTATGAGATATCAATTTTGACGGTGTGCCTTCAAATGCTCGGCTGGAACAATTTTTTTCCTTCAATTAGCATGAGCTGGAAAACAAGGAACAAAAACCTCCTTCGGGTGTGTGAGTGTGACGTTGTGGACATGCCGGTATGGAGCCAAAGACCAAACGTACAAATTGATGTTGATAATAATGTGCTAGTTTTGGACTTCTTCATATGGTTGTGGTTGATGAAGGAACACTTCTCGGTTGTAGGTTCCCCCTCCTACAGAACAAGGCTCGGTTGTCCTAATCATCTTCTAGAACTTCGACTTCGGTCACAATTCTCATTGTACTCGAAACATTAGAAGTCGCGTGTGGCTGATCTACCACTGTTTTCTTGAGTGGGAGAGCACCTATTATGATTGACTTGCCACACATGAAGCAACTCATTATAATGCCACAAGGGATCAAGTCTTCCTTTGGTTTTGTTCAGCTTCCTCATTATTGATACTGACATGATTTTCTCCACAATCCCGGGTTTTTGTAACAAGATTATATGAACTAGGATTTTTAGGAGTTACTCTATGAATTTGTATCGGATTCGCATTTTGGTTCTTAAATTCGTAAAAATGTTATTGTAATGTTATGACTTAAATGCGATTCGCATGTAGGCTAAAACAGGTGAAACAGGTAGTGTTGTATCATTCGTTATTTTAACGGGTCGTGTTTGTTTCTGGTCCTGTTAATTTAACAGGTCAAGTTTATATCAACTCATTAAAAAAACGGATTAACACGAAACACAACATAAACACGATGAACAAAGTATACTGAAATGACCGTTCGATCATGAGCTCTCGGGCAATGAGCTGGTAATTTCTGTCACATTCTGTCATTTGGGGCCGTTCACTCAAGCCCATTCCATAGACTTTACTCACACACGGACTTTGACTTGGCAACCAACGCTAGCTCAAACCCTAACCCAAAATTTGGGTCAAAACAATATGATCTAAGCCACGTACATGGCAAGTTAAAACTCCTTCAAGGTTACTCCCTATCAAGTTGTAAGTATTAAAACATATTCCAGAAAAAGAAAAGAATATATTAGCCCTCTGAATATCAAATTCCTCTAGCTAACCTTTTTGCCATAGGCATTTACCAAGCTAAGGAAGGAAGGAAGCAAATCATCAAATGGAGTCCGATTCCCGCTATAAACCAATTGATGAAAATTATAAAGTTAGCGAAACCAGAGCTGTGAAAGTACTTTTGTACCCCGCAAAAAAAAAGGTTAAAGTTATTATGAATTTTCAACTTATCAGGCTAATTTATGAATTATATTAGTTCATTCATGTACTTTTATCTATTTTTAACACTAAAAGACGTGACTAATGGGATGTTAGTTGGATTGGCTCAGGTAGCCGTGTGTTTGAGTTTTCTCCCCCTCCTTCCTAAATTTGGCGCAAAAAAACAAGACATGTTTTTATCTTTTCAATTTTTTTCCTTCTTCGATGAGTAAATAGAAAGTGAAAATAGGTGATGGGAAAGTAGAGAGTTAAAAGAGGACCAAAACCTCTTTGATGTGAAGAAATGAGCAGCCTTACAAGACATGCTTCCTCAGCACTAAAAGACATACCTCATGCCTGCTTTCTTCATGTATCCCAAAAACCTAATTTCAAATTTGAACTCTTGATTTTGTCTCCTTTCGATCAGCTTCGCAGTGGTGACAGACAGAAAAACTTATAATAACATTACTGCATGTCACATTATGATATGGTGGAAGGACAGCACCAACCCAAAAAAAAGGTATTTAAAATAAAAATTTGAGTGAAATGTGGTAAAGTGGTAGAAAGAAGCTTTATGCATGATAATAAAAGACATCATCATTTACACTATGAGGTAAACATGGTGAACATATACTACATTGACATCACCTTTCTATTATGCTAATAAAAGACACACATTTGCAAAGATTTGTCAAATTAAAGAATTTATATATCAATAGAATTCACCAAAATAAAAAAAAAATAAAAACCCAATGCCACTACCCATGTGGCCATGTACATTACCTCTAGGTAAATCACTCCAAGAGGGGGAACCAAAAAGAGAACATGAAAAAAAAATTTGAGTGGGATATCAGAATATTTTCCCCAAAAAAGAACAAATAATAATTTTATTATACCCCAAATATTATTTGGTTTTCCTTTTTTTTTATTTTTTTTTATTTTTTATACTTCTTTTTTAATACCCTTGCTCTCATGCCGTCTCGCCTCTTCTGGGCCTGGGCTTCCGTCATTGGGCTTGGGCCCTAAGAAAGAAAGACTTCTACACTTGAATTTCTCATGCAGAGGCACAATGGGCAGGCCTGAACCATTTGGTCACACTCTGTACAGAGGCATAAGTGCCGGCACGGCAGTATAACCACCGAGGCGACCCGTTTTCGACACGCTTTACAACTCGGGGCAGACATGGTCACTCGTTCCGGGTCAATGTATGCCGACTCGGCGTCCTCAGCTTGGCCCTCTACGCCCGCCGAGGATGCTACTCCATCGTCCCCTCTCCTGCTATCCTGAGCCGCCACAAACCCGCCGCTCATCATAGCCTGCTGTAGTTGGGCCTGTAGGGTCGCAGCAGTGGCCTGTTGTGCCCGGGCCTTAGCCTGCCAAACCTGGGCGTCCACGCTAAGTTGCGCAGCGCGTGCTTCCAACTCGGCATTTCTACGCGTGGCCTTCTCAACCTCCACCTCTTTCTCTCTCAACCTACGAGCTATTGATTCCTCCGCTGCGCTCAGTAGCGCACGGTAGTGCCTCTGCCGTTTCTCTGCTAATGTGCGCTGTAGTTGCTCCCCCTATAAAAATTACAAAAACCATAAATTCAATTCAATTGCTTTTTCTCGACAAATTAAAAAAACGCTAATAACCCATTTGAGGAAAGTTAAAATTATTACCTGGGCTTGAAGGAATTGGTCTAATTCGTCCCGCTGGTGTTTGATTTGGGTAGCAAAGTCCTCTGTTAAAACAGAGAACAAAGCTGAAGAGTGGTGTTGTTGTTGTTGTTGATTGTGATGCTGTTGAAATTGCTGCTGCTGTTGCTGTTGTTGTTGTTGGTCTCCAAAGGATAAACGGAGGCCGGTGGAGACCACATTGGGATTGTTGTGGTTGTGGTTGTGGCTGTGGAGTTGGGAGAGGTCGATGAGCTGAGGAGGAGGAGGTTGGGATTGTTGTTGCAGAGAGAAAGGAAGGATTGAAGGTGAGATTTCAGTGGCAGCTGAAGTTTCTCTTCCTCTTTTGCGCTGATTGGTAGTATTATTGACTGCTGTAATCAAATAAATCAAAACCAAATTCAAAAAAACCAATCTTTTATTGATTGAATTGGTGTTCATGGCCCAAAAGCAGAATTGGGTGATCAAAAGATATGAATTTGAAGAGACTCACCTCCTCCTCCATTGTTGAATAGCATGTGGGATTGATCAAGATATCCTCCTGGCTGTGCTTGTAAGGAATAATCATGCCCTTCTTGTGAGTTTCTGCAGAATCAGTGGAAACCAAAGCAGGAATTAATTAGGTAAGAGAGATATATAGATTGAAGATATGGTTTGCTGATAAAAATCCAAAACCAAGGAAGCAGAGGAGAGAATGCAAACCTGTTTAGAAAGAGGATATTTGAAGGGTATTGAGCTTGAACTGCCATTGTTGATTGTAGATTGGTGATGCTGATGATGATGATATAGAAGAGAAGATTGTGACAGGAATAAATGTATAATGTATTGGAAATGAAAGAATAGGTGGGGAAGAGAGAGAGAGAGAGGTTTGGTATCGGCAATTGGTAAAAAGTCCAAAGGATGACAGAGGAACTTAATAGGGGGAATGGAGAAGAACAATAAACGCTAGCACATAACAAGCATGAAAGATGCCTCCCTACCAAGCAATAGGCGGACTATTCAATGAGAAATAGATAGATAGATAGAGAAGTAGAAGGATTTTAAAATACCCAAACAAAAAAAAACAAAAAAAAACAGAAAGATATATACTTTTCAGAGAAAGAAAGAGAAGGAATCAGATGAATTATGTGTATTGAGAGAGGGCACCACCACCACCTCCACCTTCTTCAGCATCAGCACCATTCTCTTACCCTTCTTCCCATCTCTGTCTCTCTTTTATTTACTTGGGGCACTTTGTTTTCACCTACTTTTTCTTTCTCCTTCTTGTTGTTTTCGTTGTTGGCCTTCCTTTGTTTGCTAGGATGCTATTAGCTTTGTTAATATAGAGAGAGAGAGAGAGAGAGAGAGAGAGAGAGAGAGAGAGAGAATAGAAAGAAAGAGAGAGAGAATAGGAGCTTGGAATTGAAGAGATAGATGCGATTGAAACGAATCAGTCCAAGAGAGAGACACCTTATTCTGCTCTTTCTTTGCTCTTTGCTTTCTTTCTCTTTTTTCCTTCCTTTGCTTCTTCTCTTCTTCTTCGCGTGGGGTTTGGCTTTTCTTGAGAGGGAGTCTCGTGCTTGTAATTTCCAACACCAACAACATCACACCATTAATTAAATAAAAACAACCCCATATTTGAAAAAACAAAAAATAACCCATTTACTATTATTTTATTTTGACAAAAGGGTTTTGGTTTTTTCACCAAAATATTAAATAATAAAATAAATAAATAAATAAGAGAGAGAAAAATGAAGGTGCTTGTGAAAGAGTGATGATGTAGATGTAGAGTAGTTGTTGTTGAGCGTGCAGGTCTCTCTGCCGCTACCGCTGCCGCTGGGATTGTTTTTATATGGCCCATGCATCTCTCGCCAGCTTTCCCTACCTCTCTTTTTATTTTTTTATTTTTTATATTTGTTTTTATTTTTTGCATAATTCCAACGCTTTAAAAGAAATTATTAATTTTTCTGGATTCTTCGTATTATTATTAGTAAATCAGGTCTTTTTTTAAAAAAAAATGCAAAAGAGGTAATTAGATTTTTACTTGGCTGTGAAGATTCAAACTCTCAACAGCTATGTTTCCTCTTGTTTGCCTTTCTTATCTTAGAAAAGAGAGAAAAGATCACACAACAATAATACCTCCGACCAAATTGCATGGTTGTTGGTTTTCTTCTCTTTTTTCCTTTCACAAAAAAAAACTTTCTTATTATTGTTTGATTAAGATTTCAAGTATATATATATGACTCACTATATACGCCAAATGACTAACTTAGCCCTTCATTTTAACCACTAATTTAGGGCGAAGTAAAAGAAAAAAAAAAGGGAAATCTCTAGATTATACGGTCTTGATTATTCATTAGTTGTAACGATTGATTATCTTTTAGGTGCGTTTTTGGAGTCACTATTATATCTGATACGAAGTGTTTGAGTAACCCTCAGTTTAGTCCCGATCAAATGTCTCCAAATGATTAAGATAGGAACCTTTAAGTTCCTAATTTTAAAAAAAAATAGTAAGCGATAATTATATTCATAACTTAGACACTAAGTCCATCAGCCACAAGGGCATAAACTACCCAATCTTTCTTTAGGTAATGGATGGACTTTTGTAAGGTTTTTCTTCTTTTAATTTTACAAGATCCAAAAAACGAATCCTATGTCATTACAAATTAAACACCAAAAAACGCGCCTATATCTAAATTTAGACAACTTGTATATGAAGTGTAACGTTGAATTTGGCACCAAGTTTACATGGAATTCATGCATTGCAATTTACAACCAAATATTAAAATTTGGGTATTTATAATATTGTTCAAAGGAAGGTGCCCGAGAGGAGTTCAAACTTAGGGCGTCGTCCAACATATGAAATTTTATCATAAAAGATATTAACTTTTAGTTTAAGGATAGTTGTCTCTATTTAATTAAGGGAGGGGTAATTCGAATCTAATAAGATCTACGATATTGGGTGTGACTTTTTATTTTTGAGAGAGTGGTAGCATGACTTTATTCAAGGTAGGTTTTTATATATTTATTTTAAATACAAACGTGCAAGGATAAATTTTTAACTACTTAAACTACAAATCTCTTTCTATTCAAGGTGAGTTATACATACTAGTTGGTAAATATCTATCTTTATAATAAATAGAAAATTAAAAGAAAAACAGATTTTTTTTTTGGCCAAAAAAAGAAAAAGCAGATTGAAGATTACTTGCATTCTACCCATCCAATTAGATGTGTACGGATGAAATGCACAAAGTGAACCTTGTTTTTTGGGTCAAAAGATGCATAATGGGTAACATGCTCAGTAAATACTTAAATCCTTAATTTAAGTATTCATTAGATCGCTTTGATTTTATCACGTTTTCCGTTTTCTTTTTATTTATTTATAGAAGTTGGGTAATTATAGCAAAAGATAACCTCACACTAAATTGTGTAGCCTACGGAACTCGTTTTCTCTGGTATGAATTAGTGTTTAAGTGAAATATAGCCTTTGAAATTAAGAAAAACTATAATTAATTAAAAAAAAAAGGAACACAAAAATAAAGTCCAAATATTTATTTACAATTATGTACTAGACCTATTGACCAGAAAATAAAAATCATTCTGTGGCACTAATTTGTCGTGAATTATGGTGGGTATTGGAAAACATGGCAATGAGCCAATGACTTTTGGTAAAATAAGATGGTGGGTTCAATGCCTTCGGCTGAAAGTTAAATTTTGATGGAGAAATTAGAGTGAAATACATGACATTTGTATTAGCCTTTTCACATTAATAATATTCTATCGCTTATTCATACTGAGTTCAACGAGACTTCTCTTGCAATCAATAGCCAATAATTTCCCTATTATGTTATTTTAGTAGCTTAACTAATTTTAGAATTTTCAAGAGGAGATAATTATTTGACGAGATAAGCAAATGTGAATAAGATCAGTTAATCAAGCAGTGTGTTTCCCTTCTTCATTTGAGTCAGATTTACCGTCCACTGTAAATTACAGTAGTTTAATATCGTTTTTATTATTTTCTTTAACTGTCGGAGGAGATCAAGGGTATTTTGGTAATGCAAGTGGACATGGACAGTGTACCAGTATTCCTAATACGAGTACTGAGGAAAAATAGTTTCTTGGCAATACAAATTTTAAAAGAAAAAACAGAGTGAATCTCACAAGAAAAGTTCAAGTTGGTAATGGTGATCTTCCCCAAAAACCAAGAAGGATTTCTAGCTTTAATTAATGGAGAGAGGGTGATAAAGAAAGAGAGAAGCCACCAAAAAAGAGAAAGGGAAGCAAGAGAGGAAATGTGGACTGTGAAAGAGAGTGCTTGGAATGGCATCACGCAATTTGTCTTTGCTTAGACCCCACAAATGGGTCCTCTAACTTCTTGATGGTATAACAGCCCTGCACGGCAATATGACAATCTTTCTTCTACTTCTGAACAAGATGGCTTTTATTGAATGGAAATTATTTTTACTATGAGTGCTAATCAGATTATTGATCACATCTTTCGTAAAACCTAATTTGTGTGAGAGACTTGATCAATAAATATGTTTGAACTCGAGTTTTTCCGTATTCTTGAGAAAAGGGTTTTAGTGATAAAATACTTATCTCGGTTTAGAAGGGAATCGAGTTGTTTGTTTTACTCGATTTCCTAATGTGAAAGCATAACCAAACCTGCCGTTTAACTCGGTTTGCTAATGCATGACGAGCATAACCAAACCTGTCCTGTGGATCAATTATATTATATTTATATCATTCAAATCCAATACTATTGTCAATTTTGAAGATAATTACCACTAAAAAAATGCAAAGGCAGGACTCACATGGGTCTTTCCAGATTTCTAAAGTCTATGGTTTTATCATTCATTTGGTGGAATTATGTGAACCAAATTAAGTTTAAAAGAATCAATCAAGATCGGATCAACACTCAACAGGCTGAATTGATTGACCTTATCCCCAGTTTCAGTGGCAGGTGGTGGGTGCGTACGTTCAACCCTGCAAGCTACACCAGTTAAAGCAACCCTGTCATTTTGTTCTGCTATACTAATATGTGACAATACCTTTAGCTATTACGTAGCCAAAAGAAATAAAAACGAAATAAATAATATATATAAGCTTTTTTATTTATTTATTTAATATAAGTGATACTGGAAGAGGAGAATCGATCCTAAGACCTCGAGTGCAGGAATAATACTCGTAATCGTTTGAACTACAAGCCCTAGTAAAAAAAAAATTTAGGTTATAAGTAAATGAGTTGGTCCAGATTTAATGGATCGTATATTTACAGATATTAGAATGAATGTAAGATTAACGTTGGTGTACACAATAATTTCATCGAGTCAATACACAACTGTGGGCGAGTCAACCATGGTGTTGTATTACTTTTTTCCAAGTACTAATAGTAAACTGTGGAAACTTTGAATGGTGAGCTATTTTTCTTATGCGTCCAGCTTGAATATGCTTTTAGCATTGTACTGCAAGCAATATTTGAATTGTGCTTTGGGTAAGGGGGCATCAAACAAAGTCAAGAGCTTTCGGGAATGTACTGGGAACTCATTAATAGCCTCCTAGCTAGTCAGTTGGACCAAATTAACTACACCCAAAAAATAAATAAATAAATAAAAATTTCAATGTAAAAATATTTTGGTTCAAATTGTTACTTCATATATATAATACTCTACCTACCCTAAAGCAACCAAAATCAAGAGTTTTTATTTAGGAAGTTGTGATTTTAATATCCAAAAAAGCACTCGAAAACTTTCGGTTGATAGTTCCCCTTCAATTTAAATAAATTAATAATGGCTTATTTTAGTAAAATGAAGCTGTAAAATGTGCAAATTTGAAAATGCAAAGAAGACACCTTAACTAGGCAAATGAGCTAATTACAGTGAAATGGTGAGTATTGGATTCTATATATCTCGTTGAGATATAAACCTTTGATAGGGTTTGTTTAGGATTGCTTCCGAAATATCTAAAAGCATTTTTTGACAACAAAAATCCGCTTTAAAAAGCATTTGACAAAAAATTTAAAGATATTTATGAGTCTTATAAGCAGAAGAGCTTCCTACAAAACCAATCATGAATGGAATCTTAGATATTATCTTCCATAAAATTAAGCCAATATATTCAATATATACTCAAATTAGTTGATCAATATCTAAATTTGTTCTTTGCTTTTATCTAATGCGAGTAGTCATCATTTCCAAGATGTGTGTTATGCAACGAGGCGCATTATTTTTCCTTGTGTTGAAGACACACCAACTTTACGTGTACATTTCTTTAATCTTAATCCAACAATTCCATTCCCCATATATTTTTCTTTGACCCACATGTACCCTCCTACAACTCTTTTTCATTTTCTAGGTTTTCCTTACCTTTACCTTTCTTTTTCTTCCTTTACACTTAATTTCCATTGGACTTTGTTTTTGTTTTACACATACACGCATTTATATAGAACCATAAATTCTCATCCTTTGCACTGCTTCCACCACTCCTCTACAGTCCACCCACTACCCAAGCCTTTATTACACCAAAACACTCCTACCCATATCTCTAATCACAAGCCACAAACGCAGCACAAAATCTTGTTTATTGTTCATTGGAAAAAAAAAAAAAAAAAAAAAAAAAAAAAAAAATTTTTTATTACTACAAGTTCAGCCTGCAACACATGCAAATGTTCACTTGTTGTCTGATGCAAGAACCTCTCCTTGTTTCTTTTTTCACTAAAACACTTCACATGAAATGCTAGTTTAGTTGGAAATAGTGGAAGCAAATATGGAACTTGTGCTTCCAACCATTCTATATTTTATTCCCTCTTTCATTAACATAAAGGTGAGCTAACAAAAGCACATAATGGAGGAACTAGTGATGTACACTTGTTCAAGGACAAAGCATTTACCTAAATCAAACCAAGCATCACTATTACCACATAGTTTTGCCATTTTGCATTTAGTGGACGATCACTTAGTCCATTTGTAGCCGTCTAGCTTCTTTGTTTATTTGTTTTTGGATTAGATAGGGAATGGAAATTAAGGAGTGGATTTGGTAATTGATCATGTGTACGTACCTTATTTTATATTAAAAAAAATCAATTATTGGTGCTCTTTATTGTATGGAAATTAAGAAATTAATACTTGCATCTATATATAAGTTTTTGTTCTGATTTTTGGTTATAAAACCTTCTGTTTGTTATCAATTTTTGTATATACATAAGACTTGTAACAAATTTTATTTTATTGTAATCTTTTTGTTTTTAATGAAACCTCCATGGTACGAGGAAAACTTTATTGATGAACTTGATTACAATGGGGGGCATAAAGCCTGACCTCGATCCATAAAATCACAAAATAGGGTATCCTGAATAGCATCGGGGGCACCTCAAACCAACTAAATGAATCCTCATTACACAAGCCAAATTGTGCAACAAATTTTACTTTATAGTAAGAGTTATTTACACTAATTTGGGTTTTTCACAGAACTCCCTGAGGTTTAAACATCCCTTTTGGTTTTAAATTGTTTGATCATAAAACCCTTTTTTTGTTGATTTTTCATCCATATATTGAAGATTATATAAAATGTTTCCTCCAATAACAAAGTTAGCCTCAATAAACGCATGTGCAATCTAATATCAAAGGCTAACTTTGTCATTTGGAGGAATTATATATATATATGGACGAAAAAGAAACAAAATGGGGTTTTGTGAAAATAATTTAAAACATCAAGGGGTGTTCATGTAATTTTTGAAACTTTGGGGTATTTTATAAAAAGACCCAAAATCTTAGAAGGTGTTAATATAAATAACTCTTATAGTAACTTTATCTGAACTCAATATTCAAAGTTTATTTTATATTATCATATTAACAGATATCTTCATACATAGTAAATGTGATTGAAAGTGTACCAACCATGATGAGGGTAAATCTTATAATGCTGGTGCAGAATTATTGCATCATTGCTGATTGAACAACAACAACAGCAAAGTCTTTCAAACCAACCAATACTTTTCTTTTTCTTCGTATAATTATTCGTGCAAACAGAAGAGAGGGAGTTACATTTCAATGCATATATTTGACCCACTTTCTATGCTTGTGTTTCTTCCTTTCTTTCATGGAATTTAGTACATACAAGCACATGGGTGCCGTCCACGACTGCTACCCAACAATCAATATAACAAACACTTGATATTTTCTATACAACTGTTCACTTCTTTTTCCAAGCTAAATTACAAACATTGACAAAGGCAACCAAAAAAAAACCACAAAACCACAGAAATGAATTGCAATGTGCACAAATAATTTAAAGGGTGAAGATTCAAAGGCCGGTATGATGTATATATATATATATATATATATGAATATGTCAGTGGGAGAGAGGTTTTGGTATATTGATGGTGCTATTATAATTTGAGGGTTTCTGTGGCAACAAGTACCTTGGAGCCACTGTTTTCTGGTGATGATATAATGGCAGTCACAAGAAGCAACAGAGGAGAAAGAAAAATTAAAAAGGAGAGAGAGAGAGGTCATATTTCTGGTCATGGTCATGGTCATGGGAATGGAGGGTAATGGGGAGGCAAAGCAGACAGAGTGTGGAGAGTGGGGTGGTGGTGGTGGTGGTGGGTCTTTTTTTGCATTTGCTGCAAGAGAATCAAATCTCTAACACAACACTGCCAAACCCAACCCCCCCTCCCTCCTTATTGATTGTGGGCACAACTTAAGAGCCATCTACGGGCCCCATGGCCCCATGCAAAAAATTCTGCTATTCTAAAGTTTTAATAAATTATGTCTTGTGTATATAGTTTGTCCACATTCCATTTCAGTATGAGTGGAGTTAGTTTATTAATTACTCATATCTTTGTTGTTATTATCATGGATTAATGGAGAGTTGGAAGACAGAAATTGTTACTAAACCAACTACAATATAGTAAGAAGTTTGTATTTCAAGTGATCAAGAGTATTTATTCATGCATCTAAGGTTTTAGATGTGATTCCCCCTTCCTCTACTATCGCTTATATCATAAAAGCCAACTACAATATAACACTCGTATATCTAATAATGTACTTGAAAATATAAATTTGTGTCCTCTACATATGTTATAACACATTGATTAACAACATCACGTGATATTATTATTGTGATTAAACGAAAATTTCTTCAAACATAATATCACTAAATAAAGTTTTTGATCATTTTGTATCATCCGTTGTGACTTAAAAAAAGGAATTAAATGATGAAAAGCATATTTCAATGTGAATTGAGGTGGTCCATTATGCATACTAGACTCTGACCCAAGATGTTCTCCATTGGATTCTAATTAAGACATCCATGTTCTTATCAAATTGAACAATCTTTTTATTAGAAAAAATAGGAAAGAAAGAAGCCTCAAGTTGCAGACCATATGACTATAATGAATGTGGAGAAATTTTTGGTTAAAGAACAGAAAAGTAATAAATAGGCAAAATCAGTGGTCCCCTGATCCAACGGATGAGAGGCAAGGTATCAGGGTAGTAAAATGTTACTGAACCTATGTACATCATCATGCATGCAGTCTGTACTGAAAACTGATATGAAATTGGTAGATCTCACAGATTTCCATATAAATGTAAGAGCTTCCAGTCGAAGGGACTCACTGTTTTGCTGCCTAATCTGACACACATCCCTAATTAGGGTGCATCTCTCGGGGACCAACTTTGAGAAATTATGATTTCTTCTAGCAGTACAAAAAATTATTGTTTTGATTGGCCCATTTTGGTGGAGGAGGAGGAGGGAGTAATTAATTTATTTGCAATGCTTGTGGTAAAAATTTATTTTGGCATTGTGTAAGGACTCTTTGTTGTTTTGTGTATTGGAAATGAGCATCCCCTTTCTTTTTTTTCTTGTTCTTTTGAATTATTGGGTTGACAATGGCAACGTAACTAGATCAGTGATTTATCAGATTTACCAGATTCTTACTCTATAAAGGAGTGGCTGATAAAGATAGACGATTGTTCTTGTTGCTGAAAACAAGACAAGATTTAACAAACGAAATATCTCAAGGAGAATTCCGGGAATATCTCATATATATATATATATATATATATGAATTGTTCCTGCAAAAAGTTTTCCATGGAATTTAGAAGTGAATAGATTGTAACTTCTTACCTATCTTTTGGCCTAGTTATAATCTTCAGTTTAGGGATTTAGGAAATATTTCCAACAAGGTTATTAGATCGAAGGATGCTCAAGCAATTATCAGTTTTTTCACTAAAATTTCAAAGAAAATAGTAGTGACAATATTGTAAGAAATTTTTATTTTTTTCAAAAAAGAATTTAATTACTTCATGTATTCACTACTTCAAATATAAAACCTAAAGTTAATATATATATATATATATATACAGTCCCTTTCTATTGAGGGATCCCTCAAATAAAGATACATTAAGGGTCCTGTACGAATTTTTTTTAACGATCCAAACCATCGATTTTTTAAGTCTATATTCATAAATCATCCTTGCAAAAAATTAGACAAATCAGAAATCGTTTTGGTATCTAGTTGTGTCTTACAAAATCAATGAACACGGTGCTTCAAGAAAGTACTAAAATTTCAATAATTCAATTGAATGGTTAAATGATATCGGATTCAAGTGATTTTTTTGCAGAGATAATCCTTGAATGAGTATCTACAAATAGACTGTTTGGATTAATTAAATACAATACGAAATGGACTCTACAAAAGTGTCTCTCAAATAAGTTTATTTGAAGAATCCATATATATATATATATATAAAATATAACCCTTAAAGTTTGTGCTGTTAGTTGATGACAAGTCACATGGTGTACCACACACAGGATTAAAAGAAGGGGGAAAAACATTTATTATACATGCATATAGGTCAAACATATATAGTAGTGTAGTACCGACCTTGACCTAATTTTCCATTTGAATGATTCTTTAGGTTATTATTAGGGTATCCACATTTACGAGGGAGGAGATCAATTCATGCACAGATGGCCTCTATCGAATGTAAGTGGTTCAATGGCTTTGTTTCTGAGGGTCGTATTGAGGGCCACAACACAGGGTAAATTAAGTCCCATCCCATCCATCCCACCCATCCCATGCATATATATATATATAATATATATGCTTTGATTCCTGGATCCCCTGCTCCACTTAATCTCTCTCTCTCTCTCTCTCTCTCTCTCATATATAGAGTTAAGGGGGACACATGTCGGCAATTGTCACCTCTCTCTTGCAAGTTGCACCACATATGTATAAAAAATATAGCCTTCACCTGGTGTAACTTAACATGGGAGTTTAATATTGTAGGTGAATCCAGGTGAGTCGGGTATGAACGAAGTTTAATTATAAGTTAAAAACCTGCATCGGTCCACATCTTGATGAATTATCATAATCAATCAATTGTTCTGCATTGTTCTTTTAACCTACACATCTAACTCTTTGTTTTTATTTTTTCAAAAAAAGTGTACATGATTCTTTAAAAAAATGTGTTTATTTTGGATGTCGAAATATCTTTAAATTACGTAAAGGGTAAATTATATACAACTTTTTAGACGAAAAAATCGAGAAAGTTAGACTATAGGTGGTACATTACAACAAAAGAATCAGAATTAAGGGATATTGCAAATAAGTCTTGATCCGAACATTGCATCTGATTTGTCATAAACAACTTTTCGTAAATAAATTAAAAATAAGAATCAAAGTTTCCTTGATCATGTAATTTAGAATCTGAGACCAACTCAAACAAAATGAAGATTTTCAGTAAACAGATGGAGGATTGCTGAGGAGGTTTTATAAAGATCAGTCCAGGTGGAGGAAGTTTATACATTGGCATGTGTCTGGTAGAGAGCATTTTGAACAATATATCTATTTAATTAGTAAGATTTTATTTTAATTTTTAATTTTTATGGAAGCATAGGAAAACATAAATTTGTACTCCTATCCGAGCTGCTGTGGCCTTGATCACGCCAGAGTTGGAATGCCGAACGAACACCTTATGTCATGGATGTGGCTAAGATTTGAACCTGTCTCTGTTTCCCAACTTTGCCTAATTTAAAAAGAAAAATCAATAATAATAATAATAAGAAATGAAAACTGTGCTTACAGAAGCAAAAATAAGAGAAAAAGAGAACAAACAGAAAAAATATATATAAAAATATGAAGAAGATAATCTTCAACCTACTTTTTACTTGCTATGACATATAATATTAGAATTTGTAAGAACACGACGAATTCTCAGATCTACAAAAGAAAATGAAAATTTTAATTGATCAGAAGTCATAGCAAACATAATATGTATGCAATGTTATCTCCAAATTTAACATTAAACTAATGCATAATTAATAGTGATATGATTCCATCTTATAAAATTGATCTGATTAGTAATTAGATATATTGTCGGCCAACGCCAAGGCTTTCAGCCTTTAATTAATTAAAGATGCATAGAATTATGGATGAGCAGCTAGAAGTTATCAATCTGAATACGTTGTCTACTTTCTAAGTGGTTTCTTGGCAAGCAAATAATGAATTGTACGTGATGCGTGCTTTTTGTTTTTGTTTTTTTTAATATTTAATGCAAGCGATCTTGATGAAGGAGGTTCGGACACAAAATTTAAGTACATAAATAAATACTCTTAATTATTTCAGCTACAAAATATTTACATGTGATAATTATATGATAAAACAAAAAAAAACTTATGCCATGAGCAACACGTATAAAGAAAGTGATTTGGTGGTAATAAAATGTGTGATGATGAGCTAACAAGACTAGGATGGTTAACCAAACTATTTACAAGAAAGCCATGACTCATGGGGTTGTAGCTTGCCTTTTTCAATTTTTTTTTTCTAACCACTGTCAAACACGAGGGAAGACCCATGACCCATGAACCCCGCATCTCCTCTTTTTGAATTGGCCTTGTCCACACTAAGAAGCAAAATCATATGTCACACTAATTAATCACAATTAATGTTTATAGCTATGTGTTTAGATTCTTCTCAAAATTATAATTTCATCACTTTCGTGGGGACCATGGAGATAGCTAGCTAGGTGGGCAAGGATTGATCATGAGAGGGAATATGTGAGGCCATGATGAGTGGCATTGTTTGAAAATTAATGGGTTGTGTTAATTGGCACCATCTATATTGACCAAAGATGCAAACAAGAGAAACCTCTCTTTCCTTTTCAAAGGTGCCAATGGAATATAATTACTTCAACTAGCTTGCTTTCCCCTCTTTTTAGCTCTTTGTATGGAATGCTTAGCCACTTCTCTCGTAAGGGGAGCGAGAGAGCTGTATTGTCCCTTTCACACCCTAATTTCCAAGATATGTAATGACCAGCTATTTTGGATTGTTCAACTTTCCATAACAAAACAAAAATCTTTTTTGAAACTTTATATCTCACTTTACTCTCATACCATCTATTAACAAGAACTTAATACTAAATTTGTTAATTTCGTTTTATTTGTCTACCAATATCTAGCTCAAGTGTATATTTTTACTTACTAGGAATGGGTGAAGTAAGGAGTCAAGGAATTTAGGAATGGGGGAAATAAGAAATTGGTATGGGAAGAAGTCATTCCCATTAATAGGTTGTTTACTAACCATATGAAATCAATACATGAATGGGAATTCTAAAATTCTAAGGTTATTTTTTAGAGAACATTAATGAGAATCGGATCAACAACCCCCACTAGTTGATCTAATTCATGATTTTGAAGTAATGTGATTATGGATTTTAAGGTGGGACGCACATGCTTTTTCATTCCTTATGTGTCGGTAAACGTAGGGGAAGTCGGGAATTGAAATCATTCCCTTTCTTCCTATGCCCATTGCTAGTAAGTAAGCAATGCCATAAGTAGGGAGGGATGGTAGTTCTAGTTCAAATTGGCCAAATTGCACTAATGGTCCATGTAGTTTTTTGGATTTTTACTTTCATCCTTGTACTTTTTTTTTCCAGTTTCATCCTTCAATTTCATTTTGTTTGCACCATTAGTCCAATCCGTCAAATGAGTCAATAACTTCCAAGTTGCAGAAAATTTGGATTTTTCATGCAAATTTCATGATGACTCGTAAAAACTATGTTTTATCGTACAATTACAGGGATTTCAAAACTTGAAACTGTTGATATGAGTTGTGTATTCCTTAATCAATTAGGATTTTTCTTTCTTTTCCTATTGTACTCTTTTAGGATTTTGTATTTTATATATATCCCTACATATATAGAAAATTAACCCATATTCTTATTGTTTGACAGTAACATTAGCTTTTAAATCATAGAACATAGTTGAGGATTGATCACCTATATTGAGAGAAATTGAAGCTAAATTGACCATTTGAACATAGGTGAACATAGGAAGATGCATCAATGGGTTTTCCTATAAAATTCTGCAAATCCATTCAAATAACTTGTTTATGCTTATGAGTTTTAGTAACAAAAAGCCAAGAAAAAGCATGCATGATGAATCGGTGACACTAAGTTTGGTTTTTAAATCTTGAATCAAACAATTCCCGAAATGTCAATATCAAACTCTAGGAAAATTTTGAAGCCCCATTACTTCATCATATGAGCATGAATCAAATTTGAAAGTGCATTTAGAATTCACAAAAACTGTTCTTCAAAAACCCAATCTCATTTAAATAAAAACAAAAAAAATCAAAATTGAACCTTTCAAATGAGAAGACGTGCACAAAAATGGATGGAAGATCAACTTGGTTGACAGATTGTACTAAGGTGGAATATGAAACTACATGGTACTAAAGTGGGACATGAAACTACATGGTACGAAACTGTAAAAAATAAAGTACAAGAATGAAACTGATAATTTGAGCAAACTACATAGACAATTGGTCCAAATCGTGCGGCTCATGCAGCGGCGTCAATAGGTAACAGAGCTATGGAACTGCAAAGTTGGGTCAACAGACCACCATTGTCTCTCGTTGGGGTGTTAACATCTGATGGTTTGCCTTGTCCACCTCTTGTTGCATCTGCAGTTTAGTTTAATTCCTATTAGTAGTTAGTTTGCTGGGTAGGGACTGTTTGTTCTAGGTTCCGGTGGAATCTAGCTATGTCTGACCTTGCTTTTGGTAGTTTGTTTCATGTGTTCTGCTGGCTCTTTGTGGCTTTTGCCTTCTATCTGTATTTCTATTCCCTGTTTGGGATCTTTTGGAATACAACATGAATTTCAGACCAAAAATAAAATAAAATAGGTCCAACTTTGCCTAGTTTTTATGTAAAAGGATATGTGTGAACAATTTTTTTACGATTATACTTCTCTATTTAGATATTTCTTTTTCTTTTTGTATGGGTGCAAGAAATGAAATGTTATCTCAATATCTATTATCCACACCATTTTCTCATGCCTGAAAATCAAGTGGGGGAACCAAATTTTGCATTTCTTACGTACATACATAAGTCTCTCATATTCATTGTAGATTCCACCTTAATTATGTGTGAGAGTTTAAAAAAAGTTATTAAGACTAATATTTGGGTTTTAAAGTTTAATCCTTCATGTTGTAGTTAATGATATTTTGGTATGCATGCTCGAGAGTTGGGCAGGATTTAAATAATTTACAAAAAACTCCCACAGTTTTTGAGTTAATAAATCTAAACAAATGATGAAGGGATCAATTGGGAAGTTGTGGTTTCGACAAAGAAAAACAAAGAAGAAATAATCATTATCATCTTCTTTTTCCACTTACATCAAATTAAATAAATAAAAACTGTTAAAGAGTGTACAAACGAATTAATTCCTGGATTTAAATTCCCATCTGCCTCTTGGAAATGGCAGAAATGTGTCAATGGAACATCATCTGCAACCGCAACCTCCATGATAATAACAATAATAATGGTTGGCCAAGATGCCTCTTCTCTCTCTCTCTCTCTCTCTCTCTCCAATCCAACAATGCTTGCAAACAAACAATAATCACTCAAGATTGGTACCTGCAAAATAAGAATCTTTGGCTTCTTTCCTTTCTTTTTTTCTTTGGGAAGTTGCATTGCATGTGAAAAGTACCAAAACGTTTTTGCAAAGTAAGAACTCTCTGACACAGACACACAGACACACACACTAAATACAATATATTTTTAGGTTGGTGCTGGGTGGAATATTAATAATTTAACAAATGGGTTATCTTTCTTTCTTTCTCTTGTTTGTTTTCCATGATTCTTTCTTCTTTTACGGATAGGCTTCTTTTCCAAGGTCTTTTGGCTTGATTAGAGTACGTGTAAGTTGGTTCAAATTGCTAAAGTCTTTATCAAAATGGGATACGTAAGACTAAATGTTTGGTTTAGGCCATTTTCTCCATCCCTTTTGCTAAACCACAGATGATGGGATGAGATTTAAACATGCACACACACCGCGCCTTGAATTCTTAAAATTTTTGAGACTATGTCATGCATGTGGAGCCCTTGTCTTTAATTTTGGTTCACTTTTGTCATGTGAAAGAGAAAAGGTCAAGAGGAGTCCGTGGGGTGAAATGTGCACTCGAACCAAGAGGAGCCCAAATCATGAGAAGATGAGAAAATGGTTAAGATTAAAATAGGTTATGATTTCAAATTGCAGTGTTTTTTAGTAAAAAAAAAAAAAAATAAAAAAAAAAAAAAAAAAAAAAAAAAAAAAAATGAGAGGGGAAGAAAAAACAATTAAAACGCCATAGATTCTCCGATTCAATGATTGAAAGGAACCTTCATTGAGATAGATATGAGATGATAAACCATTGTTTAGCAAAACAGATAAGAACATGGCACGTATTTGAAACTTAAGTCCTCAAATTACTTTTAGTCTACTAAACACTTGACAAATAACACGAAATTTTTTTGGAGAGACCAAATTAAAGAGTAAATCAGTTAAGGGGATTGCGAAGTGAAGTTGTTCCATATTGAAAAGTTAATAGACTTTGCACGCGTATTTATAAAGAATTGAGCTATTGCCGTAAATGCTAATTGGTTTTGAGGTAGAACCTCAACCTCCTTAATGATATTAGAGCGGGTTTGCGAACCATCACGAGTGCAAATATTTCATTTTTATTAAACTATTTTTTGATAGATTACCTTGTTCTTATATTGTCTATTGTAGACTTTAGCACTGGTGATAAGAACAAGCTTCAAGCACAAGGAACTATTTGAAAGCAACAAACGAAAGAGAAATTTCGAATTATTGGATACGCATATAGTGTTTAGCTTTTGCACAACTAGCTAGCTAGGGAAATGGGGAAGGTTGGTTTTGGGAGGTAGACTGCTTCATTTCAGAAAAGAAAGTTTCCAATTCCTTTGTCTTATATACCTTAAATTGAGCATGCCCTACTAGTTTTGGGTGGTTCAATGTTGAACTTTTCCAAAAGGTTGAGATCGAATCTCTATCCCAACAGTTGCTATGAACCCACTACTAATAAAACTTTGAAATAATTAATCTACAGTAATCATAGATTATTATATATAATTAATCTTTGTTTTCTTCTTCTAGTTTTTCACTAATTACTATATTGTGATTTGTGCAGTGCATGCACATCGACTAAAACGTAACATTTTGGAAAACCTTAACTTGGGTTTGGAACTTTTCACTTGGATTTATCTGCTGATCATATCCCTTGCACAACACGGTTGTTACAAAATATGCAATGGTCTGTGGAACCAAGCCAAGCCACCTGCTTCTTTTGACCCAATCTAATCCAATCCAATCCCGTAGAAATAGCACTACCATTCAATTCAATCCAGTGAAGCATTAATCAATTGCACATTTCTTAAACTTGGGTATAAGAAGGTGATTGGAACACGTTTGCTTAATTGGTTTGGGCGAGGACAAAATCTGCAATTGCATTTGTAGGGACCATGTGAAGGCAGGGCAGGCAGGCACCAATCTTGAATAATAATAATAATAATAATAATAATAATAATTATTATTATTATTATTAACCCACTGGTTTGCCTAACTAACCCAAATGTGTCATTGTATGGGTCAATTACATGCTCAAAATATAACCAATGTTTTGTCATATTATCTGTCCATGTGAATAAAATGACGGTGTATATGGAAACATTTGGTCCAAGACATAACACATTTTGGTTCTTGGACTTTGCTGTGCACCTAATTAGTTTAATCTCCTTGATTTCATGCCATACAATAAAAAAAACTCCAACCAAGTTCTAAAGCCATAATAATGTGTGACACTTCTGAATCTTGTACATTCATGGTCTATATATCGTCAGTAAAATCAATGGTGCAAGATATTTATGGCGTCCTTTGCATGGAATAAAACAACCAATTATTAAATTTATATCATTTTAAAAGATCATTTTCTCTATAATGTTAAAGATGTCTCAAGTTCGAATATCTACTATCTTATCCCTTGCTTTCCTTGCTTTTTTTTTTTTTTTTTTTTTTTTTCTCTCTTTTGATTTAAATATAACTAAATCCTATCTCTTACATTGGCACCTGATATTTTTCTCATCACCATATATATATTTCCAAGTAAGTTTCTAAGTTAAGCAAACTTAAAATAACCCATGTGCTGCAGTGTGACTTGACAAGGCAAACATGATCATAAGTGAAAGCATTTTTTTTTGGTCTGAACAGTTTAGAACATAAATCAGTGGCATTGGAATGGCATCAATCAAAGGTCCAACAGTACAAGTACACAATTATAGAGAGAAACCATGATTCCTGGCTGCACATATACACACATGAAGAGGACTTTATGAAAAGAGGAATATGGATGCCAAACATTACAGGAAAGATGCTTCCTTCTTGACATGGGCTTTGTTGATAGTCACTCAGAATATTTATATATATATATATATATATTTAAAATGGCTTGGAAATCAGCATTACCAGGGTGTTTTTTTTTTTTTTTTTTTTTTTTTTTTTTTTTTTTTTTTTTTTTTTTTTTTTGATCACCAACATAATTATGGTTCCTCACCGTGCGTGGCCTAAATTAAACAAATCAATTTGATTAGAATCACAAAAGGGCTCCAGATGGAAAGCATGTGTGAATGAGAGTTTCAGGAGAGTGATATTGCTTGTTGAAAGAATCAATATCTTAAATAAGAGACATGTTGAAACTTGAAAGGGATATCGTCAAGCAAAGTTTGACTATTCGGGGGGGGGAAATCATATATGTTTTTGCCTCACCAAGATCACAAATAAACATTTTTAAAAGTTGGGTTGCTTTGATTATCAATACAAGCATTTAAAAACTTGAATGATTTCTGCTTTTTATTGTCAAGATCCCCCTTGGCATCATCTCACCTCTCATTTTATTCTTTTAATAACATGATAGTCATCTGTTTTCTTTTTCAGGTGGCTAATAATTTAGTCTATAGTGAATCTAGATCAATGAGAGAAGGAATCATGATTATTATTAAGAGAGATGAACAGGATGAAGAGCACCGGCCATGATAATGGGGTTGATAAAAATGAAAAGGTGATGTTGAGATGAGTAGAGCCATTGAAATTGAAAGCATTGACAGCCTTGTTTCAAGGGAAGATAGGCTAGAAAGTTTGATGTCCACCAAGAAAGTAGTTGTTGGTTGAGAAGTATATGAAGAAGAAATAAAGCGAAGAAAAAAAAAAAAAAAAAAACACTAGGTATTGATGAGAAACCTACAAAGCTAAAATGCCGCATCAACAAAAGCTTTATGTGCAAAAATTCACAGAAGATGGGATTTCTTTGTCATAATGGTATGTGCCTTTAGAACCCATTTGCGATTCTTTTCATGAGGGCACCAGCAAACCACCCAAACTAATCAGACTTTGATTCAAAGACAAACAATGAGAAAAGGATACTACTAGTAATAACATGTTTATATTTCAATAATTAATGAATTATATCCATTACCAAATGAGAAATTAGCTACCTAAAATTTAGGCGAGAGATGTAAAACTTATTTCATATAATGATTCTTACATAAAATCAACAATTGTCGTCCATGAGACTTTTTCATGCACGGCCAGTGTAATGTGCAGAGTATTCACATAACACCAGGTGGGGATCACTTTTGAATAAAATCATGGGTAGTCTCAAACCAAAGCTCAAATTAAAGGAATTAGATTGGTTGTTCGTACTCTTGTATCTTCCCAATTTAACTTTCTTGCTTCTAGACACAACTGGCCAACATCAAATCAAATTTAGTGTGTCTTTCATGTGTTTTATTTTGTGATTTGATCCCACTTTGGATGCTCGCTTTATGCTAATTCCTAACAATTCACACTTTTAGTATTGCTTTACCAAATAATATATAATCCTCTTTTGTCC
The DNA here is from genome assembly GCA_903112645.1 of Prunus armeniaca. Taxonomy (NCBI): domain Eukaryota; kingdom Viridiplantae; phylum Streptophyta; class Magnoliopsida; order Rosales; family Rosaceae; genus Prunus; species Prunus armeniaca. The sequence goes on along the minus strand of CAEKDK010000005.1, from coordinate 4,657,109 downwards.
AAGCGACACACAAGAAAGCAAAGCAACCCTAAATTGCGACTTTGAGAAAAGAAAACAAGAAAAAGAAAAATATTGTATGAAGTCGGCATTTGGGAATTGGGAGATGGCACAAGATATCATTTGAAAACCAGTATTCCAAATTGGGGGTTTCTTGAAAGTTTGAGAGTATGGAGATCACAAGAAAATCTCTGTGCCTATTTGACCCACTTTCTTAGCTCATACAGGTTTTCTTTATTTAATTGTGTTGAAATGTTTGGGTGGAAGAATCCTTCAGTTGCCTATGTAAAAGTCAAATTTGTGAAAGTCGACCAAAATAGAAGCCATCTGGGTATTTGACCACAAATTTTCTCAAGAATAATAACACCACTTTTTTGTTTTTGTTTTAAGTTTTCTTGATTACATAAGCACACAACTAAACCCTGGTTGTATTCTCTAAATTTAAGGCTGTTTTTCATCCCATTATCACAGGATACAGGCTGGGGAAGCTTAGTGAATTACCAATGTCACCCCAAAACGATATTCTAACTACCCTAATGTATGGAGAAGAGATGAAACTCGAGTGCAACGGGTGGACGCATTGCGATTAGCCAACTGGCCTAACCCACATCTCCCAATCTTCTAATTATTTAGTAAGGCTAAAAGGAGGAAGCAGGCAGAACCAAAGCATCACAACAATAAGCATTAGTTTATTTGTTTGAAAAAGAAAAATGCTTTTGCCTACACTCAATATGTTACAGAAAACAGCTATCAAGATGAAGAATCATTAGCCTACCCAAAGGGTCATTGGCTTCATGCAATTTGCATTGTTACATTAAAACAAGAAAAATCAGTTACCATTGTTGGATCCAAATTGAAAATGTAAATTTGAAGCAACTTCTAAGCATCCCTTGATTTATTATTGACTAGAAAGGAAACTCTAGGAAAAAACTAAATTAATCTATGGCACCTCCCTCAAATCATAGATCCTCTAAATTGACTAGTAAGTCCAAATCCTACGGCAAAATCTTACCTCTAAGTCTTTAATCATAAACCTTGTATATGCTCAAGGGAAGCGAAGTGAGTGTAGACAATATTGAGAGTTTCTTGATCGATTTCGGTGGCGCTAACAACTTTAGGAAATGAATAATTCGACTCTTTTTGGGGTTCCAAATCATTCTTTGTAGCCTGTTTCTCTTCAGATTCTGATGTACTAGTCAATTTATGTTCCTTAAAGAGCTGAGATTTCATCTCCAAGCACAACTTCAGATCCTCCTCATTTCGGGCCTTGTTCAGCTTATCAATGAGATCGCCTAGAGCAGAAGCCCTTTCGGCCCGCCATTTTTCCCCTTCTTTGGGCCCCTGATCCAATCCAGTTCCCACAATTGGTTCCTTCTCCCCATCATCTAACTCACGTTTTTTAAGTTTCATTAATCCCTCATCAACAACTTGCTGTATCCTCTTTCTGAAGTTATTGGTTCTCATTGGATTTGATCTCAACTTCAACTTCAACCCTGAGACCATAGCCTCAGTGTCTTCTTCTGTAGTAGCAGTAGTACTATTATCGGTTGATATGGATTTGAGTTCAGCTTCATCCCCAATGGACTCCTCCATGATAGATTTCACAGAAAACACTTCCTCTAATAGGGTGACATTCTGCATGTATCGATCAAAAGCTTCATTTTCCACTTCGATGTTTCTGTCCTTGTATTCCTTTAGCTTGGAAAATCTCCACTCATTAATAGCTACAGCATCCTGAAATTAATTCCTATAATTAGAACAGGCCATTCTCACTGCAAATAGTACAAGAACAAATAGATAGTGCCAAGGACATGCACCTTTTTGGTCAAAGGCTTCCTAGAACGAAGGGGAAGATGCACATTATTGAATTGAGCAAAATTGTTCGAAAGTTGCCGGAGTGATGCAACTCGATGTGAATTCCTGAAACACAGCTAACAATTTAAGAAAATCTACATCCAGAACAAAAACAGAGTTTGCTTTGAAGACCCCCAAAGAATTAGTAACTGAAATGTTCAGGACAGCCAAGTTAAACAAGACAAAAATAAATTTGAAACATGGAAAGTTCATAAAGCAATTATTAAAGGGTAGGGGGATTTTTTTTCCCCAAAAAAACATCAAAGTTTGACCACAGAACATAATCTGTAGAAATCTTTGAGCCGATTTCCTTGCATAGAAAGATTTGACTCATTAAATCAGCAAGTATTACAAACTCATGTTCAATTTAGGTCCTTGGTGAATTAGACTATAAATTGGCTGAGATTCCAACAATTTTTAAGAAATCTGACCATAGTATATACATGGTAGAAGAGCAATGCAATTTTCTAAGGAAAACAATTTAATGACCAAAATTTTAGAGAAAAAAAAGCATAGATTACAATTATCAGAAATATAACCAGATATAACAACGGGAGACTGATGTTAAGAACTCACCCTGATGGTGATGCCTCAATTGATTGATGGTCAAATAGAGGAGAGCTTGAGGTTGGTGCCTTGTCTGGAAATGTTGCATTTGATTTCAAAACTGCAGTGGTAATACAGTCAGAAAAGAGAAACCAAAAACAAGGTCATGCTACAGAAAGGATGAAACACCCACCCTAACCGCTAGAACTACCCATGCCAACCCAAACCATATGGTGACTCAATGTAGATCAGTTCATATATTTGAGTAAGCAACAAACGAAGTTTGCACGCTTGGTTATATCATCAAAAAATTGGACAAAACTGATGAGCGTTGTCTTTTCATAACAAACAAGAATTATATTGAAAAGAGAAAAGCAAAGAATAGAATAAGATGGCAAGAAGTCCATAGGATCAAAAGCTTAAACGTACAATTAAATCCCTTACAATGCATCATAAGTAACAGACAACCTGCAAGAAATCGTGCAAGAAAATGCCCAAATGAACTCAACATCCTACCCTTATCAATACACCATCACTGTCTTTTGTGTAGCATAAATGAGCCATTGATGATTCTGACATGCACAAGCTAATTCACACTTACTGTATGCATAGGCAAGCTTCCTAAGTGAGCAACTATAATCCAAATGTTACATAACCAATCTTGTCCATTGACAACACAGATTACCCTTCATGCCTATAAGCATATTGTTACCCACTAGCATGGCCAAAACCAAACCAATACCACACTGGCTCCAGCCTACTCTGGTGGTCGCTAGAGGCCCCACAAATATCTAATGTTTCATCCAAACATTGCGTTACACAGAAGGTCTTAGTGCTAGCAATCCTGTATTGCTGACACTGTCCATTATGCTTCCAGCATTCGAGAGACACTAAACTCCTCTCATTATTCCCCAGAGTCCTCTCTAAGATTCCAACATTGCCACAGGTATCTTACTCAGTGCACACAACACAAGTGACTGCATGGGTGATGGAAAAGAGTACTACGCACCCTTATGAGAGTTTTTTAAGCTATCAGCCTTCTTCCTTGAAGGAAACATTAGAGTAACCATTTTGGAAAATAATAATTGAAATACGTAAATTGGCAATTGTCAATTTTTCCCCATTACCACTCACCACAACAGTCGCTACATTTTTACTAGATGGCCGCGCAGTCTGACATAGCCATCAGCTCATCACCCTTTTTGAACCATGACATTTTACTACCTAACCTAGCTGGCAAAATTGAACCCCTCAAAAAGCTACAGTAGTTATCATCACTCTTCCCGATATGAAATTTATTACCATCCATACCAAAGTCTCTCTACATCAACCATTTCTTAAGCATTTTACTACACTGCCAGAGAATAAAAGAATAGATAGCAACCAAATAAATGTAGAAAATTACCAGCATGCATTGCTAGAATTAATTCTAAAGCATTATATAGTCAGTAAGACACATCCAGGCTAGCATAAAAAATAAGTAGGGCAGTATAAGTGGACAAGAATTTATGGGACAATGGATGAGCTTCCCAACTAAAAAAGGGAAAACTAGGTTACTTGCCAATATGCTTTGAATCTTCACATTAGTGTTGGAAACCATACAAACAATAGCAAACAACAACAAATATATATATATATATATATAATTATCCAATGTTCCGAATACCCACACACTTGAAGGTAGAGATGTTTTGATAAGGTATAGAGACTAGAATTAACATACCGTGAATATGACATGGATTTTGAGCTTTTGAGCAGCAACTCTTGCATGACTCGTATGGACACCTGGACATTCAATTCAGCTCAACAAAATGATCACAGAAAGAAAAGGATATTATTCTAAAAACAATAAATATTTTCAACAATAAAGGTGAATGAAAAATATAACAGTGTGTCTGAAGCAAAAAACAAAACTTCCTAAAACATCTTCAACAATATCAAGGTACAAATTAATCCACTACGGCCTATCTCCTAATGGGGCACAAAGGAGAAGGATCATAACTGATTCTAACAAAGAAAACCATATTAGGATTTGCCTTAGTGAGAGCTGTGAACAATACCTCACATAGTAACTTGATTCTTTCTTGCAGATGGTAATGAAAATGGATTATCTCAAGTTTTTAAAAGTGCTTCAGATGGTGATTGAACAAATTTCAGGAATGGCTGAAAATTTAAAACTTGAAAATTAAAAGAAAAAAATAATAATGTTTTTTTATGAAACTAAATTTTATTAAAGAGCTCAAAACACAAAACAAGACGCAGTGAATCAGAGGTCCGCCATCCCAAGGAATCAACATGGACCCAAGAATGCCAGATACAGAAGATAACGACACTCTGATGAACTCCAAGTAATTTGCTAGAAGAGGGTACACCTCCTTTCATCTTCCATATCTAGTATTTCTTGTTCTTTCGGTCCAAACAAATAACTTCATATGTAATAACTTTCTGAATGTTTCTTCAAGTCTGTTTAGGATGCATTCTAGTGAAAGATCCCGAATCTTGTCTAACAATAACTACAGCAGCATTCTTTGCATGCGTGATAGATAACTTTCTAATTGCAGAACTTATTTAGTATGTAATGGTTACTGCATCAACTATATTACAATAATGCTTGATGCACCACAATTTTATACCATAACCAGCTTATGTGGCAGCTAAGTTATGCATGCCACATCAATTTAGGGCTCATTTGGTGCCTGGGATAGGATTGGATTGGATTAGATAACTCACTAGATTTAAGGCATGTTGAATGAAGAAATGAATAAATTTTGTCCAAGTTGAAGGTAGAAGATGGATCACTCATGAAGGAAACTTATCCCATCGAATCCCCACAAAATGGTAGATACCAACATGTCATAACTCATCCCTTTTAATGCCCACAAAATAAAAAATCATTCACCTCCACCTTCATTTCCTCCTTCAATATACCTTAAATCTAGTGAGTAATCTAATCCAATCCAATCATAGGCACCAAACGAGCATGAGACAGATTAGTGAGAACTAATTTCATGGTATAAAAAAAGACGGATAAAAGGAAAAGAGATCTAATGTGAGAAAAGGTTGAGACTTGGATCTGCAAAAGGAAAAGAGATCAGATGTCTAATAAACATACGTGAATAGATCTAATTCTGTGTGAAGAGACTAGTCATGAACTTCCAGAAGCAACCATACTCGCCATCAAGAAAGCATGAGTTCCGATATGGTAATTCATCGGTGAAAATGAGATATGATCTGCAAAATCAGATCTTCAAATGTACAGCACTGAAAGAATGTGTATACGGATCAGACACAGAATCCAGAGGTAGAATCCTCTTGTTCTTTACCACTTTTTATATTTGTTTTCACCATTAACTGATACGATTGATGGACATCCGACCAGTGGGGGGAATGAGAGAGGGGATGGATAGAAAGACACTAGAAGTAGGCCTGAAAATTTTAATTGGTCTTTTTAGTTAAAAGGAATAAAAATTAATACCTAGCTAACTCATTAAGTACTTAACTACCGTGGCATCTCCAAGTTAGCTGCCACAAAAGGTGGTCTTAAAATATGGCATAAGATTGTGGTGTGTCTAGCAATATTGATAATATTATGATTTCACCAAAAATTCCAAAATTTTTTTATTTTATTATTATCACAGGATTCCAACTAACATTCAGAAGCATTTTTATTTCATGGCATTTGCACAGCTCATGAAAGTTTACCCCAACTACCTAGTTTTCAGACCCATAAATGAATATTTTAACTCGCTTATCTTCCCTAGACCTCCCCTACTTCATTGAGAAGAAGGGGTTATTCTGTCAATTATCAGCTTCATCAAAGCCCTAACCCATTTCAATCACGTCATAATTGAACCAGAAAAAGTTGTGAACTCCCATCAAGTTAATCTTGTAGGCACAAGAATAGCATGGCAACAGATTCTACCAAGATCTTCACAATCCAAACTAGCAAAAAGGTCTAATTATTCTTGCAAAGATGCCGTTCAGATGTGGAACATCTGTTGTTTTTTACATTCTAACAGTCCCCTAACATCTGAGCCTTTCCACCGCCAGAGAACCAAACACATAGAATTAATTCAACATACATTGAAAGTTTCCAGATGCATGGATCTGAATTCAGCATCTTCAGCTCTAATACAATAATAAGTTACATTGGTTAACTACTCTTCCTAAAGTCTAAGCTAACAGGACATAGACCGACTATAATTTGCATATTCTACTAATCGTAATGTGAAATTGAAACCACAACTCCAAGACGCCTCCTCATTACACCGTGAGGCATAGTTACATTAACATTTTGAATGCTAATTACTTGCCTTCAAAACCATAAACAACATCAATTTCTGGGCAGGAATTAAATTCCCTCAAATTAATTACCAAATCGGACAACCACAAACATGGCAGTTCTTCAAAAATTGTAGATCGTACTCTTTGATTTTTCAAAATTCAAGACAGTTGTGCAATCTTGACCACAAAAACAAATAATACTACCTTAAAGTGTGAGCCTCTCTGCCACTAGAGAGCCAATCACGTCGAACTAATTTAACATAAACTGAAAGCTTGCAGTTGCATGGATCTGAATTCAGCATCTTCAGCTCTGATACCATAATAAATTTCGTATGGTTACTTGGTTTACAACTCTTCCTAAAAGTTAAAGCTATTAGGATGCAGACCGAATATTGTTTCTCTATTCATTAACAAAACAATACTGATCATAATGTGAAATTGAGACCAGAACTCCAAGACACCTCCTCATTCCAGCTTCTCCAAGGTTTATATACATGTGCGTGTGTGTATATATGCACACCACCTTCAGCCATAGTTAAATTCGCGCTTTTTACAGCATCAATCTTATATCTAGCTGAACCAAAGTCCTATTTCACTAAAGTAAACGACGGACAAAATCACATCAATTTCTATCCCAAAGATTTCAATTCACTCATTTAATCACCAAAACCGCAAATGAACCACCAGAAACAAGGCAGTTCTTCAAAAACAAAAACAAAAATCACATAACCATGCGGCCAGGCTAGGGCTCCAAAATTAATTGTGCAGAAATAGAATTCAACAGTCATTAAAAAATATTTATATATAAAAGGAGATTTACCGGGAACGAGCGACATTGCCGCACTGCTTACACTTGGGCTTGTTAAGCCCGCGAAGGGTCTTGGGTGGCGTGTCCGTACGGTGCACCGTCTGGAACGGAGCGACGGCAGGCACGGCGGCGGTGGCGGTGGTCGCAGCGGTGGAAGGAGTGGCGCCGGAGCTGGTGCTGCTTAGGGCTGGCGAGGGCGAAGGGGCTGTTGCTGCCATAAGAGCGCCAAATTGGTTTTGTATTATTTGAAGCGGTGGTTTATGAATTCAAATTAGAGAGGTGAAGTTGAGGAATTAGAAGAGTGATTTGTTGGCATTTTAATTTTTGTTTTGGATTTTGATAAAAATAATTTAGTTTTAAAAAGAAGTTAAAATGAAGGGGGTTCTTTTCTTTTGGTTTCACTGTCGGAGGGAGAGGTGCAGCGGAGTTTGTGTTCATTTAGGGATCGGTGTGGGTTTTTAGGGCTGGTGGGGGTGAGGTGGCATGCAGGAGTCTCAATGGGCCGGGTTTTAAAAGCGGTCCTCGGATCTGGCCCAATTTAATTTAAGGATCTAATTCTTCACTAGTTTTTTTATTTTATTTTTTTGTAAGATTCAAAAGGAATTCTCTTCTACTCACAAGTCAGACTCACAGCCCTAAATTTTCAAAATCCAACCGATTGGAGTTGACTTTTATATCTTGGATCATTCACCCAATGTATTGGCTCTTGGTTGGGTGAGATTCAAAACGACTCATACGTATATCATATCTGATTGGGGAATCATCTCATGACTCGTGAAATATGAAATTTACAAAAGAACCCAGACAAAGCACTGAGGCCCATAAAACGATCATCAATAGGGAGAGCTTTGAGCAACCTACCTTACACACCTTCTGCAATATAATCTGTCAATCCAACCAAAGAAGACGTCTATTTTACTAGGCTAGACAAGATGTAGACAAAAGACGTCTTACACCCTCCCAGGCAATGCCCACAGTCCCATATTGAAATCCCACTTAAGGTGCACACCTCACAAGATCTATAAATAGGAGTGCAAATTCCCAAAATGAGGTAAATGTTTCATTTAGCTACTTAGCCCTTACTGGCCCTTAAATGTTTCATTCGGCTCATACCTTACACACATTATCGACATGGTGAGCCTTCTGCAATATAATCTGCCAACCAACGAAAAAAGGCGCATGTTTTACCAGGCTAGACAAGTGTTGGTCCGTTGCAAATCTCGCGGCCTAGTGCTCCGGGCCGAGGGGATGTGCGTCAACACGTGACGTCCTCCTTTTGGATGCGGTGCGGTTGTGCGTGGGCGTGCCAGCATGGTCTACCGTGCGTCGAGGTGATGATGAGATTCGGGTAGAAAATGGTTTAAATGTTGCGCCTGTTTTGCGTTCGACTCCTAATCAAATGATTGTGACCGAGTGAGGGACGAATTTCGGCTGTCAGGTTCACGGCCTGAGCTACAAGGCCGTTTAGTGGTGGTGTTGGTGGTGGGTTTTTAGGCGGTGCTCCGGCGCGTTGCTCAGAGAGCTACGGTCGTATGATATATGGGGTGAATGAGGCGATAACAGAGGTGGTGCTCCGGCGCCTTGAAAATCAAGGGTCGTATGATATATTGATGAATGGATTTTCCTTACAGTCTACCACTACTCCTAATAAAGCAAATAAAGGTATTGAAAGTGCATTACAGAAAATATAAGTTGCTCCGTGGGAGGCTTTTGGTTTGGTGTTTGAACCCTTTGAATGTAGTCCTGAGCTTAGTATTTATAGGAGTCCCGGAAGGACATTCGAGGCTGACAAGACCTGCGTGGTGGAGCCTGGCGGGGCAAGTGGATAGTCAAATAGGCATTTGGGATCGTGAAGCATAGTGGTCTAGAGTTGAGAAGCATTGTGGACTCTGATCGGGGCAAGTGGGTAGTCAAATCGGCATTTGGGATTGGGAAGCATGGTGGTGTGACCCCCATAAATCTCGGCATTATGAATGGAGATAACAGCATGGGGCAAAGTGGAACACAAAACCTTGGTCAAGGAGGTTAAGTGGGCCATTTTAACTTTCGGAGGGTAAAATGAAATTTGACCAAAGTTTCAGGGGGTACTACAGTAAATAAGCCTTCTTCTTATATCACTTATTACGTAAGGGAGACGAATGTAGAAGAAACAAGGAGAGGATGATATGTACATCTAGACCTGACATTCGTGTCGTGTTAGCAGTGTTTGTGTCAACCCGCTTTTCTTAACGGGTTGACACGACACGACCCGTTAAGAAAATGGGTGGAAAATATCAAACACAAACACGACCCATTACAATTTACGAATTACACGACACGACCCGTTTCAATTGTTAAGAAATAAAAAATATATTAAAACTGAAAAAAAAAAAATTGAAACCAAGTACAAAACCACTGCGCAACCTTCTTCACCAATCTCACATTCTCTCTCTCAAAAAAAAAAAAAAAAAAAAAAAAAAAAAAAAACACGATCATAAGCACGTTACATCCTAATTTCATCAAATTTCCAAGTATTCCAAATCCAATCAAGCTGCAAATTTTTTTTTTAAGTCAATTCAAAAAAAAAAAAAAAAAAAAAAAAAAAGAAGAAAATAGTAAGAAGGGAGTTTTCAAATTAAGGTTGGTGATGGGGTGGTGGTGCGACTGGATTTGGCCAATGAGGGTGTTGCTCCAATTGAATTTGCCGATAGGGTTGGTGTTGTGGCTGTGGGATGGATGAGTACAAAATTACCCCTACTTAACGGGTAGGTTCGTGTATTCGTGAATAAACACGGAATCGATCTGTTAGCTTAATGGATGATTAATGAGTCAACACGACATGATAATTTGAATCTGAATACTAAATTTTTTTTACAAATTTGTATCGTGTTAACAAATCGTGCGCAATATTACCAGGTCTTTATACATCGTTGAATACCAACACACCAAACCAGACTTGCATTTTCAGTGGCAGCAGTAGAACCTTGACGAAAAGAGGATATGCGTTGACTAGAGTGGATAGTGGATATCGCGCCATAACATTTTACGTCCCATAAATAATGCTAATCTCCCAAATCCAACTTTCCGTCGTATTATTGGATTCGTTCTTTTTGTTTTGTCGTCTTTTTATGGGCAACAAAACAAAATTGATTTTGTTTGGCCTCGCTTTCACAATCAACGACATGAAGCGTTTGATTCGTATTTTTTATTTATATTGCGATGTCTATTGACTAAAGCACAATATTAATAAGCATTATTCACTTTTGAACTCTGATGGCCAAACTTTTCTTTAATTGGATAGTCAAACAATTTTAGTCTGGCAAGTCTACACCAAGAAATTTCGTGAACACAAAACTTATCACCATATATATATATATATATATATAATGTATATTATACAACTTAGTTTGCTCTGAAATATCGATTGCGTTCTAATTATGAAAATTGCAGTCAAATTATATGATGAGAAAGATAAACACAAAATCGTATGTGATAGGTTGCAAATACGAAATAACTCAGATATTTTTGGGCAAAATATATCCCAAAGCAAATGATTTAGAACAGTGGTGCAAGGTATGTATGTAAACTGGTTGACATGGTGGACTGATTCGCACATCAATATGTGAACATGTGTGGACTGATTGGCATATTTATACGTAATGTTTGTATATTATTAGGTCATATCAATGTGAACATGTGTGGACTGACTGGAGACAACAAAAATTCACAACTCTTGTTTTTTTTTTTGATTGAAAAAAAAGGTAAGAAAAACAGACAAAGAAAAAGGAGCCGCTAGGAACTCCACCACCTACCTAATACGTCCATTTGAATGGCTACTTGCAGAGGCGCACAATCCATCCAAACGTGTTGTTGATATGGATGATATTTGAGACTTCATAAACAATTTATTTTGGCACTAGTTAGCTATGCATTGTATTTAATACTTTATTTTGAAGCAGCAATATGCCATGCTCGCACTAAAGAGGTGGACCATTCCCAATTTCCCCACCCATTAATTTACTTATGCTCCCTATCATTTTCATTTTTTCAGTGTATAAAAAGATTGTTTGGTTAATAAAAACACCAATTCAAATGTTATAATTGGTTAGGCCAACGGGCCTACACTAATGGAAAATGACATTAATTTGCGAACAAGACGTTTCAGGTTCAAATTCCTATAGCTTTTTAATTGTATGTATATGTGTGTAAGAGAAATCATCTTCCCCTATTGTTTGTACTAAAAACAATTGTTATAATTGGGTGGATGACATGATTCGTTTATGTTATAGATGTGGTTAGTGCTAAATAGCCAAATTCTGTCGTAGTATGGTCTACCAAATGTGCCCACAGAGTATAATATTACAATAATGTTATTGGACCACATTTAATGACTACATTACTCACCATCTCTTTAATAGATGTAGACTTTATTAGTGTATATGGGATCTACCTATATTATAGAGGTGATCAGTAAATATGGTCCAAATAGTTACGCCTATAATATTATTAGTAATATGAGTGAATTATTAATACCATGTAGCGCTATCACCGTCGTGCGGAAACATTACTCGAATGTTTTTTCCGCAAAACAAAATAAACCGACATGTTATGTGTGAAAAATCTAGAAAAAAAGTAGGAAAAGCAAGGCACTTTTCTCATTAGGCTTTGCAGTACGGATGGCCAACTTGTGTAGACAGTGAGCTACCGCGTCAACTCTCTCTCAAGTACATCTATCTCAAGAACCAAAATCCACGTCAGTCAGTCCACGGTGGGTCCCACTGGCGTCGACGTGCCGGCTAGGCCTCTTGCCCGCAGCTGACGTCCTGTGGTTGACGCAACTATGCACCAGCTGTCGACGCATAAGCCCTCCTCTCCACCCACCCCTTATCCGCTTGAGATCAGATCGGATGGTCCAAAACCAGCGGGCAAAAAGAACACGTCATCAAATCTCAAATCAATCATGAAGGGATGGGGACAAATTAATCACCAATTTACCAATGCCCATTACCCACGTTACATTAAGGCCTAGGGGTCATGGACCCCACCCACCCCAAAATGTTATTTATTTTATTTTTTGTTTTCAAAACGTGTCATTATTATTTTTAAATGATTTTGAAACTTTATAATAGTGAAAAGTCATGAAAAAAAAATATTGTATTACATTTTGTGGAAAAAATGGGCTTGGTGATGTGATGTGCATGATGATGATTTGATAATATGACGCACATGATGATGCCAAAGCACTAATTAGTGTCCTAGTGAGCTAAACTTATACTCTTTTTTTTTTTTTTTTTTTTTTTTTTTTTTTGGGGGACGACGATTTTCATGTCTAAGACTTGAGATTTTAAAAGTTTGTTTAGAAATGTTGATATTTCAATGATGAGTTAAATATTAATGTTAGTTGCGTTTTATTGTTGACTCCCACAATCGTGTACAAAAATATTGCAAATACCATTGATGATAGCGATATTTGCACTTCTACATAGGATTGTTTGTATAAAGTGATAATAGAGACTTTCGATCCTCTATATGCACAAGTGGATCGAAATATAAAATACAAGTATATCAAATACATAAATATTTAAGAGTTACATTATATCAAATACATAAGTATTTAAGAGTTACATTGTAGAGTTAAATATTTCTAATTTAGTCATATCTAATTTGTTTTGAAGAGGCACTCATGGCACAGACCAGAGGTGGCTGTGGCCTCAAAATTCTCATTAACTTCATTGAAGTTTTTATATAAAACTTGAAAATCGGTATGTAATTTCATATCTTTTTCAGCTATTGATCCCCCAATAGTTAAATCCTAGCTCCGCCACTACCACCACCACCTCCATAAGAAAATACGCAAGAATACAAGTCTTATTTTACTTTTCCATAAGAAATTTCTCCAAGTGATTGGCAAGTTGTCAATTCAAAGGGGTATAGTTTGTTTTGTTGGAAGGATTATTGTTTATAATTTAAAGGACTATATTCCTTTCTTAATCAACATTTCTATAGATGTTTAATGAGCTAGCATGCATCATGGTATTGTTTTGATGCTGCAAATAATGCTAGAGAAACTACTTAAATATTATTTACCACTTCAGCAAGACACTAATCAAGTTGAAATTGAAATTAATTAATTAATTAATTGATATTTCCCAACTAAAACACATCTCAATCATCTCATCAAAGATTCAAATTTGTGTCTTCCATCCAATCCTTTTTAATTTTGTTTGTGCTCGTTGCTTAAATTAGAGCACACGGAAACTACAAGTCTTCCAAAACTCCAAAACCAAAGTCCTCCTCACTTTAAAAGCAAAATATATTATTTATTATGATCTAATGTTAAAATATGGCATCAAAGTCGATGGTCCAGGAACATTTGTGGGAACAAGTTGATAAATAATGTTAACCAATTGTTGCTTTTTTTTGGTATCTTGTGGGGCCCACCCCAGCAGGGTAAATAAGTGTTGGTGGACAGCCAGCCTGCCTACCGAAAATAGTCGAACATATTTTGGTCGTATAACAAAAAATGGGATCTGAAGAAAATATATGCACAACTTCTTTTGTCGTGGAAAAAAAAAACCTAAATAAATAAAACATAAAGGTGATTTCCTGTCCTATTTATTTATATTTTTACCCTGTAAGGTAGGACCACTACTCCATTTTTTCATTAGATTTTCAATATGTATATTCTCATATTTCAATATCTTTTTTTTTTTATCGAAGTTAAGAAGGGGAGAAGGGAACTCACACACACGGATACCATGTTACTTGGAAGCACACCAAAAACTTGTGACAATCCAATTAACACGCCGTTGTCATTCGTTCAATATCTTTAATTTTATAATTCATATTTTACTATCTAACTGGATTTTCTTATTTACTAATTTTTTTTTAAAAGTTTATCTAATGAAGTTACTCTTTGATAAAATAATAATAATAATAATACAACTCCTTTATGAAGAGAACCAAAAGGTATTCTATTGTTGGTTTCATCCACAATGTTATCTATTGATCCCAACTATCTAATTTTTAGATCTCTATTCAAGAATTATCATTGAAACAACTATCCTGACAACTATAGCACTAATGGATCAGTGGTCTTAGGTTTAAATTCTCATGCCACTTTGGTGGTGTGTGTGAAAAACTATTTTCATTCTTGTAGTTTAGACTATCATTTGTATTAAAAAAAGAATACATTTTTGTCAACGGGTTCTAGCCTAATGAAAAATGACATTTCCTTATAGTGGTCTCAGGTTCAAACTCTCATAACACCTTACTAGTGTGTGTGTGAGAAATCTCCATTCACTTTTAGATTTTTTAGGCTCCCTTATCTCTCAGGGGAGGTAAATCGGAGCTGAGGGTAGCCCTCGTTAACGAAAAGCAGCTAAGACGGCTCTAGTTGTTCCAAGTGATTATAAAGAATTCAAGATAGTTTTTTTAGATTCAGAAAAAAGAATACATTTGAAATCCGTGAACATCGCAACAATTTTTAATTCTTTTAAAACCCTTTTGTCAATCATACATGTAAAAAAAGAATAGAAGAGTTCTTGTTTTGTCGGCTAGGTACGTACTTTCTCATGTTGCAAATTAAAAAGAAAAGGTAATACTAGTATATGCACCGCCCAATGGCCATAAGACACCTCTTTTGTATTTTGTGACTATTACAATATCTTATGTGGTAATATTTTCTTTGTATTATGTTGATGTTTATTTAATTTTTAATGAGATTTCTCTTTCCCCTAAAGAAAGCAGTTTTAACATGTACTGAAAATTGTTCATAGACAAAAAATTTGAGGAAGGGTAGTGGCCATTCTTGATAGTGAGGGTAGTGGTGACAGTGAAGGTGAAGGCTAAGGTTGTGTCATCAGTAATGGCTTAATTGATCACGTGCAAGAATTGAGAAAAAGTTGTTAAAATTCATGGCCCGATTCTTCCATAATTCATATTTTTTCGACACATTTTAAGCACCTCACCCAATTATTATTGTTGGATGAAAGTAAATTTTTCGACGCACATAATATATTATTTTCTCAGTTTAGTCTCTATTAATATAAGATATTATTGGCGCATAAGATATTCATCTTATGCTGCTAATAGTGACATGTTCGTAATTAATATAATCTTTTGGCCAATTTTAGAGGCTGATAAGAGTATCTCCAACCGAAATGCCAATTCCAACGTGGCAAGTTTTAACCCAAAAAAAAGACATTTTAAGCCTTCCAACCGTGATGCCAAATCCTAGTTGGATTGACATCCTTCACTTTTGCTGTCAAAATTGACGCCAAGATGTTGAGATGTCTTTTTATTTTTTATTATTATTTTAATACTGAGCCCACTTTCTTCTCTCCTCTTTCATGTAGAGTTCTTAACTCTATTTAATATTTTACTTTTAAATATCGGGCCCACTTGCCTTTAAAAATAATAAAATAAAATGTATATTTGACATCTTGGTTGGATAAAGAGTTTTACAATATGTCAAATTGCCACATCAGCCATCAAATTTAAATTTGATGTTTGGTATTTGACATTTCTCTTGGAGATGCTCTAAGTTTGAAGTAAACACCATCAAAATCTACCACTTTTAGAATATTCTTCAAATCAACGACATTTTTTTTCCTCGAACTTGAGTGTCAAGCAGGGTAAAGGGGGAGGCCATCGTTGTAGTGTCTGCTCTCGACAATAACATTTTGAATATATCTAGATTAAAGTCCTTCAAAATTTAATAAAATCCCAATTTTAAAGTCCTTTAGATAGCACCCAATATCTATTGTATAAAAAGAAAAAGAAAAAAAAGACGCAAAAGTATTTATAACGAAAAACAAAAAAGAAAAAAAAAAAAAAAATAAAAAAAAAAAAACCAAAATCCTTCCAACCAAGCCAACCAACCAAATAAAACCAAACCCACACATTGCATTTACCACCTTCCCTTCCTCCTACTCTGTCTATTCGTCTCTTTCTCTCTCTCTCTCTGCAAAACCACTGTTTGTTTCTCTTCAGTTGCAAACATGGCGGAATCGGTGGAGCTTCCGAGTCGACTCGGTATCCTTCCTTTCAAAAACAAGGTCCTCTTACCAGGCGCCATCATTCGAATTCGCTGCACTTCACCCAGCAGGTACCTTTAAACGTAGAATTTCTCCTTTTGATTGCTTTCTGTTCCTTTAAATTGTTTTTCTTGTTGGGTTTCTGAGAAAATTTGTGCATACTGAAGTGGGTAGCTGTTTGTTTGAATTCAGCTGAACCTTATAGCTATGCAATTCTTCTGCTTGTTTGGAAATTATGTTTCCTTCATTCTCGATAGGAACAAAATGGAGGAATACCTTTCATGTTCTTCGTCGTGAAAGATTGTCTGGTCTAGTTTTTTTTTCCTTTTGATGGTATTTTCCATCTATTTCTGTGATCAAATGTTGTGCATATTTTGTTGGTGTGGAAACTCAAGATATTTTGTTTTGCAATTTTGTTACTAGTAATTTCAAATGCGAACTTCCTTTTTCTCGTAGAATTTGGTTTTGCGTCATTTCAGGTAATTGATCATTATGTAGGTGTGGAATTGTGAATTTGTGAGTGCTGGATTATGGAATTGATGGAAGTGGTGATTTTGATTAATGTAGTGTCAAATTGGTGGAGCAAGAGTTATGGCAGCGTGAAGAGAAGGGATTAATTGGTATTCTTCCCGTTCGAGATGCTGCTGAGGCGGCTTCAGTGGCTCCTGTGTTGTCTCAAGGTGATTTCTGCTGATTTTTCTTTTTGACTAGGAAGAAGGGGTGCTTATATTTAATGGCAAATCTGAGAGGGTGTCTCTTGTAATTTGTCTAATTTTAGGTGTGGGAAGTGAATCTGGAGAACGAGGCTCGAGAGTTCAAGTTAGTACATCTGATTCTCACAGGCCAGATGGAAAAAATCAGCAGGAAGTTATTCATTGGCATACCAGGTACATGAATCAAAATTGAATTTTGTTGCGTAGTGGAAAGTGTTTGGCTTTTTTGGTGCTACTACTTAAAATTACAGCTATCAGGGTGGTCCATCTATTTATGTTATGCGTTGTAATTTTCTTTGATCAGTTTAACTGCCCTTTAATTCTTCAATGGGCTGCCACAATTTTTCGACTCAGCCTACATTTCACTGACTTTCTGTTTTCTGTGTATAACTCCATCTTATTCATATGTTTTTCATTTGGAGTTTTTGCACTTTGTAGTTATATACTAATTTTGTTGCTAATATTTGATATTTATATTCTTAGGGGAGTTGCTGCACGTGCTTTACATCTCTCAAGAGGAGTTGAGAAGCCGAGTGGGAGGGTTACATATGTAGTCGTCCTTGAAGGTTTGTGTAGATTCAGTGTCCAGGAACTTAGCACAAGAGGAACATATTATACTGCACGGATATCTCCTCTTGAAATGACAAAGTCTGGTATGTTGCCAATTTAGTATGTGGATTTGTTTTGGTAGAAGATATTAGGGTTTATTGGTTGATTTGCTAGTTCTGGTTTGAAACATACCTCATGTTGTTGTTTCTTTGATTTGTTTTTTCTTTTCCGATTCAGTAAGAAGAAATTGTCTTCATAATTCAAATGCTAAGTGTATGTTTTATGTACCCACTAACATTTATACTACGTTTGGTTATGTGTGTGGCCCTGGTTCATTAGTTGAATAGAAATCTGCTATTTATGACTAGGGGTGTTTTTGAAAGTTCTCTCTCTCTCTCTCTCTCTCTCTCTCTCTCCCCACACACACACACACACACACACACGCACATGCGCGCGCATGAACACAGTGACATGCAAACCACACAGACATTATTCCTGTCAGCCTGAATGGATAATGTATGCTCCTTTGCTCATCTGTCATATGTTATTGAAAGGCCCTCACGTGAAATGAGGAATTCTTAAATCACCGTTCCTTAGGAAGAAGCTGGTTAGGTATCACTGTATCATTGCTTGTGTGTGTCACTGCTTGCTGTATGTTTCCTCTTGAAGCAATTAACAAATTTTGTCCATGTTTTACCTTACAATATGAAGACTTCCAAGTTGCTTTAAATGTGCTTACCTGAGTTTATAATGTGGCTTATATGCTTGTATTCAATGTATCATGATCAGATTATATTCAGGCGATGAGTTTTGTGCCCTTATCTACCTATATGTTGAGTTGCTTTCATGTTTATTATCTTAATTAGAGATGGAGCAAGTGGAGCAAGATCCCGAGTTCATAACATTGTCTCGCCAGTTCAAGGCAACTGCTACAGAGCTGATTTCTGTTCTTGAGCAGGTGATATGTGTGATATTAGCATATTTTTATCACTTCTTTGAAAACTTTCTCGTGAATAGAATCAGACACCAAGAGACCTTATTTCTTTTTATTTTTCTTTTTTGGTGTTATCAGAATCTTTGGTTACAAGTTTTCTCAGGTGTATCATTTAGCATCAATAATGAAATACAAATTCAAGACCGCACAAATATTATGCGTATATATGTTCTATATCCATTCTGAAGTATGTGTAAGCTCCTTTTGAAGCCGTGAGGCTGAGCGCCTTCTTTTCTTAACAAATGGGGTTTCAAATGGTTTGACTGTGCTTGATTGTTAAGATGTTTAGGAAATGCCATTTGCTCGAGATGCCTTGATTTGGTTGGGGAGCATCAACTAAGCTTCTTTATGTTATGAATTCTATCCAGATACTGTTGACTTGTGTGCGTGTGTGTGTATATATATATTTATGTTGTTGATAGTGTACTCTGCTGATAAAACTTTTCTGAGTCCTTACTACGTGAAACGCTTGGTGTTTTCTAAATTTATATTTGTTGTTCATATTTTAAATCATTTACTCATTTCATTTTGTGCATGCAGAAACAAAAAACTGGAGGAAGAACAAAAGTTCTTCTGGAGACAGTTCCAGTTCACAAGTTGGCAGATATCTTTGTTGCCAGCTTTGAGATAAGTTTTGAGGAGCAACTGTGTATGCTGGACTCAGTTGATCTGAAAGTGAGACTTTCGAAAGCCACTGAGTTGGTTGACAGGCATTTGCAGGTAACTGTTGATTCACTGGTGGTGATGTTTTTTTTTCACTCAGTTGACCTTAGTACTTCCTATAGATTTTTAGGAGTCATGTTGGTGTTACCTTGTGACAGTCCATACATGTAGCAGAGAAGATTACTCAAAAAGTTGAGGGTCAATTATCGAAATCGCAAAAGGAATTTCTTTTGCGTCAGCAGGTTGGCACTCTCACATCAGCTTTTGATTTGTTGAGGAACTGAAAAGTTATAGTTATGTTTTTTAATGATAAAATTATTATTTGTTTTCATCCAGTTCATGTTTTGTTACCTTACAATAAATGTGGTAAACAAGTATTGTGCTCAGTTTTTGATCAGTTTAATTAATTAATTAATTTATATTAATTTGATTTTTCTGGTGATTTGTTCTTATTTTCTGAAGCAATAGAAAATATCTTATCTGTTAATATGTATATATATTTTTAATGTGTTTAAGTTAAATGAAGGATATTTTTGACAAAATAAAGGAATGGAGAGTGCAAAGCTTTCTAGATTGCTGTATTCTTGCAAGGTTTTATACAAGTTCTACATGTAATAATTTATTTATTGATTGACATGTAATAATTTATTTGTTGGTTAGCTTAATTAAGGGTCCGTTTGGGACTTCTGTAGGAAGCACTTATGCTCATACGTACGTGCTTTTGTTAGAAACACGTTGAATTTTTATTAAACGCTTCTCCAGAAAATGCTTTTATGACCTAGAAGCAATTTTAAGTTTTTTCGCCAAACCATTCCAGAAGCGCTTTTAGCCATTTCGGAAGCAGTCCCAGACATGCCATAAGTTTAATATTTAGGATTGACATAATTTGTTGTAGTGCTGGAGGACTCAGATATCAAATGTATATAAGAAAAAAAAACCTATATACATTTTTCATGTGCATAACTAGGGAAAGGTTGTGAAGGATACAGCAGGCTGCTTTAGTAGATGAAATTTACTAAGAACTTTTATTTATAGGCATGTTTTTGTCTTAGGTGTGCAATTATTTTGTTTGTACTCATTTCTGATTATATGTTGGATTTTAGTTGATTTGGATTTTCATGAAACTTATAAATACTATTCAGGACTTCTGGTGGATTCACGTGTTGATGGTTTGGAAATATCTTAACAAACTTCTAAATTTGACACAGATATACTGTTATTTCCTATTCTTTAGCTGCATAAATCCTTATTGTTGTTTCCTTTCCTGCTTTATGAAACACACTTGCAGATGAGAGCTATAAAAGAGGAGCTTGGGGACAATGATGATGATGAAGACGATGTAGTTGCCCTGGAAAGAAAGATGCAAAGTTCAGGAATGCCTTCAAATATCTGGAAGCATGCACAGAGGGAGTTGAGGTATGATTTGGTTAGAAGAAAGGAATAAGGGTTACTGCATTTCAGTGTGCAAGTAAAGTAGGTTCTTCTTTCTTAGTAAATATTTCATACTGTGGGTATTACTGAAACTTTGATGTAATTCCATTCCAAATTTTAAATTTTGGTGCTGAGTAAGATACGGTTTTGGTTCCTCAAACAAAGAAGTGTCTGACATTAAGGTCTTAGTCGGAGTAAAGAGAATGACGACACTGTTAGTAGTGCCCGACATTGTATTATCTTGGATTTTTTTCCTAATGATGGCATGTTAAAATTGATTCGATTATATTGCTCTTGAGATATTCATAAGAGAAGAAGATTAAAGTTGTTACCCATATATATTATTGCTTTTGTAATCTGAAGCCACATTGATTTATGCAGCTTTACACAAAAGGTCACTGGGATTTCTAACTCTTGGGTGTAGTAACATTACAAAATTTGGCATTGTTAAGTTTGGTCCAGATATAGTTATGTAGCAAAAGGGATCACAGTCATGCTCTCTAGATTTTGTTATCCTGAACTTTAAGCTTGACGCTGGTGATTCTTTATACAATCTGGTGCTTTAAATTTTGTGCTGCTCTGACCATATTCAACATGCATTTTCCAGACCTGCTACTGTAGTTGATGGGGGTTTGTAAATCTGTCCATTGATGATTGTAATGTCTATAATGTTTTCTGCAAAATTATGATGATAAAGACAAATATGAAAAGGAAAATAACCAAAGTGAAGACTTATTTATTCTTCCTTAGATTTCAAATCGTATCCACTCGCCCTTGTTGTTTTGTTTGAATACACAATTCTTGTACTTCCAAGTTTTAGAATTAAGCAGGTCTCATATAATTTATTTTCTCCTCATGCCTCAGGAGGCTGAAAAAGATGCAACCCCAGCAACCTGGATATAATAGTTCACGTGTTTACCTAGAGCTTCTTGCTGATCTTCCCTGGCAGAAGGCCAGTGAAGAGTATGAATTAGATTTAAGGGTTGCAAAAGAACGTCTGGACAGTGATCACTATGGATTAGATAAGGTCAAGCAGCGGATTATTGAATATCTGGCTGTTCGCAAGGTGGCCAATTCTGCAGCACTTGTTCCCTGATTTTTTGAATGTTTTGTGTTCAGAATTTGATGCTCATATTGTTACTTTTGGGTTGCAGCTTAAACCAGATGCCAGAGGCCCTGTGTTGTGCTTTGTCGGCCCACCAGGTGTTGGGAAAACATCTTTGGCATCATCTATTGCTGCTGCTTTGGGCAGAAAATTTATACGCATATCCCTTGGTGGCGTTAAGGATGAGGCTGATATTCGAGGGCATAGGAGGACATACATTGGAAGCATGCCGGGGAGACTCATTGATGGAGTAAAGGTATATTTTTATTCAAATTAAACATTTGTATGGACTTATGGTGTGGTATTCACATGCTTAGCTTGCTTTGATGTGATGGGTTCAGTGGTTAGTCATAATTGAAAATGCTACGGTCTAAGGGTGTTGAACGAACCAAGAAAAACAAGAATACACTAGGTATTTTGTTGTTGATAAGGCATAGTGTTTGTCATCGGATCCATAACCTGCCTTCAGAAAAACTTTCTGATTGAAGAAGCCTCTTAGCTTTTCATTCATGGGTCAAATGAAGATTGTTGGATGCTTATATGTGGCTTAGTAGACACAACAACAACTACACATGCATATCCACGCCCACCCACCTGAGTATGGAATTTATGCTATAGGACTTCAGCTAACGTTTTGCTTAATTATGTTTTATTTCAGAGAGTTGCTGTTTGCAATCCAGTCATGCTACTAGATGAAATTGATAAGACAGGTTCTGATGTACGTGGTGATCCCGCTTCAGCTCTACTGGAGGTTCTTGATCCAGAACAAAATAAAACATTCAATGATCAGTATCCTGCTCTCTGGCTCTATCCCTTATTTCAGTCCAATTTTTTATATTTAAATAATTTGAAATGTCATCTTGTAGTATGAATCTCGAGTTTGACCTATGAGTATATCTACAGTTAACTTTGGAGAAAATTTTCTTTACATAAAATGAAGAGAGTAACTATCAATATGGTCTGTGATCAGATGGTTTCACTTAATATCGCATGGCATAAATTATATGAATAGATCACTATCTCTTGAATGTGAGTATATTCTAGTGATTCCTTAATGCAAGGCCTATAGCTATTTGAATGTTCCTTTCGACCTTTCAAAGGTGATTTTTGTGGCAACTGCAAATAGGGTGCAGCCTATTCCTCCACCACTCTTGGACAGGATGGAAGTTATCGAGCTGCCTGGATATACACCTGAAGAAAAGCTGAAGATAGCTATGCACCATTTAATTCCACGAGTTCTTGATCAGCATGGTTTGACTTCTGAGTTTCTCAAAATTCCGGAGGTAAGAAGTTCATTCCATTGTACTATTATCAAGTAGTAATGGTGTTAAAATTGGGGTATTCCCAATAATAGCTGTGGATCCAAAAAATAGGCACCAAATTTCTAGCCTTCAAAATCAAATTTTTATGCCAACCTTTAGATGACTCTCTTGATTCATGACCAAAGTATATACAAAATATCATAAATGTCTCTCTGTTGTGGTAGGCCATGGTGAAACTTGTCATTCAGGGGTACACTAGAGAAGCTGGTGTTCGGAATCTGGAGAGAAACTTGGCTGCTTTGGCTCGTGCAGCAGCTGTAAGAGTTGCAGAGCAAGAACCAGCTGTCTCTCCGATCAAAGATGTGCATTCGCTTGCTTCACCACTTCTTGAAAACAGACTTGCTGATGGAGCTGAAGTGGAAATGGAGGTTATTCCAATGGGTGTGAATAATCATGATATATCAAGCACTTTCAAGATTGCTTCGCCATTGACTGTGGATGAGGATATGCTGGAAAAAGTATTAGGGGTAATTATTCTTGTTTTTTTCTTTAATAATTAGGATAGGTTGCTTCAGCTTATTGTTAGGTAGTCCCTTGTAATGAAGAATAGCAACTTCAAGGCTCTTATCTAGATGATTATATGTAAATGAATGTTTAGGAGTGCTTTCAAGTGAGTTTTAGGCTCAACATTCCAGAAACTGGAATACCTTTTTATAACCAATGCATCTTGGATTTCTCGTGCATTAAATCTTGGAGGTTGACCTGTCATGTTGCTTAAGAGATTCTGAGGTTGTCTCTGTGTGTTGTAATGCAGCCTCCAAGGTTTGATGACAAAGAAGCTGCAGAACGGGTTGCAACACCTGGTGTATCTGTTGGGCTTGTTTGGACTTCTGTTGGTGGAGAGGTCCAATTTGTGGAGGCTACAGCAATGGGGGGGAAGGGTGAATTACATCTCACTGGTCAACTTGGAGATGTTATAAAAGAATCAGCACAAATAGCATTGACATGGGTAATTTTTTCTTTTAATTATCTTTATTTTTTTGAAGTACTAATACCTGCCGCTTGGTCACGAGTCAGACATTTCTTGGGGTGCCTCAATTATCACACTTTTGAATTGGTTTTAATTGCTAATTCATGCATGCTGGGATTCTCAAATTGATTTTTAAGACAACTAAGAGATTCTAATGGGACTTACTGTTAGTCTCAGCCACTTGATATCTGTAATTATCAAAGAAGAGAGAGTGTAATCCTGTTTTAATGAAAAAGAAGAGGAACACAGAAGTTCGATACTTGTCAGTTTCAATTTGGGGATATGTGATATTGAAGTTTGCATGCCTCGTTGCTTTCCCATATATAGTGAGATTAAAATTGGAGCATCCAGCTAAAAAGTAATTGGCAATGGTAAAGACGATCCACGACCCCCCTTCCCTGACCTCGGTATTTTGTGTGTTGAGATACAAGGCTTGGACTTTGAATGCCCGTTGTGAGAATTTTTTTGTTCTCAGCACGTCCACTCACGTGTAGTGACTGAGCCAGATGCAGATCAATTATATTTGTGGCGTGGAGCACGCGTGGCCAAATTGGCCCTACCTTGTGGATGGATTACAGGCTCTGATACCATGTGAAAGTTGGAGCATCCAATCCAAACCAATTGGAAATAGGTGGAGAGACCTAGTATTTTATTGAGATGCAAGGCTTAGGGTTAGAATAGCTAATATGAGATTTTTTTATTCTCAATTTTTAAAAGTACAGAGTGTTGCTTTTTACTGATGGAGGCGTTTCTGTTGAGATCCTAGTCATATTTACTTCTGTTTCTGGGATTGAATGATAGAGAGAAATGTTAGTCCTGTGTGCACCATACTCTGATTGTAAAATATAGTCATGAAACATAATGTCATAATTGCTGCTCATGTAAAAGTTAGTTTTGAAGACTCTAATTATCTCTCAGGTAAGAGCCAGGGCAAGAGATCTTCTGTTGGCAACAGCTGACGAAACCAATCTTTTGGAGGGTCGGGATGTTCATATACATTTTCCTGCTGGGGCTGTACCTAAGGATGGACCCTCAGCAGGTGTGACTCTGGTAACTGCACTGGTTTCGTTGTTCAGTCAGAAAAGAGTAAGAGCAGATACAGCTATGACTGGAGAAATGACATTGAGAGGTCTCGTACTACCTGTTGGTGGTATCAAGGATAAGGTACACCTTATGTCCTACTATTCTTATGAGAAGCATATAGCTGTGACTTTGTACATAAGTCGGTCTCCATGTATAAAACATGTTATATGTGGCTTACAAAATGAAATGATGGCTTTTGTATCTAGTCATGTTCTTAGTTTGCAGTTTGCAGTCACTGCCTTGTCAAGTGCTTTGGCTTGTGTGCATGTTGGGCATGTTAACATGACCATAGATGCGACCTTGGTTTTAACCTTTTATGGACAAATATTGTACATCATACTTGTCTGGCATAGAGATTTTCGCTTTTAGTAGTACTTTCATTTTTATAATCGCCAGGCTATACTACTCAACAGTCATTCCATTTTAGCATCTTTTCTATTTTCCGTAACCATCATCTAGCCAAATTGATGTTTGATGCATAATTGAGTGGTTTTTTTTCAAGGAATTAGTATCTAAGTAGTTTAAATTTCCTTCCTTTATGATAAGAATTTTGTGTGAGATGCATGTTTATTAAAATTTTAAGATGCCTTGAGTCCTAAATTATAGATGTAAAATAGGTTTTGTGATGCCAGCATCACCCATTAAATTCTGTCCTTTTGTTCTTCAAGCATGGCACAAACACAACATTGACATATTCATGCTAGGTTTAAATGTTTTTAATCCTTGTTGTGATATGAGTTGTACCTGGCGTGTGTTCGTGTTTGGTATAGCCCATACGACTATTAGATATCCTGCCAGGTCTGTTTTAAGCTCATGGAGCCCATGCTATGCTTTTGCTTGCTTGACCTGCACTTCTGGTATAATTTTGAAAATCAATCAACATACATGTGTGTATGTTCGTGTGTTGGTTTTACCACTTATCTGGTTCAATGCATTTACACTAAATTAAAGGGTCAATCTGGTTTATTTTGTGTAACCCAATTAATTTAAGGGCTGTCTTTGAGTTTTCCATTACCAAGGAATGTGTTTAGAAGAGAGTTAGATGTACTGGAGGTTAGGGCTCGTCAATTAGAGCGAGCTACCTAAACTCCGTATGTAATTTAATTTCTTGATACCTGTGAATGCAGACCACATGGATTTTGTTTTTCTCGAACATCTGAAACTATTATTGTTGATGTCTGTTGGCTTTCTCTAGCCATTGAACCTAGATATATGTCATAACATTTTGCTTTGCTAGATTGATAAAAGTAAAATAGCTTTTTGGTATACACACTACACAGTTGTCCAATGCATCTCCGTGCTCATTTCTAATTTGTGCTGTCACTGCTAGGCTTGTTTTTAGACCCATGGTTGTTTGATGATTACACTATTCAGTATGGATTTGAGGAATTTTCAAGCATTTTACAATAAATTTGGGTCCTAGTTGGCAGCAAATTTCTCGGTGAATAATATTCTGGTACATTATTGCATAGATTTTCTTGGATTGATTATCTGAATCTACATTATTGCAGGTATTAGCGGCCCACCGTTGTGGTATTAAAAGAGTCATTCTTCCAGAAAGAAATCTGAAGGACTTAATCGAAGTACCATCAGCTGTGCTTTCCGGTCTTGAGGTAATTTTGGTTTTATTTGCAGCAAGGTGTTTCTCACTTATGCAGGTGCTTGTAGGACATAAATTGTATTAAGGCCTGATGATTACCTTTGCCACCTGCATAGCCTGTTAGGTGTTTTGATTGCATTGTCAGCTGTAGATACCCCTGTAACCCTGTTAGGTTTTTTATTGTATGAGATATGATTGTGACCACAACGTATTTTTCATTTGGAAAAATCCTTTTGTAACAGATAATAGTAGCAAAGCGAATGGAAGACGTGTTAGAGCAGGCTTTTGATGGTGGATGCCCCTGGAGACAGCACTCAAAGTTATGACAGGGCCCTTGATGGATGATTTTGTTATGTACAAACAAATTCCAGTGATTGAATTGCCATTGGCACATGGCTTGCAGCCCCCCTATTTGTTCAACAGCTGTCTTGGCTGCAAAGACTGAGGAAATTGTCAATCACTTGAACCAGTCGTGGCGCCGGAAACCGGTCATATAGGGACATGATCACAAATCATTGATTTCATTTTGAGATTTCTGATCAACTGTTACATTCGCCTTGCGCCCCTCTGTTCCGTTCAATGTCAATTTCTGTCCCAATAAATCTGTAATTATAATTAATCCTCCGTTCCGTGTAAAGTATTATCGTTTAATTGAGCAAGGGAATACAAGCCCATTTCTCTCTTCCCTGTACAAACTGATTTAAAACGGTGCTAATGTTTTGTGAAATGAGAATGTCCTGCATGATCCAAGGATACATGCGTTTCTGCTTTATATTCCCTGGTGTACGAGCCTTGAAAGTATATGCAGTTCTGGTGCAATTGGACTATACTTTTGTAGCTCTAGAATGCATTAATTCATACGTAGTTGTAACATCGATGCATTCATTTATATTGTTGTGATATTCTATGAAAAAATGCCCAAAATTCAGGTGGACATCTGGATGTACTACTACTAGCTGAGATTATTGCTTATTCAAGGGAGATGTCTAATGCAAAATGTTAAATTCGAATTTGATGGCTTATGTGGCAATTTGCCACCTAGGAAAAAAATTTAACTTTACCCAAAATGCCAATATCATATTTTTATATATTATATTTTTAAAAGCAAATGGGATTTATATGATCATAAAGTTTAAAAGAGAGTGAAAAGTATTAAGATAATATTTGACATCAAGCTTTTTGATATGTTATTTTTTACATATATCTTAGCCTTTAAATTCACGTCAGTTTTGACTACTCGATTGGAGTAACTTTAACCTTTGATTTTTGCCGTTTCATATCCACGTGGCAATTTTACATCGACCTTTAGTAAACCGACGATAGTCAGTTCAATAGTAGTTTTGAATTGTGACATTCTAGCAATCGTTGATTGATTGTCGATTTGGCCGTCTCGATTCAATTACCGAACTGAGCCTAGGCTGCTACCGAACGTGTGTAAATAATGTTTTTTTTGTAGGGTTTGAGATAATGTCGCAAAAGAGCACTTTAATCTTTGAGGCCATTGTCTTTTAAGTCCAAATCAAGGCCCAAAGGGCAAAAATAAATTTTTTTTTTCTTCTAAAAACAACAGTGAGCCCAAAAGAGTGTTTCATCATTGAAGACCAATTTGGGTTTGCTCGACGACACATCAGAAAAAGGTGCTTTTAAACCCTCGACTAGGGTTTAGAGAGAAAAGCGAAGCGAGTGAAGTGAAGTGAGAACCACAAGGTGGCCGCTCTCTCAACCTTTCCAATCCAAGGGTTTGCTCAGAGAAGAAATCAAAATCAAAGGTATTGGTTTTCTACTTGACGTTTGGAAGAGCTTTGATCATATTGGAATTTATCGTATTGTGGTAAACCAGAACTAAACTTTGTTCATATATAAGAGCTTCTGAACCCTTTAAAGTTATTTATGTATGGTTTCCTCATTTCTATGTAAGCGGAGAGTTTGATAGATACGAAGAGTAATCTTTTTGAAAAACAAGTTAGAAACCCAGAACCTCTTTTGGGTTTTTCTGTTATGAAGGGTCTTATTTGGCCGTACTTCAAGTTGTTTTTTTATGTACAAGTCTCTTCTTCTGTCTTTAGAAGCTTTGTTCATATTCTAGCCAAACACGTCATTGTTTACTTCTAAAACCCCCTGATATTGTGTTAATCTCTGGACTGGGATCTTAATGATAATGCTTTGTATAGGAAAGTCACTATGTACCTCTGTTATGAGTAATATGATTAATGAAGTTTTTTTTTTAACAAATGAAAAATCAGAGCTATTGTTTTCTTGTAAATATTGTCCAGAAGAAATTTTGAATATTATGTTGGGTTTTACCTATTGTTCTATTTATTTGTTCATTTTTTTTCTGTTTAATGTGCAGGAAATGGCTTCGTCTGATGATGAACGAACCCCAGTGAAGGCTGTGGCGAAAGTGACAGATACAGAGAAGAAGAAGAAGAAGCATAGAGACAAAGACAATGATTTAGACAAAGACTTCATGATTAAGCCCCAGAGCTCGACTCCTTCCATGGACACCTCCCAGTGGCCTATCCTTCTCAAAAACTACGACCGCCTCAATGTTCGAACTGGACACTACACCCCTCTTCCCTCCGGGTATTCCCCACTTAAGCGCCCTCTTGCTGAGTACATCCGATATGGTGTTATCAATCTTGACAAGCCTGCCAACCCCTCCTCGCACGAGGTTGTTGCTTGGATTAAACGCATCCTTCGTGTAGAGAAAACTGGCCACAGTGGTACTCTGGATCCCAAGGTTACAGGTAATCTCATTGTCTGTATTGACCGAGCTACGCGACTTGTGAAGTCCCAGCAGGGTGCAGGGAAAGAGTATGTCTGTGTTGCACGCTTGCATTCAGCCGTGCCGGATGTTGCCAAGGTGGCTCGGGCCCTTGAAGCCCTTACTGGGGCTGTCTTTCAGAGGCCACCTTTGATATCAGCAGTCAAGAGGCAGCTTAGGATTAGGACTATATATGAAAGCAAGCTACTTGAGTTTGATGCTGATAAACATTTGGTTGTTTTCTGGATTTCATGCGAGGCAGGAACCTATGTGCGTACCCTGTGTGTGCATTTGGGTCTGCTTCTTGGAGTGGGAGGGCATATGCAGGAGCTGAGGAGGGTCAGGTCTGGAATTATGGGCGAGAAAGACAACATGGTTACCATGCACGATGTCATGGATGCTCAATGGGTGTACGATAATCATAGGGATGAGAGTTATTTGAGGAGGATCATCATGCCTCTTGAGGTGCTGTTGACCAGTTATAAGAGATTGGTTGTCAAGGACTCAGCAGTGAATGCCATTTGCTATGGTGCCAAGTTAATGATTCCAGGGCTGCTCAGGTTTGAGAATGATATTGAGGTTGGAGAGGAAGTTGTGCTTATGACTACCAAAGGAGAAGCAATTGCATTGGGAATTGCTGAGATGACCACTGCTGTGATGGCAACTTGTGATCATGGTGTGGTGGCAAAGATTAAGAGGGTGGTGATGGATCGGGATACTTATCCAAGGAAGTGGGGATTGGGACCAAGGGCGTCCATGAAGAAGAAGTTAATTGCAGAAGGGAAATTAGATAAGCATGGGAAGCCTACTGAGAGTACCCCTCAAGAATGGATGAGGAATGTGGTTTTACCTACAGGTGGGGATTCTATTGTTGCAGGCACTGCTGCTGCGCTTGCCACTGAACCTGCTCCGGCAGAGAAGGAGACCACTCTTGTAGAGGAGAAGAAGGAGAAGAAAAAGAAGGACAAACACAAGGATGAAGAGGAATCTAAGGAAAGTCGTAAGCGCAAACTAGAGGAAAGGGCCGAGAGCCCTGTTCCTGTTCCTGCTAAGAAAAGCAAAGGTGAAGAAGTTGACAAGTCAGAAAAGAAAAAGAAGAAGAAAAAGGACAAAGAGAATGGTGTTTTGGAGGCTTCAGATGTGGAGAAGTCAGAGAAGAAGGTGAAGAAGGAACACAAAGATAAAGTTGAAGCTGGTTCACCTGAAACCGAAAAGTCTGAGAAGAAAAAGAAGAAGAAAAACAAAGAGGCTGAGGAAAATGGTGCTGCGACTCCTGCTGGCGCTGATGACTTGAAGGGTGATGGCGAGGCTGATAAGAGTGAGAAAAAGAAGAAGAAGAAGAAAAAGGATAAAGCAGATGCAGAAGAGGATTAGAGGAAGGATTTAGGATTAGGAACTTTAAATGGCCAAACTTTTGAATGTATGCCTCCATCTACAATGAGAATTTTCGTATCTGACTTTGAAATTTTCCTATCTCATATATGTAAGTTTTAATGAACTTGTTTTTCCGCAGAACTAGTTTTTTGGTAGTTTAGCCCTCCTGTATTGCAAGCTGTTTTCTTCTGTCTGAGTAATTTGAATTCATAATTTTTCACTTTTTTTCTTTTGTTTTCTTCCCTGAAACGCATGAATGAACATCCACTTCATATGCTGTAGGGTTTTTTGGGTAAATGTTCTAAGCTTTTGTGCTCTTCTGGTGTCAGGAAAGAGGCCTTTATGTTCTGCTTTGCCTTTATGTTTTGCTTTGGCATTGGTGTCGCTGATGTTTTCGTAAATATGTTCAAAGTTGTATACAGGCATTGGTTATAGAGAGGTACCTCCTGTCCTGCGAGTCCTCATCACTTAGTCTATATCTTCCAAACACAAGACGTATTCATTATTCAGCACCAGATAGAAAATCAAGTCAGCTTTTCTCATTTGTCTCTTTCTTCCCACACACATTTTTGTATCATCAGCTACCTAATTAAGCGGCACCTTCTTTTTGCACCAAATCATCATACTCAATTGTTGACGATCGATATAATGATGAAGATGTCCAAGAAACTATTAATGGTGATCGTCATCATCATCATTCTGATGGGGGTCGTAGAGCATGGAAGCTGCTGCGTCGGGCATTGCCTTGGGCAAGAAAAGGCGGTGTCTTCAGACGACGCCTCATGATGGAACTGCGGGTTGTCCCCAACTTTCTCAAGAGCCTTGCTCGTCATCATCATCATCGCAATGATAATCAATATTACTTTGAGCGTCAGCTGTCCTTCGATAAGACTTCCATTTTCCCCATCCTCAAATTGAACCGTTGAACATCCTCCTCCATGCACTTCATTAATATCCCTTGCTTAAACCCACCATTAGTACTGGATTTTTATGATCATCATGAAATCAACATGATTAATTAGATTATGATGATGATGAGGAGGGAATGATAACTGAAGACACTACTATTATTAATGTGCATGAAGAAAAGGGATATGCAGATTATGAGGATGAATTGGTTGATATAAAGGTGGATCAGTTCATAGCTAAATTCTATCAGCAAATTAAGCTCCAAAGACAGATTACATACTCACACTACTCCTCTAGTATTACTACACTACACTACACTCAGACGCATGCTTAATTAATATACAATACACCCACCACAAGCTACATCTCCTCCATCCATCCCAAATCCAAAATCTCTCTCTTTTCTTTTCCCATTATTTCTTGTTTTCATTGTATTTTGTAAAAGAGGCAATATATTATTGCGGCATTTTTTTGTAGATTTGACAGGTTAATTAGAGTCTCTTCTCTTCTTTGTTTTGTTTTCTTGACACAAACGATATTGGAAGAGGGCAAATTCAAACACATAACCTTGGATAGATGCAAATTTTTAAAAACTACTCTTAAACACTTGAGAACTACTAAGTCTCTTAATTCGTCTTTTCATTTCGAACATGGTTCAGAATCTTAAAATGGAAGGAAATTGAACGCCCATATGATCATGATTCATGAGCATGAGGTGCTAACAGACTAGAGCTCCTATCCTAATGTATCAGTCTTCCTTTCGCGCATACAGAGTATAGTGTGAGTCTGCGGCATCAACTGCAAGTCTGCAATATTGTACAATCATTTGGCCTTACTAAAGTAAAGAACTTTACACGTACATTTTCTATTTGATAAATTAAAAACAACATCAAAATATTTTAAAACAATAATCTGTCATTTGTTTAGGGTTGAATCAAATGCCTGCATATTTTAAGTGTGAATAAATGATGAAAAGAAAATTCCAAGAGTTGCAGAAATCCTTCCGAAAAATAAGAATTTGAATAAGCTTTGAACTGAGCAGCACGATAAATCGTGTACCACAGTAAGATAAGATGCTAGCTCCGCAATCAGGATCCACTTTCATCGTAAACTTCCGTCATATGGCGATCCATGTTCAAGTTTGAAGTTATGCAAGTGCACTGATCAAAGTAACAAAATTAGATAAGACATTAGCTTTTACTACACTAGGCCCCATCCACATCCACATTCAAATCTACCTTGAAAAAATTATCTGGGAATATTGAGACAGCGACTCAATGCTGTCAACTTGTATTTGGATGCTGGTCAAGATATGTTTCCAACTGCCCTGTTGCTGCCAAGATAAGACCTAGAATTGCAATGTCACAGATGTCAAATGAAG
Organism: Prunus armeniaca; assembly: GCA_903112645.1. NCBI lineage: Eukaryota > Viridiplantae > Streptophyta > Magnoliopsida > Rosales > Rosaceae > Prunus > Prunus armeniaca. Next base: position 4,623,745 of record CAEKDK010000005.1, on the reverse strand, counting down.
CACAGAGACTTAATGACTTGATAGAGCTTCACTGAATGTAAATGGGAATTGTAAAGAGACAATCCGTAATGTACTTCGAAACAAGCATGGCCCAAGATCTATATCAAACACTAGAGATACAGCAGAGAAACATAGTAATTAAAAGATGCATGTTGCAGCTATACATGTCTCCCAGTAATAACAAGAAATGTGAGTACATGACATCTAAAGCTCACTTGTTTGTACTAGTACCTAAAAAGAGAGCTGAGGGCTTCCCAGGCCGTGATTTAAATTCTGGATGAAATTGCACTCCTATATAGAATGGATGGCTTGGAAGCTCTAAAATCTGCAGAACAGAAAAGTAACACAAATCATGTAAAAAGTCAAATATTCAAATTCAATCCATTTCAGTAAATGGTAAGAAAGGATTGTGTGCAACTATAACCAAGTAAATTCTGACAAATGCTCACTACAAGTGAGCATAAGACCAGAAGAAAACCCACCTCCATTCGTCTTCCACTGTCATCCTTCCCTACAAATTTTAGGCCCGCTTCTTCAAGAATTCCAATAACATCTGGGTTCACCTGCATCAGGACGGAATCATACCATGTCCGCCACATAAAGGCACTTGTGAAAGATCATGTTTCACCTGAACTAAATTACAACCAACCTCATATCTATGCCGATGCCGTTCATCCACATACTCCGAGTTATGGTACCTAGAAATTGATAGCAATAACAGATTACCAATGTTAAAAGTGGATGCTAATAGTGGAAAACTAAGAAGTTTCAAAGTGGCAGTCTTCTGGGATTAGTTTTGATATAAGCAGTCACAGATACAACATATAGTTGAGATGCCAGGAAAGACTTCCTGCAAAATAATAAACTAGCCAACAATGTTCAAGAGTTTTACAGCATAAATGCAGTAAAGGTAAAAGTTCACTTGCGTGTGCCATGGGTTCTTCCAGACCGAAAGTGTTTGAACACATGGCACCTGCATCGACTTTACTGTATAAATGCAACAAGGTAACTGAACTTATAATTTGAATTTTCAGTACCAGACAGGTTATCTCTTGTATATCTCAAGTTGAACGTAGTAATAGATAATGAACATACAGCTTTGAAGTAATGCAATCAGGAGTCTGGAAAAGTGTTCTTCTGCATCCCAGTCTCATTGTTCTTCCCATATGTGTTCTTGAACCCTATATGCAGACATAAAAGAACGAACTATCACGGGAAGAATGTTGCAGCCATATGTATTTCATAACTGAATAGGAAAGCATCACCATAAATTTGTACCTCGGGCATAAAAACTACAACAGGATTTGGTGTATGTTCATCGAACTCTGTGCTGTCTGCCCTTTCTAAACTCCAAACCTAAAACAAGTAATTAAATTACGGCTGATATATGATCTTAAAATTTGAAGAAAACATGTTAGTGAAAGAAATGTCGCTTACGGATCTTGCGAACTCAATCACGGAAATCTGCATGCCCAAACAAATCCCAAGATAAGGAACATTGTTCTCTCTGGCATACTTTGCAGCTAATATCATACCTTTCACTCCACGATCTCCAAATCCGCCGGGAACCAAGACGCATGCAGAATTCTGCAAATGTAGAATAGATCGAAACATAATTACCCAGACCCTCAACTGTACTGGCGAGGGGATGATAATTAAGCTTAAAGCGTACCTTTAGAGTCTCCCATGCAGCAGCATGTGCTTCTGGTGTCTTTAGGAGAAAGACAAATCTAAAGTAAAGATAGTATGAACATGATATTAAAGCAAATCAGCACAAATGATGTGGTTCAATACCAGTTTGGCACTGTCATCTTCAAGGTCAGAAGCGGCAATCCAGTCAATTGATGGCTTTAAAGAACATGCGACGCAAGCATGTAAAAGGGCCTGCAAGAAAGTTTAGCCATCATAATACGACAGACGTAAAGTTGGCGATTTATTAACAACAAAATAATCTAACAAGCATGTACGGCACAAAGCAACAGGGAGACATAGTAGCACTAACTCATATATTAACTGAATGTCACATGAATAACTAAATTCTAAGGTCTAAACTAGAGATAATATAAACCATCTATCCAGCCAACGAAAAAATAGAACAAAAGTTAGCATCACACCTTCACTACAGATAGATATGAATCTGTAAAGCCAACGTACTTCCCCACCATGGCAATCCTCACCTGCAAATATCAACAGATTATCATCGGATGAATCGAAAAAGAAAAGAGATAATGTTCCAACATAGAGCATTGCACATTTATCTAATAACACTCACAGAATTTGTGAGATTATCGTAAGTCTCTGCCATCTTGGTCCAATCTCTTAGTTCAGGAGGCATAGCAATGCTGAAACAGAACATTAAACACCAGTAAGTTAACATAGCCAACCTTTATGTAATCTATATATGTAGCATTTCGAGCATCATAATGAATCACAAATGTAGTCTATAATCACAATTGCAATCATTAGGGAGGGAGAGAGAGCACAAATATCAACTAAAGGAGTCCAAGTCAGGCATGATTCTACGTAGAGATTGCTTTGTTCTCATTACACAGGAAGAATTTTAAACAGGCTGATACTAATTATCAGTCCAGCACCAAAATTGAAGCCTTAAATCTGAAGTAAACGGTGAAACTTACCTTAGTAAATTTAGTTGTTGAAGAATTGAATGATGAGCATTTTGGTTCTGAACAGCAACGTGTCAAACAATAGTTAGAAGAAAACTTTAGACAAAATGTAAAATAAGTATTTAAGCCTCCAAGGAGACAGAATTGTTACTTAACCCACCCTAAGTAAGAGAGGAATGTGCCAAATGTTTGGTACATCATGGATATTGAGAATATTACCAGCCTGTAAGAAGACAAAAAAGAAAATATAAAACTTGTAATCAAGAAAACAAAGTTTGATGAGAAAAAAACCCAAATAGTATTGGTTTGACCCTGTGAGGTGAGAAGGGTGTCTTCCATCTTGTATCTTAGAGTGGTGTGCTCTAGCTGTAAAGGAGTGGTGTACTCTGACAATGTAAAGGTTTCAACTACACTTGCAAGGAGTTTTTCAACAGTGGATCGAACTTTCAAGTGGTGTGCTTGAGGACTGGATGTAGGTTAGGTGGACTGAACCAGTATAAATCTCTAAGTTTGAATCTCTCTTTCCCTATTTGTTTATTATTGTGCATGTCAATTTACTTATCCGTGTTTAAATTCAGTATATCAATTAACCTTATTCACCCCTTCTAAGGTTGATTCCCTGGGCAACACAACTCATAGCTTGGCATAGATAGATCATCAGAGATTATCTCACTATCACTACTTGATTGAAGCAATGGCAGGGGAGAGGGTGGGTCTTGCATCGAACTCAACTGCACACGGATCACAAAGGTCACTATCACATTTTTTAGGCTATGGCAATCGGTCGCTTTCTCCAGCGCTACTTGTAACATCCCACATCGACCAAGGGAGAGGGGGTGATGTGCATTATATGTACATACTCGCCTCCATCTAGCTCGATGCCTTCGGAGTCATGGGAATTCCGAAGTTAAGCGAGTTGGGGCTAGAGCAATCCCAGGATGGGTGACCCACTGAGAAGTGCTCATGAGTTCCCAGAAACAAAACTGTGAGGGCAGAGAGGGGGCCCAAAGTGAACAAAAATCGTGCTACGGCGAAGCCGATCCCGGGATGTGACACTACTGGTGGCTTCTTCACATAGAGCAATTTCATCATCGCCAGGCTGTGGCGACTAGTCGCTTTCTCAAGTGCGACATGTTGTTTCTTCACAGAGAGCACCATCTTCAGTTCCAAGCTGTGGTGACCGGTCGCTTTCTCCAGAGTGACCGGTTGTTTCTTTCCCTAGAGTAACATCTTTAAATATATCATTATGCAATTCAAGTCCGCAATTCTCCACGCTATTGCTGACTTGCCTCGGACTGCGGGTTTGGATACACTTGTCGATATGATTGTGCATCACATTCTAGTTCTAGACAACGACGTTGATGCTGCTGCTGGGTATCTTCATCTTCATCTTCATCCTGATAGGTATACGACAGTGACCCACATTACAGATTGTTACATGAGTTGTAGATATATTTGTGGAGCTGTTGAACTCTGCTATCGAAAAAAATGAAGCATCTCAAGCTCAAGATGAAGCCATATGATTATTTGACTGAGATAAAGAGTACGACGAATGCCGCCGCAAAGGTGATAGCCACCACGAAATTGATGCTGATCTTTTGGTATCCCGGGCTGTAGAGTGTTGCACCATAGACTGCGGCCTCTACAGAGCCATTTTTCTGCATGAAAGCATTGAAAAGAGGCTTTTGCCTCCAGAATCAGATGTATCAGAAGAGTGGGAACGGCTAAGGAAGGAGTTTTTGGTGCCCTTGGCTAGTTACCACCAGCATTAATACTTCTTAAAAATCAGAGGGGGCTATGTTGTTGAGAAGGACTTGGAGGAGGTGAAAGCAACAGCAGCAGCAGGATGAGGAGGCAATTTAAGAGGTGGCATTGGCATAATAAAGTCGGATGCTTTGTTTCCACATGAGATTATAAAATATGTACAAGATGAGGATGATGGGGAAGCGGCTGAGCTTATGTGGAAGGCAATGGTGGAGGACATAAAGCAAAAGCAGGGGGAAGGTTTGGGCAAACTGAAAATTTGCTTGGTGGTGGGCAATTCAGATGTGGACTATTCAAATGAGATGTATTCAGAGGCGGGTTTAGAACTTTGGTGTCTGAAGTGAGTGAAGAGCCATGGAAAGGAAAGATGATAAAATATAGTGGTGGAAAATATCAGCTAGACTCGACACAAGACCATGATCTTAAGTCCAAGTTGGAATTTATTAAGAGGAGATACACAAACACAAACAACAGGAAGTTGATGAAGTATAAGTGATTTAGCTGATATTAGTTGAAATTAGTTTAAAGTTATAGTTTTAAATGTGGATCACAGTCCAAGTGGACAGCTAAGATGTAATCTTAGAATAGAAGAATAGATGGTTAGATTTGGATGATGTAATTTGGGAATATCCTGTTCCCCACGGTTATATGTGCACAATGTGTGCGTGAGTGAAGTAACAGAATTCATTTTGCTCATTCCTCAAGTTCTCTTTTTTTTTTTCTCTCTTTCCAAAATCTAACATGGCCTTAGAGCCAAGTTCGATCGCTTAATTCTAGGAGTTTGAATCTGTGAAAGAAACGAGTTGAGATTGAAGAAATTACTTGCGAGATCTGTGTCTAACATGGCTGGGTATGGAGGAGGTGAGCTGAGAGCGCTGATTTTCAACGGCAAGAACTATGAATTCTGGAGCATGCAAATGAAAACCATCCTCAAATCTCATGGGTAATGGAAATTTGTTGAGAAGGGAGTAGAATGCTCAGATTCGAACAGAGTTGATGCAAAGAAGAAAGAAAAAGAAGAATCAAGCGATGCTGGGGAGATGACTCTCACAGAGGTGCTCATGAAGGATGCTAAAACTCTGGGTCTGATTCAAGGAGCAGTTTCTGATGCGATTTTTCCTCTGATCTCTCATGAAGATACCTCTAAGGGAGCTTGGGATATCTTGATGCAAGAATTCCATGGTAATAAACAGGTCAGAAGTGTTAAATTACAAGGTCTTCGTAGGGAGTTTGAATATACAAGAATGAGAGATGATGAATCACTATCTGTTTATCTTACAAGATTATTTCATATAATAAATCAAATGAGGAGCTATGGAGAGGAATTATCTAGACAACAAGTTGTTCAAAAGGTGTTAGTCTGCCATAAGCCTATGATTCTATTTGCTATGTTATTGAACATTCGAAAGATTTGGATGTGATTGAGGTACAAGAAGTGGTAGCCTCTTTGAAGAGCTTTGAGTTAAGGCTAGATAGGCATTCTGAAAACAAAATTGAGAGAGCATTTGCTAGTCTGAGTGTGAATCCCAAATTAGACAAGACCACTGGAAATCAAAGTACTAAGGATCAGAAGAATTGGAAGGCAAAAGGTAACAAATGGGATAACAAATCCACTTATGGTCCTAGAAATACCTGCAAGCACTATGGCAAATTGCATTTGGCGAGTGTCAATTTAAGGGCAAGCCAAAGTGCTACAACTGTGACAAGTTTGGTCATCTTGCAAGAGACTGCTATAGTAAGAAACCAGTGCGACAGCTCAACCATGTTTTATGCTAGTAACAACTCCAATACTAGTGTAAAAGGATATGAGGATGTATGGTTATAGATAGTGGATGTAGTAACCATATGACAGGTAATGAGGATCTACTTGTTGATATTAACAAGAATGTGACTGCAAATGTTGAAATAGGTACTGGGCAGCTTGTTGAAGTGACTGGGAAAGGAAATCTAGTGGTTGAAACTAAAATAGCAAGAGATACATCAAGGAGGTTATGCTGGTGCCTGGACTGAAGGAAAACTTACTCAGTGTGGGTCAAATCATGGAGCATGAGTACTACTTGGTCTTTGGAGATCACAAGGTGGAAATTTATGATGATAGTTCATACTCCAACATGGTTGCAAAGGTGCAAATGAGAGGAAATCGAAGCTTTCCAATGAAATTGCAATTTGGAATACACACTGCCTACAAGGTAAGTGTGTGTCACTCTACAACTATTGGCATAGGAGATTGGGACATTTGAACATGAGCAGTTTGAAGCTATTGCAGGAACAAGAAATGGTGGTAGGCTTACTAGAAATCAAAGCAGTTAAAGAAGTATTTGAGGGTTGTGTTCTAGGTAAACAATGCAGGGAGATATTTCCAATGGCAACTACTACTAGAGCATCCACTCATCTAAAACTTATACATAGTGATATATGTGATCCAAAGCAGATTGTCACAAGCTTTCTTACCTTTATAAATGATTGTACTCGGATGTGCTGGATTTACTTTTGAAATACAAGTATGAAGTATTCAATGTGTTTAAGAGATTTAAGGCCACTATTGAACTACAAAGTGGATATAAGTTGAGGAAATTGAGAAGTGACAGGGGAGGAGAGTATACATCCATTGAATTCAACAAATTCTGTGAGGAAATGGGAATGGAAAGGTAACTCACTGTGGCATATTCACCACAACAGAATAGAGTGGCTGAAGGAAAGAACAGGACTATTGTGGAGATGACTAAGTGTATGATGTTTGAGAAAAAGATGCCATTAGAGTTTTGGGCTGAAGCTGTCAACATTGTAGTAGATATCCTAAATAGGTGTCCAACTAAGGCTTTGGACAAGAAGACTCCATTTGAAGCCTATAGTGGCAGAAGGCCAAGAATTAAACACTTAAGGGTGTTTGGTTTTTTGTGCTATGCACATGTCCCAAATCAATAGAGATAAAAGCTTGATCTGGCTAGCACAAGATGTGTGTTTTTGGGGTATGGAAGTTGTGAAAAAGGCTACAAGCTTTATAACATTGCATCTGGAAGAGTGGTTATTTCTAGAGATGTGGTATTCAATGAGGAAGCAGGCTGAGATTGGAATATACAAAAGGAATGCAGTGTTTCAGTTCCAATCACAGATATGCTCACTGAGAAAGAAAAGGAAACTGGTGAAGCTAGCCTGACTCAAGCAGAGATTCCAGAAGAAGAACATGTTGAAATTGGTCCAGGACCACAAGAGATTGATCACACTCCTCTGAGATATAAAAGAATTGCAAAAATGTATGAAAGATGCAATCTGTGCATCATTGAGCCTGAAACTTTTGAAGAAGCTGTCAAAGATGAGTCATGGCAGAAAGCAATGGAGAATGAGATTGCAATGATAGAAAAGAACAACACTTGGGAGTTGGTTAATAGACCAGCTGATAAACCAGTAATCGATGTCAAATGGGTTTATAAAACCAAGCTGAATCTCGATGGCTCTGTTCAGAAAAATAAAGCAAGGCTTGTTGCAAAGGGTTACTCTCAAAAGCCTGGTATATACTTTATTGAGACCTTTGCACCTGTTGCTAGGCTTGATACAATCAGGACATTGATTGCTTTGGCTACACATAAAGGATGGAAGTTGTTTCGGCTAGATGTGAAATCAGCATTTTTGAATGGAGTATTACATGAGGAGGTATATGTGGATCAACCCCCTGGATTCATGCTTAAGAACAAAGAGGATAGAGTTTATAGACTCAAGAAGGCATTATATGGCCTTACGCAAGCTCCAAGAGCTTGATATGAAGAAATCAACTCCTACTTCACAAAGGCTGGCTTTCAAAGAAGTCCTAGTGAGGCATTATATGTGAAGACTGCAGACAGTGGAATACTCATTGTTTCTCTATATGTGGATGAAATTATTTAAACTGGAAGCTCAAGAGAATTGATGATAGAGTTCAAAGCTGAAATGATGAAATAATATGAGATGACTGACCTTGGGTTATTGCATCATTTCTTGGGTTTAGGTGTGATACAAACAAAGTCCTACATCTTCTTGCATCATAAGAAATATGCAAGGACATTGCTGGACAAATTTGGGATCAAAGATTGCAAATAAGTTGCTACTCCTCTTGCAGTGAATGAAAAATTATCTAAGGTGGATGAGAGTGAACAAGCTGATGAAAGTGTGTATAGTAGATAGTTGGAAGTCTGCTATACTTGACTGCAACAAGACCAGATATCATGTTTGCAGCAAGTCTTTTGGCTAGATTTATGCATGGTTCTACTAGAAAACATATGGGAACTGCTAAGATAGTACTTAGGTACATCCAAGGCACACTTGATTATGGCATAACATATGAGAAAGGGAAAGAAGCAATGCTTATTGGCTACTGTGATAGTGATTGGTCAGGGAGTGAGGATGACATGAAAAGCACATCTAAATAAGCATTTAGTCTTGGATAAGGTGTATTTTCTTGGGCATCCATCAAGCAGAGCAGTGTTGCACTATCCACTGCAGAAGCTGAATATGTTAGTGCAGTAGAAGCCACTGCATAGGCAATCTGGTTGAGATTTGTTCTCACAGATTTTGGTGAAGAACAGGTTGGTACTACTCAAATTCTATGCGATAATACTTCAGCTATAACCATAACCAAGAATCCTGTGCATCATCACAAGACAAGGCATATAAACAGGAGATTTCATTTCATTCGAGATGCTTTGCAAAATAGGGAGATTGATATGTTATACTGCGAGATTGTGGAGCAAACTACATATATTTTTACCAAGGCTTTAGCCAAGGATCGTTTTGAATACCTGAGGAAAAGCTTGGAGTAATCTTAGCTAAACACTTAGAAGGGACTGTTGAAGTATAAGTGATTTAGCTGATATTAGTTTGAAATTAAAGTTACAGTTTTAAATGTGAGCCCTTGGATCATAGTCCAAGTGGACAACTAAGATGTAATCTTAGAATAGAAAAATGGATGGTTAGATTTGGATGATGTAATTTGGTAATTTGGGAATATCCTGTTCCCAATGGTTATATGTGCACAGTGTGTGCGTGAGTGAAGTAACAGAATTCATTTTGCTCCTTCCTCAAGCTCTCTCTCTCTCTTTCTTTCTCTCCAAAATCTAATAGAAATATGGCTTGTGGGAATCCACAAGCTCCGTCATTCTGGAGGTGTTTGATGTGATTTTGGAGGTGAGTATGAATGCGAATGTGAAGGCAGAGCAGATATAAGGACAAAGGGTACGGGGATGAGACTGTTAGAAATTTAGGGGTTTAGGACAATAGACAATAGACAATAGTTGAAACTAAGTGATTTTATTAGATTTGGAGGAGAATAGTACATGGTTTGATGTAAGCTAATTGCTCTCCTTAGCATATTGGCTTATTTTGGCTACCACACTTGGTTTAAATTAGTTTAGACTATTTGGCCCTTACACTTTGATTGGTTAGCTTATTGGCTCTCTAACGTAGCTAGCTTTGGGTAGCTCTTAGCTTCCTTATAGTTTGGGAGTTCTTTTGTTAGACTCCCCATAGATTGGGAGTTGGTGGATGACTCCACTCCGCTTTGGAAGGCTACAAGTCCTTTTATAGATGAGAGTAACCGACATAGACATTCTTCACCGACTTAGTCTATTAACTCCAGTCACAAGTGTGTGGCTTTCTAGAATAATCTTCGTAGTTGCATGTAGTTGCCGACTTTACTCCAGCCACAAGTGTGTGGCTTTCTCTAGATAATTCTCCAATAGTTTAGGCTCATCTCAAAGCTTCTAAATTTTTCCACACATTTCTTTAGCACAAATGTGCATTAATTTCAACAGAGACAAAGTGAAGGCAGAGCAGATATTGGACAAATCCAGAAATAAGACTTGGACTCAGGATCAGAACCAACCCAAAACAGAATGTGTGGCAACACATCATCCCCGTACCCCTCATACTTGTACCGTATTGCCTCAAACCTGCTCCCTCCTAGTAACTCATACTCAATCTCCCAGTGGCGGGTATCAGGTGGTTCTATGTGAGTGAACCAAGATGAGGATGTCGGGGAAGCCTTTGAGTGTCTTGAACTAGTATTTTTATATATTATATATATTTATTTTTTCTACCTAGAATTAATCCTTTCACTTAGGTCTGGGAAAAAATTCCCAGAAACACAAAAAAAACTGACCGAGAAAAACGGAAGGGAAATCAACTGATGCTTTTCTGGTGAACGGGGGGTCGGTTCTACAACCAAATTGATGCCTGTGGACCTGTGGTTGTGAACTTGTGGTAACGAGCTTTTATTTATTTATTGAGTTCTTCCAATTATGTGGTATCACACAAGTCACAACCTAATAAGCTCCCAACTTGAGACACACATTTTGAACAAAGATAAAAAAAAAATACCACGGGTCCTTACTTGGGTTTCAGGTTAAAATTTCCATAACACCTTGGCAGTGTGTGTGAAAAACCCCCCTCCCCCTTAAGTTGGGCAAAACATAAAAATAAAAATAATGGGTTCTGAAATACTTTATTTCTCTGAAAATGATGTAGACAAAATCGTTCAAGCAAGATTACTGCTCAAGGAATAAGATCGAATAGCCACTGGCGTGAAAGAGGAGGAGGAGGAAAAACTAATGGTTGAAGCATGGCAAAATGATCAACCAGTGAGAGCAGAGTTGAGAGCACTATGAACATCAACCCCAATCTGCGCTTCAGCTTTCTCCAAATCAGTTGTGGCTGAACTGAGCTTCTGGGTGAACTCTGCAAGTCCCTTTTGCACTAAGCTTGCATCAATCTGGTCAATTGGAACAGCCTCCACAGCAACTATATCAGCAACAGAATTTGCATGAATAAAAGCAAACCCACTGCTCACAAAATACTTGGTCACTTCGCTCCCTTCGTGCACCGAGAGGATACCGGGCTTAAGCTCTGCGATTGTTGCTACATGGCCAGGCAAAACACCCATTTGTCCAGTTGTTGCTGGTACCATAACCATGTCAACCTGAAATATGTCATTGAAGTTCTTAATAGGCATCAGAAAAGTAAACAGAATGGTGTCCAAGAAGCACTTGAATTTTCAACAAAAGTATCGGCGTTATTGTAATAAAAGTGCGCTTATGAGTGGCAGTGCTTTTTATAGAAGCAGTATCAACAGTGTTCAAAAATTAAAAATAAAGATAACTGATTCTTGTACAACAAGTAAACTGGGTTTGGGATATGAACTCAGGATGCTGTAACAGAAAAGCATATGAATAAGCCATTTATGAATGGCCGCCAAACTGAATATCAAACCTTTTTGCAGCTATCAAGCTGCCTGAAATTACTGAATATCAGATAAAGATGAACGATGAACGACCATCCCAGCTCCCAAAAAAAAAAATATCCCAGATAAAGATGAACGACCATTTAGAAGAGTAAACACACCTTCTAAAACCACGAGAAGCCGTCTAATGTAAAATTCCCACAACTCAAATATCATGAAAGAATAAAAAATTAAGATAAAACATAAAATATGAATTATTTTTTAGTGCAAGCGATAATCTAAATTATGAGGAAGGAAGATTTCTCTCACACACACATACATAACTATGATGCCATGAGAGTTCGAACATGAGATCTCTAGTCTGCAAGTCGTCAAAGCCCTTTTCCACTGGGCTATACCCCATTGGCCATAAAGCATGAATTTAATAACCCTATCTCATATAACATTTGTCCTCAACCATCGTGTTAAAGAATGGAGCATAAAAAACTAACAGTACAAAATTTAATGATTAATCAGTTCATCTCCATTAAATTAATCTGTCCTCCTTCAAATAAATTCACAAATCAGTCACAAATATTGATCAACTAATCCAAACGGTACACACATATTATACCAAAATTTCAGTCACATTAGCCTACGAATCCAAATAATGACAAGATTTAACACCCAATCAGCAAATCCAATCCAAACAATATGGGAAAATACAAAACATAAAGCAAATAATCAGGCATTAAAAATTTGAAAAACGAAAGGAAAGCAAATTAATAACCGAATCCAAACAAAAGCCAAGAACAAAAGAAAAGAAGGAAAAAGCCAGAAGGGCATATATGCGCAGACCTCTTTGCCAGAGAGCTCAGAGGAGTAGGGGAGGACAAAGTTGATGGTGAGTTTGGAAGGGAGAGAAGAAGGGGTGGGAGGGCGGGGCTCCATATAGGTTGATGGAGTTTTGGGTGGGTCCATGATTGGTATCACTTTCTTCCATGACTCGATGAAGGCTGAGTCGGCGTTGGGATTGGCCGCCGGGACCTCTGTGCACAAGGCTCGGATCCTGCTCGGGCAAGGGGGTCGACCCAAGAGGCGTGAGGCTTGACGAAACATGAACATGGTGGTTTTGGTGGCTTTCCGGGTTTGTTTTTGTCGGAGTGCAGTGAGATGTCGAAAATGGTGGTGTTGGTGTCAAGTTTGTGTTTCGTTTTCCCAACCATTTTCCTCATTTTTATGCGAATTGTGAACTGAAAATGAATGGATTTTGGTGAAGTTGTTACACTCCAATCTTTTTTAAATATAAGAAAAAGGAAACATATTGATATGGTTTGAATGCTATCAATCTTTATCAACGTTCCAAAAGAAAGTGAATAATAATACTCCTAACATGACAAACCCAAATATCACCCCACCCCACTATACAAAATTATATCAAATGGAAATAGGAAATATCAATAGGGCACAGAACATTTGCACATGTGCAATCTGATCATATATATTGGAAGCTTCGGTGATAAAATGATAGTTTTACATATCCAAGAGAGATAAGTAGAATGAGTTCTAATTTATAAAAAAAAGTTAAGAGTTTTTCTATTTAAACCCCGCACTTTCCTCTGTTCACCCCATATTCTAAGTTCACCCTTATTTCTAATTCAAATTTTCACAATTTCTAAGAAAGCCCCACTATCTTCCTAAACTACCCCTAAATACACATCTAGCCACCAAAAAAAATAAAAATAAAATAAAAATAAAAACCTCATCAACCTCACACCCCACTATCTTAACCTTCATTGTGTCTGGTTTGGGTTCATCTACTCGATCGTTCCATAAATAGAACTTGTTTTTGTTATCACTCACTTTGCCCAAATAAGGGCAGCACTAATCAAGCTCTTTGCTTGCATCAACAACACACGCCTTACAATTTGTGCTTGAGTGTTTTGGCTTTGCCTTGAACAGTTCAACAAAGGTCAAATTCAGCGAGAGAAACTTCAAACTCTAGTGCAGAAAATTATTGAACTCTTTCAAGTCGTTGAAAAGTTAATACACTCCCAACCCAATCTAGAAAATATTTCACTCTATATTGATGATTTTTTTTTTTTCCATTTTTTTGGGTATTTTATGACCAAATAAAAATAATCTCACATTACATACCTCAATGGATGACCCACAAGCCATTATTTGCATACCATATTTAGGGTTTGTGAAGAGAAGATAAGAGTGTAATAGGTTTCTTGGATTGAGAGAGAAGAGTAATATGGAAATATGGTGTAAAGAAGTTTGTGTTTTTCTAAAACTTAATATGAAGAAGAGTAATGCTACACTTACCACATTATTATCCCACATTTATATACCACATGATGTGGCATGTCCATATCATATGCCACATCAATTAAATGAATGAAGTGTATTTTAATAAATAAAATTAGAAAAATAAAAATTAGTATTTTACATGATGTGGTATGTACACATCAGCTGCCACATCATGTGGTATAAAATTATGGTATACAAAATGTGGTAAGACTAGTATTATTCTATGAAGAATGGTGGGGTGTGTATAGATGTACTAGGGTTAAGTATTAAGAAGGATGACCTTTTTTGTCTTTTTCCACAATGACAAAACTTAATAGTTTAATGATTTAAGCATTAGGGTGAACAAAGAAAAGTGTGGGGTTTAAATAGAAAAAGTCAAAAGTTATTGGTTCATATTTCTATTATGGTTAACTAGAACCTCAAATGTGCCACAAATAGAGGCGAGGAAAAAAAAATCAATTAATAGTTTATTAGTTGGGTTATTTGATTGATTAGTATTTTTTTAATACACGTGATATTGAGGAAGTTGGGAATCAAATTTAGGACCTCGGGTGCACATATAAATTATCTTAATCACTAGAGCAAGATAATTAGGTAACAAGATTGTTGCCCAAAGAATCGAGGGGGGTGGGGGGTGAATAAGGTTAATTGCAAATTTAAATTTAAACACAGATAATTGAATTTGACAAGCACAATAATAAAGAAATTGGGAAAGATAGATTCAAACTCAAAGATTTATACTGGTTCAGTCCACCTGACCTATATCCAGTCCTCAAGCACACCCCTTGAGAGTTGGATCCACTATCTTGGAAAAACCCCTTGCAGGTGGAGTTGAAACCTTTACACTGTCAGAGCACACCACTCCTTCACAGCTAGAGCACACCACTTTAATACAAGATGGAAGACGCCCTTCTCACCTCACAAGGTCAAACCAACCTTTTTTACAAGTTTGAATGAAATAACTCTCGGAACAAAAATCTCTCCTATTTGAGAGGGATATACAATTGAACCTCACACAAAGATAACTCTCCTTTTTGAGTAGATGATTACAGACGTAATTTTGGACACTATAACTCTTGTATGAATTTGAACAATGAATGGCTCAAGAGAAAAAGATATTCAGAGTATGATGAATGATTGTAAACTTGGATGAATATGTTGAGTTGTTGTCTTTACCAAAAATATGAATACATATTTATAAGTATAGAAATATAGCTGTTGGAAAGATAGAGCCGTTAGGAATATAGCTATTGGGAAATATAGCCATTAAAGATATAGTTGTTGGGAAGTATAGCCGTTAAAAATATAGCTGTTAGAAAACAAATCTGTTGGAACAGTGTTAAGCTAACCTTATTTCCATTTCCAACATTTAAGTAAATGTCTTTGTCATTTTACTTTCATTTATTTTTATATTACTCCATTTACTTAAGTTTACAATGTAAAAAGGAAGTACCCCCCATTTGGTTCAAATAAAAATACTAGAAAATCAATTCCCACCAAATCAAAATATGAAAAATCGGTTTTAGTTCAACATGCGATTTGGACTAAAATTGAAGGCTTATTAAGTCAATAATCTCATAAAATCAGGTTTTCTTATTTGATATGTAGGGAATAAAAGCCACAAAAAATTATCTTGAGAAAATTATTATTCTGAAAAAGCATTTTTCATACTTAGCCAAAATTTTGATAAAACAATTTTGCATGTATGATATGAATGCATGAACAAACCTAAGGTCAATCTAGGTATAAAGAGCCTTAGATGTTCAATTCACAAAGAGTTTTACAAGAATAACTTAACTCTTCTATATTGAAGAAAAATATGCTTGAGTATCGGCTTCTTGCTTCAATGTTCCAAAAGTCTTCCAGTGTGTATAGTATTTTTGATCCATTTGAGAATACCTGCTCCTTACAACTTATCACACCTGAAATACAATAGATAAATAAGGAACAATTTGTTATCATCAAAATATGCACAATAATATTAAAGATCGTACAGCTAACAAAGATAAATTTGGAAATGGCTTAGGACTAATTGTTTCTGTTTCCAAATTTGGTATGTCTGATTTCTGTTTCTGACCCTAACTTAAATTAGGACTTCGTCATATAAGGTATGTCTGATTCTTGAAGCCCTAACTTAATCTTCTAATGCTACTCACTTGGAAGCACCTTTTTTAGTAAGGAATCATGGGTTCAAACCTGAAACCACTACTCTACAAGTTAAGGTCTTTTTCCTCTAGTCTAGACTTGCTGGCCACTTTATTATTAACTTTTTAACCGAAGAAATCCTAATCCAAAGCATTCCACTAATGTAAATCTTCGTATGGTAAATTTTTCTTTGAATTTTAAATTTTCAGTATTCTCAATTATTTATATTCCACAAATGAGAATAAAGTGATTGATTTTATGGCTGCCATCAGTGAACATATTAGTTTCGAAGCTTGGAATTTACATTGTTTATTAATTTATGTGGCACTCTGTCATTGTTAAACCTTCTTCTGTAACAAACTTTATGTCTTCATTAAACTTTTAGAAAATAAATTTCAAGCACCGTGTACAATTTCTCGGATAATGAGATTGATTTTTGAGGTTGTCAAGATAGAATGAACATATTAGGTATTGAACTTGGCTGATATGTATAAATATGTATATTAGGTATTGAACTTGACCATGTTAAGAGCGGCCATATTTAAGCTAATTAGGTGTTCGGCACATAGTGTATTAGTTTAATCTAGACAGTCACATGATTCATTGGAGTTGATTGTTCAGAATTTCTAGAGACAACATAGAAATTTTGAGGATATACCAATATGCTGCAATAATTATCACCTTAATTATTATATTATTATTAAAATTTTAATCTTTCCTCCATTGGTAAACATTAAATGCGGAGCCTTTTGGATCACTATATATACCCTGCTTGTTGGTGCATAAAATTCAGATTTTGCATAGAATTGACATTGTTTTCTTTGGATCGCTATAGTTGGAGGTAAACTCTAGTCGGTCTTTGATTTACCAAAAACTAGTTAGAGAGTTAGCATCTCAAGTTAGATTTCTGGTAAATCAAGGATTCGATTAGAGCTTGATTCCATTGAAAAATTGGTTTTTCATGTCCAAAGGGCTAGTGTTGAAGATGAGCTCTAGTTGATTAGCGATAATATTGGAGTAATGCGTCTCCTTTAGTTTCCTGGTAAATTGCTGATTCAATTAAAGCTCAGTTTTACATGAAGCTACAATTTAACCATGAAGAGATTTCCAGTACATAAATTCATCTCTTTCCTTCACTATTTGATTTGATTTGATTTTTCTTATGGAAGGTTGCTCTTGTTGTAGGTGTTGCCTCTCATCTTCATATTGTCCAAATGAATCAACGATGCTATTTAATGGGCAGTTGTCCCATGGAAGGAATGACTTTGCTTGCATGCCATGGCAAAATCTGGATATTACAACCACCGTTTATTTTTTCTTGCAAATTGTGGCCATAAATTTAATGTTGCATATGCATAAAAGATTTTGTTTACAATATTGAAGGAAAATCTATATTACATGGTGTACACCAATTTAAACCTATGACAAGACGATGATGTCCCAACAACAATGGCGGATCCAGCAGAATTTTTATCCCAAGGTCTTAATTAACATGTAAAAGTTATCAAAAAAAAATTTCGACGAAAAATAACTTAAAAAATTAAACAATACCACTATCATATCCTAAATTCATAGTAAAAAGACTTGTTTATGTATAAATATTAGAAAATGTTATAATAAAAAAATCAACAAAGAACTATTAGAAAATCTTATATGAAGAAAATAGAAATAGTGTGACCTAATGTGAGAACTATTAGAAACTCTAATAAAAATATAAATAATGTGACTCCAATATGAGATTTTGTTTCACATATTGACTCTATTTTTGCTTCTTCAAGTCCGAATAATGCTACTTTTATAAATTCTAGAAATAAAATATTAAAGTTATTTATAGGATTATTTTCAAAATTAATTAAGTTGAAAAGGATTTTATAAAAGAAGAAAAGAAAAAGAAAAAGTTGTGAATATATGTAAGAAAGGGTTAGCAACACACGTGGCACCACTTGTTTAATCACTACCACCTGATCCATTTTAGAGTTTTCCACTAAAGAGTACTTTTTCACTTAAGGGGTCCATTTGGTTTGCAGATTGAACTTCCCATGTCTAATCTCATGAGATAGGAATGGAGGAAGTTCATTCCCATGTTTGTGTACGCTAGGAAATAAAGACTAGGAAATACTATTTATATCATTCCCATGTTTGGTTTATGTAACACCCCGACCCCAAATTATCCCATGTTTTAATTTATTTAAGTGGAATTGAGAAATTACCCGTGGGATAGGGGTATTTTAGTCATTTTCTTGCCCGGAAGGAATTTGGGAATTCCGGATGTACCGTTGCGTGGAGCATGGCGAGATGAGTTCGTAGACATGTAGTGGGCTCGAATCAGAGTTGTAACGAGAGAGATATGATCAAATGAAGCTCAGTGGCATAATCGTAAATATTTTGAAGTGGGATTTTTGGTTAAAAGACGGAATTGCCCCCGTCTCTCGGACACTCTCTCTCTCCCGCGCGCGTCTCTCCCTCTGGTTTTCGCGACAGCCACTGTGGCCGGCCACGTTTTGGCCGGCCGTGCTCTTGTCCGGCCACCAAAGTCGACGGGGCCGGTACCAAAATGACCGGGCCGCCGTCCTCTTCCTACCCCAGCCAGGTCTCGCCGTCAGCCGTCGAGATTTCGCCGGAAAATCGAAGAGAAAAGCTCGGTTTCGCCCGAAACTTCGCCGGCTTCGTTCTCCGTCGTCCGGCCGCCATTTTTGGCGATCAAGGTATGGAAATTCATCCCTTCTGCATGATCTAGCTGATGGATGGGTAGGATTGTATCGATTTTGAGCCTAGATTATCTGATTTTCGAGTTAGGGTTCGACCGAATTTCGGGATGAGATTCCGGCCACTTCCGGTCAGATTTTGGGGTACGTCCAAGAACAAAAGTGACTCCAAATTAGGTGTTTTACCTAGGGTAGGAGTCTTGAGCCGCGATTCGTGGTTTTTCCGGCGATGCGATATCGCTTTGGACACCCACGCGCTGCCGGCGCGTGTGGCGGCGCGTGGGCACTGTAGCTGAGGGGCATTTTTGTCCCATTGTGATCCTCTCGATGTCACGAGCGCGTAGGTGTGCTCGGATCTCAATTTGGATATCGTTAGAGTCCCGAACGGATATCGCATATCGCGTATTTTCCGGGTTCGCTGGGTTTGGACCGTTGGATGGTCCTGAGATTATAATATGTTGATCTAGGTATTACCAGGATCGTGTAGGATCCGACGGATCGTAAAACGGAGTCCCGGATACTCCGGAAATGCCAACCATGGGGTTAGGGTTTTAGTAACCGTCCGATCCTGC
This sequence comes from Prunus armeniaca, assembly GCA_903112645.1. Taxonomy (NCBI): domain Eukaryota; kingdom Viridiplantae; phylum Streptophyta; class Magnoliopsida; order Rosales; family Rosaceae; genus Prunus; species Prunus armeniaca. The sequence goes on along the minus strand of CAEKDK010000005.1, from coordinate 4,604,433 downwards.
GATCGTGAGCGATCCGACCGTCCGATCTGGACCAAACTTGCAGGACGTGCATCCTAGAGCTTGTAGAACCTATTGGAACTTTCGGATCGGAAATTGGAGGTTGTGGGCCCTGCAGGCCCGTTTGACTCTAGGTTGACTGTGAGACCTTTGGGATAGTTCTACCTTCCCAGGAGGGTTAGAATGACCATAGAGACAGGTCCTGATGTTATGGGGATTATGGGGAATTATCGGATGCTAGTTGTTTACTAAGGTGTTTATATTATTAGAAATTAATGTATAAAAAGTATGTATGGATTTTATGATTGAATGTTAGTTTGCAGTGCTATATGCACTACCCTATGTACCTCCTCGGATGTTGACAAACCTCATACGTGGCCGGGTGCGTCCCGACGTATGAGGGGAGATGTGACAGTAAGATGGCTGGTGAGAATGTAGCCAGGCCCAAGTGACAGTAAGATGGCTGGTGAGAATGTAGCCAGGAGTATGATGGCTGGTGAGAATGTAGCCAGGCCCAGTGTGAGGTCGCACGCGTCTTTGGGTTAGCCGGCGTGTTGACAGACCCCGTACGTGGCCGGGTGCGTCCCGACGTATGAGTGGGAGATATGATGGTAAGATGGCTGGTGAGAATGTAGCCAGGCCCAGTGTGAGGTTGCACGCGTCTTTGGGTTAGCCGGCGTGTTGACAGACCCCGTACGTGGCCGGGTGCGTCCCGACGTATGAGTGGGAGATATGATGGTAAGATGGCTGGTGAGAATGTAGCCAGGCCCAGTGTGAGGTCGCACGCGTCTTTGGGTTAGCCGGCGTGTTGACAGACCCCGTACGTGGCCGGGTGCGTCCCGACGTATGAGTGGGAGATATGATGGTAAGATGGCTGGTGAGAATGTAGCCAGGCCCAGTGTGAGGTCGCACGCGTCTTTGGGTTAGCCGGCGTGTTGACAGACCCCGTACGTGGCCGGGTGCGTCCCGACGTATGAGTGGGAGATATGATGGTAAGATGGCTGGTGAGAATGTAGCCAGGCCCAGTGTGAGGTCGCACGCGTCTTTGGGTTAGCCGGCGTGTTGACAGACCCCGTACGTGGCCGGGTGCGTCCCGACGTATGAGTGGGAGATATGATGGTAAGATGGCTGGTGAGAATGTAGCCAGGCCCAGTGTGAGGTCGCACGCGTCTTTGGGTTAGCCGGCGTGTTGACAGACCCCGTACGTGGCCGGGTGCGTCCCGACGTATGAGTGGGAGATATGATGGTATGATGGCTGGTGAGAATGTAGCCAGGCCCAGTGTGAGGTCGCACGCGTCTTTGGATTAGCCGGCGTGTTGACAGACCCCGTACGTGGCCGGGTGCGTCCCGACGTATGAGTGGGAGATATGATGGTATGATGGCTGGTGAGAATGTAGTCAGGCCCAGTGTGAGGTCGCACGCGTCTTTGGGTTAGCCGGCGTGTTGACAGACCCCGTATGTGGCCGGGTGCGTCCCGACGTATGAGTGGGAGATATGATGGTAAGATGGCTGGTGAGAATGTAGCCAGGCCCAGTGTGAGGTCGCACGCGTCTTTGGATTAGCCGGCGTGTTGACAGACCCCGTACGTGGCCGGGTGCGTCCCGACGTATGAGTGGGAGATATGATGGTATGATGGCTGGTGAGAATGTAGCCAGGCCCAGTTTGAGGTCGCACGCGTCTTTGGGTTAGCCGGCGTGTTGACAGACCCCGTACGTGGCCGGGTGCGTCCCGACGTATGAGTGGGAGATATGATGGTATGATGGCTGGTGAGAATGTAGCCAGGCCCAGTGTGAGGTCGCACGCGTCTTTGGATTAGCCGGCGTGTTGACAGACCCCGTACGTGGCCGGGTGCGTCCCGACGTATGAGTGGAGCTATGTGATTGTGTTTGGTGTGTTGTGATAAATTTATATGGATGTGATGGTTTAATTGATATCAGGAGCCAGGTTTGATAGGAAAGAGCTACGTGTGGCTTGATCCCTTAGTAGGGTACGTAGGCAGCCTGGGATAGCGCCTAGGTGCAGCCACGACTTAGACACCACTTAGGTGGTTTTATCGTGTATGATGCGGACCTCGTGGTTGGTCCCGAAACTTGGTTGAATTGAGGCTTGTCCGGTGGACTGAGTGAGTGAAGGTGTGCATAGAGAGATTTGTAATTTGTTATATGCATGGTTGATGCATGAAGTTATTTTGAAAACAGTGTGGGCAGTCTGCTAGAATCATTTGAAGGCCGGAGGCCATTTATGTAAATTGCATGAGATTATATTGTGCGTGCTGCTGGTTGGGTTATAAAATGAGTTTTATGCAGGTGGAACTTTTGGGGAATATTCAATTTACAGGGGAGACTCTGCCGAAATTTTCGGCAGAAAGTCTCGTGCCCTTAATCCTCTATGGTGAACGAGGACGTAGATTTAAGGAGTAAACCCGGCGTGGGTGTGATGCCGGGGGTCTCCGCAGGGTTCGTCTCAGGTTCCGGGAAATTCGGGACGGGTCCTGTCAGTTTATGCATTATTAGGAATAAAAGTTGTTCAGTTTTCCAACAATACACTTAATTTTTTATTATTAAAAGTTATTAATATGAAGAGTCATTTAAGGGTCAAAAGTGTAATTTAAAAATTATAACAGGCGTAAGTTAGTCCCAAAAAAAAGACTGCAATAAATGCCTCCCAAGTGGGGGGAAAAAGTTTCCCAAAGTGAACCAAGAGTACGAAATTCCTCCATACATGGGAGGTACCCATGAGTCCAGAATTTCATTCCCAAGAGAGCACATACCAAACATCGGAATGCAATTTGAAACCCATTCCGAAGCTCCTAATACCAAACGGGCCCTTAGGGTAAAAAATATTTTTGGTTGCTTGGGTTAGGCTCAAAGACAATTTTGGTCACCATGATTTCAACTTTCTCAATTTCATCATATCACTTGCAGTCATGAACAAATCAAGTCCAATTCTTTAATTCCGTCAATTTGAACGCATGTGCTGCATACGTACTGGGGAATTATTAAACCTTCGCCCTAGTCATTATCAGAATCTCATTTCTCTCGCAATTAACATAACGTGGAGGATTAGAAAAGGCGATTTAGGGTTTTTACTAAGTGGGAAAAGGGGACTTGATTTTCAGTCAATTTTGATCCAATTTACGGTTTGTGCGTCGATGTTATCTCTTTGGTTTCAATATGAACAATGATGCCAACCCTGCAGTTTTCAGTTTGTCAATATTTTCCTTCCATTAAATTGTCTTAACTAGAAGGAAGAAACATCCATGCAATTTCATTCAGATGTGAAGTCCAAGTAGCTAGGTAGCATATAATTCGTTCTCTTTTCATGTGAGCATCATGTGGTCCGTAACCCACCCTGTGATCTGTGTATAAATTCAAAGAGATTTGTATAAGAAAATTTATTGAATGTATCCCTTTCGATTTCGAAATATTTTCAGATCTAAAACAAAAATCTTGAAATATTTATCAAGATAGGCATCCCAACTTGCCAAAACTTAGGGCTTGCAGGTTACAGCAGAAAGTGGTGGGATAGTAACCGCGTACGTACTCTTCAGGAACATGGTTCTCGAATCTGTGATTTGGGCACAAAAGCAATATGGTCATGTTATTGGAGACACCCAAAATCGTTTTTTGTCCAACTGGATTAATAGAACTTTGAGGGACCTAAGAAGATGCACTGTGTGTTGACATTGTTTAAACGTAAAAGGAGGGACCAAATAAGCAAGATGGAAATTATGTGGTTGCTGTTGTTCAAATTGAAACTTTAAAGCAAACTTGTGGAGTACCACCGAAAAACCGAAATACATTCGGTGGGAATCTCCTGAAAAATAGAAACAAATTCGGTGGACTACCACCGAAATAAGGTAACAATTTCGGTGGTAACCCACCGAAAGTAAAATCAATTTTAGTACAACTCAGGTTTAACTTTGGTGGACTACCACTGAAACAATGTAACCACTAAAATCTAGTTTCGTAAAACCAAGTTTGAACCATACAACCCACAACGTTGAAATCAATAATCAAAATCAGACTTTGGCTTTTCAAAAGTGAAATCAAACGTAGGCTTAATCAACACTTAGAAACGTAAATATAGAAATCAAAATTGAAATCAAACCTTGGCTCTTCGAAGGATTTGTGAAAACTTGACAGAGATGAGTTCGGGTTTGCAGAGATGGGTTGTGCGATGGGGTTCAGTGGTTTGCAGAAATGGGTTCGGTGGTGAGCAGAGACGGGTGTTTCAGAGATGGGTTCGGGTTTGCATAGATGGGTTGTGCGATGGGGTTCGGTGGTTTGCAGAGATGGGGGTTCTGTGGTGAGCATAGATGGGTTCTGCGATGGCAAAGGGATGGGGTGTGCGGTGGAGGTTGTTGTAAATCTGATGGGATGTGCGATGGGGTGTGTCTGCAAGATGAGAGAATTTTCGATGGGGTGGGGCTTGATATCAGATGGGGTGGGGTTTGATTTCAGATGGGGTGTGTCTGAAAGGGAAGGGGGTTTTCGGTGGGTAGTGTATGATATGGGATGGGGTTTACACAGTGAGTTAGGGAATGGGGTTCATGAGGGCAATTTAGGAAAAAAAAAAGGGATATAATGAGTAATTTGAAATTTTATTAAAATTTAGTGGGTGTAAAAAATTATGGAGTGTAAAGAGCAATTAACGGGGTTCATATAGAATTTCCTATAACTAAATATCTCTAATATTTTTCCGTATCCTATTGGGAAACTTGGCCGACAAGGACATGTCGAAATCTATAAATACGCATTGGTCCCTAATCACTCTCATGTCTCTCTCTTGCTTTCACTCTCTCTCTTGCTCTCACTCTCTTGCTCTCAGTATTGTCAAAGATGATGATCGCCGCCAACAAGCAGCTTGCGTTTGGTTTTGGGGGCGATCAATAATTGCTATGGCTGCTGTGGCTATGGCCGCGGCCCGTATCAAAAGAGGAAGTTGAATAGCCGTACTGATCGTCAACTTAATCTGATTTGTGGGTCGTGCTATTTACCCAAAGAGAACCAGGAAAATCCCCTGGGCGAAGACGCCCACTTCATCTGCCATGATGCCCAGACCATCGGAGTGGCGGACGGCGTCGGCGGCTGGGCCAGGAAAGGCGTCGACGCCGGCGAGTACGCTAGGGGACTCATGGACCACGCCAAGAAAACAGCCACGGACATAACCAGATCCTCCACCGCCGCCGTCGATCCAAGAAAGGTGTTGAATGAAGCCTACGCGAACAATGCTGGAGTACAAGGGTCGTCGACGGCTTGCATCCTCAGCCTCGACAAGGAGCGTGGGACCCGAAGGTTGGGTACTTTTATGTAGTCAACCCTTTTTTTCGTTTTTTGTTTAGTTTTTTTTCAGATTACAACATTAGCTATTGATTTGTTCCAATGCAGAAGGCTCTGTAATTTGAATGCACAAGAGAAAATTACACTTGAATGTGTGTACATGCATGAGCTTTTGTGGATGAAGGCATGACAGATAAAAAGACAGATCTATCCTTTATTTATTAGAAATAATGAAAATGTTCGCATTACAATAATTTCTGGTGAAAAATGAATGAATCTAATCTCTATCTTCCTTACTGTGCTCTAAAGTTTTACAATCCACTTGCCTCTCTGAGTACAATGGAGGAAAGCTGCACCTATAACCAATGCATGTATACAACTTTGAACATATTTACAAAAACATCAGCCACGCTGATGCCAAAGCAAAACATAAAGGCAAAGCAGCCACTCCGGTGCCAAAGCAGAACATAAAGGCCTCTTTCCTGACACTACAAGAGCACGAAAGCTTTAGAATCGTTGTCATTTATATTTCGTTTCCTTTTTCTTACGTTCCAGACTCGTGTGCCCAAAACGCATCCGGATCTGGGAAAAATAGAGAATGATCTTGGATTTCTAAATTTGCTATGTGCCAGTCCACAAACAGCGCCTGCATTAACTTGAATAGCAGAAGAATGGATGGTAAAAGCCACCACTTATCGTCATCCCTGAGAGCACATACAGTTCAGAAGCATATAACGTGTACAAAAGATGCAACGTCACATGTACAAAATAATTTCATAATTAGTTTTAAGAGAGGATTAATTTCTTTTTAGCCCCTTAATTAACAGCAACAAAAAGGAGAAGGATCCTTCTTCAATAAATATAAAAGGGACTAGCCTTTTTTAAACATATTACAGAACAGCTTAATAACAAATACTGACAAGAGACTAAAGTTAAAAAACCTAGAACCAAAAATAGTTCAATCAGCATGTACAGGTAAGGTAAAGGTCACTCCAACACACTCTAAAGAACTCTAAATTGGTTTGGCTCTCTGCAAAAACTGGTTTTCACCTCATGTTTGCCACTCTATGCATGTATTTTTACAGGCACATTAACATGACTAACAAGCAGCAGTTAGTTCCATCCAAAGAATCTTATTATTTGCTTCAAGGTAGAATGGAGGCCTCACCTTCTAGTGTTCCATGTATTTGACTTGTGAGGTGGCTGGAAAAATGAAAATCCATAATGTAAAATGCCGCACATGAAAGCGACCACCTGCAGAGTTCAAAATTAATTACATAACTCGACAGTAATAGTTGAGTGGGGAGATCTAGATGTCGAAACATTTGAGCTGCTTCAGGAGAGGATCCCCATTTTTTTTTTCAAGAAATTGGGAGAGTTTGTGGGGCCCACCTTGCACTATTGTTCAAAGGTCAGAACCGTCTTATTTTTCGACGCTCAACACGTATGCTCACAATTTTAGAACGAGTCACTACCCTACCCCCTCCACCACATACTAGTGCTAGAACATAAGCATGGTGAGCAATGACCGCAAAAAGCATGGTGAGTTCAACCCAACTCCCCGCTTAGAAATTAATGGTTATGGGCAACTATGAATATAGAAATCGCTCTAAGTCTCATGCATATCCATAAGTTGTTCCTAACTTGTAATAGAAATTTCAAAAAGCAATTATGCTAAACCATATTTCAAGCGCTGTATAACTTACAATATTAGAAAGTGATGTAGCATTCCACAATGCATATACACGAGCAAGTGAAGCTCTTCTAAGTTCCTTACTGAATAAGGCATTCAATCCAGCAAGGAAGGGAGAGAGAAGGGATAAAGGAAGTATAAGCAAGACAGCAAGGAAAGCCCCAAGAGATATCCAATAGAATTCAAGTAACATAAGAATGGTGACAGAAAGATCTGCTAACAGCATGAAACTTATCAGCAGCAGCAGGGTGTCCTGAAACATACATTTATATTATATCTTGAATGACATCAGAATTGTGCCTATTTTAAATACAATAAAAAAAATCTAATTGAAGTACCTGACGACCAACAGGTCTTGTATTGTGCAGTAAGAGAGAGAGTGGAAAGAGGAAATCCCTTTTATAATCCAAAGATCTCAAGGTAGTATGATTTATAAGACCTCCATTAATTCCTCCAGTTATCCTTTTAACAGATAATGCATGACCTACAAATGGCCAATTTTGCTGCATCTGCTTTGAACATTTTCTTGTGCATGCAGCATTGGACCTGATTTTAGATAAAGAATTAATAAATTAGTCAATAATCATTATGCTAAAAAATACATGCAGGGTTCAGGAATCAATCACTTGTGCATTCTAAGGGTTCAAGCTGCTATATTTTCCAGCCCCAAAAGGATATCAGTGCAGTCAGACGTTTATGCCTACAACAATCACGAAAAAAGAAGGGAACAGAAAAGGAAAAACTAAAAAACTTCTTTGTTTTTATCCATGCCATGCAAGTCTTACAAGTTTGAAAACATTCTTAATGGACACTAACATTCTTAATTGGTTGTAGAAACACTACGTTAAAATGGAAAAATGGATAAGCCCATCACACTTGTTTTGAAGCATGCAAAAATTGGAGGTCCAGGGTGTGTATGAGCAATCAATGGATGCTCTTAAAAAAGAAATGTAAGTGCAAATAATCAAAGTTACCTTGGTAGCTCGTTATCCCCCATATCAGACTGGTGCAGACTTTGAAGTGGATAATCCCCAACCACTACCAATATTCCCAGCTGATAATAACCAGAGGCTGTTGCTTGAAACCACCCAAGCTCAACTCTAACTCCATGAAACACAAGTTGAGGGTTTGCATGGCTATTTATCCAATTAATCACAGGAATTAGGTGAGAACGGATAGATCCATGCCTCACCATCCTCAACTGAGCATTCAAACCAGCAACCAAATGATTCCAAACAGTTTCTGGGACATGCTGAGAATAGAATGACATGATTTACAACGGATATGTATAACAAAATAATAATCAGTAGGTTACTTAAGTATCACGTGAAACTACAGACCTGGCCAAGGAGGTTGGTCAACAACGTATCATTGTGAAGATTATAAGGTGACATATAGCTGCCATCACCACCAAAAATTATGCACATGGGGAACCTCTTCTGTATGATTGATACCATATCTAGACGCTTCTCATCACCACCAAGGAAAAAATCAATATATGCCAACATTAAGTCTGGTGTTGCTCCAACCTGCATCAATTTCAATTATGAAGATGAGACACAGAAGAAAATTAACATATCATTCAATACCCGTGAAGAACTCAACATAAATGAATTGCTAGAAACTAATATTTTTTGGTAAGTAAAATTTACGTCAAGAAAAGGATACTATTGTATGCAGTAAGTGTCCAAAGTACCCAAAACAGGAAAAATTGAAAAAAGAAACAACAACCCTAAACCTTCCAAAGGAAATTTGACAAAGTAGAAAAGGAAATGCAACCCTCTCATCCATTCAAAAAGAGACCTTGACAGCAACAGTTCATTGATTCAATGCTTGTTTTTACACCGTAAAACATTCATCTCTTTTCCTCCCCTCTTCCAAACAATCTACATAACAAAAGAGGCATAGCCTTTCAAACCTCCTACTTCAGTATTCCACCAGCCCACCCAGTCCAACAAGATTGCAATTACAGACTAAAATTACAGACTAAGGCATAGCCATGTGAACTCCAAACATTTTCTGTTCAACAATTGTGGCCTATGAGGTTTGAACTCAAAACCTCCAGCAAAGTGGAGATTAATGCCACTCAATGTGTTCAGAGGCGAATGCACCTAATGCGAGGTATTTTGGGTCTTGCAAGACGAGATGTAAGCCTTGTGGCATAAGACTTTCAAATTATTATTATTTTTTAAAAACTTCTACACAAATAATATATATGAAGGAAAAAAAACATATTAATAGTCATTCATAAAACATATGATATTTAAGATCATCCAACTTAAATAAGAATCCCAACAATTTTTTTTTTGAGAAGAAACGAAATTTATAAAGCAAAAGAACACGGAGGTGGATAAGGCAACCACAGCCGAAGAACAACACCAACCCAAACTAACAGGGAGGAATAAAGCCCAAAAACCACTGAAACAACACACCCCCCAACCCTCACATAACCACTGCTGCCATATCCCTCAAAATAGTAGAAACAGAATAATCTTTAAAATCTTCAGTAACAGAAGCCCACAAAGCTGCCCAGTACTTAACTCTATCCCACAAATCACTCACTCCCACTCCCTTGTAGTCTTCAAAAATTCTCCTATTACGCTCCATCCAAATGTTCCAGAAAACAGAGTGAACCAGACAGCCCCACAAGGTTGAGGCGCGCTTCCCCGAACCCCACACCTCAAAATCAGAACAAAGGAAATCAGCGCACCCTTTCGGAATCACCCAAACGGTCCCAACCTCCCTCCACAAAAGGCCCCAAAGACTTAAGGAAAAGGGGCAATGTAAGAAAAGGTGGTCCACACTCTCCTCACCAAGCTTACATAACACACACCACTGAGGAGACAAATACATGAAAGGTCTTTTCCTTTGGACAAGATCCGAAGTGTTAACTTTCCCAAGCGCCACCAACCAAACAAATACTTTGACCTTAGGGGGGGACTTGGCCTTCCACACACTAGAGAAAGGAAGAAAGGTCACAACACTCCCCTTGTTGCGTAAAAAGGATTGAAAGGACTTGCAGGTGAAAAAACCCGACACCTCAAGATCCCACCTTCTCCTATCCCTTTTAGAAGCACACAATCTGAAACCTTCCAGAACTTCCAGCAATTTAATCACCTCGGCAGTCTCCCTATCATTCAGATTTCTCCTAAACCCAAAGTCCCAATTCTGAGGAAAAACGTGAGAATCAACAAAACGGTCAATGCTTAAGGACTGCTTTGAAGACAACGCAAACAAGCGCGGAAAAGAGTCCTTCAACAACCCCTCCTTCACCCAACTATCCTCCCAAAACCTAACCCTATTCCCATTTCCCAACTCAAATCTGCAGCACTGTAAAAAGGATTGATAACCTGCCGAAATATCCTTCCAAGGGTTGAGAGAAGTAACCGAAGTGGCGGGAATAGCATCCCACCCATTAGAAGCTGACCCATACTTGCTTTTAACCACCCTAGCCCATAGGGAATTAGGTTCCCTAGGAAGGCGCCATAACCATTTAGCTTGCAAAGCTTCGTTCTTTTCCCTCAAAGAACCCACACCAAGCCCACCTTCCTCCTTAGAATCCCAACAATGATAATGATCATCCAATAAGATCATTAACAAAAACATAAAAAGCAGCTCCAAAAGAGAAAATACGCTTATCTATCCAAATCCTCATCAATAAGACCACATTCAAGCTAATATCACTATCATCTTTATCTAAGGAATCAACGTGGGATGGTAATTGTCCATTATCAGGAGGCAGAATGCTTCTTCTTTCCACATTGTTTTTATTTTTTAAGTTACCCCTTCCAAATGGTATCGTTCTGGCGTGGGGATTTTTTTTTTTTTTTTTTTCATTTATAAAGCCAAAAGGCTTATGCCTTTCAGTACTTTTGTGAAACAATGGAGCTTCTGGGTTGTTTCCATTGCACCTTGCTATGAGGTGTGCCCACTCCTTTGAAAACATTGATGCCACTAGACCAAACAGTCATTAGCAACTGAATTTTAATAATTATTTTTGTGGTAGCCTAACACAACAATACTTGCTCCGTTGTTCACTACCAAGGATATCATTTATGTGGCTTGGTAATCATGCTGGGTTAATAACAACACTTTATGACATGTAAACTGTGTTATAATCACCTGTTAACCTTTTCTATTTGGTCAGAATAATAACCTGCCAACTGAACACATTATCTTCTTTCATCTTTTTCTTTTTGGCAAAACTTTCACAACAAATAAACTACTGTATAATTTATTTTCATTTTCAGACCTTGTACCATTTTTCTTTTTTTCACCAGTGAATGAAACTTTTGCCAATGCTTGATTGGCAAGAAGTGGTGAAAGGAATGAGTTCTTAGCAAGAGTGGCATGAAATTGATGTCTGCGTCACCCATTATCGGGATATGTCACACATATAGCATAAAAGTGGAACATGCATGCGTCTTGCAATTAGAGAAACAGGTATACATTGAAACTGTCAACATTAGAGATGGATGTATAAAGCAAGATAGTAAAAGGTCCACACTTAGTTGATGGTATTAAACTGCATTTTATAAATTCATCTATTTTAAGATGCCACCATATGTAAATTTTCTACTCCAAATAGAACCTCAGAAACTTACCAAGTATGAATATGAAGCTTGACAATGATTGATTGCGATAATAAGTGTAATTACAAAATTGAAATACTGGGAAGGAAATTTAGTAGAAAGAGTAAAACCTTCATCCCTTTGTACAAGGCTCGAGATCTGCAAGAGCGAAGACATGAATGGTCATATTCAGACTTCACATATTCCTGAAGGCGATGAACTTTATTTCTTTGCCGCCACTGTTTCCAGGACCAGGAACAAGGGTACGCGAGAACTGAAAGTATACTATGCACAGACCCTTCCCACCAATCATATGCAGCAACAGAATTGATCTCATCAATAAATCTGTTAAATGCATCTTCATATCTGTAACCCAAAAAAGGGGTTGCAAAAACAAATAAATATTGTTACATATTAGACAGAACAAGCAGATGCAAACCTAAGTGGTGCTTTCCATTAATCCATTATCTTGGACTAACAATTAACTAATTATATTAGTTCTAAGAGAACAAGCGTTCTTTTCTAAGGCAAAAAGTATCTTGGAAGAAAAACTTTCAAACCAAATTATTAGAACCAACAGGTTAGATAAGTTTTCTTGGTTTCAGGTGCACTGACATCAATGGCCAATACCTAATCACATATACTAATCCAAAATATCACTGTCATATTCCTTAAAAAATGTCACTGTCATATTAGCATCCAATTGTAATATCGCATAGACTTCTAAGTTCAGTAATTTTCTTACACAATTTCAATGATTGCATTTGGAGGAGAGTAAGGAAGATGCCATGGCTCTCTGAAAGTATTAGGACCCATGAAGTACATTCGATGAACATGGCTTTGAGTTTCTTCAACTCTGGTTCCCCGTACCTATGTTATTATTATTTACAAAATAAAAAATAAACATGTCAAAAACTCTGCAAGGCAATCAAATCATAGCTGTGGAAGCATAATTTGAAATAAAGGAATACTTGTTGTATACCTCAGATAGGGAAAGAAGACACGGGAATTGATGATGACTGTGCTGTTCAATTGAACCAGCCCTGTGATATGAACATGAACCAACCAATTTGATTCTCAAAGTCCTTAGTAACAAAGCCAGAACCACCAAAACGCATGACAATAAAATTGCAAAAGGCCAGGGCCCCCCGAAAGTATACAAAAGCTCCTCGAGAGGTGTGTAGCATTTTGGCATCCCTATAATTGTCAGATACACATTTATAGGGACATGATGGCCGAGTCACCCCGCCTACAGCAAGTGTGCACCTTTTCGTGAGATGAGAGACAATATTAAAATAAAACAAAAAACTACATTTGGGAACACAGAGAGAGAGAGAGAGAGAGAGAGAGAGAGAGAGAGAGAGAATCAAACATAAAAGCTAAAATATGTTCATCAAAATACCTCGCACATAGATGAACTCAGCACGACTTGGAAGAAGATCAACAGAACAAGGAATACAAAGATGTGCATCAGAACCATCAACATTTTTGAATGTGCCAACAGGGCATTCCTGTAACAGAACGCAATTCTCAAAAACCTTAAAAAAGAAAGAAAACGAAAACAGATATAGCAGATATACCTCACAATGATCAAACAGGATAACCTTTTTAAATGAGAATCTGTTTATGTTGCAAAGACTCTAAGTGGCTTCCCCTCAAGTGTTTTGGCCAGCACCACTTTGGTGGACGGAAAGATAGGAAGAAGGATTTAGACTTGCATGGAACCCAATTCAATCAATAATGAAATTCTTGGATGTAAGAAATGTTCTGCAACATGGACGCCCAGCCCAACTCCATCCAAGGGTTCAATCAATTCCTTAATGATGTCTTGACTGACTTCAAACTGGAAGGGCAGGGGCCAATGTATAGGAAAGGAGTCCAAGAAGAAGGTCAAGCCTGAGGTCAAGAAAAAGACCCTGCTGTTTATGTTGCAAAGACTCTAAGTGGCTTCCCCTCAAGTGTTTTGGCCAGCACCACTTTGGTGGACGGAAAGATAGGAAGAAGGATTTAGACTTGCATGGAACCCAATTCAATCAATAATGAAATTCTTGGATATAAGAAATGTTCTGTAACATGGACCCCCAGCCCAGCTGCATCCAAGGGTTCAATGAATTCCTTAATGATGTCTTGACTGAATTCAAACTGGAAGGGCAGGGGCCAATAGTATAGGAAAGGAGTCCAAGAAGAAGTCAAGCCTGAAGTCAAGAAAAAGACCCTGCTGTTTGTCCTGTCTGTCAGTAGTGGTTTCTTTGAATTTCTTTGTACACACAGACGTAGTGGCACATAGAATGTGGGTGTTTTTTGAGGTCCAAGGTTCAAGATAGGAGAAATGCAAAACCCAAATATTCTTTAAGTGAGTCCTATTGGTTCAGATATTGACAACGCCAACCAACTTTGATGAGTTAAACAGATATTGACTCGATCAAACCCACACAAAGGTGGCACGCTGGTCCAATCTGACTGGTTCGGCTCAGGCCAGTTTAGTGAGGTTGGAAAGCAAAATTCCCACCGTAAAGAAAACTTTATACTAAACCGGAATTAAGCAACAAAAACAGAAACTCACAGAGGTTGTTTCAAAGCACAGTGAGGCCAATTGAAGCATGGCATGAAACAAGCATATTGGGCCTAACTTAAATGGCTGACACAACCATTTTACACCACAAACTGATGCATATATTGAAATAAAGGGTAGCGTGAACGTGCACAGGTTTCTATGTTTGATACCACAACCATTTATACTAGAAAAGAGACATATTCCACTATGAAATACCAAATGAAAATTACCTTGCAGAAGGTTCCATAAAGGCCCTTTGGGCATTTTTTCCCAGTGATAGTTCCATCGCTTCCATGACAACCTCCATCATCCCCAGCACCTCCACTAACAGAGATCAGCAAGAAATTAAATTTCCATTATTGAGTTCTTTTCATACTACGGCTTATTAAGAAAATAAAAGAAAAAACTATTCAAGTAACATTTGTTGAAAGATGAAAATTCTACACTCAACCATACTTATCCCAGTAGGCTTAAAAGAACAGTCTGTATGTAGTCTGACAAAAAATTAAAAGATAACATTTGAAAATTAAAAAAGAAAAGCAAGTTTGCAGATATTTTTAGTATAGATTAAGAGGACAACCAAATGACGGGTTTTTCGGTAAAAAGTTTTTTATTATTTATAATAAGTTATTATTCTGAAGATGGGATAATGAGAATATCCATACTTTTGTGACAATTTCAAGCTCTCGAGGTAAAGGATTTGCTAAGAAAACAATTCAAATCTAGAAACAATTTGTTAGCAAATATGGGGATGAGGTATGATATGCCAATTTCATAAGAAATGGAAGGCATGAACTATCATGTGCAATAACCCCATCAGAATCATGTAGACAAAAAATAAGATTGAAACCTAAAAGCAGATGTCAACATGATCTTCTCTTTCATCATAAAGACTATCATTCTATAAATGCTCAATCAACTAAAATACTTTGTTTGATCAGAAATATTTTCTTCTTCTTCTTCTTCTTCTTCTTTTTTTTTAATTTATAATAAATTCGGTAATTTACTTTTATTTTCTGCTTGGGAGAAAGATTGTCACTGTATTTGATACTCGTGTTCTATCTTGTATCATCTTGCCCCTACCAGGGAAAGTTCCTTGGTCAAATACGTAAACTCTTCTTTTATACTAGCAAGTTGGTGTCGAAGCAGTAGTAGAAAGGGTGCTCTATTTGTTTTGGTAAACTCAGACTGTTACCATTAGTAATTAGCAACCTAATCAAATTGATAGTAATAGCTAAGGTGCTAGTGATAGTCTTCAGAACAGAAAACCAGGTAAATGTCAAATTCAATGCATACTCTTAGCCATTTAATTCCCATGACCAAGGGTAATGATGGAAATAAAAAACTGAGAAACTACAATATCAGACAAACTTTTTTATGTTTTATTATTATGAAAATCAGTAACGTGATTGAATGGTTGAATAAGCCTCTTTGAGGAAAGTATTCTCTTTATTGCAATTGTATAAGGAGTTTCTGCATTTTATGAAAGTCCCCAGAGCATCTGGCATTCAAAATCATGCACAACAATTGTGTAAGGAAGTGATAGTGTATCAAGAAAATGTTTTACAAATATATTTGACCAAAAAGCTAGAAAACTCATCTTAATGTGTTGATTCCCCATATCCAAAAAGGATATTCAAAGAACTGATAGCAGCACAATCTTAGATTTATGAAAATTATAGACACCAAATCATACCTGCTGTTAATGGAGCCACTTATACTAGCAACCGGAACATATTCATCCTCAAAATCTAGCTTAGACCAATGAAAATGAACTCTTCCACCCCCACCCCCACCTCCACCAAGAGGACCACCTTTGCCCCCAGCAACAGATAAAGATGAATTCTGTGCAAGTAATCCAAGCTCTTGAAGGAAATTAGGATTGTCCCACCTGAACCTCCGCCAAGTCCGCCAATCAAAGTACCATTACCATTTCTAGCTGCTTTATGAAAGCTTTGACCATCAGCACTCAATGTTCCAAAGACATCAAGCTTTAAGAGTGGCCACTGGATGGATCCCATCACTAACCAGCATGAAATTGGGTGTAAGTATGACCCAAGTATAATGTCAAATATATTTAAATTAGTAATTCATAGTTGCAGCCACTTGGTTTTTGTTCATCAGCAGTACAACACCCAATTGCATGTCACTAGAAAACATTGTTCCCAGTAAAGGGGGTTCTGGAAGAGCATAAATTTGACATTTTTATATTAAGCAACTTAGAAAGTTTAATAAGGTTACGCTTACCTGTACAAGACTTTTATTATTGGAGTTGAATATTTCCCGTAGTTAATGGTTTCTAAAACAACTGTCTTCCTTTTTCTTTTTCCAGTGCAAGAATAAAGGGTGGTTTTGAAATTGCTTAGTTACAAAGTTTGCTGGTTTACTACTATTGCCAAAAACTTAAGTGCAGCATTGTGGGCCAACAATAATTTTATATTCTAACACTCCCCTCACATATAGGCGTCTTTCCACAACACCTGAGCCCAACATGTGAAGTTCATTCTGTGTTGGGAGGTTGCAATAGCAGTGAGTTGAAGTCAAGATTTCATGACACTATGAAAAAGTTTGCTGGTTTACCACTATTCTCAAAATTTAAGCCATAGATGTGTGCCAACAATTTTTTATATGTTCGAAAACTTACCAAGCATTCCCCCTCCAACCACATTCCCATATGACGGACTGGGACCCTCAGCTCCACTCCCCAATTCACATGGGAGATCAGCATTGCCATATTCATTACCACCATTGCACACCCTTCCATTAAAGTATCCAGAGCCCCCCCTTCCCCCGTGTCCAGCACCACTACCAGCTCCATTTGAAAAGTTTCCACTTCCAATACCTTTACTGCAACCTGAAAATAGATGGTTTTGATTTAATCAAATGCGTAACACATTTCACATCTTAGCTCTAGAATAACCTCCTTTACCTAGTTCTGATGCAGTGATCAGGCCATTATTATCTACAATAATAGTCCTCGCCCTGTGGATGTGAATTACACTTCCCTTCACGACACCATCAACAAGAAGGTCCTCAACACGACAAATCTGCAAAATGTGAAACACAAATATACTTTGAACAACAATAACGGTGAACCCACAAGTTGATACTTCTATGGGTAATCAACCGGTCAGAAAGAGTTGATTTCAATCAAGAGTTGAAGCCACAAATTGAAGAAAGAAACCAACATAAAAGAAAGTTTTGGTAGTGGTAAAACTCATGATCAGCATCCAGACCAGAAATGGAAGTCCAGGCAAAGTTGGACCAGTCTCCTGCTTTATAGTTATCAAAAGAAAAAAGAAAAATTGAAATGGGAATAGCTCTTGCAGGTTGTCCAACTGTATACAATTTGGAAAAGCCACACAAAATAACATTATAATTTAGATTATGAAACCCATGAAACTTAACATACTAATAAGATAAGCCAACAGGAAGGTTAGATTCCAAGTAGAACTAATTTTCTATGATAGCTATCTAATTGACTAGAAGTCTAATTTGACAAAAGAGAAAAACAAAAACAAAATTTACTAGAAGTCTACGGCATACATAAAATAAAGACTTCGTACCTTACACATTAAAAATAAATCATGCTTAAGAAAATAATTAAAATTACAATAAAGCAGGTATTCTGTTCCAATATGCTTTAGCATCTCTCCATAAATCTCTAATAAAATTCTTAATCTTACTTGAAGTGAAAAGGAGAGTGTATAATTAACATGGCAATCATCCGGTGGAGTAATCAAATCCAATGGACATGCTTGACTCTCACAAAGGGATTTTGTTACCCTACAAAATTGAATTCACACAAAAAAAAACGTCAAAAAGTCAAAAAAATTCTCAGGGAAGAAAACACAAGCACAGAGGAACAAGACCCTAAACTTCATACTCACACGTTTCTGCTAGCATCATCATCCAATGGAGCCTGAAGTAAAGAACCAGCACCAACCTGTTGTAAGCAGTATGAAAACTTGTAAAGCAGTTTGTCCAAATGGAATTCTACAGTTTCACTACCATAAAAAGGAAATGCAGGGCAAAGTAACAGCAGAATAGGTTACAAATAGATCCATTTTGGCCAGAATTAAAGGAAAAAAACTGAGCCACCAGAAAGAAACATACAATAGTTACTGATAGCCGAAATGTCACATTCCAAAAACATATAAACAAAAACTTCTCGGGTAGTTTAGAATTGTATAAAAATTTAAACGCACTAGTGGAATCAGTCACTATGGTAGTTGTATGTTCTGAAAATGTCATGCAATGCTATCAGAAGACAAAAGATAAGATGTGATGATGAAATGATGACAACAAAGAAATAATGTGTAAGTATAATTTTTTCATAGTTGTCAAAAACCCATGGGCAAACAGGATTTATTTTTCAAATCTATGAGCTCTTGCTATTTTCAAATCAGCATTGAGGCAATTAGAAATAAATTTTCTTTTTCAAAAGAAACGAACTTTTATTGACGAAAACTAAAAGGATACAGCAGAAGTGGCCAAGAAGGTGACAGAACAAAACAGCTAGAACATCTAACACTACAAGAGAGACAAACGCTTACAGTGATGTTATAAAAGAGAGACAAGGAGAGCCTCTGGGCTTTTATTGCATCACCATGACCAGTCAACTTCAGTAGTCCCTGGCCATATACACCCAAGTTTGTATTTGAACTAATGACAGAGTTTTGCTGCAAAAACACAACATATCAACTCCGCTTTTCAACTACCAAGAACAGGTGAAAGGTTTAAAATACAATGAGTACTAAATATAAATAAGGATGAGGTTCAGACCATCATACCCTCAGAACAATCAGATTCCTGACTTCAAGGACTGAAGCAGTAACAATGGGATTTCCACCACCATCTATTTGAATTTTGGAGTTCCACATGAGTAACATCTTGACAGCAACTCTAAATGCACCAAAAACCTTCATATATATTAAGATACCTTTTTTAGACTCTTTACAGAAAACAACAGAAACTTCAGAGCCTGGAATTAGAATTCTACAAAGATCCCACAGCATCAACCCGCCAAGTTATTTTATATCAAAGTAGCACTAAATTCTTGAACAAAAAGAAAAGCAAAGAAGAAATGGTAAACTCTCAATTAGTTCATTAATAGCACTCTTGAGTAAGCTTATACCACAGGCAAACATGATTATTCAATAGCTCCAGGAAGATATGCCGATTTCAAACAGAAAAATCTAATGAAACAACGTAGAACAACCACCTAGAACAGGTTTAACCTACGACTAGCAAGAGGAAGTTGGATCCCTCATCGAGGAAATCCCTAGGGTAATCCTATTGCTTTTGACTTTCTTGGTTAGGTACCATAAAAGAGTTTATGTTGGTGAAATTTTGAAGAACCACAAAAAAGTTTGAACTTGAGTTCAGCCTTGAAATGTATGTGTGTGATCCTCATCTTTCCCAAGACGCTTGCACTTTGGTTCAAGCGCATCCATAATTATTCAGTTCAAGCTTGATTGAGATTTGATGAAACCAAGCTCAAACAAGTTAGACAATGACTGTCTCACCTTTCTTGGCTTGATTGCATCAAGGGTTTAGACAATTGCTTGGACTAAGAACATTGATAAATAGAAAAGAAAATGAAATGCTCTGATAGCTGCTTGCCTTTATGATGGAATCACTCATCAGAAGTTCTTCAGCAACAAGCTCAAATTCTGAAATTGGATACTCAGACAATCCAAAGATGATGCTGCCCCCACGGTATAGACTAATTTGGCCTCTCACCTTCACAATCAAAGGGGATGCACACCAAAATAAGTGCATGTATCTTCTGGATAGAGCATACAAAATGAAGGAATTCACTTAAAGAAATAAAAAAGATAAAACATGTAATACTTGTAAATCCATCACTTCTTGACCAATTCTATGGTAGTGCCACGGTACTTCTAATATGACAGAAACATATCCCATGGTAAGAAAGGACTGTTTTTCAAGTTCTTAGTTCCAAATTTTAAATGTCTACAAAATGAAGCACTTTTATGTTTAGAAAGGACAATGTATAAGATAACCAAAATACGAGTGTTTTCAAAACCTCTTCAATACCTATTGCAACTTAGTCTTAAACACCCCACACCCTGTGTCCAACTTCATTGAATCAGGCCCATTGTCCCCTTCACATAATTTCAATCAACCCCTATAGTTTTAGTTCCCCAAGGCCACATTAAGCACTGTTCCCCACAGTTTTAAGTTCTCTATGCATCCATGGAAGCACTGCTGTGCTAGGAGCTTAGCCTTAGATAATGGACCCAACTAGCAGGTTTAGGAAATACTATAAGTCTATAACTCCACAAAGAGGTCCCCAGAAAAACACAAAGGTACCTAAATTATATCATCTCCCTAAAAGTATCTTTCAACTTTAGATCAAGTACCATTTTCCTACAATATAAGTTAAAACTTGTGTAAATATCTACAAGTGCAAAAGATAGGCAACCTTTCCATTTAAGTAGGATTGAACCTCGGAACTTCCCCTTCATCCTTAATCTTGAGACGAAGTACATTAGGCCCCAAAAGCCATTGAAGGTCAATAATAGCAATGGAAAATATTTCCTAACTTCATTCCTACTTGCAAACTTGATCAACAATAGCTAGACACACTCACCTACAAAGGACGGATACTCCAAAAAAGTTAGATATGGAGTATCAGGTACAAATACACCTCCAATATGGCTGTATACACACCTGATATTCCAAAATACATATCCGCTGGCTTCTTGGAAAGTTTTGACTTTGGGATATGGTAACGATATGCGACTGATACAATGTGGATACGCCTAGGATACAAGGTAGGAGTATTTTTGGAAAATTATTAAAGAAATAAGGGTCTGTAATTTAAACATAATAATAATAACAATAATTAAGGGTCGGTACAAGGAAAAAAACATAAATATAAATAAGAGCTGGGGCAAAAACTTCATTCAAGTGCATTATTATCAATAAATGTATAAGGGCTCACACTATAGAGTGAGCATGATGCATGAACAATGGAATGGAATCAATAGATATTACTGTTATCTTTCCAAGGCATATAAAATACATATTTATATGTGCATTAATTAATTCTTGTATCCTTTACGTATCTGTATACTATTATTTAGAGATTTTTCATACAGCCGTATGCTATCATATCTTGTTTTCATGTTCGTATAACTGAAACATACAACACACACATATTAAACCTTAAAACTCACCATTCATCTCTGTTATCCAGATAGAGGTGATATTAGGACCAAAGGCCATTGAAGTCAACAGTAACATAATTAAGGGAATGGAGCCATTCTTACGATTAGTTAAGTTGTTGCAAAGATGCTGTAAAATTGCAGCACCATTTTGTATACCTAAACAAGTTCCCAGAAAAGTACAATGTAACAGGAATGCGGTTGGATTCTTCTTTGGTTGATCAATAATATATTTCATTAAATTCTTCTACATATCCATTTTTTCTCTCTACTTTCTTCCTTGAAAACCTAGGGAATATTACTATTCAACATTCATAAATTATCAACAGCAAGGCTACACGAAATGCAGAAAATAGTTTCCCACAGGATGCCTAGGAAAGAAAAAAGAAACAAATGGAAAACTTCATTTGAAATGCAGTAGTGTCCTGATTGGCATTTAAGATGACAAAACAGGTGCCATAATCAAGTCCATACAACAGGGGAGATCCCACAATTAAATGTTATGAAGCCACATTTTTTGCAAAATATATTTGTCCAACCATGGCAAAAAGATTCTTTGCAGAAGTATAGAAATCAACTCATTAAAAATAATTAATTACTTGAGAAGACTAAATTTGCCAACCTGAACTCTGGTCCAAAGAAGTGGAACCAACACTTTTGCATTATTCTCCACAAAAACATGTGACCATAACGGGCTGGTAGGAAAGTCGAGCAAAGGGGTTTCAGTTTCTGTTGTGATATTGTCATTTCCAACCCTTAAACTAAGTAAATCTGCATTAAAGTACGTGCCAGCAGCTCCAGCATTCCCAGGACAACCGATACTCAAACCACCTGACATAATAAAACCATATTAATTTCAAAGCTCCATTTTTCTAGAATAGCTTTGCAAAAGTACAGGCATGTTTCTAACAGAAAGAAACATATTCCAAGAAATATAGTCCAAGACTGCAGACAAAAAAAAATTAATCGATAAGTTGAAAATGTAAACGTAAACCTGCATTTATAAGTGTATATACTACGTGCATGGGAACTGATAACATTAGACTCAAAAAGATATATAGCAATAATCAGCTTAACACAGATGTAACATAAGAACCATTAGATAAATATATTTAAGACTCTAACATAAGAACCAAATATATATCAAATTCAAAAATTGTTGCTACAACTACTAGATACAGATGTGTAATCAGTACAAACCATGCACAGTGACTTTTACATCTTCTTGTATGCTGTAACAATCAAGTGATAACCTTCCACCGCCACCTCCACCCCATCCTCTTCCACCAGCAGCACTTATGGTACCATATCCCTTCCTATGTCACAGGACAAAATTCAAGCAATTGAAGAAACTCAGAGAAGTTCTTTTAGTTTGATTACAATCTTCAAAGTAATTAAATGCATAAAAGTTTCAATTATTTATCCACCAATTTTCTCAAGGAAAAAAAATGCAAGATTCACCATAAGAAGAAAGAATGTTAATCCCATAAGGTACTGATGAACTGCTCATTGATTTGGAAACTGATATAACTTTAAACTGAAGGTGAAGTGTATGATAAATATGACAAACAATTTCTTCAGTATTAATGTAGCTCTATATGAATGCCAATCGATTAGCATTTTCAGCTGTGTTCAACCTGTTGAGTGAAAGGTATGCAGGCTTTGGAGGTAGGAAGAGGGCTAAGGTATTATGGGGCTGAGGAGTTTTCAAATTTGGTGATTTGGATGTAAGGGAACAGAACAACTTTTGAAGGCAGAGGTGGAAGAGGTGTGGTCATACTTATGGTCTTTTTCTAAGCACTTTATGATGTTCCCCTTAGTATAATTCACCTTGATTGGGCAGGATTTTTTTATTGAGTGTGGCTTTGTTTTATGCTTCTTGGTTTCTCTTTCCTAGGTCAACTATTGTCCTCCTTTTGCCATTGTGTTATTTTTCATATGAACTTTCTTTTCCCACTGAGGAAAAAAAGGCACCAAGCGCCTGAACTGGTTTGTACATCACCCACTCCCTAAAGAAAGTATAAGCATAATATCAAATTAAGAAGTATGTACTCACAACTTTACAGCATGTACAGAAATACTTCCACCAGATCCTCCTCCGCCAGTTGTCCCACCATCCCCCCCTTCTGCAGTTACAGACCCATTCATATACAGCATATCCTTCACTTGAAGCTTGACACGTCCTCCACCATTCCCTCCAAATGGAATTTTAGTAGATAAGCCCCTACCCTTACTCCCATAACTCCACGGCTCGGACAATGTTGACCACGTATAAACATCACCACCCCAAAAACTTGACTGATTATTTTTCAAGCAGGAAGCACCTCGGCCACCATGCCCTCCACCACCTCCATCATAGCCCACTGGAGTTCCACTAGTTTGAGAAGGCGGTAATCCACCCAAAGATGTTGTATTTATAGAAGAATTATATTCCATAGTCAGATTGGCAGCAGAAAAAACTACAGAACCAGCAACTATTGCAGCAAATTGACCAATTTTAACATTTCCTGACATATTAAATGTAATCATGCAGCCTTCAATTGGACAGACAATTGATACATGAGGGAGAATCTCCAGGTTTCCAGTACCATATATGTAAAGATCAGAACTGAAATTCAAGTTTGAGTTTAACAAGCATGTAGTATTGAATGATCCAACACCTTCCAGGTCCTCACAAGATACAGAATCATTTAACAGGGATGATAACTTTGCGACTTTATAAGTTGAGTTGCTTCTCTGAAAACCTTCTATTATATCTGAGCTGACATTTTGCAACCAGTCTTCTGAACCATTGGCTGTGCTTCTGTACTGCCCTGAAGTAAGAGAAAGGGCAGATATCCAAACATGCCCCGCCAGAATGCAACACCAAAGGTGCCATTTCATTTGTGAAGGAGGCATTACCACTCAGAGTGACAGAATACTAACGTTTCTGTCATATGCATCTAGATTGAATATAAATCTAACTTTTCAAGCCAGCCTCAGGAGGCAGTAAAGTAGCACACTTTTGACTGGAACATCAGGTTCATCACATCATCTTCAGGAACATTGCCACTTCTACTGTGCATTAACATTGACTATTGTCCTGCAACTATGACCATTAAGTTAAATATGACCTTGGAATCAAGGAATGTAAAAATAGAATAAAATAAACAGCGGAACTTCAAATATATATTTTTCCCTCTTGTTTATTGGATAATAATCCAGTCCAAACTGAGTTGGTCAAAGTGCATATGACCGACATTGCAATTGTCATGTTTAAACCTATATTTCCACTCACCCCTACTGCGTAACTCATCATTATTCTTTGTTATCTGTATTTTCATATTTTACTGCTACAGAATCACAGCTTCACTGTGTATGATCTACCTGCCACACCATTTGCATTGTTTGAAACAAGCAATTCTGTTCAGCAGAATCCCCTAACAACGCTAGACGTGTGTTATTTTGTTCATAGAGAGCTGTCCCTGAAGCCTAAAGAACTGATGTAAATAGGAAACTGGATACTCTTCTTACAGAGGAAGTAAGGGACTGATGATACTCCAGTCACCATTGTAGTCTAGATTTTTAAGGGCAAACCAACAGAAAGCCTATAGGATTATAGTTTAGAAATTGATATCTCAAATTATATTGATCATGGTTGACCAGTCTCTTTTATAATACACTATCAGTGACTCTCAACATACATTAATCACAAACTATTTTTAGTATTTCTATAACATTGAATTTTTCTACCCAAAAAAAAAACCATTTCTGTCTTTTCTGATATTTCTAAGTAATCCTTCAGTATCCCAACTCCCTACTTGGTACATAATAGATACTAAAAAATAAATATAAAAAAACTAAGAAGACTCTTTGACCATTGATTAAAGTCCTAAGTGCTTCGCATAAAAAACACTACTGCTTAATGCAATGACTGAGAGTAATTCTTGACTAAATTTACATCTTTCCTAAAACACATATATAGTTTTAATTACGTACAAATGCATTAGTTACAGTTACAGCACATTTCACCACGTTGGTTATGTTCAACCGCACTGGATAAACACTTTGCATAGTCATACTATAAGAGAAAAATCCTAGAATGTTATACTGCCACTACATTCAATGCTTCTTTTTAAGCATTTTCCGAATCCCATCTTTTCCAAGATATCAACCCAAATTCAATATCCAGATACCAATCTTTCCAATTAATCCCGCACCACAATTACAAACTTCAATTTCATTGCCCAAAAAAGCATTTCTTAAACTAAAATAAAACCATCATGGTGCTAAACAAACACTCACTCATGCAAGAAGCACACACACACACACAAGCATTCAAAGCAACTGAAAACAGAAAGGCTTTCGACGATCCGTCGTTTCGGTTTCTGAAGTCGCATTTCTAACAAAGAAAATCCAGAAAAAATCAACAAAATCTCTGTCACTATTGCCAAATACCAGCACGCCAAAATTCACAACAACAAAAAATTCCAACAAACGTAACTGCCACTGCAAAATTAAAAATTCCAAATTCAACACAATCGTTAAGCTAATGGCATGGAAAGTGTACCGTTTGGCAAGAGAGAAAACAGCAGAGGAAAATTCCACTGAATCAATTCAAAAGGAAGCTTCCGCTTTTTCTGTCTATCTGTGCGAGTCAGAAAATGGTATGTGCTTTGTCTCCTGGCTTTGCTTTTACTATTAAATTCTTTGCTTTAACTTTTCGGTCTTGAGTGGCAGAGTGACTGAGTGAGTGAGTGCGAGAAAAGTCTCTGACGAGTCCAAGTCTCTCGAAGCTACGTCGTTTTCGATGAGCTGTACTTCGTAACAGATTTAGGCGTCTTTTCAGGGTGCTCATAATTATCTCTGTTTTAATTTTTAATTATAACTTAAATAGTAATTTATCCCTTTAGCTACAATTGATTTGATAGTAACTTCATTAAAACTTAAATAGTAATTCTCTTGAAAAGACAAGATTCTTCCACCAAGCTAATTTTGAATTTATCCCTTTGTCTGATTTTCAATATTTAATTTGATTCAATCGTTTGTCAATTTTGATCTTTGGGCTTAAGTTCAATGGGGGTAGGTTTTCTAGAGGGAGATGTCCATTGGTTTGTCTTTTTTTGTTTCTTAACAAGAAAGCAAGTGATTAAAAAACACAAAATAGAAATTTACTATCGCTATCTCTCAATTCTTTTTTAACTTCTAAAGTGATCGGATTTGATTGGAAAATTTATAATCCAATCTATATTTGATCGGGTGTGGATTGATGAAATTGTATTGATTTCGAACGGATATACACCCCTAGAAAGTTCTAATCCTCTCCTTTCTTTCAAACCCATCACAATCTTTTACGCGATTTAAATCACCGGCGAAAATTTAGAGAAGGATATTATGTAAATGAAAAGATATGTTATTTCCCCAAAATTAAACTAATTTTTATGTGCAACTAGCTCAATTGGTTGAGCTCTTCCACCTTCACCCATGTGGGTAGAGTTTCAAAACCCCCAGACACCCAATGAATATTTGTGTAAACCCCCTACCCCAATCGTATGTACAAAAAAATAAAATAAAATACCTAATTTTCAATTTTTTGTTTGTTTTGTTTTTGTATAATTACATACTAGCCTCTCCGCACATACTTCCACGCATACGAGAGGCTTTTTAAAAAAAAATTAAAATTAAAATTTATTTTAGAATAAAAAAAGATAATGGGTGTTGTGTTCCATAAAAATAGGATCAATTATCTAATTATTCTTTTTAAAAAATAAATTTAATATGAAAAAGTGTGAATTTACCATATTATACTCATTTAATTAATAATTTCAATTCTTAATGTTTGCATTAACCAATGGCATTTTCAGGTATTTTGAATGTTTCACCATTCTTTGTTTTTTGCTTTATATGTATATATTATTTATGATCCTGAGCCTCCACATTTAGCCACTATGAATTTACCAGCATTTCACAAGGTCTTAACTATTCTAATGATCTAACGACTCAAGATATGACATATCAATTTTTAACTTTTGGCACATATCTATTTAATTAACTCAAACTTAACACCGTTAAGTCTAAATAAATTTTAAAATAATAAAATAAAGAACAAACCATAAACTTATCAACAGCCACTGATGACACACCACAACCCACCCCACCCCACTCACGGCAACCCCCTTCCCTCCTCACATCCAACCTTCATTGTTTTTTTTAAGTAAATTTAGGTTTTAGCCAAAAAAAAATTTCACTTTTGGAAAAAGCCAAAACTTTTTCAAAAAGACAGAAAAACCTCTCAACTTTCAAATCAAAGACATGCAATGTAAAGGATTCCTTAGGAAATCCAAAAATAAATAAAGGAAATTTTGTCCATTTTGGCTTCTTTTACAAAATTTCTCTCTCCTTTGTGTTTTTCCAAAGTCTCCCTTGTTTTTAATATCTTCCTTTCTCAACCACAAGGTGGGGTGCGGTTGGCAAACTGTCACCTCGAGCTGACGAGCTACTTGGTGCCTTAATGGCAAGAGTTCGAAACCCGTTGAAAGCATTTTGTGGCCAGGAAAAAGCTGAACCTTGAGCGGGGATTAATCAACTAAACTGTTTTTGCATAATATTAATGCAATAAAAAGCAAGAACTAGGTCTTATCATGGTGGCCTTCTACCCACTTAACCTAAATCAAATTACCTAACACTCATAAACATTTATGAAGCATCTCCACCCATAAATTTTTGGAATATTTCTAAGTTTGAGTTAATTATAAGTTTGAGTTTGTGTGTGGGGTGGGGGTGATGTTGCTGATATCTATCTAGTTCTAAATATCCTTGAAATTCTTCCATTTTTTACCATTGGTTCTAAACAAACCCCACCAAACAATAGAAGCTAAATTTTAAAAAAGGGAAGGAGTTAAGTTCTAAAGTCATTTTAGTTCCGGTATAAAAAAAAATATAATATTCCATAGGTTTAGGGTTTTTTAGTTGTTGTTTATTTATTTATTTAGACTTAACGGTGTTAAGTTGGAGTTAATTAAATAAATAGGTGTCAAAATTTAAAATTTGACATGTCATATCTTGAGTTGTTAGATTATTAGAATGGTTAAGATATTGTGAAATGCAGGTAAATGCATAATAGGTAAATGTAGAGGCTCGGGACCATATGATTGAGCTTAAATGGTGAAGACACCTTTTCAACCATATCAATACGGTATGGGAGATTCGAACTAATGCATCTTCCAAGTTTGGAAAGTGCAAAATGGTCCCTGGACTAAGACCAAGCTTTACTTTTCGTCCCTCATATTGCTAAATTGTTACGGTGGTACTTTAATTATGCCTCTACTTTCAAAAATCATCCTTTTCGTCATCTCAGTCAACTTTTCCATTAAAAATGAGGGCATATTTGTCTTTCATTAATTTTAAATTGATTAAAATGTTGAAATTAAAAATAAAATTAAAAAAACTCTCTCACCCCACTAATTTCTTCTCCCCCCATTCCCCATGACTACCATCCGCCGCCATGAATCCAGAACCCTAGCAAATACAAGAAAGGGAAAAAAATTAATCCACTTAGGCTTTTTTTTTAAAATTTATTTTCTTTCCTTTGTTGTTTGGTTTTGTTGGAGAGACTTGGAGCCAAGATTCCACATCTAAAGGAGAAATTGGTAGGGTCTGATGTGGGTTATTGGGTGAGAGAAGAAATTGAGAGAGAGAGAGAGAGAGATAGATACATATATATATATATATGATATTTATTTTTTAAATTTGTGTGAAAATACATTTTTGTCCATACCAAGTAGGACTTGTCAATGCCATGTCATCATTTTTAACAGAAAAGTTGACTGAGTTGACAGAAATGATAATTTCTAAAAGTGGAGGCATAATTAAAGTACCATCGTAACAATTTAGCAATATGAGTGATGAAAAGTAAAGTTTGGTCTTAATCCAAAGACCATTGCTACAATTTATTCATTTGTCAACAAACAACCTCCAAACAATTAAAATCAAATACTCAAGGACTTGTGTTTTATTCCCCTAAGACGTGTGTTTGATTCCCCTAAGGCCCTCACTACAGAATGATTCCCTAAAAGAATTGGACAAGTCCAATAACGGCCCACTAGAAAAGGTCACCCTCAATCCCCCACTTTCTAGAAACTACACCAAAGAATAGGTCAGAAAAGGATAGAAGAAAAGGTCACTCGAAATTAAGTTCAAGTCTAAAACTTGGTCAAATTAATTGATGAAATCCAATGCAGCAATATGCAATTACAACATGCAAAGAGACCTTTGTCTCTCCAAAACATTCGCAATCAACCCAAAACATAGTCGATTTCGTCTATTTTCTGAAATTAAAATGAAATACAAGGACCAAAATTGTAATTTGGCGTTTTTTCAAGTTCAACAAGAGAGAATCTTGGGACAACAAAATATTTGACATCTAAAACCTACTACCATACCCCATCCATCAAATTTTAATCCACAATTGATCGTCCTCATTGATCAAGGCTCCCATTCTATTTTAACCTTGAATGGTAAATTGCTCTTACAAAAGAATAAGGGAAAATAAATAAAGGAAAATATATTGGAGAAAAACCTCAAGCATAGCATGCCAAATATATAAACCACTGCAGAATTTAAATAAAGCCAATTGCACAAGAAAACCAATATCACACTATTATATACCACCAGGGTTCTTTCTGCAAGCAGTACAAGCACTGAATAACACTTGCTTAAGATTTCATCATCGTCTATTTCAATAATAATGTAGAGTATAATTACATGTCAGGAGCTGAAAGGGTTAGGCGACTTTCCCCAGCACGCTGTACAAAAATTGTGGTAAACTGCTTCTTCTGTATGAATAATGGGTAATTTTCCCTGTCAGTCACATATATAGCGCCCCGCCTCTTTCATCGTTGTCCCAACCCTTTCGCCAAAAACCATGCCATGTAATGCTCTCATTTCACTGAACATTTTTTACCTTTCTTCAGAACAATACAAAACTCCAATCAGGTACTCGGGGTTATCCTTTTCTTTCTCAGCCCTGGATGTGCCGCTCTTGTTTGCTCAGACCCCATGCATGTTCATTTGCCCACTGTATGATATTATTCCAAATATCCAGAACATCAATTACGGGTTATGGAGATAACCACACTGATCTCAACCGGCAAATCTTCTGCACTTAGGGTAGATATCTTTGGGCACACAAGAGAGCACAAACCGAGTCGCTGAATGCAAAGACTATAACCCATCACAGCCATTATTCCCTACTGTCTCTTAACCATTGTAGTGGATTTTCTGATTTTGGGTGCTCTGACCCTGCTGAGGTGGCTGCTGCTGCTGCTGCTGTTGTGGGGCCTGCAAATTCATTGGCTGTGTGTTGTAATGGGCAAAAGGCTGAGAGTACAGAGAATTCATAAATCCCTGCAAATACGTTGACCAACTTGTCAACTATATGGCGAGGACAACCACCACTAAGCCAAGATATGACTTGAAAATGAAACAGAGGAGGCATGGCATGCAGTAAACATTTGACCATATACACAACCCACCAAACTCAGTCAAAGAAAAAAGTAAAAGGGCTTGCTAACTGCAGAGTAGCCAAATGTTTCTACATGCCATTTTGTTTATTTTGGAGTGATAATTCTCTATCAAACAGAATGAAGAAGAAACCTGAGACTGAAGTTGATTGGCATTGGCCACGCCATAGTGGTTCTGTGATGCATCATCCTGAGATGGGTCATTAAAGCCCACTTGAGTAAATAGACCTTGTGATCCGTGAGGCATGTAGTCCTGTTAGAAAAGCAGTTCAGAATTGCCTAAAGGATGATAAAAAATCAAAGACACAAAAAAATGGAAACTGGCAAACCTGAGACATGAAGTCATTTCCTGTACCAAATCGAGAATATCCAGCTTGAGAATTCTGGTTCATAAAGTTCCCTGGAAACCCACCTTGTGCGCCTTGAGTAACGTAATCAACAGCATATCCACTTTGAGAAGCCTGTAGAGCAAGCTAGCATTACGTCAATATAAAAAGCAATACAAGTGAAAACTAAGCTTCAGGCGACTCATACATTAAGATCGCTTTCCTAGTCCTGTAATTCAGTTATAGTTTTTTCAAGACAAGGCTAGTCCTGTAATTGCAAGTAGAGGTTTAATTAAAAACGTGCAACAGTATGTCCTGTTTTCCCCTTTTAACTCTATTAAACGTGAAACTATATAATAAGGGTTGTTAATGTAGAAGCTGGGCACATTTTGGAAAGAAAGAAGTGTTGATACAAATGGGGTAAGGGAAGTTCCGTTTCTATAGATAATCTCATCAAGTGAAATAACCTTTTTGTTATGTTTTTTATCACGATGGTGGAACTTGTTCCACGTAAAAACAATTCATAGAAAATGAAAACAAATTAAGTCTTTAATAAAAAAAAGTCTAACATTCTTCAACAAACCACTTAACAGACAGCCTAACAGTCTTATGGAAAGATGTTTAAAATAAGTCGAAAAGATACCTAAACCAAACCATGATAGTAAACAACTAAATCCTGAAGTTTCCAAAATCAAGACACCCTGTTGGCATACAAATAATATATGGCCCAGCATACAATAAAACCACAAAAAAGAAAAAAGCACCCCAACTTCATACCTGAGTGGAGAAGTCAGCAACATTATAAGGAACATGTGATCCCTGACTTTTAAAGTCATCACCCAAGAATTCCTGGTAACAGACGATGAAAAATGAAATTAAGAAGTCAATATCAAAGTAACAACTTAATCAAAAGATTTATATGTTTAGCACGAGAAAAACCTGAGACATGCCCGCCATGGAAAATCCATCACGAAATGATTGGCTTGGCCCTTGTGGCATCTGTTGCATACAATAAGGATAAGAATACATGCATCAAGTAGATGAAAGTACAAAATTGGGGAGAAATGGATACATAGAAAAAAGAAAGAACAATACGAACATTATTGACAAATCCAGGTTGAGATAATGGGCCACCCACAGATGGCTGGCTATTTGGATTTTCAAGGGCAGGAAAGTTGAATGTAGACCCCAGATTTCCAACGTTCTGCTGTGTGCCTTGTTGGTGAGGGAGGTGACTGCCAATTGGAGCACCTGCATTTCCACGCCCAGCCCCAAAACCTCGACTTCCAGGTTGAGGGACATGAGGAACAGCTCCAACTGGTCCATGCACAGCTCCACGAGTTGGAATAGCATATGGTTGAGAAAGGGGCCCCACCATGAAATGGTGAAAGAGGTGCCCGAGGCATTGGATATCCAGCAGGATGCACCCCAGGCTTATGTGCACCATTGGGTGGGCCAGGAGGTAAGTAAGAACCTGAATTTGGCATAAATGATAAATTAAGGATGCAAGAAAAAAAGAAGTTATTTTAGGGATAGGAGATGTTTATCAAATGGGTTTATTTTATTTACTTAATTACTATCATTTGAATTTAAAGGCTAATTATTTATTTTATTCTCATTGTGGGATTTAATTATTTTAATAATTCTTCATACACAAGAAACAAGCAACAACGTAGAGTTTGGGCTCATAATTAATTAAAAATTGCTCCTGCTACTCATCCTAGGGCCTTTGAGTATTGTCCAAGGACGTGCTGTAGAAGTTCCTACCATATCAAACTAACCCCAAGTTTTTATACTAAACAAATCCATAATATAAAAACTAAGTTGAACGTTGTCTTCAATTTCTTGTTCAGTTTTCTTGTCTCTTTCATCCCTACCACATCAATCATGTATAGTGGAACAGCAAAAGTATGAAAAGTATCAATTCCAGGAATTCCGGGAGAAAGAAGGAAAAAGGGAAAGATACTGGCATTAACATACCCCTACCACGAGTACTTCTTCTGTCCGCACTTTGGCCAGATGAAGCAATAGACCCATAACTATCATTTGGGATAACTCCAGGACCACCACCAAAGAAAAGCCGCCGGTCATTATAGATCTGTGTCAACATTAGTGCAAGTGTAACATGATTCCACATCAATTAGTGATTTCATAAATTAAGATCAAACTCCACCACAAATTGAACATATGTATGTACAGAAAAAAAAATTCTGTAAAAATAATGTGTGCCTGCTCTTGCTAAATGACATACCTTTTTGGGCTTTGGAAATTGAACCATACTCTGCTTCAGGTTATTTAGAGGCCCCTCAACCAAGCACTCGTGTTCCTATTGATGTATAAAATGTCATAAATACTATGCAATGCTGTGATCATCAATCCATATAACACAATCATTTTGATGAGCCAACATGACAAAGCCACAAAAAGGGAAAAGAAAAAAAAAGGTGAATCAACAATAAGAGGAAAGCCTAAACAAAATTTGTGAAATATCATTAACAAATATGCTCCCCAGAGCTGCACGAGTGTTAGTCACCTGCCATCAACATTCCCAAGCCGAGTTCTGGCTTGTGGAAAACATATTCTGTTCCTCAATCTTTTTCCTTGTTCCCTTTTTTATTTATTTTATTTTTTATACAGGAACCAGAACTTAATCAAGAAAAGTTGAAAGAATACAAATACATTGAACCAGAGGTCAACCTAAAAAGACTCTAGAGAAGATGAGAACAGAAAAGGCTTTTACTCAAAAAAGAAGAATAACCTTTTACTCTTATTCTATTAACTGGCAGTGGAGAAAAAAAACAAAGAAACAGGATAACACAAACCAAAAATAGCATAATTACAGAGATCAGGAAATACCTTGTAGTGTGTCAGTAGGCTATTCCACAGCGGCTGCTTACTTAAAACTTTAGGGTTTCCAAGAATGACAATACCATATCGAGCACGTGTTAGAGCAACATTGAGACGGCGAGGATCATTAAGGAATCCGATACCCTGAAAGAGAGGTGTATTAGCTAGGAACCAAAAAGCTATCATAATTTTTTCTCTTTTTTCTTTTTCAAATGAGAAACAGCTATTACAAATTATCTCAGAACCAAAATCTGGAAATCTTTGTTTTGTATAAAATTAATAATAATAATAATAATAATAATAATCTCAAAAGAACTATTGTTTGTCCCACAAAACTTGAACAGAGAAACATCTTTCATATTAACTTCTCTAGCATTCTGTTTAATCATGCTATACAATAATTACATGCAACGGAGTTGAGAAAACCTGTATAATGACTTTACTTTCTGCTAATTTCATAATTAATACTTTCCACATTAAGTGATTTCATGAACTCACCTGATGCTCATTACTCCTAACACATGAAAGGATGATATAATCTTTTTCTCTTCCTTGAAATGAATCCACACTTGCAACCTGTGACAATAAACAATGAAACAACATCGACAAAACACGGATAACTGCAACAGAATTCTACATTTGATGAGTCAGATAGATTACCTCAATTTCCTTATAAAGTTGCTGCCTGAGAGCACCATTTCTTGACATATAGTTCACAATATAAGCTCGTTGTCCCTCATATGGTGTTATCACCCCAATCTGTGAAATGCTGACATTATTAGATTAAAGCAACATGGACTCCAGATATAAATGCTAAAATCAAAAGGGCTATTATAGATTCACCTGACTAGGGACTACACCACTCCTCAAGAATGTTGTGACAATCTTTTCAACGTTAGCAGCCTCAGTTCTGTTCAGATAGGATGTTCCACTAGCACTTATCTCCTCTTGCCCCATCTATAACACGTGTATGAGTCCAAAACAAGTCACCAGAGAAACTAAAATTTTTAAAGAGTCGAAGGAAAAAAAGCAGCCGAAAACAAAACTTAACTTTGCTAACACAATTTTTCTAATGTTCCAATATACTGTACCTGTACATAAAAGAACAT
Source organism: Prunus armeniaca (assembly GCA_903112645.1). NCBI lineage: Eukaryota > Viridiplantae > Streptophyta > Magnoliopsida > Rosales > Rosaceae > Prunus > Prunus armeniaca. The sequence continues at coordinate 4,569,358 of CAEKDK010000005.1, read as the reverse complement.
AGGACGATTGGGAACTGGCCAAGGAAAATCAATGCCTGATGATTGCCTTTCATTGATGGTCACTCCATTTTGAAGTGTGCCCTCGTAGAAGCTGTTAGATGGAAACTCTGACAAGGCTGGATGCATTCTGTATTGAACCTAAAATTTGAAATCACAAAACTTAACATATACTCCCAGAGTCATACATGCACTAACAATTTCACTGCGGGATGAAATACAAGAAATTTCATAAAGCAGACAACGGGAAAATATATTATTATAATTTAAAAATTATTCTTTTTGGAAGACTGATTTTACACCATCTTAACGGTACACAAATAGTTGAGCTAAGTAACTTTGCTTTTGACTCAAATGCAAGATTGATAGGAATTTTTTCTTTTTAAATAACATTTTTATATCTGATAAAATTTAAAAGGAGAGTGCCAGTCTAATTTACCGGATGAGAGAGAGTTTGTGATTTGCTTACAGAAGTAATGAAAATAATGTGGAAAAAAAAAATACTGGTAACTAAGCTTCCAAAACCTTGAAGAATATGAGTCAAGGGCAACTACAGAACCACAATAATCTTTCCAATACCGAGAAAATATGTGCAACTTTGTCAACTCAACCTAATACTAAATTGAATGTTCAGTGTTGTGATGTTAAGAGAAATGAGTAATATCTTCTCCGTTGCTGAATGGTTATAAAGAACTCAAATTTCATGCATGACCAACCAACAGATGCTCATAAAATAAAAATCCAAGTACATGTAGACTATCACTGGTACTATACACAGCTACACAGGTATCGAGGCTGGAATAAAAGGTGACAAACCTGCAATCTAATTGGTTTCACACCAAGTAAAACGAGGCGTTCAAAAAGAGACTGGGCAAGCCCAGCACGAGCTGCTTTCTTGCACATAATGACTGGACCAAGCTGGCAGTGATCACCAACAAGAACAACCTAACATGGAAATTCTCATAAGTTTGCTGACCATGCACCAAATTGTTAAAAGATCAAGCTCTCAATTAAAATTCATTTACATGAAAAAAAAAATTTATCTCAAAGTACCTGCTTCGCCCCAAGAACCAAAGGAATAAGGCATTCAGGTTCTGTTGCCTGAGTAGACTCATCAATCAGTACCTAAAAGCAAAGGATAGAATTGTGTAAGCTTATTTTAATTGTAAATGATGGTAACGAACTGTCTATGTATGACGTATTTCAACCTGACGGAACCTAAAATTTGCCAATCGAGGATCTCCAGCGCCAACGCATGTGCAACAAATGACATCAGCGCTCTGAGAAATCTCCCTCTCGGTTGCCCGCTTCAGTGCCTTATATTTCTTCTCATCACTACTAGACAATTCTCCTGTAAAAATTTCAAGGAAGTAATTAGCATCAAGTTGAATAAACATACATATAAGTTCATAGAACTACATTTACTTAAAAACTAATTGCAAGTAATACCGGGACAAATACAGAACAATCAAGACCAGCGTTTCAAGGCAACAAACGGATAGTTTCATGCAGTAAATTGATTCAATGTGATAATCATAGCAAAAATAATAAAAGATGTCAATCGATAAAATCAAATTCATTTTTACCTACACGCAAGGGTAGTTGTGTAACAGAATACACATATCTTTCTAAGTCATGCTTGGACTAACAAATAACATACAAAAAGGCATTTAAAAAGCCGGAGCAATTGGGGACGGGGGGAGAGAGAGAGAGAGAGACCTTGCTCATCCTTCAATTGTTGTAACTTGTGAAGTTCACTCTTTTCTGACGTGTCAAGATGACGAACCTGCAATTATCAGTCAGTAAGCGTCTTGTTAAAAAAACAAACATAAAAAATAAAAATAAAAAACAAAATGTGACAAATTATTATGAAGCCAACAAGTCAAAACAAACCTGGTAGTGGAGGGTTAAATGCTCAACAGGAGAACTTACAGCTTCCCTTGATTTCGCACAAAGTCTAACAACCTTAAATCCAAGGGAAAGAAAAAAATATTAGAAAATTCATAAAACACATTTCAACCATAAAGATATAATATTATAAATCATATGGTGCAATATTTGATGCAGGAAAGGGAGTTTAGGCACTCATTTTCAGATTTCCTGTGACTGGTATTCTTTGACACAGATTTTATTAAAATATGAAAGCAACCATGGCATAAACAGTGGACATGGGATCCATTATAGAGTGCCAAAGGCACCTAAAAGAGCCATCTAGGATTCTAAAAAGAAAACAACTGTACAACCCAACAACCAAACCAACATCTAACCCAGGTAAACAAGAAAAACAAAGACACAGAAGTACTCTAATCCAACAAATTATCAGAGAAAAGAATCCAATTATATGTCTACATAAGTACACAACCAGAAACATATTCAATACAAGAAGAGCCACAAAAACAAAGGGGATAGAGTTGGTATATTAGCAGGCAAAGAACTGGTCCTCTACCTTCAACCCAGTTGCACTTATCTTCTCAGCTAGTTGGTCTACAGCCACATTACTAGGAGCACAAACCAAAACCTAGAAGAAGAAATTATGAGGGAAATAAAAAACAGAGAGAGAGAGAGATGAGTATGTATTTGTGTGGGTGAGAAAAAGAGGAAATGAAGGATGTTAGGGAATTTACCTGTCCCTGGCCTTGTTTAGCCATGTGATACACAATTGCTGCAGAAGTAACAGTTTTTCCTGTGCCAGGTGGACCCTGAATCAAACTTATAGGCTTCTGGAGGACACTCTTCACAGCAAAAACCTATCAATAAAGATATGTAAGACACTTGGAAAAGACCAAGTACATGTACAACAAAGATTCCTGAAAAGGTCCTACAAATTGATATTATGCGATATTTAGGAAGGAGACATTTATGATGAGAAAAATAATGTATAAAAGCAATGTACAGAACCCTACAGTAAAGTCTGTCGATGTATCAAGCATGCTACACAACATAGTATTGACAAGTCCTAGAGGATCTCAGACTCAAAAATAATCAACATAAAAGTGAAAGTCAATGAGACCCAAAATTTCTCTATGCACAAAGCTACACACACAAATTGCTACCAATTGGACTGAGAGGAGGAATGCAAAACCAGGACATACAAAGGACCATTTTAGTGAAACACCGCAATTCAGATATAACATAAGAAGTGTGATTCTAATAGGTAATACATCTATAATGTTGCTAATGAACACCAAACAAAATAACTATGCAACTTATGAAAATTTTCAAAACCTAAACCTTTCGACCAAGGATTCCGACAAATATGACCATCTCAAAAATCAAAATAGGTGGCATATTTCCATGAATCAAAGAAAAGTAATCTGTGGTTAAACAAGCATATCAATCAAATCAGAACAACTTAGTGTATAATCAAGATATCATACTTGAGATGCATTGAGCTCCGGAAGACCAGGCGCGCCAAAACGACGAGGCAATGTATTACGGACCATTTGGACCTCTACTTCATGGCCTAATAAATGATGGTAAATATATCTGCACAGAGAGTATTAAAGAGCAATAAAGTTAGATGCAAACATACAATATCGTAACCTCGAGACCTAACCTAAAACTAATTAGAGCAAAATACTGACTTGGAAATATGAGCAGGTAGAACCACCACTATGTACAGAACTTGGTTTAAATTCAAATTTTAAGTGTTCTATGTCTACATAGGGAAGTTCAATCAAAACATATTCGATAACGCTCCATTACCCAACTCAAAATCAAAGTATCATATGATATACAACTATCTACAAAGATATTCAAATCAGTTCATTAGGGACACAAAGCATATCATCTGGAGATATTAAAGCCATTAACTGAACCTGACCTAACTAACGTACCCTCTGATCAAAGCATCTGATGCTTCACATTTCAAGACAATGTTTAGCAATATAAGAATCATGAACACAGAATCAACATCAAGTCCCGTCATGATGAACATGTCCTTTGATAAGACTAATGATGAACATGTTAGCATATACTTTTCTTAAAAAGCAAAAGCACCAGCCAACCTACCCACTAACACTTGTCTCATCCACTGCAAAAGCCTTCATGGCTCCCTGCATCCGATCAAAACTTGTACTCTTCCAAACAAAGTCAACACTGAAGCCATGGTTCACATCAACTGGAACTCCCTGCATACACCATGAACAATACATAAGGAGGAAGGAAAGGGACGGCTGCTAGGATAAACTTGGAATTTTTTTAAAAATTACAAGGGTAGAGATTGATTTCAAAATGGAAGGCCCATGGCACTCTAGCAACAAAAAGCCCAACCCGAAATAACAAAATGAAAAGCCCAGTTGTCAAAAATTAAATAAAGTAAAAGTAAAATAAAGATTAATAACTGCCAAGTTCACCAAAATAAATAATAAGAAAAATTAGCTGCACCACTATTCAAACTACCTGACTGGCACGAAGTTCAAGTGCGACCTCCTCTTGTGCAGTTAACTTGATCTGAAACAGTAAATGAGTACTATATGATAAGTGCTACAAAACTAAAACACAAATAAATTATAAACTATAGAAAAGAGGCATACCACATGTCCTACTGACTGCCATGCTGGATGAGCTGCATCTCCAGAATAACGAAGCCGCAGCTCATCACCAGGTACAAGCCTCAATTCATTATCTTCCTGCAACAACCCAACACAAAAAAGAATGTTTAAAAAAGATAAATGCTGACAGAACTGAAAAGGGCAACACAAAAAAGAATGTTAAATAAAGATACATACTGACAGAACAAAAAAGGGGGTGCAACACTTCTAAAAACCAAATGGTCAACCTAACAAAGAAATTATATGGAATTTTGCTAGAAAATACCTTTGGAAAAACAAAATATGCAATACGCTTCTTGTTTAGACCAATGTCCCACCGAATCGTGACATTGTCTTTGCTTTGAGATTCTTTCATCATCTACAACAAAATTAAGATCATAAGCATTGGACAATTGTTTAATCACTAGCCAAATGATCGTAGATTCTATAAATAGAAAAGAAAAAGGAAAAGCAAGGAGGTTAGCGCCCATACTTTATCATAGTCAGCTTCAAGTTTAATAAGTGGTGCAAACACATTTTGATACTGCATCAATAACAAGAAAACTGTCAGCATACCAGCAGACATCCATATAAAAAATGCATAATCTACAAAGGCTTCTCATGTTATAAAATGAACACAATTTAAGCATTCTCAAGTTTCAAAGCATATACAGTCGGTGCAAAAAAAGTAATAAATAAATAAATAAAATCACCTGGTAAGCATCTTCATACTTCAAGACCACAGGTTGGGGTTCATCATCCACACCAGGCTTCTCAAGATCTTCTAGGGAAGCATCAGGATTGGTCTTCCATAGTTCTTCTACCTTATTTATTTGTTGAGCACTAATCTGGCGCGCCCTTAACTGCTCCTGTTCAGATGGGACCTGCAAAGCACAACATCTTAGATCTTCTAAACTGAAAAGCATACATTATGTGAAATGAAAATAATCATGAAGCTGTTGGTAGGGAAAGAAAACACCAAACCTTAACAAGCCACTGCAAGAAACACCTATCATCAATCAGGGGACACCACTGGCTCAGATCCCAGTTCATATCCTTCAATGCATTAACACTTAAACAGGGTTCCCTACAAAGAAGAACAACAACACTCTCTGTCTTGGCTGAAATAAATCCAAGAAGGAATACATTACGACATCCACAATTGTAGCATTCTAGGATCGTTTCTCCCAATGGACTATCTTTATGAAGACAGACTTCCTTGTGTTTTGCTCGAACCTACAAAACCCAACATGACAGACCACTTAAGAATAGTTATCAGACTACAATGCCTAACCTATTGGAAAGAAGGGTATCTTACAATCCCTTACAATAGAGAGAAGACAGTGTATAATTATTATACAAAATATTTAATCATCACCTTGAGATTGAAACCTTCAATTTAATCAAACTCCACAATAAAAACGATGACCTAAACTTTAGCTCGTAATTCCAAGTCGAAAAGCTTAGCAAAATAAATTTTAAAATAGGTAAAAAATAAATAAACGATATGAGTGAAACTGACTCCCCAACTGTTATGGTCCACAACTTCCGCTAAAAGATCAATTGAAAAAGGATATGAAAAAGAATGATTTAACACTTAATCTCAAATCTTACAATATAATAGCCACATGAATGTCACAAGAAAAGTATTATCATACAACTAACTCCATGTAGTACTGTACAACACCACAATATGATACATAATGCAGGTTGCTTAAAACTGCATTAAACTTATGTCCTTGGTAACTCCATTGGTACATAAGTGATCCAATATAAACCATCCACTCAAACAAATCAGAGTAATATTTGACTCATAAAAGCTTTTTAAGTGCCCTATCTTTAATGGAACTTTATAATAGAAAATTATGTGGGTTAGGAACTAGAACTTTTGAATTTTATTGGCAACAAATATGATCTCTACAAATTCACATAACATCAACATGAGCCAAATTAATCTTCAACAGCACACAAGGGTCAATGGACCAACTTAACAGAACACGTACTATATGAAATTTCTTTTTAAATTTTATTGGATTGTATGATATAACCTTTTAGAGATCTTTCACTTTCTGTAATTATACTAGATTGGGGAGCTGCTGTAGGATAGTTTTTTTAGTTGTTTATAATGGAGGGGTGTTTCGGATTTGTTTTTGGGGCTGTGTAATTTTGATGGTGACCTTCTGGTTTACTGAGTTTTGTTATGTCAACATGTGAATGTCATACCTCTTTCTTCTATGTTTTTAACCCCAAATGCCAAACTAATACTGAACCAGAAGCTCACCCCTTGAAAACAATAAACACTTATTTCCCTATATTATCTAACTACTAAACTTCCCACTATTGCATCCATGTGTTTGACTCACTCCTCACTCGTAATTTCCAGTTCATACCCAATTTCCCATTAGACCCATACCTGAAAATTTAAAAGAAAATAACCCAAAATAAAAATGAAAACTGGCAGAAATTTATACTCTGAACCCAGTTCCTTACCAGGTGATTCACAATATGAGAGCCGGACGTGTTCCCCCTCGAATTACAGAACCATTTTCGACATGAAGGCACGTTACACCTCACAACGCACGCCGGGTTCGACACCCCGCAGTACCGGCACGCATGTTCTGTGAAATCCCCTTTGCCATACTCGTAGTTATCATCATCCCCAGTGTCCTCAAAGTTGAGGACACTCATCCCACCCGCTAGCACGTCAACCACCTGATTATTGCCGCCGCTACTACCCGACCCACCTGCCCTGGCCTTCGTAGCGCTGCCCGGGGCAGCTGAAACCGGTGACGCATCAGACTGGTGGTCCGACCCGACTCCTCCACCGCCACGGTCGCGGTCTGTAGGGTCTGATAAAGAATCAGACGGCGTGGGCCAGGCCACAGGTGACCGAATCGGGTCACGAAACTCCGGGTAGTCAAAGTCCTCGCCCTGGGTGTTGAATTCGAGGAAGGTGTAGGCGTCGTTACCCGTATCCGGCTGCGACGCTGTTTCAAAGAGGTTGTTTGGCTGCGAATCCATTGGTCGCCCTGTGAAATTGAAATTTTTTGGGGCCAAGGGTTTTAGGAGGTTGGGGTTGTTCAGATTCAAGAGACAGAAATAACGAGAGTGAAAGGGGTTAGGGTTAGGGTTAGTGTTTGGTGAACGAAATGAATGAGAAGAGAGAAAGAGGTTTGGGAAGAGGAGGAGAGAGTGTAGGAGGTGTGTGCGTAGACGTCATGGAGAGAGAGGAGAGAGAGAGTGCGTGTTAGGGGGTTTTGTAAGTTTTGTTTTTGCGAAACTGTTTTTGCAATATTTGAGACGCGCCACTGTGATTGGGCAGCAGCGGGTCCAAGGAGTGCTTTACAATACGCACGTGACGGAGGCCTTTTGGACTGCATGGCACGTGAGAGAAGTGTGCGATGTCAACTTTAAAAGGCTTGTGTGTTGTTGTGAGGCCCGTGTAGTCATGTTTGGGAAATTCAGACCAAAAAATAAATAAATAATTGTTTGGGAAATTGGTGTAGATGGATGGACAATGCTTCCCGTCTATTAGAGCGATTCCACCGATGTGCCTAAGGGGATGGCTGGGGGGTGTTTGGGCTAAAATCTTGTTTCTAGCGGCAAGGGCTAGTCTTGGCAAGAGATAGGGCCCACGAACTCAGGCTAGCCCTCGAGCAAGATCTGCCTTAGTTTCAGGCCCAGTTTGCTGACGTCATAAACAAAAAAAAATACAAAAATTTCAGATTTTTTTTATAATAAATACTTAGTTGTAGTTTTCACTTCCCACACCAAAACTTTATACAAATTTTTCTCCTCATATCTCATGTGAATAGTTGTTGTCATGGCAATTGGTGAAAACACCACAACTTTTTGCAAGGGCAGCAACTATTCACATGAATAGTGGCTGCCCTAGCCCCCCCTTGCCATGGCAAAGGGCAAATAGGTGGAGTTGCTCTTATGCCTCAACTACGAAGTGATATATGTCCTCTCTTTTTTAATTGTCAAAATTGCTTTTCCTTATTATTTTTTTCACTTTTACAAAACCCATAGATTTTGTTACATTTTCTTGGTTATCGTGACGGAAAAATTGGGTGCACTATATTTTTGTAGACTCTAAGTAAATAGAATTGGTGATTAATACTATATTTTTTGTACATCATGTTCAACATAGAAAAATTGGTGATGAATGAATATCTTCTTCTTTTGTTCTATTGTGATTGTCAATTATGCCTCGTTTGGTACGCATGATTTGACTGGATTGGACTAAATTTAAGGCCTAACTTGGATGGCTTGGCTTGGTTTGGACTTAGTCATGTCCTGTGGTGCAATGATGGACCTATTAAGGCGCAAGGACGTGCAACTGCATCTCATCTCGCCAGAAAACCATTGTATGTGCTTCAAATTGCCCTTTTGCTCGACTAGTGTACAAATTGCCCCTTTGTCCTTTTTCTTTTATTTATTTTTATATTACTCTATTCACTTAAGTTTACAATGTAAATAAGGAAGTACCTCACATTTGGATTCAAATAAAAATACTAGAAAATCAAAATCCCACCAAATCAAAATATGTAAAATCGGTTTTAATGCAAAATACAATTTAGGCTGAAAATGATGGCTCATTAAGTCAATATATACATCATACTAAAATCTCATAAAATCAAGTTTTCTTATTTGTTGTGTAAGGAATAAAAGCCGCAAAAAATTATCTTGAAAAAATGATTATTTCGAAAAACCATTTTTCATACTTAGTCAATATTACACCTTCGCTAAAAAATTTCTAGGTCCACTTGTGCTATGGTGGAGTGCTTGACTAAGGGGGAATAAGGGATCCAAGGTATGACTATATTTCTAAATTATAAAAATAATTATTTTAAACATTAAATATATATTTTTTATTCTTAAATATAGATTATAAAAAAAATTACAAACTTATAATTACAAAAATTAGAAATTTATGATTCACATACAACAAATTTAAGATAATGAAGTTGGGTTTTCCTAATGAAATACAAGTGAAAATATAAACTTAAGATAATCATTGGTTTCTTGTTCACTCATTGTACATTTGCATGGCCATAAAATCTCTACATGTACTCTATTAATCCGAGGCTCTAATGGTGTCAAGCATAGCACCCTTTACCATATATTGAGTAATTTCATTATCATGTAGTGCATGCTCCATTGGATTCGTTGACATCTCCCTCTGAATAAGGTTACAACAAGCCATAATTATTCAACATTGTGTCTTTATGGGATAAAAGGATGGGCTCCTTAGTATAACCCATCTAGCTTTTATCAAACCAAAGCAATGCTCTATTACATTTCTAGCGGACGAATGCTTCATATTAAAATATTCTTAATGATTTGTAGGTTGATTTCCATCCCTCCACTCAGTTAAATGATATCTTGTTCCTCTATATGGCACAAGAAACCACTCACCATTCGTGTACATGTCATCTACAAGGTAATAATAGCATAGCAACAAAATGAGAACTCTAATTAGCATGTGTCTATATATATATATATATATATACCTATAATGTTACTCAACAATACATAGTCAAACATGAGTCGGCAGATTGCACAAAGTTACTTTGGTTAGATGAAAAGCTACACAATATTGTACCACTTAATAGCTCATCTATATAGCCAAGTTCATTTAATTTTGTGTGCAACTAAGAAACCCATGACAATATTTGACCCCATATACAAGATACATGGCCAACAAGTAAACAAAAAGATACAAATTCATACAAGTAATGAGATTGAAGATTGCAATTACAGAATAAATAAACTTTAAATTGGCATGAAATTGGATGACCATGTCACTATTTAACTTTTGTTTGAATGAATAAATTAAATAGCCCAATGTTTTCAAAAACGAATAGGGAGGAATGTTGATTTGTACGAAGGCTTCTTTCAGTCAGACCGTAAGAATCGGGTTTCGAGAGGACATTAATTGCCCCTCCAAGGAAAAAAAAAGAAGGGTTTTTGTGTCTAAAAATAACCAGGTATGGTCTCCCCTCACAGGCTACACACTGTTCAGAGAAACTCTCCACTTATGTGTCATGTGTCCTTACGGCCCCCTAGGGAGCTCACTTCTCTTTCACCTTCGAGAAAGTGCTTCTCTTGACTGCGGACTATGGTGGTTGCCGCCCTATGCCCATTTCCCTTGAAGGGCAACCATAAGGACACACTTCATTCCTGTTCCAAGACCACTTTGCTTTTCTGTTCTATCTGTTCTGTTGTTATCCCCCCCTCAACTGAATTGAATGGGGTTGAAAGCCTGCTCCCCCACCCCCACCCATATGAAGTGTTTTAGTATTTTTTTATAATTGAATAAGAAAAGCTATTACGAGAAATAGACAATTAGGAGTGGGCAAGTGTCTGGGTTTATGGTTTAGGGTTCATCAAAACCCTTGTTGATGGGGATTACCCACAAATTGTGTTCTTTATGATTTTTCTTTACCAAAAATGCCCGTTGAATGAGAATTCCGATCAATTTGAAATACAATTCTTGAGATAAGGTCTTACCAATGCCATTTTTTAGCATACGCATGTGCGCACATTTAAAACAAAGAGAAATGGCAAACCGAGAGAGTTGCTGCTTTTACAAGTCATACTTGTTGTAGCCCCTAAGATAATTATTAGGTAGCTTGGTCCTTGATATAAAGTAAATAACCCAATGTTTCCAAAAACTAATAAGGAGGAATGTAGTCCGCACAAATGGTTCTTTTAGTAGGATGAAAAGAGCTAAGTTTCGGGAAGACGTTAATTGCCTATTCATGGAAAAGAAGAAGAAGAAGGTTTTTGTGTCTAGAAACAACCAGGTGTGGCCTCTCCTCACAGGCTACACTCCGTTCAACGAAACTCTCTACCTATGTTTCATATGTCTTTCGGCCCCCTAGGGAGCTTGCTTCGCTCTCACCTCTAAGAAGGTGCTTCTCTCGGTTGCGGCATATAACGGTTGCCACCCTATGTCATTGTCCCTTAAAGGGGGTCGTAAGGACACATTTCACTCTGGCTCTGAAATCACTTTGTTTTTCTCTTCTCATCGTTCTACTGCTATCCTCCCTTAACCAAATCAAGCGGGGTTGGAAGCCTACTCTCTTTCTACAAGACATTTACTTGAGTATTGTGATGAGTTTAGAATTTTATCGAGACTGGCCTGAAAAAATTCATACTTCCACTACTCTTTTGTGTGTTATAACTGAGTTTTATAATACTCAACGAAGATGTTTTCGTTTTGGTAATGTGACTTTAACAATTACTCTTAGGGATATCCTTTCCATTACTGGCTTGCCAATACATGACAAGGCAGTTTACAGGAAGGACAAGATGTTGAATGAAGATATTCATAGGGTCTCTTTTGATGAAGTACCTCCAAAGAATATGGTAGTAGGGGGAAGTTAAAGTTGTGCTGTCTCCGTATCACATATTCTTATACATTGTTTGATCCTTTATCTTTCTGGATGGATCGAGGGATATAGTTTCAACTCTGTATGTAGAAATCCTATAAAATATAGATACAATTAAAAATTATGTGTGTGGGGGTTGCCTATAACATCTAGGAAAAAAAATTAAATTTAAAAAAAAATATTTATTTCACATAAATTATTAAAAAAAAAAAAAAATAAAAAAAAAAAAATCCAAGCAAAACAACAAAATGTGCAAACCAAAACCAAAACCTTCTTCATTCCCTTCTTCCCCTTCCCTTATACATTCCCTTCAAAATATAATCTTGATTAGGGGTGAGTTGTTCACAATGTAATGTTATACCATGTTTTACCATTTCAACGACTAAAAATTTACCTTATCCTGTATCGAAAAAACCTCCATGAGAACCAAGGTGGTTGGTGTGAGTGGTTCGGCACTCTCATTCCTTAAGAGAAGGTCAGGGGTTCGACCCCTGTTCTCGTATGGAGTCACCACTTTGGCCAGCACTTTACCCTTTACGGGCCGACCCGGTGTGAACGGGGATTAGTCTGGGTTGTGGTTAAGGCTTAAAGGTGCCACCCATAGTTGGGGCCTATCCAGGACCACCTCGTGGTCATACCCAAAAAAAAAAAAAAAAAAAAAAAAAAAAAAAAAAAAAAAAAACCTCCATGAGGAAAACTATCTAAATGTTGTTAGTGGCAATTTTGGTTGTAGATGGATTGTTAAAGTTAGAGTTGGCAATGGCCACAAATACTTAAAAAAATTTACAGACGAAGGAAAAATATTATTTTTAAACGGTTGAGAAAAATCAAAGTGAAAAAAAAAAAAGAAGAGATTTTTTGTTTTGTTTTGGTAAAAATCAATGGGTTCAAGTAAAAAAAAAAGCACATTTGACAATTAAAAAAGATATGACACATATCACTTTGTGGTTGAGTCACAATAGAAGGGAATGAGCCTTAGAGCATTTCCACCCCATTTGTCATGGCAAAAGGCAAAGGGAGGCAAGGGCCGGCACTATTCACTTGAATAGTGCCCCCCTAGCAATTTTTTTGTTGCTTTTCCACCCATTGTCATGGCAACCCAAGGGCAATTACTATTCATATGGGATTAATTTTATTTATATGTATGAGATTAATAATAATAAAATTGCCAGGTATGTATCTATATATATCTATATATATAAAGCAAAAGGCGGAGAATGGTGAAACATTCAAAATACCATAAAATACCCTTGGTTAATTCAAATATTAAGAATTGAAATTATTAATTAAATGAGGATAATATGGTCAATTCACATTTTCTCATATTAAAAAATTAAAATTAAAAACAAAATCAAATAGTAGGTCCTACTTTTATGGAACATAACTACCCATATTATCTTTTCTTAATTCTAAAAATAAAATAAAAAGAAAAAAGAAAACCAATTGGCACACGCGTGAGCGTGTGTTAAAGGGCTAGTATATATAAAGCGAAAGGTAGAGAATGGTGAAACATTCAAAATACCAGAAAATATCCTTTGTTAATTCAAACATTAAGAATTGAAATTATTAATTAAATGAGGATAACATGGTAAATTCATATTTTTTATATTATAAAAGAAGAAGAAGAAGATAATAGGTCATACTTTTATGGAACATAACTACTCATATTATCTTTTCTTAATTCTAAAAATAAAATAAAAAATAAAAAAAAGAACCAATTGGCACATGCATGAGGGGCTTGTAAATAAATAAAAAATCTGAATTTTTGGTAATTTTTTTGAATTTTTTTTCCGAATTTTAATAATTTTTTATAAATTTTTTTATTCACTGACGCCAGCGCCCTTAGGCAGTAACTTGGGCTGATCTTACCCGAGCTGGATGTCTACGCTGGAACCACTTTTGGAGGCCTAGGGGCCATTTTGCTCAAGTTGGACTCCTGTGGTGGAAGTGCTCTTAAATAGAGAGAGGGAAATATTGTCCAAACAGAAACCTATGACCAAAAAAAAAAATTAAATAATCAAGGAAAATGAGAAAAAGATAGGAAATTCCAAGCCTTGCCACAAAGTGATGGGTTGCCATACTGAAATAATTTTGAATATGTTTTACGTGGATAATGAATGAAAAAAAAAATGTCAATCTCATTCTTTTATGGTCTTTTTGGTAATCAAATAGGCAAAAAAGAAAATGAAAAAAGAATCAAGATAGGAAATTGTATTGAAAATTTGATTGAATCGACCAAATTGATTCAATTTTTAATTTTCAACACAAAAACTGTTTAAGATTTAGTTTTAAATTTTGCATTCCAATTTTTCTGAACCGACAATTCATGATTTTTTATGAAATTTAATTTGTTCATCTATGTATTTGATTTTATATAAATTTATAAATAAACCCAATCCTAGACATGTATTTATAAAAAAACCCAAGCACCATTTAAACATAAAAACACACCCAAAATCAACCATAAAATCAACAATTGTATATTTTTTGGGTGTGTTTATAAATGGGTTTTGAGTGTGTGTAATGATGAGTTTGGGTGTGTTCATAAAGTGTTTTGGGTGTTGAGTTTTTTTTATAATTTCAGCCCCCATTTTGGGTGTTTTAGTGAAACTCCCTTGATTTTAATTAGATGACTTATCCATTTTTCATTTTGCATATTTTTTACACGCACAATATTTGAAGAGAAATATTCAAATATGTTCCATTCCCCATCACCTATAATACAAATGGATTTGGAATTTACCCTTTTTAATTTTATTTTTAAAACTAGATGGTTTTCAGACCTATCCTAAAATAAGAAATATCATTATTATGCAAATATTTTGAGTAACCCATCCAACTCACCATGTCAGAAAATCAATAAATAAGAGGTGTTTATTGTACATTTTCAATTAACTCCAAATTTAATTATTCTTATCTTTAATGCCATATGTTTTGGCTTTGAAGTGACCTTTGCAATTCAATACCCAAACCCAAACAAGCAAAAGAGTAAAGACCCCCCCAACCCTCTTGTAAATAAAAACCAAAAAAAAACCCAAAAGGAAAATGAGAAAAAGAGAGGAAAGTTGAAGCCTTCCCAAATTATGCTCGGCAGGCTGACAGACAGCCGTATATAGGTCTCTACCCTGGAGATTTACAAAACAGTAATATATTGGGTGGTCAAAGTTCGTGTCTTATCCTCATTGGTTGAGAAATATTTAGTCTTTTTCTTTTTATTAGTTGACATGAAGTTCTTTTTTTATTTATCATCATAAATTATCATCAGAGCCACTAAATAATGTAGAGGATAAAACCCAAAGAGATTACCAAAATAGATAAATTTAAATTTAATCAACAAGAAATTATCCTATAATTTAGTAAGGGTAAGCACGATCCGGTTCGGCACTGTTACTTTCTTTATCATAATTTAAAACTTATGAAATATTATTAGTTGAGGAAGAGCTACCTTTGATTCAAATTTCAATAAAGCCAGCTCTTAATTTATTGATTCACAAACCAAGTTCAAATCAAGCCCTTAATATAGTAAAAAATAAAAATTTACCATTCGACATAATAAATTAAATACAAACCCAAACCTCTTGATTTAAAAAATAAATAAAAATTAGCGTAAAGAAGCCAAATACAAGAAAGAACTGAAACAAAAAGAGAGACTCGGAGAGTACATAACGAAATCTTAACCGTTCATCTGCTCGTCCTCTCTTGACGTGGACACCATCCAGACCCTTGATTGTTCCACCAATCACCGCTCTAATTAGCAAGCACAAACCTCTCGGCCGTTTGTCGATTTTACTGTTACACCCCTCGCGTCCTTACTACTTCTAGGCCAAGAAAGGGTAGCTTTGTCCGAAAAGAGTTTCTCACTTACAGACCCCAATTATTTGACCTCCTGATTCACTCTCAAAGACCCAAAGAAAGAAAAGCGTCCTTTTGCCTGAAGCTCTCTCTCTTCGCTTGGCGTGGCGTGCATGCTCTGAAGCTCTCTCTTTTCGCGCCCTTTTGCCTTCCTCTAGCCCTGGTCACGGTCACGAAGCTCTCATTGTGCTCTTCTCTCTCTGCAAGTTCGCCATTTTTGCTGCTTGTAAGTCTCTCTGTCTCCCTACCACTCTGTTTTGCTGTTTTCTGGTGTGTATATGCATGTGTTGTATATTTTTGTGTATGTGGGTGTGCGATTTGAGGGAAAAGAGCTGGCTTTGTGATGAGTTTTCTTTGGTGAGAAAAATTGAATTTTGGGGTTATTGTGATAGGCTTCTCTCCTTGCGGTTGCGTGTGTATGTGTATATATATACATATGCTTGTGTTAGAGCTGATTTGTGTGTGCGATGTTGATGTAAAAGAGCTGACTTTTTGATATTTTTGTGATTTTGGTGGAAAAGGTTCAATCTTTTGGTGCTCATGGACTATAACGCGCCTGTAGCGAAGAGGACACGGCTAAGTGAAGAGAAATACTGGAGGGAGTTATGGGAGAAAAAGGCTGGGAAACGAGAACTCCGTGATGGGTCTGATAAGAAAGGGAAATCACGTAAGGGGTCCAATGTATGGGATTGTGTATCTGTGGATGACTATGAGGAAGCCACTGTGAGTCCATCCACGGGAGGCAAGGACAAGAAAAAGGGTGGGAAAAGAAAATCTGCTGAGGAGTCTAAGAAACAGAGGTCTGGTTGTGATGATTCTGATGAGGGTGACGATCCCAGTGTTGAAATCATCAGTGAAAGTTCATTTGGAAAGCAAGACAATGATTCTGTGGGTTTTGATAGTGTTGAGAGCGCAGGATCAAATGGAAAGAAATCTAACTCTGGTGCTGTGGATATGGAGAATTTTTTTCCAGTTGAAGTGGAGGATAGTGATGATGGGGTGGTGTATTTAGGTGAAGAGAAAGTAGGAGGTTTTGGTTGTTTGAGTTCAGAGAGGAGTGATGCCTGTGAGGATGCTGCTTCTGATGGCACCACTGAGGATGCTGCTTCTGATGGCTCAGATGAATCTTGGAAGAGTAGTTCTAGTGAGGATTCTATTTCTCATGCCTCAGATGAATCAGATGATGAGGCTTTTGAACCAGAAAACTCAGAAAGTTCTGTATTTTCTAAGTCGTTGAATTCATGCGGTGAAGAGGGGCATGATGATGAAAGAGAGGTTACCAAGAGAAGTGGGAAACCAAGAAAGAGGAAAACTGTTGAGGGTGATGTTGAGGTGAAGAAAGGGCAGGACATTGATGCTAGTGAGATTGCAAAAGGAAGTGGGAAAGCAGAAAAGGGGAAAAGTGTTGAGATTGGTGTGAGGAGAAAGAGAAGGGTTGGGTTGGATATGTCAGTTGATGCAGATGATGACTTTGATAGCAACAAAGATGATCCTATTCATTCTGCTCAAGAGTTTTATAGCATGGCAAAACGAACTCGTTCACGAGTCAGTCCAAGAAGTGAAAAGATGAGAAGAGAATGTGGAACTGTAAATGATAATGAGGATTCTTCTTCTGGGCATGATAATGACAATGAGGATGTTGATGACGCCAATTGCAGTTGTCCGAGAACTAGGCGCCACGAAAAGAAAACAGGGTCTGATGATGATAGAACAAATGATGAAAGTGACAAGACCTATGGTGGTAGTCCAGAAACTGAGCGTAGTAAATGGAACGATGTCCACGGAGTGTGCAAGAAGAATAAAAGGGATATCGGGAATCTTACTAACAGAAGGTCCATGTGGGCAAAGAAGGATTGCAATGTTTTAAAGATTCTTGTAGATTCCATTTATGAAAAGGGAGAAGGGACACTGAAAGGGTCAATTTCCTTTGGAGATGAAGGCCGTAAAGATGAAAGAAATCCACCAGAATCTGAGATGACAACTCTTCCACTTAAGTTCAGTTTTGGAGAGCAGTCAACTGTACCAAAGAAGTCAGAGTGTGATCCAGAAGAAAAAGAACTATGGGACGACCTTGAATTTGCTCTCAGAGCTTCTGAGATTGATTCCTCTGATTCTAATGTGGTAGGTTGGTTCCCCTGATCTTGGAAAGTACATTTTTGTTTCTTGCACAAGATCTTTTATTGTAAGTGAATGTTTGATTTGCAGGTTGAAAGTCAAGATTCACTCCCTATTGCTGATGAAGTTGAAACAGTAGCTAGCCTCTGTAGGCGAGGGGTTCATCAGCTTATACTTGATGAAGAGATAGGACTCAGATGCAAGTTTTGCTCATATTTAGATCAGGAGATCAAGTATATTTTACCAGACTTCGTAAGTCCTGCAATTGTCTTATGAATGTTCCTTTCAGTTAAGATTGATTATGTTAGCATTTTTCGATTGCACTAAAGCTTAGAATCTAGTTATTATTATGATAACACTGAATGTAGAGCATTCTGTGTTGTTTGGAACATGCTTTAGGATGCATCCTTTGTTGGCAATTTTATCCATATAAGTT
Organism: Prunus armeniaca; assembly: GCA_903112645.1. NCBI lineage: Eukaryota > Viridiplantae > Streptophyta > Magnoliopsida > Rosales > Rosaceae > Prunus > Prunus armeniaca. The sequence goes on along the minus strand of CAEKDK010000005.1, from coordinate 4,551,026 downwards.
TTAGATTTAGAGACTTAGAGCAAGGGCTTGCTTACCTAGCTGAGATCCAATATTATATATATATATATATATTGTTTTGGTTTGGGTCCGTTATTTGGAATGAAACTATGACGTGTTGACTTCCTTTCCCGTAACTTGAGTTGGCCAAGTTTGATTGGATCTGAGAGCAAACTCACTTTTCAAGCTGTTGACCCAATTGACGTATTTCAACTGTTGTTTGTTATTATTAGATTTTTATTGTATTTTTTAACAGCTTTTGCATATGCTTGGACTTGATCATTGGTTTAGTTCATTTGGTTACTCAAAGCTTCTGGTCTTTAACTTGACAGTAATAATTTTTTGGTGTATGTAACTTGACAGTAATAATTTTTTGGTGTATGTAACTTGACAATGCTTTCTTTCTTTGATATTGAGTGGATCCTTCATCCTCGGACGGGGTTATTTAATGATCTCATTGATGGGCCATTATTACTTCTAAAGCTGCAACTTGTTGATTTTAGTCTTTCAAATCAGAATTATCAAGTTAGTTATGGTGAATGTCCTTGTTATGTTTGTGGCCAATCTCAATTTTTTGTTAAGGATTTCTTGAGTCTCATCAAATATGTTGCTTTGAATGATTTAGTATATGGGGTCTGATTTTCCGTTCTTTTACTTTCCTTGTCTGCTTTCTGATACTCTGTGCTTATCAACTTAATTTTCATGCTTTATTATATCAGATATGTGAATTTTCCCTTGTGTATGGATATTCCAGCTTGACTGCCCTTATGGAAGATTTGGCACAAGAGGCTCTGAAACAGACAACCGGTCTATCTTTGATGAGCTTCAATCTCATGCTTCTGATTCTGATCGCCATTCTGGCTATAATTCTCATCCTCATGTTGATGGCACAGTGTGGGACTTAATTCCTGGTGTTAAAAGTAGTATGTATCCCCATCAGCGTGAAGGTTTTGAGTTTATCTGGAACCATATAGCGGGTGGCATTCATCTTGACAAGTTGAAAAAGCCAAGCAGTGTTGTTGGTGGCAATGGATGCATCATATCACATGCTCCTGGAACAGGCAAAACTCGCCTGACCATTGTCTTTCTCCAGACATACATGAAGTTATTCCCAGAATGCAGGCCGCTTTTGATTGCTCCTCGTAGCATGCTCCTTACGTGGGAAGAGGAGTTTAAAAAATGGAAGCTTGAATTTCCGTTTCACAATCTTAACAACTGGGAGTTATCTGGCAAAGAAAATCAAACAGCTGTAAATTATGTGATGCAAGCTCAAGGCAGGAAAAGTGTCAACATAGAAAGCAGACGAATGCTGAAGTTGTATTCCTGGAGAAAGAAGAGAAGCATCCTGGGGATTAGTTACCGGCTGTTTGAGCAGCTTTCTGGAGCACAGAAAACTGGCTCAGTTGACGAAATGGGGAAAATCCTTCTCGAGTTTCCTGGTCTTGTAGTGTTTGATGAAGGACACACTCCTCGGAATGATCAAAGTCATATGTGGAAGGCTTTGTCAGAAATCAGAACAAAAAGGCGCATTCTTCTCTCTGGAACTCCGTTTCAGAATAATTTTCAGGAGCTCTTCAATACAATCTGCCTCGTGAGGCCAGCTTTTGCAGCCTCGATTGAGTCTACTAAATTCAGTAGAGATCTTCCCAGAAACCGAGGCCGGAAAAGCAATGGAGAGAAATGGAAATGGACTTCTCTGGCCAGCAGTAGTGGAAAAGTTGTTGATGACAAAGAAAAACATGCTACAGAGGTCAAAGCTCAGATTGCACCGTTTGTCCACGTCTATAAAGGTTCTGTGCTGCAAGACAGTCTTCCCGGATTAAGGAACTCAGTTGTTGTTCTACACCCAACCCAGCTACAGGAGAGGTTTCATAAGAGAATTCAAGTGGTGAAGGAACTGTTTCGATATGAAAACCTAGAGGCTTTAATATCTTTTCATCCTTCCCTCTTGCTTAAGGAAGATGCATTTTCTGCTGACCAGGGTAGGTTACAAGAGCTTAAATTAAATCCTGATGCTGGAGTGAAGGCAAAATTTGTGATGGAACTCATCAGGCTCAGTGACGCTTTGAAAGAAAAGGTTCTTGTTTTCAGTCAGTACATTGATCCCTTAAACCTTACAAGGGATCTTCTGAAATCTCAATTTCAGTGGACTGAAGGGGAAGAGGTGCTGTATATGGATGGAAAAAGTGATATGAAGCAGCGTCAATCCTCAATGAAGGTTTTCAATGATCCATCTAGCAAAGCCAAGGTATTACTAGCTTCAACTAAAGCATGTTCTGAAGGCATAAGCCTTGTTGGAGCTTCCAGGGTTGTGTTGCTGGATGTCACATGGAATCCATCTGTGGAGAGGCAAGCAATATCACGTGCCTACAGGCTGGGACAGAAGAAGGTTGTGTTTGTCTACCATCTCCTCATGGACAGAACTAACGAGGAGCATAAATACAGTCGCCAAGTTGACAAGAGTCGTTTGTCTGAGTTGGTGTTTTCTGATTCAGACAAGAAGAAGGTTCTTGAGAAGGAAATCCGAGCCACAGTTTCTGAGGATAAAATCTTGCAAGAGATGGCTCAGCACGGGAAACTGAAGCACCTATTTAAAAGCATAGCTGTACTGCATGAAGACATATACTTCGAGCAGCTAGGCCTGTCAACTTTTGGTTAAGACACAGGCACACATTGTAACCCAACGACTGTTTTCAACTCTTGGTTCAAACATATTTTGCGCACTTTATGGTTTCTTAGCTCCAAAATATATTTATGCATTGCCTTGCCTCCAAATTATTGTTTTGGATCTCTAGAGAGGTTGAATTTTTCTTTACAGTGATTTTTTCAAAATGAATATTTTGTTTCCTATCTATCGATTTTATACCGCCTTGGAGTATAGTTAAAGAATACACTTCCTGATCTGTCTTAGAGACGATGATCTTATCTATTCTATACAGACTATGCCTAATTATGCGTATGAGATGCATGTTGAATTATAATTAACTAATATTTATGTTGATATAAGAAATGCAAGTGATGTGCATATGCGTGCATTCAGTGTTTTATTGATGTTGATCCATCATCCATGCATGAATCGCATAATGCCGACTGAGGTAAGGGGAGGACCTCAACCGCTGAGGTAAACACCCAATGACAAATTATACGAGTTTGGTATCATATTTGCAATGTGAGGGCTGTCATTTATTATACTGATTTGAGATTTATGAAAGAATTTACACATCTGGATGGATGGCACAGCATAAGTGGGGGCTGTATTCAATTATTCTTGCTAATGTATATTTTTTTCGAACATTCTTGCTAATATTTATGTCTGTGTAGCTGAAAATTATCATATACAAAACTTAATATAACAAAAGTTTTCGGTCATGGAATTTATGAGGCTTGATTTTCCTTTAATTTGTGATGAGTTAGTAAAATAAGTAACCGGAAAAGTACGAACAAAATAAGTACGTGTGATTCAGCAAAATTTTGACAAAATACAAATGAAAAGTTTGGCCACTAATATAATAATTTTTTTTCATTTTTTTATTCAATAATATGTGAAAAATAAGTGAATTCTATATGTATTATCTAAAATTTTGTAAAAAATACTTGTATTAAACATGAAGAATACATATGTACATGTATAATACGTTGTATTGTATGTTTGATTTTTAAAACGTGTATTTTATTGAGTCTTTAAGATGTGTACAGAAAACAACAATATTTTAGAAATAAATATGTATGAGTATAATACGAGTATTAAACGAGAAATGCTAACTTGTTATGACTAACGTTTTAGCTTGCAATTAAATATGATATGCATATTAAAAACGTTCTAAAATGTGAACAATGATATGGTCTATAATCTATATGCCTTGTGAAGGCTAAATAACGTAAAGGACTAGTTATATATGTGTATGCCTTGTGAGGCTAAAAAAAAATGTAGAGGGGAATGTGCTCAAGTCTATAAAGGAGTCATTAAGGAGGTAACTCAACTTTTGTGATTGGAGATTCCATGAAGAAAGTTTAATATGATAGAAACAATCCATACTGTGTGGCCTATATATAGCACTTATATATTATGGAGATATCATTGAGATATTCTTCCGCTCATCCTTAGGACATAAGTGCTATTTTATGTGATGTTAGGAAGGGTCTTAAATGTAAATGAGTTTTATCTTATTATTAAAATGTTTTAAAATATTTTTTATATTTAATTTTGATTTTGAAATTTTTTAATAGTTAAAATTACTAAAATACCAATGTCACGTCATCAAGTAAAGGGTGTTACTGACCAATTTGATGGAATAAGGGAACGGGGGCGCAAAAATAAAACACAGGGTATATTGACTCAGTTTGAAATATAGGGGTAAAGTAGGATTTTTGGTGAAGCACAATGAACACATCGATAATTAAGCCTTTAAATATTTACGGAGGAAAATGGATTTAACCCTAATAATTATTAATAATTATTTTTTTGGGTAATATCCGTGCATGTAATGGTAAAGGTACCAATTGGTCCAACAGTGAAAGCCCAAAAACTGAAACATACCAATTTGTGAAAATAATTTATGGCCCATTTCTATTCCATGGGCTTTATCCAAATTAAAACGGAATAGTTATAATAAGCAACTCTGCGTTTTCTTGCAAGAAATTGTTTGTTTTCATCTCGTGCGTAAGACCTACGAGCGGGAATTGAGCAACTCTGCGTTAGAGCTACGACAGGGAAGAGAAAACATGCCCTTCCTCACGCATCCCCCTCCTCTATTTATTTGCTCCTCTCCGTTTCTTCAAGCCAGCAGCTCCTCCTACTTTTCGTTCAGTTTCTTCTCCTTCCTTCTGCTCAGGTAACTCTCTCTCTCTCTGTGTTTCGGATTTTACTTGTATGATGAATGCTCACTGTTTCTTTATCTTTTGAAATTTGAAAGTCGACCACGAGCCATTGTCACTATACCACGCTTGCTTGAGTGCAACTTCAATGTCGAAGTTCATGGCTGCTCCAAATGCAAATGCAAATGCAAATTCAACTTCAAATCCAAATCCAAACAACTCCTTTGAAGTAAATTCATTGTCGATTTTTCTTTGCTTTCATGTATTTATTTTCTGAGTTAATTTAATTTGATTTTATGTGTTTTTTAGGTCGCTCAACCTCCAAACGACTCCATATCAAGCCTAAGTTTCAGTCCCAAGAGCAACATTCTGGTCGCCACCTCCTGGGACAACCAGGTTCATGTTATTTTTATTTTCTTCGTTTTTTTTTTGGTTTGGTCAGTTATAAAACCTTAGGTTTTTTTTGTTTGCTAAGAAATTTATTTGTAGAGATTTTGATTGAATTTCTGTTACCATCTTATTTAACTTGTGGTTTATGGACAACCCAGAATATAAGACAATGCTATGAGGTTAATGTAAATTTTTTGGTATAATCTGCTTATGTAATTTATGTTAACTGGAATAAGATAAACATGGGGCATTTATAATTTCTTTTCTTTTCCGTTTTCTTTCTTTCGCAACCGAACAGTGTATTGTTAGGATTTACTAATGACTGGTGGTGTCCCCTTGTTTAGGTGCGATGCTGGGAGATACAACAGAGCGGAACAAATCTTGTCAGTCAGCCCAAGGCAGCGATATCCCATGACCATCCGGTAACATATTGCACATTGTTTAGGCCAACTTGCTTTGTTTTCGTTTCTCACACTTGATTTTGAACCTCTTGTATAATTATGGATATATATGCACATACTGGCTTAAAATGAATCAATTATAAGTTCCTATCACAGCGATGGTGCAAGTTAGAAATCCCTGTTCAGAATTTAAATTCTAGATCGCCTGCCTTTACTGTTAGAAGGACAGAATAATAATAGTAATTATGGTAGGTGTGCGACCTGTTTGCAAGATCTTAGGTTTCCAATGAAGATGTCAAGGACAATTGCATGTGCAATTGTTATATGGTGCTGATTTCAAAACGAGTAAATTTAGTAGTATTTTTATGCAATATTATTTAAAAAGATAGAGTTTTTTTTTTTTGGAGTAATGAAACGAACATGTGCATTTAATTTGAGATTACATGGGATCAATGTATGTCCTTTTAAGGAAATTCTGTGATATAACTTGCAACTTTTTCTTTCTTTCTTTCTTTCTTTCTTTCTTGTAAGCTGGTCAGAAGTTTATAATATGATTCATGACTTTGTATACACATAGTAATATACTCCATCTATATAGGTTTTGTGCTCAACTTGGAAAGAGGATGGAACAACTGTGTTCTCTGGAGGCTGCGACAAGCAAGTGAAGATGTGGCCTTTGGGTGGCCAGCCAGTAACGGTTGCCGTGCATGATGCACCCATTAAAGAGATTGCTTGGATCCCTGAGATGAGCCTCTTAGTCACAGGAAGCTTGGACAAGACTATGAAGTAAGTAAAACATAGCCTTTGTTCTTGTGTATTTTGAGCTATCTGAAATTTATACACCAGAAATTTGGGGGGTATTCTTTCTAAAATAACTTAATAATTCATTTAAGGTTATGGGAGGTAGTGCCGCTGAGAATGTTGTGCTTTGCTCTTGCCAGTTTGGCACCCTTTTTGCTCATATATTTTCTTCTTTGTTACAGAATGTTCTCATTCATCTGAGAACTAAGTTTCTTGTAGTTGTTGACGTGCTGTATTGTTTTTCTACCTTAACTTATTTCATAAATTACTAAAGCTTTGTCATCTTGCCTTGATACCAAGTTTTGTGTTTTTTTTTATGTGTGATCTTCTCTGCCTATCTTCAGGTATTGGGACGTGAGGCAGCCAAATCCAGTGCATACACAACAACTACCTGAGCGCTGTTATGCTCTATCAGTGAGATACCCTCTAATGGTTGTTGGCTCTGCAGACAGAAATCTGATTGTTTTTAACTTGCAGAACCCTCAGGTAAATTTTATTTTTAGGAGTTATCAGATTAGATTTATTTTATCAATTTCATGCAAGAAAATCACATTAAAAAGTAAATCAGGCTTACTTATTTAGTAACTTTGTTCACTCCTAGTTTCAAAAATTAACATTTATATAGGCTGTTTTTTTTTAATAAAAAATTTGGCGGTACTATGATGATAAGCTTCTCTAGTTTTTAAGTTTTCAATTCCAGTGAACTTTTCCACAATAAATTGCAACGGTGCTGGGATGTATTATCTATGTGATTTGATCACCTCCATGAGCGTTCTCTGTTTTGCCTCTAAATTTAATTATTTCCAATCACCAACAGACTGAATTCCAGAGAATTCTTTCGCCCATAAAGTATCAAACAAGGTGTGTTGCTGCATTTCCTGATCAGCAAGGATTCTTGGTAAGTATTTTCTCTTGTGCTTGTAGTTTTCTGTTCGGAAAATATAGTTCTCCTCTTTTTTAAATAGCTTGCTTAGAATGACAAACTATAATATGGTATTCTGCATAATTATTTCCACCAAACATGAATTCATGGTGTGCTTTCTTGTTTATGACTAGCAATTGATTAATGTGATAATTTCTGGAGAGTGGAGACACAAGTAAATCTTAGTTATCTAGGGGATATAAAGAATACGAAGTGGTGACCAGTTTTTAAAACATCTTGGACTTTGACATAGAGATTATTGTAATTTCTCAAAATGAGATTTAGAAGAAAAAAAGAGAGGAGAAATTTAAACAGATGTTTGTTGATAGTTGATATGCCTCTTTGTCATCAGTTCTTCCATTTGCCACTGTACTTTCTTTTCTTGACTTATGTGATTGTTGATCATGATGTAAGATCATGCATACTCAGTCTTTGCTTCATAATTATTATATTCTCTGAATAGTTAACTAATTATGATTCTGACATTATGATGTAACCAGGTTGGCTCTATTGAAGGGAGGGTTGGCGTACATCATCTGGATGAAAAACAAAATGATAAAAACTTTACCTTTAAGTGCCATAGAGAGGGCACCAGGATATACTCAGTCAACTCTCTGAACTTCCATCCAGTATGATTTTCCTTTATCTTTTTCCTTTTTTATATATATATATATATTTTTTCTTTTTCTGGATAAAGCACTAAGGGGCTAAGTAATGTTTGTATTTCTTATGGTGGCTTACCTTAAACTTAAGAAATCTCTTCGTTAATTTAGTGTTCTCATGTTTCAGTATCCTTGTTAAGAAAAATCACTGAGATTGTTTTCAACCTTGTCATCCATAGACTGTGATGTTTTTGTAGAAGTATGGTATTAGTATCATTGGTACAGTCCTCACCTTAAAATTACACGATTTGGATATTATTCTATCTAGTTCAGGTTTCAGATTTATGCTATCTATCGTTCAGGTTTCAAATTTTTTATATCAGTGGATTTATTGGCATATGCACGAATTTTAGAGTTTCCTTTAAATATATTTCAGATAATTTTGTTCTATTATATGAGGTAATGAGTTGTGTCGGAAATTGCCACCCCTACTTTAAGTGCATTTGGATCAGTGTACTTTGTTTTACTTCAGAATTATGACTGGGAATGCCTAATTTTGATATTTTCTATGCTCAGTCCGAACTCTTTTTTGTAGCATTCATTATGGTTCTTGTTAGCTTGTTCAAAGAAATGATGGATAAATCTGTGTTTTCATGTTCTGTTACTATTATTTGTAATTTTAAAGCTTATTTGTGTCCCTTGTCTCAGGTGCATCACACATTTACTACTGCTGGTTCTGATGGTTCTTTCACTTTTTGGGATAAGGATAGCAAACAGAGACTAAAGGTTTCTCCCACATCTATTTTCTATTTCTTTTCTCTTTGTATTATGCGCTTCTTAACTGTTGGTTGTGTTCTGATAAGTAAAAGTTGCTGCTAAGCTGGCAGGCTTACTTTGTTGTCTTTAATTCTGCAGAATCCATATTCTTTTTCTGGCATGTCCTTGCCAATTCTCCTACTCTCTCCTTTTTTTTATATGTTCAGTCTATGACTGATCCTCTGTATTTATATGTGTATAGGTGTCTGATACAGTTTTTTTTCCCCTGATTTTTCAGGTAATGTCAAGGTGCAATCAACCTATACCTTGCAGTACGTTCAACAATGATGGTTCCATATTTGCATATGCGGTAATTCTCTTTCTTCATGATTGCACAACCAATATGAAGACTCTCTCTCTCTCTCTCTCTGTACTCACACACACCACCTGCGCACATAAATTCACAGCACTCACACATACCAAAGCAGACTAATCTATAGCAGTGTTTTCACAAAACTAACGCATAAATTCACAATACTCTCACACACACCACCTTGTGTCATGACTTCATTGATCTATAGTAATATTCTGAGGGTTCTCTTATATACTTGTTGCTTCAATTTCCACTAAATTAGTATCATGCTCTACTTAAGATCATTCTCGACTGTTAATATCATTGATTCATGTGACTCAGTCATTGTGTAATGTAAATTTAGAAAAAGGGAAATACCATCCTAACGTTTTTGGGTTTCCTCTTTCAAATCTGGGGTCGGGAATGACTTCTTGTGCACATGTGTACAATTCATGTTCTTCAACTGGTTTAAGGTGGTAAAGTAGTTATGTTAGATTACATTTTGGGAAACAGAGTACGGCCAGCTAAACCTTTATGAGGAGAGGTCATTCAACCGTACACTATTATGGCATGCTTTTATTATTTGGGTACAAAGGAGACCAGGAGGTTCAAACTTTTTGCTTGATTCTGGGGGTAAATGTCCACTGCCACTGGAGCTACAACCCCCCACGACTATATTATGACTTTATAGTAAACCATCCTTGAATATTTAGATTGCCGTTGTACCAAAATTTCAGGCAATGCTTTTTGTGGATGCATTTTTATATTACTTCTTGCGATGATGATCAACCTTTCTGCAATCTCAATTTGTACCTCCAATAAACCTTAGCTCTCGCCTTTGATTGATGTGTTTTTTTTTCTCTTGTTGTGTGCCATTGTACAATGATGTTTCTTTCTGTACACAAGTGACTAAGTGGTAGAGTAACTAAATGCCTCGCATTGCACCTTTAAATTGATGGTTATGCTTTCTGTACAAGCCAATATGACTTGAAAACTGATTGCACAAGATTCAAACAAACTCTCTCTCCGCATATTTTCTTCTCATAATTTTAAATTGCAGATCTTTTCCAAACTTGTGTTTGCAGGTTTGCTATGATTGGGGCAAGGGTGCAGAAAAACATAATCCAGCTACCGCAAAGAACTACATTTTCCTCCATGTGCCACAGGTATATTCAGACAACACATTTCAACAATTTTGTTCATGATGGCCTGAAAATACTTAAGACTGCACGTTTATATGTATCTTTGGTTGCAGGAAGCCGAGGTTAAAAGGAAACCACGAGTCAACACTGGTGGAAAAAGGTGAAGCTGGTCGACCAGCCATGGCGGTTATGAGCTATTTCTGTATGTGGAAGTTTTTAGTTACTGACGTTTGATCAAGTCTAGCCCCTCTGACAGACATTTAGGAAGGAAGTTTTTTTTTTGGGGGGCCAGAGAGGAAGATTCCCCTAGTCCTTTTTTTGAGTTTCCATTCCCTGTGAAGCTGCTCCCATCACTTTGTTCTTAGACTAGGTCAGGTTGTGCTGCAAATATTCCTTTTCTGGAGCTAAAATGATCTGACGGGATCTTGTTCTTTTGTTATGAGAATTCAAAACCTTAAAAAGTTTTGGCTAAATTTCATTGACCTTTGATGTTTGTGCCTATTTCACTAACCTCTCTCCTCATATTTAGGAGCTCCTAGAGGCCTCTCTATTTTAGGAGCTGGATTGGAGTTGTAATTTTCTAATTCCTCCCTAAAATTTGTCTAAGGAGGTGATTTATGGAGCTCATTGTGGATGTTCTTAAGAGGATATCCTACCGATTTTATGTAGAGAGAAGAAGACTATGTGAGTGGTGTTTTTCCTGTGTATAAGAGAGAGTTCAGCTAGTAGATTTTGTTCTCTTCAGGTCATTCTCTATTGATTATAGAGATTAGTGCTTGTAATCCCATTTAGAGATATTTAGTTATAATACTCATTCTTAGTACTAGTATTTAATTTTTATAAACAAACCCATAAAATAACAGCTGAACTTATTGAATTTAATTTTGATTATTAAATTACTTTGTGTATTTTATGAGGTTTTAGGGTTGGGCTTGTATTAAGAAATCAATGACATTTTTGTAATTTATAGGAAGTTCAAAGCCTTTTTGTTATGTTATAAATGGACGTTATGTGTGTTTCTAAAATCCATTTCATGTAGGTTTTTTATATATATTTATTTATAATTTGGGCTCGTATAATAGTGAATCTCCCTTTTCTTTAATGGAAGAAATTTTTAAAGAAATTTCAGAATTTGTCCCGTGGTTTGGTTTTCCACGTTAAATCTTGTGTCTCTAAGCTCTCTGTTTTTCTTATTGTATTTACACTTGTTTCCGTTGCACTTGGCTCAACATCCGAAACCCAGTCGTGTAGGAATCGATAATCCGAGTTCTTGTTATTGTCTTTCTTACTGAGGAGGTGGAGAATCTGGACGAGGTCATCCAGAAACCCAACAGACTAGGAAAACTCAGCGGCGATAGTGGCAGCTTTGCATGCTAAAGCCTGAAGCCTTGGGGGAATGCTTGTAAATTGGATTTGCCGAGATCATCGTTATCATCTCGGAAGTTTCATATGAGCTCGGATAGTCTTAACATAATTGTTAGTTAGCCCCTGCATGATACCTGAGGTTGAAGACGATAAGGCTAATATTGAAGGGAAGTAGATCGATGACAATATATATTTAAATGTAGTTAGTTCAATTATGTTTTTTTTCTTCTCATTCTGCGGAGATTTAGATTGTCCTTCCCTTCAAAATTCAGTAGATCGTAGCAGATAGTCTAAATCTCTTTAGAAATAATAAATAAATAAAGTTGACTATTTTCTGATCGACCTAATATTGTTTTAAGTTAGTTTTCATATAATTACAAAGAGTAGGGTACATATGCAATATCCAAAATTATGATCTTAAGTCTAAATTGGGCCAGCAAACACTCCAAGCTTTTGCTCTTCATCCCACCTCTCAATCTGCAATGCAACCAACCGAGAAGGCAAGGCAATATCAAATTGTAAGAATGCAAAGAGATTCCCACGGAAAAATAAAAGACAATATATATGTAAATTTAGGTTTAGAATTATTTACCCATTCAACAGGACATAACAACCTGTAATTCTTTTCAAACCTCTCGCATTTAGGTACCTTGCCCTCCTCCTTGATACACCTGAATTGACATTCTATAAACCATTAGAGATCTGAAAGGGTAGCTACCACCACGTTGCATTTTATTTTTATTTTTATAATACAAGCGATATTGAGAGAGGGAGAAATCGAACTTGGGACCTCTCATGCAAGGGTAAATGCTCTTAACCACTTGAGCTAGAAGCCCATGACAACCACTAAATTAAAATAAGTTGTTCACACACACATATATATATATATATATATGATTTGTTTTTCCTGGAATGGTAATGGAAATTCATTACGTTTTACATCTTCTTCAAGTGTTGGGAGCAGCCAAGGAGGAGGCAAGTAAATCCCAATCACACATGAAACACAAGATTTAGAGGCAAAGTCGGCCACCAAATGAGCAGCCAAAGAACCGAGGGGCAAGCGATCCCAATCCCAATCACATTTTTTTCAAGTTGTTCATTGATCTGTTTAGACTACCGAAATAATGGACCCGAAGAGATTTTGGAGGTCAACATGATCACTTAATTATTAGTAACCATATTTGCAAGATTCCACTAGTAGATGACAAAGTCAAGATTTATTTATTTATTTATTTTGAGTATGTAAAAGCGATTAGGGAGGGGGTTTAGACAAATATTCATTGGGTGTCTGGGGTATTTAACCTCGGCCTACATAAGTGGGAAGCTAGAGCTCAACCAATTGAGTGGGAAGCTAGAGCTCAACCAATTGAGCTATACCCATTGGCTAAGTGAAGATTCAATTATTTAGCGCCATGTGCAGAGGTTAATTACTAGTAATAACTTGGGATAAGAACAACATGAGTGAATATGATCAAGATATGTAGTGATAGGGTTATTTTACTCACTTGTAGTACTGTACGTAACTTGCATAGCAATGCCTCGCAGGTGGGTCATCTTCAACCTGCAGATTATCAACATCCTTAAACATGTTTTAAAGAAATATATGTCGTCACATTCGCAATAGTGTAGCACTATTAATTATCACTCCAAACGAAACTTCAGGCACAAATTATAACAAAAATTTTAGGCACCTAATCGCGGAAGCATCTTTTAAAATCAATGATCGGTCATGACTCATGATATATGTCTTGTAGTTTTTCTGTTTTGCTACTTAATTACATCATTTTTCTCATATATATATATACATATTCTCTTACGCGGACGATCGAAGATAATCACCGGATGCATGCACATGTATAAATATATGAAGAAATTAAGGAGGAGAAAGAGAGACCTTGATTTCGGCTGCAGCAGGGTCCTTAGGTTTGGGTTTAGGAGGGGCTGAATTGATGGAGCCGTATTCATGAGCAGGCCTAGGAGCTTGCTCTCCTCTTGCCACCTTGTTCACATCTCTGGCTCTCATCTCGTTATGTGGATCTATTTGGGAAGCGGCCGACATCTCTCTCTCTCTCTCTCTCTCTCTCTCTCTCTCTCTCTCTCTCTCTCTATGATGATTCTCTGCTCTGGAATTTGCCAAGAACAAGGATTTATATATATATATATATATATATATGCTTTTATGTGTTTAATTTTAGGCAGCTACGTTTATGTGTTTTTATTCTATCTTCTTGTGCAAAGCCACGTTGCAACGACAAAAGACACTTGTTGATTGCCAAGGGAATGATCTGTCCCTGTGTGGTAGACCATGCAATTCTCGTATTTTTTATAATTTGTCTTTTTCTTGTTTAATTAGACCAAACGGCGACACTAAAGTGTTTATGACGTACAAAATAAATGAATAATTACTTAATTATATCACTTTAAATTTGTGATAGCCACATTAGCACAAGTCCTATGGATCTTACAAGCCACATTAGGGTTTAGCATGAAAGGTAACTTCTTTTTCTGTCATTTTATGTTGCTTAGGTTTTCACACTTGTAGCTTAAAAATGTGCAATTGTAAAGACCAAAGCCAAAACCTAAATGCTCAATTCTTTGTTATTTATTCATTTCATTGAAATATTGGACAATGAAATTTGATATTGTTGTACCTTAAGGAGATCATCTTTTTTCAAAAAAAAAAAAAAAAAGAGATCATCTTTAAGTATTTAAAATGACAAATCCCTTATGATGATACCTAGCTTTCTTAAGGTCAACTAAATGAGTCCAAGAACCTCTTAAAGTAAAAAGCCCAAAAAAAGGGATAAAATTTAAGTAAAGAGAGCCCACAAGATGGACCGGCACAAATACTAGGCTAACAAGCCCAAGGAACAAACAACCAAAGGTCTTAACCGACTTGGGCATAGCCCAAGAAATGAGCAAACCCTATAAACCGAGCGACTTAGTACTAGCCACCCACCTTGAAATAGCATGTCAACATATATACGCTAGGGGTGGGCATAATTTCAGGTCAACCCAACAGAACCACCCAACCCAATCATAGTGGGTTCGGTTGGCTTAAAAATGAACAAGTCTTGGGTTTAAAATCATAACCCGCTATGTACAGATTGGGTTATGGGTTTGAACTAAAACTTAAAAATAAGCTTAATTTTGAATTAATCCAACTGAATCGCCCAATTAGATCACAAAAAGTTTTGGTTGGGTTGGCCTAATAATGAACAAGTCTTGGGTCCAAGAAATCATAAACCGCTATACATCGAGTTGGGTTATGGGTTGAGATTAAAACCGACCCAACCTAACTCATACCCACCCCTAATATACGCCACTAATCCTACATCGAAGAAAACCAAAAAAGGAAAGAATCACCCCTATAAAAGTAGACCTGGCAAACGGGTCGTTTTTGAAAGTTACGGGTCGTGTTCCTATCAACTCATTTTCTTAACAGGCTGACACAAACACGACCCGTTAAGTTAATGGGTCAGAAATATTAGACCCGAACACGACCCGCACAAATTTGTGAACAACACGACACGACCCATTATGGCTAATGGGTCGTTTTTCACCCGCTTTCACCCATTTAAAAAATAAACAATATTTTTTAACAAATTATTAAATGATAACACCTTAAATTAGAGAAATAATAAAAATAAAGCTGAAATCCTTAAATAAGTTTTACACATTACACATTGGCAAACAAAAAAACTCTTAGACAATGTGAGTTTCAAATTAATCTCAATTTAAACAAGTTTTAAATAAAATGTTAAGGAGAAAAGGAATAAGTCTAGCGCCTCCTCCATGAACATAATCTCAAAACTTCAATCCTCCATGAACATAATCACAAAATTGCAATTTTCACCAAATGTGCAATCTCATTGTAAGGAAAAAAAAACCCAGCAAACATGGTTAAGAAACTTCCAAAAACAAGTTCAAATGTTATCTTCACATGAAAGTCTGGACCTTCAAGTCGAGGAAATCAACAAAGAAATCAAGAGAAAAATCAAAGTGGAATGGATCTTCAGCAAAATACCAAATGATATGAGATTTTCATACCTTTTGGTTGGAGAAGAGGAAAAGTCGTGGATTGTTTGGTTTGGATCTAGAGAGAAAGAGAGAGCTTTTGTTCAAATCTCTTGAGAGAAAGACAGAGAGAGTGAGTGGCGGTGTGAGGGAGAGGGAATAACAAAAGCTAGGTTATTTTAGAATGAAAAATTACAAAAATGCCCTTACTCTTAACGGGTTAACGGGTGATTTGTGAATGATACTGACACGATCTGTTAGCTTAACGGGTGGCTAACAGGTCCACTCGTTTTCAACCCGACCTATTAAGCTCAACCCAAATATTGTTATTTTCATGCGAATTTGTGTCGTGTTAACAAATCGTGTTCGATATTGCCGGGTCTATATAAAAGCACTGTTGTACTCGTGCTTTAAAAGTATACTAAATGTATATTTCCCACAATCGGGACTAAAAATGGTTGATAGATACCTATTTAGAGTTTTGATGGAATATTCTAGACTCGAAAGATGTCTTTCTCAAAATGAGGGGCTCTATAGGTATTATTTATTGCATATATTGTATTGTATTGCATAGATATCAAGTTTTTTATATATTCATTTTGTGCATTAGTGGGCCGCACGTACATTTAATTGAGGAGAGAAAAAAAGGGATCACATTGGTCAACATTTGGCAGCAATTGGGGCCCACTTTGTCTCTATGACTCTATCAGGATCTTTATATATAGGGCAAGCTCCGGTTGGGCTCTAGAATTTAGAGACCCAAATGCGTCCCATTAGTGTTGCCTTTTTTGCATTGGGATTATATATAGGCCCCATGGTGGTTGAGTCCTTTTTAGAGACCCTCATTGGGGAAACCCTAACTTCACCTACTTAAAGCCCTTGTACTATTCAGTTCTTAACTAATAATTTGAATAAGATATCGGAGAGTGGTAGGCCGGTATCAGACCTATGCCATTTTCAGATGACCTTTTATTTCTATTATGTGGGGTACTCACTAAGGCTCCGTTTGTGATTGCTCTTTTGGCCAAAAACCTGCTTCACTTTAAAGTTAAACAGTTTAAGGTGTTTGGTAAAAATAAAATATTCCAATTATTTTAAAAGCAGTGGCCTTTTGACAGTAGCTTTTAAAGTAGTAGACTGTGAGTTGTTTTTCAAAGCTGCTTTCAAAAGAAGCATAAATGAGCCTTTAATGAATTTTTTTAATTCCCAAAATATCATCATTTACTTTAAAAAATGATATCACCTCCACTTCCACATCCAACTCCACCACTACCACCACCTCCACATCCACACACCTCCACAACCAACACCACCACCACGCTACCATTGCCACCACCACCTCCACCTTCACAACCGCCATCCTCACCACCACCAACTCCACCTTCATCACCACCACCACCTTCACCTTCACCTCTTTCACCACCACATGATTAGCACATAACACTTCAACATCATGTCTATTTTAGTAATTATTCATAGTTACAATAGTTTTATGTTAAAATTTACCAAACGATTTTGACACTACTTTTTGTACTAACAACACTTTAAAAATATTGTTTACCAAACATGAAGTTACTTTACTTTATAGCTAATTATTTTCAAAGTACAGCAAAAATAATTTTTTTTTATTTTTAAAAGTGATAGCAATCCCAAACTGGGCCTAAGTAGAAGCCCAACTCCGCCACTTTGATTTGGTGGAAGAAAAAAAAAGGAAGGCTGAAATGATCTCAAATACACCTACACACTTGGACTTGCGTTGACTTTTTGACCATATTAGTTGAGCGAAATTGAGCACCAACACTAAAGAAACATGTCAAAGATATTCATTTCTAAATTTCGGGATGGATTGTAACTTAATAGAATTAGAAGATTATGAGGCGTCAACGGGGTCTAGCTTAATGAAAAATGGCCTTAATTTATAAATCAGTGGTCTTAGGTTTAAACCAAATGGGCCCTAAATGCATATTTACAAAAACCAAATTCATAGTTCATAGCTGGTTCACGATCATGAAGAGATATTATTGAAATCAAACTTTCACAAAAGGATTTTCTCAAGACAATAATTTTGCCAAAATTTGATTCTAACTAAAACAAAAATACATTTTTTTTAATCACTATTACTAAAGATGATTAAAATTTTATTAAATATTAATTATGATTGTTATTTTGTAATAAACATAACCACACAATTGATAATGTTTAACTTTTCTCTATAAAAAAAATAACAATTATTGATTAACTATAACATAACAAGCCATACTTATTTATAGTGGAACGTTATAAAAAAAAATTATATAATATAAAAAAAAAATTAAAAAAAAAAAAAAAAAACTAAAAAGCATTAGCCAACGCATGGTGCACAACCTTTTAAACATCAGTCCAAAGAAAGATCAAAACCAGGCCAGCCTAAATGTCGGAGAGTTGGACAATAGTGAAGGGAAAAAAAGGCCACCAATTTCACTCATTTTTGTCATATTGGGTTGGTTTGGCTCAAACTTTTCTTTGTGAGACTCTTCATTCCCTTTCAAGTTCAACACAAAATAGCACTTTTGTGCTTAAGTGGTGCTGCATGACTCAATTCAGTTTAAGTTTGGCATTTTTTGTGCTTAAGTGGTGTCGCAATTCAAGTTTTGTCTCTGTTTATATGTGTAGAAATTCCAAAGTTCAAACAAATTGAGCAATTTTTATTTTATTTTTTTACATATGGCCAAAAGTGTAATAGATACGGGGGCTAAACACACCACGTGAGAAAACTTCAAGCAAGGACGGAGCCACATATAGGCATGATTGCGTTGGCCCCTCAAACTATATTTTTCTAATGTATTTGTAATATTTTGGACAATTTTGAAACCAACATTCATGTAATGGTACCTCAATTAAAAAATTTGAACTTCTTAGCCTTTTTGGCTCCCCGCTCACTTTTTTTGATCTAAAAATTAACACAAAGCATTGGTTACAATAAGGTCATCAATAGTATAATTCATTAGTCACGCACGGCCTTCTTCTAACCAATAATAAAGACCTTGTTAATTATGAATGTGATTGATACGATATTTATTGGAGAATCCAAAATTTGTTCCGTAATCACTTCGTATATATAATTAATTTCTCTCTAAGTGGAAAGATAATAATTTTGTGCCACCAGGTAAAGCGAGTTTGATGAAGCCAGCCTGTTATTGAATATTAAAATCCCATGGAATTATTATCACAAACACCGCTACCTCTCTTTATCATCTTCAAAAGTCACACTATGATCATCTTCTTTTCTTTTTCTTTGCTTTTCCCACTAAATAAATTCACATGCATCCATCCTTGATCCTTTTGCGTGTCGACGCTCACTTGCTAATTATAATATAGCAGTCAAGTCACGTATCTTCACAACCAAAAACCATATCAAAACAGAAAACAAAAGAACAGCATGTCTCATTTCACTTTCTATAAAGACCCATCATCATATAAAGATTCCTCGACAAATTCCATTCAAATTAATATCTAGAATAATAATTTGTTACAAATCTCCTATTCTATCGGCTACGTTGTTAAACTGTTAATTATGAAATTTAATTGGAATATATTTTCTTTACCATTGATTTGGCAAGAGAATGTTACTTTACATGTTATCAAATCTTGAATATTAAGAATTATGTGATTTTGTTTGACATGTAACGTTGTCAAATTATGAATTTGAACCGAACACTCAAATAAGTTGTGGTGTAGCGCGCTCGCATGTATGTATATATAAACAAGGCTCCCTCTATAAAGTTACTCTCGTATTCATTAGTTTCTCAAAAGGCCCTTTTTGTGAAAAGAAAGGAAGGAAAAAAAATGAGGCGTTTCTCTTCATTTTCCAAGATTATCATCACTTTTCTGGTTCTGTTTCATAGCACAATTATGGGTTCTAATGATCTCATCCAACTCTCTTGCAAGAAGGCTTCACAAGGAGATCCAAATTTGAGCTACAAGTTTTGTGTTTCAAGCCTTGAGGCCAACGCCAAAGGACATAGCTTAGACCTTCAAGAACTAGTCGTCATCTCACTCAACCTCACCGTAGCCAATGCCACAAACATCAACTCCACCATTTCAAAGCTTTTGAAGGACAAAGCATTTGACAAATTTGCAAAGGAATGCTTGCGAGGCTGCTCCGAGCTCTACACCGACGCCATTCCTACCCTACAAGAAGCTCTTTGTGCTTTTCAGTCCAAGGATTTTGCTAAGGCCAATATAGAAGTGAGTTCTGCAATGGATGCTTCTTCTACATGTGAAGATGGCTTCAAGGAGAAGAAAGGTGAAGTGTCTCCATTGAGAAAGGAGAATGATGTTTTCTTTCAACTGAACGCCATTTCTCTTGCTTTTATCAACACTTTGGCTTCAATATAGACGTTCTTTAGCCTTAACTAAGCAGTATATATATTTCCACAACAAATAAGCCAATAAGCTCGGCAGCCAGTAATTGTTCTTTGTATATATATATATGTGTGCTAATATATAATCTGATTTTTTACGCTGTGTTTGTAAATTGCAAGTGCTTTTGATAATGACAATTTGTTTTCCCAACTAACATGATATTGTATGCACATCATCAAATCAGCGGGATTTTTCAACGTAATGATGTAGTGTGCAAATCAAACGCAACGCCGGTTAGATTAGGTAACAAAAGTTCAGAGACCAACCAACTCTTGATCTAGTGATTTTGGTACGTTTTGAGGAGCTTTGGCTTTTTGTTTCTTAGAACCTATGGTGAGTAGCGGAAGGTTTGATAAAATCTGTTCAATTAAGGAAAATAATTACTAAGCAAGGCTAATTGAGAAGACTCTCACCTTCACAATTCAATGCTTAATTCACTGAAACTGAAACAGGAACAACCTTATCATCATGGCTGGTCCAAGTTGCAAAGAAGATAAACAAGATGAAGCTAAAATATCTCAACAACCCAACAATAATATTAACTTAACAGCCTAAATAATTGCCAAAGCACAGGTTCAGCAGGAGACAACCATTTCCAATGGACCAAAACTTTCTTCCCTTCGCTTCCGAATTGACGATCAAGAAGAGCTTGTGGCTTAAGATAAAGTGTGTCATCAGATTTTCTTCCGATCTTAAATAAGCTCTTCCTGTTCCGATTACTTTTTTTAATCGTTAGTGAAGGGATATTCAAACTTAGAACCTCTTCTAACATCCATCGTTCAATTAATTAAGTTATGTAATAGGTCGAACATGTTATTGTTCATTATCTCATGCGGTTGGCTACAAGAGTTCTAATTTCTTTTTTGTTTTTACATTCCAACCAATGCATTATGCATGCGGATCGGCTGCCAAGTCACACCATGGCCATGCTAAAGCAATACGTCACAATCTGCTGGAAAGTACAACTCTGTATGGCGATAGATGAATATGTAGATTTTCTTTCATCGAAAAAGATATAATATTCTGAACATGAGATCATGAGCTTATGGAGAAAAGAAATAAGCCACAAAAGTCTTCCCCTATCCACCGTACCTTATCCTCCTCCTCATAACAATAGATTTGCCAATTTCCAACCAACGTTGTTTGTAACTCGTACGCTTAGATTGATGTTCAATACGGTCCATTTATGTTTAATTAGCCAAAATATTCCCACCTCCTCATATCAGAAATGATTCGAATAAACAGTTTGAACAAACATTTTTGGCTAATTTATGCACATCTCTATCGAATTATCACTCCAACCCTAGACAGATGAACAAGTTGAAAGAGACGTGTAACCCATTGTTGAGAAACTTGTCCATTCATAACGGGCTCAATGTAAATTGAAGACAAATAGCTCGTGTCGCCAAATGGCGATTCTGTTTTGAACAAATTTCACATGACAGCAATGGGAAAAATTTCGCTTCAAGTAATTTGAAATTACAAAAGCATGTCTCGTTCATGTCTTCTTGTTGCAACTAACCCTAAATACAAAAGATCAACTCTACATGTCAAGGAAGGGTAGGAAGTTCCACCTTGTCAAAGGAGAAGAAACTTGCTGATCCATAATCCACATGACAAAACTTTAAAGGAATGCTCCCACATTGTCTCTCGAGAGCTTCAAGGTCTAGTTTGGATGGCGGACGAGACCTAATCAAGAAAATTTAGAGTTGATAATTAAAGAAAGAAAAATCACAACTAATTACAAATAAAATAAATTTAGTTAAATTCTCAGAATTCACAAAATATAAATACCTAGTAAAACAAAGCACAAAACATGGATCTCCAGGAGAAGACTTCTTGAAGTTTTTGTTTGGGGCATAAACATCAAAAACCGGTCTTGCTTCATTACTCTGCATCTCATTGAACAATCCATTGGAAGAACTAGTGTCATTGGTTTCGAAGTCCACCGCCTCATCAATTTTAGGACAACCTTGAGAAGAAACAAATTCACACTTACTCTTCACGCCAATTGTAGACCAGGGGATACCATACTGCCCAACAATGTACCCAAGGGATTTGAGTTTCCTATACGCTTGAAATTCCTCCCAATACCACCTATTATTTTCATCTGAAATCTTCATAAATATATCCTCCAAGGAAGTGCTAGTACCACTATCATCCAAGAGACGCAAATGCCCCTTTTCAACTAAAAACCTTCAATACAATTGTTAATGTTAATGAACAATTTCATCTCCACTTGATAAGAAAGAGGAAAATTTCATGATGATGAATACTATCAGACTTTGCTTTTATACAAAACATCAATTATTTTACAATTCAAGTTTTGTTTGTAGTGCACACCAATTTTAGCTCACATTAAAATTGACTTCATAATAGAGTTTTTGTGGAGCTCCACACAAACTTGTTCATGCAAGTACCAGACATTTTTATATTTAAATTATTGATAATGAAGTAATGAACAACAAATAGAACAACTAATAGGCCATGCATTCTTTGAAAAGCAAAACCTTCAGCTACAAACAGAAGATTCAAAACTTAAGGCTAATTGAGGGGAAAAAGCTTGGATGCGTGGATGGTAAGATAGTGAATCAAAATTTATTAATTCGAATTCTTTACTGTTAAGTCTATCCATATCTTACAAGAAGTTTGAGATTTTAAAATTTTGCAATCTAAATCACAAACACTATGAGTGCAAGAATCACAATTGAGTATATGTTTCACTTACAAAACTTCATAAATAGAGCAATAGAGCTTGTTGCCGCTCTGGATAACTCCTGTGTTCTTCCAATTTGTACCCTCAAGAACAATGACCTCTGCCATGCCCATCTCATGATTCCAATGTGCTTTGGATATGCAAGACCTAAAAAAGAGCCCAAAAGTTCAACTTCAGACCTATATAGAAAACATCCTGAAACATTATTTACTTGCAGCTTGGATGCAGACTCATCAGTATCACCAACAATCTTTTCATCATTAGCAGCCTCAAATCTATTCAGAGTCAGACAGGATCCACAAGCACATATCTCCCCTTGCCCCATCTAAAACACAGCCGTATGAGTTCAAAACGAAAATTGGAGAAAACAAGATGTTAAAAACAACAACCCAGAAAACAAAACAAAACCTTTTTTTTACACAGAAACAGTTTTCATGTTTCAACCTATTTGATTGAAACTTACTGAACCCATGTTTGGACGCAATTAGATGTTCCCTTTAATATATTTTAAAACTTGTGTGAATTTGGTTGTATTCGTTTGGGAGTGATTCTGGATAGGCCAAAATCACTTTTATAGATAATCACTTCTCCTATTTAAGTGGTTTTAAAGGGATTATATGCGTAAGTGATTACTCCCAAACAAGCCCGAAGTGTAGGATTTGATTTTCAGCAAACAGAAAAGATTATGATTTGTTTCATGAACAATGACAAGTTGCCAAGTTGCCAACCATATATGAATTCATGAATAAAGTCTAATGAGACTCAATACGAAATTCTGCATTACACACATATATTTCCCTACTATGGCATTGGCATCCATGATTTTCAACTCACCATTAAACCCGCACTTACAAAAACTACAAGGAGATATAAAAAATAAAAATAAAAATATAAAAAAACCACAGAAAAATTACCAGAAAATTGCACGCCTGTTCCCTAAAATCCTCAGAGTTGAGCACACTAATCCTAGCCGCTAGGGCCTCAACCACCTGATTATTATTACCGCCGCCGCTGCCGCACGCCCCAGCTGCCTGGGGATTCGGGCCGCTTCCTGGGTCAGCCCAAACGGGTGGCGCATCTGACTGGTGACCCGACCCGACTCCTCCACTACGGTCGTCCTCGGCGCCTTGAGTGTTGAATTTGAGGAAGGTGAAGGCGTCGTCGTCGGTGCCCATGTTTGGCTGCGACGTCGTTTCAGAGATAGACTATTTAGTGCCTGTTTGGTAAGAGAAAAAAAAATTATTGTGAATAAGAGCTGTGAGAGAGAGAGAGAGAGAGAGAGAGAGCAAATAGGCAATAGCCGTTGAGGAGGCGCTGGGCTCTGTGGGGTTCAATGAAATTTACAAACTTCCGAAAATACCCCAATATGTTTTCTTTCACGCTCTCCATTCCACTTCCCGCGCCATCTCTTCACAGAGCTCGCTCTTCTCCTCGTCTTCCATTCTTCCTTTAATTTTTTTTTTCTTGTTGAATCAATTGAAGCGGATTCCTGAGAAGCCACAAGACTCAGGTAAGAGGGCATATTATGTTTTGTTTTTTTCATTTCAATTTCGTTCTTCCCTCTTTCTCTTTAATTTCTAGGGTTTTAACTATCAATTGTTGTTGCTGTTGGTTTTCTATATTGGGTAGTTTCCATAGTCACTGAATTGCCCATGATAAGATTTATTTTTATTCTGCTCTGTTAATTTAGGGGATTTACATCATGGGTAGCTTTGGTTACTTAGAAATTTATACGACCATACCATATCTTCTTCAAGGGTTTTGTTAGAAGTTTCTGGTTGTGTTTGCTCGTCTCTTGGGGACCTTTCTCTGGTGTTGAGACAGAATATTATTCTAAAAGGTTGTTTGCTCAATGTTTGGTGTTTTGGCTCTTGATCTCCTCTGTACTTGCATTGTCTGCATGTGAAGGTTCAGTAAATGATGGCACATCTGCACATATGAATTTCAATCATATGTGCATCAGCTCCATTGTTATATGGCATTGTTTTAGTACTCTGACTGTCAATCATACTATAAACTAAATATATTAGAGACATGCATTTATTAGTCATTTATTATGTAGCTTTGTACATAAGGACAATTTGAATTGCATCTTACAGTTTTCATCTTTCGTTTTTTCTAGAAAGTGGAATGGATTCAATAGAGACATATTTGCATATGGTTAGTAGTTTATATAGTTTGTATATCTGCATATGTTTTCTGTCCGATGGGGCTGAGTTGCATCTTACAGCTCTCCTATCATATTAGACATATTTGCATTAGCGTGCTTGAAGTGTTTCTGAAATCCTTCACATATCAATTTGTGCAGGAATTCTAAGCACTATGATATGGCAAATATTCAGAGTTTCATGATTTTTTTTGTTAATGTGTGTGTATTGGGCGGGTAATTGTTGCTCTCTTACAATATCTTGTTTTTCCCTTTGTTTGTTTTGTTTGTTTAGGGTAGCCTGATGGATGATTATCAAGAAATGGAAAGGTTTGGCATGGAGAAGGATTATGAGGACAGTCAATGGCTTGGCAGCGAGTTCTATTATCGCAAGCGCAAGGATAAGCGCATCCAGACCAAAGATGATGTACTCTATGGCATATTCTCTGCTGATTCCAACGATGATGAAGACAATGAGGGCTCCAGAAAACGCAGGAAAGACCAAAAGGTCGACCTCACCAAGCCCGTCAATTTTGTCTCCACCGGCATCGTCTTGCCCAACCAGGAGATGGACAAAAATTTAAAGCAGCAAAATGATGACCTTGGTGCTTGCGGCGTTGGCACTAGTGGCCTTGGCTTTGGTGCCGCTATGGGTTCAGGTTTGGGTTTTAATAATTTGAATTCCGGTTTGGCTTTGAATAATTCGAATTTAGATCCCACTGGGGGAGAGGAGGATGAGGAAAACGACACGAATTTTCTGCCAATGGCGTTTGGGAAGAAAATAAAGGAGGGAGCAGAGAGGAGACAAAAGGAGAGGGAAAAGCTCAAATTGCTCAAGCAGACTAGTAGTCAATCTCAAAGTCGTAGAGATTCTGAGGAATCTCAGTTTGGACTATGAGGAGCAAGGGGAGGAGACGGGGATGGGGACCTGGGGCCTTCGAGAAACACACCAAGGGCATTGGGATGAAGATGCTTAAGAACATGGGCTACAAAGGAGGTGGACTTGGCAAGAACGAGCAAGGGATTCTCGGTCCTATTGAAGCTAAGTTGAGGCCAAAAAATATGGGTATGGGTTTTAATGATTACAAAGAGACTGAAATCAAGCGGTCTAGCGTGCAAGAATTGGAAGCTGAAAAGCCAAACAAGCCTTTGCCCACTGCCAATGCCACCAACACCACCAAAAAGAGGCTTTCCTGGAAAAAGGCCGTGGCCAACAGGGCTAACAAGGATCAGTATGTCTCTGCCAAGGAGTTGTTAGCCAAGAAGCAGGAAGAGAGTACTGAGGTCTTTGTGCACAAGGTAGTTGATATGCGTGGACCCCAGGTTCGAGTCTTGACCAATTTGGAGAATTTGAATGCCGAAGAGAAAGCCAGGGAAGAGGATGTTCCCATGCCTGAGCTACAGCATAACTTGAGGTTGATTCTGTACTTAGCTGAGCTCGATATCCAGAAGATTGATAGGGATCTGAGGAATGAGAGGGACACAGCGATCAGCTTGAACCAGGAGAAAGAGAGGCTGGCAACGAAGGTGGCCAGACATAAGCAACACTTGGATAGCTTGGAGGATATTATGAGTGTGTTAGACCGACTGGGAGAAGTGAATGTCATGGGAACATTGACGCTGGAGTTACTGGCAAAGGGCTTTGGTGACCTGCAAAAGAGATACGCTGACGACTATAAAATATGTAACTTGTCGTGCATTTCGTGTTCTTTTGCTCTGCCTCTGTTTATCAGGATGTTTCAAGGTTCGGATCCTCTTAGGAACCTTACGCATGGATTGAATGTGGTATCCTCATGGAAGCATTTGCTTCATGGAGAGGGGGAGAGAGAACAGTACCTTGATATCTTTGATAATACAATGTCGCCTTATACCCAGTTGGTTTCCGAGGTTGTGGTACCCGCAGTGAGGATTGCTGGCGTCAATGCATGGCAAGCCAAGGACCCTGAACCCATGCTTCGCTTTTTGGAGTATTAGGAGAAATTGATACCCTCTTCCGTCCTTCATGCCATATTGGATATGGTAGTCTTTCCCAAATTGAAGGACGCAGTTGACTTGTGGGAACCTCACCGTGACATTGTTCCCATCCATGTGTGGGTGCATCCATGGCTACCACTCTTGGGACACAAGTTGTAGGAGTTGTATCTCACAATACACTTCAAGTTGAGTAATGTTCTCAATGCATGGGACCCCAGTGATGCCTCTGCCTATGCTATACTCTCGCCGTGGAAGAAGGTGTTTGATTCAACCAGTTGGGAACAGCTCATGCATAGATTTATAGTACCCAAGTTGCAGCTTGTCCTACAAGACTTCCAAGTAAACCCTGTAAATCAGAGACTTGATCAATTTAATTGGGTGATGAGTTGGGCTTCTGCTATTCCAATTCATCTAATGGTAGATATGATGGGGAAGTTTTTCTTCACCAAGTGGCTACAGGTTTTGTATCACTGGTTATGTTCGAACCCTAATTTTGAAGAGGTTTTGAATTGGTATAAAGGTTGGAAGGAACTCATTCCTGAGGAGCTTCATGCAAATGAAAGTATCCGGTATCAGCTTAATTGTGGTCTTGATATGATGAATCGGGCTGTTGAGGGTATGGAAGTGATCCAACCTGGTTTGAAGGAGAATATTAGCTACCTTAGGGTGCTTGAGCAAAGGCAATTTGAGGCACAACAGAAAGCAGCAGCAGCACAAGCAAACTTGGGTGGCCCTGCTCACATGGATGGCATTGGTAATGAGATGAGCTTGAAAGATGTTATCGAAGCCCATGCGCAGCAGCATGGTCTGCTATTTAGGCCTAAACCTGGGCGGATGCATAATGGTCACCAGATATATGGCTTTGGCAATGTAAGCATAATAGTTGACTCTCTAAATCAAAAGGTATATGCCCAAACAGAGGAAAGCTGGTCTCTTGTATCCCTTGAAAGGTTGCTTGACATGCACAATAGTTCTCTTACAAGAAGACGCTGAGTTTTAGAAAGGCATTTAAGAGTTGAAGGGATGTGTGGTGACTCTGTGCTGAGAATGGAGCTGGTGGATTAGGTTGTATGTGCAGTAGGCGTTGGTCATGGATCGAGGACTTAAAAGATTAGCTTGGTCATTATTTTTCAGCCTGTCTTTGCCAGCCAGAATGTCTTTTGTAAGGATTGATACTGCAAACTCCAACTTTTTCATTCATTAGCTTAGTTTTGCATTTGAATTTACTCCAGTATCCAGATTGTATATATACATCTTACAATTCTTTTGGGCTTCTTGTAAAAGTATTGCTCTTTGATTCCTAAATTTATTTTACAGTACAAATTAGGATTTTGACATTTGCAGTGCTCTGTCTTGGCTGTTGATGAGAAAAAATGTAACTGGGTTTTGGATGAAGCTTGAGAAACATTTTATCAAGACTTCATATTGCTTTCAAAAAGCTAATTGATGAACTTGTAACGTTCAGCATACTAAGTGGTTTGTACTTTCTTCTTTGTTTACTTGTATGGTAGGTGTCATCTGTGATAACTCGGAATTGCCTTTCTGAGCTTTAAGCAGATGTATATGGTTGAAGGGCTACTCAAATTTAAGGTTAAACCTGCGCATGAACTCTGTTGCACACTTTAGATGTTCCTAGAATTGTAATATTTCTTCATTTCAGATTCTAATCGTATTGGTCCAGAGATATAGGTGTTTGTTGGCTTGCAGTTATCTGATTATAGTTAGAAAAGGGTATAATGAAATTACTGGGTGATATCAAATGATTGCCTTTAGAAATAGGGATCAAATGAAGAAAATTAAGGAGTCGTATGTTGATGTGTCTTTGTAGTGAAGATATGTATTGTCTTTCATGTTTTTGTACACTTTTAATTTCTCGGACTCTTCACAATATCATATTCAATGCATTTTCGGATGTCTATTTATAGGCAGAATTTTTAATGTTGTTGTATTCGTGAAATTTTTTCATATATATAAGCGATATTGAAGAAGAGGGATTCAATTTTTCATTTTAAATTATTGCATACCATTCCTATAAGCGATAGTGAGTCAATTTGTTCTCCAAATTTATTTTTATTTTTTTATTACAACGTAATTTGGGGGGGTGGGGTGGTGTTTGAGTTTTTATTCAAAGTAGTGATGACCAAATTTGCCAGCCCAATTAGAAAAAATAAAAAATAAAAGATAAAAAGATACCATCTTATTTGGGCTCATCCCGGATTTATGCTTGCGTAACATGTCTTTTTTCTCAAACCATAGTATAGAAAAATTTAGCACAAGAAGAATTTTTTTTTAAAAAAAAAGGCAATATATGTTACATTCTAGGAAGCTTCCTCTAAAAGTCCCCTTGCATAGCAAAATTCATATTTAGAACCATGACCTATCTCACTTGCTATCTACCAGCAAGAAAACCAAAGGGAAGAAAAATGTATCACATTTCTTTCTTTTAATCTGCTGCTGCTTATTTTTCCTTGTAATTCCTCATTCAAAATTTTCCACCATTGCTGCAACATCTGTTGATATAATCGACCAAACCTGCAAAAAATGCGCAGATGAATTCAACGTCATTAGCTACAAGGTTTGCGCAACCTCTCTCCAAGCTGTGCCTGTTAGCCATGTGACTAATCTTCAAGGACTAGCATTGATAGCAATGGAGCTAGCACTAGAAAATGCAACCAACACACTGTCCACCATAGAGAAGTTGTTGAGTAACAAAAGTTTCGATCCTTTTGCTCTGGTTTGCTTGAAGGACTGCTTGCAGCTATATTCGGACGCCATCACAACACTGAGAGATGCTGTTGGAGCATTTCTGAGGGGGGATTACAACACGGCGAATATCTGGGTGAGTGCAGTTATGGAAGCACCAACTACATGTGAAGAAGGGTTTAAGGAGAAGGAAGGTGAAGTGTCTCCATTGAAAAATGAGAATTACAATCTTTTTCAATTATGTGATATTGCACTATGCATAAGCCACTTGCTTAAGTACTCAGGGTCTACATTCTTGACAAGATGCTCTGCAACTTAATTAGTCTTTGTGTTGATTATCAATGTCCCTTGTTGAATAAGAGCTGCTGCTCTGCAATTATTTGAATTTTCTTTGCATATATGATTGTTTGCAGCTGAAGAAAAATATGATCCAATTTCCCTGTCAATATAACAGGGACAGGGAGAATGTGCCAAAAGAACAGAATTTGTAACTCTGTGATATGACCCTAGAGATCCAATTAACAGCAATATTTCTCTGCAAAATCAACTGTAACTTTTCTTTTCCCTTCAAGATTTGTGAATCTAACCATTCATCATTCAGCAAACTAACATGGCCACATGACAAATTTTTTGACATGAAAAAGACTTGTCTGAAAGGTCATGACCAGTAGGGCCTATGCTTTATCGTATGAGTAATTTAATTTATATGGGGACAAATCGAATTTTCTACTAGAGATATACCAGTAGGGCCTATGTGCTGCGAAGCTTCAATGCAGTTTCCTCTCAAATGTCAAGCTCCCATGTTGTAATTGTCCTGTAAAGTAGTAGATGGTTTGATCAGTGGCTTGGCATCCATGTGACTTCCCTAGTACCCAAGTACAGGGGATCACAAGACAACACCATCCGCTGTTCCAATTCCACATTGATGCATACTTGTGCACAGAAAGAAAAAAAAGGGTGATAAATGTTTCCCTTAATGGATCATTTTCACGCAAACCAAAATACCTCCGAGAAGTGAATCTAGTTCCCCAATACCACAAGTTTGCGAAGTGATGTAATCATATTTTTTTTTGTTTGTTTGTATAATTATGATATTCTTCAGAAATACATCAAAATGCTAGTTTACTCTAAGATCATTTTATAAAAGTTAAGGGCGTCTTTCCGATCCCACCATGCCCACAATGGGTGAGCAGAGCTTCAGTCTTCATCTCATCCAGCCCCCTGCTGCATAGAGTGCATCTTTAAGCTCGTCAAGCCACTGCCTTACTGTTGGGTTTCTGATTCACTTCTCCAAAGCTGCATCGAGCACTGCATTGAGTGAGAACAATTTTACTTCTTGATCAGTCCATCTGTGAATTTCTGTCCTCGAATAAAGTGAACAACCAGATGAGAAGCAATTGCACAATTACTACTTCATGTGATTAGGAAAAGGTGAACTCCAAAGCAATTGCAGAAAGAGGGCATTATCTATCTGGACTAGGACAGATAGGAATCAAACTTCAACATAAATGAGTATTTAACTAAATAATGAAAGGATAATCTAGCTCAAATACTTGTGTGCCCTCAACAAGGAAACAATCCAGCAAGTAATATTATTTGAGGAAACCCTGCAATTCCTAAAATGACCAAGTAAACAGAGACAGAGAGGCCCCTGACATCGACACTCAGTCTATAGCATTGGCAGCACCAACAGTCATGGGCCACAAGTAAGCACATCTCTTTACCAATTGGTCTGGTAATAACAGCTACTCCATTAACCAGAGCAGAGATCATTAATTCAGTAATGACAAGTGATGATATGAAATCCAAGAATCGTGAAGACAGAGAACAATTCTTGTGCAAACAAAGATAAGATAAACTATGATCAGAGAAACATATAACCTTAGCAAAACATCAGTAAAATAACATTACATGGATAAGCTGAAAAGGGGCCTGGAATTGTTAAGCCAATTTCGGGCATAGAAAGTACCAGACAATCAGAAAACAGACTTCAAAAACAGTAATGATAGTGTTAATTTTCATGATTAAGCTGTACATGGAGATACAATGACACCAACGTTATCTGAGCAAAAGCTTACAGCTTTGGACTAACAACAGCCCCTCTCACTCACAAAAATTATATAAATGCTACCTTTCTACATATTCACCCCCAAAGGATTGCTAAACGTACAATCCTGCAACATGCTAAGTGTTTTTATACAAATTCAGATGTAACTAACAAACAACAACCACCAAAAAAATTTTGAATTGACCCCACCCATCCCAAAAAAAAAAAAAAAAAAAAAAAAAAAAAAAAAAAAAAAAAAAAAAAAAAAAATCTCAGCCAGAGGTAAGGATAAAATAGAACAAAGCACAGAAATCTCAAAACCTTTTCTTTATTTAGGTTTTCACCAGACAACAGATGAGCCCCAAAGCAGAACATCCTTTGCTGTGGACACCAGTCAGATTAAATGTCTATAAAAAGTTCTCCTAATAACTGCATGTGGCTCGTCCGTGCTTTCACTTACCAAGGTGCTGCCTGTGACTCGGCATGTGAGAGGGGATGTATAACAAGACTGCGCGCTCTGTTGCATGAAATCAAAAGGCCATTTAAAAAATATCTCATAACTTCCTGGACAAAATAACATGATTTTTGCCAGATTTTGGAATTACCCTAAACTAGTTTGCTCCTTGACAACATCAACGATATGCATATACAACTATAAAACATCTTTGCAATTTTTATAGGCAATACAACTTTAAAAGACAATTTCATTTGGTTCTAAAAAGGATTTTAAACGAAAACACTAACAAAAGAAAATGGGAATCTAGATTTTTACAATTAATGATGATTTGTAATTATATTTATAAAAAATAAAAATAAAAATCAAGCAGGGTACTTCCAGTTTCAAAAGGTGTTCGTAGCTGTACTTTATCCCTTTCATTTCTTAACAACAAGGTGAGGATTGTAGGTCCTTTTTTTTGGGTCGGTGGATTGTTGGTCCATTATGTAAACAACTACAACTCCAACATTGGAAATAATGTAAGATATGATACATGCTTGTCTAACAGATTATTGAAAATTGAAAAATGAAAAAATTTCGATAATTAAAAAAAATTTGCTGTCCACAAAAGCAAAATAGATCAGAAAGAATATAACTAACCAAATATCATTGCCTTGTTGACAACATACAGCTAACATTTCTATAACTTGCCAGCATGTGTGCCAGTAAAAAGCCATCATAATGACGTGCCAAATGAATAACTTCAGCAAAATACTGTGCCAGTAAAATTTTTACATTTGTGATGCACTAAACTGTTCACCATTTTTCCTCTTCTTCTTTAGTCCTGTGCTCAAGTTTATCCTGGTTCGACCCCAGCAGCAATAATTGATCTCTTTCAGTATTAATGCTACCACTATTGACAAAGGAAAGTTGATCCATCATGACAGCATTCCTTTTGTAGTTCCAAACAAGCATTGAAATGTAATCCTGAGGCGAAACAAGACCTTGATCCATGATGCAACTACGCTGCTCCTCTATAGTTTTTGGATCATCAAGCCTTATATATTCGAGCAATGCCTTCTCATGATCGGGTCTCCAGTTATTTGGGAAAGGGCTGTAATCAGTCTCAGGTACAAGAGACATCCTGGTATACTGAAGCCCATCAATTGACTCAACAAGACCCATCCTCAACAAATTATGGTACTCAGATGACTGCCCCTTCTTCTCCTTCAAAGGACGACTCAAATTCCTAGAACCTATCTTGTACACCTTTGCACGTGAACGGAGCTTGTATTTTGCTGCATAGAGCTTTGCAAGTGAGCCCCTTAATATGTAAGAGCAAAAGTTCACAATTTTTTTCCGATTATCTGCATACTTATACCACTCAACCATTGTGGACAGAAACTTGTTCATTTGTGCATTAGTATGAGCTTGGGTGGCATGAAACATTCTGAAACAAGGCTGTGGGTCTGGATCCCTATCCCCCTTCAGAAAGCTCAACTTCCTAAATTGCTTGATGCACTGTTTCAAGCTTGCTGTAACTGACAAAAGAGTGCCTACGCCCTTCTCACTAATGATTTTCCCACCAGTAGCAGTGTAACGAAGCGTTGGGTACACAACTCTGCGACACAACACATGATCTAGAAACATTATACCCTTTGTTATGTGTTCTATAGGGAGGCTCTCATTATCAAGCTTGAGCATATACTTCTGATCACAAAACTCAATCAACTGTTTTCTCAATGTAGCGGCATCTGCTCGAGGTCCTCGGACACCAATCAAAATATGACCACCATATCGTATGTAATCCATCTTTCTGGTCTTATCTGGGCCACTTGTTGGCACAAATTCAGGCCAAGATGTATTTCCCTGTTCTGCTTCACCTTCCGGGCTATTCCATATGACATCACTCTTTGACGGATGATAAAAGTCCTTGATCTTCCCCTCCATCCAGCGGTCCAACTCATCTAGACAAACATTAGCCAAAAGGGGACTAAGTATCCCACAATGACCCCAAGAAGGAAGCTTCTCTGCCTCCTCAGGTGCAAACCCAAAAAAGGTCTCCAACCAATATGGGTCTGGCTTGGGTTCATCCTCTGCCAAGACCCTCTTCTTCTGATATTTCCTCTTCTTTTTCTTTTTCTCCACCCCATCATCCTTTGTTGTGATCACCGGTGTAACCAAGGCCGCCTTCAACAAATCAATCACCTTCTTATCCCTCACATCCCTGATCAAAGCATTTATCACCAACCCCACCTTCGTCCCATCCAAGATGGTACTCAAATCGCCCTTTATATACCACAAGTACCCTGCGAAACTCCTCCTAATCACCCTCAATGCAGTATGTGCAGTTCTCCCAGGCCTAAACGCAAATGACTTTTGCGAGAACCGAGACTCATATATCGGCTCCAAAATCATAAGCAGCACTTCCTGAACTAACCTATCTTGAAATGGGGTTGGCTGTGTGGTCGTCAAGATGGCCTTAATTTTCCTCTTTGACAACGACTGGTAATCGATCTTATCCTTGGGTGATTTTATATAGAATTCTAGTCTAGCCCCCCACCTAAACCTACTGTCAAGAACAGCATTACGAAGTGCTAACAAGTCCTCAAGAGCTGCCCTCTGTATTGCACTGCGGGGCATATACGCACCCATCTCATCAGCACAAACCTTCTGGTACGCCAATACCCACAACTCCAACCGCCGAAGATAAGAGGACAAATTGGTGGCAATCCTATCAGGTTCTCGAAAATTCTCAATCCACATTTGGGATATAACCGAAACCCCATCATCTTTGATCAAGTTGGAGGGGTCTTCAGGATCAGGTGGCCGCCGGCTCACCGGAGAGTATGAAAGAAAGCGAAAAAAGGCGAACCCACCGGCCCTAGGATTTGAGGGGTTGAAATGGGAGCAGGGGAAGAAGGTGGTGGTGTGCTTGGTGGTGGTGGTGTGCTTGGTGGTGGTGTTGAGGATAGAATTGGAATTTTTGAGAAGTTTGTGGGTGAAAATGGAAAGGTGGCGATGCATTTTGGGATTGGGACCTTAAAGGGTTTAGGTCATTTTCTGGGTTTGATTTTCATCAACTAACTACAGAGCAATAGCAGTCATTGAATAAAACATATTGATAGAGAGAAAGAGAAATTTGAGAGCTCACTTGAATAGTTTATTCTGAACTTCAACAGCTTAACGTCGTCGTTTCGGAGCAAGGAGCAGTGCAACAGAGGTTGAAGACAACTAGGAGCCAAAACCTTGGTTTAAACCCTCCGTCTATGTGCAGTGCAGACCTGCAGTCTCTTCTTTTATTTTGACTCTAGTTGTGACCCTTTTTTTCTTTTGGTCAGAATTGTGACCCTTTAAGTTCTGGTATTTATAATTTGTCCTACGAACTTATCAAACATGCGGAAGTCGGATATTTTAGAGTTAAATCCTCGTTATGTTTCAGTTTTTTCACAAAACCCTTTGAGGTTGACAAACATGACTTGAGGTTTAAATTGTTTTCCTAAAACTTATTTTTATTGATTTCTCATCTAAAGATAGATGATTTTATATAATTCAAATTAACAAAGCTACCTTTGAGATTAGATTGCACATACATTTATTGTGATTAATTTTCTCATTTGTATAATTTTTATACATTATAAAATCATCAATTTTTGGATAAATAATCAACGGAAAGGGATTTTGTAGAAACAATTTGAAACCTCAAAGGTGTTCTTGCAATTTTTGAAACCTTAAGAGTATTGTGAGAGCACTAAAAATCTCAAGAAGTGTTAGTGTAAATAACTCGATATTTTTAGGTCTAATTTTCAAATCCATATGTTTATTTTAAAATTTTTTAATTAAAATATTAGTTTCTTATATTAAATTGTTATATATTAGAAATTTTGTTAACCAATGGCATTTTATAGGTTGAATGCCTCACTTTTTCATCTTTTGCCTATACAGGGAAGGATCAAGTTTGAATGAGTTTCTATAATGATTATATGAAATATATATACATATAGAGAGAGTATAGACGAGTCTAAATTTCTAAAAAGATTTTTTAAAAAGGGAAATTGACCTAAATACTCACTAAACATAAACCTTAATCAATAATAGTCACTCTATAAAACTTTTAATCATAAATACTCACTTTCTAACATGAAAAATACCAAATTGCCCTCCATATAAATACTTCAATATTCACAATTTTTCCCCTTGAAAAATTCATTATCTGAAACTATCCTAGCTCTTCTCTCCTCTATTGCACCCGACGAAAGGAAACACAGAGAATCTAACCAAGCAATTCAAAGAGAATCTAAATTAATTGTATGAATCTGAATCTAACTCTCCTAGCCCATCTCTCCTCTCTCACACTCATCGATTTTCTTATGCATAACAAGTGATGTCTTGGGATGACTTGCCTCTCCAGCAGGATGTGTCTTACATTGAAGGACCAGTTTTGATTTTGGCCTATGAAACAAAGCAAATGTAATACCCTGAAAAAATTCAAGGTGGATTTTTGTATTTCAGTAAAAATATATATATATTGTGGTGAAGAATGATTATGGGTATTTTATCAAGTGATTTTGGATTGAAAATATTGGATTAAGTGTGTTAATTTTAAGTTGGACTTGGACAAAATGCCATTGTGTAACGTTTTGTGCATTTTATAAAGGACATTTAAGGAATTGAAGTGAGACCATTATGATTCTTAGGTTGAACGATAGTATTTGACATAGTGAACGCGTAGAAAATCGTTTCTGAATTTTTGGCTAAAATGACTAAAATACCCCTACGTGTGGAATTTTTGATCTCCTCATCTTGTGGCCTTTGGAATGAAGGAGGATTGGATTGATTCTGGGTATTCCTCCATGAAAATTTTGGACAATTCCTCCAACTTGGATTATAACTTTGAGAGTACGGATCATTTCTTGGACCTTGGTTGTATAAAATGACCAAGTTAGCTTGCTCTTGCACAAATTCTAGATATGCAGCCCCTAGTGAAAAAGCTATAATAGCATGGTCATGAGTTTCACAGATGGTACACGCTTCCTTCGGAGGGTTTCTTGAGTTCATTAAAAGAAGAGCATCTAGTTTTTGCCATAATTTTGAAATCTGCACACTAGAAGCATCATTAGAATTACTAACAACACGTTTACCTCTTGTATCAATGTGTTGGGTCTCCATTGCTATTCCCTCAAAGAGTTCATACGTCTCTTTGAGAGTCTTGGTTTTATAAGAACCACCTGCAAAATTAGTTACAATATTATGACTAGAACGGGTTAGTCCTTTATAAAATATATAAGATATACGCATTTGAAGTTTCAATGGAATCCCATGATGAGGACATTGATTGAGCAACCTATTGAACCTCTCCTATGCGTCACAAGATGACTCATCATCTTACTGTGCAAAGAACAAGGTCTTGTCCCTAAGTATGTCGATTTTTTTGCACAGAGAAATATTTTTCCAATAACTTCTTTTGAATGGCAGCCCAAAAACTGAGTGAACTTGGCTTCAAAGAATTTAGCTAATACTTCGCTTTATCCTTTACAGTATATGGAAACACTTTCATTCGAAGTTGATCTTCCGTCACACCTGTCAAGGGAAAAGAGCTCACAACATTAAAACTATCATTTATATGAGTTAATGGATCTCTATTAGGTAAACCATAAAAGGAAGTCAACATATTAAGATGAAAGGATTTAAGCTCATTGTTTCGAGCTACGGTGGGCAGCAAAATGCTTGAAGGGGATGTTGGAATTGTAGGGATATCAAGGTCTCCTAGTACTAATTGGAAACCATCTATTCTTCTTCTTCTTGGTCTGAACTTGCTTCAGAATTTGAAAGTGAAGAACCAGGAAGGTAAGTGTGGAGAGCAAGACTTGTAAATGTGGCAAGAGCTTGCTCTTTTGCAATTGACAACTCTCTTTCTAGTCGATTTTGAATTTCAGAGATCACCTGGATGGGTTGCAACATTGGTCTTCCTTCCAATGATCTAGAACGTCTAAACAAAGAACTCACTTGTTCAAGGAATGGTCTTTTAGACGTAAACTACCTGAAACAAAAAAATTGAATTCATTAGAAAACACTAAAAAGAATATGGTAGCCTTGGGCACGTAACTAAGGAAGAACTTTCGTTCAGTCCCCGATAACGGCACCAAAATTTTGTTAACTCGCAATTGTACGAGCCAATTAGTAGTATAGTAAGACAAGAATGAGGTCGTATCATGAGGACTGAGAAGTTAAACTTAGTTACATACTTAGATTACCCAATTCAAGAAAAACATGAAGTTGAATCTAAAATTGAATTTAAAGTGAGTGATTGTGATTGTGAAAACAAATGAAACAAAGCAAAATTGCAAACAAAATCAAAGTAAACAAGTGTGTCAAAGAATGGGCTTAAGGGTTGGAAAACAGATTTGGACATTAAGGCAT
Organism: Prunus armeniaca; assembly: GCA_903112645.1. Classification (NCBI taxonomy): domain Eukaryota; kingdom Viridiplantae; phylum Streptophyta; class Magnoliopsida; order Rosales; family Rosaceae; genus Prunus; species Prunus armeniaca. The sequence continues at coordinate 4,512,620 of CAEKDK010000005.1, read as the reverse complement.
TTGATTCACCATAATAATCTAATCCTGGGTTATAATGATTCAAGTGACAAGTCTAATTCAGATTCAAAGATTGATTCTAGCTAAACCTAAATCAAGCATTAGAAATTCATTAAGCATAGAAGAATGTTTTAAACAACCAAGCATGTATCTAATCCCTGTTGTCGAATGTCCATACATACTCTTCCTATTTATAGTTCAATTCGAATTAAGGTATATAGTGTCTACTCTTAATTCCAACCAAGATATCTAACATACAAGTTTTAATGGTGATCAATAATTCAAACAAGCATATTAACTTATAAGCATAATGAATAAGAACCAGAATCTTGAATTGAACTTAAAACTTAAAACTTATAAACCCAGAATATTCATGTTAGGTTACATCGAAACCTTATATATGGATTTAGCTATTCATAATGCCAAAATAACATAAACAGAATTGACAAAACATAATGAATACAATAAGAGTAGAAAAACACTTTTATGATGTTCTTGTAGTGTCCAATGCTTCTCCAAGAGTTTGTCCACGTATAGAAGAATGTATGAAGGTTCAAGAGGTGATTTGTGATGAATTTGGGTGAGTGGTGATGGCTAAGGAAGAGGAAATTCGTAAGGAAATAGCAGAAAGGCTTGCTAGGACAGTTTTGTTGATTTGAGGATTGTTTAGAGTTTTTGGTTTATTCTTGAAGTGTTTGAGGTTGTGGGAGTATTTGAGGGTGATTTCTAAAGTTGTTTGATGAATGATGGGAGTGTAGAGGATGAAATGAAGGATGAATGAATTGTGGGAGTGTGTATCCCTGAATGTGGTTCATTCCTTTAGTGTGGAATGGAAGTGGTATTTATAGGGAGAAGGAAAGGAGAATTCTAAATTGAATTTTGCCTCTACCAACAACACTTCACTTAACACACCAATGCATTTGAAAATTGGTTTTTTTTTGTGCTTCAGTAAATGATGACTTTGAACCCTCCAACTTAGGGGCGGAGGCAATTAGGGACCAGTGTAGTCACTGGCCACCACTGAAATTTTATTTTTAAAAAAAAATAGTACTAGTATTAGAAGTTTGAAGCAATATGGATATGGGCCAAAGAGGATTCTATCCAAAAAGTAGCGTGGTCTATTAGATTTTAATTAAATTACCTGCAGCAGTGGCGTGATTTACTAGATTTCAACGTGGGCCAGCCAAATATTCTAAAATTATACACTACCCATTCCTAAAAGGATTAGAATTATTAGTATTATTATATATTGCCTTCTTAAATCAATAAATATAAGCCTTTTTCTCTTTTCGTGGGTTAGAAACACGACCAAACCAACCAGTTGCTTATGAGTTTTTTTTTCTTCTCAAATTCTAATTATATTATCAAGTTTTTTTTTTCCTATTGATTTTAATGGGTCTTTCAATTTATGTGTAGATTACCAAAGGGAAAAGGCTTTGGAGATATTTGGTAAATCGTTATTCAACTCTAAGTATGTATTTGTCTATCATTTGTAATTTTTTTTGTGTAGTACGTAATTGTTTATCCTTTTAATGCAATTATGAACTTGTGTAGATCGAGTATTCTCTGCTATGAATATTGTGAAGAATCGGTTACGCAATCGAATGAGGGATTTGTGGATGAATGATTGCTTGGTTGCATATATTGAAAAAGACATTTTTAATAGTATAGATGACGAGGTTGTTATGTAACGATTTCAAAATATGAAAACTCGTCAAGGACAATTATGATTGTAATGAATAGACAATATAGACAATATTATTTTTGATGTTTTGATGTCTTGTGAGTTCGAAATTTTTATTATTTATATTTTGTGAGAGGACCCCAGACACATGAAATTCTAGCTTCGCCACTGCTCCAACTTGAAGTCTATAATGTCATCTTTTCTAACCACGTGTCATTTGGGACAATCTAAGGTCGGATGAAGATGTTAGGTCCGAAACAAGTTGCTAACTCAGTCCAGTTTTGCTCTTTTTTCTTTGCACCCCATCCATCCCCCATTTTTTTTTTTTACATACATTTTTTTTTTTTTTTTTTTTTTTTTTTTTTTTTTTTTTTTTTATTGAAACCAATGCTACCCAAAGCTCAATTAACTGATTGACAAACACAAAAGAGATTAAAAGCACAAGTTTAACTCAAAAACATAATCAAATCATAAGTTGGAAATGTACGATATGATAAACAATTATGCACTGAACAATGGAGGAAGAAGAGTAGGGGTTGACAAAAGAAGAGGGGTATGAGGGTGATGAGGGAAGATGAGGAGGGGGTTGATGAGGGAGGAGGAGGATGAGGTAAGAGGGAGAAAAGATGGCATCCTGAACAAACAGTAACAGTTGCAACAAGATTCGATAAGCTATGTGTTCATATCTCTCTTTCTCTATCTTCGTGCTACCATTTTTCTTCCTCTTATTCTCTGTGTTTATGTTGCGATCTAGATGAGATCTGGAGAACTCCCCGCTCGCCTCATAGCTGTCAGTTTCCCAGTGTGGTGGTTCAACATCAGTGTTGATATTCACTTAATCGAGAGTTTCGATTTGCTGCTCGCGTTGGCTCAAAATCGAGCCTAGCCGGACCAAGTCCAACCCTAGTTATAGGTTAATGAAATAGTTGGCTTATAGAATAACGAATGTATGAAAATGATAGGCAAACACAAATCAATGTTTGGGTACCAGATTGAGGAAAAAAATAATTAAATAGTAAAAACTGAAACTTATTAAATTTTTGAGTAGTAAAGTGAATTTTTCACTCTTTTTGTAACCAAAGTGTTTTAAGAGCTATACTAAGGGCAAGGGCCTGAAAAGGTTTTGGCCCCTTATTTAATTATTCCGGCAAGGAAAATAATCAAACGTGACCAAATAGCATAGGCAACACAGTCGTACTTCTTGGTATGATTTTTGTGCGGCGTGCGAGTTTTTATTGGTCGTTAAAGGTTGTGAAAACAAAAAAGATGTTAAGCGACTTTGTCATGAATTGGTCAAACGATCAAAGCCGAGTGTGGGATGTTTTCTTAGCCATTGGGTTCTTAGTCTTGGCAACAAGACTACTTGCTTCATGTTGGGTTTCAGGTGTTGATGTGCTTTGCTGTCAAGAGATCTCTTAAGTCCTCTTTGAGACAAGATGAAACAAAGAGTTAAGAAAGAAAATGACTTAGATGGTGCTCAAACAAACTTTGCGAAGAACAAAGCGTCTTGTTGATATATTGGATGAATGATTACGAGGGTGGTGCTCAAGAACTTTGAATAAGCTTAAGAGTTCTTGGTGAATATCCTACATTGAGTCCTAAGAAACCCGTAAAATTATCCTAAGTTTAGTTTAAGAAATATATTGAACAGAGTTTCAGCTTGATTTTTTTTGAGAGATTGATGATGATAAAATGAAAAACTTCCTCTGCTATTTATAGGCGAGTCGCTCGAGAACCTCTGCCAGAGCCCAAAATTTTGCGTGAGCTATCGTCCCACTATCGAATTTCACCTTGATCATTGGTCTTGATGTTACTTTTTGATAAATGCTTCTTTTCAAGTTCCGAGAAGTAGTTCGAAGTCCCATAATTCCTTTTGTCATTTGCCTTGAAGTCAGTTTATCTAGGTAACACGCATGGGGAATCTTTTTTAGTTGATGCTTGTTCAATTTTGCTCGGTCGAGACTCCATGGGCCGTATAATTTTCTCAGTCATGACTTAGGCTTAGCCTTGTTATCCAGGCTAAGGTCCTGAGTCACGGTCTTGGGACTACAAGCCCAACCACCTATTTTGCTTTAGGCTGGATTGTCTTCCGGGGAAAGATTTAGGTACAAATAGGTTTGTAGCTCAAAGTGGTTAAGAACATTTACCCGTACACGGTACATATGAGGTACTATGTTTGATTTCACCTTCCCAATATTTTTTGTATCAAAAATAAAAATAAAAGGGTTAATGACTAAAATGGTCCCCCAACTATTGCTCCAGTATCATTTTGGTCCACTAACTAAAATTTTCATTTGAACCGTCCTTCAACTCTTTATTTTGTATCAAAATTGTCCTACCGTCAAAGTCTGTCAATTTTATTGTTAAATTGAGGGGTAAAACCGTCCATATACAATTACCAAACTCATTCCCCATCTCACGACTTCAACCCATATCTCAACCTCTTTTACGACTCTAACCCGCATCTTAGCCTCCTCCATCCTCAACCCAGCCCCCTTCTCCAACCCTTTTGATCTCTCGCATAAAATAGGCAACTTCAAGCCCAAAGGAGCATCGCAAATCAGACCAACCCAATTCAAATATAAGCCATACCCAACAAAAACAACCCCATATCAGATTTGAGTTGGTGTACACACACACACACACACACACACACACACACACACACAGGGTGCAGGTCATGGTGAGAGCGGCTAGGCAATGGTGAGGTGATGGTGGGTGAAGGCTAAGAGGGGGGATGTTCCGAGGTTGGAGATGGGGGTGAGGGAAGATTGCGGGGTTAGAGAGGTGGAGTTGGGTAATGCTGGGTTTGTTTGTTTGTTTTGGGGTTACTTTTTTTTTAATTTTTTGTTATTTATTTTTGTATTTATCTGATTTAATTTTTTTTAATTAATTTAAACAATAGAGAAAAAAATTATTACTTTTTAAGTCCATGTCAACAAAAAAATGCCATGTTGGTGGTGAGATTCAAAATTTTCAATTTTAAAATTAAGTACAAATTCCTATAATAGTTTCCTTTAATTTTTAATTATTGTTTACTCTTTTAAACAATTTGTTATTTTATTTTTATATTTATGTGATTTTAAATTTTTTTTAGTTAATTTAAACAATAGAGAATATTTTTTTTAATTGTTAGGTCAATCTCACAAAAAAAAAAGAAGAAAAAGTCATGTGGCTAGTGATATTCAATTTTTTAAAATTTTCTAAGTTTTATAATGGTTTTCTTTAATTTTTAATTATATATTAATATTTTTACCCCTCAATTTAACAATAAAATTGATAGACTTCAATGGTAGGACCGTTTTGATACCAAATGAATAGTTGAAGGACCAAAATCATACTGGAGTAATAGTTTTGAGACCATTTCGATCAATAACCGAAAATATAAAAAAAATATACAAAGGCTTCACATAACCCAGTTGTTTCTTCGTCCTTGAACATTTGATGCGGAAAACATAGAATTACAAGCATACAAGTTACAACCCAGGCGAAGCCACACTCCAATTCTCCAATACCAAATTTTAATATCAGAAACCCTTTTAAGCTGAGTTACCCTTCAATTCATTCAGTTTTTTTCCCTCTCCACCTCTGCGTATCTGATCTGGGAAAAAATGGCACCAGTGTCAGCTTTGGCAAAATATAAGCTGGTTTTCTTAGGGGACCAATCAGTGGGCAAAACCAGCATCATCACCCGCTTCATGTACGACAAATTCGACAACACCTATCAGGTACTTTCACAATATTATCAAATCCCAGCTCATTTGAATGTGAATTTTGTAATTTGCAGCTCAGATCAATTCCAATGACTTTTTCTTCAGTGCTGAATGTTGATCTACTTGTTTTGATTTTTGGGTCTTTTTAATTTATTTTTTGGGTTTTGTTTTCAGAAAAACAAAAGAAATATTTATAAGGCAATAGAGTAAATTTTGCTAGGTTGTTGACGCGATTTTGCACTACTACCCATCCCTTGTTTTTGGTGATATTGTTAAAGAAACTGCATTTGTTGTTGCACCTCTTGCCTGCCCACCTATTGTCACACTTAAATTGGCTTTGAATACTGTTAGGAGTAGGATTTGCTCCATTGGTTTCAAACCAAATTCCACCATTGCTGCTGATTGGAACATCCCACTAGGCTAATGGTTGCTTGCTTTATTTGTTATGATTCTCTATTGCTCTTGATCTCTTTGGTTTGGTCCTTGGACCTTCTTGTACATTGTACTAAGGCACTCCCTTCCTTTTGCTTTTGAAATTCATCCAGTTATCGATAGAAAAAAGATATTGTTAAAAGCATTGTGCTTGTAAAACGAATTAGCTCAGGATGTTTGTATGGATCACTATGAGGAAATGAAATTCAATATGGCTTAATAACTAGGGAATGAATTTTTGAGAGCACGATTAAAGTAATCTTTTTTATTTGCTCTCAACTATGTTGTAATCCTTATATATAACTTATATTAATTAGATCTGCTATATGCCAGTAAATATCATGACCCATGTATGTACAAAAAGGAAAGCAGCTATCGACCCATGCTAGGTGCAAACTAAAATATAACTCCTGATCCATGGCTAATTAGTAAATTATCCACAAGTCCAGGGGCGTAACCTCAGTCACAAGATATACTGGTTTTTTGTCCTTTTCTTGCTGCTTTTGTTTTGAGATTTGGGCTATGGATGGTTGCATGACATTGATTTCAGTGACAGAATCCATTATTGATTAAATTTGTTGATGATGATAAGGATAACTACTTTAATGGAATTGGTCGTTTAAATTGCTTGTACAGACCATTAGAGCCCTAATTCTTTGTCGACCACTTTCCTTCTTGGGAAACATTTATGAAGGTTCTTGAATAGGCACCAGCACAAAATCGTTTTCTAACCAATTTTTCTAATTTTCAAATTAACCTGCACCATTTGATGATGTAGATGTTGTTTCATTAGTTGAGACCTAAGCAAGATATGTTTTGGCTATTAGCCTGTACAATGCTGTTAAACATGATCTATTAGAATTTTTGTAACATAGTGCACCCCATTCTCTTAATCCACTCCAGAAGCTGGAGAGAGAGATTAGTTTTTTCTTTTGGGGTAAATCTTGAATTTCTTTTGTTCCTGTTGTACCCACTCTCCCGGTTTTATATCTTATTTTATGAGCTACCAGCTGAACCTATCTGAGTTTCCAAATGTCTTCTTTGTAGTCTAATGTATACTAATTTGTTTTTTGATGATCAGGCTACAATTGGTATTGACTTTTTATCAAAAACTATGTATCTTGAAGATCGAACTATTCGACTGCAGTTATGGTAAGACTGCACCTAAATGGTTTATTGTACTGAACCATTCATGGATGACAGTGAAGTTCATACTATCTCTAGTTATCTAGTTCTTTCTTTGCATCTCACTCCAACTATGTCCATCTTTTCGTCTAGGAGGTTGACTATGTTTTTAAAATTATATATTACATGCTTATATAGATCTTGTTGATATGTCTGTTGGTGGGTTTTTTTAACAAACGTGAAGTGCTGAATGCACAAATATTAGTGTCTAGGTATCTATGAATTATCCCAAACTAAATACTTTTCTGGCTATTTAAACTTTCCATCAAGGTCTGAACTGTTAGTTAGTACCTTCAGTTGGGTTATGGTTGCAATTTAATGTAACATTGAGGTTCCCACTGCCATAATGATACATATGGAGGGCTGAAAGTATCATATCTTATCAGAAGAGTCCACTTGGTTTTGCATGTTTACTCTCAAGTAGACCTCACCTTATTGTAAATTTTGAAGGAGTTAACATAGCTGCTGTTAGCTATATGACATGAGATTTAAAGTAAACGTAGCTGCTGTTGGGAATATACATGTAGTACTATTAGTTGCGGGCTTATGCATATATCAGTTTTCATGTCTCCTTCACTTTTTGGACATTAATGACCATGATCATTATTATCAGACACGTAATTGGTTTTCATATTTTGGCTTTCTAGTATTTTCCCAGACATTAGTTTGGTTTGGAAGGTTGATCCTTTCTTATTTTATATGGTGGCAGGGATACAGCTGGACAGGAAAGATTTAGAAGTCTCATTCCAAGCTACATTAGGGATTCTTCTGTTGCAGTAATTGTATACGATGTTGCAAGTATGCAAGTTTGTAATTTGTCTTCCACTTGATTATCTACCTAGAATCCACTTATTTAGTCCATGATGAATAATTCTTGGCTTATGTAGCTGCTTATCATCCATCGGCATCTTGGTCCACTAAAGCTTGTAAATTTCATTATTATATGTGCTTTTCGTGTGATCTAGATTGGTTGAAAATGTGAACTTTTATTCTTATTGACCTTTTTGGCCATTTTTTTCTTATTGACTTAAATCTTGTTTCACTCCTTTATTCTTGTCATGCTACAAACATTTTCTTTTGACCATTCTAGTAACCTGTTGTGTAGGTAGACAAACTTTCCTAAACACTTCAAAGTGGATTGATGAGGTGCGCACTGAGAGGGGAAGTGATGTTATTATTGTTTTGGTTGGAAACAAAACCGACCTCGTTGACAAGAGGTAATGTTTAGCAATAGGTTCTTTATATTTGATTTCTGGACTAGCTTGGTTTATTGTTCATTTTTCTGTCTATTCTCATTCCAATGGTTTGTTTACAATGAGTATTGGCTAACATTACGAGTACTATATTTGGTATGAGGGCTGATAACATTTTCATGAAAAAGTTTAGTATTGCATTCAAAGAAAATGGGTAAATAATTAAAATTTCAATAAATTTTAGTAATAAGTTTACCCGCGCCAGGCAGATTGGAAATTCTGATTCCGAATGAAACCAATTTCGAAAACTATTGATTTTGGCATCATTTGTACTATTGTGTAATGTGAGAAGTTGTAGTTTTGGTATAACTTTTGGTGATCCAAAAATATTATCTGGTAAAACAATTTTTTTTGAAAAAAACAAATTCATTTTAAGATGGTAGAATAATAAACAGAAAAATATTATGCTTCCCAATATTCACGTTTCTCACCCACTACTCAATTAATGCTCACTCGCTTCTTTTCTTGACGGATTCTACTCTACCCAGCTGTTTCTCCAAATCCATTCACTTTGCCACCAACTAGTATAAGTTAATCCAAACTTCTAGTTGCATGCTTAGACGCCCAGTATGCTTTAATAAGGCCCTAAAAAGTATCAAATTCAATTATTAATTTTGAGCCACCCAATAAGGCCCTAAAAAGTATCGATCACTAAGTTTACAGTACTATATTTTGATGTGTAATTTCCACAGGCAAGTCTCTGTAGAGGAAGGAGAAGCTAAGGGTCGCGACCTCAATGTCATGTTCATTGAAACTAGTGCAAAAGCTGGTTTTAATATAAAGGTAGGAACTTGAATTTTTTTTTGGATTTCCTATCTCTATAATAGAAAGTAAAAAGGTATGGAATGCACTTGAGGGTTTTGGGATACACCTTTCTCATTAGAGTTGTAGCTGTTGAAAAAAAAAGGGGGTGAAATGACTGATGCACCTTTCTTTTTATTTTTATTACATTTTCTTGGATGAGGATAAAATATAAAAGGATCAGATGCTAAGGCATGATCCTTGTTCGTGGGTACCGGGCATCCTCTATTAAAGTAGAAACATGTTTGGGCGGTGGATTCGACCCTTTTAGCATCTAGTTGGATAGTTCTCCTTAAATTGGGTGTTCAATCATCCTATTCTGATTATTTTCAGTATGTAGTATGTCAATCGCCATGGTGCCTCCAATCTGATGGTGTTGTCTTCACTGTTGAACTTTTCAGTACTTAATAAGTGCATGATTTCTTCATGAATCTTTGTTCAGGCACTGTTTAGGAAAATTGCTGCAGCTTTACCAGGAATGGAAACACTGTCATCAACAAAGCAAGAAGACATGGTTGATGTGAATCTGAAGTCTACGGGCGGCAGTGCATCACAGTCGCAAGCTCAGTCTGGATGCTCTTGTTAATGCAGCCTTTGCCATGAATGTTTTGCGTGCTCGTGCTTTGTACTTTGCTCTTTGATTTTGCAGCCTGATCTGTAAAGGTTTCATTTATAATTTCGCATTTATTTGGAAGTATTTGTCATAGGTATAAATATTACTGGTTTGCTTGACAAAAATCATAAAACCCTCATAGGTACACATGTAGCTGGAAGAGACTTTAGGGGTGTAAAAAGAACGTGATTGGGGATTTTGTTGTTTCAGTTACATAATAATTTTGCTATCTGAATTTCGTTGATGCACATTTAGTAGAACGAGTTTTAGTGACCAAGTATAATGACTGGAATATTCCCTAGAAGTTCATGAATGCCTTGGATTATGGTGGGAGTAGTGGGCGACTGACCATAGCATTCGGCTTATTGAAATGTGAACCTTATAAACTTGTTACCATGCAAATTGAAAACACTGGATATGGACTGCTGCCATTTTGGTTATGCTACTAGCCTATAACACTGGTTTGTGCTACCTTTTCCCTCGACCACTCTAATGAGAGTTTCAAATGTTTTTCGAAACAACATTGGTAATCAATTTCCTAAAGAGCATAGTATACTAGAGGTGCTTTCTTTGTTTGAATAAGTTTTAAGTTCAATATAATGGGCTATATTAAATTAAACCATTCACTTATCAGCAGTTCATTTAATTTTTATTATTTTAATAACTGATATTGAGGAAAGATAATTTTTTTTTTTTTGGTAAATACCTCGAGGTGTCCCCACACCCAAAAGGTGGGGTTAATTCCCACTTGGGGTTCGGCTTGTCTCTTGCTACAAGTGCTTCCAATGGGTTTCGAACTCCCTGTCATTGAGGCACTGGTAGTTCGCTAGCTAAAGGTGGCAGTTTTCCAACTGCATCACACTTTGTGGTTGAAAAGATAATTTAAACACAGAATCTCGAGTAACTCGTTGTAATTTACTAGTTTATAGCAATTTAACATGAGCATGATAACAGGAGGAAAAGAAAAAGAAAAAAAAAGAAGCTGCAATTTCACACTAGTCTCTTCTATCAACCAACTTCTATTCTTTTTTATCTTTGATATACATGTGATATTGGAGGAAGAGGGAATCGAATCCAAGGCTTATGGATAAATGTTTTAATGACTTGATTTATAAGCCCTCCACAACCAACTTTTATTTTTAAACAATGTATATAATCACTATAATTTATTGTGTTCTTAAACATAATATGTCAATAAACAACGTAAAAAATCACTAATTTTTGTTGGACAAGCATTAAGACCAATAACGAAATATGTCAATTTAGCAAAGCTACAGTGGTTGACCCTCTCCCTTCGGCAATCTCAGATACTAAAATCCTCCAATTGCCCAAAAATCCTCGCACAGACGAAAATGAGGTAACCATCCCCTGACACAGACACCTACCAAGTGCTCGACGAAAGTCCCCAACGAAACAAAACCATGGAGTCGAGCATCCTAGAGTCGATCGGCGTTGAGATTATCGGCGTCATGTCGCCGGTCTCCATCTGCATGCTCCTCGTAGTTCTCTTAGTCTACGCTCTCTCTCCCTCCAACCCCTTTTCGGCATCCGCTCCCCCGATCCGCACCGCCGCCAACCTCGTCTACCTCGAGAGCCCCTCCGACTCGGCCTCCCAAAAGCTCGAAGGCGCTCTCCTCAACGCCTTGGTCTTCGTCGTCCTCATCGCCATCGTCACCTTCCTCCTCGTCCTTCTCTACTACTACAATTTCACCAACTTCTTGAAGAACTACATGCGCTTCTCCGCCTTCTTCGTCCTCGGCACCATGGGAGGTTCGATTTTCTTGTCCATAATCCAGCATTTCTCGATACCCATTGACTCCATCACTTGCTTTTTGCTGCTTTTCAATTTCACTGTTGTGGGTGTGTTGTCTGTGTTCTCTGGTGGGATACCCATTTTTCTACGCCAAGCTTATATGGTTTGTTTGGGGATTATTGTGGCGGCTTGGTTTACCAAGTTGCCCGAGTGGACCACTTGGGTTTTGCTTGTGGCTCTGGCTGTGTATGATTTGGTGGCTGTGCTGGCACCCGGTGGGCCGCTTAAGCTGTTGGTGGAGTTGGCCTCTAGCCGGGATGAGGAGCTCCCCGCTTTGGTTTACGAGGCTCGCCCCACTGTGCCACGAAATACTCAGCGTCGTGGGTCCGGATTAGAACTTTTGGTTGCTGGGGTTTCGGATTCAGGGTCAGTTGAGCTTCAGGCAGTCACAAGGGACAATGTGAATCGAAATGAGAATGAAAGTCGTGGTAATTCAGAGTACAGTGCGGTTGAGTTTGGGAGTTTCGGGAGTGAGGGACATGATAGTAATAGAGATGAAGGGGAGAGGTTACTATCAGAGGAGAATGCACGGGATAGGCAGTCGTTAAGCAGTGATTCTTCGGGATATTCAACTGTGATTGTTCAGTCTGATAGAGCTACGCAATTTAGCAGTGGAGCATCTGAGATTATTAATGAGGAAATGTCCCCTCTTGTTGAAATGACAGGACTGGGGAATGAGAGAGAGCAGTTGAGGAGGGATGGTAGCGAAATGTTCAGTAAAGGTATTAAACTTGGTCTTGGGGATTTCGTGTTCTACAGTGTTCTTGTGGGCAGAGCTGCAATGTATGACCTTATGACTGTGTATGCCTGTTATCTTGCCATTATTTCCGGACTTGGGTGCACTCTTATTTTGTTGTCAGTGTGCCATCGAGCTTTGCCTGCTCTGCCTATATCGATTACATTGGGTGTCGTTTTTTACTTCTTGACTCGGTTATTAATGGAGCCTTTTGTTGTTGGGACAGCTACAAATTTAGTGATGTTCTGATAGTCAATTACTTTGTTGGTAAGAGAGATGTACATTCAAGAGAAAAGCTGATGTTTTTGTAGGCATGCGATCTGTATACAAATTAAAAGGTATTGTTCCCTGAAATTTCTCTCTATCCTTCACATGTAATTCCTCATGGTCCATCCTGAATCAGTAAATTGGGTAATACAGTCACTTTGAGACCAAAAAAAACTATTGTGTTTTTTAGTCCCTTTTATAAGTTATGTCCATCAGCTGGCTTTCTTATCTGGTAGATGTGAGACTATTAGTTAGTTTAACTGCGACCATGTTCAGTTTGGACATATTGGCTTTTTCATTTTGTTTGATATTTTTCACATTCTTATGATGATAGGCAAGAAATATAGAGAAAAACTCCAATTGGTTGTGAAAGCAAAAGAGCCTAAAATTTGCATTCGAATTGTCATTGTGGATAAATGTCATCATAAAAATTGTTTGAAATCACAATGAACTCAGTGTAACTACTAACTATCTGGAAAACCCAATTCATTGTATTTGCAAGACTTGAGAAAAAGGTTATGCAGAAGTTTTTATAAGTCGGAAGCTTGTATTAAGTACTATGTGTGAGCCATGCACTATATTGCCCCAAGAGTCAAGTTTCAGAAGCTGGCAATACCATTGAAGTCAAGAAAAACAAATTTGCTGGTCAGTATTTGTAGGACGGGAATCTTCTCTAAAAAAGAAATAGAAAGAAAAGGATGAAAATCAAAGTGATAATCATAGCACATTTATTTATCTGCTATTGGCACATTTTATTTCCTGATTATTGAGAGATATTGTTTTTCCCATTTACTTATTTGCTTATTTTCAAGGGAATAAAGATGTGTGTTGAGATAATCAGGCTCAACTTAGCTTCAAAAAGTGCCCTTTTAGTGAAAGGAGTAATGTTTGATTATAAAGTCAATGCATGATTGAACTACCATATTGGCTAGTTTCTACATTAATTACTTTTGATCTAATTAGATTCCTAACCAAAAGGCTGAGATTGTAGCAAGCGATCTATTGTTAAACATTTAATATCTTTATCTATTTTCCTTTCTCACTAAGAATTAACACATAAATGACACATGCATTAGTTTGTTTTCAATTAATCCTAGAAGTTGCAGATCAAGACACATAGAGTTAGGGTGAGAGAGAGCAAGAGATATTGGGAGGTAGATCTAGCTTCTCCATTGCAGAGAGAGCTAGCCTCTCTCTCTCCCGCTCTCTGATTATCATACATCATTTTGTTTCAATTTCAATTAGGGATAGCAGAGAAAGGCTAATCGGAATCATGAACCACAATTTTCCGTTCTGCTTCTAGATTTTCTCTGCAATGAAATAGGAGTTATGAGGGGGTTGAGGTTGGTAGATTTTATTCTGATTCCCAACGATCAGCCAAACCAGTCCTCTTTATCACTTGTTTGCGTTTTGAGGCTAGTGATTGGGAATAGAAATTAGTGGTGCAGTGTGCATTTGAGAAATCTTGAGAAGAGGTAAATGCTTATTTTTGTGCAATTTCCTGCTATAAATGTTCAATTTCTTGATGTTTCCTGCTCTAGATTATGTATAAAAACTGTGCTTTTGTCAGTTTCCTACGAAGGTTTATGGTTTAAGTTTGGGGTGCTTGGTTATACTCAGATCGGATTAGGGAATAAAAAGAAGACAGTGTTATGTTTGAATAATTTTAAATGAGAATCTGAGCATATCTGTAGTGTCAGTGTCACTCTTCATAAACTAAAAGCGAATTTAGTAAAATTTAGAACATTACTTGTGTCGGAACTGTGAATTGCTAATTGAATATGTTATACACTCAGCAATAATTTTCTTAAGGATAGTAATGACCAATCTCAAATGTAATGTTGATCTTCCAATCACTTCAATCTATTAATTTGTTTGATTAAACTGTGATGTCTGTGGCCCATGTTCTCAGAAGCTGTCATTATTTACCCTTCAAACATTAGATTGTTTCTAGTAACAAAGAATGGATGCATTGTTTCAAATTGTCCTACAATGCATAAACCACTTTCGTCTGTTTAGCACTGTTTATTATTCTCTCTTGAAGGTTGAAGCATATATGGTGTCATATAATTTGAAATTGAAGGTTGAAAGATCAGTGTTAGCGAATATATTCATTCTATGATTGCTATGTATGTTTGCACTAATAAAGTCTGTGGCCAGTATCAGCTTCTTTTTTGTTACTTTTTATCAGTTTGTTGGATCAGTCAGTTTCAACTTCCGCTGATATGGAAGTGGAGGAAACATTTGATTTGCTACTTCTTGGATACACATAGTTGTGGAGGAGCTCACTTCTGATGATGATTTAATTTTGATAAAAGGGACCAAAACTAATGTATAAATCTTAATTCAAAATTTAATTTGGCTTAATTACAACTATGCCCTCTTAGTTAAGATAAATGTTGTTACCATTCTTCCTGAGTTGTTAATTCAGTTTCAATAATAGTTCTCTTCTCAGTGGTATTGAAGCCAGACATGGTAAATAGTACGTGAACACAGGGCAACTACTTGAAGGGGCTGTTAGAAGTGTTGTCAAAATCCAGAAGTTTTCATTAGAGTTTTGATCCAGTGACACTCAAAATTTCTGGTATGCCCCTGCTGCTTTTCTTCATAAATTCACATGCTATTATTCATGTCTCTGTCCTTTCATGATGACAATCCCTTCTGATTTAAAAAATTTCTTGTGGAGTAATTCGTATGAACATCTATCATCTATGTTAACTTCTTTGTTTTTCCTTATCTTTTTGCAGTCACTAAATGCGAGGAGCAATGAAGCATCAAAGAAATCTTCGAAAAATGACTGATTTTGGAAACGAGCTGATTGTTATTTAATTTAAATTTTTTTTTTTGGTAGTAACATAAACCTATTTTGGCTTCCCCGATTTGCAACAGGGGATATAAGATTTGACAGTTTGCTGCTTAATTGCTTTGAGTGGTAGCAAGGCGTCTAACACTAAGTTGAAGATATGCTTACCAATTTTGTATGCATGATGTAAAATGTTGATTTAATTATGAATTTGGTTTTCTGAACATGTTTGTGTATTATACTGAAAATCAATCATATCAAATAATTGTAGGTTCTCATTTTATTGTTTTGAAAATTAGATCTGCTCACCGTGCACAGAAATTACTTATGATCTGGAATTCCGTCTGTTCTTTGTGTAACACAAGCGCAACATTCAAAAATTTTATAGCAGCCACAGCCACCAGATGTTAAAATTGGGTTATGGAAGTGGAAGTGGAAGTTTGATTTATGTATTTGGATGGGTTTGTTGTTGGCACGTTATGTAGTGCAAGCGAAGCAAGTCATTCTATAGTGAAGGCTTATACCAATTTGATCAAGAGGCTAAGAAATAGGACCTCACCTAAGAGCCGCATATAAGCCCTCTTTATAGAATTATTTGAGCCACATATAAGCCCTCATTATAGAATTATTGAGTGCGAAGCTGTAGCTAACATTATTAAAACTTTGATATGATTTTCTGATTATTTTCCGTTTATGTGTACTTATATTTTAATGCTGATATACTTAACAAGAATCCGTTGTCGTCCAGCGGTTAGGATATCTGGCTTTCACCCAGGAGACCCGGGTTCGATTCCCGGCAACGGAACTTTTTGAATTTCTTGCCCTTAATTTTGCAGTAGGCTTCTTTTTCGACCTACAGTATTATAAAAAAAACCTTCATGTTTGAAAGCTTCTTATATAAGATGAGTAAGGCACAATGCAAGGAAAGGGACCAATGTCCTTAGCTTGTACCGTCTTCCAGCACTATATATACTTATATGGTCTTCCGAATATTATGATTTTCGTCTTTGTTAAGATCAATATATTTTGAAGCTTTTGAGATTGGTCTTACCTTGCAGTTCCAAATTGTTTTCATTGTTTTTGTTTCTCTGTTTTCAGGGCTCACCAGAGTTTGTTTCATATACTTATTTATGAAGGTACAGTCTTTGCCTATAAATAAGGCATAGTAAACAGCCCTTGGCCAACAAGTTTCTTGCTCGGCCAAACAATCTTTAGATAATAAATTATTTTTTATTTATTTTACAACTGTTGTTTATGAAATTTGAATTCAAAGACTAGATTCCGTTAGATCATCAAATGGTGACAATGTCTCACACCCGCATTCGCATATTTAAAAAATTACAACATGCCTTGTCCTCGCTCCATCTTGGCCGAAGGATTTTGGGTGAGCAGAAATAGAGCTGGGTAAGTCAGGCCAAAGAATTAATATAAATCAAGGAAAGCAGTTAACTAGTTATATTCATCATGCATAAAAATTTATGATGACTTGTTTAAGCTTGTCAGATTTCACTAAAAAACTTGTAATAGTGTAAGCTTTTCACACAACGAATGTGATTGATGGAGTCTGACCAAAAAAAAATTGTGATTGATGGAGACTTATTTCCCTAAATTACAAGAACCTAACTTTTAAGCTAAGTATATAATATAAAGAAAAGTAGATAGCTAGTTGTTTTCATTAATAAATTTCTATAAATCATAAACATTTGTTCAATGAAGAACATCTAGTTAAAAGAAATCGAATAATGAATGCAAACTCTTGATGATGATGTTTTTTTTGTTTGTTCATGTTTTAGAAGATCCAAGTGACATATTGTTATAATATATATTCAATTTCGAAATTCATTCTTTATAAAATCTTCATTGCCGATGCATATCAGCCACGCAAATCAGACATGTATACATAATTATTTATGAAAAAAAATCTGAAAATACATAGCCTTTAACTACTCTATAAATATCATCTTGGTTCATTTGGTATATGCATCCCTCAAAAGATATACATAAGCATGGGCACCCAAACAGTGGCCAAAATTCCAGTGGTGGATTTCTCCAATGAAGACTGCTTAAAGCCGGGGACGAGTTCCTGGCTCTCCATAAGCAAAAGCATCTGCCATGCACTCGAAGAGCTAGGCTGTTTCGTCGCAATACTGCCCGGCAAAGTTTCTCCGGAGCTTCACAACACCTTCTTTGGTACGTTGGGCGAGTTGTTTGATTTCCCCACTGAAATCAAAGTGCAAAGTTCTTTTGAAAAGCCCTACCCCAGTGGCTACATAACCCCGAATGCCGCCTGTGAAGGCTTGGCAATTGGCTATGCTACAGACCCTGAAGACACTCGGAAATTCACACATCATTTTTGGCCCGAGGGACACGATTCATTTCGGTATAATTTAGAACTAAATTTGACATAAAACATTTGAAAATATGATCATATTTAGCTCAACCTTTTGCAGTGTGACTTAAATTTTGAACATTTAGAGTATTTGTTGTTTGTTGGGCAGTGAGGGTGCTGATTTGTATGCAAAAGTGATGGAAGAGCTAGATCAAGTTGTGACAAGAATGGTGTTCGAAAGCTATGGTGTAGAGAAGTACCATGATGATCACATCCAATCAATCGTTCACACGTACCGATTTAATCAATACAAAGAATTCGACAAAACTGGAATTGATGAGGGTCTACCCGCCCATACAGACAAGACCTTTAGCACCACACTCTATCAAAATCATGTCAAAGGTCTGGAAATATATTCAAAGGACAATGAGTGGATAAGTGTTGATCCTCTACCTTCATCCTTCATATTCCTAGCAGGTGATGGATTCCAGGGTATGGCACAAAAAACTACATATAATGTGTCTTGCGTATGTTAATAACTTAAATTTTTCTTTAAATCACATGTTACGCATGTCCAGTGTTGAAGCCAGAAATATAGACCTACAAAGCTCGACAAGTGATCGAGCGAACATGAGAAAGGCTAAATTCTCCAATTGCAACAGATATTTCAAAATAAATTATATGAAACTTGAATATTTAGCTTCGCAAAATCAGCCAACCTAAAATTAACATTAAGGCTTCCTTTGATATCCCGGACAACTGGAATATTCTTCTCATGTTTGGTGCTCTTAATAAAAGAGGTACTCCACTCGTTATTAAATTGGATAATTGTCCACATATTAGAGAAAACAAGTCTCCTCGTCAAGGGCAAGACTCTAAATAGGACGGGATTAGACCGAGTCCTATAATCTTGTCTTCCTGCCCACCAAACGAGGCCAATATTTGGCATTTTGATGATAAATTCAAAATGAGTAGTGCTTGAATTCTTACTTTTTTTGTACTCTCAATTATCAATATTGTTAATTTGGTATTAAAACATGCATATTAAATCTTAGCCGGAATATTTGTATGACTTGGCCTAGGTTTGGAGCAACGACAGAGTACGAGCTTGTAAGCATCGAGTGACCTTGAGGGAGAACGATGTACGATACTCGTTTGGACTATTTTCATATAGAGACGGAGAAACACACGTACCCAAGGAGCTTGTGGACAAAGACCACCCCCTACAGTATAAGGCATTGCATCAGTTGGAATATATACAATATTTTAAAAAGAATGTCTCCACCCTTGGGCCTTTGTATTCCATCAAGGAATATTGTGGCGTTTGATATATTTCTCTGCTCCAAAGGCTCCGAGCCAATATTTATCTATCTCTCTTTGTTTTTGGTTTTTGTTAATTTGCAATGTATTTTTCTTTGTTTTTTTAGTATTTGTTTCGTTAATTTCTTGTTTGAGATATGCAGTTCATTTGTGTTAATGTTGAGAATTATATTTTGGATTCCTTATTACCAAGACCTAGGGACAATTTGAATGGTGATTTACTTGCTTATCATATACTATAACGTTACACAGAACACTTTGTTGTTTCATGAGTTCTTACACACAAGGCGGAACCATGAATTTTTTAAAGGGTGGGCTAGCTAAAGTTATTAGCTTAAAATATAATAATAATTTTTTTGTACTTACATTTTCATACTATTTCTAGAAATATAATATATATTAAATAATATAAACCATGTTAATTCATAGCTCTGACTAATTTCCAATAAGCTTTAACATAAAACAAATGCATATTAAATGCAACCGAAAAACACATATATATCAAAATGAAAATATGTTCAACAACATAAATAAAAGTGTACTTATTTTATTTTTTTTGCTACCTTGCAACTAAATCTTAAAGAATTAAACTTTTTTTAACTTGACTAAGTTATTACATTTTGGATTATATTTAATATATTGGTTTTTTTAAAACCCCATAGGGTAGTTCCGCCCATGCTTACACACAGGGCAATCTCCTAAAATTGTAAGGATGATGTGCGAATTCGGAACTTAAATTGGCCCCTCACAATCTAACATGAAATATATAGATTGAAACCTAATTAACTCATATTTGTTTCTATTATGATTTTTTTTTCTGACAATCAATAATATGACGACTTAATATTATATATGCAAACAGCTCCATGTGAAGAACATGGCTTTCTGAGATAATATAAAGTGAAACTGTAACTATCTTGGTCAGATCTAGAAGAATTTAGGTAATTTAATCAGATCTTGGCTATGTCGATCTAGCTAACATGGATCTAGGCTCTAGCTAGCCTGATAGTGGGAAGATCTGGTCGGGTCAAGTCAGATGTATGGACCTTTTCATGGTAGGAAATAGGCATTCAAAGCCATGTGAAAAATGACCTTATAAGTTAAGCGCTGCCCTTGATAAGGTGGGAGACAATGATGAGAACAAATGTTGCCCAGCCAATACAAATAAAAGTCGATGAAAGTAGAAAATAGGAGGGGAATAGGATGGCTAGTGCAAACCTTCTCTTGTCATGGCATAGGATGCTAACATAGAGATAAACCTTTTAATGGAATCAAGCTCTAATCGAATCGATGATTTACCAGAAAGCTAACTTGAGATACTAACGTGTAATACTAACTCTCTAACTAGTTTTTGGTAAATCATCGACCGGCTAGAGTTTACCTCCAACTATACTAATTCAAAGAGAACCAGTGTTTTTGCATACTAACTCGGTACCTGTACTATATATATAAAGGTCTGAAACAATCATATCATCAACATTAATAGAACGTTTAGAAATTTTGAAGTTGTAGATTTTGGGAAATTTATTGCCCAAACAATTAGTGTAAAGAAAATGTATCTATTGGGGATAGAATGTGAACTGAATATTGCAAATGGACTATCCTTAAATCACAGTATCCTCATTCAGCGAATTTGTAAAAGTTGTAGATATTACTATCCCATTATAGATTTACAAATAATTGTAAAAGTTATAGATTCTCCAAATCAGTCGTCTAAATCATCATTGAGAAAGAAAAAGAAGTTGCTACTAGATGCGAGGATGGAATTTTTAGCTGACAATTCTTTTGTGATAAGGTTAAGAAATAATGTAAAAGGTAAGAAGTTTAAATCATACTCTTTTATGAAAGTAATTGTAAGAACACATATTTAACTGGCAAATAAGAAGATGACTCATGAAAAAGAAATATTCCTTAGGTCAACTAATTATCCAAATTAAATAGAGGAGTATTCCTATTTAATTAGGGAAATTGTCTTTGATTTAATAGAGGATATCTCCCTAAATCAAGGAATTAATTTACACCAAATCTCTTGGGTTAATTTCTATAATCTTTTTAGATAAGAATAATCCTAACCAAATAAGGATTATTCTCCCAAAACCCTAACATACAAGTAGCCTATAAAATACATGACTACACAAGGCATTCAAAAATTTTCTAAATCTAATTCCAAAATCCCCGGGTTTTGTCTGTTGACCTAGAAATTGAATCAAGCCGCGAATGTTCCCCATGCCAAAATTTGCTCAAACAACAATTATTGACTACGCTGCTTGTGACCCCCCTTTGTGCCTCATCATCATTGTCTCAGCACGTTCTATTTGATATTGTACCACTTGACAACAAAGATCTACAAACAGAAAGGGAGATACCAGCTGAGTCAAAAGAGGGAGCTTCTTAATGAATATAAAACAAAGCCCATGATAAAAAGGAGACAAGAAAAATCTATGGCCAGCTATTGCTATAGTAAAAGAAAAACTATTTTAGTCTCTCAATCATGAAGCAAGATGGGAATAAACAAAGGGCAACAACTGAATGGGAAGTCACTCACGTGAAGGAAAGAGTAGCTGATTTCGATCCAGAAAAGAGGGGGAGAGACTAAGAAACGGGAGAAAGGGAAGAAGCAAGCAAGGAGGAAGCTCTTCCTCCATTGCAGGCCCTTATGCCTTCTTGTTCATCCAAAATCTGTAAGCTTTATCTTAATTATGTTTCTAGTTGTATTTGTATTTAGTGTTGGAGAACAATCAGAATAAAACCAAAATAACATAATAATAATAATAAAAAAAAACAAATGAAATATATTCTATATTAATAAAATTGAATCAATACAACAAAAATATAAATTGTAGAATACTGACTTGAATTGTAGATAGAGTCCTGCAAAATTGCAGTGTCCTTTAGACAGTATTTCTCCTCTACCCTTGTGCTTGTAGTTCAATGGGAGTCTGTCCACCAGGATTAAACTATCTTAAATCAAAGTCTAAGTACAGTGGCTTTGATTTCTAGCGAACAGTGGTATGAATTCTCTCAGGAAGTGATAAAAATGTGAGAATGATAATGCTATTCAAAGGTATTTCTCTTGTTTGAACGTATTGTCAATATATATAGAGGTCTGACACCTCTTCATTCAATAGTTATGTTAACTGTTCAACTAATTCAAATTTCAGATTTTGGTATTATCTAAAAAATGAATTTTTAATTAATAAAAATATATTATTAATTAAATCAACAGAGCCCAAGAGCCCCTAAGGCCCATCTTTTGACAATTAATTATATATATATTTATTACACAAATATATATAATCCAAGCCCAAACCATGATGAGGCCCAACTTTGCCTCCACTAGGCCCATACTCTATTTAGTATTTCTAAAGTGTTGGTGCTTATAAACCATGGAAGGAAACTCCCTTTCAATGTGGGACTAAATGCAAGTGTATTTTCCTATACAAACTCTAACATTTAGTATGAGCAACTATTCCTCTTAGCTAAGGCTTAGGATGGTTAGGGGTTGATTCCAAGTGCCCTAGTATTTGTTACCTTAATTTACATCTCGTTGTTTGCGCTTATTAATCCTTCTTAATTTGCATTTCCTTTCATACTCGTCTTGAGAATTTAGTTACAGAAGCCTAAAACCAGAACCCCCTTTTTTGTGTTTGTTGTTACTTCTTTATTTATTGTTCTTTACTTGTTCAAATTAGAATTGCATTTAAATTATCAAGTCCTTATGTGATCAACATCATATTTATAAATCCATACCTAAGGGATTCATGTACTTGCGAGTAATTATAATACAAATTTATAAATAAACCCAATCCTAGACATGTATTTATAAAAAAACCCAAGCACTATTTAAACATAGAAACACACCCAAAATCAACCCCAAAGTCAACTTTTTGGGTGTGTTTATAAATGGGTTTTGAGTGTGTGTAATGATGAGTTTTGGGTGTGTTTATAAAGTGTTTTGGGTGTTGGGTTTTTTTATAATTTCAACCTCCATTTTGGGTGTTTTAGTGAAACTCCCTAATTATAATTTGGGCAATTTCTTTTCTTATTGAATGATTAATTCGCCTGTGTACAGTCCAAACTCAAGTTTTTCTGATGATGTAAGGCTATCTGACATCCAAGAGTATTTGTTAAGAGAAGAACAAAAGCGACAACTCTAAGAAGCTTTGCATATCCACTTCCTCCGTCATTATCACCAAAATCTTCAAGACCGAATTCATCAAAGGTTGAGATGCCTCTACCTTTACTATAATGGCTGAGCGTGCTAATTTGGAACCTTTTTTGAGGGACTTTATTGTACCGCAAGCAACTGTCCAACCATCATGCATAATTCATTTAGAAAATACATTGGCCAACTTTGAGTTGAAATCAGACATGATTCACTTATTGCCCAAGTTCTTCGGCAATCATGAAGATGATCCTCATATGCATATCAAAGAGTTCTTTGAAGTCTGCTCAATAATGAAAATTGGAGTAATGAATGATGAGGAAATAAGAATGAGACTTTTCCCTTTCAGTTTGAAAGATAGAGCAAAGGCGTGGTTTTATTCCTTGCCACCCAACTCTATCACAACTTGGGCAACCCTTGCTTCAAGATTTCTACAGAAATTCTTTCCATCTCAAAGAACAAGAAAAATCAGGAAAGAGATTGTGGAGATTCAACAATTAGATGGAGAACCCTTCCACGAGTATTGGGAGAGATACAAAAAACTTCTAAATTCTTGTCCAAATCATAACATCCCAGAATGGCTCTTAATGCACTGCTTTTATGAAGGCCTTCTTGATTTAGACCATATGATTGTTGATGCAACTTCAGGAGGTAGTCTCATGAACAAGACTGTTGAGCAAGCTAGAGAAACGTTCGAGAATGTTTCTAATAATTCTCTACACAAGTATTGTGGGGACTCAAAAAGAAAAATCAAGAAAGAGATTTTGGAGATTCAACAATTAGATGGAGAACCCTTCCACGAGTATTGGGAGAGATTAAAAAAACTTCTAAATTCTTATCCAGATCATAACATCTCAGAATGGCACTTAATGCACACCTTTTATGGAGGCCTTCTCTATTTAGACCGTATGATTGTTGACGCAACTTCAGGAGGCAGTCTCATGAACAAGACTGTTGAGCAAGCTAGAGAAACGTTTGAGAATGTTTCTAATAATTCTCTACACAAGTATTGTGGGGATTCAAAAGAAAAATCAAGAAAGAGATTTGGAGATTCAACAATTAGATGGAGAACCCTTCCACGAGTATTGGGAGAGATACAAAAAACTTCTAAATTCTGTCCAAATCATAACATCCCAGAATGGCTCTTAATGCACTGCTTTTATGAAGGTCTTCTTGATTTAGACCGTATGATTGTTGATGCAACTTCAGGGGGTAGTCTCATGAACAAGACTGTTGAGCAAGCTAGAGAAACGTTCGAGAATGTTTCTAATAATTCTCTACACAAGTATTGTGGGGATTCAAAAAGAAAAATCAAGAAAGAGATTTTGGAGATTCAACAATTAGATGGAGAACCCTTCCATGAGTATTGGGAGAGATACAAAAAACTTCTAAATTCTTATCCAGATCATAACATCCCAGAATGGCACTTAATGCACACCTTTTATGAAGGCCTTCTTAGACCGTATGATTATTGACGTAACTTCAGAAGGCAGTCTCATGGACAAGACTCCTAAGCAAGCTAGAGAAACGTTTGAGAATGTTTCTGATAATTCTCTACAGTTCAACTATAGAAGGTCTCCACCGAAGAAATCTGAAGTTTATGAGGTAAGTACATCTTCACATTTTGAGGCTCAAATTACTAATTTGACTAATTTGGTGAAACAAATGATGCAAGTATCATCCAATGTGTGTGCCATTTGCACTACACCAAGTCATGTAAATGAAGCTTGTCCTCAAGGTGCAGAACAACAGTCTTTTAATGATTTCATGATGGAGCAAGCCTACGTTGTTGGACCATATCAAAACAATCAAAGGACCATATCAGAATATAACCCTGGGTGGCACAACTGTCCCAATTTCAGATGGAGCGACAACCAGAATGTTCAACAAGGGCCAACTCAACAATACCATCAACAAAATCATCAACCTCACGGTCAAGCTCAACCGTTTCAAGGTCAGAATCCTACTCGTCCGCCTTATGGTCAATCTCAACAATACAATTGAGCCGGCCCAAGCCAATCTTACCAGTAATCTTATGATTTCAATATTTTGCATGCTCATTTTCCTCACAGCGTTCAAGAACTCCAAGAAATATCAACATCTCAAAGAAAAGTATAGTCCGCCTGCCAATGAGGCTAATATTTGTCATTTCGACAAATTCAAAACAAGTATAGTGCTAATTTTTCAAAGTGAGAATGAGGATATTTGAACTGAACTTAATACTTTTTTAATCTCAATTATCAATATTGTTTTGTATTGTTTATGTGCATATTAAATCTTAGCCGGTATATTTGTGTGGTTTTATTACTTGGCCTAGGCTTGGAGAAACGACAGAATTCGAGCTTGAAACATATATTATGATTTTTTGTTTTCTACCTCTTCCATCGGTTTTCGGTGGCACTTCCAGAGTTGTGGATGCTTCTAAAGTGCTTTTTGCACTCCTTACTTGGATTATGGTAGCGCTCTTTGTAGTTTGGGTGGCTTGTCCACCACCATTTTCTGTATGTTCCTTTGGTTATCAGTTTTTCTTCGGTGGTCATGGTCCTGTTCGGGTGGCGTAGCTGGTTGGTTTTGAGTGATGCAGCAGGTCTATTTTCCCTTGTCTTCGGATTTCCTAAGTCTGTTTAAGTTTATGTTGCTTTTTGCTATGTTTTGTGTCTTTTGTCTGTAGGGGTGCTCTTCGACTCTTCGAAGGTTCTTGACTGTAGTAGGCATTTTGTCTTATCTTGTTGTATTTGGTTGAGCTCTTTTCTTGAGTTCTTGCTTTGTGTAACTGGATTTTGCCTCCTATTTTAATGAAATAGGATCTTGGCTAGATCGATTAACATGGATCTAGGCTCTAGCTAGCCTGATGTGGGAAGATCTGGCCGGGTCAAGGCAGATAAGGATGGATCTTTTCATGGTAGGAAATCCAAGGCATTCAAAGCCATATGAAAATGACCTTATAAGTGCTGCCCCTTGATAAGGTGATACACACTGATGAGAACAAATGTTACGTTGCCCAATAAAAATAAAAGTCAATGAACGTAGAAAATAGGAGGGGAATAGGATGAAGTATGTAGTGCAAACCTTCTCTTGTAATGGCATAGGATGCCTGGGAAACGAAACAATTTTTCTACATACAAATCAACTTTTTGAAGGAATATCAAGCTCTAATCGAATCGATGATCTACCAGAAAACTAACTCGAGATGCTAACTTGCAATACTAACTCTCTAACTAGTTTTTAGTAAATCATCAACCGGCTAGAGTTCACCTCCAACTATACTAATTCAAAGACAACCAGTGTTCTTTGCATAATAACTCTGTACCTGTACTGTATAAAGGTCTGAAGTAATCTACCAGTTAAGCTAGCTAACTTTATAAATGCTACCTATATTTAGAAAGGCAACCACAAAATCAATCATGTCATCCACATTCATCGAACGGTTATAACTTTAGAAGTTATAGATTTTGGGAAATGTATTGCTCACAGTGTAAAAGAAAATGTATATATCCATAATCGGGGGGGCGAATGTGAATATGGCAAATGGACTATTCTATGAATCACATTATCCTCATGTAGCAAATGCAAATAATTATAAAAGTTGTAGATATTACAAATGGCATGCTTCTACTAAATATATGAATATTTCATACCTTGCATGTCATTCTTGACAACTTAAAAAATCAATCCCTCTATCCCATTATAGATTTACAAATAAGGCTTTTTAGGACTAATGATCCCTAAATTTACACTCAATTTGTATTTTCGTCCCTCAATTCACAAAATGGTTATGGTAGTCTTCCAACTCCACTTCTGTTAGCAATGTTAGTCCTGCCGTCGGTTCTTAAAGTGTTTTTTTTATTAATTCTAAGCATGGTGTTCTGCTAAGGGTAAAAACGACTTTTAGCACAAATTCAATTCTCCACTTTCTCATCAACGGAGAAACTGAAGGTGCTTTGCAAATTGGGGATGGCTGAACCCACCTCTCATATAAAAACCTAATATTCTCAATCTCATCATCTTCACCAAGACAAGCACAACCCATGAGTCCATGACCACAACTAAATGGTTCCAAATTCCTAGTCTCATCATCAGGCAACCCCAGTACTAGCTAGGGAGAAGCTGGTTCATTCTTCATCGGTAGAACAAATCGGATGTTTTCATGCCTCTAGTGTCCCCGCAAGGGAAAGTAACATGACAAAGGAAAAGAATTTTTGCTGATTCCAAATTTGGGTTCAACTTCAATGTTGACCAAGCTTCACATTTAGGAATATTTTTAGTGATTCCAACTGAGGAGCAGCAGCTCATAAGACCATCTCCAATTATGAGGGCAAAACCCAAATTTTAGGATTATAGCCTCAAAAACCTTCTCCAACCATGTATAAAAAGGAGTGGTAATTTAGGTCAGACTGAAATCTTGGGCGGAATTTGGCCCAACTTAGCAGTTTGGGTGAAATTTCTGTAGGCCCCAAGTCAAAGCCAACTTGCGCAGCATGTGAAGGAATGGCAGGACAGATCC
This sequence comes from Prunus armeniaca, assembly GCA_903112645.1. Classification (NCBI taxonomy): domain Eukaryota; kingdom Viridiplantae; phylum Streptophyta; class Magnoliopsida; order Rosales; family Rosaceae; genus Prunus; species Prunus armeniaca. Next base: position 4,485,005 of record CAEKDK010000005.1, on the reverse strand, counting down.
AACTTGCTGGACGCGTGGAAGGCTCACATCAAAGGGACATTGGAATCCAACGGCTCCCTTTGAAAAACCAATGATGCATCTTCTTGTTTTTTTAAAATTCTTTATCTAATCTTTTGGAGCCTTTAAAAGCAATGGGAACCAAATTTTTGTGATTTTTCAAGCTCTGTCAAATAGATATAAACCACCCATATTTTTTTCAATTTGATTTTAACGAGAAAAAGAAAATCCAATGGTCGAAATTAAAATCAAATGGTTAAAATAATATTTTTAATTTATCTAAATGAGATCCCACTCTCAAACTCTACAAATGGCATTCTCATTTTCATTTTAAGTGAAAAAAATGTTATGTTTATGGAATTTCAATTTTTTTAGATTAAAATGTTTAGAAAATTAAATTACAAAGGTTGAAACAAAAATACTGTCAAGAAAAATTAACGACAAAAAAAAAATTAGGGGTTAATCATTCTTAAATAATTTAATAAAGTTGCGGACTCAAATTATGAGTTTACAAGGTTGGAGGAAAAAAAAAAAAAAAAAAAAAAAAAAAAATTTTATTCATAAATAGAAAAGTAAAATAAAAATAGTTGTATTTTGTATGGGATTGTATTTTGGTGGAGACTGCAAAGATGTTGAGAAGGAAGCTGACTTCCACAATAGGATTTGCTTTGTTATCTCAAGGGTCTTAGGCCCAACCAATTATTATGTTTTGGTCTGGAAGGCCTAATGAATAAAAAGCCCTATTTGATGAAATATAATAGCCTATTATATTTTCATCAAATAGGGCTTTTTATTCTATAATTGGGTAACAACTTGGACCAATTATTGAGCCCATTTTTCATATTAATATATGATTTTGACCCACTGCAAGGCCAAAAGATAACGCTCTTTTTTACAGGTGGCACATGCCAATTGGGCGAAAGACTAAAATAAGCTATTTGTTTAGTGCACGTTTGACATTACTGATTTGGGGTGATAAGTGATTTTTTAAAAAAAATTGGGAAGTCCAGTCCGTTTGGTAAACTATGAGAAAATCACTTATTGTTAAAAATTGCTGTGAGAAAAAGCTATAAGAAGCAGCTAATGAGGTGCTTTCATTTTCTAATTATGTAGGAATTAGTTTAAAAGAGGCGCTGGGTTTAATGATTATGCGGCAATTATTTTCTGATTATATGAGAATCAGTACGAACAACACTTTTAACAAAAAGTTTACCAAACGCCAAACTGCTTTCTCTCACTACTAATTTCTCTCACAGCAAATCTGATAATGATTATTTTCACAGCACATCAATGCCAAACTAACCCTTAGAGCCAAATTAAAAATCAAGACAATTGAGGCCGATCAAGAGCTTAAACAATGTTTAAATAGATTCAGTGGTGCTCTATCCTCTACCAGTGCTTTTCTCTTCCCACTTAAGATTAATTAGTAAGAAGACAATATTCTTAATGAAGGTTCGTGAGCCCAGAGTCTCACCACCTATTCATCATCATCTCCGGGCACTAAGTCTATAAATAGAGGCAGAATTGTTCAAGGAAAGGGATTCTCTTTCCAACAACAGACTTCAAACTCAATGAAACCATTGATCTCAAATTGAACTCTCAATTTAATTACCCTCACTCTCAAGATAATCTAGTTGATAACTCATGCAATCATCTTCTTTATTGCTCTGCAAAATTCTTGGTATGAATTATCAGTAAAAAGGCCAGCACCTTTCAAATAGCTAAACACTTGTATTAGACTGGATTGAGAAATCTCCAATCTTCATTTCATTTCAACATGTTTATTCCAGGCTGAATTGAGAAATCTTTAGCTTGCTTTCTTTTATATCGTACCAAAATTTAATTGAGAAATCTTTAGTTTTGAGTGTTTAAATTTAATGTTATTTATACTTCAAGTCATTTACAATTATCAGCACTTTACTTTGAGTATTTGGTTTGAATTATAAATTAAGAGCAGTAATATTCATCATAAAGAGCATTGCCGAATTAGGGTGTCTCACCCTGAAACAGGATTTTCTCAAGCCTAATCAATGGTTTTTCTTAGTCTGAATAATATTTTTGGGTCCAAATTTAATTCGATTAGGCCTAGATCAATCTAGGTTTTTGAGCACAAATCTAAGATTCACTGATCACGAATTTTGTTTTTATGTTGGGCTACGTACCTCATGTATCTACCACATCATTTACATGTGAATAAAAGAATGTTGAAGTCCTCTTAATTGAGGCAAAGAAAAGAACTTATCTGAGCTACCCCCTCAGAGCTCAATGACTTGACTATGAGTAAAGAGCAGTGCAAATTCATCACACAACACAAATACCCATTATTTCTATTGGGTTGTAGACAGTTCAGTTCCAATAGTGGCATGCGTACGCAAAAGATCACGATGGGGCCGTTTCTCCCATTCAAGCTTGATCCAACTTTCAATTGGATTAATTGAGAGTTCACTCGCTGCCAAGAACTGAACAGTGCCAGCAAACACTCATTTGGGGCATTGGTGAGAAAAAGAAGTTGCTACATACATGCAAGGAATTTTTGGCTGACAATATCTTCTGTGATAAGGTTAAGAAATAATGTAAAAGGTGAGGAGTTCAACACATGACATGGTCGCCATTGGCCGTAATAAGCTTAATTACATTAATCACTCTTTTATGAGATATAGTAATTTTAAGAATTAAATATTTTTTTGTTGCCAAAATTAGAAAAAAAAGAGGGAAAACTTACACACACGGGTATCATGGAGACTTGAACTCACGACCCTTTTAGAGCACACCAGGCTATTGGTAGAATTGAAAGAACCTTCAACTAGATGGAGATTTTCATCGGTTGAACGCTTAGCATAATTATTCTTCAATAACAAGTGCATAGACTTTGTAAAATGAAAGTAGTTAATTAAACTTGGAACTTGAGCTTTCTAACTACTATTTTTTGTGTGGAGTGATTTATCCAAATCTCAAACTATATTATTCCTTCAGTCAGAATATATGTATAAGTTGAGGACATACCCCATGTCTTCAAGGTTTTTCATTTTTTATTTTTTAATGAATTTTTTTTTAAAGACATATATTGGGAAAAACGAATCAAACTTATGACTTTGAATGTATGGGTAAATGTTCTTAATTACTTGAGCTATAAGCCCTTGCCCATGTCTTCAAATTTTGTAGGGTGTGGTGGTTGCTAAAGGATTACGTTAGGGTTTCCATGATATCATACCTTATAGGAGAAGATCATATACGTACTAGGTCAATATTTATCTCGTCTTCCCCACCTAGTGCATTATACCACTCAATTATGATCGATTATAGTACTTTGTTGATCACTCCTTACCAAGGATCTGACCTACTTCCTGGATCAAGGGAAGGAACCATATATATCATGCAAAGATAATAAATTACCTAATATGCTTAATCCAACCTTAGCATAGCCATACTACTATAAACCGCCACAAAATTGAAAAAAAAAAAAAAAAAAAAAAAAAAAAAAAAAAAATTTATTAAAAAGATTTAAAACGGTTTGAAGACTTTTAAGTTTAGTCCCTTTATGAAGGTTTTTACCGTTATGAAGTGACGAAGTGTCCCTTTATGAAGGTGTGAAATAGACATTACCGTTGGAGGAGTGAGTAAAGCTTCTGTGTACACAAGGGGTTGGAGTAGGTTTGTGAAAGAAAACATTTTGAAGGCAAAAGATGTTTGGTCCATGAGGAGGTCAATGAGTGTAAGGATATGCATGCACAAGTAAAATTGGAACCAAATTTTGGGGAAGGTGGCAAGCCAAAGAAATATGCATCACAAGGGTTCTAAAGTCTATGTATAAATAGATTAATTTACTAATTTGTGTAGTTCGCTAGTTTTGATTTTTTTTTTTTTTTTCTTTAGATTAGGATATAAATAGATTAGTATACCCAAATTAACAACAGCATCCGGTGTAGCTCATTAAATTATCTAAGGTTGAGATCCCAGGTTCAACTCCTGGCACCGGAATTATCTTTTTAGATTATTCTACTAATTTCTACACTTTGGCTCTTTTGTCTCTTATATATTTTTTTTCCTTTGATTAGCTACAAATATTATCTGCCAATTTTATTTATATTTCTAATACAAAAATTAATTACTATGATTACCGGCACTGAAATTATTTTCAATGGACAAAATAAATGCCGACAAGGATAAACCTCTATGAAGATTACTGTTCTTTGTTGTCATTTTTATTAAAGAGGATGAAATAAATCTACATGAAGCTTCGGTAGCAATCAGAAAAATTCTTTCAATGAATATGAGAAAATAAAAGCAAAAACCAGTAAAATCCGAAAGCCAAAACATCAACATAAGCAGCAAGGCAATTAAAACATAACATTCAAGCCAGTATTGCAACTTAAAACCTTTTTGTATATCCACATGCTTCTTTAAACATTATAGATATTAAATTTGCATAAAACAACGGAAATTCTGTATAATTTAGAGCCGAGTTAAAATATGTCATGCGTTACATATGAATGATGTCGATATATATATGCACGTGACATGGAAGTACCCGCTTGACACCATGAACATGAGAGAATGAATAATACAACTCCGTTCACATTGTTCTTGATCTGTAAGACTTTGTTACTTACACGAATGTTACACCATTTGGACTTTAGTTTCTAATTTAGACTTAAAGCTAGCCAGTTTTGACCATTTTAACAGTAGTGTTATATATGGATATGGCATATGACGGTCTAAGACTTTATGGGGTGGTCTTAAATTGGTTTGGCTGCGTTAGTTTATATGTTTGATTGGACTAAAACTAAATCTTTTGACTTTTCTTCTCTCTCTTTCCTCTTCCTCCTCTTCTTCCTATTATTTATCTCTGCTTCTCTTCTTCTTCTTCTCCATCTTCTTTCCTCTTCTTCTGTCTACTTTTCTCTTTATTTATTTATTTTCAGAAATTTTCTCTACTTCCTCTTCTATTCTGTCTTCTCCTCTCTTTTTTTTTTTTTTTTTTTTTTTTTTTTTTTTTTTCAAAAATTCTCTCTTCTCTTCTTCTCTCTCTATTTTGTCTTCTCCTTCTTGGGTGGTTGTGTCTGGTGGTCGTGTCTGGTGGTGTGTGGCTGCTGGTTGTGGCTGCCGCTTTGGGGGTCGGTGGTTGTGGGGAGCATGGGTGGGGTTGGTCACTTAAAATTAGAACCGGGTGAAACAAACGTGAGATAAAATCTTAGCCAAGCCAGTCCATGCCTCCACGGTGTAACAACCTTCATCAGCTAAATTATTGTTTTTCATTCTTTGAATCTTGAAGATGAACACCCAAGAGCTGGAACTGCAATCCAGAGGTTAGTTTGCTTAAAAAGACGATTTTCGATTTTCGTCAGCATGCCTAGGCTGATTGAGCTTTCCGCAGTAATTATGATATTGTCTATGTTCATCAAGTGTTTGATAAATTGTGTTCAAATAGTTTTCCAATACCTACTATGTATAATGTACATGTGTTCTTTTAACCAGTTGAGAACCAGAGACCAGATTCACCTAGAGAAACCGGCCTACATTCTTCTCCCAACGGGCCAAAGCTTCCCAATTACAGGTGGTGGCTTCGGGTGATCATCTACATCCTCTTTCTTCTCACAGGCCAATCTGCAGCCACCCTCTTGGGAAGACTATACTACGACAAAGGTGGCAATAGCAAATGGATGGCAACGTTTGTTCAATCAGCAGGCTTCCCAATTCTTCTTCCTCTCCTCTGTTTTTTCCCATCATCAACCAAGTTAACCACAAACCCTGTTCACACCACTACTTCCTCTGCAACCAAAATACCAAAGCTCTCTACTCTTGCCTTGCTCTACCTCGCGTTCGGTCTACTCTTGACCGGAGACAACATGATGTATTCCTATGGCCTTCTGTATCTCCCAGTCTCCACTTACTCTTTACTATGTGCAACTCAATTGGCCTTCAATGCATTTTTCTCCTTCTTTCTTAATTCCCAAAAGTTCACTCCTTTTATCCTCAACTCTTTAGTTCTTGTTACCATGTCTGCATCGCTTCTCGCAATCAATGCAGACTCCGAAAACAATACCAATAATATCCCCAAAAGAAAGTATGTGACTGGTTTCCTATGCACACTTGGTGCCTCTGCTACTTACTCATTGTACCTTTCCCTGGTACAACTTTCGTTCCAGAAGGTTATAAAATCGGAGACATTTTCGACTGTTTTGAACATGCAAATATACCCATCATTTTTTGCAACATGTGGTTGTGTAGTTGGACTTTTTGCCAGTGGGGAATGGAAGGGTTTGGAAAGTGAGATGAAGGAATACAAGCAAGGAAGGGTCTCTTATATAATGACTCTGTTTTGGACTGCTGTGACATGGCAAATTTCCTCTGTGGGTTTGTTGGGGTTGATTTTTGAAGTGTCTTCTCTGTTCTCCAATGTCATCAGTACTTTGGCTCTGCCTCTTGTTCCCATTCTTGCTGTAATATTTTTCCACGATAAGATGGACGGGGTGAAGGTGATGGCGATGTTGTTGGCAATCTGGGGCTTTCTTTCCTATATCTATCAGAATTATCGAGATGTCTCAGAATCGAAGGCAAAAGAAAGTAATGACAATTAAATTTCAGGGACTTCCCTAGAGGTTTATTGATTTGAGATTTCAATGAGAATTCATAGTCAACTACACTTAGTTAGAAGCCGATTTTCAATGAGAATTCATCAGACTGTTTCAGGAGCATGAACTTATTGATGCCCTGATGCATCATCCCTCCATGGGTTTGATGTGATGTTAGCTTCTGAAGCATGCTGTTTCTCTGTCATTATAGAATCATCTGCTTTATACTGGATTTGGACAAGTATTTTTTTCTTTGAGAAGATAAAGAATATTTGCTAATTGCAGAAAGAAAAGAAAAATAAGAGTGAACCATGACGATTGATCGGGTGTGAAGATGCAGAATAACTGATGGATCTTTCCTATTAATTTGTTTGAAGAAAAAAAAACATAGAATAAAACTAAATCGTCCAGAATGCAAGTTAAAGATTTGGGAATTCATCATACACGTCTAGCTTGCTTTGTTTTCATGCGAAGCTCCCGGGTCATGAACACAACACTCAATAAATCAGCATGCAGGCAGATTGAACACCAGTAAATTTTTATCTGATGAGGACGAGAAAGACAACTCCGCGTTAGAATTGTGGCAGCTACAACTGCAGCTTCAGTGCCTCCTTCATTAACTTCAACGCAGGATTTCTGGAGCATCTTCGACTCAAACATCTCTGTCAAATTCCTGGTGAAATGCATCATCACCAGTTCGAAATCCTTGAGAATTTTGGATGCTTCCAAGTTAGAAGAAAAGTGTAAACCCTGAGATTTTAAAGTCATCCACTTCCAACTTTATTGTATGGATGATGTTGAGCTAAGAATTCAGACTGGAACAAACTTTTTAATTCAAATATGACTGCCCATCTTTTGCATCAGGAAGAATCAAGTACATGGAGAAATGCTGAGACTTGTCTTTCGCCTTGTTTGTAAGGAAGCTCTAAGACTTTGAAGCCATCGAAGGCCCTTAAAAACTGGTCCAAGACACAATCAAATAGAATGAGAAAGAACAGAGCAAACACAGACTCTCGGTACTTCTCTATTTCAGGCCACAACAAGACATAGGTCTGAAGCAACAGACACTTCAGCCAAACTATCAACCATGAGAACAACTACAAACATGGGGACATTAGGACAAGTTCCAATTCTGGCTTGCTTAGTTGTCATATTTGCATAATCTAGTGAAAGTAATGAACAAACAAGGAAGATTTACAAAATTTAATGTGAAGATTAATGTGAGTCGTGGGCTAGCACTTTACTTGGATAAGAGGAGAGATAATCCTTCCCCTATAACGATTCACACACCATAAATCATTTTCTTTCACTGTAGATTTATTTTAGACTAACTTATTAACCAAATTACCCATTTCTATGAACTTAGTAAGCAATAACTCACACTGTTTTTAATGGTGTTGATTGGGAGTAAAGCACTACATGATTATGGTGCTTATAGTTATTCACGTAAATTAAGCTTACAGATATTAAGTGGCCTTGAACCCATTCTTCAATGGGATTGGAAGTCTTTTCTTGAATTTTCTCTGCTAAGATATATTTGACTTGTAATATAAGGCTGCCACATTGATTGTAACAATATAACATAAGGCTAAAAAACTGACACGTCACTATTACTAGTGAAAAGAAAAATGAAACCTTTTTTGTTGTTGTTGTTAAAATAGTCTTATTCTAAACTATTGTAATGTACGTGGTGGAGGGAGTTTGAACTCACGTGCAATGGGGCAAGCACCTATTCAAATACGTCACTTTATTTCCAGTCCCATGATCATGATGAAATCTGATTGCCTTTTTTCTTATCCTATTTTGAAACCCGTAGAAAGATTCTCAAGCAGATTGAGAAAGGGTTGCAGTCTATAAGTCGCTATTGGTTTTGCAGACTGAGAAAGCTTTGCAGTGTCATCGGTCGCTATTGGGTTCCTAAAGTGTTGTTGCATTTCGTAACATTGATGGCCTTTCCCCTTAGCCTTTGTTCCAAAGTTATAGTAAAGGAAGGTTTACAAATCTAGGGCATTGTTTTGAGGTCTTCGTAGGGATCTTCATATATATCATGGAATAAAAGCGTCGATGTTTAATGGTTTATGGTCAAGAATCTAGGGTTTAGATTAGTGCCTATGGTTAGATTAGCAAGATAAATTTAACGAAGACTGGAAATGGCGCTACTTTCACCATGTTAACCACAACGCCAACATAGAATTCAAAGAAAGAAAAGTTTAGATGTCGGGAGCCAATATTTTTTTTTAACTTTATAATAACATGTCCACGCCTAGAAATATTTACATGCAAGGAATTGTTATACAATTACATAAATATTTTTAGGAGGATAACCCCCTTTTGCTTTACCAATTGCAAATTCCCAGTTGAGCTTGCTGCCCCCACTTCATTCAGCCATTCGATCAAGGACATCATTCTTGTTCGCTTGTCTTTTTAGGGGACGAACCATTTTTGCTTTAGCAATATCCATTTGAGTTTGCAGCTGCTCCAAGTAGAGCCATTTGATCAACGTAATCTTATTCCTGTTTTGGAATATTGACAAGATTACTTGAGACAAATACTGATGTTATGTGTTTGCCTTCATTAGCCACATTCTTAGGAGGGCGGCATCGTTTTCGCCTTACGAATTGCCAATTCCTACTTGAGCTTGCAGCTGCCCCACACTTATGCCATTTGCTCAGTTCAACCAAGTTCCTGTTTGTGAATATTTCATACGCTTGTCTTCTAGGGGGCCTGCTTGTATACTCTGATTATAAAAACTAGTTCTTCCGTTGCTTTCAGTTTTAGAGTCACACTCACAAATCAGCTTGTCTTCTGTTGAAATAAATAAGTTAAATATCAATATGATGGAAACTTTGGCAATTTTTTTTTACAAAGAACTTTGAGAAAATTGATAGAAACAAAAACTAGTAAGAATGCATTGATAAACATGTAAATTGCACAAAATAGTATATCTCGATACATATCGCCATAATATATGTGATATATCGACACACTAATGGTTATATGCATCAATATCTCGATACATATCACCATAATATATGTGATATCTTTCCACATATTATTGATGTACAATGGATAAGGACATATATATTTGAAACCACTAAGATATATAAATAAGAATATATTTGATCTAATAGTTGAGATGCAAGTTCTGATAAATCATCTTCAATTAGGTCTTCACTAGAACGCCAATGAAATATACAAACATAATTATGAGAGGTGAAAATGAGAAATAGGGTCATATGCATAATTTTCGAGGTTAGACTATGCTTAGGCTAAACCGATATTATTTTAGGGCTTGCGGTCAGCAATTTATGGTTTGGTGTATATGGTTTAGATTAGGAAGATGATTAAATGGAGACCTGAAGATGTTATTTTCGCCATGCTAAGCACATACCAACATAGAATATTGCAAGTTTTACAAAACAAATAATAAGATTTTCAGAAAAGATTAGTAATAGTGAGGCTTTTCAATTTTATTTTATAGTCCAATGTCTATGCTTAGAAACACTTACATGTAAATTGTTATAGATTCAATGGCATCTAGTTACGGCTTTTGAAGCAATCCTTTTCTCCCAAACTTCAGTTGGGGTTGCCACAAATGGCATCTCTGCCATCCTTGTTCCATGTATTCTGTACATTGAAAAAAGAGGCAATTTAAAGTGAGTAAACAAAATTTCATACTCAATCTCATAGATACATATAGAATTCTGTGGAAAGTCGTATTCGATGAAAGTCGTATGTACGGCTTGGAGGAGATCTTTCATACCTTTCGACTAGTTAGCAGGAAAAGAAGCATTTCTTATTTATAATGAAATAGTTATATACCAATATATATATATATATATATATATATATATATATATATAGTGTTTGGGACAAACACGTGACGAATAATACCTTATAGATGCTGCAGAGATGATTTCATCGTCCTTCTCTAGGATAGCAGTATTTTTACCTTTGAAATCTATCCGAGAGAAGCATGACCTGAAAACGAAAGATTTTACAATCATTTCAACACATAATCTCTTGAATTTGGTGGTAAATGGTTCTTCACACACATAAGTTAGAAAAAAAAAAAAAAAAAAAAAAAAAAAAAAAAAAAAAAAAAAAAAAGGGAAAAAAAAATAAAAATTAAATAATGAATTTTTTTCTCACCAAGGTTGTATAATACACAGCACACATTTATTCCAATGTGTCTGCCAATATTGGTCTCTATCCAAACCTTAGTTCTGATAAAGCTAAAAGAAAAAAAAATAAGCAATTGGTCATAAGTACATCGAAAAAGAATTCAACGTTATAGATTAGAGAGAAAAAGATTAAGAGGATCATGTATATATAGACACTAGTTTCTTAATCAACAGTTTATGTAATACCTAATTATCTGGTGAATCACTAATTCGATAACATTGATGCTTAATACAGCCTCTTGAACTAACAATTTCTGTTTGGACTTTCTTCCGTTCATGATCTTGTACCTACTGACGGTGTCTTTCGGAGTCCCCTCCATGCTTGCGAAGTCTCCTTTCAGGACAAATCAATTAAGGTATAAATACATATATATATATATATATATATATGAGAGAGAAGAGAGAAGATTATGATGAAAATGAGAGTATCCAACCAGATCTGCTCAAGATATATATCATGAGGTCAGATTTTTGTTGGCCATACACTTTTTGACACACACACACACACACAAACATGAATCATCTTAATTCCAGGGAGAGATATATGAAACTAGCTAGGGTTTGCTAGCAGGGAGAGATATGTGAAGCTAGGGTTTGATGGAAGGGAGAGAGATAAATGAAGCTAGCTAGGGTTTGGTGGGAAATGATGGTAGCACAGAGAGCCAAAGATACTACCTGTCACGCAGAAGAGGACGTGCTAGGGCACGACAGGTCGAGACTCTCAAACGCAACGCCTCCACTTCTCCGATGCGGCGGGCAGCTTGTATTGTAGGGTGAGTCGATGGGCTACTATGAGATGGGTATTTATAGGACTACAGGCGATATTACCGAGAGTCACATATCACATGTTTCGTACTTGTGTCTGGCGATGCCTTTTCGGCTTTTGCTCTTGTAGCTGCACATGTTTCGTACTGTTTGGTGTGACAAACAAATTGTAAACGGATAAAGATCAATTTGTTGGGATGTAGGTGGATAATTAGTCGTATCAGGTTCAGGCATGTGTAAATTGGAGCAACCGCAAATAACTCAATGTGTAAATGCCTTTTTGTCGGCTTTTGACGTTTTAGGTTCGGCTCAGGAACATGATCTTTATGCTATACTGTATTGGTTTTAGTTAGATTTGTTCATGTTTGTTTTCTAGTTTTATGGCCGGTGCTTTTGCTTGGCTTTGATTGTACTGTTCTCTACCCCTTGGGTTTGCAATGAATTGCAATTTCGACAAAAAAAAAAGGCCCCATTTTAATTTTGGGTCTGGTTAGGCTGGCGAAAATGTCGACCCTATTTAAGATTAACTTTGCAACTACTCACTCCCATGTTATTATAGTAGCTTTCATTCGATTTTGGAATCTCTTACAGTTTGAGTTTTGATCTAATATCGGGCTCAAACTTGGTTTGGATTTGGCTCTCTGCTCGTATTAGAAACAAGTCAAGTTGTCCTCGGTTTAATAAAACAAGCCAAACTTGAGTTTTAGTATGTTCAGTGTGGAAGCAAGATTTCACACACAATGATATAATTACATGTGGACAATAACATAAACATATGCGAGATAGGGATCTGAACATAAACACGCATAGATTATGAAAGGACAACAATGTTTGGTGCATTTGCCATTATAAGAGCACCTCCACCCTAAAAGGTAAGGGCAAGACAAAAGGTAAGGCAAGGTTTGTCACTATTCACATGAATAGTAGCAGTCCTTGCCTTTTTTTGTTTCCACCCCAAAATGCAAGGGCAATTACTATTCACTTTAATTTATTTTCTATTTTTTTTAATACTTAAACCATTAATTTTGGTGTGGGAAGTGAAGAATATGACTAGATATTTATTTATTTTTTAAATCTGAAATTTTTGGTATTTTAAAATATTTTATTTTATTTTTTTGTTGCTGAACCCAGGCAATAGCCCAAACAAGATTTGCCTTTGAGTCTGCCCAGGCTTGTGGAGCCCATAAGCTGCCTAGTCTTCTGTTGCGCGCTCGAGACCAAGCCCTGGCCCTATGCCCCCTCCTGCCCGGGCAAATTGGGAGCGCTGGAGGTGCTCTAATAGAGCAATCAGGTCACAAATAGAAAGTTCCAACATAGTCTACACATGGGTTAAAGACACCTAACTAATCAGGCTTAATCACATGCCACGATTATCGTTACGTAAGTAATGGCCCAAACATCACACACATTAAATCCATTAATTATCCAATGGTTGATTCTAATATTGTGGTTGGGGAAGAAGGGTATTATAAGAAGAGAGATTGATTGTAAAATTTAGTATTCTGAAATGATTGTAAAATGGTTAGGTCTTTGAAATTTACATAGAGAATAATGAAGTTGGAGAAAAAAATATGGTTCAGATTTAGGGCTGAGGTTGGATTTGGTTGCCCGCGCAACTTGGGTTGAAGGAGGATTCACTGCTCAGGTGTCACTGCCCCTCTTTCTATCTTTCTCTCTCTCTCCTCTAGTGATTGAAGCTAAGAGTACCAATATTTGACACGACATAATGACACCACCATATGTGTAAATAATTAGAAACTGATAAAATCTAGTCAACTAATATTGGGAATAATAGCTTGCAGATCGCATATTGTCAATTGTAGAATAATTTTTTTATGTGTCATTATCTTATTGGTTGAGGATAACAAACAATATTATCCCCGTTACATATAAGTTATTTTGGTTCGTGTCAAAAAACCGCTCTTGGATAGGATAGCAATAGAATTCCTCTACAAAGATATAGACGTAAAAGGAAACGACAAATTTTAGGAAAAAGTCCTAAAAGATAAAACGAATCTAAAATAAGCATAAAACACCTCAGCGAACCGGGGAAAGGAAAAAGAAAATGCATTGACTGAATTCAAAATAAGTCAAGGGAAAGAGAACTTGCCACACACGAACAAACCACTCACCACCAACTCACTCACTGTCTCTTCCAAAAACGGAAGATCAATCCATCAATAAATTTCCCAATTTGCATAAATTCATTTATTTCCAACAAAATTAGCAAAAATAGCTTTCCTCTTCATCACCACCGCCTTCTTCTACCTCGCCCTCTCTCTCACTCTCGCTGCGTGCGTTTTCGTCGTCTCTCTCGCTCCCCCAACCGCCGCTGCTTCGGCGCTTCCTCAAATGGCGACCATGGAGGGCTTGATAGGCCTCGTCAATCGAATTCAGAGGGCCTGCACGGTCCTCGGTGACTATGGCGGGGACTCTGCTTTGCCTACTCTCTGGGAGTCTCTTCCTTCCGTTGCCGTCGTCGGAGGCCAGGTCTCTCTCTCGTCTCTCTACGCACTCGCTCAGTCGTTTTTTTTTGTTGTTGTTTGGCTATGTGAAGTTGGAGTGGTGTGTTTGGTTGTGGATGCAGAGCTCTGGAAAGTCGTCGGTGTTAGAGAGCATTGTTGGGCGTGATTTTCTTCCGAGAGGATCAGGTTAGGTTTATGCCTTGGTGAATCGTATATTAGCTTTCTGATTATTGATTTTCAATTTTTCGCTTTTTGGCTCTTGAGAAAGCGGAGGAAAGAAAACGAAAAGGAAAACAAAATAATATTAGAACAAGTCAACTACTTTTCTTCAACTTAGAGGAGTAATAGTCAACTGAGTCAAAGTAAGCAATTTAAAATTGCTTAAATTATGGTTTAAATTTAACTTTTGATTAGAATATCACACGGCCACTCTGAAGGTTTGCTCTGCTGATTGTTAATTTTCAATTTTGCGCTTTTTGGGTCTTGAGAAAGCAGAGGCAAGAAAATGAAACAAAAAATAAAATGTTAAAAGAAAAGTCAGGTATTTGTCAACATAAGAAAAATAAAAGTCAACGAAGTGAAACTAAGCAATTTAAAATTGTATGTTTGATGTTTGAATTTGTTTTTTCCTTAGAATATACACAAGGAACACTAAAGGCTTCAAAACTAATTTATGCTTTACTTTGCTCCCTCTTCGTTGTCAAGTACATGAAGCTGTTATGTTCTTTGGTTTGCAGGGATTGTGACGAGAAGACCATTGGTCTTGCAGCTGCATAAGACAGAACAGGGGATGCAGGAGTATGCTGAGTTCCTCCACATAGAAAAGAAAAGATTCACTGATTTCTGTATGTTATTTGTTGTCCAGATATGCTATGGATGGAGCTCCTGTTAATGTTATATTTCTGTTTGCTATGGATGGAGCTCCTGTTATGACCATACATTTAGGCTCCTAGTTTGAGTAGCGTTTTGGGACCATTTCCTACATGTAATTCGAATAGTAGATTGTCATGGAAAAAAAAAGGGTGTTTGTTAACTCGGTATGAGTGATAAAACAAGAACTTGATTATCTACAGGAAGATACTGACATCATGCCAATCACCAATTTTGTTACATTACTTGTACTTTTGAATAGCCTCTTATCATGTTTTATCTTTTCTATTTGGTTAATTTTGCATTTGAATCGCGTAATGCTTGAACATGTATTCTAAAATTAATGGACCTATCAAATTTAGAAAAACTGTGCAATTGTTTGCCCTTTTCGTACGGTTTGAAATAAAAGTTGATATTATATTCAGTTGTTTATTTCTTATTTTCTTAAACAGCTGTGATTCGGAAGGAAATTCAGGATGAAACTGACAGAATCACTGGGAGGTCGAAACAGATTTCTCATGTTCCTATTCATCTCAGTATCTACTCCCCTAATGGTAACATGTTATATATTTGATTAGATGTGATTATGAAGCACTATTATATTCTTTGTTCTGTTTTGGTGCATGTTATCTATTGGCAGCATCATTTGAGATTGCAGATCTAGAGTGTATTTTTTATATATATATATTAACAGAATTTTCATTCTATTTGATGAGTATGACTTATACTAGGTGAAAAGTGTGACTTTGATATCCTAAATTGTGCAAGGCCAAGAAGAATTTTTTTATTTTCCTTGATAAATGAAAGTGTTTCATTATTGCTCTGTAATTCATTCTGCTATCTGACAATCACAGCTTATCTTTTTGGCAGTTGTCAATCTAACATTGATAGATTTGCCTGGTTTAACCAAGGTTGCTGTAGGTAACTTTTGTACTTATTGCCATTGATTCCAAATTAAAATGGTGGTTTTGATGTTATATATTTTTCATTTATTGAATATCTAATTGTAAATGTTTCTTATTGACAGAGGGGCAGCCAGAGAGTATCGTTCAAGACATTGAAAACATGGTTCGTTCTTTTATTGAGAAGGTAATGCAGAGTTTCTTTTCCCCCTCAATTCATAGATTAGAAGTTTTCCATTGTACATATTCGCTATTTATGCAATTAGAATACTATCTTAGAAGAATGGAAAGTTCATAGTCAGAAACTGCGTCAGCCGCTGTCATGTCTTTTCTGTCGAGTAATTTAATAATAATTCCTGCTTAGCACAGTAAGCATGTAATCAGTGCCATCTTTTAGCTTCGTTAAGTCCAGGTTTGAGTGGCAAATATATTTATCCTATAGTAAACTTGAATATTCCCTCTAACATTCTCAAATTTACAACAGATCATTGTCAAAGTTAACGTTTCTCAAACTTGTGGATTGAGTCCCTTATTTTGATGTGATGGAGCATTTGTATTTTCCAAAATTTTCTTCTATCCAATCCTTTATTTTGCATTTATTAAAACAAGATGTATTCTGTAGTTATTTGTACCAATAGGTTAGATTTGTCTAGCATGTCTATGCTGTAGCAATTATTTTATTACAAATTTATAAATAAACCCAATCCTAGACATGTATTTATAAAAAAATCCAAATACTATTTAAACATAGAAACACACCCAAAATCAACAATTGTATATTTTTTGGGTGTGTTTATAAATGGGTTTTGAGTGTGTAATGATGGGTTTTGGGTGTGTTTATAAAGTGTTTTGGGTGTTGGGTTTTTTTATAATTTCAGCCCCCATTTTGGGTGTTTTAGTGAAACTCCCTTATTTTATTTCATAAATTTCATAGGTCTTTTTTTACCATTTATCACAATTCTGGATAGACTTTTACCTTGAAGTTCTTTACAAGCTAAGTTTTGTTTTATTCTGTATTTTTTATGAATATATGCTCTTGGTTGCAGCCTAACTGCATCATCCTGGCAATAACTCCGGCCAATCAAGACATAGCAACATCTGATGCTATAAGGATCGCTAGACAAGTTGATCCTGCAGGTATCCTTCCTGAACAATTTTTCTATTTTATCATTCAACTCTATAACCTTGTATGGTCCATGTGTTATAAATACCATTTTCTGCTTCTATTTATGTACTGAGCTTCTACATTTCTTTCATAGGTGAAAGGACATTTGGTGTGTTGACAAAGCTTGATTTAATGGATAAGGGAACAAATGCTTTGGATGTAAGACTTCTTGACTTTATTATGCTAAGCAGCTTGAATTATTGAATATCTGAGTGGTTAGCACTAGATAGTGGTCGTTAATGTGTTGGGAGAGGGGTATGTTAGAACATATTTTGTACAGAGTAGTCTGATAAACTACTCTTTCACCATAACGTTTTCTTTACATACATTGAGTTAGGTTCTCGAAGGAAGGTCTTATCGGCTTCAACACCCTTGGGTTGGAATTGTGAACCGTTCACAAGTTGATATTAATAAAAACGTCGATATGATTGCTGCCAGGCGGAGGGAGCGCGAGTTTTTTTCCTCCAGTCCTGATTATGGACATTTGGCAAGCAAAATGGGGTCAGAATATCTTGCAAAACTTCTCTCAAAGGTTTTTCCTCTCACCTATGTATTAATGTTATGATAGCTCAATTTCTACATCTAATTTTCTTAGTTCTTAAATAGAAATTGTGGGTTAATATATAGTTTTTCATATGATTTCAGCATTTAGAGTCTGTAATTAAAGCTCGCATTCCAGGAATTGCATCTTTGATCAACAAAAGCATTGGTGAACTTGAAGCCGAGTTGGATTATCTTGGTAGACCTGTTGCTATTGATGCAGGGGTGAGGAACTTATGATCAATTCATTCATATTGGGATGTTATTTGGTTTAGGTTTATCCTCTGAAGTTAATTTGTACATATGTATCAGGCACAGTTATATACTATCTTAGAGTTGTGCCGGGCATTTGACCGGATATTCAAGGAGCATTTGGATGGAGGGTAAGACATCCTTTTTTCTTTACTTCACAAATATAAATAGGACGTTTTTAATGTTTTATTTGTGGCCAAATATGATATAATCTTCACAATCCATTTGTGATTGAACACATGTGGACCTGTTCAAAGGATTTCTTTCTTTGATTCTAATGCTCTTTTGGTTTTGTGTTATGTTTTCATTAGACTGAAAGTTCTGAATTCACGAGTTCTTTATGGCTGGGTGGCTCTTAGAAAGCCTGTCAAATTGAAGCAGCAAATTTCAATATGATAACCCTGGTTTCGCAATATTATGTTGCATGAAAAAAGTAGATAACAAAATTTTACTGTTTCTGCAGACGACCTGGTGGCGATCGGATATTTGCAGTATTTGACCACCAGCTCCCTGTTGCTCTGAAGAGGCTGCCTTTTGACCGTCATCTTTCACTTCAAAATGTAAGGAAGGTGGTTTCGGAGGCGGATGGATACCAACCTCATCTAATTGCACCGGAGCAAGGTTATCGGCGCCTCATTGACAGTTCACTTAATTATTTCAGAGGCCCATCTGAAGCTTCTGTAGATGCCGTAAGTGTTCACCATTCGGTTTTCTTGTCCTCGGTGGGGTAGTTTCCTAGGGTTTATTAGTGCCTAACTAGCTATATAGCGTAGGTTTTGTTTCTGCAGCCATTACAAACAGAATTGATTTCAATTTTGTGCACTTGAACAATTAACCAGTTATTGAACTGCAGAATTGTATTTTCTTAATCAGTTATCCAATACTGCAGGTTCACTTTATTTTGAAGGAAATTGTAAGAAGGTCAATTGCAGAAACTCAGGTTCAAAGTTGTTATCCATACACTTCATTTCACAGTATTAATGGTCTTAATAATGGCGAAAGTTATAGGTTATATTTTGGAATGAAACAGGAGTTGAAACGCTTTCCAAGTCTTCAAGCGGAATTGGCAGCAGCTGCCAATGAAGCGTTGGAGAGGTTTCGTGAAGACAGCAAGAAGACAACTTTGCGTTTGGTGGACATGGAATCCTCTTATCTGACTGTGGATTTCTTTCGGAAACTCCCTCAAGAAGTGGAGAAGGTGGGAGGAAATCCATCTGCTGCTTCCGATGATCGATATGCAGAGGGCCACTTCCGCAGGATAGGATCCAATGTTTCCTCCTATGTAGGGATGGTGTCAGAGACGCTTAAGAATTCTATCCCAAAGGCTGTTGTTCATTGTCAAGTGAGGGAGGCTAAGCGGTCTTTGCTCGATAGCTTCTATATCCAATTGGGCAAAATGGAGGTAATCTGACAATCTCTCTCTCTCTCTCTCTCCCCACCCCCGTCATATGCACACAGATGCATAGACATACATGTGTATATGAATCAGAACAAAAAATTGATGATGTTTGGCTGATTGAGTTTTGTTATTTCCTGTAGGGAAGGCAGCTTGCACAATTGCTGGGTGAGAATCCCGAAGTGATGGAAAGGAGGCAACAATGTGCCAAGAGGCTTGAATTGTACAAGTCTGCAAGGGATGAGATTGACTCAGTCTCATGGTCCTGATGAAATTAAACACGAATGAATTTTTCGTAATCTTTTTTAGGATAAGTGATCATGAATACAATCAAGTATAGTTGTTTCTGGTACAATACATATATTTTCAATTAAACAGAAGCAATTTGAAGGTAATTCTCAAGGTTTTGGGATCTGGTGAACAAAATGGTTACTTACTGGTACTTCTCTCCACTTTCTTAGCAGAAATGCCCTGTTCAAGTCCCTCTACCGAGATTAAAAAGAAAGTAATTATATTTTGATCCTTTTAAAATAATGCCACTCTAGGGCCTTGGACATTATCACCATGGTGGACTCCACTTATTAATCGTGCGGGTTTGGGTTTGGGTCGTATTTTTTCGTGCGGGTTTCGAGTCGTGTAACAGGTCGTATTGGGAATTACCACTCCTACAGTGGAGGCTCGTAGGGTACAAGGATTCTTGAACTTCACTCACCCTAAAAGGTAAACTTAGTGAACTTAACTCACCCTAAAAGGTGAACTCAGGAGGCTAACAAAAGAAAACAAGTGGGATATAGAATATATGTAACGATAGATATCATAAGAATATTCATATTAAAGTGTAGGGCCTTGAAGTTGCTCGGTCTACACTCCACATAGAATATTTGTTTTTGAAAGAGTATGTGCTTCATCTATTAACTGAAACAAGGATGATAGCCTTCAAACTCATGGGCACACCAATTGAACACAATATAAACGGTTAGCTGAACATATTGATATACACCGGTTTGATGGCCTATGTAATGAATGGTTCAGAGCATGTGTGGTAAAATGACCCCAAATGAGTAGTTAGTGTTGTATTAACATATTAATTAATTGGTGCTTGAGCAATCCTACTCTAGTAAGAGCTTGTTTGTCACGATTCAGACACGGGATATGGTAAAAGTCCTAAACCCGATGCGTGAAAATAAAAAGGCTGCAACCTGGGTTAAAATAAACTTCTCTTATAAAAATAGTTTCAAAAGCTTACAAGTGTACCATAAATAGATAAAGACCTATCACAATCATCTAGTTCAACCTCATTTGGTTTAGTCCTTGTCTTGCCAACTAATTCCTTTGAAAAGTAAAAGAGTGAGGGATGAGTAAACCACTACTTAGTGAGTAGATTATGTCATGTGCCAGTCAAGCAATGTTATTTTACACACTTCAAAAAATATCATGAAAAACTACACCAATCCAGATTATATCACATTAGTAATTCATAAATCGATTATCCTTTATAGCATGTAACCCACAATGTGACCCCTGTTGATCTCACTACCCGATGTTCTTGTTTGGTACATACTTCAAAAATATTCCTAATAATATATATAGTGTGAAATACTGTGCCAAAATAGACATGCTTGACTTGAAATAGAGAGATATATATATATATATTTATAAATAGAACATATCCATGATAATAATTCATAGTTTTCATATTTATTGATAATAACTTTTGTAACACATTACAGAAATCACTCATCTCGATAACGAGAACCTAAAAATAATTGATAAGACAACCCATCTACCAATCTCTACAACACCACCATCCAAACATCAAGATTCTCAAGTGCTCTCTTTCTTCTCCTCCTGTCTCTAACTTTCTTTCTTATTCCTCGTGTCAGAAACACAGAGGTTATGCTCTTATTAATAGTTGCTATAGTGATAGGATAAGAACATCCAAGTTTATTAAAATAAATAAATATCTTAAGAAGATAAGATCATTCAAATTTATGTAAAGGATAAATATTTTAAGAAGACAAGATCATCCATTTATCCAAAGTATAAATACAACAAAGTAGAGAGCTAGCTAGAGACAGAGAGAGCATTATACCATGGAAGGAGATAAGCAAAGTTGCGTTCCATAAGCTCTTCTTGTTTGCTTATCGTTGGGACACTGTCCTGATGATAGTTGAGTCATTTTGTAAGATTATGCAAGTTTATCCAAAGGGTAAATATCTTAAGAAGATAGGATCATCTAAGTTAATCCGAAAGGTAATATTAATATATATTCTTTTATCGTTTTAAAATACGGGTCTTCACATTGTTGTAGGGGAAACAAATAATGTACGTATTTGTAAACGTAAATTATTCATTTAGTTTTTATCACAAATCCAATTTTTACCCATCCATGTTATCCTTGGCGTTTCTTATAATATTTCAAGGTTATTTACTCGTTTTTCTTTAACAACATTGATTGAGGGACATCACCAACTAGCTGTTCGTCTAATTTTCTTTCAAAGAAATAGTACTATATCAAAGGAGAGTTCACTTAAGTGAGATTAGGTTCTAATCTCCACAATTGAAAACATCTAACATAAGAATATATTTTTATGTGCAAATTATGTGGATGACGCGGTTGCGAAACGAGCAAGAAACCCTACTGCTAACTGAATTACCTTATCCATATACTCTTCCCACATACCTACCACAAAATTGTACAAGGAAATAACGCTTATTAGGTAAAAATGGTTGCTCTTGCTCTCCTTGGGTTGATAAGATTAATTTGTATGCTTGTCGATATATTTGCTAAGAATAATCATCTATATGAAAGAACTTGAATACGGTCCATATGTTTTGTGGCAAATAAGGTGACAAAAATCGTATCACAAACACACACACACACATGTCCAAATATATTTATAAGCATTTGTTGGGTTTGGTTCTTCTGTTTGTACCCATTCAATGCAAGATATCAACGCCCTAAGAACAAATAAAGGATACATCATGCGTTTCTGTAATCAAGTTCATGCTCAATCCCCTTGATATGTTTTTCTGTATACAATACAATGTATTGATATTAAATTTTGGATTTCTCCTATTATAGCAAAGCTTCCATTTATTTTTAATTGTGAAAAAGTTAACATATTATATTGCCACATATATACATATAAATATAGAGATTTATATGAACATTTTATTGGGTTGTCTTGTGCTCATTACTGAACCATCACTGAGCTCTAGGGCAAACCAACACAAAACACAAAACAAATTTGTGTCGCTGTTTGAAGGACAAACAAGGTGAGCTCCTTGAACGGTTGATAACGTAGAGCTCTACTTTGACAGAGCCAGCCACCATTATTTTTGGGTACGTATAGTGTTTTTTACACTCCAATTTTCTACTTGTGTACTATTATTTTGATTTTGTTCCTTGATTATTCTGTTTCGATTTATTCAATCTTTAGGCTACGAAAAAGAGAGAGAATGTATTGTACTTATACGAAGCATATTTCTTCTTCTTACCACTCGAGCTATAAGTATCCTTCTTTGCTTGCACTCATCAAAATTTTGAAGCTTGTCATGTCAGATCTCATCCACCACAGAATTAGGGTATTTTGGAATGTATTATATGCGGATGCAGAGAGCGAAAATTTTGAAATTTCTTTGGGCCTTGTGAACCATCAAAGTTTTTTTTAGCGCATTGGCACCTTTTTTTGTTTTTGTTTTTGTTTTTGTTTTTGTTTTTTTCATAGGGTTTCTAGCATTCTTTTTTTTTCCCCCCGAAAAATTGTCATTTCATTAACTCAATAAAACGAATAACAGCAGAGTTGCCTCGTTAAAACCTTCACGAAGAAAAATACGTGGGATAAAATTTTGTGGTAGGAAAGAGTACCACACATGTCAATTAGAATGCGACAACAAAACTAAAGATAAATACAATCACTGTGCACAATCTAAAAGCCATGGCAGACCCAACTCCATCCAGTATGAAAGATCCCGTTCACGAAGACCATAGTTTGCAATTCTATGAGCCACTGTATTAGCTTGGCGGGGTATGTAGCAAAACAATAACAATTGGCGGCCTTTGTTGCAAAAGCATTCAAATTTCCTCCACCAATTCCCCTTCCGGAGCTAAACAGTCTTCCTCCCCATTAATCATGAGGACTGCGTTCAGACAATCGGATTCTATAATCCAAGGCAGAAAAGACGCATCCAGTGCAAACAATAAACCATTTTTCAGTGCATATAGTTCTGTGACAAGGATTGAGACCACGCTAACCTTCCTTCACATTAACAGCTCCGTCAACATTTAGTTTGTAGAATCCATCAGGAGGTCGTTGCCATCGAATACTATCAGTTTGCAAGGAGGGACTCCTACAATGTAAACTTGCAGCTGCTGTAAATTCAGCATCATAGCTCCTTACACGATCCATTAAGCGGCTCGGCAATGTTTGATCAGACCCAAATAAAATTCCATTGCGTTCATTTCACGGCAAAAAAATACTAATTTTGTTTGTTTGTTTTGTTTTGTCGTTTTAGGAAAAGCAGGTAGGTCTTTGGTGTCAGCAGCAGCTATGGAATTTGTGCATGCCAATGGTCCTTTCCACAACAAGACCAAGGTTATTTTTGTATTGGGCTCGACCGGGTGTGGAAAAACAAAACTCTCCATAGACTTAGCCACTCGTTACAACGGTGAAATAATCAACTCCGACAAAATCCAAGTCTACAAAGGCCTTGACATTGTGACCAACAAAGCTACAAAGCATGAGCAAAGAGGCATCCTCCATCACCTGCTAGGGTCCATCCAAGACCCGGAAGCTGATTTCACGGTGCAGGACTTTTGTCTTCAAGTGCCCAAAGCCCTGGATGATATCACGAAGCGCAACCGCGTCCCAATCATTGCTGGTGGATCCAACACTTACATCGAGGCGCTTGTCGAAGATCCAACGCTCAGGTTCCAAGATAAATATGACTGCTGCTTCATATGGCTTGATGTGTCTTTGCCTGTGCTCTATAATCGTGTCTCTGAAAGAGTGGATGAAATGGTGGATGCTGGGCTTGTGGATGAGCTCCGGGAAATGTTTGTTCCCGGGCAGATTATGAGCGAGGCATTCGTCGGGCTATTGGAGCTCCTGAGATGCATGCATATTTCATGGCTGAAATGGATCATTCAGCAGATGAGGCCAGAAAGGAATTTCTGTTCAAAGATGGGATTCAAAAAACTAAGGACAATACTTTGAAACTTGCTGAGAGCCAGGTGCAGAAAATTGAACGTCTCAGGACCAAATGGGATATCCATCGGATTGATGTGACTGCCGTGCATGAGAGCTGTGGAAAGAAGGCTGTGGTTGCATGGGAAAACTTGGTTTTAAAGCCAAGCTTCTCCATTGTGAGTGAATTTTTGGAAATGGATGGCTAAATTGTTGGAGCAGAGAATTAGGGTTTCCGATTCTTTGGCTTGCATTCAAGGACCTGCTCGTACCGAATTACTACATAGAAAATATATTTTTCTATGTGTAATTCTTTTTAATCATTTTGAGGAACGTATTGGTTAAGCCAGTACTTCATATATGGTAATATTAATTTCGGCTTTAGCAGTTTTCTTCTTTTGTTTTGTTTTGTTTGTTTTAATTTATACAAGCGATCTTTTATTTTAATTTAATCAAAACTATGAGTATTGGGATTCAAACTCGGGTGGAGATTGAGAGCACCTCCACTCTATATTTTTAAGTAGCAGCTCAGTCCATATTTTAGTAATTGTTCATCTCATCCACCTAATCATTCTATATGCCACCCAAAATTTTTTTTTTTTTTTGTTGATTTAATGTCAGTTTACTCAAAAAACCCCATTACATTCTAAAAACTAGCCCTTTCCGCACTTTGCGAGAGTGTTTTTTTTAATATTTATTTATTTAATTTTTATAAATAAATTTATTTAATTTTAGAATTAAAAAAGATAATGGGTAGTTGTGTTCCATAAAAATAGGATTCATTATTTGATTTTTTAATATGAAAAAGTGTGAAATTACCATATTATCCTCATTTAATTAATAATTTTAAATTTTAATGTTTGGATTAACCAATGGCATTTTCTGGTATTTTGAATGTTTCACCATTTTCTGTCTTTTGCTTTATATATAGATGCTATCTTTATTAAGTTGAAAAAAATAGTGTCGAATATGATGATCAAGGGCCAAACTATGAATTTTTTAATAGGTGGGCTAGCTAAAGTCTTTACGGTAAAATTTAATATATATTTTTTTTGTACTTACATTTTCTATAGCCTTTTAGAAATAAAAGTATATATTCATTCATATAAAACACACTAATTCATAGCTCGATTGACTAATTTCCATTAAATTTTAACATAAAACAAATACATATTAAATTCAACAAGAAAACTGATATTATCAAAATGAAAATGTGGTTAACAACGAAATTGAAAATATACCTATTTTACTATGTATTTTTATTATTTCCATGCAATTAAATTCTTAGAGAATTTGTGTTTTTTTATATTTTAATACATTAATACATATTGTGCTATATTTTAAACAAGTCAAATATATGGGTCTGATTTTTTTTTCCATCCAACAACATCCCTGAGCTACAGCCCAAGTTAACCTTTAACTTGGTTCTGCCCCTGACGACGATAAAGAAATGTTTACACATATTATATACCATGAGATTTATAAGGAAGTTTTGCTGTGTTCAGTGTTTTAATTTCTCATAAATAATGGCAAGATCATTGAACTTCAAAAATTAAGAACCAAAAAAAGTTTTTTTTTTTAATGCAATATATTAATGTTGGCAATCAGATCCTTGTTTAATGCTCATATATTTTGCTTTTATGCAATATAAAATTATCCATGATAAAAATAGCCATGTGTGCATGCAATGCATTGATACTTGATATTGGATTCACCATTAATAAGCTTCCATATGTTTCGCGTAAAATAAAATAGAGTTTATTTACATTAACACTCCTTGTGGTTTTCAGTGTTTTCACAAAATTCTCTGAGGTTTTGAAAATTACACAAACACCCCCTTAGGTCTTTAAGTGTTTTCACAAAACCCATTTCCATTGATTTTTCGTCCAAAGATTGATGATTTTATATAAAAATATTCTTCAAATGACAAAGTTAGTATTTGAGATTAAATTGCACATACATTTGTTGAGGTTAATTTTGTTATTTGCAAAAGTTTTTATGTATGGAATCATCAGATTTTGGATGAAGAATCAATGAAAAGGGATTTTGTAAAAGCAAATTGAAACCTCATGGAGTGTTCATGTAAGTTTTAAAATCTCAATGGATTTTGTGAAAACACCAAAAACTTCAAGGGATGTTTATATAAATACCTCAATAAAATAATAAACCAAACTGTAAAATAAAGAAGCACGAGCAACACCAAGCAGTAACGAGATTCGGCAATTTGTCCACGTAGTAGGTGATCATTCAAATAAATTTCAGCCCAATTATTTGTCTGGCCTTCCATCAAAAAATTAAATGAGCTTTGTTGTCACCAGTTTGGCCCAAACTACGAACTTTTAAGTTGGCCTTCACCAATTTTGAAGTGGGTTTCAAGGTTAATTGTCCTACACAAGGGAAGACTACGGTAAGTTTAAGGCTTAAGCACACAGTTTCAATTACTAAAATTGTTTGTTTTGCGCAAGTTTTGTTTTTGTTTTTGTTTTTTTATATACCTAAACTAAATAACAATAATTATAATGTATGTAAATCACGTATATCATGATAATGATATCGTTAATGATGTGTCATTACATTCTAGGATCCGAATTCTCTGTTATGATTTTGTCGGCCATGATCTGCTTAACTTTCATCCTCCACAAAACATCCAAAAGACTGAAAGGTTATAATGTTTTCAATCTTGGAGACGTCAACCAAATAATGGACGACCTAAATATTTAGTGATATTAAGTTTACTATCATGTCATTTATGCATTTTGCATATAAACTTCGTGGAACGGAGATGTTATGGCCATTTGCCATGAAGCCACAGTCCATAGCTAGGGCGGGACCATGAATTCTTTGTTCTTCTTTTTTCAATCCAATGAAAATACTGAGAGATGATAAAATAATTTCCTAAAAAGAACAAAACTTAAGGGCCTAACTAAGAAATGTTTGGTTAATCTCCCTTTCAAAACTTCATTGGAATTGTAAACAAAGCCAAAAGTACTGGACATGATATAATTCCCAAGGGCACGAATGCTCCAGCCTCTAACCAATCAATGTCTTTGCCGTTCACTTTCTTACTGTGAAACAGAACACTTCATTTTCATAATCAAATTTATTCATTGATTGAGCAGTGAAATTATACATCCCAGAATTAGCAGCTATAGCTGGACCAAAATATACCCCAGCAACAGAATTATTTAAAGTAACCCTTTGAGTTTACAACTGCATTTGCAAATCATTTGCTTTAGTATAAGCTTAATTTTCTAATAATTTGATTGAGATAATAGATGTTTTAAGCTCCACTTGTAGCGCTACCGATACCACTCTTCTTATCAAGCTCTTCTAATGCTGCCCACAATTTTGAATCATTGTAATCCTTTATGAGAAAGGTCGGTTTTGCTTCAATTAGTATGTGTTCTGGATTTCCGGTGGTTAAACCAATAACTGGCATACCGGCTGCAACTCCAGCTTTAATCCCAGAGACAGAATCCTAGCAAAGAAAAAAACAAGAACAGAAAATAAGTTCCCAAAGTTCCAGTAAATGATTTTTTCTCAAAACGTGACATGAGAAGAGGCAGACCTCAAACACAAAAGTGTGATCTTTTGATACGTTGAGTATTTCAAGGGCCTTCAAGTAGGGCTCTGGGTGTGGCTTGGCATGCTCGCACTCGTTCCCAATAATAAGAGCTTCAAAAAAATCCGTGAGGCCAAGTATTGAGAGCATTAGCTCAGCATTTGGTCTTGGAGCATTAGTAACAGCAGCCCGTTTCAGCCCACGATCTTCAACCCATTTCTTCACTTTATAAATGCCATTCACAGGCTTCAGTTGTTCTGTGGCCAATCTGTTTCCATCGGAGAAATGATATAAGGTGGGAACCAGAAAGGAATTCCAAGTCTAGAGAAGGTGAAGTTTTTACCTACGAAACATGGCTTCCTTGTCCTCAGTGAACTTTAAGCCTCTTTCGAAGTCATCAGGAAAGAGTATCCTAGCAACATCATCATTATGCTTCCCAGCAAAATTCTCAATATAGTACTCCTCAGTGATTGGAACCCCTCCATTGAAACCTATCTGTTAATTTTCCGCAATTCAGTTAATCATCAACCTTCACAGGTCAGAGAGTCTTTAAATTCGTACTAAATTACAAACTTCCTTCGTGCACCTTTTCATTGTAAATATGATTACAGTTCACCTTTTCATTGTATGTATAATTACAGTTCAGAGTTATAAATTTTATAAAAAGAATGAGCACTTTCATTTAGTGGTTGAAGTCCTCTGCAATTTTTATGGTGTGATATGAGGATAGCTAAAAATAGGTCAAATTATGACCAGATAAATCCTACATATTTTCCTTATGACAGAATAGTAGGAAACAAAACAATCACTTTACCTCTGGAAGCATTTCACGGAAGGCATAGAAATGAATGGGATCTGAATCACACAGAGTTCCATCAATATCAAATAGTACTGCTTCAAGTGGGGCGAGTCCAGAGAGTGAACTTTTGCTGGTTCCACAGACACATCACAGAAAAAAAAGAAGGTAATAAGGCATTAATACAATAAAAAAATGAAACCAAAAATACAAATGTTAGACAATCCCTTCTGTTTTCTGTAGTATATAATGAGCAAAACACTAATTTACACACGAAAATTCTCAAACCTATACAAAAATGTTGCGCAGAGCAATTTCTTCAGTGTAACAATGCCTGGTTGAGTTAGGTTAGTCGATATTACCTACTTTCTGTGAAAATAAAAGTCTCTACTGTCTCCATATATGGAGTAAAGAGATAATAGAATTCTTATTTTCATAATATTTATTGTTTTGATCCGGTAAGCTATAGTCTTTTAACATGTTTTCCTTTGGCAAAAACATCAGCAGGCTATCGGACTTAATGATTCAGTATTAACGCTAAAGTTGACAGTAGATCAAAATGGACCTAAAAGACAATGGCAACTTCAGCGGTTTGGAGAGAAAGAACCAAATTGGCTGCGCAAGCCAAATCATGCCAGAGAAACAAAGGCATAATAAGAAAGGGTAAACGCATAAAAAGCGGGTACAATCTATGCAAAATTAACAATTAGTGGAGAGAACAATGACATGGAAGTGAAAATATGCAGAATATATGTCTGTGTGTGTGTCTGTACGATTACGGAAATAGACCTGTTACAGCTAAAAATACTGAATAGGACAATAGAAAATAGCTCAACATTCCACTTAACATTAAAATTATCTATTCAATACCCTTAACAATTTGGCTCTGCATAGCTCATGAATGTACTCTGTGATTGAGAAAAAGGCAAGGGTGATGGCGAGGGTTTACTCACATTCATTTACGAATTATTTATTTATTTTTTTTGTTTTGTACTCAAGAGAAAATACAACAGAATGACTTGGTTCCATGTACTCTGCCATTATAGATCAACCCAAAACATGAATTAAAAGAAGGCAAATCATGTTTGCTGCCTGTAATTTGGCCACCACTAGTGGTTTACACATGAGCTTGACAGTATCAGATCAAATTTGATCCGAAACTATTAACTAACAAAAACCAAATATGTCAGAAAACGTTAAGATTTGAAGAAGAATTATGTTACCAAGAATATCAGTAAAATGACTTACTCACAGGCAGAAGCAGTAAAATATGAACTTGCATTGAAAATCAAAACATCAACACTAAACACCCAGATCAATGGAAATTTCAAATAACTCATTAGAGAGATAATCACCAATCAACAATAGCAAAACATTGACACCAAAAATAAATAAATAAAAAAGACATTACCAATTAACAAATATTGGCCCATCTAGAAAAAATTGCAAAATTTTAAAATATAGAATACAATATGATAGAACAAGTGTTTTCAGTTACCGATAGCAGTATGTACGTCAATGCCATTGAAAGGAAAACAGATTTGTAAATCTCAGAGCTACCCAGATCAAGTTTTCAGTCAATGTAAGCAAGAAAGATCAAAGAAAGCACAAAACGCGACAGGAAGGTACCTGTCCACAGAGTTTTCACCCAGAAGAAGCTGTCATAGTGTGATGGATAGGTTGTGGAGGATATTTCAAGAGCCTTCTCTGCGAAGTCTGGCTTTCAATTAACGAGAAGGGTATTCGAAAACAGAGTGATGAGAGGAAGACGGTGAAGTTAATAAATATGAAGGGGAATGAGAGAGAGAGAGAGAGAGAGAGGAATCTACCGTCGGAATCAATTCAGCAAATGAAAATATGCGAGTTGCTTTCTTTCTCCAACAAATTTCAACTCTTTGGGCCGTTTTCATCTCTTTTTTTTATATTATATACTATTATATATATAATTTAGTATTCGTACTATGACCAAATTGCAAAATCCCCCCTCATAGCTTAGATGATATTACTAAACTCCCCCATTTTCGTCTACTTTTCCCTACTTTTCTTTTTTATTGATACATGCCATATTGGTGGAGCGGGGACTCAAACACAAAACACGATAAATACTTTTAATCACTTTAGCTACAAAGTCCCGTAAAATCTTATTTTCACCATTAGTTTTCAATTTTGTAATTTTGTTGAAACTAGCATCTCTGTAAGGATCGTGCCTGCAAACATTTCATATTGCACAATAAGATTTTTTTTTTAAGTACTAAATAGTTTTGGTTAAGTGTATTTCACTTCCTAATTAGAAGAGGTTCGGATTTCAATAGCATGTCGGCCTAATAGAAGGGTGTATATGTAGGGTTATTCGATCTTGTATACCGGTTTGTAAAACATCGAAAAATCATGTATGAACCTGAAAAATCCACCAGCACGCCATCTTTTTCCCTTATGAAGTAACTTGAGGTAAAGTCAATATTTACTCACACTAATGCAAATGGAAATTAGAATAAATTCCAAGATTCTAACCAATTCATGCCCCTGACCCAGAGCATGGACATAGCTTCTTGTTTCAACCAAGAATGACATTTTCAGAGTAGAATTATAGATGCACATTACCGCATGATCACAAGAGAAATTTTCATTTACGATTATCAAACAGTTTGAAATCTTCAAAATATGATTTTCCATGATGAATCATATCCAGCCCTTTCAATCAGATCCATGCTTCTGCCCCTCACTTCCTTAGAGTGAAACAGAAGACTGCATTTCCAATTTCTGTAGCTACTAAAACTTTATGATTATATGACCAGTAAAATTATACTGTTTCCAGAATTAACAGCTATAAGTGGACCAAGATATATGGCAGCAATAGCCTTTCAAATCACTCCTTTATTTTACCACAGATTTTTTTCTAATCATTTGATTGAGATGATAGATGTTTCAAGCTCCACTTGTAGAAATAGCAGTACCACCCATCTTATCAAGCTCTTCTAATGCCGCCCACAACTTCGGATCCTCATAATCCTTTATAAGAAAGGTAGGTTTTGCTTCCATTAGTAGATGTGCTGGATTTCCGGTGGTTAAGCCGACAACCGGCATACCAGCTGCCACTCCAGCTTTAATCCCTGAAGTAGAATCCTGCCAAAGCAAAACAGAAAAGATATTAAAATCTCAGAAGTTCCTGGAAAACTTAAAAGGAGGGCCGCAGAAGGGGCAGACCTCAAACACAAAAGTGTGATCCTTTGATGCGTTGAGTGTTTCAAGTGCCTTTAAGTAGGGGTCTGGATGTGGCTTCACATGTTCACAGTCACTCCCGAGAATAACAGCATGAAAGAAATCTGATAGGCCAAGAATTGAGATCATTAGTTCAGCGTTTGGTCTTGGAGCATTACTAACTGCAGCCCGTTTCAACCCGCGATCTTCAATCCATTTCCTCAATTTATGGAGGCCCTTCACAGGCTTCAATTGTCCTGGGGCCAATCTGTTTCCATCAAAGAAATCATATAAGCTGCTGGGAACCTGAATGAAAATTCAAGTATGGAGAAGGTGAAGCTTTTACTTTCGAAACATGACTTCCTTGTCATCTGTGAACTTTAAGCCTCTTTGGAAATCATCAGGAAAGAGTATCCTGGCAATATCATCATTATGCCTGCCTCCAATATTATCAATGTAGTATTCTTCAGTAATTGGAACCCCTCCATTGAAACCTATCTGTTAATTTCACCACTTCAGTTAATCACCAACCTATACAGTTCAAAGGTTCTCAAAATTCTACTGAATTACAAGCTTCCTTGGGTAAATAATTAGTGTTCCTTATGTAACTTTTCATGTAAATATGATTACAGTTCACCCTTTCATTATAAATATGCCTACTGTTCACCTTCTCATGGTATATATGATTACGGTTCACAGTTATAAAATTTCTACAAAGTATGAGCAACTTCCATGAAATAGTAGAAGCATCCTTTGCACTTTTCATGGTGTGATATGAATGCAGTTAAAAACAATGTAAAATTATGACCAGAGAAATCCTAAATCTTATCTTTGTAACAGAGTATTGGAGAAAACAAAAAAGAAACACTACCTCTTGAAGCATTTCACGGAAGGCATGGCAATGAATGGGATCTGAATCACACAGAGTTCCATCAATATCAAATAGTACTGCTTCAAGTGGAGCAATTCCAGAGAGTGAACTTTTTCTGGTTCCACACACACACCACAAAAGAAAAGCCAATAAGGCGTCAGAACCAAAAGAATACAAGTCAAAGACAAAGGTTTTTGTTTCATGCAGTATAGAACGAATGAACACAAAGTTACACACCAAAAATCTTATACTTGTACAAAATAAAAGATCATGCAGAATCATTTCTTCCGCGTAGCAGTGCCTTGTAAAATTAAATTAGTCCACATTGCCATCTTTCTGTGAATATAAAAGCTTCTACTCTCTCTGCCTACTAGTGTAAAGTACATAGATTTAAAATATTTAAAAAACAAAATTGACAACATTATGTTTGGATCAGGTAAGGTATAGTCCTTTAACATTTTATTTTCTTTTGCAACAAAATTAACTGGGCTATCTGACTTATTGATTCAGTATTGACGGGAAAGTTGATAATAAATCAAATGGGGAAGAAGAACCCCCAAATGGTGAAAGCTAAATGATGGCAGAGAAGCAAAAGCACTGGTAGAAGATAGAGGGGAATTAGCAATCTAAAAAGTAAGAACAATCAACATACACAATCTGTGCAAACTAAAAAATTAGAGGAGAGAACAATGACATGCAAGTCAAACTAAGCTGAACATACAGACATATATATACATAAACATGGATGCACATGGCAATCAGACCACATAGTTAATTCCTCATACATGAGAGAATATAAATTGGTTCAACATGCCACTTCAAATTTAAACAATGAAAAGGAAACTTGACACAAAAAAAATAAATCCATTACAATTCACATTTCACAACAACAAACCTCAACAAAAATGAAAACACAACCCAACATGATATAACAAAAGTTTGACACTGTCATTGCAACATAAACTCCTATAAATCATATTTTCCAATTTGTGAGAATGCCATTCAACAGGAAACAAATTGTGAAATATAAGAACTACCCATATCAAAATTTCAGTCAATGTTTGCAAGAAAAATCAAAGAGAGCACAAAGCGTGTACACAGGGTACCTCTCCACTGAATTTTCACCAGAAGAAGTTGTCATAGTTTGATCGTCTGTGGACGATATTTCAAGGGCTTTCTCTGCGGAATTTGGGTTTTGTTTTGATGAAGGCAATGGGAATCCGAGAGCAGACTGATTAGAGGAAGACAGAGAAGTGATCAAACGAGCAAACGAGAGAATTGGCTTTTTACTCTCCTTCTTCGGTTGTTTTATTTTTTTTATGTATTTACTATTTAGTATTCCTACTATGACTAAATTAGAAAATTGCGCCACAGTTTTGACAATATTACTAAACTCCCCTGTTTTCGTATGCTTTTACTATGTTTCCAACTTTATTAGAATGATTTAGAAACTCTTTCGTTAAAATTAATACAAATCCATAAGACTTATTCTCCCATTAGTTATAACTTATAAGATCTTCAATTAACTTCGGAGATACATAATAAGAAGTAATATACATATATTTAATATAATTTACAATAGTTAATTAGCCAAAAGTCCAACGTCCTATAGCCTATAGGTTTAGCATTTATAAAATTATTTGCAAGTTTATGTTCTTGTTTGCACATTTGGTATAGGACCTTTAAAATCTCATATCCGCTCTTGGCTAAGATGTGAGCTTTTACAAGAGAAAAATATGAATAAAAAATCAAATGGAGTGAGCTACATAAGCTCGTTTTTCCATTAGTTAAGTTAAAATACAAGTAAATCATATGCAAACCAAATGTATCATGTAATCTAAAATATTTTTATGTCTACGAAGTATCAATTTAAAACTTGTTCATACGTACTTTTTGTTAACAGAAAAACTTGTTCATACTCGTCCTTAACATGAGGATTGGTTTCCCACCCATTTATTACTCAAATATTTGTTGTCCGCTAGGTTTCAAATTTAAGACAAAGCTTACCTTTAACATTAGCTACGAAGTTTCTAATTATTTGTTATCCATGGAAGAGAATACAAAACATAAAGGTCAAGGGCATATAACAAATAATCAAAGAGTGGAGGCCCTCAATGGGTTATTATTCGAAAAGCATATTTACTATTTTTAGTCTCGGGCAGATTGAGTGGCTTCTCCATTTTTTTATTCTCCAAAATTTTGGGGAAGCCGGGAGGAAGCTGCTCAGTTTAGCAGATGGCAGTCAGTTCATACACGTTTGTAGGCTAATCTAAAGGTACATAGTCACGTGTTCATAAAAGTATGAGAGGAAAACCAAGTTGGTCACGTCCTCTTGATCTCTCAGTATTAAAATATTGAAGGGGCTCATACTTTACCACATCATTGTGATCTCATATTGTAGATATGCTGTTGTAACGTGTAGGGTGCCCCCACCTACCCACAACAAAGAGATTGATTGGTTTTTCTTTTATTCGTCACATATATTGGGTTCTGACCAAAAAAAAAGTATAGATTGGGTCATTGCGAAAGACAGAGAGAATGCAGATTAGGTCGAATTACACTGCTCCAGTTGGTGTGAATTCTTAGAATTGTATATCGCGTACCCAATTGGGTAAGTTGCTAAAGTTCAATTTAGACTAGAGTTGTATGGGCCTGTATGGAACCATCATGACTTGCCCAATCTTATACATGAACCACACAACACTAACTATTTCATGTTTTTTTTTCTTTTTTAAAAAATATAAGTGATAGCCTAAACTATAAGGGGAGGGAGGGAGTTTCTCACATACACACACTACCAAGATGCTATGGGGATTCGAATATGAGACCACTTGTCTGCAAGCCAAGGTCCTTTTCTGTAACACCCCACACCAACAAATTGTTTTTATTTAATTATTTAATTGTGCAATTACATTCTTGCCTTCGGGATATGGACACTTTAGTCACTTTTTGTTCGGAAAGGATTTTGGAGAATTGAGTTGCACTTTTATTTAGAGCTCGTCGATACGAGTCTGTAGACAGGTGGCATGCTCAATTCTGAGTTGTAACGAACGCGTAAAGGTCTGAAAACTGAAAGGATGACTTTGAGATTGCTTAGTGCTTGAACTCACGAGTTCGTAAACACGTGGTGGGCCTAAATCGGAGTAGAAACGAAGACGTTTTGGTCAACGGAAGTATAGTGGCACAATCATAATTATTGCAAACTCGGAATTTTTTTTTTAAAGGAATGCGCGTCACTTTAAAGATTGTTTTTGTGGTGATTTGGTTGCTGGATGGGATATATGAGTATGGAATTTGATGGGTTGTGTTTGGTTATTGATTCTGAAGCTCTCTCTCTTGGGTTTAAGGGAAATTTTATGAACACCAGAAAACAGAGTTGCAGACCAACACATTGTTTTTTATTCTATTATTTATTTATTGTGGTGAATTACCTTAGTTTGGACTGATGGGAGTGGTCTATGTCATATGTTAAAACTTTATTTTGTTCTTCTTGTTATGCTCTATTTTATTTTCAGTTTTTCATTTTCATTTCTGATTTTGGAAGTTTATATTTTGCGAGAGTTGGGTTATGTTTTGTTTATATTTAGTGAATTTGCAGATTAGTTTTGCTTGGTTCAGAACTTTTGAATCTATTTGGGGTTTCTACGAATTAGGTAGAATATTTTGATTCACAGTGAAATTAGGTGGAATACAGAAGGGGGGAGGGGTCTGTGGGGGAATGGGGAAGAAGAAATCGGAGGAGGGGCGCCGAGTTTGGGTATAATTTTTTTTTTCTCTTTTTCTTCAATTTTTTCTAATTTTGTATTTATTATAACTTTATTTTTATTTGTTAATTATGAAAAGTCATATTATGCTTAAAATTTGGTTAAATTTAATAAAAAATTAGACAATTGGACCAATAGCTCGAATAATATAGAATTGATGGACCGTTTATTTCTACATTTTGTTCTCAATATGATAGCTTATTAGCTTTTGCCTTTTCTTTTGCTTTTTCTTTTGTTGCTTTTGTCTCACAAAGTGAAAAAGAAGAAAAAGAGGAGGTACCACAGGGGTGACCTCCCCCTTCCCACCTACTTGACACCCAAGTTCAAAAATCCAAAGGGTTTCTTTCTCGCTAATGTAACCGAAAAAAGAGGAAAAAAAGAAATATGCTAAAGTAATGTGGAATCCTAAAGCATAGATAAGGAACAAATTATTGGTTCTAGGAACAAATGATTAGGGAATAGGCATTTATTCTGGAGACGTTGCTCTTGCTTAAGCAAGTAAACTAATGAATCGAGAAATCATACATGAAAAAAGACTAATCAATATCAAATATCACTTAATTTTTAGCATTCATTGTACAGAAATGTACGGTCATTATCATAACATTAATTGTCGTTAGATGAGTTTAATTTTTAAATTCATGTAACAAAATGCTCACTATTAATTAAAGTGGTGATTCTCCCTAAAATAATAATAATAATAATAAAGTTGGTGACCGAAATGCTCTCTTCTCGCATGTAGTTTCTACCCAACCCGATTTGTATGGTTGTAGATACACAAAAAATTGTAATGTTTTATTTTTCCGACATTGAAAAGAAAGAGTAATTCATATAGACTTGAAATTGGTTAACACGCTTACAGCACACAAGTATTTGAAGAACCAACCAACTGATTCTTCTAAATGATACAAAACATCCCAAGTTCGAATCCACTTTCTACACAAACGTACACAGAAATTGAACTGACCCTGATGAGTAGGGCACTAAATATTAAGAAGCAGAAAGAAACAAAAGACACCAGTAGTAGTAGCGGCCGATTATTTGTTGGGGGGATGTCTGGAGCAAGCCCTATTGGTGGCTTCGTTGCATTGCTCTCGTTTTGGACTTTTGTTTTTCTCATCGTGGCAGGGATCGTTTTGTCCATCAAATCGGTTGCAGGACGCAGCTTTCCCCCGTTGTTTTGCTGCAGAGGTGGTGTGGTGGGAACCGCCATCCGCGAGGAGCCTTATGCTGAATTCTGAGTCCAACATGAACTCCAAGTCAAAGTCCAACTCCGAGTGTGCAATCCGGCACGCCGTGTCGGTGAGGCCGTTGCACCGGGAGGCAGAGTGGCCACCGGTGATGAAGCTGGTGTTGATGTGGATGTCAATGCCATGGCTTGTGGTGAGCAGGGCCATGGCCATCATCACCATCATCAGCTTCATTGCTCCTCCTGAGTGACTCATCTTTTGTTTTTTTTTCTTTTTCCTTGTTCTGCTGCATGCACTCCTCAAACACTGTATATATATAATATAGAAAAGTACTTTACCTCTTTTCTTTACTCTTCTTTTTTTCTTGATTTGATGGATCTATTCTAAGGGGAGGAGGCACCCACAAGGGTATCCGAACTCCTTTACTCTTCTTATATACACATGTAAAAAGCACAGCTAGACCCCTCCATAAACTTTTCTTTATGCTTTACTCGTCACATATAAAGCACCAGCTGTTATATGTATATGTATATAGACCACGAGATTCACGACTCCGTAAGAATTATCATTCCCAGTGTTTCATACAAAACCTCTGTATCTGTTGGATGATATGATTAAGTCCCAACGTTTCATACAAAACCTGATCAACAATTTTGATCACAGTGATGCTCGTCACATCGACGTGTTCTAAAGTCAAGTCTGTCGACAGACAGGTTTACTATTTTACAAAAAGATCTGTAAGGACCACTCGCCGTTCTACATTCATGTAAACTCGTTAAACCCTAGAATTATCATTTGAATTCCTAGGATTGCTGCAGAAAAATTCCTCATGATGCAACGTTTTATTCCCATCCTTGGCTCATCAAATTGTGAGACTTATGCGCGTCGTGGGCCCAACCCCCAAAATGGTTTCCATGTCATGGCTGATCATAGGGCTCAATGGATTTCTTTCCTTGATTTAAATGGCAGTCTACGTCGGCATACTGTAAAGCATATTCACAATTACAAGTCTCTCTTTCCGCCATCAATTTCATTAATTTCTTTCATGCTGTTAGGGGTATTTCCGTCCATTTCTGACATTTAAATGTCATAGCCAGAGTAAAAGACTTTAGGCCTTTTCCAACCCATATGGGGCTAAACCCAAATTTTCCCTTCCAAAAAAGTAACTATTTGTCTAGACTCAAAACTATTTTTTCTCCCAACCCTTCAAACTCAAATTTTAAGTTCGCAACTTTATTAAAATATTTAAGAATGGTTTAAGTATAAATAATTTTTTATGGATAAATTTACTTCATTTAATCTTTTTAAATAACTTCATAATTTTTATTTTTTTTTAACAATATGACCTAAAAAATTGAAATTCCAGAAATATAATTTTATTCCAAAATGATGAAAGGAGATTGATGAAATTGACAAAGGAAAAATCAATTGAGAAAGAGAAAAAATATTTTTGGAGTGAGTTTTGGGGTTTGATTTGATTTAGATTAATATTAAATATTATTTTGACCGTTAAATTTAAATTTCAGCACTTGGATTTTTTTTTTTACTGTTAAAATAACTTGGATTTAATATGGATATATGATTGATTTGGGTTATTGTTGGAATAAATAAATAAAAAGAGTTGTTTGAATTGTACCGTTGGATTCCAACAACAACCTCACCAACGCGTGACACGTGGCCTAACAAGATCTACCACAATAGCAGCACGGGCCCTAATCACACCTCCTTGCACATGGGCTGCATCAGCCTTGAGTGGACTCCATTGAAAAAAATTCCAATGCAGGCAATAGCTGGACTGGTATTTGGGCCCAAGTTTGGGTTTTTCCAAATTTTGACCCTTAATTTTCTTGGATTGGGAGATGATTTGGGCTAAAATTTGGGATATTTGGCCTTAGGAAACACAATTGTTGAATCAAACGTTCATTTACATTATTTCCATATAATTTGCATGGTTATAAGCATTGTTGCAATATCATTGTTGGATAAACAACTGAATTATGCTTGGTATAATTGACTGTTGGCAGCTTAACAAATAGAAACATTAAGAACATGAAATGGGGAGTTTCATCTTGGCTATAACATTTAAATGGCAGAAATGGATGGAAATATCACTGACGGTGTGAAAGAAATTAACAGAATTTGTCATTTGTCTTTAAATTGCTATAATTATGAAACTACAAGGGCATAATTGACCAAATTGAAACTATAGGGACTAAAAGTGAAAGATAGACAAACTACAGGAACAAAAAATGTCTTTTGGCCTTTGAACTATATATTAAAATTAGAAATTAGAAATTATATGATTTCAATCGAGAGTTTAAAACACAACATATCAAATGATTTACATATTAGATTGTCTTGCAATTCTCTTTGGGGATATACATCTGAACCAGTGGCGGACCTATTAAGGATGCACCTCCCCTCACTGGGAAAATCATTGTAGATGCTGCATATTGCACCTTTGCTCAGTCTGGAAGGTGCACTCTAAGTGTTCGACGAAAAGCCTAAACAAAGTCAGTCTGTTGTTGCGCTTGTTTTTTTGTTTAATTTTATAAATTCTTGCCAAAATTGCATCTCCGTTAAAAAATTCCCGAGTACACTTCTGAACTATGCCGTCTTCCATATTGTCATGCCATAAAATAACTCGATAGAAAATTATATTCAGGATCAACTTGGAAGGAGGGGCATGCTTGAAGTGAACTTCAAGATAAAAAGACACCTTTAATTAAGAAACTATACTTTGACGAATATATTACTGCTATGTAATAATTACCATCAATTAAATAGTGATCCACTGTGCTTATTATACACTAAACTGTAATTGCAAACAACTTTTGTAGCTTGGGCCATCTTTGTTCAATACATATGAAGGAAGGGTGTTTCCTAAGAACTTCCTAACACCCCAAAATAAATCACAGCCCATGTGCCTCAAATAAAAACTAGTACTAGGTGGGAAACTTGAGATGCCGAACATAAGGGGTTAATCTAGTGCAAAAGCACCTAACTTTGCCTTGTAATTCCAATTCAAGGAAATTCTATTCAAAAGTCTCAAATCTCAATCTTTGATTTTGACCCCTCTCTCTGGTATGCCAGTGTCAACAAAACCTATCATGGTCAAATCAATAAAAAATCAGCTCAAGTTGTGAGAATCAAATGTTTCTCATCTTATATACATGCTTATCCACAAATTCATACTTTTCTGCTTCTGACTTGAGAAATTGATGAATTAATAACACTGCAAACATATTTAGACTGAAACAAAGAAAATAGCATAAACTTGGATACAGTTTAACTAATGACTTTTTGATAATTTAATACCACAGAATTCAACAAGGAACGAAAAATCACTGTCACATTTGAAAGATGAGAAAGAAGCTTTCCACAATGATATTCTACATCAAGTAAATAAATATGGCTAGGAAGGTAGCCGACAAACGCAAGTAACAGAATTCCACTCATTCAGAAAAAATTCTTCAGAAGAATGTCAAAGTTGGTGAGGCTTACCAAATTGAAGTTGGACTTCATAATTTACTATAAATACACTAACCATTTAGCTATAGCTTCATGCAGTATCACCAACTTGCAATAACATTCTAGCAAGAAAACTAGCTCTCATTTCATTTTGCTTGTGAGGACCTATAATGGCTTTCTCTCTGTGGTCTCAACTTTCCCTTTTCATTGTCTTGCTTGTAGTACAAACTCCAGGGGAGGCTGCAACATGCAGTGACTGTTTCGTTCATTCTCGGGCAAGTTATTATCCGAATTCTGAAGCGCAAGGAACAGATAGTAAGAGACTTTTATTTAAAGAAAACAAAAAGAACAGTAGATTTCTATGTTGCAGGCATGCTATGTATGTGGTAGTGGATTTATGTGTATGCTTAGTACTAATTAATATTTTTTGTTATGAACTATAGTAGGTGCTTGTGGGTTTGGTTCATTTGGAGCAACCATCAACGGAGGGGATGTCTCAGCTGCCTCTGACCTCTATCGCAATGGCGTCGGATGTGGTGCTTGTTACCAGGTGAGCATGCACTCCTAACGCATGAAAATATGTGTTTGTGTGCGTGTGTTAGTGTTGAGTGTTTGTGATCAATTAATTTTTTTGCCTCATGATTTACTAGGTGAGGTGCACCAACAGCCGCTATTGCTCAGACAAAGGAGCAACTGTGGTTATAACTGACCAAGGCTCCGGTCACAACACGGACTTCATCCTTAGCAAACGAGCCTTTAGCCGGATGGCTCAAACTACTGATGCAGCTGCTTCTCTGCTGTCCCTTGGAGTAGTCGATATCGAATACCGACGGTAAGAGCCTAGCAACTTTGAGGAAGAAATAAGCCATTTTCATAGTTACACAATGGAGGTGGTAACACTTCTGATCAATAGTTACGCAGAGAAGATTGTCCCAACAGAACAATCTGTAAAATTGAAACACACACAAACACATGGTTTCCTTTATCTATATATGTAGCTACTCATTTATGACAAACTTTGATGACTAGAAACTAACCAAGTAGCTCTCTCTCTCTCTCTCCCCCAAAACAGGGTTTCATGCAGCTACCCAGGAAAAAATATTACAATCAAGATTGATGAGAACAGTAATTATCCTCACTATTTGGCTTTTGTAATATATTACCAGCAAGGGAAGAACGATATCACAGCTGTCCAGCTATGTGAGGTATATTTTCTCCTCAATATTAAATTCAGTACTTGTAGTTTCAACTAGGAAAGAAATTAAACAAAGATGAAACAGTTCTTACTCTGATCAATTACCAAATGAAATTAGAGAGCTGCATATGAATCCAAGTCATATGTTCTTATCTTTTAGCTACCAACTTTACTTGCTTTATTCTTATTCTGTCATCTTCATCATCACATAATTAAAAATTCTTTTTTTTCAAAATGTGCAGACACAAAATTTTGCCTGCAAACTATTGGACAGGAGCTATGGAGCAGTTTGGACAACTACCTCACCCCCAAGTGGACCCTTGCAGATAAGGATGCTATTCAGTGATGAAGATGGTGATGAGAATTGGGTTGTTCCTGAGAATAACATACCACAAGACTGGAAAGTTGGACAAACATATGACTCAGGAGTTCAAGTGAACTAATTATAGATAGACATGCAAATGCAGCAGATCAAATATTCTAATTTATAAATTTGTCTTAGTTACGCAAATCTTTTGATTTGTTGTGCTTCATTAATTAATGTTTTTCTTTTGCAAATAGGAATATGCTTGAATAAGAGGATTAGTTGGCAGAATTCCTTCATGTAATCATCAGTGTTCAACCAAATTCTATAAATTATCAATTTTTTATTATATTTTTGTGTGAGTTATGTTCAATATCAATACAATAAGAGTTCCTCTTACCCTTAATGATCACACAAATTTCTTAATGAAGGCTTCTTTTATTTTTTATTAATATTATGACTGCGACTAGATTCCTCACTTTTTAAGGCATCGGAAGGTATTGGGTGACATAATTGGCTCTCATCCTCAAATGACATAATTGGCCTAATTGGCAAACCTCAGATGCCCCACAGAGACTTCTGAAAGCGAAGAGTTGGTGCATCAATTACTCCACTCTGAGGATATTCTTTCAAATAACAAAGAAACCCGTGTGGAAATTTGAATTTTCCTACGAAGAAAGTTTTAGTAAATCATTATAAGAGAACACCACCACCCAAAAAAAAAAAAAAAAAAAAAAAAAAAAAAAAAAAATCAATAATCATCCTGTTGTGTTTAATATGGATTCAAAATGTAAAATAAACTACAAAAATTTGCATCAAACGAACCTCTTTCACTGATAGAAGAGGCCCCAAGTTCGAATCCC
Source organism: Prunus armeniaca (assembly GCA_903112645.1). Lineage (NCBI taxonomy): Eukaryota > Viridiplantae > Streptophyta > Magnoliopsida > Rosales > Rosaceae > Prunus > Prunus armeniaca. The sequence goes on along the minus strand of CAEKDK010000005.1, from coordinate 4,441,494 downwards.
CCTCTAGAATTGATCAAATGAAGCTCTTTTAATCGTATATTCACATATTTCTACCCATCTTATGATTCTGACCAATAGTCCCAAATACAAGTGATAGCATCTCATCCACTTGTGGAAGTAATTTATCTCCTGAGAGGAAGACATTAACTCTTCCTTGCAGCACAATCCAACTGCATCCAGGAACCTTTCTCACTCCTTTCAATCCCATCTCCCTTCTCAGCAATTTTTCCTCAATATGCTGACCATTAGCGGCATATATGTTACAAAGCACCACATGGGCAGGTGCATTTAAAGGATCCAGCTCCAGGAGTTGTTTGGCTGCATACCTAGCAACCTCAGCATTCGTTTCACCAAACCCGCATATACCAAGCAATGACCCCCAAACAGCATGATCTGATTTGAAAGGTAGCCTTGAAACGAATTCTTCTGCTTCTTTTACCTTCCCAGCTCTGCCCAGAAGATTAACCATACAAACGTAATGCTCCAAAGCTGGTTGAACTGCATAAATATTACTCATGGCATTGAAAATCTCCCACCCTCTGTGGACAAGCCCTGCATGGCTACATGCTGATAGTAAGCCCAAAAAAGTGACAGAATTTGGGCGGGTCCCAGATTTCACCATGGATTCAAAGATCTTCAGAGTCTCATTCACATGTCCATGGTCTGAGAACCCCATGATCATGGAATTCCATGAAATCAAATCCCGCAAACTCATGTTTGAGAATGCACGGTAAGCGTCATCTATCTCCCCACATTTCGCATACATGGAAATCAGCGAGTTGTTAATAAACAAGTCAGATTCATATTGTGTTTTCATCAGCAGGCCGTGGAACTGTCTCCCAGGATCAAGATATGCCATTGCACCAGCAGCTCCAAGAAGAACTGAATATGTTGAATTTAGAGGCGAAACACCTTCTGACCTCATTTCTGAAAAGAAATCGGTAGCTTCTGCAAAAAGCTCACTTTGGATGTGCCCAGAAATCATTGCTGTCCATGCAACTGCATCTCTATCTGGCATGATCTGGAAAAGATAACAAGCCTTTGATAGTTGTCCAACACTAAAATACCCAGTGATCATAGACGTCCAAGAGATCTTGTCTCGGATAGGTACATTGTCAAAGAAATGTTGAGCCTGGTCTAGCTGTCCAATCTGTATGTAACCATTAATCATGGAATTGCAAGACTGAGCTGTACAATTACTTGAATTCTTGATAAAAATAAGGTATGCAGAATTCATGATACCAAAGGCTGAGTACATGTGAATGAGGCTCTTTGATAATCTGCCATCATAATCATCATACTCCCAACCGTTCACAATCAACTGAGCATGTAGTTGCTTGCCAAGATTAGGCAAATCAATACCTGCACAAGCATATACAAGCGATATAAAGGTCTCTCCATTCGGTTTTGTGTCACAGTTCCCCTTCAATTTAAGAAATAGTGATAGAGCTTCTTTATAGAAGCCATTCCAAGCAAAGCCACCAATCATGGCTGTCCAAGAAACAACATTCCTCTCAGGCATTTTTTGAAACAAAGAATAGCCCTCATCCACATTGCCAGACCTACAGTAACCAGATATCATGCTAGTCCACGTAATCACATTCCGATCCACCATCTCATCAAATAACACTCTTGCTTCTTCCATTCTACAATGCTCAGCATACCCAGAAATCATGGCATTCCAAGAAACAACATTCTTCGTCGGCATTTGCTCAAAAACCCGCCTTGCTCCATCCAAATCCCCATTCCTAATCAACCCAGCAATCATGGAATTCCAAGAAACAACATTCCTCTCTGGCATCACATCAAACAATCCACGTGCCTCATCAATCCTCCCCGCATCTGCTAACCCACAGAGCATTGAAGTCCACGATACAACATTTCTCTCTGGCATCTCTTCAAAGAACCGCCAGCCCTCATTCAACCTCCCAGATTGGACATACCCTGACAACATCGCATTATAAGTCACAATGTTCCTCTCCGGCATGATCTCAAAGAGCATCCGAGCCTCATCAACACAACCACTTCTCGAGTATTTTGTAAGCAAAGAAGTCCAGTGAACAACACGGCCATGGCTATTTCTTGCAGGCAATTTCTCAAGCAGCTTGCGTGCCTCTCCAAATAGATTTTGGGAAAGACAATGAAGAAGCTGTGAATCATCAGAAGTGAGTTTTGCATGATGGGTTCTTGAAAATGCAATCTGGGTTTTATAACATCGGCAAAATAAATCAAAGCATCGAATTTTGACTAAGGTTTCTGAGAAGTTAAAACAGATGGATCGGCAAAATGAGGCGCGCATTAACTAGTTTTCAAAAAGTAACAGTTTCTAAAGGCTTCAACTTTAAGGACCCAAGTAAAAATGAAAAGAAATGACAGCCCCCATGTTATCTGACTTTGAGTGTGGCTGTAAGTCACATAAACGACGCCGTCACATATGACTTTTTGAACCTACATGGACTAGGATATAAAAGAGGCTCTCTGTTTAGCTTAGCTCTGAGATCCAACAATGGAGTTCTTGGACGAGGACGCAAGGCCAAGGTTCCTCTTCCAATCGAAAGCAGTGGGTTCTTCAGCCACAGAACCAGAACCCCATTACAAGAATCTCAACAAACCATTCATTGCCTTTACAATTTTACTCTCAATTCTATTACTGGGTCTCTCCTTCTTCTTCCTCCAATCCGAACCCTACCAATCTCTCCTCATCTGGGTTGCTCTCTCCATCCTCGTCGGCCCCTTCGCTCCCGCTTCAGTCACCGGCGGTGACATCCGCGTCGGTCACGGCCAAATCCTCGACCTCCCTGAAATCATAACCCAAGTAGAGGAGGAATCGAAGAAGAGGGTATCTCAAAAGAGATCAAAGCCGCGTCGATTTGATGAATTGGGCACAGATTCGACACCGGTGGCCGAAACTGTTAATGGGCCTGTGAGAGAAGAGAAAAAGCGTGAGGTTTCCGAAGGTAATGGTAATGGGTCTATGGTGTTTGATGAAGAGACGGAGTGGGTTGAAGAGGATGTTGAGTTTTTGAAGAAACTGCTCTTGAAGCACCCGGTAGGGAAGCTGAGACGGTGGGAGGTTATTTCCGAGTCGTTTCGCGGAAAGCATAAGGTGGAGAGTGTAATCAAGAAGGCCAAAGAATTGGGAGAGAAGAAAGTGACTGATTCAGATTCTTATGCAGAGTTTTTGAAGAAGCGTAAGCCCAATGACAAGAAAATCGAGAGTGAGAGTCAAGACTTGGGTGATGAGTTGGTGGTGGAAAATGGTGAAGTGAAGAAAGAGAGCAATGGTGGTGGGGTGAGTTGGGCTTCAACTGAAGACATTGCATTGCTCAATGCCCTGAAGGCGTTTCCCAAGGATGTGTCGATGAGGTGGGAGAAGGTTGCTGCTGCTGTGCCCGGGAAGTCGAAGGCGGCTTGTATAAAGAGAGTTGCCGAGTTGAAGAAGGGTTTTCGGAGCTCCAAGGCTTCAACAGAAGAGTAGATGAAGCAAGGGAAGATTGTCTGATCAATTTGGAATTGGATATGCATTTTGCATTGAGGAGGTAATTTGATGATTCATTGATTTCTTTGTTTTTTCTATTGAAATTGAGAATCATTGCCTATGTTTGATTCCATTGCAATTTCATATAATAATCCTATGGCATTTGGTGATTGCCATTACAAACATATGATAGTTGTAACTGATTCTTCTTTTACGAATAAAAACCAAGTTATACGGTTTGATATAAAAGTTGTAATGCTATATGGTTTCATCCAATATCATGTGTATAAACTACATGATTTCTCGTTGGTTTTTACTGGATTAGAATTTCTGATGCTCCCTGATGCTAGAGGGACTTAAAGAGCAATGAAAAATAAATAACAAAATATGGTTTCCAATAAATCTCAGCCTCCTTCTCCCATTTGAGGCTGACAACTTACCCCCCTTTTTATGTGTAATATATTAGCAAGGCATATATCTGAAGAGTTTTTAGGTGACTTAATCTTTCCAGTGAAAACAAACTTAGGTACGTATATTTGGGTCAAAACTTTGTAAAGATTGACGGAATAGCATCTTAGAAACGAACTAGTGTGACCCTGGTATGTATATTTGGGTTAAAACTATGTAAAAAAGGTAAAAACTGATGAATTAGTGATGAAATCAGTGATGTCTTAGAAACTAATGAAATGATAAGAGTTTTGTTGTTCTAGGCCAGCTTTGACTAATAAGAATTTGTATTTACTAGATCATGGAACAGTTTGAGATTGTTTTCAGTCATGTACAATGAAATTCCAGTGACTGAACCCATTGAGAAGATATTTGATTCTTTTTGGAATCTTCATATAACAGAAGGCAGAGAAATAAGAGATGTGAAAGCTGAGAGGGAACAAAACAGGGTGACCTTGATTTTATCATACATCTGGCCTTCTATAATTTGGCCTGGGGGGATTTGTTTCATGGTTTATCAAAAGCTCTATAGACTGGGGTGCTATGGTTTATGGCTTATACACTGATGCTCGGTGCAAGACTGCTGAAAACTGCCCTTGCCAAAATCTCAGTTGATTCTGATGGAGCAATTATAGTTCAAGCAGGATCCTTTCCATATTTGAAGGACTTTCTGTCAGAGAGATTTGAGGCCTATCAACTTTCTTGCAATACTCATAGATTCTTATGTTTGTTTTATAGTATTCTTTGAAAAGGTTCTCAAGTGAGGATTATTTATTTATTTATTCCTAATGTTAGATCAGATATGAACAGCTAAAATACATAATGGGTGAGATGCATTTCAATAGATCTCAATTCTTGACCATTCATCTAAAGGTTCAAAAACGGGCGCCCCCCGGGGGGGTGGGGGGTGGTGGTGGGGGTGAGAGGAAGCGGGGGAGGGTGTGGAGTGGGTTTTTGGTTGTATCCTATTGGATATCCAAACTAATCTGCCGTCTTATCAACCTGATGCTTGTCATGCTGATTCAGTTATACATACAATCAGGGAGTACTTTGGTTAAGCTTTTTTGATTTCTTCAGTCCATACTAAGGATGACTACTAGAGGGCGTTTAGCGACAAAGGATCGAATGCAAATCTATTTCCTCCCTAGTCCTACTCTTGTTCCTTTCGCCTGGCCACCTTTTTTTTTTTTACCTTTTATTTTTTTTTTTTTTTTTTTTTTTAATGGTGAGGGGATATGGGAGGGAATGGATAATGACCAAATGTGGCTCTACATGGCTCTCAACATCTTGGCACCATCATGTTCTAAAGCTGGTAAGGGTTATTTCCAATATCAGCAAGAAGCCTTGTGTTGTTCTTGCAGTCTACTGCATATGGTGTGAGAAAAACAATCAGGTGCAGATTTGCTACTGTGAAATTCAAGAAGTCCCCTTGCAATAGAACCACTGCTTTTGCCTGGCATCCCTCTGACTCGTCTTAGCAAAGTGTTTGCTTTGTCTGCCTTTGTGTTTTGTGCCCCCTTTGAGTTTGTTTCATGTTCTGGCCTTATGCCTCGCTCAGCTTCCGAACTTTTTTCCTTTTCTTTTATTGATAAGTTTCTAATGCAATTATGAACTTGTTATGTGCTACGATGGGGGGAAATTTTATTCTTACTAAATTTTCACGTTACTGTCCGGAAGTTCACCAAATTTCAACATTTCATTTCTTGTCATTTTTGTACACGGAACTTTGGTTTCACTACAGTTTCATACCCTCTGTCAATCGAGCCGACGAGAGATTCGTTAACCCTTGACATGACAAGTACTACATGGACCAGCTATTAAATTTTTTTTAAAGTAAAGAAAGTCTCTCTTTTTTTCCTTCTCGAAGAAGAAAGATGGTATATAAATGTGGTCTCTATTTTTAAAATCAGGCTCGGCCTATAGCCTATACGATTAGGTTTTTTGTACTGATTTTATTGGTTTACAATTAAATTTTCCCTTTCCTTCATTTTTTACAGGACCTCCAAATTCTTAGAACCGACCCCCTACCTAAAACAAAACTTTTCTTCACCGTCGTTTAGTCGCTCTCTCACTGTCTGTCTTTATCATTTCTAATGCATTTTCTCAATGTTCCCTCTCATCAATTTGGATGCTTATTATTAGACCAATTGCTTCTTAATTTGACCGACCGCTAAACCAGTCCTTCAAACTCAAACCCCAGCAACCATGCATGTCCAACTAAAACTAATCTGATTAATTACCTCATACCTCTATTTCTTATCTATCTCTCTCGTGTCATCTCCACCATCTCAAATCAAAATAATCAAACATTTTCCTTGGGACCCACTGGATCTAAATCACACAACTAAAAAAGATATTTATTGTTTTATTACTTTTATATTTTCTGTTTTCTATTTTTTATTTTTTACTTAGTAATAAAATCAAGGTAAAAATTTACTTTTGGTCATTGTAGTTTGCCTGTTTTATCATTTGGTCTCAGTACTTTCAATTTTGAGCAATTCAAGGGCACGTTTCAATTTTTGTAAAATTCCTCCCAATTTCATTAAGCTTTGACCACGTGAAAGGGTATTTCAGTCTATTTAAGCTATCTAACGGTAAATGCATGCTAAACCTCTTGCCATTTATTTTAGGTGCGATTTTGGAGCTTGGGGTTTTGCAAAAATTTGCATCTTTTAGTTAAAATCTGGGTGAATAAGGAGGAATTTGAGTGGAGTGGACTGTTTGAGTAAATTTCTGTACGAAAAATATTCGCGGGTTGATTCTTCACCCTTCAAACTTTCTTCTCCCTTCTCTTCCTTGATTCTTACTTCGAATTGGAAACTATAAAGATAAAATTGACAAAATTAAAACTATGAAGACAAAAGTGGTAAAATCGGCAAATTATGGAGACCACCGAAAATGACTTTATTTTTATTTTCTCCCTAAAATGAACAATATAATTATAAATTACCGACAATAGCTCTGACCTCTCCCAATCCAAACTCACTGTGTTGCTGCGTAGCTGTAACGGTAAACCCTCCCTCCTCCTGTAGAGTGAAAGGCACAGAGTGTCTTGTCTCGCATCTTCCGCGCCCTTCCATGTTGCTGTTAATATAGAAATACAACAATTACTGCAGCGCCCGATCCAAACTTCCCCCACCGCTACGCGTTTCTTTTCGGGGAAAACTAAACGTTTCTGGCTCTCACCTCCGATTCGCCTCTGGTAAGCTTTCCTCTACATTTTGTACCACTCAAGTTTTTCATACATTTTTAAGCATCTTCGTTTTGGAGCGTAGTTAATTTAGGTTCTCAGAGTGTATAATTCGTCTGTTTAAGCAATGTTAGTCGAATTTTTGGTTGTAAAATTCAGGTGATTGTGATTTGTTTGATGGGTTATTGTAATTCACAAATGATTTATGTAAAAATAAAATAAAAAACTCTGAAGTTCATCTGTTCATCGCCATGCATTTGATTTTGTGCTCAGAATTCACCTCTTTTTGTATTCCATTTGAAGGGTTGCAGCTGTGATCCCATTTTGCAGACCTTTTGCTAATTGGAATATATTCATTTCTTTGTGCCACAGAAGTACTGAGAATGATTGTGTTTTTGTGATTGAGTAACTATATGAATTTTTCTACATGACGTTGTTCCCAAGTGGGTCAGGTTTGTTTAAAGAAATAGAAGTTGCTTCTCAGCTCCATTTCCAATTTAAAGGCTGTTATGTTTTTTTAGTACCTTATCTACATATTAGACCAGAGCTACGTATATTTGTATATCCGGGTCATGGGTATGTTGATTGCGCACAACGTTAGGACAATCTTGCATTGAGAAATGAACTCTATATGTATGTATATGTAAGTAGGAGATGGGCAATGAATGCACCTGTTAATGGTAGGACTCTGTGGAACAGTTAATCTGTATTGTAGATTTTGTGATGATTTTTAAACTGCAAAACACTTTTTTTAATTACTGGAGAAGTTATAAGGCACCTGTTAAAAGCTGTTATGATTCAAGTGGTTCAGTAGTTCACTCTATGCTTAGGGACTAACCTTCGGAGATTGATCTATGGAATGAACATACAAGTGTTGGTTTAGAATATTTACAATACTTGAGTGAAAGGAAGGGAGATCATCAATTTACCCAAAAAATCACCGTCATCCTTCCATTGTTTCATTCTTTGGGTTGACCACATACATCCTGTGGTATAACTGCTAGAATATTTCATGTACTTGTTTATGGTGGACTGCTTTCTTTTATTTGTTTTTGTCAGTTTTTGCTGAGTTTATGCTTTCCGTATATTCATTTTATTCACATCATAATTTCAGTTGCTCCCCATCTATGAGGTGAGGTAAGTACTCGATGGCAGACTTACCAGGCTATATGCGTGCCTGCTTGCATACTGGGAAACTTGCTGCCTTGGCAATTTTGGTCTCTGGAGGGATTGTATTGCAAATTTTGGTGGGTAGTGTTCATTCTTGTCAATTATATTTGCTGAATTCATTTGTAAATCAGTAAGCTTTTTATCTCTTCTAAGGTTAATAGTCATCCTATGTGTTCTCATCTATCACATGTTTTGCGGCAGGCATGTGCTTTGTACGATAATTGGTGGCCGATGCTTACTAGTACGTACTGAACTTTTGGGTTTTTAATTTATTACTTTTTTTCAAATTTAACATTGCTGTTTTCCTTCGTAAACTTGCTATATGATGCCTTTTCTTTTGGCCAAATAAGCTGTTATGTAATGCTACATGTTAATGTATTTGTGAAATGATAAGTACGTCAATACTATAAAAGATTTCAATTTTTGGATTCTCTAGCTTCTTTGAGAAAGCATCTTTAAGGGTACTCATATTCTGTTCCCTTTTATCCACTTTTTGTTTTCCTTTAATTATCCCAGAACTCAAATGAATAAAATGGATCTGAATACATTCTTTTGGCAAAGTTTCTCATCTCTTTGCTTCATTGTTTCAGAACTTTTTTTTTCTTCATATTTGTCTTGGCCTGACTGGAAACAGAAGCGTTTGAGCATTATATCAGGTGGTAAAAGGATAGTGATAGGGCTAGATGTTGACTGACATCTAGCAACATGATGTACAGACACAGGTTGAGGAAAATAAAAACATTTTTTAAGAACCTTAGTTCCCAATAGAGAATTCCCTTTATGTAGGTTTTCAATGATTTGCATGACGACTTGCATGCTAATGGTTTAGTCATCACTATGTTCTCTTGCAGTAATAATGTATGTGCTTCTTCCCATGCCATTGCTGTTCTTTGTGGGATCTGATTCTTCTGTACTTTCAGAATCTGATAATGGGTTTGTCTTTCACCCTTTGAACTTACTGTAATATCCATTGCTTTCAATCTAAATCTCCTTCAACATTTCTCAGCTTCTTACTTGCTTCCTAACAATGATGAAACAGATGGGTTAATGCAACCAAGTTCCTGACTGGAGCTTCAGCTATTGGCAGCATTGCAATACCTGCTATCTTAAAGCATGCTGGTGTTATTGGTTGGGGAGCGATGGCAATGGAGCTCGCGTCCTTTTTCGTATTTGTACTGGCAATCATGTGTTACATTCGAACAAGTGATGAAGACAGCTACAGTGCAATCTGAGATACGGCTCTCCTGGAGTCCTGCCAGATTTCTGTAAAGATGTGTTGTATTTGCCTGTAGGATGTCTTTATTTCTTGGTGAGGGTTACCTGCAATAACAGCTTGTTATTATATATCTAGAAAACCTTTTTTTTTCATTCCCTGTTGAGTGTTATTCTTTATCCCTGTAATTGAGTGTGGTGTTGTATCAAATATGTTTTAACATCTCATTATAGAAAACTCTGATGTGAAAATTGAATTAAGTATGAAGTATCCTGCCTTGATGTCGAATTCTGGTGTGAAGTTGGGCATTCTTGCTTGAGATTGATGTCAACCTTCCTATACTAAATGGAAGAGGTTTTACCCTAATTAATTAAAATTTTGTTTTTTTTAAGGCGAGTCAATTTCTGGGGTTTCCTATAGAAAAATTATCTTGCTGGGCAATAGACAAAGTGTTAATTTGATCAATTTATTTCATACATTGCAATTTGTTAACTATTTTAGTTATTTTCGTATAATTTAGACATTAACGTGCATGTGTCACATGCAAAGGCTCAGAGTAGATTTGCATAAAATTAAACAAAAGGAATCAAGTTCAAAAGACCAAAATAAAATTTCAGCAAAACACTTGAACAACAATAGTACTTAACTAAATCAAACAAAATCATTAATTTGTTTCAAATAACAAATGAGCAATGTTAGCATTAGTCTCACGAGAAACACTTGTGTTGCCATAAGTGATAACTTTTATACTTGTCATAGTGTGATTGACACCCGATTAAAACAGTGTCATTCCCTTTTTTCTGCTAGTCGCACAAGAAAAATTTATAGGCAACAATTCAACCCAAAATAAAAAACTTAAACGCAACAGGATATCACTATTTTGCTATCCAACTAATAATACTATGATAAATATCACGCTTGTTGTAACCTTATTCACTAGAATACTTTTCTCAGTGTTATTCCCCTGTCATGAAATTCGCACAGGGTCTTCCAACGCATCAACCGCACACGCGTGACAATAGAAAAGCATAAAGAGCTCTGCTTCTCAGTAAGAAGCATGACAATAGACACAGCCACCATGGAAGACATCCAGGCCGAGGCCGAGGAGCTCCGTCTCCAACTCTCCTCCCTCCACTTCAACTCTGCAGCTCCACCTCTTAACCAAGACTTACATAATAATAATACTGAGAACAATTTTGGGTACAATCCAAAAACTCCTTTTTCTTTCCCCACTGTGCGATTTCGACCCTCAAAACTCGAAACTCTGATTCAACTGATGATGTTTTCTTGTTTTGTTTATGATTCACAGTGATGGCCAAGAAGTGTTCTACGACGACGACGGTTTGCTTTTCAATATTGGGTTCGGAAATGTGATCGTCGTTGATAACCTTCCGATTGTGAAGGCGGAGATGGCCCAGCAGCTCGAAAGCGAAATCCGACGAGTGTTTAGTGAAGTTGGTGTTATTAAAGAAGATGGGTTTTCGATGCCTCTTAATCCCCTGAACCAGAAAACCTTGGGTCGTTGTTTTATAGAGTTCAGTTCTCGTCAGGTACCCTTAATTTCGTTTTGTGTTAATTTATGTATTTTTCTGTGGTTTGTTCATTGTCAATTAATGTTTTGTTTAATGTATCATCAACAATGAGTGAACATAGATTGGTACCACTCACAAATTCACAATCATGGCTATTAGATTGTGAGTTAATAATTTTGAAATGAGGGTAGAACTAAAATTGAACATTGGATACTTGATAGAAACTCCATTTTTCCACTAGACAAAGAATGGGAAAGATTTATTATGCTGTTCAAAGTTATTGCTTTGCTCCTCCGAGCATGGATGGAACGAAACAAGAGGACTATTTTTGAAAATGTTAAGGGGAGGAAGTGGAAGGCCTGTGGGATAGACAGAGTTCGTTTTTAGGCTTATTTGTGGTCTTCAATTTCCTCAGACTGTCAAATTCTAGTTTTGCTCATTCATCTGGGGTCTTGAATTCTCTATTGTTTGGACATTGCATGCTCTTTGGGTTAGATATCTTGTATGCATTCCAGACTTCCTGTAAGCAGCTTGTCCACTATACATTGTGCTTTTGATTTATAGCATATCAATAAGATCTCGGTGTTTCACATCAACAGACAGTTTGATCTCCTTTCTTCCAGTGTTATAGGTTTAAAATGAAAATGTGTTTAATAGATGGAAACATGCACACTCAATATGCCTAATACCGTCTTTTTATTACAAGGTGTGGAGTAATTGTTGTGTAATTGTAACATCATGCACGCATCCTTGAATTTCTTTGCCCTCTCATATTCTCATGCTTGTCTTTGTAGGAAGCTGAACTTGCTAGGGTCAGGAGAGATGGATACAACTTCAATACACAAGCGCTGTCAGTAACCCTGTATGATGACTTGGACAGGTTCATTGATATCATTGATGTGGGGACAACACCAGAAACTAATCCATCTGCTTGTTTGGTAATTTTCCTAACCTCTCTTTGCCTATCAACTATCGTTTTAATGATTTTATATTGTTCTTATGCTTGTAGTCTTGTCTATCAACTCCACTTTTCTATATTCAAAACCGAAGTCTGCCCACTTCTATGGCACATGGCATGTTGGGATATTGTATACATCATATGAATAAATTGTAAGTAAAGAAGAGACAACCCAGATGCTATGAGTGATTGAGTTGACAATATTCATTTTAAAATTTGTTGCCACGACAGCTAGCCATTCTATATTTACATATAAAAATACGTTTTTTTAACTTCAATAAAGAAGTCAGTCAGCTCCCTTTTCCTTTTCATTAAATTTTTCTTTAATTTTCTTGGTATCTCAGAGCACTTATAGTCATTTAGTTGAGAATAGCATATACAGTGAAGTATAACTGAAGAATTTGAACGCAATATAGGACAGAGCTTATGGATAGAAATGGTAGCGTTTTGGCATAACAAACTGTTTTCTTTGGCTTCTCATTATTAAAGACCACTTACAACTCAGCCATTTCACTAGAGTCTAAGTGTCCTACATCTTGAGCATGCTGCTCACTTGTGCTACACAGAAGTACATCATGGTGCACTTGCAGATTATGCTTGTACTATGGCACAGCTAATGCATCTCACAATTCTGTTATGCCATTGATGAGTGGTGAATGATTAATGGTGATCCTTGAGCTTGCAGGGGCAGCATGAAACTTTAGTAATGATTACTACTTGTAATCTCAACTAGTTTTCATGATTAGTGTCTTGACACGCTGTGGTGTTAAATTGTAATGGAAAAAACATTTCTTAATGGTGGAACTCACTGCTAGGAGTGTCACATTTAGCAATGCAAACTTATTGCGTAGGTTTTTGTTCTTCAGTTTCTTAGAGTCATGACAGTCTCGTACAAGCATTATCATGTTGTGTTTTCAATCTTTAAGGGGTTGGACCATGAAATACTTTATTCGTCTTATTTTCTTCGGCTCTGGCAACCACAAACTGGACAATAACAAGGCTTTTCCAATGTAGTTAATAATGTATGTGTTGCATCATTGGACGCTCATTTTTAGCACGACTTTGGAATGACTGAACCACATTACAGAATCTGATAGAAAATTTAAGTTCACAGTACTATCTTGGTATTCATTTTTCCTTTTTGTTTAAAAAAAAAGGATGATTAAATCTATGATGCAGTCCTCAAGGTATTCAGGGCCACCATCCTTACTCAGTCCCGTGAAAGTGGAAGATGAAGTACCTGGAGAAGAACGTCAAGAAGGCCAAGGCAGAGAACTGGGACAGCCAAAGGAGCAAGATTTAGGGGAAGTCACTGCATCAATGGGAGTGATGGGTTTTGGAGGGGAATGATAGAATGAAGTATGGAAATGCGCATGAAAATTTAAAGGGATGAAGATTCCAATGAAGGGAAGGGAGACGTGCTGAAATCAATTGAATTTTAAGTGCTGTAATTTTGAAGATCAAGTCCGGTCTGGATTTACTTACGAGTGAATATACCAAAAAATTTCATCCCATGTTGCTCAACCAACCTCATACAATTGCTTTCGTCTGCCATTTATTTATCTTTTTATAGCAAAAGATACTGGTTTCGTCTGTCATTTAGTAAAATGTCTTGCATTCGTCGACCAAATAATCCATCGAAATCGTCTGGTTGTCGTTGGTGTCATGATGAGCCTTTAAAAGTAATCCAAGAAAATCACTCCCTAAGCTCTCTTCTTCTCCGGACATTGCCTTCTTTTCTCTTTTCTTAACACTCTCTAAGCTTCTCCATTTCAATCTCATCGCTGGTTTTAACAAACCTACCGCAATATAAATTGAGTGAAAAACTAAACATGAGATCAGAAATTTTATCTTTTCTCGTACACGCTTTCAGAAAATTTTCCTTTTCTAGTACGCGTTTAGGAATTGGGGGGCCTCGGTTCTCCAATTCAAAAAGATTCACAAACGCAGAAGGCCAAGAGGACAAAAGAGTAAAAACAACACATAAAACCATTCGAATAATCCTACTGGGAATAGGAAATAATTCGAGTAATCCTACTTGGAATGGGAAAACCAAATAAATCCCTCCCTCGGTCTGTCCATAAAAGCACATCTCACCTGCACATCGTTTCCTCAAAATCAAATACTCTGAACTCCTCTGAAGATGTCGTGGTGTATGCAACTGGTGAAGCGTGCTAATTACAAGGCTACAGTGAGAGATCCTGGGACTCTTGGGGTTTTAACTATGACGGAGAACAAGTTTGTGTTTAGCCCAAACGTTCACACGTCCACCGGCGCGAGACCGGCGCTCGATGTGGAGTTTAAACAAATTACACGTCTCAAAAACACTAAGGAGGGAGGAGATAGACCACCTTGGCTTCGTCTCAGTGAGAAGGACAAAACTTACATCTTTGAGTTCGCAAGTTTTCGTGATCTTCATGTATGCCGAGAGTTTGCAGCCAATGCGCTTGCTAGGCGTGGAGAAGCCGCAATATCTACTAGTTCTTCTGATGAACAAATCTGTACGGCAGAAATAATGCACCGTATGAAGCTATTAAAAGGAAGCAGTGAATTGCACAAACTTCATATGCAGTATGTAATGAGTGGTGTCTTAACTGAAGCTGAGTTCTGGGCAGCTAGGAACAAGTTTGGTGATGTAGATAGCCGTCCAAAGCCAAAGCAACGGGTTGGTTTCAGAAACTCAATGATAATGGACACCAAACCCATGACGGATGGCCGGATGAACACGGTTAATTTTAGTTTGACTGCAGAGATTAAGTATCAAATTTTTGCCCTGAAACCAGCTGTCCAGCAGGCATTTCTTGCTCTGGTTCCCAATAAGACTACGGAAAAAAACTTTTGGACGAAGTATTTCCGAGCTGAATACCTCCGAATCACAGGGAATGCTGCTGCAGCTGAAGCAGAAGCCTCCGATGATGAGGAACTGGCAATGTTTTTGAAGGAGGATGAGGTATTGGCAAGGGAAGCTCGTCGAAAGCTTCAACGGGTTGATCCAACTTTGGACATGGAAGCTGACCAAGGAGACGATTATACGCACCTTCCAGATCATGGGATATTCTTTCGGGATGAGGTGTACAGCAGGAGAAGTACTTTATCACAAGACCTTAACCAGCAAGGTGCTGTTGTTCTTCAAGGAAGAAGCATCGTCGAATTTGATGAGAGTGGTGTGCAGGAGAGATTTGGTAGGATTGCTTGGACGACTGAGATGGAGGATCTTTAAGAACCTCACCATCTTCATGTTGCTCAATTATTATGCATGAAGGATCCTGGAGACTACTTTGACACGCAACAAGCTAATAATGCAGTTAAAACTGAGGAAGCATACGGCTCCTTAAGGCAGTCTATATCTAAAATCAAGAGCATTGGATTGGGAAATTCCACAGTTGCACCAGAAATTGCTCTTACGATTTTTAATGCAACATCATTTTAGTGTTAATTACCCTGTCCATTCCTTTTCTGTCAATAAGGTGTGTGTTCCAACAAAAAAGAAAGAGAAATCCATCTTTCTCTTACCTAGATTTTAGAGGGTGTACAGGTCCCAAAACCATGAACACCTCTTAGCTGTACAATCAACATACCACAAAGGGATGATTGGTGTATCCAAAATCAATGATATGTACATCACGTACGATATATTTGCCAAACAGAAAGTAAAAGTAGCATTAACTAGAGGCATTCAAAACTTATAGCAGCATGCACTTCCCGTTTAAGCTCGTGCAAAGGTTGCTGTCTTGCATCCTCTTCCTCCACCTCTGCATCACTCTCATCCACTGATTCACCACAAAATAATTGTCAGACAGTATTTATCACAAATTTCTTAAGAGAAACAGCAGTCTTTATCAAGAACATGACGATTTTGACAACACTTTGATGACCACGATACCCTACAATTTCCACAACTTCCAGGTGATGATGGAAACATGTGTTAGCAGCCTCCTTAAGCTTTACTTCTGGAAATATGAATTGCATATCTACACCAACGAAGAAAACTATCAGGGGTAGGACCACTAAACAAGAATCAAGCATCTCTCAATGAAGCAAACCTAATACATCTGCTTCTGTGGTAATTTTTTTAACCACTTTTTGCCTATCAACTATCGTTTTGTTGATTTTATAATTTTCTTATACTTGTAGTATTGCCTATCAACTCCACTTTTCTATATGAATATAGAAAGTAACATGTTTCCTAATTATTTATGTTAATATTATTCAATACCCAAGTCTGCCTACTTCTATGACCCATATTGAGATATTGTATACCATATATGAAGAAATTTGAACTAAAGAAGAGAAGCCAGATGCTATGAGCGATTGAGTTGCCACGATAGCTAACCATTCTATATTTACATTTAAAAATGTGTTTTTTAAACTTCAATAAAGAAGTTGATCAGCTTCCTTTTCCTTTTCATTTCCAAAGTTTTTTCTTTAATTTTCTTGGTATCTGAGAGCATTTACAGTCATATAGTTGATAAGTGTATTATTTCCTATATTTTTATACCTTTTATATGTAGGTTTTGTAGGGAAAGTTAATTAAAAAGAGTATTATTACTTTACTTTCCTTATTTTCAGCTATTCTGCACTCTTGGAAGGATTTCAAGAGAAAATCGACTTTTCGAATGCATTTTAGTGCAAGGCCAATTGCAGAAGAAAGCTAAGACATTGAAGATCATTGTATCAAAGTTTCATAATTTTCTACCAAGCCAAATGCTCCAGACCTGCAAGTCAAGACAGCCTAAGTTGAAATCCCGTCAGAACTGCACTGCTGTGGAAGAGTGAAGATTTGAATATCTTTCCGATTTTTCCTAGTGGCGTGTAATATATGCTTGGAAAGCTTAGATATAAAGCTACGTTTCTCATATTTTTCCAGAATTTTCTAGGAAGTGGAACGACCACAAAACGTGCGTGCAAGTTGGCTGACGTGTTTCCAAGTCAAAGAAGGATTCTTTCCTAGTTTGTTTCCTTAATTATTTGAGATTTTGTTTTGCTTTAGGAGAGTTTTTCTAGACCTTTTTGAAGTAGGGTTTAGTTGTTTTATACTATATAAGGTCACCCTAGGATCTCTTCATAGGGGAATCTTTTTCCACCATCGTTTTCTCTACCATATTTTTCCACCAACTTTCATACAACCAGAGAAATATCAGAGGAAGCCAAGAATTTGCTGCTGCATTATTTGAGGAGCTTTTGAAGGTGTTCCTGTGAAGATTCTGAAGATCAAGTCCATCGGCCAAATTGGTTTTATGACAATAATTCTCTTGTTTATATTTTCTTCTGTCATGAACTAATTTCCCTTGCTAGGGCTACGATGTAGCCTAACCATGAATACTCAATTTTATAGTTATATTAATTCCTTATTATTATCCCATGTTGAGTATTTGTTACTGTTCTTAATGATTTAAATATCTAGCTAATATTTAATTGATGATCCAAGCGGAGACCGAGAGGAGATGTTTGGTGTTTGCTTCTTGTAACAAATACCATGATTTGAATGAGTGCCCGAGAGGGACTAACATGACTCATGCAGTTTTCTTGTAGGTTCTCATAGAACTTAATGGGTTCTTGGTTTTCTAAATCCGTTGCTCGAGAGAGAATGGGTTGTTAATTGAGAATACTTTTGGTTGAGCCCGAGAGGGGATATCGAATGAATTAGGAGAAACCAACTGTCAACAGGGATAGTAATTAGGGTTAATTGGCTATAAGAATTAAGTAGAATTGGTTATGGTGAAATCGGATGCTCTAGTGTCTCATCATCTTAATTTTCGATCGTTAATTAAATTGTTATTTTTCATAATTGTTTTAGTTTTCTTGAATCAATCAATCTTCTTAATTAACTGTTCAAATAAACTTCTAAATTAATCATAATTGGTAGTTAATAGGAAATTACAGTCTTCGTGGGAACGACACTCTACTTATTTCTATATTACTTGTACGAATTGTGCGCTTGCAATAATTTCACAACAAGTTTTTGGCGCCGCTGCCGGGGACTGTTTTATTTTCTATTAATATCAATATATTTTAATTCTGAGTTTAATTTGAATTTCTTCTTTTTGTTTCAGGTACTTTGATCCGTGTATGCACCGTTCTCGTACCCTAGAACTCATACCACTTGACCCAGAAATCGAACGTACGTTTCATAAGCGGAACAAAGGAAACAAAAAGCACACTTTGGTGGAACCACCATCCACACCTATGGCGGAGGAAGCAGAAAGAGCCGTGGGGGAATTTGGCCCCCCAGTGGCAACTCCCTCAGCGATCCGACGTCCTGCTATTGCAGCCAACAATTTTGAGATCAAACCAGCCATGATCACCATGCTGCAGAATTCATCTGTATTTTGTGGTCTACCGAATGAAGATCCCAACATCCATCTTGCGATATTTTTGGAGATTTGTGATACGTCCAAGTTCAATGGAGTAACTGACGATGCGATTCGTTTAAGGCTATTCCCCTTCTCCTTGAAAGATAAAGCCAAGCTTTGGTTACTGTCACAGCCACAAGACTCCATCCGTACTTGGGATGATTTATCTAAGAAATTCCTTGCTAAATTTTTCCCACCAGCCAAAACTGCAAAATTCCGACAAGATATCATGTCATTTGCTCAATATGATAAGGAACCTCTATATGAAGCCTGGGAACGATTCAAAGACTTATTGCGCAAGTGTCCTCACCATGAGCTACCAACCTGGATTCAAGTTCAGACTTTCTACAATGGGTTGAGTCAAACAAGCAGGACACTAGTTGATGCAGCTGCTGGAGGGGCTTTAATGGCAAAAACGGCTACCGAAGCATTTGAATTATTGGAGACCATGGCATCCAACAACTACCAATGGCCAAGTGAGAGAATGAATCTGAAGCCAGCTGGGGTCTTGGAAGTTGATGCTATGGCTTTGCTAACAGCACAAATTTCTAACCTTACTAAAAAAGTTGATTCTTTAAGTGTTAATTCTATAAACACTAGTACTAATTTTGGTTGTGAACTTTGTGCAGGCCCTCATCCAAGTTCAGAGTGCACCACAGGGAACCCATTTGCGTCTGCTGAGCAAGTCAATCAGGTTGGAGAATTCAATCGACAAAGGAATAATCCTTATTCCAATACATACAACCCCGGTTGGCGAAACCATCCAAATTTTTCGTGGAGCAATACTCAGAATTTGCAAAGACCACCACCTGGCTTTCCGGCTCAAGAGAAGAAAATAAATTTGGAAGATGCTCTTACTCAGTTGACTATGTCTACCACCCAATTCATGACTGAAACAAAAACTCAATTTCAGAATCAGCAAGCTTCTATTCAGAATTTGGAGGTGCAAGTTGGCCAATTAGCTAATGTCATAAGTGGAAGAAACCAAGGAGTATTTCCAAGCCAACCTGAAGTTAACCCGAAAAATCAAGAACAAGCAAAGGCAATCACTCTTCGCAAAGGGAAGCAAGTAAATACAGCGATCGGCTTGGAAAAAGAAGCATTAGAGAAAGAAAAAGAAGCTAAGAAGTCTGCGGTAGAAATGGGGCATGCAGTTGCACCACCAATCACCACCACAGAAAAATCCCAAGAAGCAGAAAATTCTATACCAATTCCTTCTCTTCAATTGAAGCCATATGTCCCACAAATCCCTTTTCCACAGAGGTTGAGAAAAAATAAAGTTGATGGGCAGTTTGCAAAATTCTTGGAGATGTTCAGAAAATTACAGATCAACATTCCTTTTGCTGAAGCTTTGGAACAAATGCCAAGTTATGCAAAATTCATGAAAGACATTCTCTCCAAGAAGAGGAAATTTGGAGAGCACGAGAAAATCCAACTAACAGAAGAGTGCAGTGCCATCTTACAACGGAAGCTTCCACCAAAACAAAAAGATAGAGGGAGTTTTAAAATTCCATGCACTATTGGAAATAATTTCTTTGAAAGAGCTTTATGTGATTTGGGTTCTAGCATTAACTTACTACCTTTATCTGTTGCTAAAAAGATTGGTATTGGTGAAATTAAACCCACTACTGTTTCTTTGCAGATGGCGGACAGGTCAATCACATACCCAGATGGAATTATAGAAGATGTTCTAGTAAAGGTTGATACACTCATATTTCCGGCGGATTTTCTAGTTTTGGATATGGAAGAAGATTCTGACACGCAGCTAATTTTGGGCCGCCCATTCCTGATTACTTCACGCACTCTAATTGACGTAGAAGAAGGCTTACTAACTTTGAGAGTTGGGAATGAACAAGCGACATTCAAAGTTTTTGAAGCAATTAAATTTCCAAGAGAAGCGGAGGATTGTTTTCACATGGAATTAATAGATGAAATTGCTTCAGACACATGGAATTAGCAGCAATCTCATGCTTGGATGCCTCTGTGGCTTCAACATGAGTGTCAAACTTGACCAGCGGAACTATCACCAACTTCCGGATGTGCAGTTCGCGCAACTCAAAGACTCTTTGCTTGAGCAGACGACTCTTTAGCTCTCTTGGTCGTAACTTACAACATTGAGTCAGCTCTGCGCTTAACTGTTCATGGCATTGCAGACGAGTCATGATTACTAGACAGATGTACAGTCCTCTCAGTTTGATCCCAGGATCAGCATAAGCAACGCAAACCCAGCTTCTCAACAGCCTCCTTATAGGGTAGATCATGGGTTTTGGGTAGTTCGAACGGAGACTTGAGGAGAATATGCCAGACCTCTTGCATGCCATTGATCTTCTTACTGTTCGTGCTAACGAGGCGCTTGATCCTGGCAGATGAAGAAGAAGCAACTCCCATAAGGACATTCTCAACAGACAAGACCCTCTTACGGAAGACTTACTCGTGGCAGAATGGGGAAGCTTGATTGAGGACTTCTCTCGCTCAGCTGACAGATCATCTAGGTTCGAGCCATGCAGCTCCTATCTTTCAACATCTTCAGTTGGGGGCAGACCACCATCCTCCTTCCGATGTTCACTCAGCAACCAGTGCAATCCATAGAACCTGGCAAGGATGTTCAAAGCTTGATGAACATTGGTCATGTCCGGGCCGAGATCGAACTTTTTGCGGATGCCATTTTCTACAAGCAGGAGACATAAGTCAGTCAGACACACAACACAGAATTCCATGGTAACTGCAGTAGATCAAAGGGATGCAACTTACCATCACAGTAGGTGAGAGGAACAGCGAACCGTCGCCAACCTCCTATTCTCATCTACTGCTGACTTCCAGCACGTTTATAGGCCACACATGATCGCCTTGGCTCATACTGCTCCTAGTTCATGGCACCAAAAGAAAGAAGGAATTGAAGCAGTTTGGAACAACCACAATTAAGCTGGCCCGAACTGCCACCCGCTCCAGCAGTAGGCCTGCTCGCCTCCAGCCCAGTTACAGCTGGACTGCCCAAGTCAAAGACCAATTGGCAAGTCAAAAGTCTCCTCTATTTAGGAGCCCAAGTCACAAAAAGAAGCCAAATTGCAGGTGGACAACCCAACAATTAATCCACACCTCCTCTATGCCACCACGTATCATGCAGAAGCTGGGGGGCATTTGTGGGAACCGAATTAAATCAGAACCCTATGTCAAATAATTCCTTCCATTTGGGGATTATTTGACGTAATTGGGAATTATTCAACCTAATTGGGAGTTACTCAATTTAATCGGGGATTACCCAATTAAATGGAACGTTACCTAATTAGGTTGAGAATTGATTTGATTCCTACCACAATTCCCAATTAAATGAGAAGTTACCTAACGAAATTATGAATTGATTTGATACCTACCACAATTAGGGATTTGATTTACCACAATAAATTAAATCCCTAATTAATCAAATCAATTCCAAATCCAGGAGGAATAATTCTTTCCATTTACGGAATTATTCCTCTGAAACCCTAGCCTCCGAGACTACTATAAAAAAATGGACACACACAAGGGTTAAGGTACGTCTAAATTCCTACTAAAACTCTGCAGAAATCATTTCTCCAAAACTCTAGCCACCATATTCTTTCTCTCTCTCACACAAGGCTCCGGCCACCCGGTTTTCCTTGAAACACCCAACCTAACTTAGGCATCGGAGGGCCTTCGGCCAACACCCCTCGGGTGTGGTCCTTTTACTCCGATCTGTTATGTAGGGAGAAAGAGAAGCGGAGAAGACAAAGGAATCTTGGGCGAATATTCTAGTGGCACGGAAATCGCTCCAACATAAGCTTCTCTCAATTTCTTAATGCTTTAATTTGAGGATGGAGATGGCAAATCTACATCTTTGAGTTTGCAAGTTTTCATGATCTTCATGTATGCTGAGAGTTTGCAGCCAATGCGCTTGCTAGGCGTGGAGAAGCTACAATACCTACTAGTTCTTCTGATGAACAAATCTGTACAGTAGGAATCATGCACCGTATGAAGTTATTACAAGAAAGCCGTGAATTGCAAAAACTTCATATGCAGTATGTAATGAGTGGTGTCCTAATTGAAGCTGAGTTCTGGGCAGCTAGTAACAAGTTTGGTGATGTAGATAGCCGTCCAAAGCCAAAGCAACAGGTTGGTTTCAGAAACACAATGATAATGGACACCAAACCCACGATGGATGGCCGGACGAACACGATTACTTTTAGTTTGACTGCAGAGATTAAGTATTAAATTTTTGCCCTGAAACCAGCTGTTCAGCAGGCATTTCTTGCTCTGATTCCCAATAAGACTACGGAAAAAAAATTTTGGACAAAGTATTTCCGAGCTGAATACCTCCGAATCACAGGGAATGCTGCTGCAGCTGAAGCAGAAACCGCCGATGATGAGGAACTGGCAATGTTTTTGAAGGAGGATGAGGTATTGGCGAGGGAAGCTCGTCGAAAGCTTCGACGGGTTGATCCAACTTTGGGCATGGAAGCTGACCAAGGAGACGATTATACGCACCTTCCAGATCATGGGATATTCTTTCGGGATGAGGTGTACAGCAGGAGAAGTACGTACTTTATCACAAGAACTTAACCGGCAAGGTGCTGTTGTTCTTCAAGCAAGAAGCATCGTCGAAGTTGATGAGAGTGGTGTGCAGGAGAGATTTGGTAGGATTGCTCAGACGACTGAGATAGAGGATCTTCAAGAACCTCACCACCTTCATGCTGCTCAATTATTATGCATGAAGGATCCTGGAGACTACTTTGACACGCAACAAGCTAATAATGCAGTTAAAACTGAGGAAGCATACAGCTCCTTGAGGCAGTCTATAATCTAAAATCAAGACCATTGGATTGGGAAATTCCACAGTTGCACCAGAAATTGCTCTTACGATTTTTAATGCAACATCATTTTAGTGTTAATTACCCTGTCCATTCCTTTTCTGTCAATAAGGTGTGTGTTCCAACAAAAAAGAAAGAAAAATCCATCTTTCTCTTACCTAGATTCTAGAGGGTGTACAGGTCCAAAAACCATGAACACCTCTTAGCTGTACAATCAACATACCACAAAGGGAAGATTGGTGTATCAAAAATCAATGATATGTACATCATGTACGATATATTTGCCAAACAGAACTTATAGCAGCATGCAATTCCCATTTAAGCTCGTGCAAAGGTTGCTGTCCTGCATCCTCTTCCTCCACCTCTTCCTCACTCTCATCCACTGATTCCCCACAAAATAATTGTCGGACAGTATTTATCACAATTTTCTTAAGAGAAACAGCAATCTTTATCAAGAACATGACGATTTTGACAACACTTTGATGACCACGATACCCTACAATTTCCACAACTTCCGGGTGATGATGGAAACATGTGTTAGCAACCTCCTTAAGCTTTACTTCTGGAAATATGAATTGCATATCTACACCAACGAAGAAAACTATCAGGGGTAGGACCACTAAACAAGAATCAAGCATCTCTCAATGAAGCAAACCTAATATATCTGCTTCTGTGGTAATTTTTTTAACCTCTCTTTGCCTATCAACTATCATTTTATTGATTTTATAATTTTCTTATACTTATAGTATTGCCTATCAACTCCACTTTTCTATATGAATATAGAAAGTAACATGTTTTCTAATTATTTATATTAATATTATTCAATACCCAAGTCTGCCTACTTCTATGACATACTGAGATATTGTACACCATATATGAAGAAATTTCAACAAAAGAAGAGAAGCCAGATGCTATGAGCGATTGAGTAGCCACGATAGTAAACCATTCTATATTTACATGTAAAAATGTGTTTTTTAAACTTCAATAAAGAAGTCGATCAGCTTCCTTTTCCTTTTCATTTCCTAAGTTTTTTCTTTAATTTTCTTGGTATCTGAGAGAGTTTACAGTCATTTAGTTGAAAATAGCATACACAGTGAAGTATAACTGAAGAACTTGAAC
The DNA here is from genome assembly GCA_903112645.1 of Prunus armeniaca. Taxonomy (NCBI): domain Eukaryota; kingdom Viridiplantae; phylum Streptophyta; class Magnoliopsida; order Rosales; family Rosaceae; genus Prunus; species Prunus armeniaca. The sequence goes on along the minus strand of CAEKDK010000005.1, from coordinate 4,417,211 downwards.
GCAATATAGGATGGAGTTATGGATATAGATGGTTGCTTTTTGGTATAACAAACTGTTTTCTTTGGCTTCTCATTATTAAGGATCTCTTAAAACTTAGCCATTTCACCAGAGTCTGAGTGTCCTGACACTCACTGGAGCTATTGCAATTATAGTTGTGCTATGGCACAAAAAATGCGTTTCATGGTCCTGTTATGCTATTGGCGAGTGGTGAATAATTAATGGTGATCCTTGAGCTTGCAGGGGCAGAATACAACTTTAGTAATGATTCCTACTTGTAATCTCAACTAGTTTTCATGATTATAGTATATTGACACTTTGTGTTGAGCATTTCTCGATGTAAGTTGTGAAGAGTTTGACCATAGATAATCTCTTAACCGTCCCATACTAAGTGGAACTTACTCCCAGCTTTGTCAAATTTAGCAATACGAACTTATTGTGTAGGTTAGTGTTCTTCAGTTTCTTAATGACTCTGAAGGTCTCATCACAGTCTCATACATTGTCAGCATGACCATGGAATAACTGAACAGCATTAGAGAGTCTGTTAGACATTTATGTGTTTGCAGTACTATCATGGAATTCTTTTTGCCTTTCTGTTAAAAAAAGATTACATCTATGCTGTAGTCCTCAAGGTATTCACGGCCACCATCCTTACACAGCCCCTTGAAAGAGGAAAATGAAGTACTTCGCGAAGAATGCCAAAAAGACCGAGGCAGAGAACTGGGACAGCAAAAGGAGCAAGATTTAGGGGAAGTCACTGCATCAATGGGAATGATGGGTTTTGGAGTGGAAGGATAGTATGAAGAATAGAAATGTGCATGAAAATTTAAAGGGATGAAGATGCCAATAAAGGGAAGGGAGACGTGCTGAAATCAATTGAATTTCAAGTGCTGTAATTTTGAAGATTAAGTCCAGTCTGGATTTACTTACGATCGAATATACGGAAATTTTTCATCCCATGTTGCTCACCCAACCTCATAAAATTGCTTTCAAGCCTGGCATTTATTTATCTATTTATGGCTAAAGTTACCAGTCTAAAGGTGCTGCAATGAAAACGCCCATCTGGCAGGCGGAAATGATAGATTTAAATAGAAACCTTTATTTGCATTTTTTCAATGTTACAGCATCCAGTTCTTTTTCAATGTCACCCAACCTCATGAAATGACAAGTTTATTGACTGCAGTTCATTATAGTCTTCATGTCTGCAAGGAAGCAAGAACAAGAAGCAACTCCTAACACAACAGAAAGCTGAGGTTCCATCTTCATAAGCAAGTGCAACATTTGTGGGCAGTTCAGAGTGAGTGTACGATTACTTGAACTCCATGTTGTGGACGAACTGTAAAAAATTGAGATGGTGAGTGAGTATAAGCTGGGGAAAGAGTGAAGGCATGGCGTTGCAAAATCATCGACAGAGCAATCTTTGCTTCTGTAATTGCAAAGTTTAAGCCCACACAAATCCGAGGTCCCATTCCAAAGGGTAAGAATGCTGCTATATTCTCGTCTGTAGCTTTAACAACCCCTTCAGCAAACCGCTCTGGTTTGAAGAGCTGCACATCTTGTCCCCAGAGTTCAGAATCATAATGAAATGCTACAATTGGGATGGCCAATTCAAGGTTAGCCGGAAGAATGAGCCTTCCCAGTTTAACTTCCTTTTCGACTCTTCTTCTAACGATTGAAGCAGCGGGTGGATATAACCTCAGGGACTCGTACATGATCATACTAATCTGCACATGCGTGGAAATCAAAGTTAGAGAGAGCAAACAAATCAGGTGTTCATACTTTAATTCAGTTCTTGACTTCCATACAGTTTTTAGTTTTGCAATGCCTTTCGGGTTTGGAGTTTGCTTGCCAAATACTTGTAGGACCTCTTTTCTTGCTTCCTCTTGCCAATCTGTATGTAATGCCAGAAGAAAGACAGTCCAGGCCAGAAAAGTAGCAGTGGTTTCATGTCCGGCCAAGTAAAATGTCTTGCATTCGTCGACCAAATCATCCAACGAAATCCTCTGGTTGTCATTGGTGTCATGATAAGCCTTTAAAAGTAATCCAAGAAAATCACTCCCTAAGCTCTCTTCTTCTCCAGGCATTACCTTCCTTTCTCTTTTCTTAACAATCTCTATAATGGTTTCGCGTATTCTTTTCTCAAGCTTCTCCATTTCAATCTCATCGTTGGTTTTAACAAACCTACTGAAATATAAATTGAGCGAAAAAATAAACATGAGATCAGAAATTTGAGATTTTGTTAATAGGAAGTTACCTGAGGCCAGGAAACTTGGGTTTCAAAGCAGTTTTAAATGTTAAGGAGGATATCTTCAATAGCATCTCAAAAATGTCTTTCCCTTCTAAGTAGCTGCTTCCAAATGCTGTCCTGGAAATTACTTCTGAAGTCAACAACCTAAATTCTCCAAACACCTCAATCTCCTTGCCTTCATGATTTTCCCACCTTTCTAGCATCGTCTCAACACTAGCTATCATTGCATGAATCTGACTCTAGTAAACCAACACCAACACCACTATCATGCAATTAGCAGATTTATGTTCAATTATTTCCTAATCTTCACTAAATGACCGTGTTATTGATTCATAGATAAATATTGACGCACACGCTGACACATCATTTGATGAATAATTTTTATTACTTTAGCTCTATAAGAATAACGAGTAATTACTATGAACTTACTTTTAAGCTCTCTCCATGGAAAGCATGGTTGGCCAGCTTTCGCAATTTCGCCCATTTTTCACCTTCCTTTCGAGTTACAAGACCATTTCGTGATAGCTTCATCACAAAGGCTACCGGGTTGGATTTTGGATAAGCTCTATGTTTGTTATTTAGTATCTCCTTGCATAACTCAGGATCCGTAATGACCAAAACAGGTTGAGGACCATCCCATTGAAGAAAAGTCTTCCCTAATATTACAAAAATTTATCCAGGGTTAGAGAAATGTAAACTTGTCAGACTATGAATCCAGACCATTGATCAAGTCAGGTTTTAGGAGAATGTAGTTCATGTTCACAGTTTGAGAAAGAGATTGACTTTAGATTTAAAAATCATAGGTTAAAAGCTAAAGATTTCATTACCATATATCTTTGTCCATGAGTGCAAATGAGGTTGAACTAGAGCAAACACGTCATGTGACAAATTTCTAGGCCTTGCCATGGCTTCTTTTTGCATGTTGGAGATTTCTTTGTTGTTTCCATGGATAAGTCTGTAAGCAGGGCCTTTGATCCCTTGCAAAGCCATCAGCTTCTGTATTTGAGTTGGCGTCCACCATAGTTTGTGAAATGTCTTGAAGAAAGCTGCTAAGACGATGAAAAGACACACAAAGGTTGTAACTGTGGCTACTTGGTCTCCAAACAAATTCATGCTTCTTGTTGCTTTTCTCTTAATTTGGCTCTATCTCTGAGTTCTGAATTCTGAATTCTGATTTGCTCTTAGTTGATAAATTATCGAAAATTCTAATATGCTCTAGAGTATCAATACATCAAAGCTTTCAACTGTTGGATTTAAAAGTTTTGATCTAATGGCTCAAAACTCAAAATAATTTGTGAAGAAAAATCACTAAAATCACCTTTAAAAACTGGATAACCTGCTGTAGACAGACCTTTAGTTTGGCAAAGTTTGGCAAACCTACAAAAAACTGGATAACCTGCTGTAGACGGACCTTTAGTTTGGCAGACGGACCTTTAAAATCCTAGCTCATTCAATTTAAATAACCTAACCTCATTTAGTTCTCCTCTTTGTAATTGATTTTATTGTTCTTGCTGTTTTTTTTTTTTTTTTTTTTTTTTTTTTTTTTTTTTTTATGGATCAATCACATGGTATTGTTGAGTTTTCTATCTACTTAGTAGCTAAATTTAGCCCACCCTATTTTAAAATCCAGGTCCGTCTTGCCTCCCACACGTGAAAGCTTGCATACAGAGATGAGCTTTCCTCTTCAACCTGGAGATGGCAAATCTACAGAGATTGGAAAAGATGAATGCGGGATATTGCAAACTCAGTCCCAAAAACCCACACCAAAAACCATGGCTTCTCTTCCTTAGGTACGGGGGAGGACGGATTAAGGGACAAGAGGGGTCACTTGACCCACGAACTGGTCGGAAAAAAGTCTATGGACAGCCTGTGGAGGTCTGAGCAGACCCCATGGCGAGCAGAACGACGACCCCAAGAGATGCACGCAACGTGCTTGACGACCCCTAATGGTAGGAAAAAACGGTTCGTCAATCGGGGCCCCACAACCAAAGTTATGAATTTTAGAAGTTTTTAAGAACTTTTAGAATTGAAGTTGCAGAGCTTCAACGAAGAAGAAAGACTCAGCGTGTTTGGGGTTGTAATCCAGCGCTTCTCATTTTTACGCCTTTTCGAAATTATCCATTAGCAAGGCGCCACATGTCAATTTTTAATTGGACTAACTTCATAAATTCATTAAAAAGTCATATGTACTCTGAAAAATTCATCGAAAATTACCCCAAACTTGTAATCACGTATACTTTTATCTCGTGACCTCCAAATCACATGTACTTTTGGTTAGATTAATTGGTATTAATTTTAGTTAGATTAATTGTGTAATTGACATGGATTTTGTTCATATTTGATCTACAAAAAATTAAACCCAATTCCCTTCTCCCCTTCTCCTACCAAAACCCTTAATTATTCCCCAATTTTTTGTATTGATATTGCTATATTTTTTGTTTTTCTTTATTTTCTTTCTTTCTCTTTTCTTTCTTTTTTATAATTAAGTGAGTCGAGATGGAAAGCCCTAAAACATGGGTGTGTTGTTCGAGGTGAAAAGCCATAAAACATGAGTGTTGGGAACAAGGGAAGAGATCCCAACATGCTTTCGTTATTCAAGGACGATGTCTGATATTTTCCTTACCATTAAATTAGGACGTCCTTCAATATGAAAGCAAAGCAAACTAGAGAGAAAACATAAGCAGAAATCAATCAAAAAGAGAGTTCCCTTCGATTCCTGAAGCCTCAACATATTTGAATCTATCCCTTGCTCCTGCGGGTAGGTTGGGGTTGATGGTAATATAAGGAACATGTATTAAGGTGCACCAAAACTTCTTGGCTCGTGAAGAAGGGAGCCTGGATGCTATCTTCCACATACCTCTTAAGTCAGTATACAAGGGAGCTTGGATGAAGTAAGCAATGTTCATTATACTGTTACTAATGGCAATCAGATCGTGAGTACATTGTTGGAAGCTTCTAAGAGTATTTACCCTTACATCCGATGTCTTGTGTATGATTTCTCCCTCCCCAATATCTCGTGTCAAAAAAGAAAAAGAAAGCATGTGATGTAGTGGGTATGGTATGCCCGCAAGGCTACACCCGCAGGTATGCATAAAGTGTTGCATAACTGTTTGAATCTGCATTTTCATCTGTTAATTTGAATCTGTTTGTCACACAATCTGCATTTTCCTTTAGTTAATAAGCATGAGACATTTCATACTACCCATTTACTCCTGCCTACTCCTTTTCCTACTCTTTGGTACTAAAAATATCTCCTTTCAGTCTATGATACTAAAACCACCAAGCCAGAAGGCTGACAAAGTATAAGAAAAATATCTCAATGAAATATATGTGGTACAGCGTTTGGTACATCAAAAAAATTATACAATGTACTTACATAATTATTATTATTTTTTAAATCAAGTAAAAATTTATATGTAAGCACCCGTTTAGATTGAACCTAATTCACCTCTTAGTTTTAGCTATCTTGGAAGGGAGTGCACAAAAGTACTTGCAAATCTATTATTTGACCATGAAGGAACTTTTACAACTGCACCCACCTACTGCACTTGGATTTGTAGTCACCTGAATGAAAAACCAGGATTGGGTTACTTGTACATAAATCCTTGTATAAAAGATGTGGTATTTAAATGACAATTCTCTTGTGGCCTAGAGGCCATTGGCTTTGATAACACTATTTATAGCATCATAAGATAACTACCCAACGACGAACAAATAATCAATCAGGAAATCGTACAACATGCTACGTTGAGGCATCTGACACACTGTAACCGATAACTGAAAAGAAATGCAAATGACGAATTCCAAATAGCTTCAAACCAAATTATAAGCTCTAGTTCTATTAATTTTCTCCAGGCTGCAAAAGACTGCAGTATTCTAATGTATCAGATTGATTTGTGCCTCAAGTTCTGCAGAAAGTAGACTACTAGAGTGGGACCAGTATTTCTCCCACTTGGTAAAGCCTAGAGAAAACTAATATTTAAAAAATAATAATTGAACTTCATGACACACACTTCTTAGTACCATAGAACGTTCCTGAAGAGCACATCCCATTGAGACATGAACATCTGAAATAAGCAACAGGTCTACTTAGACTACTAAAAGAGTTTTGTCCTAACAACTCAGCAGATTCGAGATCTTAATTTACATCCCCATTTTGTTTACCAAAAGACAGGCACAAACAACAAATCTAAACAACCACAGGACACCAGCATTAACCTATTTGTTGCACTGGCAGATGAGCACCATATTGCATTGCATTGCCTGTTATCTTTCAATTACTGCAACCTATTTAGGATATGATATAGACAGTGATGCCAAATAAAGGCAACATTCAGACAATTTCTATGCCAACTATATGACATATGACACCACAATGATATGTTTCATGCCCACTAAATTGTTTGATAGCCCATCAAAGGTACCATTATCATATGCTTCTTACATGTGAACTACTGTGCAAAGGTGAGCCAAGACCTACACAAAATCTTTAATATATTTGATATATAGGACACCATTATGATAGCTTTTATGTCTAGCAGATGGTTCTTACTTTTCTTAAGCTCCAATACTCACAAATTTTAAAGAAAAACTTTAAAAATAGATCTTTCATTATGAAGAATATCCTTCTTGCTCATTATCCTAGTTCGCATATCCCATACAATGAATTTCCATGTAGGGTTCACAGGTATAAGATTCAATGTGCACACGCAGTTCTGCGAAGCATAATACAAGAATAAAGCATGCAAAGGCAACATAACAAATTGACTTACTTGGAAAGCAGAACGGATCAGCTCCTCAACATAATCAACAGTTGCCCCTTTCACAAAATCATATGAAACATTGTCGACCACCAACTTTACTCCTTCTTTCTCAAATACTCTATTATTGAATGTATGGATCTCCAATTAAACAAGCAACCCAGATAAGCAAAAGTGCATTTAGTCAAGAATTTGAAATATAGAGAATGAAGAGGGGACAAAAACCTGTCATCTGGGTGGGTTTTGTCATCCAGATCAAAAACATATTGGAACCCAGAACATCCACCAGTTTCTACACTCAAGCGAAGCATCTTTCCCTCTGCTTCACTGGCTTGCAGCTGCTTCATTCTCTGTGAGACATTCATTGAGAAGCCAAAGTCAGCACACCAATGTCACTGACTCACGATAGAAATAAGGATTACAAACCCAAAGGTCATAAATTACATGGCACTCTCTTCATCTAAAAACTGCCTTTCATGAGCATGATAACCAACATTATCAAAACAAAAAATAGAAATGCTACTACAAACATCTTCTAAAACAAAGCTGCTTGGCTCATTTGTCTGAAAGAAAAACACAGAACTTGTCTTCGTCCATCCACTACACAGTTCTGTAACAATTAGCATAACCCACTTCATTTTTTTCTGTGTCTCTATAGCTATATACAGAATCTAAGATAACTGATTATATCAAGACAAAGCTTATCATCTTTAGAGTCTCTAATAAAAAGAAAATGGTTCATCACAAGTTAGCTAAACAACTGAATCAAAACCAGTTTGTGACATTGTGTTGAGGCTTATGCTTTTTGTTTCTGAAATACAATATGCAAATAAAATATTCATTCAACTTCAATAAATAAATAAATAAATAAATTCTATCTTCATTTTCTTTGCATACAAATAAAGCAAACTACAAAATTTTTGCATCCCAATGAATTAGAAAAACTTCATAAAGATCCCAAATTGAGAACAAGGAAAAAGAACCCATAAACAGAAATGGAAAATCCAGGCAAGCCATCAAAAACAAAAATCTTCAAGCACAAACAGAGAAGGGAGGGAGAGAGGGTACTTGAACACATGTATCAGTCATCACAACAGCATCGAGGGACGGAGATGAAGATGAGGATGAAGAAGAGGCTTCTTCTACAGCAGAAGACGAATAGAAAGAAGAGCTGAGAAGCCTCTGGTTCTGCCTGATTCGAGCTGCAAAGAAGGGCGTGAGTCGGTGAAGAATCAGAGATCTTGGAGCCATTGTTGTTGTTATTATTATTATGCCTATTATTCTCTCTCTTCTCTCTCAGCACGCCATCGTAAGCAAAACTCGCGCTTCTCTCCTTCTGGGACGCTTGGCTGCTTTTGAAACATCAAGTTTCGCTTCTTGAAAATGGGTTGTTAGTAAAACGACGCCGTTTTGAGCCAGACCTTAAAATTAAAAAAATTAAAAATAAAAAAAACTCCCAAAACTCATTTTCGACTCCCCAGGCCCCAAAACTCCCAATTCTCATTTCTTTTCTCTGATCTTCTCATTCTACTCCAGCACCTCTTGTACCTGCCGCATTTGTGTTGCTGCCTCCGGCGGCCCGCCGACTCACTTGAACAGCCATCGCTGCCATCCATCCATATCCCTAGAAAAACAGACAAACCCAAGCAATGAACTCGGCGACTCGGAGTGTGTGGAACGTTTTCAAACGGTCGAGTCAGGGCGTCGACTCAGTGAGCCACGGGCACCATCATCGTCAAGAACAATGGAGAGGGATTCGGGTGAAGGTCTTCAACGGGAACCTGGAGTCGGCGCTGACGTTTATGCAGAGGAAGATGCAGTCCAGTGGGATCGAACGGATGATAAAGCACGAGCAAACCCACCACATCAAGAACTCTGAGAAACGCGTCTTGGCTCGCAAGAACCTCGAGCGTAGAATCAAATCTCAGGACCTCGCTCGCAAGCTCAAGGCCATCCTCTCCAAGAAAGTCAGGTATACATACATACATACCCATTTCACAAAACCCATATCTTATTCTTGGGTTTTTTTTTGTTTTGTTCATACGGGTTCAGTGAATTGCAATAGCTGGATTGTAGATTATGCATAATGTTTACATTACATGATTAAGAATGTGTATGTTGAAATTGGGTTTTGTGCCAATTGATAGATCCCGGAATGTTTTATTGAATTGAAGGCCTCCCTAGCTTGTAGCTTGTTTGTAGCTGAAGTGTTTGAGGTTATGCCTGTGAAAACCGGTGTTTGCTCGAGTGCGTAGTTGTTCTTGTAGTTTTCCTATTGTAAACTACCCGTAAATGTTGCTCAACCATTTGTTTGGTAAACCCTTGTTTGAGAAAGGGATAAAGATTCTTCAACTTGTAGAACAAAACTTAGCCAAACTGTGTTTAGTTTGCTTTATTTTCCCTTTCTATTCTTCATGTAACCAAGCATAAGAAAATATTTAAGGTTTATAGTCGTTGCTTTTCCCTAAGTTTCTCTAGTTGAAAGTGAACCTCAAGCACAAACCCCTTTCTGTTGAGTTATGAAGTTTATATATACTTGGAGAGCAAGTTATAGTTTTTCACTAGAATTCTAGATTTTGGAGTGTTGACAAGGATGCAAAGCCCAAACCAAACAAGTGCCATTTCTTCCCAAGATTATATTGGGAGTTGGAACTATTCATATTTCATTGTCAATGGACTTTACTTATTGTTGTTTTAATTCCCACACTTCTTTTTTCCTTTTTTTTGTTGTTGCAATCTTCCTTTTTCAATGTGAACATCTTTATGGATGCCTTTCTTGTTTTTGCTTATAAAATATTTTCGTTGTTTACCTTCTTATGTGTATACTGATTTTCTGAATTCATATTTTGCAGAGGCCTGTGAGAATATATGGCTCAAGCAGATGCTTGACGGACATATAAACCATGTCTTCTTTCCTTCTGGAGTATCATGGCCAATACAGCACTCTCTTTTTGCACTGCCATTGTAGTTTTTATAGACAAGTTTATTGACTCAGCTTTTTCTCAAGGAAAAAAACTCATGTTTCATTTGAAGAATGTTACTTCAAAAGCTTCCAGTTTGTCATTAAGTGGTGTATGAGTGGCTCTTAGCAAGCTCAAGTCTAAATTATCCATATCATGCCACTTAAAATGATTTAGAGTTACTCGGTATATTGGAATCGATCCATATGGTTCTGCAAGAAGTCTTTACTCTATGAGGAATTCAACAACTTCAGTAAATTGGAAATTTAAGAGCAAGCTCAATTCTCTCTCTGTTGTTTTGTGGAATACGGTTAGCATTAATCAACGGAGGTCTCAAACCAAAAAATACTCAACAAAGGTTCTTGAAGTTGCTGAAGCACATTAGTGCAAGTTTACTTGATGCTCAATTTGTTTTTTTCTGCTGGTTAATCTGGTTTTTGTCATATGCTTGTGTGTTGGAGCGTTTTAATTTGCACCTATTTTATCTGGTTCACAAAAACTGAACGGCATGTAAAGCTGAATCGCAATTCAAAACGTTTTGGATGGCATACTTGACGATGCTTAGAATGTGATGATGCCACACCACGGTACAGGATGGTGACCAAAAACTAGTGTCTTTTTAGATAATCCATTATCAAAACCAATGTATAATAGAGTGTAAGGTTACAAGACAAATTCAATGTTTTCACGCTTCCTGCTTTGTCCCCGCCAACCTCCCTCCCCCTAATATTATTCATTCGGCATTAAGCCTAATCTGATGTCTAAGAAGCGCTCCGCGAAAGTTGGAGATATCATTAGGAGCTGCCAAACCCAAGGAACTGGTCTACTAGTTTTGCCACAGACTGGGCTAGGTTATCTGCTGCATCCTGTGAGGATGCCTCCGCATATACACGTATAACATCTTCTGTTCCCGATGGTCGTATAAAACATCGGCCTCTAGGGTGTTTAGCTGCAATATAAATAGGAACAAAAGAAATCATCTTCAAAAATTTGTTTATAAATTGAATATACCGGTAGGAATCTAGTTCTACAATGTGAAACATAGCGGTCATCACTTTGAAAAGTTTCTGCATAATGATGAATACAGAATGCCAATGCATAAGTTTGTTTTTAAAAGCTGGCCAAGCAATTTAATGGCCAGACCAATAATCAATACAGATATCATGCAGAGAAAATATTGAACAGCATGTAAGATAAAAGGATAAGATTTCATTTGCCGCTTACCAGCTTCAGCGTTGATGGCTTCTTGAATGCCAGGGGGTGTCACAGCCACGGTTTCTGCATTTGCTGTAACAACAGCACTTCGGTCCACAACTTTGACCTGATAATTAAAAAGTAAAAGAATTAGTTTCTGAATAATATTGTACTTAACAAAGCTGAAGCATAAGCATTTACACAACTATTCTTCCGGGCAAGTTGCCTCCAACAACAAAAATGACAGAAAATCAATTATTTTGTAAAACGAATGACATATGCAAGCCCAAAAAGAAACAACTATAAAGAGAAGAAACAGCATGGAACATAGAAAGATGATCAATGACACTTGCCTTGAGCTGCCTACTGGGTAGATCCTGATAAAGCTCATTCCATCTCTGTATTGACCATCCCATATATTTCAGAATTGCCTCCACCAAGAGCACCCCACTCAATGCATCCCCAATAGCCTGGTTAATCAATTCACTAACCGCCAATAGTCTCAAGGCAGCCTTATGCTGTTCTGAACCTGAAAGAAACAACCATATACTTCATTAAAATAGGTAATGGACAATCGTGTCAGCACTTATAAAACACATAAAGTCTGTCTGGTTTAACCTTTAGCTACATCAGAAAGCTCAGTAGTTCTGGCCTTTAACCAGCATAAAAACTGTTCTGAGAACAAGATGGTGCCATGGCCATTTGCCTCAAAGTAAATCCCGATATCATACTCCGCAGCTTTCTCGTGCAGGTATTTTACCCCTGTAGGAGTAAATGTGACTTCTAACCCTAACTGTTTGAGATAATCGGTGGATGCTCCATTTGCATAAGCTGTTTGCACAATACCAAGGCGACATTGATAACCATTTTCTGCCTTAACATCTATTTCCTTATTCAAAATGCTTAGTTGCTCCTTGATGAATATAGCAAACAAAGACAAAATCTTGTCCCCATCAACAAGTTCAATCTTGTTACTACTTGTAGATGGCACAACAAAATATACAAGCCGATCAGCATCACCATCCAAACTAGCACACCTGAAAAGCTAGAACCATGCAAGCAGTTAGTCCTCGCCCTTCTTATCATTGAATGTAACACTTTGCATCAACAATACAACATTAATAAATTGACAACATAAAAAATTGACCAGTTTGAAACCTCAAAACAATGCTTGGATTATTGTACACTGGCATCCTTTGTAAACAAACCAAACTACTTTTAGGGGAAAACATCATGAAAAATAAAAGTCAAGATTGTTTCTGAGACCATGATCATTTATATCAATAATAGGTGTATATATCCGTTGTAAGCACTCCAACTAGTTGTTAAATAAGATCAAAATTCAAGTTTTTTAGAAGCAGTAAACTTGCCACTAGTTATGCTATTATGAAAAACATCATAAGTGTTGCCCAATGAAATGTAATATAGACCACGAAGGAATAAGAACAAGTCAAATAAGCCACCAAATTTCACAAAGTTTCTCCCATCTATCTCATTGATTTAGTACATGTATTTTGCATCCATATATTGATATCAAAAGAAATTTTCAAGATAATGTGTTTCTAAAGCATTTGCCAGCAGTATCTATTGATACAGGCATTTCAAGCAAGCTATAAGTAAATGATAATTAAAATTCATTGTATAATCAAAAGATGGCTGACCTTATCCCAACATCCTGTGAACCAAAACTAAAGGGAACAACCTTTTCCTTCTGCACATAATCAGCACCAACTCCTTCATTGAGTACACCTCCTTCTTTTCCAGAGTTCCGAACCTCAATAGCCAAACCATTCAACATTGTCTTCAATATTTCGAGTTTTTCTCCACCAACACCATTTGCCCCATCCACAACCAACTTGTCATCCACATTGTTGGCGTGAGTTCCACTAGGACTCAAATCTACCAAGCACCTAACCAACCACAGAAAAGACCTTAAGTGAAGTCATTCAATCAAGATATGATTTTTTAAAGAACAAACTAACTCATAAGCCATGACACAACCTCCATCTTCAACTACCTGAATGAGCTTGAAAGCTGCTTGAAGTAATCAGTTTCCGATGCTTTCACACCACCATTTCTAGCACGAACCATCCAATGTAGCTGTGGAGTAGTTAAAATTCCCATGTCAAGGGCAACTGCTCCAATAATCGAACCGATTCCCTTAAATGGAGAAAATCCTAACTAGATCAAGAACCTAAAGAGATTATAAAAGCTTCATCCTAAACAATGGTAAAAGAGCAGATACCTGTTTAGCAGCTTCAAGCAAAAATTCTCCGCTGGGCCTTGTATCTCTTGCCAGCAAAATCTCCACTGGTTTTGCGCCATCAAGTGTGATGTTTTCTTTTTTAACAAATTCAGCTATCAACTGTTGAAGATTTCAGTCAACCTTCAATACAAACTGACGAAAAGAAAAGGGAAAAAAAACACACACACACATCCAAGGATTATATAGAGAAAGAAAACAGGACCTCAACAAGATGTTGGGGATCACGAGCATTGGCGAGGGTATCAGCGAAGGGTTCCCAATCTTGAGAAAGCATTCCACCACTCGGGTCAGCAACTTTGACTCCATTATCAGAGACCTCGTTGTGAGAGGCTGTGATCATCAGCCCGATCACAGATTGGGTCTTGAGGGCCCTTAGAGCCGCTAGAATTCCCACCCTGTAAACCGTTGATTGGAGGATGGACGCATCCGCTCTGAACCCAGACGTTCCATACGATAGCTTCACTCCTGATGCCAGCATTTCAAAATTAAATCAACAGAAAACATAATTTTGTTGAGAGGAAAAATGTGAGATAGAAAATGTGGACCTTGTGGAGGTGGGAAGTGAGAAGAGGAGCTGAGGAAGAGTAAGCGTTGGTCTTCATTCATGGCTGTCAATAAAAAATTTCAACAAAGAACCCTGATTGAAAAAAAAAATTACATTAACAAAGATACAGGCATATGGTATTCAATGCATTTATGAACTCATAAAAGCAGCCGCTATTCTTGTTATTCTATCTTTCCAGAATCGGATTCTACATTCTTTCTGGTCAACATGTCTGCTATTCAAAATGTGAATCATAATCTTATAAACCAAAGCTACCCAAATCAAAGTTTATGAAACATACCCACATCTCAAAAACACACAAAAATTCAGCCAAACCCAATTGATTATAAACTCAATCTCACAACTTACAATCCCAGATTTCATACAATAGTAAAGTCTACAGAAAATGCATACAAAATGAGAATATGATCAAACACTAACCGGCAGTATAAACTCTGAAAGTGTGAAGACCTGACCTCCAAAAACTTTACGAAATCAAAGATTGAAAATTCCACTATTTTATTCTGTTCAGATTGCTATGGAGTGGAGTGGCATGAGCAGTTTTGGGAGGGTCTTGACGGATGTATCTTTGCTGTAGTGTTTTTCTTAAGCCTGGCCCAATGGCACTCCCGTAAATAGTACAAACTCCAGCCCCAAATAATAATCGTTTGTTCTTAGAAAAACGTATGCCCTTATGCGGCTAATGCAAAGCTACCATCACCCAATCCATTTACCGTCAAAACAACCAGGTCAAGAATACAGTCATGGGTCTGCTCTCATGGTGGAAAGGCAAAGACCCCAAACCCGAAACCAAGCCCAACCCGGCTCCGAAACCCGTCGAGGTTCCGGGCATGAACGGCGCCGTTGAGGTGCCTCGACCCGCCAACATCACAGTCTTTGAATTCGGGTCGGTCGCCGCTTCCGCCGACAATGTCACTCTCGCCGGATACTGCCCCGTTTCCGAAGACCTCGAGCCCTGCCGCTGGGAGATCCTCCCCGCCAGTGGCTCCGACGCGCCCCAGTTTCGCGTGGTGTTCTGAGCAACTGCACAAGGCAAAGGACCTTCCTTTTGTGAGCTTTTGTAGTTTATTCGCTGTAATTTACATTTCTGAGAGAAGCTCTGTTGAGGGTTTTGCTGGTATGTTTTTAGATTCATGGGTTTGTTTCAACTTCTGTGAATTTGAAGCTTTTAGCTTAAAGATGGGCAATTTAGTATGATACATTGTGTTTTAGAAGAACCGAAATTTTTATTTTGTGATTTTAAGAGCTGATTAGATGTTCTTGTAGGTAACTTTTATAGTCTTCAAATACTCTTTCATAATGGATAGTGTTTGTGTTTCTAAGCTACATGGGTTTTTAATGTGAAATAGAGCTTCTTGTTGGACTCTATATTCAAAATGTTGTGCTTTAGAAATTCAAATTCCCTTTTGCAGTCTCTTGAAATCTTGGGTTGCAAACTTGTAACTTGTCATTCAGTGGAAGAAGTAGAAACTGTATGAGAGGTTCAGTAACAATTGGTCTCTCCACTCTGCATGAAGCTCCTTTGTAGTGAAAATTAGTGATGGAATGGAAAGACCAAAGTGTAGTGGGATAATTTCCAATCATACTAGAATGGATTAGGATTTAAAGTTGGAAAATGGAAAGGGAATTCCAAAGGGTCGGCGAATCAAGAGACCTAATTTTTCAGGTTTGAAGATTGTGATTCCTTTCAAATGCCTTGATCTTTCATTTGAATATCACTACCTGTTAATCAAATAGTTTTGAGAATAAGCATTGCACAATCACAGCATTTGTTTTAGGAAAAGTTAAGATGGGTATGGAGATGCATGTAATCCAATGTTTCCATTTGCACTTGGCATTTTCCCAGACAGAGCCATTTTCTGGGAAAGTTTGGAGGAACTGTTTGTGCCAGAGGATTTGTGCTTGTGGTCAGTTATGTTGGCCATTTAGCAGTGGTTCTTCAAAACTTCTATGCCAGTGTGTTCTGTCAAGCCTGCATATAGGAAGGATCATTACTTGCTGATGGAAACAGAGCAGACATGCGAGAGATGGGCACTAATTGCGTTTTGCATATTGTTGAAGGAGCCCCAATTTGTTTTTTTTTCTTTCAATTTTTGTTTTTGTTCAAACCCTAATATTTTTCTGAGGCTGCTAAACACCTCCACTAAATCAGAGGTTGGGTTTTCGTTCAAATAAAACCTCTGTTTCCCCAACCAACACAACTGGAAAACTGGATACTTGGTTTTCCTTTAGTCAGCCAATGATGCAAGTTTCGTTCACAGCATAAGTTTCAGAAAATAAGAAAGAAAATGGCAAGGCAAATGCTCCAAATCGTTGGAATGGCAGTAGTAAGTTAACAACATTACATTCATTTGATTCACTAAAACATTAAGGTGAATTGCAGTCGAAGCCCACCATGACAAGTTAGGCCAGTTGGTCAAGTAAGTGTGTGTAGGGTTGGGCATCAAAACTGGAATACCGAAATCGTGCCAATCTCGTGCTGTCCCATTTGGTGTTGAAGTGTAAATGAGATGATACCGTGTCATCCCGTTATTGTTTGGCACGACACCAGTTCCAAAATTGTGATCCCGTTTGGTGCCATACCGTACCTGAACAGTACAAGTTAAAAGTAAAAGTACCTGCATAAGCCGCTTCAACTATGGACTCTAACAACCTGATTTGCTCATCGCTAAACCTCCTCTGGTTTTTGCTCTTGTTTTTCTTCCTCTTGGCAGTAGCCTGTGGCTCTAGGCTGGTGGTCGCAAAACCAAAGTTTTCTGCTTCAGAGCACTCTGTCTTCTCCATATATTATCTTGGTTCTGTGTTTGCTGTAATAGATAATAATGGAGGGAAGAATAAGATATTGCTAATTGTAGGTGAAGGTGCTTTCAGAATCTTGGAAATAATGGTTGCTTGTAGAATATATAGTTAAGAAGATTGATGCATCAAATTGCTGGTTGGTCTTGAATCAAGACTCTTGATTGTTTGTTTTGTTGTATTAGGCTTTGTGAAAGCCAATGTGAATTTATTCAACGTATCTCATATAATTTGGAAGTCTTGAACAAGACTCTTGAATCTTGATTTTTGGTAAACTTTGTATCAAGCTTGATTTATAAAAATTGCAAGATTTCTGAAATTTTGCAGGATTTTTTACGGTATCAACATTGATACCAAATCATACCGGTTCTGTTTGAGTCCGATATGGTTTGAACGTGTTCCCAAAAACTCACATTCTGTGTCATCCCATTCTGATTCCCCTATTTGGGATTAGCACCGGGATGACCTTCATCTCATGCCATCCTGTATCATGCCCAGCCCTAAGTGTGCCCATTGTCTGCCCTCTTGAACTCGATTTTGAGAAGGGCGATAATGCACTAAACTCACCCACAAAATACATATGCTAAGACTCGAACTCAAGACCTTGTCTGGAAAGCAAGTACTCCAAACCAGCCATAATAGTGGGTCATTTTGCTTCTCCTCATATATTAAAGTAGTTTAAAAAATCGTTTTGTCAAAAAAGATAAAAATAAATCAGCCCAACCCATTTTGGAATCTTAAATGGGTCAAGCTCATACTGTACCCGACCGATTAATAGCTTCAGAAGGACAAAACCAGGGGACAGCCGCCTACCTTTCATTTTCATTTCTCCTCGCCTCCCTTCTCCTTCCTCTCTCCCATTTTTTTGCCTCGCAGTAACCGACACAACAGTATTAATTTATCAATGTCTTCAACTTCGAAGAAGCGCCCGAAACCCAAACCAAAACCGAGCCCAGAGTCTTCTCTTTCTTCCATTGCATCAACATTGGAACCATCCCAGAATTTCTTTCCCTCAAAAGAAGAGTTCTCGAGGCTCACAGTAGTGCTGGCCATCGCAGCCTCGGTCGCTTTGACTCTCAATTTCTTGTCCTCCACTCTTATCAACCGCCACTCCAAGCCCTTCTGTGATAGCTCCCTGGACTCTCTGGACTTCCTCCCTGGTAGGTCTCTCAACTTTATGTTTGTTTTCGAGAAACCCCAACAAGATTTTGGATGTTTTGTGACTTGCTTTGTTGTTTTGAGCTGAATTTCCATTGTGGATTGATCGGTGTTCATTTTTTTACGGGGAAAATGGGTTCTTTGCGTTTGCGTTTGTTTTATATTGGTTGTGTTCAGTTTAAAAGGTGTGCCTTTGTGGCTACAAACTCATTTTGTGATCAATATGCTTATATTTGGATTTAGAAGTGTTTCGGACCTCTGAATAGCAGTTATTCTTAGAATTTATAACTCTGGGATGTGCCAAGTCATTGGAGATTTGTTGTAGGGGTTAATTGGTTAGCTGGGGCTAACTATGCATGTCTGTGGGTATCCCCGAATGGCAGCAGAGCATGGTCACCTTCTGACTTCAGGTTTCAGTCTGTCTCAGGCTTAAAGTTGGCCCTTGTTGGGCTCAAGTCCTGTCTGTTTTGTGTACGCAGACCAGAGTGAGGGTAGGCTCCCAGTAACGCAGGCTTGCAGAGCTGATTATGCACCCGGGTACCCTATGCTGCTGGCTTGCCACACATCTTCAAACGAACTCAAGCATTTTCTCTTACCTATTGTCGTGACTTTGAGGGACCTGTGTTCAAGTTGTATTTATGTTGTGAAGTAGACTAGAATTTTGTTGTGTTTTATAACTGAATCATGTTTGTAAAGGCAATATCTCCGTGTAAAGATTCTTTACATCATAAATTACCACAACAGATGGTTCTATGGTGGTACAAAGGTGATATAAGGGCAGTACATCTATTATCTATATCCAGATGATTGGAAAATTAAATGGAGAATAAAATAGAAATAATAGTTTTACTAATTTTTAATAAATGTTTTGCTACAAGCTTTGCGGGTTATCCATTTATAGCGTTTACTGGATTGTTTAGCATTTCTTGTGGGCATTTCTCTGCTCCCTATAGTGTATCTTCTAGTTCCTTTAATTCATTCAGCTGCATACTTTTCAACCCTAGCCCATTTGGGCGAGAGGGAGGCTGTGAGTCACCTGGGCTACGGATTTGTGGGTTGATTGATTCTCAAAATCACCTCTTGATGACTCATGAGCAATAGTTTTCAGCAAGATGCATATTTCTATTGTGATTTTACATTAATCAATATGGATTATTACAGATTCTTGTGAGCCTTGCCCAAGTAATGGACGATGTTATCAAGGCAAGATGGAGTGTCTTCAAGGATTTAAGAAGCGTGTGAAGTTATGTATAGAAGATGGAGATATCAATGAAACAGCTAAGAAACTTGTACGTCCTGAAAGTCTCCTCCTTTTGCTGCACTAATATTCCAGGGATGAAAAATTGCATAAGTTACGTTGGAGTATTATGCACACTGATAGATTTACATACATGATACATTTATGTTTTATTTGGACTTGTACAATACAGGCAGAAAGGGTAGAAATTCGTCTTTGTGAGGCACTTGCTGAATTTTTGTGCTATGGAACTGGAACAATTTGGGTTAGTGACTTTTAAAATCCTATGAAATTGATCAAATTTATTTCTGTATGGATATTTTTGGTTGCTGTTAAATACACTTTGACAATGCTTTAGCTTGTCTGGTTCTGACAGGTTGAAGAAAATGATATATGGAATGATTTAGATAAGCGCGAGCTGCTGGAACATGTTGGCCCAGATAATGCCATTTATATGTATACAAAAGAAAGGACAATGGAGACTGTCAATAGAATGTTGGATACAAGGACAAGTTCTCGTGGGTATGTCATTATGGAGGGAAGCTTTTCCTCTTTCTTAATGTACCCTAACCATTGTATTTTGTGTTTCCTTTTCTTTGTGTATAGGGTCAAAGAGTTGAAGTGTCCTGACATGCTAGCTGAACATTACAAACCTTTTTCATGTCGCATTCGTCAATGGATCTCTGAGCATGCGTTACTTATTTTGCCAGTTTGTGCATTGGTATTCCATTCTTAAAGGCAGCCTTTAATGATTATGTTTTAGTATCAACATGTTGAAGCTTGTTGACAGTATTGAGATCTCCAGCTTGTGGGATCAACGTTCATACTTTGGAAACTCCGCCGAAGACGGTGTCTATCAACTAGAGTTGATGAGCTTTACCAACAGGTATGTATGATACCATTTGTTTTGTACTTGGAAAGGGGTATTTACATTTTAGGCTTTTATGTTATTATTTCTGTAAGTCAGACATTATAAGGATTTCACCATCTTCCAGACTAAAATTTGAGGACTTGACCTCATTAAATCCCTGAGTTTTGAAAAATTATCTGAAGGTACCTGTGTTTTCTGAATGTAGCTGTATTTTCTGAATGGACCTGCATGAGAAATGTCCAGTCTTTTCCGTGTGACATCTGAAATAATAAGTGGACATTCCATCTCAATGAGTGGACATTATGTTAATGTTGATGTCAAGCCGTGTCATGTCAGATTGGGAAAAGCTTAGATCCATGCACATAATTCGGGAAAACTTTGCATTTAGAATGTAAAATGCTCGTAAAAAGATTTGATAGTGTTGCTAGTAAAAGTATTCTTTTTTTCCAAATGCTCTTTAAAAATTTTGATAGTGTTACTTTGAACAATATATTTCAGATAGATATCTTGGGCTGTAAATTAGGCACAAATCGCTGTGAGAAACTGGACACAAGCTAGTGGCATGGCAGACAGCCATCAATAGAAGTATTTCTTTATGATTGAATTGGGCTGAACCTTTTCTAAGTATTGGAATATTTAATGAGTAAAACCTGAAAAATAGATGAAGAAGAAATAAGAGAAGGGGACAGGAATAACTCCTCATATCACATTAGAAAATATCTAATATGAGACTCAAAAGTCAAAGAAAATGATGACATAAATTTCCTCAGTGAAACATGCTAGGTCTAATGTTATATTACCTTAAATTCATGTAAATTGTTACCTTAATTTATAAGAGCATACTAGATGTGATTTGTCAATGATGCACAACTTCAACAAGACTCAATTTTTTAATCCCTTGGTTTATTTGAATTGTTCAGTTCCTTCTGTTAAAACGATTTCAATTGCCAACTTTGTAGGTTTGTGAAGTGCTCGAGGAGAAGGCCTTCATGTCAAAGAGTGTGAATAGTGAATGTGAGCCATGGGTTGTTGCCTCTCGGTTGCGAGATCGTCTTCTTTTGCCAAAGGAGAGGAAGGACCCTGTATTGTGGAAGAAGGTATCTCCATCTTTCTTTGGATTTGATTATCACTTCAACCTTTAATTTCTTGTTCAATTGATAATTTATTAATCCATAAGTCTTCAGTGAATGTACTTTTGGTATCCATTGTAGTATTCCTTTGTTAAAGTGGTATGTATTTAACTATGTCATTCGAGTTCAAACTACATTCAAATTAATCTATGATTGTAAATTCTCCTTACTTTTTGGGGACGAGAAGTTGGATCTGTTTATATGTTATTATTGAACTGAACATTTTCAATGGAATTGCCATTTTAACGTAAGAACCTTTTGAAATGTTTTGATTGATATGGTTTGTTTTGTTTCTATTTATGAATCAAGTAATTTCTTCCTTGTTCTTATATGCTATAAAACCTTTAGTTACATGTAACATACATCTACTTTAAGAAATTCTAAACTTATAAAAAACAAACAAAAAGTTAACCTGACTTGACTATCACTGAGCCTGAGCTGATGCCCACTACTTTTGCAGCTGACTCATGTCGAACTAACCTCGGGTTTGGCTTGGTGGGGGGTTGGGTCAGGTCACAATCAACCTTTGATTTACTAGAGCCAATGACGATAATTAGATGTATAGATCTTTGTGCTTTATGATCTCACAGTTGTGGCTCATATTTAATTCATGTTATTTTTATTTTATTTACACTGGGCAGGATTCAAATCATGACCTATTCTAATCCTACGCGCTTTCCCCACTTCATTCTTACCACCTAAGGGATTAGTTCTAACTTGTTTTGCACCAGCATGATGACGGCTCCTACATGCCTCCTTTTAGAGATATATTGTTTTCCAATAGTCTCTATTAAACATAACAATGCCTTGCTGTATACTTGTATGTACAAGGCTTTTTTATTCCATTCATCCAAATTAAGATATAAAAGAATACTTATTTTTAACTCCATTATAATGTTACCATGAAGCTATGAAATATATCATTATATCCGTAGTGAGAAACATGAAATCGAAAAGTTCAAGTACATCCACTTTGTATAACTTTAATTAGTTATTTTGTTATATTATTTGTATTGTTACCTAATCTTAGTTGCTTTCAATCCCAAAGGAAAATTTTAGTTTGATTTTATGGGTTCTATTATTCTATATAGTTTGAAAATAGTGGTCATAATATTGTTTATCTTTCTAATAGTAATATCTGTAATATGTGTAGGTAGAAGAGTTGGTTCAGGAGGATTCTCATGTAGATTGTTATCCAAAGCTGGTGAAGGGTGAATCAAAAGTAGTATGGGAATGGCAAGGTATGCAGGCAGACTGTGTTTTATTTATGTCAATAGTGCATCCTAACATGGCCCGATATCTGGCTTATCATCAATTATTCATTTATTTTAATAGCAAAAAATTATTTCCAAACTTGTAAAATTTGTGAAATTGGGAGCTCTATTGAAACAAGGGTAGTTATGAATATTTTTTATGCCGTCAATTCTGTGCAATCAACTTTGGCATGTCGATTCTCATTTTGTGTAGTTGAAGGCTCTTTGAGCTCTTCAAGAAGAATGAGAAGGGGTGAGGATAGCAAGTTGAAGTCCAGCAGAGCCACAGAAAGTTCTGAACACCATCTTCAAGCACTACATGCTGGTGAGTCTCACAAGATTATATTTTTTATTCAAAATTGTGTATCTGTTTTCTTGAACATTAATTTCCCACTTCAGAGCGACAGGGCTCTTCTCATAACCCCATTTTGTTTAGAGACTGTTCAGCAACAATTTAGTGAAATTAATGTTTGTTGGACCACTCCTTTCATACAGAGCGTAAGGTGCTGAATTTTGATACAACGATGTTGGAGCAGTGACCATTATCACGTGGGCCAAGAAGACTCAGAATGTTTTGTCCTTGAGAGGTGATTCACAGGGAGATTTCTGAGAGGTTGTACAGGAGATTGATCAAGATGTCTGATAAGGTCTAGTTAACTGCTTCTTGTAAGAATACAGAATTTGTATTGCTTTGGTCGGAAAGAAAAGCTTCTCCTTTATTCTCTATTTAGCTCCATATAGTTATGAAGGGAATGAGAAGAAACTGGCTGTAACAGGTTAGGAACATTTGTAATTGGTTACTTACACTAGACTAAGGTCATGCAATTGGTCATCTGGTAAATTATTAGTTTTTGAAGCTAATGTCAAACCTTGGTGTGGTGTTGTAAACACCCATAATAGGAACATCTAAATGTGAGGAATGACTTTCTATATAAGGGTGTGCATTGAAATGGTTCTCTGATATCATTTGTTTGGCTTTTTTTTGGCATTTGATTGTATTGAATGGGTGCAATCGTCTTTTGATGAATGTTGGTATTTTGGTAGGACTACTAGTGAGTTCTTACATTTTGCAGGACATGACTACGAAGAATTCCATTGGACTCGAGGAGGAGGAAAGCCAAAACAAATTTAAAAGAAACCAAAGAGAAAGTGGGTTGTGGTTCAGTGATTGTGAAAATTGGATCAAGTATGAGAAGCTGAGCTGCATTCCTCATGCTCTATATTTGAAGTGAAGGGGTTCACAACAAATTATGTGCAAATTATCCAAATTTTCAACGAAGTACATATAAAATTGACGATTTGAAATACAATGCAATGTCAATTGGACCACGTAATTGTTAAATAACTCGCCTTCTAGATCTTGTTCTTTGATGTAACCAACGACAATAGACTAAACTAGCAAATATTAAAACACTTAGAAACACACAAGAATTATACTGGTTCGGCAGAACTTTTGCCTACGTCCAGTTGTGATTTCTCAAGGTAGAGAAATCACCGCTCCTTTGATTAATAATAGAGATTATAGAACTTTTGCAACCCTAGAACTAATCTCAAAACTCTTAGCTGTCTCTGGCTGTTTTTCCTCTCTTAAAAATAAGCCTTGCCACACCCTATTTATAGATATAGAGTTGGCTTACATGTCCCAAGGCTGATTGGATTCCTATTCCTAAGTGGATTAGGAAATTACATTTATTCAAATCCTAATAGACTTCTAGAAATCCAAACCTGAATTGAATAAGGAAAACTGAAATTCTTTCCTAATCCCTCTAGGACAAGAATTGGTATACCTCTAATTTTCCTAAAACAATCCTAAACCAACTAGGACATATTTGACGAGCCAAAATTCTAACAATCTCCACCTTGGTGAGTCAAAACCAAGTCTTGATCGTTGCACCCCAGAGTATCTTTGAACCTCCTTGAAGCAGTTCTGGAAATCTTCAAGAGTCTTCACCTTGGCAATCTTCTTCTTGCCTCATTGCACCTCAAGTGAGGAGGTGCTCCACTTTAATCAATCAACGAGATTGATCAAGTTCAAGCAATGCTTGAACTTCTTGGCCGACACTATCTTTGTAAGGAAATCTGCAGCATTGTCATCCGTATGAATCTTTTCAATCCAAATCTCCTTAGACTCCACCCAATTTCTGATTCTTTGATATCTTGCTTCAATGTGCTTTGATCTTCCAGAAAAAACTTGATTCTTTGCCAAGTGAATGGCACTTTGACTATCACACTTCAGCTTCACACAATCTTGGGTGATTCCCATTTGACTTACCAAGCCATTAAGCCAAATTGCTTCCTTTCCAGCTTCGGCCAATGCAATATACTCTGCCTCTGTGGTCGACAAAGCTGTAATTGGTTGCAGTAGTGCCCTCCAACTGATCGGTCCTCCTGCGCATGTAAACACATAACCAGAAGTTGACCTTCTCTTGTCCAAGTCCCCTGCATAATCAGCATCCACATATCCCAACACCCTTGCATTTTTTTTTGCTTCTCAAACATAATCCTTTGTCACCAAGAACCCTTCAAATAACATAAAATCCACTTGACTGCATCCCAATGTTGCTTTCCTGAATTTGACATGTATCTGGAAACGACACTGATTGCTTGAGCTATGTCTGGACGTGTGCATACCATTGCATACATAAGGCAGCCCACGACATTAGCATAAGGAACCTTTTCCATTACTTGCTGCTCTTCCTCGGACTTAAGACACTGTTGCCCACTTAACTTGAAGTGAGCTGCCAAAGGAGTCAAAACTGCCTTTGCTTCTTGCATGTTGAACTTCTCAAGAACCTTCTCAAGAACCCCTCAGACAATTTGCCCTCATATTTAACAGAAATATTGACAGAATGGAGTGAATAATATAGAGTTGATGGACCATTTGAATGAATAATTTAATTGATGGACCGAAATGTAAATCGAGTATAAATTTGAGGACCATTTGAGTAATTTACCCTTAGTTGTTTCTGCTTATAGAATCCATGTTAATAGCGATTCTGTATGCCACCTGCTGGCAGGTATTGACCACATGTTATATGCATTTGTCTGGTGGCTGATGCTTTGGTGTGGTTATTATCATTTTTGGGTTGAGAAATTGACTCTTGTGCATTAAAAATAAAATACCGTGAATATAAATTAGATGTTTTAAATCATGTGATGTTCTGTGAAGATTAGTTTTTGAATTGATTGCTGCTATTTTTACTTCCTGTCATATTTTTCTACTCAGCTTATCTTTTAAAGACAAATTTATCCCTTTGTAAAATGACTTCTAAGGTCTTAGGGTATTTTAGGAATAATGGTGTTTACTTATATGAGCGTGTGTAAATAAGAAATTTTTTTCTACATTTAAAATGAAATAAAAATTATGCTTAATTCAATGGGTATTTTTTAAGTTTTCGATAAGGACTGTTGATATTATACTCGAATCAAATTTAATAGACGCAGGAGAATATATGAGGGAATAGATTCAAATTTAATCCTCTCAATGTATGTCTATGTTGCATGGATACGTCCAAAAAGTAGGGTATGAGAGTATCCGGTGAGTATCAAATACGATACATGTACAATACGTTGAGTTACATATCAGATATGCGTATTGAAGTATTCGACCAGCTCACACGACAACGATATAACAATACACGAGTATACGGTTCATGACACGGTGGGTCATTTAAAAATATCTAGGAATTTTTATGGTTGTTTGAAAATTTTGTAAAACGTGGGGTAAAAATATAAATTTAAAACTTCAACCTGTAAACCCATTCGTCTTCTTCTCTAGAGAGCTAGAGTTTTTTCATTTTGGTTTCAGCGGTAGATGAAAGAACAAGAACTCAACCTAACCTTTTTCTCAACAACATATGCTCCAAGGAACATCGTGTGCATCACCAGGTCCAGCTCCATCGTCGCTTCTTCTTCTATATTGCTCAACGAGGTTTTTTTATTTTTTATTTTAAATAAAATTTATATGACTTTAATATTGTGTGGGTCGTTTATGTTGCATGGACACTCCAAAATAGTTGAAGTGGTGAAGTGTCAAACAATTTGATAAGTGGACACTCTTTGGACACACCTCAGACATGATCAACGACTTTGACACGGTCAAGTCAAGACACTTCCCAGACACGGTTAACTCCGAGTTAAGACACGGCAGGGATGATTTTACAATTTTAAAAATAAAAAAGGGGTCAAAACATAATTGCTGAAAACTTTTGTGGACATATTTGGAAATGAATTAACAATTGGCGTTAAAATTGTAAACAATAACCCTAAACCCTAAACCCTAAACCCTTATCACTTACCTTCAGCCGCAGCAGCATCGCATTTGTAAATCCACAGCCGCTGGTTCGTGGTTTTCTTCTTCTCTCCCTTCACATTCTTTTATTCTCATCTTAATTTTTATTATATTTGCCTCTTGTTGTGTTGCGATTGACAACAATTCTTGCGAACTGTTATCCAGGTGAGGCTTTGCACATTTTGATTTTTTTTTCTCTGTTTTCTTATCATATGTATTTGTTGAACTCCACATCTCGGTTTTACAAGAGTCGGTTGAAGAGAGAAGCATTGAATTTTGTTTTGCTTAATTTTTTAAAGTTTTTTTTTTCTTAGCTGATCACTTGACATAGGGCGATTAATAGCAATCTTGGTCGTGAGAAGCATCTTGTTGAGTGGTTAATTCATTTTCTTTCATTTTATTATGCCTACTGCTTTTGATATATGTGAATTTGGTTGATTAATAATAATATTAATATGAGATTGCGGGTGGGATGAATTTTTCTGAATTTGGTTTATTTATTTAATTGGGTAGGTGTATTAATCTAAAATTTGGTTCATGATAAATATGCGAGAAGTTCTTAGATTCTCACTATGGTAATCAACCTTGTTATTAACTTGATTTTGTTTTATTTTTGTAAACAGGCGAATAAGTAAAGATGGTGCAATATAACTTCAAGAAGATGACTGTTGTACCAAATGGGAAGGACTTCATTGACATCATCCTATCTCGCACCCAGAGGCAGACCCCAACTGTAGTCCACAAGGGTTATGCAATTTCCCGCCTCCGTTCTTTCTATATGCGTAAAGTAAAATATACCCAACAGAATTTTCATGAGAAGCTCTCCACAATCATTGATGAGTTTCCTAGGCTGGATGACATCCACCCTTTCTATGGCGACCTCCTTCATGTTCTCTACAACAAAGACCATTACAAGCTTGCTCTTGGCCAAATCAATACTGCAAGGAACCTTATTGGAAAGATTTCTAAAGATTATGTGAAATTGTTAAAGTATGGTGATTCACTTTACCGATGCAAATGTCTCAAGGTCGCTGCTCTTGGCCGCATGTGCACAGTTATAAAGAGGATTGGTCCTAGTTTAGCTTACCTAGAACAAATTAGGCAACACATGGCAAGGCTACCGTCAATTGACCCTAATACCAGGACAGTATTGATTTGTGGCTATCCGAATGTTGGAAAGAGCTCATTCATTAACAAGATCACTAGGGCTGATGTGGATGTCCAGCCCTATGCTTTTACCACGAAGTCACTCTTTGTGGGACATACAGATTATAAATACTTGAGGTACCAGGTAATTGATACACCAGGGATTTTGGACCGCCCATTTGAAGACCGTAACATTATTGAGATGTGCAGCATCACAGCTTTGGCTCACTTGAGAGCTGCGGTGTTGTTTTTCTTGGACATCTCGGGGTCTTGTGGGTACAGCATTGCCCAACAGGCAGCTCTTTTTCACAGTATTAAGTCTCTGTTTATGAACAAACCATTGATTATTGTCTGCAACAAGACTGATTTGCAGCCATTGGAGGGTATATCTGAGGAAGACAAGAAGTTGGTCACGGAGATGAAAGCTGAAGCTATGAAGACAGTGATTGGTCAAGGTGGTGAGGCTACCAATGATGAGGGGGTACTCTTGACCATGAGCACTCTGACCGAGGAGGGGGTTATTGCTGTAAAGAATGCAGCTTGTGAGAGATTGTTGAATCAGAGAGTGGAATTGAAGATGAAATCCAAAAAGATAAATGACTGCTTAAATCGTTTTCATGTTGCAATGCCAAAGCCACGTGACAATAAGGAAAGACCCCCATGTATACCTCAGGTAGTTTTAGAAGCAAAGGCTAAGCAAGCAGCAGAGAAGGAAAAAAGAAATACAGAAAAGGATTTGGAGAATGACAATGGCGGTGCAGGTGTATACTCTGCCAGTTTGAAGAAAAACTATATCTTAGCTAATGATGAATGGAAAGAAGATGTCATGCCAGAAATTCTTGATGGGCACAACGTATACGACTTTGTTGATCCTGATATTTTGCATAGGCTTGCGGAGTTGGAACGAGAAGAAGGATACCGGCAGGCAGATGAGGGTGATGATAATTTTGAGATGGAGGGATTGGAATTGACTCCAGAAGAGCAAAAGACATTGGCTGAGATAAGGAAAAAGAAAAGCTTGCTCATTCAACAACATAGAATCAAGAAAAGTACAGCAGAGAGTCGACCAACTGTACCAAGGAAATTTGACAAGGACAGGGAGTTCACAACAAAGAGAATGGGGAGGCAGCTATCAAAGTTGGGACTTGATCCTACTAAGGCAATTAACAGAGCTCGAAGCAGATCTGTCTCAACTAGGGGCCGGAAGAGGGAGAGATCACTTGACAGGGATGATACTGATGGTGGTGATGCTATGGATGTGGATACACCCAACAAGAAGCAACGCATGTTATCTAGATCCCATTCGAGGTCAAGATCAAGGCCTCCAACTGAAGTTGTCCCTGGAGAGGGATTCAAGGACTCTGCTCAAAAGGCTAAGGCACTACAAAAGGCCAATAAATCTAATAAGATGAGAAACAAGAATGCTCGTCGTGGAGAGGCAGATAGGGTCATTCCCACTTTAAAACCAAAGCACTTGTTCTCTGGAAAACGATCAATTGGAAAAACTCAAAGGCGTTAAAATATTTGAGGTACTCAGACACATTGCATCACTTTTCAATTCAGCTTGTCTTTGTTTTTAGCACTCGTGGGAAACAGTTATATATGCTGATTTTCCTTTTTCTCTGACCAGCTTTAGGGATGTGTATGCTTTATGCAAATTACATGATTTATGGGACCAGTTGCATTCTATTTTTTGTGTCTATTACATGCATACCTCATCAACCTACGCGGAAGTATCAGATGCGTATGTGTGAGAATAACATTCTCGTGGCTACCAGATGGAAGTTTTTGGTCTGTTAGGAAATGCTAGTCTCATATTGATCATTAAAATTAATCTCCTGTTCTGTGGTGTTGATTTGATTTCATACTATTGAAGGTATTAAGACTGAAGTAGTATATTTGTCATGTGCTCAATGTTTTTTATGTTTATGCAAGCAATCAGTATACTTTTTCTTCTTGCAGGGAGGTAGATTTGTGCTTTGTTGTATGCACCATGGAGTGTACTTGCTGCTGAAAAAGAACTTAGTTCTTTCATCTCTGGTTTGGCAGGATATTGCAGCACGCGGGATCATGCAACCAGAGTCTTCACAGTTTCCTTATTTTTCAGTTATGTTTTTATTTAGGAAATTTTGGATCCGAGGCATGCCTCAGTTACAATATTTTGAGTGGAGTTTAATTTACAGACAAATTTTTGTCTTTACCCTTTGCTTTTGTAATGTTGTCGTTTGACAATTTGTGAAACTTGGCCAAGTTAAATTATTATTTTTGTTTGTTTTATTGAAGTTCAAGTATAGTTTAAGATACTGTAACTTCAATATTCATTCTCTTTGCCTAAAGCATCTTATTTTTCAGATTGTGAATCAGTACTGTTACAAACTTGTAGAGGATGGGTCAGAATAGGACCTCGTCACATGATAGATAGATGATCTAAAAACATGCGAATGCTCCAAGCAGAAAAAGAAAAAGAAAAGAATGCCAATGTGTTATGATATTTTCTATTTCCTATTAGAGCTGAAAATAGGAGAAGCAGCTACTTTACAGGTATGGCAATAATGTATTGAGATCATCCTATGGAGAGATGATGGATCAACCTCTATCAGACTACATCCGTCTCATTTCATCACGAACCTCATTAGCATCATCCCATCTATCGTGATTAGCGTACATATTCGACAATAGAGCATAAGTTCCAGTGCTTAATCCTCTACTCTTGAGGAGACCATCCCTGATCCTCTCAAACATCTTATCATTCCCATGAATCCAGCAAGCATTAAGCAGCGCTCCCCAAACAGAGCCATCTGCTTTTGTTGGCATTTCTTTAATGAAACCCTCTGCTTCTTCCAAGAACCCTGCTCGGCCATACATATCAACCATACAAGCATAATGCTGCGTTTTAGGAACAATCCCGTAAACATCTTTCATAGCATTAAGGAATATCAACCCTTGATCAACTAGGCCTGTGTGACTGCATGCTGATAACAAGCCAAGGAAGGTTACATCATCAGGAGGAACCCCGTGGACTAGCATAAGCGAAAAGAGCTGTTGCTCCACGAAATGATATCCTTACAATCCAGGACTTTAAACACCGAAATTGCCACACTTGTCATACATGTTGAGTAAGGCATTTCCCACATTGCCATTCACCATGAGATCCGCCACGTACTTACATAGGGATGAATCCACTGGTCTAAACTCAGTGCCCCAATCGAAGAACACGCTGACGATATGTTGACAATGGTAGCCTCATTAGGCTCAGCTTCCCCTCCTTGTACCATTTGTTGGAAAAGCCTCGCTGCCTCTTCACAAAAGCCTCTTTGTGCATAACCACCCACCATGCCAGTCCAAGAATACACAATCCCTCTTAGGCATATTTACAAACAGGTACCTGGCACTCACCAAAGACCCACATCTCAAATAGAAATCCGACCCTGCATTGTCCAAAATAATATTCCTTCCACGTAAATTCCTCAGGCAATAGCCATGAACAACTTTACCAAACTTGGAAGCTCCTAAACTAAAACAAGCAGACATAGCAATGACAAGAGTAGCATAATTAGGCTCTACATCCATGGACATAAACTTAAGAATTGCTTCCTCTACAAAGCCACACTTAGCAGGACCCGAAATCATCCAAGTCCAGGAAACAACATCTTGACCATTCTTACGTTCCATGTAAGTTAAGAAAAGAGTTGGAATAACTTTATATTTTACTATATATTATACAAGTTAGAATAAAAAGTTGAGATACGTAAGCATACAAAACACACGCGCAACGCGCAACCCATAAGGATTAACCACTGAAAAGTTACTGGATATTTAAGTAAATAAGGTGCTAATCCACTGAAAAGATAAAACAAAAGTTGATAGTGGCTTCCTGTCTAAATTTATGGCCACATAAAAGAGCCCAGTCGAGGAAAGGAATAACCACCGTGGTCTAGTCTAAAGAAAAAAGACCTTAACTTATAGGTGAGTAGTATTAAATTCGAATCTTTTTGATACCTTAACAGTGTGTGTGAGAAAATTCTCCTTCTCGTTCTTAACTTTAGACAAAATAAAAAGAGAAAAGGACAATAATAATAATAAATAATGGCAAAAATGAGCAGATGACAAAGACCAGTAGCCTAGCCACCTAATCCTCCTCCCTCCTTTAGACATCACAGATTGACAGGCGCTCCTCCCACCTAACCTCGTCTCCAACAATGCTATGTGTGGACTAAACTACCTTTCCATCTATCCGTCCCTGAACCAGAACAGATGAACAAAGGATGACATGCCACCACCAACCAAACACCAAAGACCAAAGACCAAACTGTAGAACAAAGGAAACCACCGAAGGCCAGAGAAGGAAACTAAGAGCATAGATATATACCACAATTGTAACAACATATACACTGATATATATATATATTTATATATAATATATTGATACAGATATGGCTTCCCGGTCCCAATCCAAGCCATCATCAGCACCACCGCCACCATCACCGCGGTCAAAGACGGAGGCTTTGGATGTTCCCCTTCATGAAATTGGGTTCGAGATTGAAGAGGTAACCCCAAAAAAGGTCTCCGGTCACCTCCATGTCACCCAAAAGTGCTGTCAGGTCATCATCTTCTTTCTTTCTTTCTATCTTTCTTTGTTTGTTCATATGATGAATCTTTTTCCTGCTGAAAGTCTAAAAGAAGATGTTAATGAAATAAGTAATATGACTAACTCTTCTTTGCTGCTGAGACCAGCCTTTCAAGGTGTTGCATGGAGGGGTATCAGCTCTCATAGCTGAGGCTCTAGCTAGCATAGGAGCCCACCTGGCCTCTGGTTTACAAAGAGTGGCTGGGATTCACCTCAGCATCAACCATTTGAAGCGTGCGGAGCTTGGTGACCATATCTTTGCTGAAGCCACGCCTGTCAATCTTGGCAAAACCATTCAGGTTCCTCTGCTCTTCACCGTCGCATTCCTATCCTCCTTGGTTTTTTATATTTTAATCTTTCATCAATTTATCATTTCATTTACTTAATATATTCAATAAACAGATTATATCATTCAAAATTGTTTTCATTTGGCAATTTTGGGCAGGTTTGGGAGGTGAGACTGTGGAAGATTAATCCTTCAAACTCAGACATCAAATCCTTAGTATCATCATCAAGAGTTACTCTTTTATGCAACATGTCTGTACCAGAGCATGCAAAAGATGCCGGTGATGCTCTAAAGAAGTATGCCAAATTATAAGTTTTGTTGTACTCTATTCATGTTCAACTCTTTTTGTTATTGAGCCAATGGAGAAATTAAAGACACTTTGATTTTAGCATTATAACTAGCAATGGTGCCCGCGCGATGCTGCGGGTTTTGAAATTGTACGGAAATGTGTATAAAGTCGTGAAAATATGCAAGGAAAATAATACCATTTGTATAACCATGGATATCTAAATAGTAGGATCATGCTTAGTTTAGCAAGCTTAAATTACAAAAAATAAACTAACATGTTTTAAGTGCTGCTTGTTATTTGAAAATATTGGGCATATTTTAATAAATTAAGCAGCTATAAAACATCAAAATATGAGCAGTTTTTAACTGTTCATTGTTCAAAAGAGTTTGAACAAGTGTTTATATATATGGTATTGGGTGGTGGAAAGGGATTCCTCTACTTTGATGTCTGTTGGAAGGGGATTTAGGTCTTGTTAGCTCTGCTATGCAGGTGACTTAAATTCTTTCTCCTTCTTTGCAGAGGTTTTGACTCTGTTGACATAAATTTGGAATCCGAAATCTAATTCTCCTTAATCCAACACCCCCTCAATTTAATTCATCCTCAATTCAATTTCTCCTAATCCAGTAACGGATTAGTAAACATTAGTGTTACTTTTAGAAAATTTAGTATATTTAGTGAAAATTAGCTCACCTCATTCCAACCCCTGCATCTACTTAAACCGAAAAAGAAACATTTATAGCTCACCCGTATGAAAGTTTTTGGTTCCACCCTGACTACAAGTCGCATGGTAATTTATATAGATACCTCTTTTATGTAGTTTTATTTTGGGATTAGAATTGTCCTCGGAAGGGCTACAGCTCATTGCATGCTCCGGAGAGTAGCGCATAATTGCTCTGTCGGCGGATAACTCAAGTTCAACCAAGTGAGTTTCCAAAGCAGAGTTGAAGACCAAAGACATCAAATTTCTACATTGCCTCCACCACCTCTCACTCTCTTCCTATATACTCTCTCTCTCTGCTCTACATAAATTCTCTCCCACTCACTCACTCACTGTGATTTCACACACACTCTCTCTCTCTCTCTCTGCTTCGCAGATTCTCTCACTAGTCACTAGCACTGTGGGGGGAGTGGAGGGAGAGAGAACTTCAAATACCATATACCCACTGGAGGGCTCATCTCTCTAAAGCTTTCACACCATTCTGTCCCATTTTCAGGTTAGCTATTTGATACCGGATTTCACCTCTTACTATTTTCTCTTTATGCATTGTTCTTCTTGGCTTCATTTTAATGTCATTTTTTGGTTTTTTGTTTTCTTCCCACTGTATAATAGCACAAGATCTGTGCTTGCACTTGTTTTTTCCTTTTATGGGCTGTGTGGAAAAAGAGTGTGATCTTGTTTCTGTTTTTGGCTTAAAAGGTTTAAGATTTAGTTATAAATTTCATTGTTTGTACATCTTGGCTTCAGATCAAGGGATTGACCATTTTAGGATCCAAGAGGGCAGCTTGATTTAAGGCAATGGATGATTGATAACTTTCTATTTTGGACTGGAGGTGGTAATTCTTGATCCCAACTGAGAAAGAAAATGAAAAGAGCTACAGATTAGTAAAAATGTAACGTTTGCCTACGGGTGATGTTAATCCTTAATTTAATCCAATCCCGTATTTTGGAATAGCAATGACAATGGATATACCAGAAAGTCGCTAAGTTTAATTTAATCCACTCCTTCCTTAGTTCATTTAATCCTGCTGTGATTGGAAACTCACTCTCTCTTCAACAAATCTAGTTGCTGCTTATTTCTTAAAGTCCTTAACCATAAATGTATGCATAGTTCATAGCCTCTAGAAACTTACCGTATCCAGAATCCGTCCCATGTCTCAATCTTGAAACGGTGATGCCATCTGGATTTATTTTATTATCTTCCTGGAAATTTTGTGTCAATTAGTTACTTCTCGGTACTGATCTGATGATATTTTCCCTCTGTTTGGATGAAGGAATTGAAAATGACATAGAATTATAAAATGACGGAATTTACATTTCTGTAATTTTAATTTCTGGCAATTGAAGATTTCAGTGTTTGGATTTATGTATGTCAAATTTTGTAAATGACAGAATTTTGTAAATGACACTACGGAAATTGTGAAATGACACCTATTTTGGTGGAAATTAAACCTGGGAATTTGATGCCCCAATTTCCATGATTTTTTCCGTACAACATTTAATAAATTCTGCATTTAAGTTACCAAACAAGGGAATTGTCAAATTCTCCTCTTAAATTCCCGACTTTTAGCTAAATTCCAAGTTATTTTCCCTCGTCCAAACAGAGTGCGAATTTGTATTTTCAACATTTGTTGAAAGTAGAATGAGTGCAAAATCCTCTGTAGGTAGGTTATTTACCAAAAGTCGAGCTGATTAAAAGTCTGATGTATATCAGACTGCAAATTTGGCTGGGAGAAATTAACCACACTTCGGAACAATTAATCAAGTTATTGAGATATGTTATTTATTTATAACAGACTGCAACGTGCTAATGATTTTTTTTTCTTTAAGCATACTTATTCTGTCAGTTCTCAACCATTGACCATTTACTTCAAATAATCGACTCTAAGTTTTCTATTATTAGTGCAGGGTTGAGGGAGTTAATTGCAACAATATCATGAAATCTAAGCATAATTCTTCAGGAAACAGAACAAGAAGCATGATATCTATATTCGTTCTTATTGCTCTGTGTTGTTTCTTCTACCTTCTTGGAACATGGCAAAAGCGTGGTTTTGGAAAAGGAGATAGCATAGCATTTCCAGTAACCAAGCAGACAGATTGCAGCAATGTCTTTACTAATTTGAACTTTGAAACACATCACAATATTGAGGAGATAGTTGAACCCTCTGAACCTAAAGCCAAAGAGTTCAAGCCTTGTGATGTTAAGTATGCTGATTATACTCCTTGTCAAGAGCAAGACCGAGCAATGAAATTCCCGAGGGAAAATATGATATACAGGGAAAGGCATTGTCCACCAGAAGAGGAAAAATTGCATATTCTTATTCCAGCACGGAAAGGATATGACTCCTTTTCCCTGGCCTAAAGGCCGTGACTATGTCCACTATGCCAACATCCCTTATAAAAGTCTGACAGTTGAGAAAGCTGTTCAGAACTGGGTGCAGTTTCAGGGAAATATTTTCAAATTTCCAGGTGGAGGAACAATGTTCCCCCATGGCGCTGGTGCATATATTGACGAACTTGCATCAGTTATTCCGATTTCAGATGGCTCTGTCAGGACAGCATTGGATACTGGTTGTGGTTTATGTTGGTTTTCTTAACTATGCTTGTGCTTTTGTTTTAGCATTTGCATGTGTACATTCATTGCTTCACATTGCCATTCTGTCATTTGCATTTAATTTGAGTGACTTAACTTCCTTTAGTCAATCCAAGACTATGAGTACAACAATGGCTTTTCAGTCTCCAGAGAATGTTAGGTAGATTTGCTTGTGCGTATAGTGAATGCAAATGCACATTCAATGATACTGTGTTATATATATGTAGCTAAATCATGTATGTATGTAAGCAGTGAGCTATCCTAGTATACATGTTCACA
The DNA here is from genome assembly GCA_903112645.1 of Prunus armeniaca. NCBI lineage: Eukaryota > Viridiplantae > Streptophyta > Magnoliopsida > Rosales > Rosaceae > Prunus > Prunus armeniaca. The sequence goes on along the minus strand of CAEKDK010000005.1, from coordinate 4,380,547 downwards.
CACAGTTCTTTTGTTCGTATGTGGTTCTTTACTAATGAGACCAACCATGATACAGGTTGCAAGTTGGGGTGCATACTTGCTAAAGAGAAATGTATTAGCCATGTCCTTTGCACCACGGGATAATCATGAAGCACAAGTGCAGTTTGCATTGGAGCGAGGTGTACCTGCTGTTATCGGTGTGCTTTGGATCAATTCGTCTTCCATACCCATCTAGGGCCTTTGATATGGCTCAGTGCTCTCGGTGTTTAATTCAATGGACTGCAAATGGTAAGATCTCGATGTAACGAGCATTAAGCTGAGTAATCACATTTGATTTCCTTAGTTTCTGTATTATATATATATATATATATATATTAAAATAGAGTTGAATTAGTGAACTCTTAAGTTGAATACACATAGTAGAAAAACATATCCATATCTATTTCCATACTCAGATCATATGGTCAAATTAATTGTCACAATCTTGCCTCGACTCGCAAGGTTGACCACTGAAATAAGCTTAGAGTTGTTTGGTAAACATTTATACTTGATTTCCATTGGTATAAATGATTACTGATTTGCACACTTTCATTTTCAAGACTATTTTTCTATGTAACTTCATGTTTTCTATGAGATTTTATGCCAAAAAGTGTAAATAAGTCTTACAAGGGTGATAAATTGTCTGCAAGTCTTACATATCTGGCAATTAATTTAGTTACCAACCCTGCTAAAATTTTATTTTCCCAAGTTTTCTTTTGGTTGATATTGACTTCCTCAATCCATCCTCATCTGTTGACTTCCATATAAAATAAGGCTTCTGATTGTAGTCCCATCTTTTAACTTTGTTTTCCATGTTTCGACATTCAAGAATAGTTTATTTACTGAATATCTCTGTAAGTGCTGGAAGTTAAATGATTCACATATGAACGGCTGTGTGTAGATGGGATGTACCAAAAAGAAGTTGATCGGGTCCTTAGACCTGGTGGATATTGGATCTTGTCTGGACCTCCAATTAATTGGAAGACATACTACAAAACGTGGAAGCGGTCTAAGGAGGATGTCCAGACAGAGCAAAGACAGATTGAAGCACTAGATGAAAGTCTTTGCTGGGAGAAAAAGTATGAGAAGAGAGATATGGCTATTTGGAAGAAAAAAGTTAATACAAAATCCTGCAAAAGCAAGTCTGTCAATGTATGCCAGACAGAGGATGCTGATGATGTCTGGTGAGTTCCAGGAACTGTGCTGAGGAGCCTTGTTTATTGTTCTTAAATATTCACTAATCATGTTTAAAGATAATCTCATGGTTCTGGATAAAGTCTCCCTGCCTCTAACTTGAGGTTTGGTACATTTTTCCGGAAGTGAGACATACTCAGTTAGGGGAAAGAGGCGCAGGACTTTGCAGCAGGTGACAGGTCACAGGATAATGCAAGGAAACCCTTTTTGAAAACCTCAAATTATATAATATGAAGTAGCTGTTGCTGGATTTCCCTGTCAATATTTCTCAAAACAAGAAGTAATCAAAGAGAAAAAAATGTAGTGAATTGGTTACTGACTATGGTTTTGACCAACAAGTCAGTCCACTTATCTAGGAAACTGTTAAACATAACATACGTTTTACAGACAGACATGTTAGTCGAATTGGCATGTTGCACATATTCCACATTCCCACCCCTCTGTAAACGTGATGTGCTGGTTGCATGCCTCCAGTTTGTGAAAAGTTTTTCAGTTAATGTCTTTGTACCTCTTCCATCACTCGTTACTTTATATTTGTAGGCTGGAATTTTCTTGTGCCCTGTCCTTCTGTAGTTATTATGTTGTTCTAGACAATAATTCTGTTTTATTTGGGAACACAAGGTAATTAAGCCCCTACCTCCCATTGTGTACTTGCACACACGTTGGTTAGAAGAAAATGTTGTGCTTTTGAATTTTTGTTAGTCAATGCTATGGAGTCGACAGTAGAAGTTGGACGGGTTTTTATTGTTTGAGTTGGTCCCCTAGTTCAGAATTACCTAAAATGCATTGATATAAGCAGAATGATTGTATAACTTTAGATTCCATTTATTAGAGTGAACACTTTCTCTTTTCTACTTCGCTTTTATGTTATTTTCCCCCCTTTGTCATTCTATGATTCTAGTAATTGCAAAGATTAGCTTCATTTCCTACAAGTGTTGCAATTATACAAGGCGGGTTCCCTTAGATCAGTGATGAAGTTTCAGTCTATTTCTATCTCGCTTGCTCAAGTTCATTTGGCCGTCCTTTTTTCGTCTTGTTTTCTCCATATATGCATGTCCTATTCAATTCTGATAAGGGCATTTTTGAAAGGATGTATTCCAGTTCTAGAGTTACTAGCATGTTATTTACATCAAGCATTGAACGATGATCCTGCAATCTTCCGACAAGTATATAGAATGTATCCAGATGTATTCCTGAAGTTATGCACAATTCTTAGAGAAAAAACACTTTTGGAGGATACAAGATTTATTTGCGTTGAAGAAATGCTTGCATCATTCCTACAAATCGTCGGCCAAAATACTCGATATTGTGTCATTCGTAATACATTTGGTCGATCACAATTCACTGCAAGTGAAAATTTTCACAAGATTTTGAAGGCCTTGAACACAATAGCATCTGATTGGATGACTAAACCAGGACCGGCTGTGCCATCTAAAATAAGGGAAAGCACAAGGTTTTACCCTTATTTCAAGGTATGTGATAATTATCTAATTATAATAATATTGTTATTATAATATATATTTGTCATAATATGGTTATTGTGATGTATGAATAATTTTAGGATTGCATTGGAGCTATTGATGGTACACATATTCCGGCAATGGTGAGGGGACGAGATGTAAGCAGTTATCGTAATCGTCATGGAAAGATATCACAAAATGTATTAGCTGCTTGTAACTTTGATTTGGAATTCATATACGTTCTTAGCGGGTGGGAGGGTTCAGCTCATGATTCAAAGCTACTAAATGATGCTTTATCAAGGAGGAATGGACTTAAAGTGCCCCAAGGTAAGTACTTATTTTAAATGATAAATATATATATTTTTTAACTTTGCATACTAATTTTATATGTATTGTATATATAATTAGGTAAATATTTCCTAGTGGATTGTGGATTTCCTAATCGGCGCCAATTTTTAGCTCCATTTCGAGGTGTGCGATATCATCTCCAAGATTTTGCAGGTCATGGTAATGACCCTCAAAATGAAAATGAATTGTTCAATCTTCGCCATGCGTCATTGAGGAATGTGATCAAGAGGATATTTGGCATTTTTAAATCATGGTTCACAATTTTTAAGTCAACGTCTCCATTTCCATTTAAGACACAAGCAGAGCTTGTGTTAGCATGTGTAGCACTACATAACTTTCTTCGCAAAGAGTGTCGTTCTGATGAATTTCCAATTGAACCAGTGGACGAATCTTCTTCATCTTTAGTATTACCAGTTAATGAAGAAGAGAATTTGGAACCTATTGTTCAAACCCAAGAGCAGCAACGAGAAAATGCTAATGCATGGAGAGCTACCATAGCTTTAGATATGTGGAGAAATGCTACTTAGGACGACATGAAACTACATCAAATTGGCTATTAAAAGATTGGGAGAACTTTATTGAATTTTACTTTTCTTTGTTAAAATTGTGTTTCTTTGTTATCTTTTTCATTGACTCTTGTAACTTTGAATGTTTGCTTTTATTTATTGTTCCATTTCATTTGATCTCGTTTATGTTATTGCTGATGCAAGTGCCCACAACTAAGTTGATTGGTTATCGTACAAATAAAAAATCCATGTGGTCCTTTCAAATCTTATAAATTCTTATGATATAAATCTTTAAAATCCAAACATAAAAAATCCTTAGTATAAAAAATCTTTCAAAAAAATCTTATAAGTCATTACATTCTTAAATAGTCTTTTAAAATCCACTGGACTTATTTATCCATAAATAGTCTTTTAAAATCTCAATTGAATACACCCCCTTTAGATTGTTACAGCAATCATAATTCTTAGTTTTATGTGGTATGTTTGAGGTACAAGAAAATGGACACATGCGTAACCCCCTCTCCTGAGGTAACCAATGCAAATGAAGTAGCAGTGGGGGCGTTGAAGTTTCCTGCGAGGCTTTATGCAGTCCCTCCTCGAATAGCTAATGGTTTAGTTGACAGAGTTACTACTGAATCTTACCAAGAGGATAATAAACTTTGGAAAAAGCATGTAAATACTTACAAAAGAATCAACAACTTGATTGTCACTACCAGATATCGGAATGTCATGGATATGAATGCGGGCCTTGGAGGATTTGCAGCAGCCCTTGAATCACGAAAATCTTGGGTTATGAATGTGGTGCCTACAATTGCAAAGAACACTTTAGGTGTTATTTATGAGAGAGGTCTCGTTGGCATTTATCATGACTGGTATGCCCCTCTAACTCTCTCTCACACACACACAAATTTGCCTTGTTGGAAGTGTATCAGTTTCCTCCGGGGCTTGTTAACCTTTACGTTTTTGAGATGAGATGAAGACCAAACGAACGGCAAGATTCCCACGGCGCCAGCCCAAATGGATATCGACGGCCCCAAGCTGGTTCGAAGCGGACGATCGTTCTGTGGAAACGAAACAGTGGGGAGAGTTAGCATCCAAAGAGAGGGGTAAAAAGGGAACATAAGGAAAATTTTAGTAAAGGGCAAAATCGACAATTTACTATTCCTAAGGAACAGATGACAAAGACCAGGAGCCTATCCACCTAATCCTCCCTCTTCAGACATTACAGATTGACAGGCGGTCCTCCGACCTAACCTCGTATCCAACAATGCTATGTGTGGACTAAACTACCCTTCCATCTATCCAACAATGCCATGACAGTGGACCCTCCTGATAAACAAAGGATGACATGCCACCACCAACCAAAGACCAAACTGTATGTCATATGATATTCGCCATCTCCAATGCAAAAGTCTTCCCACCCACTCTCATCCAGGAAAAGCCAAACAAACAACAGCCAACAATGAATGGGAATTGAATTGCTTTGGTTCTATCATCTATACAACAAAGGAAACCACCAAAGGCCAGAGAAGGAAACTAAGAGCATAGATATATACCACAATTGTAACAACATATACACACATGGCTTCCCGGTCCCAATCCAAGCCATCATCAGCATCAGCACCACCACCACCATCACCGCGGTCAAAGACGGAGGCTTTGGATGTTTCCCTTCATGAAATTGGGTTCGAGATTGAAGAGGTAACCCCAAAAAAGGTCTCCGGTCACCTCCATGTCACCCAAAGGTGCTGTCAGGTCATCATCTTCTTTCTTTCTATCTATCTTTCTTTGTTTGTTCATATAATGTATCTTTTTCCTGCTGAAAGTCTAAAAGAAGATGTTAATGAAATAAATAAGTAACATGACTAACTCTTCTTTGCTGCTGAGACCAGCCTTTCAAGGTGTTGCATGGAGGGGTATCAGCTCTCATAGCTGAGTCTCTGGCTAGCATAGGAGCCCACCTGGCCTCTGGTTTTCAAAGGGTGGCTGGGATTCACCTCAGCATCAACCATTTGAAGCGTGCTGAGCTTGGTGACCATATCTTTGCTGAAGCCACGCCTGTCAATCTTGGCAAAACCATTCAGGTTCCTCTGCTCTTAACCGTTGCATTCCTATCCACCTTGTCTTCTTAATTATAATCCATATCCCAGGCTCCTAGTCCTCTCCAGTCTTCATCATGATGAGGACATCTTTGTCAACCATTAGGGTTTACAAACGAAAGAGATGGAAGAGGGAATTTATAATTAGTTTCCTAATTTATTTGTTAGTTCCTAGTTCTCTAAGTTTTCCAGATTCATTAGGATTTTTAGTTTTTCCAGATTTCGGTAGGATTTCTAAGTTTGCTATTTTATTTGGATTAGGATTTCTTTCCTAAAATAAGTTTACTATGATAAATACCCCTTCTATGTAATTCATTATGGGAGTTGAGATTATTGAGTAAAGTTTATTTTCCAGAGATTGAAGATTACTTGGTGTGAAACCAAACCCCTGGAGAGATTCCAGATCTATCCCTTTTGTTCTATTTTTTGTTTTCCATTGTTTTCGCTTCCGCTAAACTATCACTTCATCATCAAGTATCACTTCCAATTAACTGTAATTACAACTGCTAATACAACAATAGTTGTAGTGTAGGTGTCCAAGAAACAAATGACATTTAGAAATTTTATACGGTTTTATCTTCTCTACAACATTATCCACATCATAAATTTTCCATCTCATTCTTTCCATCACTCCATTTACAGACAATTTCCCACTGGAAATATAATAATCATGTTGGCACCATCCAGACTATCCTACCACCATTTCATACTAGGGAAATATGAATGCCAATACCTAATTATCCAAAGCAGGAGGCAACTAGGGTGCCATCCTGCCCCCCTTCTCATTTCTTTTTTTTTGGTTTTTTTTTATTAATCTTTCATCAATTTATCATTTCATTTACTTAATATATTCAATAAACAGATTATATCATTCAAAGTTGTTTTCATTTGGCAATTTTGGGCAGGTTTGGGAGGTGAGACTGTGGAAGATTAATCCTTCAAACTCAGACATCAAATCCTTAGTATCATCATCAAGAGTTACTCTTTTATGCAACATGCCTGTGCCAGAGCATGCAAAAGATGCCGGTGATGCTATAAAGAAGTATGCCAAATTATAAATTCTGTTGTACCCTATTCATGTTCAACTCTTTGTTATTGAACCAATGGAGAAATTAAAGACACTTTGATTTTAGCATTATAATTAGCAATGGTGCCCGCACGATGCTGTGGGTTTTGAAATTGTAAGGAAATGTGTATAAAGTAGTGAAAATGTGCAAGGAAGATGATACCATTTATATAAGGCTTAAATGCTACAGTGCCTCCTGGAACATTGGTCAATTCTCACTTTACCCCCTCAAAGTTAAAGTGACCTACTTTGCCCCCTTAACCAATGTTTCGTGTTTCACTTAACCACTTTCCGTCTACGCCATTCCAAATTCTGTTAAACCAATGACGTGGCAGGGGTAGTTTGGTCCATTCAACTGAGCTGGGATTTTTCCCACCAATCTGAGGGTGTAACGTGTACATGTGGAGCCCACCTCTAACATCTGATATAGCTCCAACTTTCTAATTGATCTCAGTTGGCTACGGACCAAAAAACCCCAAATTGGCTTCCTCTAAAACCTTAGAAATCAGAGGTTGGGTTCCACGAAAATTGAAGATGAAGACTGAAATAGTTGACAGAGGGGAAGAGTTGGATGTGGCAGCACCACGTTTCTTTTGTGGGAAGATAGCTCGCTTACAAACTTCATGGACTGAGGCAAACCCACTTCGAAGATTCCATGTTTGTCCAAACTCATTAGGGGTAAGTTATGTTGTTGAAAGTTTGTGAATCCGGTTAAATTTTTTTATTAATTGGTATTAATGGTTGATGCAGAGGAGGAAAAAAGGATGTGGGTTTTTGTTTGGGTGGATGTTGAATTTCCACCTAGAGAGAAGGCTTTGGTGAGTTGGGTACTTAGAAGATTGAAGGAACTTGAAAAGGACGTTGGGCATCGTCAAGCAAGAGAAAGAAAGTTAATGGGTTGGCTTATTCTTTCATGGGGTTTAGTAATGGTGGTTTTGTTTTGGCAATGTCTGTAACAACTTGGCACAAAATGTGGCCATTGCAATGGAGGAATTAGGCAGATTGTACAAGTCTATATTTTGCAACTGTATGTAAAATATCATGTCTTGGTAGCTATGTAATGATGGAGGAACATGGTTTCCATTTGCAACTGGATGTAACAATGTATTGGTACTTATGTAATGAATGTGGTTGTTGAACACAATGTGGGAGTTACTTATTGGATTTTGACCTCATAAGTAATAGTATGAAAAGCATTACCAAATTAACAGTACCACGAACACTTGCAACAGTTTATAACAGACAATCATGGGTTTTATAACACTGATCAAATCCTCACAGTTTATAACCAGTTTATAACATTACTAATAAAGTTCTTAATAGTTGGACTTGCAAAATAATAGTTTAATCAAAAGCCCATTTCAAAGGGTTGTCCTTAACAGTTGTACATGCAAAACAAAAGTGGAATGAAAAGGTCTTCATAAGAGACATTTTAACAAAACACAAAACACTTCCACATGATCAGAATCTCCAAGGCTGATAACCATCCAACAAATCCTTCCGATTGGTAAATTTCTTCCTCTTGGCAAGAGATTTGAACATCTTTTTGCTTGGACCATTGACAAAAGGGTGTGATAAGCTTGCACTTGGTTGAGATCCTTGCACAGATTGAGAAGTTTGGGTAGGTTGAGAACTTTGGCTATGTTGAGAACTTTGGCGAGTTTGAGAAACTGGACAAGCTTGCACAGATTCAGTTCCTTGCACAGATTGAGAGCCTTGTAGAGTTTGAGAACCATCCTTCTTTTTGGGGAATTTAATCCTCTTTGCAGAAGATTTAAACCTTTTTTTTTTTGGAGTGTCTGAAGCTTGGCCAGTTTGAGATGCTTGGGCAGGTACTGAAGGTGGGGCAATTTGAGATGCTAGGGCTGGGGCTGGGGCAGTTTGGGAAGCTTGGCCTGTTTTAGAACCATGTGGAGTTTGAGAACACTGGCCAGTTTCCAACCTTCTTCTCACCTACAAATTGAAAAGGATTCCAATTTACATCAACTACATCTCATACTTCATCCTCTTAATATCAATAAAAATAAAGGAGGCTTATAGGTTACTTGGCTGTTGATTGTCTTGTAACCCTTTTGGTTGATGTCGTATCTTGGGCAGATTTCTGAACCTTTCGTTTACATGGGACCTAACATAAGAAGAGAATCACTTAAAAATAAATAAATAATAAACATCCAAAACAAAAATGCATTGCCAATGTCTTTTTGGAAGAGACAAACCTGACTGCTACTGCCTTCTTTTGCCTTAGGGCAGCTCCTCCTATTATGGCCTCATTGTCTACAAAGTGAACACTTGGTTTCTAAGTTATACCTCTGCAACTTGGTGGCTGTAGGATTATATTTTCTTGGTTGTTCACCTGCCGACCTCATCCTCTTCTTTCTTGGTCTCCCAGGTTGTTTGTGATAAAGTGGTGGCATCAAAGGAGGCCTATGACACTTAGGCCACAAGTCTTCACTTGTTATTGGATGAACCATTGGACTATAAGCTCTCATAAAGGCCTCTTTCTTGTAACAAGCATCAACATAAGCAATATGATCCCCATTTAATTGGCCAATTGCAGCACAAGCATGCTTGCATGGGATCCCAGTAATATCCCATCTCTTACATGAACAACAATGCCTTGCCAAATCAACCAGCACCTGACTTCCATCATGGTTTTTGACCTCATATAAACTCTCCCCAGCAAGCTTTGGAATGCACCAAGCTGATTCTTTCTTTGTTTTCTCCAAAATCCCAAAAATCCTTGGACCAATGGCATGTTTCCATTTCTCACAAGATGCTCTTCTAGTTGCCATCAACAACATAATATAGTATCTAATTCTCTCTAGCATAGTTAAAATAGGTTTGTCTCGTACTTCTACAATGGCACCGTTAAAAGCCTCACACATATTATTCAAAAGGATGTCACACTTGGAATGAGTTTTAAAGTGAGCTCTACACAATTGTGATGGATCTAAGGCCGCCACCCAATCAAATGCAGCTTGGCTCAGCTGTCTCATATTTTTCATCTCAGCATCCCACCATGGGATGGTTGTGCTCCTTGCGATTTTCTCCATTTGCAATTTCAACACCAATCCTCTGTGACCAGCAAACAAAAAATTTGCTTCTAAGTGTTTGAGGCAGTGTCTGTGCTCGGCGTTTGAAAAATGATCATGTACTGCATCAATCAAGCCTTTTTGCTTGTCTGTGATAAAGACATATCCGCTACTGTTTTCGATTCCAAGGTCCTCTGCCAATATTTGACAAAACCATGACCATGTTTCATAATTCTCCACCTCAGCCACTGCATACGCAATAGGATACATGCCATTGTTAGGATTCACACCAACATCAGATAACAATTGTCCAGGGTGATGACCCTTTATATGACAAGCATCAAATCATATAACTGGCCTACATTCCTGCAAAAACCCTTGTTTAACTGCAGCCAAGCAAATGTAAATCCTCTGAAACCTTGGCCTTTCACCCTCCAACTCACATTTCATAATGACTGTGCTACCCACATTTGTCCTTTTTAGTTCAGCAGCATAATCCCATAATAATTCATATTGTTTTTCATAAGTCCCCTCAGATATGGATGTTGCCTTCTACCTTGCCCTATATATTTTGGATTTAGAAGCTATCACAGAAAAATCTTCTCGTACCTATTGCTTAAAGGTTCCCATATCCCAATTATGCTTTCTAGACAGTTAAGTAGCATATCTATGAGCTAACCATGTTGAGTTAGCATGAAAGTTGTGATCAACTGTCCCACAATCATGCTCATCAACCAATTTCTTCACTTGAACCCATTCACTACCATTAACTTATGAAGCAAAACAAACCCATTTACAATTTCCTGCACACACTGCCCTCACCCTATCACGATCATTGCATTTGAATTTAATCATCCTCATGTTCACAATTGAATAGTTCCTAATTGCTTTCCTAAATAAGTTAATGGTTGCAAACCTTAAACCCAGCTTAAACACAGGGTTGTGCATGTCTGTTTCAGGCCCAAATTCTTGAAATTTAGGCAATTACTTCTTCCTTTTCTTCTGGTTCCCATCATCCTCATCATCTGAGCTATTATCCAAGCTCTCAACATCACTTTTAGCTACATCAGTTGACTCCCGATCTTCATATACAGGGGCATTTGGGTCTTCAACTACTTCTGGCTGGTCTACATAATTTTCAAATGCTTTATCGTCCTTTCTCAACAACTCACATTCATTTTCACTCTGCTCATAAGCACTATTAACAAAATCAGGGTCCTCTTCCTTGTCTTCTTCTTCACTGTCTTCCACATCAGTGTCACCTATATGAGCCTTACTACCCTTATTGTTCAGAGGCCCATCATCATAACTTGAAACCCAGTCTTCAACTCTGCAAGCAGACCCATGATGCTCAGTAAAAGGCCGGCCCTCTTTTTCATTATTCAGTGGCCCACTGCCTTCAGTAGAAGCCCTATTTTCATCACTAACAGGCCCAATATTCTCACTATCCTTATTCAATGCCATAGCTACCTCTTCACAATCCTCATTCACTGCAACACCTTTCTCTTCAATGTGTTGTACATAAATCAGCACTACTCTCTTATAAGAAAGTGGTGCCTTATCACACAAACTTAACAGATCAGCATCCCTGTCTATATCCAGTAACTCCTCATTTACTACTCTTTTAAGAGATACTTTCCCCATGTGCCCAAGCAGTTTCACTTGCTCCCACATCTCTAACATATTTATATATACAGTACACCAATCCAAATATCCTACAGACCCACTAGTATAACACCACTTATTCTGTTTGTTTTTCACAATTTTGCCACCATGATGCACTTCAAAAGTGACCAATTCTTTGTCCTCTACACAGAAACAAAAAGGGTTTGTTTTTAACAAAAGCTAAATAGTATTCTAAGACACTTATTAAAAGCAAGACAACAACCATGGTTCGATTAACATATTCAAACCCAACTAGAAGAAAACAAAAACGAGACCACATCAGGAAAGGTATACTGCTTTACAACCCCCTCTGCCGACAACACATAACACAAAAAGACCTAAACCCTATCAATTTCTACACAATGCGCATCATTATCATGTCAAGATTCTTTTCCGCGTCAAAGGACAAGATTCCTTTTCAGAAAACAGGTCCCTTTTCAGAAGAATCACTTACCGTACACAGGTTGCCCTGCTCTTGCTTCTCGCCAAACGGGCATCGTCGTCGAGTCGAGTCGCGTCGCTTCTTCTTGCCTTCAAGTTGTCAAAACCAACTGAGAGCGCTCTCCCTCACTCGATCCTTATTCTCAAACCCTAGCTCTATAATCCCCAAATCTCAATTTTCCCTCCCAATCTGATTTTCTGTTTTCATTTTTGAGTTCTTTTTTTTTATTGTCGTGGCTGTTTTGTTAAATGGGTCCCCAAATTCCACATCAGCAGGCAATCAATCCGTTGGAGCTATATCAGATGTTAGAGGTGGGCTCCACATGTACACGTCACACCCTCAGATTGGTGGGAAAAATCCCAGCTCAGTTGAATGGACCAAACTACCCCTGCCACGTCATTGGTTTAACGGAATTTGGAATGGCGTAGACGGAAAGTGGTTAAGTGAAACACGAAACATTGGTCAAGAGGGCAAAGTGGGTCACTTTAACTTTGAAGGGGTAAAGTGAGAATTGACCAATGTTCCAGGGGGCACTGTAGCACTTAAGCCTTTATATAACCATGGAGATCTAAATAGTAGGATCATGCTTAGTTTAGCAAGCTTAAATTACAAAAAATAAACTAACATGTTTTATGTGCTGCTTGTTGTTTGAAAATATTGGGCATATTTTAATAAATTAAGCAGCTATAAAAACATCAAAATATGAGTAGTTTTCAGCTGTTCATTGTTCAAAAGAGTTTGAACATGTGTTTATATATATGGTATTGGGTGGTGGAAAGGGATTCCTCGACTTTGATGTCTGTTGGAAAGGGATCTAGGAGTTATCGGCTCTGCTGTACAAGTGACTTAAATTCTTTCTCCTTCTCTGTAGAGGTTTTGACTCTGTTGGCATAAATTTGGAAAATGACAGGTGTTAGTGTATATAAATGGAAAAATTTGGGGGAGGGCAATAACTATCATGACATAATTAAGTTAAAAAATTGAACATGCCAAACAACACTCTAGATACATCAAACATACTATTAATCCGATGGACAAAAGTATGAACTCAATCTATTGAACCAATCGAAAACAAATGCAGAACAATTGCGACAATTATTAAATAGGTATAAGAGAATTAAGCCAAAAGCCAAAACACTTGAGCTCTGATGTTCATTTTGTTGCCATAAATTTGGTAAATGATAGGTGTTTGTGTAAACAAATGAGAAAATTTTAGTAAAGACACTGTCTATTGTCACAGAATTAAGGCTAATATAAACTGCACAAATCAAAATTTAAATAACCTATTGTTGAACCAAAAAAATTCACCCAAAAAAAAAATCGAACATGGGTTTGATCAAGTGGGAGGAAGAGTCCAATTTGAACAAGGATTGTTCCATCTCAAAACTCTTTCTGGCAATCACTTTATAAAAGGCAGGAGGGTTGCAGAGAAAAAGAGGAGGGCAACCGGCAGGCTGTGGAGAGATACCAAAAAAAAGAAAGGCCACAAGGCTTGGGGAGCCGCAGGAACAAAGAGGAAGAGCAAGCACATAAGAGGATTCCTGGCTATGGTGACTTCTATCATCATAAAAAAGAGAGTTAGGAATCTCTCTATGGCAAGGCTCTGTTCAAAGACTTCCAAGGAAGCACTCAACATCCAGTACAATCAACCCATGGGAATTCTTGGCTATGATGATTGAAATCATCACAAATTAAGTCAAGAATCTACTCTAAGGCGTATCTCCTCTCAAATACCTTCATGACATCCAGCTATGGATTGACAGCCAAGATGATTTCAATCATTTATGAGATCAAGTCCTGATCTACTCCGAGGTGCAGCTCCTCTCAGACGCTTTCAGGATGTGCTCAACATCCAATTCACAAGCACTCTGTAAGGATTGCTTATCATGATGGGCTAACCATCACAAAACCAGAGGTGGTTTGTGGTGCCATTAACAGACGTGGAGAGACTCCCGGAATTTTCTGGGCTTCTCTTACTACAGCCAAATCAATGAAACTGGCAGTTTCAATTCAAGAAAGTGAGCCACTTCGGTTCAACACCTTTATTTTTTGTGCATCGTCAACAAAGTTCCTCCCTGGAAGTCTCTTAGCTTGGATCCAGTTTGGGTACAAACTTGGGTACAAAACCCACAAACAAAACCATGGAGGGGTTTAATCTCACAGCAAATAAAAATCAGCCCACGTCTTGCTTGAAGTCCTCATCTCGTGCTTGTCTGTATGCCAACAAAACGGAAAAATGGGCAGCAGAGAAGAGAAGGAAAGGAGGCCGCAAAAAGGAAAAAAAGTCAAGAACAGCAAAAAAATAAAAATAAAGGAAAGAAAAAGTGGCTGTACGCCACTTTTTTTGTTTGGGTTGCTGGTTTGAAAGAAGAGATACACCAGTCAAAAGCAAATATGAGTTAAAAGTGGTTTGCTTCAGCCATAAAAAAAGGGGAAAAGCAGCCATGTTTCTTTTTTAAACTGAAGGAAAGCTTCAGCAACAGACAAAAAAAAATATAGCCATTACGAAGAAAAAAGAAAAGTCAGCAAAAGATAAAAGAAGAGGAGGCACATCTCTTTGGGGTCTAATCCTATTCAGAAAAGGGCCTGTTCTTCTTGTGCCTCTTGTCTTCAAGCCCGACAAAGAACAATATGGCCTATCCGTACTTCATTGGGAGAAGGATTTTTGTCCTTGGGTGTCTTGATGAATTTGAAAGACATCTATTTCTAGCACCAAGCCGTGAAGGAACCAGCTGGAGAAGGGAAAGGCATTAATCGAAAATTAACTGGCGCAGTGTACACCTCTTTCAAGGCCCGGCGGTCTCAAGCCAATATTCCAGGACTCGACAGTCTCAAATACAACGGGCTCGTCTCAGGCCCAACGATTTTGTCCATTAAAAATCCAATTGGTAAATAATTTGTGCAAAGTCCTGAATTCTCAAATTATGGATCAATGGGCTAAAATAAGAAAAGTCTCATTAATTCCCACTGAAGACCCAAGTGGTACAAAACCACATCAAAGGACCAAGTGGTACAAAACCACGCAAATTAAATCAAATGTCTAGAACTACGTCGGTTTGATCCTGTCAAGGGTACGTAGGCAATCTAACATCCCAATAGACGCAACCGCAACCAAATTTAAATCTCTGGTTTATCTTAACCAAATTTTGCCAAAACACTTTCCCAAGTGCAATTGTCAATTTTTAGGGAAAATTAATGGGATAATTAAAATTACTTATTATTTTTCTTAGACATTGACAACAAGAAAAGTAGTACAATACCATCCAATTTTTCACAGGTCATCTACCCATGCAAATTTCATTGAGATTAAATTCAAATATCTCAAATAGAAATTCTCAATTAGTGGGTTACATTTACCCATTAATTTCCAATCTCTCCCATAGGTCATCTATCTATGGAAATATCCAAATTGTCCCAAAGACACAAATTCTCAATTAGTGGGCCACACTTAACTATTAATTTTTAAAATTTGGAACTATGCCGGTTTGATCCCATCAAGGGTATGTAGGCAGTCTAGCATCCTAATAAACACAACCGCAACCAAATTCTCATCAATCAAATCTCCACACAAATCATTTGTGAACTACGTTGGTTTGATCCCTTTGAAAGGGTACGTAGGCAATCTAGAGATTCAATCTAGGTTCAACCATCCTAAATACAATTCCATATCGAATCTCTGGTTTATTTAGCTAAATTCACTCAAACACTCATCAATCAAACTCATTCACATTCCTCTCTTTGCAATGAGTCATCTATTCATTGCAAATCTTTGAATTACGAGTGGCTTGATTCCTGCAAGGGATACGTAGACACCCTAAGGTTGGACTTGGGAGCAACCGCAAAACCAAACACACACGCTCTGTTTCTTTATGATGGAATCAAAGGGTTTTCCCTTGTAGTAAGGGATTGTAATTAAGAGACTTGCGTCTCGAATAGGTCGAACCTAAAATAATAATATCTCATTAATTAATTAGTGGTGATGAAATTATGTTGAGAGGTTCACATTTTCCTTCAACACCTATGAACACCTAATGACCTATAAATAGAAATAAGATAACCTAATGACCTAATGAGCAAGTTTGTTATAGAATCAAGATAATCAAACAGAGAAGTAAGCTATAGAAGCAGTAATAATCTATAAATAGCTATGGGTTATAGAAGTAGAATAAAGCAGAAATAACATGTTATAGGTTATAGTTTTGTTCATTACATCTAAAACATCTAATAAGGATTGTGAATCTTACAATGCACCTAGTTATCAGCTTCACTCAAGCAACTTTGAGTGCCAATTCAAATCCACCATGAACCAATCCATAAGCTCAAACATAGAACTCAATCATATGATAAACCATCACACAAAAGGCTTAATTTTGGTCTAAAAGAGCAATTCAAGGATATGGTTCTTACTTGAAATGCTTTGGTGAGGTTGTAAATCACCTTTGTCCTCATGGTTAAACCTTTCCACAGCCAAAAAAAGAAGAAGAGAGAATGAAAGGAAGTTTTCATTGTAATTCCAAGCACATGCAGGGAAGAACAAAGGCACCAAATTTTCAATCCAGGATAATTATAGAACAAAGACTCAAACTGTTGCCTTTATGTCCTTGAATTTGCATAGAATTGCAAGTGCTTTCAATACAAAGTACTAATCTTATTAATTGGTTGACTTCAAACGGTTTTATAAGCATAAATAGTGAACTCTTACTCACAAAACAACCATCAAATGTTTAAAAAGATGAAATGTTCTGTTTTTTTGGGCATTTTCTTAGCAAACAAATAGAGGGTAAGTAGATTTTTACATCTTTTATGCAGTGTTAAATTAGTTTTTTTTTTGGTTTGAATGATCTTATATTGAAACAACCATCTTTACCTTCTAGCTGAGAGACTGATCAATTAGTTCAGAATATCAGCTCTAAATCATATTTTGTTTAGATGCAAACAGATATTAAGCTCCTAGGGTTCATTATTCACATGCTCAAATGGAGAGAGACAGAGAGATCTTGCCTGCTTAATAAGAATAGGTAATAGAAAGAAGGAAAACTAAATTGTATATCTTGAAATTCTTAACTTTGAGGCTGGTAAAAACCACAAATGTAGGTGGCACAACTGCTGTAAATTGTAACAACTTTGAGGCTTAGTATATATAATATAATTTGGGGGGTCTTTTTCGTTTCTGTTTCGGTGAGTATCTGTGGTTGAGCCATGCTGCTTCTCATGTCTTTGTTTGTCACTTTCATCCTTTATTTTTCATTAATTAATTCACTTGACGTTTATAGGCACCCACCTTGAACAACAGAAGCCCTTTTTTTCTAATAATTATGGAGGGCAGATGATTGTGTTGGCGGAACAATATGAAATATGAATTTAAAGATAATAATAATTCTCAACAAAATTGTAATAATCAAATGCAATAACAAATTTACGTGAAATTAATGTAAATCAACAAACACAAGTAGAAATACTGACAACTTTAGCGATTGAGGCTTGCAAGAATTGCAATGTCCTAAAGACAGATTTTGCCATTGCCCTTGTGCTCGTAGTTCTATAGGCGTCCATCTCCCAGGATTCAACAATCGATAATCCTAAATTGAAGCACTTCAATTTAAGACTCTGGCGAACTAATTATATATTTGTACTCTCAAGACAGACGTAAGAAGTTTTTAATAAAGAGATAAAATAAAGTATTGGGAAATACTCTATTTTTCACGAAAGAACTCTATCCATCTTGTTGGAGATTTTTAGTTTGATGAAGAGTGCTTGATTTATATAAGACTCAATCCACCCTTTGATAAAACAACGTATCTATGAATTAGTGTAAGTTCAAGAGATACAACCTTTGCATCATTATGCTTTGAAAAGCAATAAGCACAAATCTAAGGAAGCCGACCAGTTAGAGAAACTGGTCTAAGACAAACTTATTTTTCATTCACCATAGAAATTAAATATTATAAATAATATAAAATTTCCAACAGATCCAAAAGCCAACGTTCTAATAATTATTATTCAGCAGAAAAAAGAAAAAAAAATGTAGTATGGGACTCAATGCCTATCACCATGACTCAAACGGCTTGATCTTGGATTCTTGGTCCTACCTTATTATGGCATGTGAGATTTTACTTTGCTTGAGGTGAAGTCTCCCTTTTTGTTTTCTTTTATCTGAAATTTATTGTAATGGGAAGCTGATTTTATGGTAACAAAAGTGCTTGTATATTTTTTATCCATATTTTGTTAGGATTACGAAGAAATGTTACAGTCTAATCTAATGACTAGTTTTTATATGGTGATATTTCTCTTTCTAATTTAAAACTATATTCTAAATTCAAATCTTCCGTATCAACAAAAATGATTTTACAGCCCTAGAAGCCCGAATTATAAACATCAAACTGAAGGTTAGCAATGAGTAATTGCCAACTAGTCTTTGATTTAGTGATAGTTGTTCCCACTTAATTGGAAAGTAAGTCGCAGGTTCTATTCGCAATAATACAATAACAATATATATATTTGCGGTGAGTTCAATACTTAGCTAGTCACTTTGTGGTAGTGTAGCACAATCTCTTTTTGTTGTTGGGTGCGTTATTCGTCAAGCAGAAAATGTTCATTGGAAGACTATAACTAACCCTTCATCGAACCTAACGATTTGATTAGAATTTTTTATTCGGTTCCCAATTCAATACGGTCTATCTACACTATTTTCTTTCATTAATTTTGATCTTAAGTTTATTAATGTTTGACTCACTAGCTTGATTAAGTCCTTAAAGTCTTCAAGACATTGGCAAGATTCCTTTAAAAAGTTGTACTTTATATATAAAATATATATTATAAACAATTGCTAGGCTTTCTTGCATATCTGTATGACAATCCCACATGCATGCCGAACACTCTGAGTAGAATAATATATGCACTTTATTCACTTTTGTTCTGAAAAACATATTTGATATGTTCACCCAAATTTAAATGAGCTTAGAAAACTAAGGAATTTGTAATCACTTTGTGATTAAGTATTTACATGTTGGATTCCCCACCCTCGGTATAAATTTAAGGACCATTGCGGTTAAAAACTCATTTTAATATTTTTATATTGAATTCTATGGTATGTATGTTAGGAAAAAGAATAAACAAACAATGGTAACGCTTCTTCTTTCTGGTGGATAGGACAAATTAAAATTAGGATTTCAACACAAAAAATGCAGTTCAATTATCTGTTGCTTGTTAATTAATTCCATTAAAAAAAAAAAAGAGGTTGAAAATTGAAGGACATTTTAGAATAACAAGTAATAATCTGTTGAATTAAATTAGTCTGAATAGTAAGGGCTATCAAATAAATAGATGATCACATTATTTTCGTATAAAAACATTGAAATAATAATAATGATAATTAGTTGATTAATCGAGTTTCAATTTAACTTATTGTTTGCATTTTCGATTTAACTAATTGTTTCCACCGATTGTCTGCAGTAGTGCTAAGTTAGGTAGTGATGTCAAAACATATATTCAATGATTTTATATTTTTAAAGAAACAAAATATGATTTTAATGTATATTTTTAGAGAATGTGGAGAGGTCACATCATAAAATTGGGAATACATCTGATTGATTTTTCTTCGACTTATTTTTCACATGTAATATGTAAGAGAAAAACATTTAAGTAGTAACGGTGTTCATGTTATTTTTCAATGTTTCAGTCAAAATACTATGAGCTTGAATGTAGATGTAAATATTTTTAGCCACTTAGTGAGAGCAGAAACCACCCTTGGACTAGAGTGGGCTTCAGCCCAATCCATATAATTAGATAAATAAGAATTTATGGTGTGTTTACTAATTAGGAATTAGAAATCTCATTAGTAATTAAATTCCACCTATAGAGGATTCTTGCGTTTACTTTACATCAAGGAATTGAAAAGTAAGTGGGGCCCACACAAATTAGGAATTGAATTCCTGATTTTGGAAGAATTCAATTCTTTGGTGGGATGCGGTATTCTAATTCATAAAGAATTAACCCATTAAGAATTCATCTTTTTTACTCATTATATCCTCACACAATTTTCAAAATTCCAAATATGCCAACTACTTTAACCCAACAACGAGGACATTTTAGTAATTAGCACAAGTCCTACCCCAATTCCATATGGTTTAGTAAACAACTTCAATAGGAATTCAAAATCTAATTCTCCTCAATTCAACACCTCCTCAATTCAATTCATCCTTAATTCAATTCCTCCTAATCCAATTATGGATTAGTAAACATTAGTGTTACTTTTAAAAAATTTAGTAAAATTAGCTCACCTCATTCCAACCCTTGCATCTACTTAAACCGAAAAAAAACACATTTATAGCTCATCCGTATGAGAGTTTTTCGTTCCACCCTGACTACAAGTAGCATGGTAATATATATAGATACCTCGGAAGGGCTACAACTCATTGCATCCTCAAGAGGGTAGCGCATAATTGATCTGTCGGCGGATAACTCAAGTTCAACCAAGTGAGTTTCCAAAGCAGAGTTGAAGACCAAAGTCATCAAATTTCTACATTGCCTCCACCACCTCTTACTCTCTTCCTATATACTCTCTCTCTCTGCTCTACATAAATTCTCACTCACTCACTCACTCACTCACTGTGATTTCCCACACTCTCTCTCTCTCTCTCTCTCTCTCTCTCTCTCTGCTTCGCAGATTCTCTCACTAGTCACTAGCACTGTGGGGGGAGTGGAGGGAAAGAGAACTTCAAATACCATATACCCACTGGAGGGCTCATCTCTCTAAAAGCTTTCACACCATTCTGTCCCATTTTCAGGTTAGCTATTTGATCCCGGTTTTCACCTCTTACTATTTTCTCTTTATGCGCTTCTTGGCTTCATTTTAATGTCATTTTTTGGTTTTTTGTTTTCTTCCCACTGTATGATAGCACAAGATCTGTGCTTGCACTTGTTTTTTCCTTTTATGGGCTGTGTGGAAAAAGAGTGTGATCTTGTTTCTGTTTTTGGCTTAAAAGGTTTAAGATTTAGTTATAAATTTCATTGTTTGTACATCTTGGCTTCAGATCAAGGGATTGACCATTTTAGGATCCAAGAGGGCAGCTTGATTTAAGGCAATGGATGATTGATAACTTTCTATTTTGGACTGGAGGTGGTAATTCTTGATCCCCAACTGAGAAAGAAAATGAAAAGAGCTACAGATTAGTAAAATTGTAACGTTTGCCTACTGGTGATGTTAATCCTTAATTTAATCCAATCCCATATTTTGGAATAGCAATGACAATGGATATACCAGAAAGTCGCTAAGTTTAATTTAATCCACTCCTTCCTTAGTTCATTTAATCCTGCTGTGATTGCAAACTCACTCTCTCTTCAACAAATCTAGTTGCTGCTTACTTCTTAAAGTCCTTAACCATAAATGTATGCGTAGTTCATAGCCTCTAGAAACTTACCGTATCCAGAATCCGTCATGTTTCTCATGTCTCAATCTTGAAACGGTGATGCCATCTGGATTTATTTTATTATCTTCCTGGAAATTTTGTGTCAATTAGTTACTTCTCGGTACTGATCTGATGATATTTTCCCTCTGTTTGGATGAAGGAATTGAAAATGATGGAATTTAGATTTCTATAATTTTAATTTCTGGCAATTGAAGATTTCAATGTTTGGATTTATGTATTTCAAATTTTGTAAATGACACTATGGAAATTGTGAAATGACACCTATTTTGGTGGAAATTAAACCTGGGAATTTGATGCCTCAATTTCCATGATTTTTTCCGCACATCATTTAATAAATTCTGCATTTAAGTTACCAAACAAGGGAATTGCCAATTTCTCCTTTTAAATTCCCGACTTTTAGCTAAATTCCAAGTTATTTTTCCTCATCCAAACGAAGGGCGAATTTGTATTTTCAACATTGGTTGAAAGTAGAATGAGTGCAAAATCCTTTGTAGGTAGGTTATTTACCAAAAGTCGAGCTGATTAAAAGTCTGATGTATATCAGACTGCAAATTTGGCTAGGAGAAATTAACCACACTTTGGAACAATTAATCAAGTTATTGAGATATGTTATTTATTTATAACAGACTGCAACGTGCTAATGATTTTTTTTTCTTTAAGCATACTTATTCTGTTAGTTCTCAACTATTGACCATTTACTTCAAATAATCGACTCTAAGTTTTCTATTATTAGTGCAGGGTTGAGGAAGTTAATTGCAACAATATCATGAAATCTAAGCATAATTCTTCAGGAAACAGAACAAGAAGCACGATATCTATATTCGTTGTTATTGCTCTGTGTTGTCTCTTCTACCTTCTTGGAGCGTGGCAAAAGAGTGGTTTTGGAAAAGGAGATAGCATAGCATTTCCAGTCACCAAGCAGACAGATTGCAGCAATGTCTTTACTGATTTGAACTTTGAAACACATCACAACATTGAGGAGATAGTTGAACCCTCTGAACCTAAAGCCAAAGAGTTCAAGCCTTGTGATGTTAAGTATGCTGATTATACTCCTTGTCAAGAGCAAGACCGAGCAATGAAATTCCCGAGGGAAAATATGATATACAGGGAAAGGCATTGTCCACCAGAAGAGGAAAAATTGCATTGTCTTATTCCAGCACGGAAAGGATATATGACTCCTTTCCCCTGGCCTAAAGGCCGTGACTATGTCCACTATGCCAATGTCCCTTATAAAAGCCTGACAGTTGAGAAAGCTGTTCAGAACTGGGTGCAGTTTCAGGGAAATGTTTTCAAATTTCCAGGTGGAGGAACAATGTTCCCCCAAGGCGCTGGTGCATATATTGACGAACTTGCATCTGTTATTCCGATTTCAGATGGCTCTGTCAGGACAGCGTTGGATACTGGTTGTGGTGTATGTTGGTTTTCTTAACTACGCTTGTGCTTTTATTTGTGCATTTGCATGTGTACATTCATTGCTTCACATTGCCATTCTGTCATCTACATTTAATTTGAGCGACTTAACTTCCTTTAGTCAATCCAAGACTATGAGTACAACAATGGCTTTTCAGTCTCCAGAGAATGTTATGTAGATTTTCTTGTGCGTATAGTGAATGCAAATGCACTTTCAATGATACTGTGTTATATATATGTAGCTAAATCATGTATGTATGTGAGCAGTGAGCTATCCTAGTATACATGTTCACACACAGTTCTTTTGTTCATATGTGGTTCTTTACTAATGAGACCAACCATGATACAGGTTGCAAGTTGGGGTGCATACTTGCTAAAGAGAAATGTATTAGCCATGTCCTTTGCACCACGGGATAATCATGAAGCACAAGTGCAGTTTGCATTGGAGCGAGGTGTACCTGCTGTTATCGGTGTGCTTGGATCAATTCGTCTTCCATACCCATCTAGGGCCTTTGATATGGCTCAGTGCTCTCGGTGTTTAATTCCATGGACTGCAAATGGTAAGATCTCGATGTAATGAGCATTAAGCTTGAGTAATCACATTTGATTTCCTTAGTTTCTTTATTTTATATATATATATATATATTTATTTATTAAAATAGAGTTGAATTAGTGAACTCTTAAGTTGAATACAGATAGTAGAAAAACATATCTATATCTATTTCCATACTCAGATCATGTGGTCAAATTAATTGTCACAATCTTGCCTTGACTCTCAAGGTTGACCACTGAAATAAGCTTAGAGTCGTTTACAACATTTGTACTTGATTTCCATTGGTATAAATGATTACTGATTTGCACACTTTTATTTTCAAGACTATTTTTCTATGTAACTTCATGTTTTCTATGAGATTTTATGCCAAAAAGTGTAAATAAGTCTTACAAGGGTGATAAATTGTCTGCAAGTCTTACATATCTGGCAATTAATTTAGTTACCAACCCTGCTAAAATTTTATTTTCCCAAGTTTTCTTTTGGTTGATATTGACTCCCTCAATCCATCCTCATCTGTTGACTTCTATATAAAAGAGGGCTTCTGATTGTAGTCCCATCTTTTAACTTTGTTTTCCATGTTTCAACATTCAAGAATAGTTTATTTACTGAATATCTCTGTAAGTGCTGGAAGTTAAATGATTCACATATGAACGGCTGTGTGTAGATGGGATGTATCTAAAAGAAGTTGATCGGGTCCTCAGACCTGGTGGATATTGGATCTTGTCTGGACCTCCAATTAATTGGAAGACATACTACAAAACGTGGAAGCGGTCTAAGGAGGATGTCCAGACAGAGCAAAGACAGATTGAAGCACTAGCTGAAAGTCTTTGCTGGGAGAAAAAGTATGAGAAAGGAGATATGGCTATTTGGAAGAAAAAAGTTAATACAAAATCCTGCAAAAGCAAGTCTGTCAATGTATGCCAGACAGAGGATGCTGATGATGTCTGGTGAGTTCCAGGAACTGTGCTGAGGAGCCTTGTTTATTGTTCTTAAATATTCACTAATCATGTTTAAAGATAATCTCATGGTTCTGGATAAAGTCTCCCTTGCCTCTAACTTGAGGTTTGGTAGATTTTTCCGGAAATGAGACATACTCTGTCGGGGGAAAGGGGCGCAGGACTTTGCAGCAGGTGACAGGTCACAGGATAATGCAAGGAAACCCTTTTTGAAAACCTCAAATTATATGATATGAAGTAGCTGTTGCTGGATTTCCCTGTCAATATTTCTCAAAACAAGAAGTAATCAAAGAGAAAAAATGTAGTGAATTGGTTACTGACTATGGTTTCAACCAGCAGTCTACTTATCTAGGAAATTGTTAAACATAACATAGGTTTTACAGACAGACATGGTAGTCAAATTGGCATGTTGCACATATTCCACATTTCCACCCCTCTGTAAACGTGATGTGCTGGTTGCATGCCTTCAGTTTGTGAAAAGTTTTTCAGTTAATGTCTTTGTACCTCTTGCATCACTCATTACTTTATATTTGTAGACTGGAATTTTCTTGTGCCCTGTCCTTCTGTAGTTATTATGTTGTTCTAGACAATAATTTTGTTTTATTTGGGAACACAAGGTAATTAAGCCCCTACCTCCCATTGTGTTCTTGCACACACTTTGGTTAGAAGAAAATCTTGTGCTTATGAATCTTATGTTAGTCAATGCTATGGAGTCTTAGAAGATATAAATCTCTCGACAGTAGAAGTTGGATGGGTTTTTATTGTTTGAGTTGGTCCCCTAGTTCAGAATTACCTAAAATGCATTGATATAAGCAGAATGATTGTATAACTTTAGATTCCATTTATTAGAGTGAACACTCTCTTTTCAACTTCGCTTTTATGTTATTTTCCCCCCTTTGTCATTCTATGATTCTAGTAATTGCAAAGATTAGCTTCATTTCCTACAAGTGTTGCAATTATACAAGGCGGGTTCCCTTAGATCAGTGATGAAGTTTCAGTCTATTTCTATCTTGCTTGCTCAAGTTTATTTGGCTGTCCTTATTTTTTCTTGTTTTCTCCATACATGCATGTCCTATTCAATTCTGATAAGGGCATTTTTGAAAGGATGTATTCCAGTTCTAGAGTTAGATCGTTACAGCAATCATAATTCTTAGTTTTATGTGGTATGTTTCAGGTACAAGAAAATGGACACATGCGTAACCCCCTCTCCTGAGGTAACCAATGCAAATGATGTAGCAGTGGGGGCATTGAAGTTTCCTGCGAGGCTTTATGCAGTCCCTCCTCGAATAGCTAATGGTTTAGTTGACGGAGTTACTACTGAATCTTACCAAGAGGATAATAAACTTTGGAAAAAGCATGTAAATACTTACAAAAGAATCAACAACTTGATTGGCACTACCAGATATCGGAATGTCATGGATATGAATGCAGGCCTTGGAGGATTTGCAGCAGCCCTTGAATCACGAAAATCTTGGGTTATGAATGTGGTGCCTACAATTGCAAAGAACACTTTGGGTGTTATTTATGAGAGAGGTCTCATTGGCATTTATCATGACTGGTATGCCCCTCTCTCTCTCTCTCACGCACACAAATTTGCCTTGTTGGAAGTGTATCAGTTTCCTCCAGGGCTTGTTAACCTTTATGTTTTTTGATGAATTATTATTATTTTTTATTTTTAACTTGGCTTTTCCGTCTTCAACATCTGGAACAAGATTGGAATTTAAATGTTTACAAAAGGAAAAATAGATTAAAAGGGGTTTGTTTTCCTGCAAAGCAAAGACTGTCAGTTTCTTCTCAATTAAGATTTACAATAGTATGATCTAAGTAGGATGCTTGGTAGTTACTAATTCCATGTCATAACCAAGAAGGTAAATCTTCTTTCAGGTGTGAAGGCTTCTCCACGTACCCAAGGTCGTATGACCTTATTCATGCTAGTGGGGTGTTCAGCTTGTACAAGAACGAGTAAGCCTCATCATCTTCTTCCTGTGTACCATAAATCATGCTTAGTGTTTGGATCTATGATATAGCAATCAAATCACGTGATACAATATTTTGCCATGAACCTTCATATTTGAGACTTAATTCATATAAATGTATGCAATTTTCCTTTTAGCAGGCTAACAGCATGTAAGAATATTTGATTCACTAAACCCAAAAACTCTTATGTAACAATTGTTTTCTCTAGGGCCGATTAAATAGTGGTGGATTTTTAGGGATAAAGTGGAAATTAACATAATAATTTATACGAGAAGACTGAGCTTCCTGTATGACTAAAGGTTTTGTTCATGCATAATTCTATCTCTATTGTTAGCATAACAAAGTCACTATTATTTTTCCACTAAAAAATTTCAAGTCACGATATTCTGCATGATTCTAATGGAACAACTAATTTTGATTAGCTGCAGTTTCCGTATAAGGTTCAACATTGTTACATGAAACGTTTAACAACCCCCGGAGTGCTGATTGATTATTTGAATGGATTAAGCAGGTGCAATCTGGAAGACATCCTTCTGGAGATGGACCGCATCTTGCGGCCTGAAGGTACCGTCATCTTCAGGGATGAAGTTGATGTCCTGAACAAGGTTAGGAAGATCGTCGGGGGCATGAGATGGGATGCCAAAATTGTGGATCATGAGGATGGCCCCCTTGTGCCAGAGAAGATATTGGTTGTCGTTAAACAGTACTGGGTTGCCGGCAGTGGAAACAGCACATCCAATGATCAGTAAACCAGGAGTGATCATTCGGCTGTGAATAAAACCAAATATTGCGCCACAGTTATGAAATTGCTCTATAGTTGGGGAACCAAAGTGTTCTGATCCTTCGGGATGATGAGTTGTGTGTAATTTTGATTTATAGAACATTTATTTACTTTCTAATTCGCTTGATTTCACAGGGGATTAGGATTATAGGGATGTGGAATAATTAGTTCAAGAATGTCACAATGCAACAGAATTAATTTATAAAGATATTTCTCAGTTCTCTTCCTGACCAAAGTAAACTATGCAGTTTTCTATCTAAAGATCAAAGTTGATGTACTTTGTCTAGCGTAGACGAATTTGCTTTGTCATGACACGAGATTCAACCCAACTCAGTCTGAGTTTGACCCGGCTCAACCCATCATCACTTTAATCATGGCGGCACCTTGCAGTTGTACTCATTATGTTTGTCCATGCACTCAATTTTAACAATTAAGTATTTCGTGGTTCCGGCATTAGGGTTTTCGTAAAATTCTCGTTAATTGCCTATGTGACATCTTTGGATCCCATTCTTTTGCATTTCAATTTGAGCATATTTTCAAATCCGATAATCCATATATTTGACTTTGGATTGAGGCCAACCTAATTCGAATTCGTTCCTCGAAAGAGATGAAAAAGGCTACAATTGAAGGATCAAACGCACTATGCTCTAGCTTCGAAATAGACTCTCAACTTAAATGTATCCAAATTTCAGACTCACGAGTCACAACAATGCAGTCAAGATTTCAAGCTAACCTCTAGAGATCTATTCATAGGCTCTCGAGATCTGTAGGTAGCAGTAGCAGCAGGATCAGCCCAAAATGTGATAAATTGAAACGGAAATTTATCTTGGTAGTCTAGAAACTAGTTGTCCCAGTCCAAGGGCGCATAATTGACATTATAATTGTTACATAACATAACATTCTAGGGGCTAATCTACAAGAAACAAACTACAACGATCATTCACGTGATATAACTTTGACTACACAAAAGATGGAAAGAAACTTTGATAGTCGGTTTATGACTCTATTTCTCACTTCCCTTGATCAACTCATTCCCATTTAGCCATCTAGGGTTAGGTAGGCCATAATATTACGTCTTTTTTTGGCTTTTTCAATAAAGCTATATTCTAGAAGGAGAGGAATTCGAGTTCGATGCAAGGGACAGACATACTACCCCCACACACATGTGCATATGATACCTTACTTATCAAAATGTAATAGGAACCCTCCTAAACGTGGCACTGAACGTTTTAGCAATGGCCAAAATCCAACCATTCCTACCTAGGCAAACTTCTTCTCTGTTCAATTTTGTTAAACAAAATGTTAACATGGTTGCTTTGCTATTAAGTGTTAACTAGTATGTTAGATGTCGAAATGGTATTGGTTAGATCTATGAGGCACCAGTAATGCATGCAGTATATCCATACCATCTAATGATTTCCCGTCGCGCACCATATATATGTTTGCCCGAACTTTTATTTTGTTTAATGCCTCCTAGTATTTTATAATTCCGAGTGCAGTTTCTATTTTCTCATGCAGTAACTTCATTCTCCACATGATATCATGTATGAAAGTTTCTGGTAAAGTTTCATTTTTATTTTTTGAAAAAAAAGCTTTTAAAATTGACAGTTCAAATCATGAACCAATACTGTGGACGACTTGCTATAGTACTACCAAAACCATTCTGATTGATTCCAAGCTCACATCATTCACACACAGGGGACCCCAAGTTAGTGTCAGTCGGATTCGAATCATATCCGGTGCCTGAAAGTCCAGACAGAGCAAAACCGTGGGCTGGAGACAAACGTACATAAACTTGCCAAAAATAAAAAGGTTGCATAGCATTATTGAGTTCGAAGAATTATAGCCCCATTAAATTGAACACATTGTGATAAACTTGACTGCCTCTCTGGGACCCACCTCCATGGCCGACCTGAGGTCACAACTGGACAATCATGTGCCTTGATGACTAGACACCACATTGGAATAGGCTTCGACATTGAGGTCACTTCAAGCTAGGGTTTTATCCCATCATGCCACATATATATATTGTTGCTCTCATTAATTAATCCCATCTTAGAACCGACAGTACTATGCTAAAGAAAGCATGCATGCATACTCCATCTTTCACCCAACCTAACACTAGATTTATAAATATTTTCCGTGAATGAATTGTCATGTAAAAGTCTTTTCGCACACTTACGTACATGCGTGTTATATAACTTTATTAGCATGTTAACACACGCTCGCTCACGTGTGTACCAATTAGATTTTTGTTACTTGCATAAAAATATTAACAAATCCTAACGTGTCATTTAAAAGAACTATCTCCACCAACTTCCTCTATTTTTGAAATTTTGAATCAAAATAACTTGTCATTTACTATTTTACTATTTAGATTAGATTATTTTTCCTTTTAACTTTTAAGTTTACTAAGGATACTTCTTGAGTTTTTGAATGTATCGCCATTTTGAACTTCTCCCTTAGTATATAAAATTACTTTATTTTCATTTTAATTTTAATAATTACATATAGACAATATAGTTGTATAACCTTAATCCCTTACCATTTTATTTATTTATTGAAATTAATGTTTAGTTGAATTTTATCCTGCAATAATGCATAATTACAGCAAAGGACCTCATTTTCTCCTGCAACAATAATGCCTATCAAAAAAAGTCTAATACAAGACTAATACGAAACATTCTTTTCAATCCCTCGGCATTTTGAAAGAAATGTTTTGAATGATGGAGATATGTACCTAATTCTAAAATTAATCAAAGATTTTTCATTGGATGTGGGGAGAAAATTATAGGATAAATCTTATTAATATTACGACCAAATAAAGGGTGTCAACAACTGTTGGAGACAGTATTAGAAAAGAGTATGCTAACCACTACATTTCAACTAGAAAATACACCAGAAATGAAAGAAAATTCAAATTTGGATTAAATACCGACGTAAAGTGGAATAAGATTTTGAACAGTTTGAATAGAGAAAGACGGAGGGGGACAAAGATCTACAGAACGATCATGTGGGGCTTCCACTACCTCAAGAGAAAAATGGGGATAAAGGTCCCCTCTATCATCAATATATGACTATTCTTTCTTTCACTATACAATGTGGGCTACTAAAATTGCATTATTAGGGTCTCTCTTTCTGTACTTAAGATAAAAATGAGTCTAAGTTTCATGTCACTTTCATTGTGCACAGTGTAAGATCCGGTTTGCATTATAGTTCGATGATCCGAATCAATAAATTTTTCAGCCGTCACGTGGTGTTACCAATCTACTTATGTTATAACACGTGTATGTTTAGTTTTTTGATAGATTATTACCACTAACCCTAAAGATAAATTTATTGTTCACCCATGTTATAACACTTGGATTAATAACATCATGTAGCAATGTTATGGTCACACAATTTTATCAGCCAGATCATCAATTTTCTATGTCTCAGTTCAAGGATTAGTAATATCATGTACCCTACAATATTTAATCATTTGAAAGACAAACTCAATGTTGCCCTATCGCAGGGAGTGAAAGCTCCCTTACAGCTACAACTGTGGAATATTAATTGTCTTAACTGGATGCCCGACCCAAAAAAAAAGTGATAAAATTGAAGAGTTCAATTTTGAAATTCTCTATAAAAGAAAGGGTTAAATTCCTTTTTGGTCATTGAGTGTTATACAAAATTTCAATTTAGTCATATAGAAAAAAAATTGGCCAAATTGATCACTATATTACCCATAATTTACAATTTATAAACATGCCATTAGTTTATTCAAGTGATTGCATTAAATACCCTTCTGATTATTAGGTTTTACATGAAATTTTAATTTGATCAATGAGAAAAAAAAATGTAGCCAAAAACCATGCAAATGACTGTAGGCTAAAAATTTATCGTGGGTGTAGCATTAATTAAGGCTAAAAATATGATTTAACTAATTCATGTTAATGAAAGTTTAACAATCCCCCTCAAACAGAACAATAGCAACAAAGAGATTATCAAAAAAGAAATCATATTGTCTCAAAATAAGTTCATATCTCAACAATAGTTCATATCTCAAAACAAAGTTGCACTAGCATATTTGTTTTTATTTTTATCAATGACCAAATTGTAATTTCGTGCAAAATCCAATGACCAAAATGGTATTTAAACACAATTACTTAACATAAACTAATAGCAAGTCTAGAAAGTATAAACTTTGGATAATACATTGACAAATTTGACAAAAAATAATAATTTTAGTGAGCAAAATGAAATTTGCGTAAAATCAAATACTAAAAAAGGTATTTAACCCTAAAAGAAAACGTGCATGCATGAGAAATAAATTATGTTATTTCTTGAAGGGTGTGGTTGAATTAGCTTTTGCAACCAATTTGAAGCGAGTTGTCTTGTTGCTATAAATTAGAATAAAAACGTAAAATTCTTTGCAAAACAATGAAAATAATAATAATAACAATAAAAATAGTAATAATAAATAAGCACTTAAATCACTGATTTTTTTAGAATTCGCTGATAATAATAATAATAAAACATTTTCCTCATTTGGCAAGTCATAACAAAATGACAACTCTTCAATCATTTTCTAAAAGGAGGAAAGGGGAGACATTAGCTCGCAGATAAACAAAAAGAAGAGACATTATCTAATCCTTTGCAGATGGTAGTGTTTTGTCTGATTTTATAGGTGGCATGTTACCATATGATTGCAAAGCCAATTTTATTTTTTGAGAAATGACTTTTTAGCGAAAGTTGATTCCAAATTAAAATTTAGGTGGGAACTATGCAACCATCGGAATTTCACAGAGTTTTTTAGTCAACCTCATATTAGTTGCCAAATATCACCAAATAATGGTGACTGTTGTTACTTTTTTTTGTAGTGAGTCTTGTAGAATTTAAGAGACTCCATCTGAGACTTCAAATTTGCTCTATCCTTTTATTTAACTTCCAAATTTGTCCAAGTTTGAGATAGAAGATAGATTAGTCATGACAAAGTCTTATCAATTTCAACCCCCATAAAATGATAGGATATAAATATTAATACACTTATAACTTATTCAGATCCGGTTTGCATTATAGTTCAATGATTTGAATCAATAAATTTTTCAGTGTAACCATAACCCCATCACGTGGTGTTGCCAATTTACTTATGATATAATACGCGTATATTTAGTTTTTTAATAGATTATTACCACTAACCCTAAATATAAATTTGTTGTTCACCCATGTTATAACACTTGGATTAATAACATCATGTAGCAATGTTATGGTCATACAGTTTATCAGCCAGATCATCAATTTTCTATGTTTCAATTAAAGGATTAGTAATATCATGTACCCTACAATATTTAATCATTTGAAAGCTCCCTTCTAGCTGCAACTGTGGAAAATAAATTGTCTTAACTGGCTGCCCTACCAAAAATAGAAAAAGGAAAAAAAGTGATAAAATCGAAGAGTTCAATTTTGAAATTTTCTTAATAAAAGAAGGGTTAGATATTTTTTGGTCACTGAGAAATTTTTTTAATCAAATTAGTTACTGTGTTTCCTAAAGTTTACAATTTATAAGCATTCTATTATCTTTCATTAAGTGCAGGTTTTATTTTGTATTTCTCAACTAGTTGGAGTGGACTGTTGGAGTGGAGACGGAGTGAGTGGCGAAGTTTGAAGGTTACCCACCGTAATTTTTCAATCACAAAAGCAAAGAGATTGTTAACAAAAGAAATCATATCGTCTCAAAATAAGTTCATATCTCAACAATTGTCCCACAAAAGACAAATCCATGTCTTCAAAATAGCTCAAATCATAATCCCAACCATTATGAAAACAAAGTCAGTACATGGATTTGATGAAAAAAATAAGTTCAAAACAAAGTTGCAAGCGCATACCATTTGTATGGCTTTTGGCTAATATATTTTTATTTATTTATCAATAATCAAATTAAAATTTCGTGTAAAATTCAATGACCAAAAAGGTGTTGAACACATTCACTTAACATAAACTAGCGGTAAGTACTTAGAATAAAAAGGTTATTTAACCAAATTATAAACTTTTGGTAATACAATAACCAATTTGGCTAAATGCTTTTCACATTGACCAAATTGAAATTTTGTGTGAAACTCAATAATAAAAAAAAGTATTTAACCCTAAGAGAAAACATGCATGTACGAGAAATAAATTATGTCATTACTTGAAGGGTGTGGTTGAATTAGGATTTGCAATCAATTTGTAAGCGAGTTGTCTTGTTACTATAAATTAGAATAAAAACTAAAATATTTCATTGCAAAACAGTAAAATAATAATCAATAAGCCCTTATCTTTTCAGCATTCGCTGATAATGAAGCAACCAATAAACCATTTTTCTCATGTTGGCAAGTCATAACAAAATGACAACTCTTCAATCAATTTCTAGAAGGAGGAGGGGAGACTTTAGCTCACAGGTAAAAAATAAAAATAAAAAATGAAGAGACAAAAATCTAATCCTTTGCAGATGGTGGCGTTTTGTCTGATTTTATAGGTGGCATGTTATCATGATTGCAAAGCCTCTTTTTTTTTATTTTTTTTTGGGAAATGACTTTTTAGTGAAATTTGATTCCAAATTAAACTTTAGGGGTAACTTTGCAAATGGAAATTCAGAGTTTTGAGTATTCTAAGTGATCTCGACTAGAGTTTATAGAATCCGCACAAAGTGGAAAATCCTTCAACTCTACTTTCATTTCTTACTTCATGAACATACCTTAGATCATGTGAGTGATCCAATCCAATCTAAACCTTGCCACCAAACATGACCTTTGGGTAATGAAAATGAAACTTTATTCTTATTTAACATTAATTTATTTTTACATTTTTTTTTAAAAAAGTAAAAGACCGTGAAGAATGATCTGGAACTATCCACACCAAAAAACAAAACAAAACAAAACAATTCTCACATACATGTTCTTACCAATCAAAGTGTGAAAACTCAAAATCTTCATTATTGTTGTATAACTAAAAGAGAATTTGTAAGGAGAAATAAGAGGAAGAGAAAGATAATATAATTTGCTTAAACCAACTTATATTCCATTCATATTTTGTGCCACTATTTATAGAGGTCTCCTAAATAATTTACCACTCATAATTGGTAGGTTTACAAGTATATAATTATGGGTATTATGATAGGGTAATTGTGACTATTATGGTGGGCATCCATAACCTATGGATTTATAACACTCTCCCTTGGATGTCCACCATACAATGACATAGTTGCCTCATTAAAACCTTTGCTAAGAAAACCCAGTGGGACAAAACCTTAGCGAAGGAAAAAGAGTACCACCTTGGTCTAGATCATTGACATCATATTGGATGTGCTAAATATTGCCTCGTTAAAAACCTTGTTCGGAAAAATCACATGGGATAAAAACCTGATCAAAGGAAAAAAGAGTACGTTGCACATACATTCGATGCAGTAATATTGAGATGCTTCCCTAATTGATATCTCCCCCTAATCTTCAACAATCTGATAGCTTGTAAAGTTGTCACATCCTAATACCATACACCAACTTCTGAAATATAGACTTCGGAAGCGCTTTGGTAAAGAGGTCTATCAGGTTATCTTGGGAACAAATTTGTTTGACTTCAATCTCTTGACTCTTCTGAAGTTCATGTGTGTAGAAGAACTTCGGTGATATATGTTTGGTTCTATCACCCTTGATAAACTCTTCTTTAATTTGAACTATACACGCAACGTTGTCCTTCATACATAATAGTTAGGAGTTTCAATTAAGTTCATGTCATCGACATACACAGCTACGATTGCGAATCCAAAATTTGATATCTTCATAAAAACACAAGGGTATATGGGATAGTAAACCAGGTGTCCTTTTTGTTGTGTAGGTGGTCTTGACTTGGGTCAAGGTTAGGGCGTATCCCTAGTCATGTGAACAAGTTGTTCCCCGGAGATGATTTGCACACTTCGAGCAACAATCAGAGTAGGGGCAGACCGAGTAGTTCCCAAATGAACACCTTCCGATGGCAAAGTTAGGAGTGTTTTAAGAATAGAGAGAGGGATGGAGAGTTTCTAAATGAGAATCTTTATTACCTTTGTCCTAATACAGGTGAAAGGTATTTATAAGGGAGAGAAGAAGAGATCTCATTCAGTCTTCCCAAAGAGGAAATATTTATCTTTCTCTTTTCCCAATGGTGGGACTGAAACACATTAAATGACTCCTCTTTATCACTATGGTGTCTATCAGGGATCAAGTGGTTAAAATGACACTTGGCTTTGGATGTGAAGTACATTAACTGATCCCTTTCCATCTCCAGCTTGTTTATCAAGGATTAAGTGGCAAGCAACACTTGGCTTTGGATGTGAAGCACATTAAATGATCCCTCTCCATCACCAGACTGGCATCAGGAGCATGGAGTAATTGACTCGACAGGGGCCTGGTCGTGTTTAGAATATCAATGTGCTTCTCTGGTCACACGACATCTCAATGGTCGGGTCGGTGTTCAAACCAACTTGTAAGGAGAAATAAGAGGAAGAGAAAGACAATATAATTTTCTCAAACCAACTTGTATTCCATTTATATTTTGTGCCACTATTTATAGGGCTTGAGAGTCCTAAATCATTTACCACTCATAATTGGTAGGTTTACACATATATAATTAAGGGTATTATGATAGGGTAATTGTGGCTATTATAGTGGGCATCCATAACCTATAGATTTATAACATTCTCCCTTGGATGTCTGCCATACAATGACATAGTTGCCTCATTAAAACATTTGCTAAGAAAACCCAGTGAGACAAAACCTTAGTGAAGGAAAAAGAGTGCCACCTTAGTCTAGATCATTGACGTCATATTGGATGTGCTAAATGTTGCTTCGTTAAGAACCTTTTCAGGAAAAACCACGTGAGATAAAAACCTGATCAAAGGAAAAAAGAGTACATTGCACATATATTCGATTCAGTAAAACTGAGATGCTTCCTTAATTGATATTGTTCACCCGTTTTGATTTTAATCCTGTGATGGTAGGGTAAAGTTCCCCATTGGCTTGACAACCATTGGTGGTAAACAAGTCAACTTTCTTTTGTGCATGAGCGTGCCACTGCTAGCAGTTTAAAACCCTAGCAAACTTTTAAAAAATAGATAACTTGCGCCAGAAGTTACTGATTCTTAAACAAGCAATTGTGAATTTGGGTGAGGAATATCTCCCAAGTAAGTTCTTTTCTTGCTTCAGACTGGTGAGGACTTCACAATTTTTCACAGTACAAAATTGGTGGTTTTGGCCAGAATAAATGAAAAGAAGACAAACTGTTTAGGTAGAATTGCCTATTACAAGAATCAAAAAGCGAAATGGCAACTCCGAAAAAGACAACAAAATGTTGGGCTTCAATTTTTGCCTGGGTAGTTGCCTTTGAACTGGGCTGGATTTGGTATGTCTATGCTGGATTGAATCGTCAACACCTTCAACTGATGAGTTTCAACTGGAAATCGATACCAACATTTGAGTTTGGCAGAGCTTCAATTTATTTCGAGCCATGGAAGGCTTGCTGAATGGGCAGAATTGAGGCCTCTCTAGTCTAAAGAGGACAAAAGTGGCTGGATTTATGGTCATAGAGCTAGAGCTGCGTTATGGTGCCTGTTCTGCTTGACCAAGGCCTTTTGTAAATTTGTTGAGGTTTTCATGTTTGTGAAAAACCCGGACTCTACTTGACTTGGTTTTGTGCTAAACCAAATTTGTAACGAGAGAAATCTTGCTTTGTAAAACTATTTCTCTGGACTGAACCGAAACTAAAGATTTGAATTTTAGCTGATTTGTTTCTTGTGGATCAAAGAGTTTTGGTTGCTTTAGGGTCTGAAAGCTTTTGAGATCAGTTGATCTTTTTGAGTTTGTCAATTGTGACTTTTAGAGTTTTTGTCTTGATTGATTTTTTGGTTGTCCTTTGATATGTTCACCTCGTCTCACATTTA
This sequence comes from Prunus armeniaca, assembly GCA_903112645.1. Lineage (NCBI taxonomy): Eukaryota > Viridiplantae > Streptophyta > Magnoliopsida > Rosales > Rosaceae > Prunus > Prunus armeniaca. The sequence goes on along the minus strand of CAEKDK010000005.1, from coordinate 4,343,681 downwards.
TAGGAAATGCTAGAATGGATCTTTTAATCTTTAATAATGGGTTGTAGATCTTTCAAAAGATCTTTTTTTTTTCAATGTCATAAAATAGGGAAGCTTGTTATTCTGGCAGGGAAAAACTATCAACAGTAAGTTTTTATGGAGGTCTTTTCCTTGCTTTTTTCTGAAAGAAAACCAACTCTCTTTGTTCTATGTTAGTTCCTTGTAAAAAAACACAATCTGCCATGATAATCAGTTTGCTTTTCCTAATGAACAACTCCCTTGCTCCCTACTTATCTCTTGAAAGCGTAGCCTACTTATCTTTTAGAAAGGCCACCAGCTTTGGTGCAAAGTTTCTCTGTATATAAAAAAAAGGATTTGATCTTCTTTCTTTGGCTGCAAAAAATGGAGAAGTCCTCCTATAAGACCTGCCTTCATTAACTCCCTGTCAACTCCTCTGTGATAGGTGAAAATTTTGAATTTTCCAAAGTTAGAAAATCACGTGGGGGCTTTCTTGAGAAAAAGATAAGATGTTTTACCTTTTTGGTATAAAGACCAAGTGGTGATAATTTCTCAGAAGCTGGGCTTTTATCCAAAACTATGTGTATCAGTTTTTTTTAATTGCCAATAATGGTATTTCATTCTTTAAATCATGGCTATATTCATAGCCTTGGGTCGAATGGTTTCAGCCCAAGCTTCACTGGGCCGAGTTCGTTGCCATGGTCGTGGGCCTTTAAAGCTGGGTTTGTAATGCCATCTCTAGCTATGAGCTATATCTCAAATATAGCCCTAAAATAATGCAAAACTCATCTCCAGCCATTGGCTAAAAAATTTTTTGACCAAATTTGGAGGGCCACATTTGGCTCTTTAGCTCTCTAACCAGGCCACATGTAGCCCAGCTTTGGCCTAGGCCAAATTTTTGTGGGCTCCATGCATGTGCTGCCAAATGTTTTCAATTCATGTTGTTTAAAAAAAAAAGTATAAAAAAGTATTGGTTATGACTGTTGCAGGTCAGACCATTGAAAACCAGTCTTTTTATTTTTATAAATGTGGTCACCTTTTTAAATGTCAATTCATGTAATTAAGAAAATAATAAAATATGAAGGACTCTAAAATATAGCACTACATAGCTGGAGATGAAAAAGTTAGCCCTGCACTATTCTTTAATAAAGTAATATTTTGGATGGCTAAATTTTTAGCCCTATGACTAGAGATAGCCTAATATAGTCAGTTGGGCCAAGCTTGTAACAAAAATGGACCCATATCATGTCATTAATTTCCATGGGGCCTATATGGAAAACTTCTGGTGTAAACAAAAATATGGATGTGTCATTGAATTGCAATGAGTATCAAATTATAATTACAAAATCGCCAAAATTGAACATAGAAAAAAACTAAAATCGAACATTCATATCAACTATATAAAATATTTGGCCAAAAAAAAAGATAAAAAAAAGATAAGGATCATTTCAATAATGATTCAAACCCTTCATTCCAGCATTAATGATTTGGTTGTTGGATGAAATCAGCAAACCACAAGCTGTATTTGACCTTAAAAAAAGCACCCCAAAAAAACAAACCATGGGCTCCTGTTTTCTCAAGTACCATTATTGTTTTCAGCTTTTTGTGCTATTTGTCTCCTTGCCTGTTTCTCTCTTTTCTTTTCCTTTTTTTTTACTTAATATATTTCTTCATTTGTTAAAAAAAAAAAAAAAAAAAAAAAAAAAACCAAAAACATGTCAGATTGCAGAAGTAAGTTCTAGGAATGTATCACATTTTCAATGGAGAAGTTTGAATGGCAAGCAAAAACAACGAGTGTTGTTTGGAATGTAGAACCAAAAATATGGAATTAATGCTAGGGATAGGAACTAAGGGCCATTTTGGTATTCTACTTATATCTAATTTTATAAACTTAAAAATAATTTTTTAAGTCCAAAACTACAAAAACCCGTTTAGTTTGCTCATTTTTTAAAACACAAACCCAAAAAAACAACTAAAAAAATCCTCATTTAAATAAAATAAAATTTTGAGGTTTTGCCAACGGGGTCTAACCTAGTGCAAAAGGACCTTGACTTGTAAACTCTGTCTCAAGTTTGAATCCCCAGGCATCATAGTTGCGTGTATGTGTGTGAGAAATTGTATCCCCTATAGTTTAGACCATTGCTGGTATAAATTTTTTGTTTGAAGTTTTACAGTCTCTCTCTCTCTCCTCTTTTTTTTTTTTTTTTTTTTTTTTTTTTTTTTTTTTTTTTTTCAATTTGGAAAGGGCCCGGGTTTGGTAACATTTTCAAAGAAATATTTTATGAGAATGAAAATAAGAAAACGAATTTTCATTTTCAGGATTTGAAAATGCGTCTCATAGATTAATTGGAAAAACATAATAAGAAATAAAAATAGTGAAAACGTGCTTGGTCGGACAATTTGAGAATAATAATATGTGAGTTATTTTTCAAGTATATTTTTTGCTAATTTATGTACTAATTTTTTAATTTTAAAATTATGATATTTTAAAGGCTAAAATTATTACAAACAATGAAAAATATATAATTTGAGAATAATAATGTATAATTAAAATAACACAAAAATTCCAATTTTAGAAAAACCTAGATAATAAAATTATATTATCTTTAGTTTAAAATAAATATGAAATTGAATAATATATGATGGTTTTATCATAAAATCAATATAAAATAAAATAAAATAAATATAAAATAGAATAATAAATGATGGTTTTATATTATCTTTAGCAAAATAAAATAATGAAGTGGAACGAAAAAAACTAAATTTAAAAAAAAATACAAATGGAAAAAAAAGAAAAAAAAAGAAAAAAGAAAAGAAGAAATCAATTAGACCAATACACTGGGGTAGAAAATGAAAACGATAATTCGGTGTTTTCAGTTTTTGTACATGAGTGTGAATTTGTTTTCAAAAAATTAATTACAGTGAAATGAAAACGACATATCGAAAGCATTTTTGGTACAAAATGAAAACGGGGTCTTGAAAAAGTTACCGAACAGCCCCTAAGGTTTCTGATTTTAATTTTAATTTTGTTTAAATCTTAAAAATAGTTTGGAGTTCAATACCAAACAAGTTTTTAAATATTAAAATCAGTATTTAAAAACTCATATTTGTAATAAAATAAAATAAAATTCATGATTTTTGAGTTAATATATATGCATATGTAACAATCTGGTGAATTTTTTTGTAAATAAATAAAATATTTTTCAATTATTTGTATATATGACATAAAATAATTCGAATTGGGTTATCGGATAATTCAACAAATCTTATATGGATCTAGTTGTTAATAATTAGTTGGATTTTTGAATCAGATTGAGTCAAAAAAATTTTGAAATCGGGTCGAGTCGGATTTTAGGTGCTCTGCTCCATCTAAGACCCATTTACATGCCTACCCACCCCTATCCCTAATAAGAATTTTTGGAGAATCCTCGTCCTGGTCCTCGTTGGGAGTCAGTCTCCCAAACCCGTCCCAACTTCCAATTTAAAAAAGAATATATATTTATCATACATTATAATGCTTCAATTTTACTTTAAACTATCATTCAACTTATTTACATTCAATTAAACTATAAAATTCAACTCAGATACTGCAAGGACAAAAGTCCCACATAAAGTAGTCCCACATCAAACAAATATAATGAAAAGGAAACAAATAAAGTAATAGAAAAAGAAATGAAAAGGAAAGCAACCCAAATTTTTTTACATGTTTTATTTATTTTTTATTTTTGGTTAAGGACCGTACAATAAAGTTGATAAATCCAAACGATTAGTAGGAATACTTCCATTACACATTAAGAAAAGTTAAGTGCCTTAAAATATAGGTTTCCATCTTATCCTAGGTTAATTGTCAAAGATCCTAGTATTAATTATCAACATTAACAACCACTCATGGCATTGTTACTTATTATTATTAAAATGAAAATTTTATCGTTCTACATAAACTCACGTGTTTCATTCTACATTGTTTATTGAGATGTTGCCTGCAGAGGCTTTTATGTTGGGAGGCTAAAAAGCACGTAAAATTCACATGTGAGTGAAGTGAAATGAAGGATGTCATAATTAATATATATATATATATAAAGCATGATATCATTTTATTTCCTTTCAAATTAATAATGAGATATTGTTATGTGGATCTATGGCTCTAAACATCAAAGCAAAAGCTAGGCTTTCCAAAAACTTCAAATCGTAAGGAAAAGCAAAATCAAAGAATAAAGGACACTTTAATCACTCTCTGTTGAAAAGAGTGTTGTGGTATCAATCAAGTGGCTCAAAGAATTTAAATTGAATGTTGGTTGGGTGTCTCTGATTATATCCTATGCTATTTCCTTATGAATATTAACTTAATTATCAAGGTCCAAACTTTATTGTGACCCAACAAATTTTCTTTTTTTTTTCTTTTTTTATAAAATTTTTATGCAATGAATTTCATTCAATAACCATATAGCATGATACACTGAGAAGAAAACAAAAAGATGTGCAATAATTTTCTTAAAATAATTTTCTTTTGTTGGGTCCAATATTATAAAGCACATAAGAACATTTTCTAATAATATGAAGTTTGGACCTTGAATCATGAAAATTTTCCTTATGTGAGATTATTATATAATAATATGACAAAGTGGATTTAATCCTTACAAAAATGTGGAGTCTTTTAATACTGATGATAGAGCGTTGGGTATCCTTAAACTTGGGAGAGGAGATTGCCCTTCATCATTTCTTAATTAAAAGAAAAATAACTTTATGAGAGGGAAAAGTGAATTTCTGGGTAGTTTTCTTTTGGGATATTCACAAAAAAGTAGGTGTGAAAAAAAAAGGGAAGAAAGGTTATTGACTGAAATTTTAAAGAGTGAGCCTTTTGCATATTCTGTGGTCCGTAAACAACCGATGGTAATTGTGCAGGTCTCAGACAGACACCCTTCAGAGGACGCACTTAAACCTCTCTCTCTCTCTCTCTCTGTTATAAGCAGCTTTCTATCTATATACAGCCAAAGAAGTGGAAGAAAGCCCGAGGAGAGGAGAGAGAGTCTTTTCTTTACATATACCGGAGCTGATAAAGATTTTATCCTTTGGTTTTTTGGTAAACAGTAAGAAAGATTTTATATTTCACTGCATTTTCTTGGAGTTAATGATCATATTGGTCTATGTTTAGTTTGCTTGCTGCAACTTAGTTTTGAGACATTATATACTCCGGGTTTTTTTGGGGGTGCTTTTGTGCTCAATATGTGCATGCATGCGTTGGTGGGTTGAAGTCTGTCTTTTTAGCCTCACTCTGAAGAAATTTCCCAGTTTTTGTTTCAGACTCTCTATTGATTTTTCTTCATTTTTCCTCTATGACGGTCAATGATGTCCTTTATCTTTTTGTAAGTTTTTTGTTCTTTGGCGGAGATCTTACATGGGTTTTTTTTGTCTCTTTGTGTTGTTATGCAAAATTAGCACTACCAAATAAGATCTTTACACTCGGGTAAAATCTTTCTTCTTGTTCCAACTGAGAACTTGGGTCATCTGGTTCTCTTTGTTCTTCTTATTACAAAGTTCTGGAAATAAGATCTAACAGTTACATCATGCATAAACATATTCAATTTGCAATGGGGTTTCTCCAATATGTATGTTTTAGTTCTGGGAATCTTTAAAGTTAACAAAAATATGGTTCTGATGTGTGGTTCATGTGGATCTTGCAGACTTCATTGGATGGTTACAAGCTGTGATCTGACACAGTTTCCTAGGACAGCCTGAGAAACGATGCCAAACCAGCTATGGTTTGCACTGCTAATGATTTGCAAGAGTGGAAAGATTTCCCCAAGGGCCTTAAAGTTCTTCTCCTTGATGAAGACAACAGTTCTGCTGCCGAGATAAAATCAAAGCTTGAGGCCATGGATTATATTGGTGAGAAATTTCTATCTTCCCTTTTTGTTTGTATCATTTTTTTTCTCTTAAACAATCTTCTTTCCTGAACTAGAAATATTGGTTTCACCCTTTTCCCATTTCTTCATTAATTTTCCATGAGTATGCTGGTCCCTCTTTTTTCCCATTAAAGCATCTTATAATGCTTCTCTATATAGATGGATTCTTGCTTCCGTTTGAATGTGGTTTTGGATTTTAGTCATATGGAGGTTAGAAAGGTACCTGACCATGGAAAAAGAATCAATTTCTTGCTCACCATCACCATAGCTCGTTTCTCTTTTCCACTAAAGAAATAAATTGAAATCCCAATTTCATATTTATACTTTTGTGATCCAAATGTTGAAAAGTGGCTTTCAGTTTTTTTATATATTTATTTTAAATTTAAAGGTAAACTTTTGTTTTTCTCTGCACTAAAATTAGAAGTTGAATGCAGGGGAAAAACCAAAGTTATCCTGTTTAGATCTAACTAGCGTATCTTTATTTTGTTTTATCAGTATAATTTCTAAGTTTGTTTTCTATCAGTTTGTGCGCACATCTGTTTTGTATTCCTGTATACACTCTTTTGGTAACATCATCTTGTCTATTGCAGTTACTACATTTTGCAATGATACCGAAGCGTTATCAGCATTTTCAAGCAATCCTCAAAGTTTCCAAGTTGCAATTGTTGAGGTACTGAACTTGAATGAAGCTATAACTCAATTTTGTTATTTTCAGAAAAATCTGACCTGCTTCTTCGGAGCATTGATTCTTGTTAGCTGGTTTGGAACATCCCAATGAAAAAAGAACGCACTCTGTTCTTTGGTGGAGCATTTTCTAGTAAATGTGTTCTCAGCTAAACCTGTTTCATCTTATTCGTATTTTAATACCATTGTGATGCTCAGTTCAGCAACTATAACTTTTTAAACAATTCCCTTGATTAGTATAGTCTCAGAGTGCTTTAGCTGTCATTCCTGTAGCTGGATATATCCTAATAAGATTATGGTCCCAGGTAAATGCAAGCAATGGCCATGGGGTTTTCCAATTTCTCGAAACTGCTAAGGACTTGCCGACCATTAGTAAGTTTATAAAGTAAACCTGAACCATTTTAAATTTGACACAAAATTGTATTTTTTCTTTTGCGTATTCGTGATTTGTATTTGTTCCTGTTTTAGTTCCTTTGATGATTTTGTATGTTAACCATTTTATAAAAATATGTTGTGTTTTATTGTTTAGTATCTTATTGAGTTTCGAATAACTTGTTAGATCATTAAGCATAACTAACCATTAACGTCAATGATAACTTTGTTGCTTCTAATATAATACTTGATTTCTAATGTGAAGCTACCAAATCTTCTTTACAGTGACTTCAAACATTCATTGCCTAAGCACCATGATGAAGTGTATAGCGGTAAGATATTTGCTCCAACCTCTTATTTAATTCAAAAGTGCAACAGCAACATGCTCTACTCTGTTTGGATTTCTGGTATATTTCTCCCATAGAGTTCATTTCAATAATAGTCAAACACCGTGAACTTCTCCTTTTGAAATCTGCTGCCTGATCAAGGAGTGCTAATTTTGGTGATTTCGATTTAGGTCTACCATCTTATTGCTCAAATCATAACTGGAGATTCTTCATTGCTTTTCCAGTCAATCATATTTCATTAATATATTTGACAATCTATTTTCAGCTTGGTGCAGTTGAGTTCCTGCGGAAACCACTCTCGGAAGACAAACTTAGGAATATTTGGCAGCATGTTGTTCATAAGGTCTGTCCAGTATGGTAACGTTGTGTCAAGATCTACCACAGAGTTTTATGCAAATGCCGTAAGTAGAAATTTTCTGATTTTGTAAATCCTGAGCAGGCATTCAATGCAGGAGGGAGTGCCATCTCTGAATCACTGAAGCCTGTCAAAGAATCTGTAGTATCCATACTGCAGATCAAACAGGAAACTGAAGAACAGAAATGTAAAATCTCAGTAGAAACAGAAAATGTTTCCAGGGTTCATGAAAGTGACCGTGAGCAGTCAGTAGGAAGTGATAAGTACCCAGCTCCCTCAACCCCACAGCTTAAACAGGGATCACGATTACTCGCTGATGGGGATTGCCAAGATCAAATTAACTGCTTATCAGAGAAAGAGAGTGGGGAGAATGACAGTGAATCTAAATCAGTCGAAACTACGTGTGGCAATCCAATCGATGAAGGCACAGTTCAAATGAGTGAACCTCAAATGACTCGGAAAAGGGTGGTTAAAGAGGAAAATGACTCTGTTAATGGGTCTCAGCACCCGCATAATAGAAACAGTGCCAATGATGTTGGTGGTGCTGCTGAAAATCTGAGTAAAGCATCTACTCCCAATAATTCATGCAAATCTAATCGGAAGAAGATGAAGGTAATTTGGATTTCAGAATCATGACAAATTGTTTGATCTCTTCCAATTGTTCCCCATACTGGTGCTGGCAACATCGGTTTTTTTCTGTTCATGAGAAGCATTAGCATTTGGTTGCTTCTCAATTTTCCCCAGGCATGCATAATAAAAGGATGCATGCATGTGTGCCTTAATCTTTTTTATATTCATCAAGTAAGGGTGCAAATTTTTACTGGACTCTTATGATTATGAATATTCATAAGTTTAATCTATGATCACGAAATTTGAGCTTGCCATTGACTTGGAAGAACAACTGCTTGATAAAACAACATTGCCTCTTAGTTTGATTATCAAAAAAATAAGATGCTCTGGTTTTGTCAGCTGTCCTTAAAAATGGAAAAAACTAGTCCACCTAAAAACATGTTGCAGGTTTAGTAGACTAGTAGTCCTCTCGGAAAATGATGTACTAATTTGTTTTCATTAGAAAGGATTATGAGTGCACATGATTGTTTTGACAATCTTATTGCATTTGGGCTTTTGTCTTTGGTTTCAGGTAGATTGGACGCCTGAACTGCACAAGAAATTTGTGCAGGCAGTGGAACAATTGGGTGTGGATCAAGCCATTCCTTCTCGAATACTAGAGCTGATGAAAGCTGAAGGTTTGACAAGGCATAATGTAGCAAGCCATCTCCAGGTGGGCATTTTATTCTTTGATAACAAATCAAGTTATCGTTTGCTTGATGATGGAACTATAATTTCTGAGACCTCTTAAGATGTTGTTGAGACTTGTTTTATGATAAACCTATTGCATTGCATTACAACTCTTTTTATACTAAATTTGTTGATTACTGAGACATAAGAAAAGAGAATCAGTAAGAAGCTGTCTTTGTTGCTGCTCTCCTTCGTAAATAGAAGCATGTGTATCCCTAATGTTGCTAATGATCGAAAGCCTTATCCTATACAGTTCGCATAACTGAGATAAAATTTGTTTCGAGAATTTTTTCTACCAAGCATTTTTATTGTTTGAAATCCTATGATGTCAGTTGAATTAATCCTCTTTTCTGAGTGTCCGTCTTTGTATTGATCAGTGCTAACAAGTTGATCATCCCCCTTCCCCATTCTGACCTAATGAGGTGATTGACTATTGTTATCATGCAGAAATATCGCATGCAGAAGAGACACATCTTACCCAAGGAAGACGACCGGAGATTGCCGCATCCTAGAGATCCAATTCAAAGGAGTTATTATCCTCAGAATCAGAAGCCTATCATGGCCTTTCCCCCATATCATTATAATAATTCCTTATCCATGGCACCAGTCTATCCTATGTGGGGACAACCTGGCAGTCAACCAGCTGGTGTCCAGATGTGGGGTTCACCTGGCTATCCCCAGTGGCAACCATCAGAAAGTTGGCATTGGAAGCCTTATCAAGGGGTAAGCTAGTCATCTTTCCCAAGTATATATATGAATGGTGGCATTAGCATTATTCATTGAGGAGATTCTTTTGTATTTGCCCCATTTTAATGTTACAGATGCAAGCTGATGCATGGGGTTGTCCTGTAATGCCACCTCTGCAAGGTGGTTATCCCTCTTATCCTCAAGTGAGTATGCCAATGAAAACTTCTACATTTTGTTTACGCATTGGTCATTTAATCTGTTGATTGTTCTTTCAACCACGCATGCATGTTAGGCATGCATCTTAACCCTATCTTCTTTCACACTCTTTGTTTCAAAATTGCAGAATGCAGCAGGTTTTCACGCCGGTGTAGTTGATAATGGGTGCAGCATGCAACATAATTCGTTTGACCTTCATCCGGTAACACCAGAAACCCTTTATGTACATTGTTCTAAATATAGACATTGAATTTCATTTTGTATTGCAATGTGAAAACCTTGAATTTCTAGCTAGTGCCAGTCGTTTTCATTTGAGTTAATATGGTAGCATACGTGGTTAGATTAATCTTTCACTTGAGCAAATTTGGACATCCAATTAGATTTGCATTAATTGCTTATCCAATCTTTCACAAGGCAAAACAAACTGAACGGCAATGAAAAGTCATTCATGTATCAATGTGATTGAATGACCTTGGATAGGATCAATTTGCTGCTTGAAGTAGACCAGTCATGAGTGCTATGACTAGGCTTCAAATAATGTACATGCTGAATAATTTAAGAGGTAGGGTAACATACAAACCAAACTCCAAACATGGACATGAAATTTAATCTCTTTTGCTATCTGTCTTTTGCAGGCAGAAGAGGTAGTTGACAAGGTTGTGAAGGAGGCAATAAGCAAGCCATGGCTACCACTTCCTTTGGGCCTTAAGCCTCCTTCCACTGAAGGTGTACTAGATGAGCTATCAAGGCAAGGCATCTGCAACATCCCTCCTCACATCAACCGCTCTAACACCCCCTGACGTGGACCGGGTCCCATCATGATCACAAGGCTAGTATGGTCCTCAGGCAATAAAGTCTCCATAATGTTTTAGCAAAATATTCTTTTTTTGTCAAATATTGCATGTGTTAGACACTTGATTGGTGAGGACTAGCTGTCTATTGTGGTCTCGGAGCTACCAGATGTGCTTACTGCCCATCATCCCAACCCAAAAACCACATGTCAAGAAACCCTAGTCAGATGTAGGTGCATTGAAATAAGCAAACTTTGATCATATCCTCCTCTCCACAGTGAAAGAAAAAGTCATTTTCAGACTGTTGACAATTGGATTGGGATGGCCAAGCGTTAGCCACGTTTGTGAATCAGCCTCGTGAAATTCTGATTGTAAATAGTTCCAAACACAAAAAGTCCTACTTGGGTTTGTAACTTTTTATCTGATAGAGGGTCTTGTGAAGTTGTGATCCTTTGTGAGGTCCCTTTTGGTGCTGTTGGGTAGGTCCTACTTGTATTGCTGTTTAAATGGAAGGGACAACAATGTCTACACTGACATGAGGTTAGTGGGAAGCTGACTTGTGGTTTATCTATAACATTATTGCGTACGAGTCTTAGGCGAGTCAGCCAATGCAGTAAGCTTGTCGTTTGCACTCAAGTTACAAATCTCTTCCGTAAATTGGATTAATTTAGAATAATTTAGACTATCGCTTATATAAATAAAAAAAACATTATTAAAGAAAAAAGAAGAGAGGTGAGAACTAGAAATGTTTGCTGGTTTAGGCTATAACGATGTGGTTGCAACTGGCAACCTGCAAGTTGGTGGTTCCTTGTCCTGCAACTTGCAAGTATTATAAAGAAAATTGCAAGGCTGAAAATAAGAGTAGAAACTAAAGTTTTATTTTGTCAAGAACCATCAAGAAAGAAATGGAAGTGAGAAATGAGAGTGGCCTTCAATTTTTTCTCGTAATGGGCTCAGTTCATGTCACTTTCTGTTTTGGGGTCAACTTGGCTGGACCATAGTGCATATATATATATATATATATATTCGACGAAAAAAAAAAAAAAAAAAAAAAAAAAAAAAAATATAGTTGTAGTCCCTGAACTTTGTATCGACTTGAGCTTTAGTCTCTCAACTTTCAAAACGGAACTTTCTATACCTTAATTCACATGTTATGAATCTAGTGTCAAAAACCAGGGTTAGATGGCTAGACTCGTGGAAACTTGTATACCCTCTAAAATTTAATACTTTCACTTGACAGAAAAATGTGTGTGAAATGAGAATAACATTGTTTGGCTATTCTCGATCAATCACAATATGCTAAGTGGAAAAGTTATTAAGCATTGCATACCGTGATTGACCCGGTATAATAAAACAATGTTATTCTCGTTTTACACAAGTGTTTCTCCTCAATTGCATGGTAGATATCAATAGGGTACTCATGAGCCATCATAGTTGCCTCGCTATTCGCAGTGGGGGATTGTGAAGGGAGAGGAATTCGTGTGTTTAGAAGTTGCTGTGGTGTAAATAGTATGGTAGGTAGACATTTACTACATGACATTCTCGGTAAGTTTGGTGGGTGTTTTCAATTCATTCATGAACTTAAAACTACGTGGTTTTTTTTTCTTTTTTATAAAGCAAGGAGTTGCCTTTCAATAGATTGAAATAAAGTTCCCCAAACATGAATCACACACAAAAAATTGTAATGTTTTATTTTTCCGACATTGAAAAGAAAGACTTGAAACTGGTTAACACGATTACAGCACACAAATATTTGAAGAACCAACCAACTAGTTCTTCTAAATGATATCACAAAACATCCTAAGTTCGAATTCACTTCTTAATAATAAAAAAAAAAAAAAAAAAAAAAAAAAGAAGAGGAGAATCAAAAGCACACAAACGTACACAGAAATTAAACTGACGCTGATTGAGTAGGGCACTAAATATTAAGAATCTGAAAGAAACAAAAAAAACAAAAGACACCAGTAGTAGTGCATAGAAATTATCCGGCCGATTATTAGGAGCTCAAGGATATCTGTGGCAAGCCCTATTGTGTTGATCCGTGCAGTGCTCTTGAATGGGTGTTCTGTTTTTCAGTCCCCTGCAGCTTTGTGGATCACCCGGTCGGTTACAGGACACAGATTGGCCAGCAATCAACGACTGCCCAACTACAGACCCAGGAATTGTCTGGAGGAGCCTTATGTTGAATTCCGAGTCCAGCATGAACTCCAAGTCAAAGTCCAACTCAGAGTGTGCAAAACGGCACCCCGTGTCGGTGAGGCCATTGCACCGGGAGGCGGAGTTGCCGCCGGTGACGACGCTGGTGTTGATGTGGATGCCAATGCCATGGCTTGTGGTGAGCAGGGTCATGGCCATCATCACTATCATCAGCTTCATAGCTCCTCCTGAGTTACTCATCTTTTGTTTTTGTTTTTGTTTTCTTTTTTCTGCTGCATGCAGTCCTAAAAGCACTGTAGTATATATATAGAAGAAGTACTTGGCTCTTTACTCTTCATACAAAGCACAGCTAGGCCTCTCCATAAACTTTTCTTTTTGCGCTATTATTGATTGAATAATGTATATGTTTTACTCCCTTAATAAAACAAAAAAAATTAAAAAAGGAGAATCAAAAGCACACAAACGTACACAGAAATTAAACTGACACTGATGAGTAGGGCACCAAATACTAAGAAGCGGAAAGAAACAAACAAAAAAAAGAACACCAGTGGTAGTAGCGGCCAAATATTTGATTTAGAAATGTTTCCAGCAAGCCTTATTGGTGGGTTCCTCCTTGCAGTGCTCTGGTGTGGGATTTTGGTTTTTGTTACCTACCGTGGCAGGGAACTTGGTTACCAACTCGGTTGCAGGACGCAGCCTTTCACCGTTGTTTTGATTATAGTAGTGGGATTGGAGGATCCTTATGCTGAATTCTGAGTCCAACATGAACTCCAAAGTCAAATCCAACTCAGAGTGTGCAATCCGGCACGCCGTGTCGGTGAGGCCGTTGCACCGGGAGGCAGAATAGCCGCGAGTGACGACGCTGGTGTTAATGTGGATGCCAATGCCATGGCTTGTGGTGAGCAGGGTCATGGCCATCATCACCATCATCAGCTTCATAGCTCCTCAAGAGTTACTCATCTTTTTTCTTTTTCTGCTGCATGCACTCATCAAGGCACTGTATATATATGCGGTACAGAAAAAGTACTTGGCTCTTTACTCTTCTTAGATACACCTATGAACCACAGCTAGCCCCTCCATAAACTTTTATTTTTGCGCTATTATTGACTCCTTAAAGCATCTCAGAAGAGTCTCCAAATTTTAGCCAAATTTTAGTTAAAATAGCTAAAAAATCATTATAACAAACTAATTTAAAAGTAGTTTTCTCCAACAATGTTCTCTACTTCGAATAATCTCTAATATTTTATTATTTCTCTCTCATCCTCTCTAAATTAAAAATTCATTAAAAAAAAATCAGAAAGTAAGAGGTGAGAGAGGTTTGTATGACTAAGCAGAGAGAAGAGGAAGAAATGGAGAACCCTAAAGTTTTATTTTGTCAAAATAAAAGTGTTGAAGAAAAATGTAAACCTCCAAACATAATTTCACCACCACTAGTCAATTAATGGGAAAAAATTATGTTGAAAGAAAATATGAACCTCCCAACATAATTTCACCATCACTAATCAATTAATGGGGGTTTATTATTTTAGGTTCGACCCATTCGAGACACAAGTCTCTTAATTACAATCCCTCGCTACAAGGGAAAACCCTTTGATTCCATCATAAAGAAACAAAATGTGTGTGTTTGGTTTTGCGGCTTCTCCCAAGTTCAACCACAGGGTGCCTACGTATCCCTTGCAGGAATCAAGCCACTCGTAGTTCAAAGATTCGCAATGAGTAAATGACTCATTGCAAAAGGAGGAATTTGAATGAATTTGATTGAGTTGTGTTTGAGTGAATCTAGCTTAATAAACCAAGGGTTCGATATGGAATTGTGTTTGGGATGGTTGCATCTAGATTGAATCTCTAGATTGCCTGCGTACCCTTTCAAAGGGATCAAACCAACGTAGTTCGGAATTGATTTGTGTGGAGATTTGATTGGTGAGAATTTGGTTGCGGTTGCGTCTATTGGGATGCTAGACTGCTTACGTACCCTTGATGGGATCAAACCAGCGTAGTTCCAAAGTTTGGAAATTAATGGGTAAGTGTGGCCCAATAATTTAGAGTTGGTGTCTTTGAAACGATTTGAAGATTTTCATAGGTAGATGACCTATGGGAAAAATTGGAAATTAATGGGTAAGTGTGGCCCAATAATTTAGAATTTGTGTTTGAGATATTTGAATTTAATCTTAATGAAATTTTCATGGATAGATGACCCATGGGAAAAATTGGATGGTTTTATACCATTCTTCTTTTTATCAATGTCCAAGAAAAATAATGAGTAATTTTGATGAACCCACTAATTCTCTACAATTGACATTTGCATTTAGGAAAGTATTTGGACGAATTTGGTTAGGATAAAACCAGGGATTCAAATTTGATTGCGGTTGCGTCTATCGGGATGTTAGACTGCCTACGTACCCTTGACGGGATCAAACCGACGTAGTTCCAAAATTTGGAAATTAATGGGTAAGTGTGGCCCAATAACTTAGAATTGGTGTCTTTGAGAAGATTTGAAGATTTTCATAGGTAGATGACCTATGGAAAAAATTAGAAATTAATGGGTAAGTGTGGCCTAATAATTTAGAACTTGTGACTGTGAGATAATTTGGGGATTTTCATAGGTAGATGACCTATAGGAAAAATTGGAAATTAATGGGTAAGTGTGGCCCACTAATTGAGAATTTGTGTTTGAGATATTTGAATTTAATCTCATTGGAATTTTCATGGGTAGATGGCCCATGAGAAAAATTGGAAATCAATGGGTGAGTGTAGCCCACTAATTAAGAATTTGTGTTTGAGAGATTTGAAATTAATCTCAATGAAATTTGCATGAGTAGATGACCCATGAAAAATTGGATGGTTTTGTACCACTTTTCTTGTTGTCAATGTCCAAGAAGAATAATGAGTAATTTCAATTATCTCATTAATTTTTCCCTATAATTGACAATTGCATTTGGACCCAAATATGGATGTGAGGATGTTTAAAATTGATCCATGAACCATATAATAGGCAGTTTGGGCCTTGATAAATTTAATGGATAATTATTTGAATCACCCATTAAATATTATGGGCCTTTGAAAATCAATGAACAATTATTTTTGACAGTCCATTATTTTATTTCGGGCCTACGATATTTTGACTGGCCCATTTTTTTGGACATGTGAAGAAGAGAGAAAAGAAGGAAAGAAGAGAGAGAGTTGAAATAAACCCAAAACACAAATTAAGGGGAGTGTATCCAATTCAAACTTTTAATGACTTTTATAGAGTTTAAAAGTCTGGAGGTATTCAATTTAGACTTTTAAAGAGTATATAAAAGTCTAGTGGTATTCAATTGTGACTTTTAAAAAGTATTTAAAAGTTTGGTGGTATTCAGTTATGACTTTTAAAAAGTATTTAAAAGTTTGGTGGTATCCAAAAAGTTAATGACTTTTAAAAAGCTTATTGAATGAATGACTTTTCCATACTTTTAAGGCTAATTTCTAAGAGCAAAAGTCTTGCCAATGTACTAGTGACTTTTATCAACTCTATGAGAGTATTTAAGAATTTGTCATCTCTATAAAAGTCACTGACTTAAAAAAAAGTCTTTATAAGTATGAATTGGATACACCTGTGGCTGACGCCACGTTCTATTTTTTTTTGGTCTTTTGACTTCTTTTTTCTTCTTTGAATTTCTTCTCCCTCTCGAAACAAAGTGGCTGACATCACTTCCCTTTTTTTTTACTCTTCTTCCCTTTGTTTTCTTTTCAGTGGAAGCCTCCACCCTTTTCTTTTGTTACTGCCATACATAACACCAAGCCAATTCCTCTCGTCTTTTTGGGTTTTGGCTTTTGTTTTCTTTGCTTTTGGTTTGCTGCGCAACCAGAAGTTGCCAACAGGAACGTGCCTATCCTTTTTCCCTTTTTTAAGGATCTCCATCCTTTGTTTTGATTGTTTGCAAACAATTCCCATATGAGGAATTCAAGGATGGGATGCACAACGTGGCCTCTCTTTTCAAGCTTTGTTTCTCTCCTTTATGTGCACGCAGCTGATTTTTTTATTTGCTGTGAGATTAATCCCCCAATGTTTCTGTTTGTGGGTTTTGTACCCAAATTGGATTTGTCATCCAGAGAACTCAATGAATGAGCTTTGTGCCCAAAGCGGATATATCAGAGAGTATTTGATTAAGGGTTACACACCCATGGTGGATTTTGTATCCAAGATTTGTTTGGGGTGTAAAAACCCAAACTTCTTTTGAGGGTGAAAACCCATATTTGTTTTCAGGGTGAAATACCCAAGCTTTGTTTCTGGGGTGCGAAACCCACTGTTTTGATTTCAGGATTTATTACCCAAAGATGGATTGAACATCCAGGAAATTTTGATTCAAGGGTTGCCACCCTACATGGATTGCCATCCATTTGATTGATTAAAGGGTTGCCACCCTACATGGATTGCCATCCATCTGATTGATTGAAGGGTTACCACCCATTATGGATTTATCATCCAACAAAATGATTTAAGAGTTGCCACCCATGATGGATTCATCATCTAAGAGTTTGATTTGAGGGTTGCCACCCGTTTGATTGATTAAAAGGGTTGTCACCCAACATGGAGGACCTCAAGAAAGGAGCCTTGATTGCTTCTATCACATTTCTTCAGCACTGCCGTGCATCCTCCATGTTCCCCAAGCCTTGTTGGCTTTTTTTTTGGGCTTGTCCAATATAGATCCCTACATTTTCTATTTCCTAGACATATACCCATCACTCTATAAATCTATGTGTAAAACCCAATTTCAAATTTTAATGACCAGTATGATATAAGAGGTCGTAGTATTTCTATGTTTTTACATCGTTGCCACTAAACTTCATATTTTATTTATAATTTATTTCAAGCATTTCATTAACTGCCATAATTGTAATTAATATACTCCATATTAATAGCATATCAATCACCCCATTTCTTTTAGTTGTCATTCCCTCTCACATCTTGCCCCCTAAAATTGCAAACAAAAAAAAAATCTATAAATTACATATCCAATAATGTACCTATGAAAAATATAATATAATATAAATATATACATATAAAATATAGGTATATTATTTACCCCAAAAAAAAAAGTCAGTTACTTTGTAATTGCGTATATTTTTCATAATTAAAAATAGGTACACAATAATTTATATAAAATATAGGTACATTATTTGGAGAGGAAAGATAGGTACATTATTAGAGGAAAAAAATTGGTAAGTTATTTGGAGAGAGAAAATAGGTTAATTTAAAAAAATTACGTTTAATAAAACAAATAATAGGTACTTTATTCAGAGAAAAAAGGCTATATTATTTATAGAAAAAAATAGGTACATTATTTAGATAAATAATAGGTACATTATTTAGATAAATAATAGGTACTTTATTCGTAGTAGGTAAATGGTAGGTACATTGGATGACATATAATACCTAAATCCTAATTGTAAGTACATTAAAATTAATGTAGGTATATTGGAATAGATAATTATGTACACTTTTCATACTAGGTAAATTATATTTTTCATAAAACAAATAGGTACATTATTTTTTCAACATAATTAGTATGTACAGTTTTATTCATAAACAATTATAAAGTGGATTATTAGTCATGTATAATTCATAAAAAGAAAATCACATAAACATTTTATTAAACAAACCAATTACCCAAATTTGAATTTATTGTTAAATTTTTTGTTAAATGTTCCAAAATTAATTCCTATATCCATTACAACCATTTGGAGATCTTTCCAAATTCAACATCTGTCATTATATACAATCCAATTAAAAACTGTTTCCATATTGATTCCTACATTAATATACAAAATGCAATAATGGCTTAGTTGGGGGTATTTTTGGAATCTGAAAAGTACAATAAATCAGATTTTATGCTTAATTAGGTAACTTGCTGAGTTGGATCCTAGTCATGGGTTTTTACTTATACAAATTGGGTATTATTTATAGGAACAAAAAGTGAAGGGTTTTAGGTATGACAAATTGAATTTGAAGGGTGTGAGCCAAATTTACTATTTTTTTTTATATTTTTTATGGTATCTCTTCACAGTCTGCCGCTGTGTTTTTTTTTCTCTGCAGCCTCACGGCTACCTCTTCTCCAAGCCCTTGTCTTGCTTTTTTTTTTTCCCCCCCCTTTTCTGCAGCACCTTCCCCTCTTTTTTTACCTCTGTGCGTTCATGTCTTATTATAGGCAAAAGATGAACAACAGTTGGGGAAGCACGGTTTGCTAAGTGGGTAGTTTCTCTGCTGAATGGAGTTGCCAAGGATAAACACGATCTCTTCCCACCTTTTATTTTTTTATTTGTTTTATTTTATATTTCTTTGGGATTTTTGTAGAAATGTCACCTGAACTTATACATCAATTTCAATTTGTCACCTTAAAAAAAATTTTAAGTGAAATGTCACCTCAAGTTTTCAAAATTCATGATTTGTCACCAGAATTTAACGTCATCCAATTTTCCATCCACTTAAAAGGATATTTTAGTCTTTCCAATATGTAAACCTCTATGAAGCTCTTTTTTCACAAAAAAAAAAAGAAAAAAAAAAGAGTCAAGAATAGTACTTTTACGCCTAAACAACAATTAGACTTTAGGGTTTCAAAATTTTTTTAAGGCATATCTGCAAGTTGTCAGCGCCATTGGGATTGATGGCTGCTCTACGCTACAGAGTCACTGGGAACCCTCCAAACTACGGTAAAGCTTTTGCTTTCTACTTGGGAATCTTTGAAGTTTTTGCTTTTTATATGACAACGGGAGATTTGATTCATGGGATCCTTTTTTCTTTCTTTATGTTCTTTGGCTTTATTTATATGCTATTGCTTTGTTTTTGTGCTTTGGGTTAACGTGTATTGTCCTTTTGCAAGTCAATTACTATATTACTATGTTGTGTGGGGATGTATCGGCTGCAACTGTTATATTTTATATAAATGTTAATTTGAATGTTTGTGTTGGTGATTGTGATTTATTCACCATGGGGGTCACTTTATAGAGCAATGGGATGGGAACTTGAAGTATGTTGCTGGGCATGTGGCTTGGTATGATAATTTAAATCAAGATTTGATGTCAAAATGGGATATTGAGAATTGTGCTAAGAGTTTAGGGTACATCAAGACGTCAACATATTATTATAGATTACCAAATGGAGGGGAATGTAGGGAATTGAAGAATGACTCTGATTTTTGGGCTTTAGTTACTATATTGCCCCCAAATAGAGTGGCAATTGTGTACATAGTTTATGACAACTTTGTCCCAAATATTGAGAGTCAAGTTGCAATCAAAAATTGTGTGGAGTCAAGCCTCAGTCAAGAAGAACCAAAAGTTGATGTAGGTGTAGAAGATGAGGATTCTTAATATGAAGATTCTGACTATGAGCAAAGTGATGCTGAGGATGATATTCTTTTTGATGACATTGTAGAGAAATGTGTCAATGAAGGAGGCAATGTTAATGTCTCAAGTAGTGCTGCAGCCTTCCCAAATTTGGAGTTCGGGGATGTTGAAACAGAGTTTGAAAATTCATATGAATTTAAGAGTGGTGGTGAAGAAGATTATGAGGGTGAAGAAAATGGTGGTACACGAAAGAGGAAGTTGCCTAACTTCACTCAATTTAAGAGTGATATGGATATGAAGAATCCACAGTTTAGGTTAGGCATGATGTTTTTTAATAGGAATGAGTTTAAACAGGCAGTAAGATATTATGCTTGTGTTAATGGAAAAGATATTAGATTCACACTAAGAGAGAGTTTCAAAGTTCAAGCTAAGTGCAAAAAGCCATGTCCTTGGGTGATTTATGCATCTAAGGTGGATGAGAGTTCTACTCTTATGGTAAAGACACTTACTGATTTGCACACATGCCCGAGGGCGGAAAAAATCAAACTATGCACATCTACTTGGTTGTCACATAGGTACACTGAAGAGTTGATTGATAATCCTAAATGGGAAGTGCCAAAATTCCAAGAAGCTGTGCGTAAACAATACAATTTGAATATCACAAAGAACCAAATATATAGAGCAAAAAGTTTGGTGGCTGCTAAGACTGATGGGACTTATGAGGAGCAATATGGAAGGTTATGGGATTATTGTGAGGAGTTAAAGAGAACAAACCCTGGTAGTACAGTTATTATCAAGACAGAGATGGAAGGTGGAAAACCTATTTTTCAGAGAATGTATGTGTGTTTTGCAGCTCTTAAGAAGGGCTTCATACAGGGTTGTAGGCCAGTTGTGGGGTTAGATGGATGCCACATTAAAGGTCCACATCCTGGGCAATTACTTTGTGCTATTGGGATAGATGTCAATAATGGCATGTATCGAATAGCGTATGCCATTGTTGAAATAGAAAATAGGTGCACGTGGACTTGGTTCCTAGAGATACTCATCAATGATTTGAGGATTGATAATGGGCTTTCTTGGGTCATTATGTCAGACAAGCAGAAAGGTCTACTGAGAGCTGTTGAAGACCTTGTTCCTAGTGTTGAACACAGGCATTGTGTTCAACACTTGTATAATAATCTCAAGAAAGGTCACAATGGAATGGCACTTAAGCAAATACTTTGGGAAGCAGCAAGGGCAACCACCATTCCTGGGTTTAAAGCACATATGACTAGGATGGAAATTGAAGATGGAAGAGCAATAGGATGGTTTGATGACAAGCCTGCAAAGTATTGGAGTAAATCCCATTTTAGGACTACATCAAAATGTGATATCTTGTTGAATAATATGTGTGAGTCTTTTAACAGTGTAATATTAAGTGCAAGAGATAAACCAATATTGACTATGATGGAGAGGATTAGGACATATATGATGGTGAGAATGGCAAGAATGAGAGAGACTGCAAATAAGTGGACTTGTGATGTTGGCCCTAGAGTGTTTAAAATTGTTGAGAAAAACAAATTAGAAAGTGGTTCTTGCATTCCTTGTCTTGCCGGTGACAAGAAGTATCAAGTGAGGCATATTATTGGGGCACAGTTTGTGGTGGATTTGACAGCCCACACTTGTTCATGTAGGAGGTGGGATCTCACTAGAATTCCTTGTTCTCATGGCATTTCTGCAATATACAGAAGAGAAGAGGATCCATACAACTATGTTCATTCTTGTTACAAGAAACCAGCATTCTTAAGGGCCTACAAGCCTTATATCAACCCAATGGCTGGTTAAGAATATTAGCCAGTGACAAACCATCAGCCTATTAGACCCCCTAAGTATCACAAGCAAGCTGGGAGACCAAGGATGCTCAGATTTAGGGAGCCAGATGAGGTTCGACCTCCTTTAAATCCAAACAAACTTCGAAGATGCTTAATCAAGATCAACTGCAGCAAGTGTGGCCAAGAAGGCCATAATGCTACTACTTGTGAAAGGAGGAAGCAAGCAAAAAGAGCTCAAGTATAAAGATAAAGAGATTTTATGTTTTATTTTTATTTCATTAAATGTTAAGAAGTTGGAAATGAAATTTGATTTGGTACAGGTGAATGGAGAAGGTGATCTAAGAGGGCAAACTTCAGCAAATCCAAGCCAACAACAGTCACAGACAAATGGAGGAAATAGGACAAGTGAAACCTCAGCAAATCAAGCGCACTCTGTACCAAGAGGAATACAATCTGCACGAAATATGTCTGAATCCAATGCACAAGTCTCAAACCCAAGTTCTTCTTCTACAAGAGCAAGAACAATGAAAACCAATACCAAGTCTTATGCCAAGAAGAATAACGTATGGAAACCATAAAGCACTTAGGTTTAATTGGTCTCGGTACCATGCAAAGTTTATTTTACAAACAGATAAAAATTGGGATTATGTTTTGAAGTGCTGTAGCTTTGTGGCCTCGGTACAAGTTGTAGACTTGGTCACGTTTTGAACCTATTTTGTGAACTCATTTTTGCTACTTTTGTTTTGTATATCAATTTCCAGATAATGTCTTTTATAAATTTCTTTCTCAAATTTGAATTAGTACCTATGATTATTTCCCTAAAAAAAATTGAAACCATAAAATTTGAGTGTTAAAAGTCTTGCTTTTGGGGTTTTAACTCCTTTTTCTTCACCAAAAAATGAGCTTCAAAGAGGGTTTACATAGCTTTATATTTAAATCATTTTAATAAATAAATAAATAAATAAATAGGGTTTACATATTGGAATGACTAAAATACCCTTTAAAAATGGATGGAAAATTGGATGACGTTAAAGTCAGGTGACAAATCATGGATTTTGAAAAGTTAAGGTGACATTTCGCTTAATTTTTTTTTAAGGTGACAAATTGAAACTGATGTATAAGTTCAGGTGACATTTCTACAAAAATCCCTATTTCTTTTGAAAACTGACCTTATTCCCTTTTTAATTTCTAGAAGGAACAATTAGAGCAGCTCCAGCGCTGCTATCAAACTAGGCAAAAGGCCCCCTTGGCAAGCCCAATGCATCTCTAGGGCACCACTTGCAGCCCGGGCAAGCCCTGGGTCCCACCAGCCCTGGCAAGCCCAAGGGCAAATTTTGCCTGGGCTTCAGCCCGAGGGTGCTGACGTCAGCGAACAAAAAAAAATTATAAAAAATTTAATTTTCCCTATAAATACATAACAATTTTATATTTTGTTGCATATATATATTTTTTCTTGCCCTTGACTTGCCTTAGACTTTGCCCTCATGGGTGGAACCACAAATGCAAAGGCTGACACTATTCACGTGAATAGTGCAGCCCTTACTTGCCCTTGCCTTAGACTTAGCCCTTCTGGGTGGAAGTGCTCTTAGCAACCTTAAAGATCAAACTTCACGTCTTGGGCTTTTATCCTGGGCTCCTTTCCTTGTCTTATAATTTTTTTTTTGTGTTCAACAAAAAGCATTATCACAATGAACTATCAAGAAAGAAATGGAAGTGAGAACTGAGAGTGACTAATTTTTTTCTCGTAATGGGCTCAGTACACGTCACGTTCTGCCTGGGCTCAACTTGGTTGACAAAAACTTTTTAGGAGCTATGGTCCTGAACTTTGTATGGACTGGAGAAAGTCCCTCAACTTTCAATATGGAACTTTCTATACCTTAATTCACATGTTATGAACCTATCGTAAAAAACCAAAGGTTAGATGGCTAGACTTGTGGAAGAGATGAGGGTGAGGATTTGTAACTTTAGGATTATAGTATTTCATATCAAAATGACTCTTAAGCATAATTTGATGAGCCACTATTTTTCGATTTAAAAGGTTTTTATTTTTATTTTTGAAAAAAATACCTTAACTTGATTCAATAAAAGGAAAAAACACAAGAGAGGTATCATAAAAATTCAGAAAATACTCAGGCATGCAATTCAAGAGATAATATACTGACAATTGCACTCATCTTTTTTATATTGTGTGATGTCAGACACCTTCTTTTGCCGCAAATGATTTTAGAGATATTTAGTGATACATCTATTCTTAGCACTATGTATAAACTCAGCACCATTTAATTTCTATACAATCCCAAAAAAAAAAAAAAAAAAAAAAAAAAAAAAAAAAAAAAAACCCCCAAACAAAAAAAAAAATGACAGCCCTATTGAATTTAATTTTGATTTATTTATTATTATTTTGATGCCTGTTGAGTGTTTTGGGGAGTTTCAGTAAAACACCCAAAATGGGGGTTGAAATTATAAAAAAACCCAAGCACTATTTAAACATATAAACACACCCAAAACCCATCATTACACACACTCAAAACCCATTTATAAACACACCCAAAAAGTTGACTTTGGGGTTGATTTTGGGTGTGTTTCTATGTTTAAATAGTGCTTGGGTTTTTTTATAAATACATGTCTAGGATTGGGTTTATTTATAAATTTGTATTTTTTTTATGAGGTTTTGAAGTTGGGCTTGTTTTGAAAAATCAATTGCATTTTTGTAATTTATAAGAAGTTAAAAGCCTCTTTGTTATATTGTAAATAGACTTTGGGTGTGAAAAACTTGTTATGTTCAATATGGTAAAACAATGTTATCCCCATTTTACACCGGCGTTTCTTCTCAACTGCATGGTAGATATCAATTGGGTACTCTTCCAAGGTAGTCATGGTAGTCATGAGCCATCATGATCTCCAATGTCATCATCATTCACAGTTGCCTCGCTATTCGCAGTGGGGGATTTCACACGTGTGTTTAGAGTTGCTGTGGTGTAAATAGTATGGTAGGTAGACATTTCTACATGACATTTTCGGTAAGTTTGGTGGGTGTTTTCAATTAATTCATGAAATTAAAAGTCTGTGGTTTTTTTTTCTTTTTTTATAAAGTACGTGGTGTAAATAGTATGGTAGGTAGACATTTTTTCTTTTTCTTTTTTATTGTACGCGGTTTATTTCTACATTGTTGTACAGGAGTCACTCTCAATATGATAGCTTTTGCCTTTTCTTTTGTTGCTGTTGTTTGAAAAAGTGAAAAACAGGAAAAAGAGAAATATGCTAAAGTAATGTAGAATCCTAAAGCAAGTTAACTAATGAATCGAGAAATCATATCTGAAAGAAAGACTAATCAATATCAACAGTCATGATCTCTTGAACTACATGAGTTCAAGAGATTTGTGGTCACTCACTGTTGGATGTAAATTCAACGGTTTACGCACTCTTGCACTCCTTTTAAGAAATTTTTTTAAACCATTGGTTTAATATCCAACGGTGGGTGAACACAATCTCTTGAACTCCTGTAGTCTAAGAGATCGGGACTGTCAATATCAAATATCACTTAATTTCTCGCGTTCATTGTACAGAAGGTGTTTATATAGAATGTACTCTTCTAATATAATTCTCATGTAGTTTCTAGCCCAAACCGGTTTTTACGGTTGTACCAGATACACAAAAAAATTGTAATGTTTTATTTTTCCGACATTGAAAAGAGAGAGTAAATCATATAGACTTGAAATTGGTTAACACGATTACAGCACACAAATATTTGAAGAACCAACCAACTAGTTCTTCTAAATGATACAAAACATCCCAAATTTGAATCCACTTCTTTAATAAAATTAAAAAAGAAAAATAGAAGAGGGAGAATCAAAAGCACACAAACGTACATAGAATTAAACTGACGCTGATGAGTAGGGCACATATTAAGATAGTAAATTTGGCTTACACCCTTCAAATTCAATTTGCCATACCTAAAACCCTTCACTTTTTGTTCCTATAAATAATACCCAATTTGTATAAGTAAAAACCCATGACTATGATCCAACTCAGCAAGTTACCTAATTAAGCATAAAATTTGATTTATTGTACTTTTCAGATTCCAAAAATACCCCCAACTAAGCCATTATTGCATTTTGTATATTAATGTAGGAATCAATATGGAAACAGTTTTTAATTGGATTGTATATAATGACAGATGTTGAATTTGGAAAGATCTCCAAATGGTTGTAATGGATGTAGGAATTAATTTTGGAACATTTTTAAAAAAATTTAACAATAAATTCAAATTTGGGTAATCGGTTTGTTTAAAAAAATGTTTATGTTATTTTCTTTTTATGAATTATACATGACTAATAATCCACTTTATAATTGTTTATGAATAAAACTGTACATACTAATTATGTTGAAAAAATAATGTACCTATTTGTTTTATGAAAAATATAATTTACCTAGTATGAAAAGTGTACATAATTATCTATTCCAATATACCTACATTAATTTTAATGTACTTACAATTAGGATTTAGGTATTATATGTCATCCAATGTACCTACCATTTGAATAATATACCTACTACGAATAAAGTACCTATTATTTATCTAAATAATGTACCTATTTTTTTCTATAAATAATATAGCCTTTTTTCTTTGAATAAAGTACCTATTATTTGTTTTATTAAACGTAATTTTTTTAAATGAACCTATTTTCTCTCTCCAAATAACTTACCAATTTTTTTCCTCTAATAATGTACCTATCTTTCCTCTCCAAATAATGTACCTATATTTTATATAAATTATTGTGTACCTATTTTTAATTATGAAAAATATACGCAATTACAAAGTAACTGACTTTTTTGGGTAAATAATATACCTATATTTTATATGTATATGTATGTATTATATTTTTCATAGGTACATTATTGGATATGTAATTTACAGAATTTTTTTTTTGTTTGCAATTTTAGGGGACGAGATGTGAGAGGGAATGACAACTAAAAGAAATGGGGTGATTGATATGCTATTAATAGGGAGTATATTAATTACAATTATGGCAGTTAATGAAATACTTGAAATAAATTATAAATAAAATATGAAGTTTAGTGGCAACGATGTAAAAACATAGAAATACTACGACCTTTTATATCCTACTGGTCATTTAAATTTGAAATTGGGTTTTACACATAGATTTATAGAGTGATGGGTATATGTCTAGGAAATAGAAAATGTAAGGATCTATATTGGACAAGCAGAAAAAGAAACAAAAGACACCAGTAGTAGTAGTAATAGCGGCCGATTATTGGGGGGGAATTTTGTGGCAACTCCTATTGGTGGGTTCCGTCTTGCAGTGGTCTGGAATGGGTGTGTTGTTTGTCGTGCCATGGCAGCCATTTGGATTCTCTGGTTGGTTACAGGACACAACATTCGTTGAAACTAACGCCTCCTGAGAAAGATGAGGGTCATTTGTCTGGAGGAGCCTTATGCTAAATTCCGAGTCCAACATGAACTCCAAGTCAAAGTCCAACTCCGAGTGTGCAATCCGGCACGCCGTGTCGGTGAGGCCGTTGCACCGGGAGGCAGAGTGGCCACCGGTGATGAAGCTGGTGTTGATGTGGATGCCAATGCCATGGCTTGTGGTGAGCAGGGCCATGGCCATCATCACCATCATCAGCTTCATTGCTCCTCCTGAGTGACTCATCTTTTGTTTTTTTGTTCTTTTTCTGCTGCGTGCAGTCCTCAAAGCCGCTATAGATATATATATATATATATAAAGCACAGCTAGGCCCCTCCATAAACTTTCCTTAGTCACATGAGTATGGAAGATTCTGCCATGTGGTCTAATTAAAAACAGTCCTTGTGTTGGATTGTTTTTCCCCGGTACAGGACGATGGTGTGGTGAATGTGTGTGTGTGTGTGTGTGGATTTATTTACAGGTTGAGGTTTCTTGAGCATATGCATTGAGAGTACTCTGCACATGTATGAACATTTGAAATGAAGTTCGAAATTCAGGTTGGATATTTGGAAATTTCTTGGCATATTGTATTTTTGCAAGAGTATGGTTGCGGGAAAAAGGATTTTGGGTTTTAATGATTATATTTCATATTAACGGGTTTACTTTGGTCACTGTTTTACAATAATGATTAAATTAATAAGTTTTCATTGTTTTCCAAGAATTTGAGAAGTATTAATTAAATGGTTTTCCTTATCGTATGTCATGATATGAAATTTTACGGAATTAAAAAATTTTCTAATATTGGATGATATTTCTGTAAGTTTACCAAAGAAATCTATTGCATGGTGTTTAGGGCATTATTTTTTTTAAAACGGAGGGGATTATTTATGTTGAATATAAATTATTTTTAAGGCTTTGTTTTCATCTACTCACATTTTCTGTTTTGCACTTCCCAAGTTATAGATATCCAAAGTCGAGACCACCACATCAAGGCATCGCCACTGAACGCACCGTAGGAATTCCTGTTTTAACTTTCTCTACTTTCCTTTTCCCCAGGTTGTAAACTTATTAATCTTTAGTTGCTCTGCTTGATTGTTTAGGATTTAGTTCCCACATTGAAAAGAAAAGTAATTCATAAAGGCTTGAAATTGGTTAACACAATTACAGTACACAAATATTTGAAGTACGTGGTGTAAATAGTATGGTAGGTAGACATTTTTTCTTTTTTATATAGTACGTGGTTTATTTCTACATTGTTGTTCAAGAGTCACTCTCAATATGATAGCTTTTGCTTTTTCTTTTGTTGCTGTTGTCTGACAAAGTGAAAAAGAGGAAAAAAGAGAAATATGCTAAAGTAATGTAGAATCCTAAAGCAACTTAACTAATGAATCCAGAAATCATATATGAAAAAAAGACTAATCAATATCAAATTTCACTTAATTTTTTAAATTCATGTAACAAATGCTCACTATTAATTAAGGTGGTGATCCTCCCTCGAAAAAAAATAAAAAAATAAAAATTAAGTTGGTGACCGAAATGCTCTCTTCTCGCATGTAGTTTCTACCCAACCCGGTTTGTCGGTTGTACCAGATACACAAAAAATTGTAATGTTTTTATTTTTCCGACATTTAAAAGAAAGAGTAATTCATATAGACTTGAAATTGGTTAACACGATTACAGCACACAAATATTTGAAGAACCAACCAACTGGTTCTTCTAAATGATACAAATTAACATCTCAAGTTCGAACTCACTTCCTTAATAAAACGAAAATACAAAGAAGAAGAGGGAGAATCAAAAGCACACAAACGTACACAGAAATTAAACTGACCCTGATGAGTAGGGCACCAAATACTAAAGAAGCAGAAAAGGAAACAAAAGACACCAGTAGTAGTAGTAGTAGCGGCCGATTATTGGGGGGGAATTTTGTGGCAACTCCTATTGGTGGGTTCCGTCTTGCAGTGGTCTGAAATGGGTCTGTTGTTTGCCGTGCCATGGCAGCCATTTGGATTCTCTGGTTGGTTACAGGACACAGCATTCGTTGAAACCAACGCCTCCTGAGAAAGATGAGGGTCATTTGTCTGGAGGAGCCTTATGCTGAATTCCGAGTCCAACATGAACTCCAAGTCAAAGTCCAACTCCGAGTGTGCAATCCGGCACGCCGTGTCGGTGAGGCCGTTGCACTGGGAGGCAGAGTGGCCACCGGTGATGACGCTGGTGTTGATGTGGATGCCAATGCCATGGCTTGTGGTGAGCAGTGCCATGGCCATCATCACCATCATCAGCTTCATAGCTCCTCCTGAGTGACTCATCTTTTGTTTTTTTGTTCTTTTTCTGCTGCGTGCAGTCCTCAAAGCCGCTATAGATATATATATATAAAGCACAGCTAGGCCCCTCCATAAACTTTCCTTTTTGTGCAATTATTGCTTAAATAATGCATATGTTTTACTCCCACTGTGGAAGTAATTTTAAATCGAATCTCTCTTCTTTATTTAAAAGAAAACATAAAACAAAATGAAGAACCAAATGCAGAAACGTACCAATACAAACTCTCCACGTACACACAGAAATTATAAAGCAGAAAAAATAACACCACTTATATAACTTATAAGCTTGCACACGATCTAATGCATGGATCCATCCAGTAGTAATTGGCTTACTTATTATCATGGTCGTAGCAATGCTTATTGGTGAGGTCCTTGCAATCTGATTTGGCCTTTTTGTTTTTGTTACGGTGGCATTTGACAGATTTATCATCTTTTGGAACCGTTTTTCTCATCATGGCGGTAGCAATTCCTATTGGTGAGGGCCTCGGGCTTGCAATCTGGCGGGACGATATTGTTTTTCTCCTGGTGGCAACTGTCAGATTTATCAACTCCTGGGGGGCCGCAGGACACCGATCCTTTCTCCAATCCGGCAAAAGTGATTTTGGGATCGCCATCCTTGAGGATCCTTATGCTGAATTCTGAGTCCAACATGAACTCCAAGTCAAAGTCCAACTCGGAGTATGCAATACGACATGCCGTGCCAGTGAGACCATTACACCTCGAAGAGGAGGAGTAGCTACCGCTGATGTTAATGCAATGACTTGTGGTGGTCAGCAGGGCCATGACCATCACCACAATCATCACCTGCATAGCTGACAGAGATGCTCCTGAGTGACTCATTTTTTCCTTCTTCTTGTGCTGCATGCGCTCCTCAAGCGCACACACACATATATATAGGAAAAAAAAAATCTCTTTACTCTTCTAAAACACAAATTCCTGTGCATAAAGAGACAGAACAGTAATTGTTTGTATATATCAGCACGAGATTCACGACTGTATCGATTCAATTCAAGACCAACAGTGGTGCACTAGCTACTTCACTTTTCTTTATGCTTTTTATTAATTTGCTTTTTATTTGTTTACAAACTTTAGGTCTTTCCAAAGGACTTAGAATTGTTGAAATATAAGTGGTGAGCTGATGAGAGTGTGATTAAAGTCCCTAAGCTGAAATGGTGTATTCACTTAGTCTCTAAAATAGGCAAGTGTGAGGCGTCAGTTAGTGTTAAGTGGCTATAGCCACGTGTAAAGATCTTAGAAGGCAGTTTTGGATGTAAGGCTGTGATTCTCAAGTGATGTAAGAGAATCCAGCTATTTCTCTAACAGTCATATAGCACACACTGTGCTTGCCCGAAAGTTTTAGAATATACAATACAAAAATACAGAAGTTTTGTTTTAGCTAAGCTCTCGGTTTTCTCTTGCATATCGTTTTTCTCTTCTTCTTCAAAACCTATACAAAACTCTAACATGGTATCAGAGCCAGTTCGGTGTCTTGATCTGGGCGTAAAACTGTGAAGGTCACTGAGCTAAAATCGAAGCTCAGCTGAGCATCGGAGAAGAGAAGCAAGCTGCTGAGATTCAGACCAAACGATGGCTGGATCTGGGAGTTCTGAGGTACGAACTCCGATCTTTTCCAGTGAGAACTACGAGTTCTGGAGGATCAAGATGGTGAAAATCTTCAAATCTCTTGGGCTGTGGGGTCTGGTAGAAAAGGGGATTCCAGTCTCTGATTCGAAGATGAAGACCAAGAAAGTTGAAGAATCATCGGAGGAAGAAGTTGAAGCAGAGATGTGTGCTGTGCTTATGAAGGATGCAAAGGCACTGGGCATCATACAAAATGCTGTCTCTAACCAGATCTTCCCTCGGATTGCAAATGTCGATTCAGCAAAAATGGCTTGGACTCTGCTCTACAGTGAATATCATGGAGGTGATCAGGTTAGATCTGTAAAGCTTCAGAATCTTAGACGAGAATTTGAGTATATGAGGATGCGTGAAGGTGAACAACTTACTGCATATCTTACTCGATTAAATGAATTGATAAATCAAATGAAAACATTTGGAGAGGTGTTATCAAACGAGAGGCTAGTTCAAAAGGTGTTAATTAGTCTTAGTAGAGTTTATGATCCCATCTGTTTGGTGATCGAAAATACAAAGAGTTTGGAGACCATTGAATTGCAGGAGGTTATTGCAATATTGAAGAGTCAAGAGCAACGTTTTGACATGCATAATGTGGACATAGCTGAGAAAGCATTTGGTTATTTCTCAATCGATCAAAAGGGGCAGAACAAGAATAATGCTCAGTCTCTGGTTCTGCCAAGTCTCAGAAGAGTTGGAAGCCTAACAACAAACCATGGGAGTCTAGACAGAAGCCACAGCAAGCTGGCGCTGGACAGACTTCAAATGGATCACACTCTGTGCAGCAAGATGGGGTGAAGCCTCAATGCAAAGTCTGCTCTAAATTTCACTATGGAGAATGCAGATATAAGGGTCAATCCAAGTGCTATAAGGGTGATAGATTTGGACATTGGGCCAGAGACTGCACTGCAAACAAAGGAGGACATAAAGCAAATAATGCAAGCCAAGTAGAAGTAAGAGGGAATCTGTTTTTTGCAAACTGTGCAATTTCAGAAAATGGTGAAAATGGAGAATGGTATGTAGACAATGGCTGCAGTAACCACATGACTGGGAAGAAGGAGCTGTTAATTGACATAAACTCAAAAGTCACAGGCAAGGTGCAAATGCCAACAGGGGAGCTTGTAAGTATAGCCGGCATGGGCACTTTGGTGCTTGACACAAACTCTGGTGCAAAGTATATCAGAGAGGTCATGTATCTGCCTGGTTTGAGAGAAAATCTCTTGAGTGTGGGCCAAATGGATGAACATGGTTATCATTTGGTATTTGGGAGCAGCATGTGCAGCATCTATGATAGTTCTTCTCTTGAGAACCTTGTTATGAAGGTGGAAATGAGAAAGAATAAATGTTATCCATTATCATTACCCTCAAATGATTTTGTTGCACTAAGAGCTGGTGTAGTCAACTCTACTTGGGTTTGGCATAAAAGAATGGGGCATTTACATTTGAAAGGCCTAAACCAACTCAAGGAAAAAGAGATGGTACATGGGCTGCCACATTTGGAAACTGTAAATGAAGTGTGTGAAGGCTGCCAATTAGGAAAACAACACAGAGAGTGGTTTCCTAAAGATCAAGCATGGAGAGCTAGTACACCTCTTGAACTTATACACATGGACTTGTGTGGACCAATGCAAAATGAATCTCTAGGAGGTAACAAATATTTCATGCTACTCATAAATGATTTTACAAGGATGATTTGGGTCTACTTCTTGAGATACAAGTCGGATGCACTAAATTGTTTTCGAAAATTCAAGTCTATGGTGGAGTTGCAAAGTGGTTACAAAGTGAAATGTGTTCGAAGTGATAGAGGGGGTGAGTTCACTTCTAGTGAATTCAATAAACTATGTGAAGATGCAGGGATTCAAAGACAATTCTCCATGGCTTACACACCCCAGCAAAATGGAGTGGTAGAGAGAAAAAATAGGACTGTGGTAGAGATGGCTAAGGCTATGTTGCATGAGAAGGAGCTGCCCTATTATCTATGGGCAGAAGCTGTCCACACAGCAGTGTACATCTTGAATAGATGTCCTACTAAGGCTCTTAGGGACAAGACTCCTTTTGAGGCCTATAGCACCAGAAAACCAGGTGTTGCTCATTTAAAAGTGTTTGGCAGTGTGTGTTTTGTGCATAAACCAGAGGAGAATAGACAGAAATTGGATGCCAAAAGCACAAGGGGAGTTTTTGTTGGATATGCAACATGTGAGAAGGGTTATAGAGTGTTTGATCCTATCACTAGAAAACTACTCTTATCAAGGGATGTTGTATTTGATGAAGGAACAAGCTGGAATTGGAAAGAAGTGTCTGACAATTCTGTGGTTATGATAAACTTTGAGGAACAGCCTAGAAATTCTCAAGTGGATTCGTTTGAGACACCTATAGGGCCTCAAAATTCTGGTTTCACTGCTGGAAACTCAGCAGCTTCCTATGGAGAATCAAGCAAGGAAAGCAGTAGGTTGGAAGATACTCAGACCTTCGATCATACACCATTGAAATGGAGGAAGTTGGATGACATTTTGGCACAATGCAACCTGTGCACAATGGAGCCTGAGAAGTTTGAAGAAGCTGTGAAGGAGGAATCATGGTTGAAGGCAATGAAAGATGAGTTGAATATGATAGAAAAGAATAAGACATGGGAACTTGTTGACAGACCTATGGAAAAACCAGTTATTGGAGTTAAATGGGTGTTTAAAACTAAGCTAAATTTGGATGGCTCAGTGCAGAAGAATAAAGCAAGACTGGTGGCCAAGGGATACTCACAAAAACCAGGGGTGGACTACAATGAAACGTTTGCACCAGTGGCTAGATTAGACACTATTCGAACCTTGATTGCCCTTGCAGCTGAGAAGGGTTGGCAGCTGTACCAATTGGATGTCAAGTCAGCTTTTCTAAATGGTATTTTAGAGGAAGAAGTGTATGTAGACCAGCCGGAAGGATTTGTGGTAAAAGGAAGTGAAAGCAAGGTTTACAAACTACACAAAGCTCTATATGGCTTGAAACAGGCGCCAAGAGCTTGGTATAGTGAAATTGATGGTTATTTTGCTGAGTGTGGATTTACAAAGAGTCAAAGTGAAGCTACACTTTATGTCAAAGCAAGAGGTGCAGAAAATATCCTGATAGTTTCCATTTATGTAGATGATATAGTCTACACTGGAAATGATCATGAAATGCTAGAAGATTTCAAGAAGGACATGAAGGAGAAGTATGAAATGACTGATCTGGGACTCTTGCATCACTTCTTGGGAATGGGAGTGATTCAAACACCAACAAGCATATTCATTCATCAGAAGAAGTATGCAACAACTCTGTTGAGCAGATTTGGCTTGAATGAGTGTAAGCCGGTTTCTATTCCTCTAGTCACCTCAGAGAAGCTAAGTAAAGATGATGGGAGTGGCTTGGCAAGTGAAGAACACTACAGAAGGATTGTTGGAAGTCTGCTATACCTCACAGCTACCAGACCCGACATTATGTTTGCAGCTAGTCTGCTTGCAAGGTTTATGCATTGTCCCACTAGCAAACACCTTGGAACAGCAAAACGTGTCCTTAGATATGTAAAAGGAACCTTGGATTATGGTTTGGAGTATGTGAAAGGAAAAGGGGCAGTTCTAATTGGCTATTGTGACAGCGATTGGAGTGGCTCAGTGGATGATAGCAAGAGCGCATCTGGATACGCTTTTTCTTTTGGGAGTGGAGTGTTTGCTTGGGCCTCAGTCAAGCAAAATTGTGTTGCACTCTCTACTGCAGAAGCTGAATACATCAGTGCCTCTGAAGCAACAACACAAGCTATTTGGTTGAGATTTGTCCTAGAAGACTTTGGAGAACTTCAAACAGAAGCTACACCTCTCCACTGTGACAACATTTCAGCCATTGCCATTACAAGGAATCCTGTGTTTCATCAGAAAACAAAACATATCGATTGGAGGTATCATTTTATTAAAGATGCTTTGCAAGAAGGAACTGTGGATCTGATTTATTGTCCCACAAATGAGCAACTAGCAGACATTTTTACTAAGGCATTGGCTAAGGATCATTTTTGCTATCTCAGAGAGAAACTTGGTGTGAAATCAGCTCACAACTTAAAGGGGAGTGTTGAAATATAAGTGGTGAGCTGATGAGAGTGTGATTAAAGTCCCTAAGCTGAAATGGTGTATTCACTTAGTCTCTAAAATAGGCAAGTGTGAGGCGTCAGTTAGTGTTAAGTGGCTATAGCCACGTGTAAAGATCTTAGAAGGCAGTTTTGGATGTAAGGCTGTGATTCTCAAGTGATGTAAGAGAATCCAGCTATTTCTCTAACAGTCATATAGCACACACTGTGCTTGCCCGAAAGTTTTAGAATATACAATACAAAAATACAGAAGTTTTGTTTTAGCTAAGCTCTCGGTTTTCTCTTGCATATCGTTTTTCTCTTCTTCTTCAAAACCTATACAAAACTCTAACAAGAATTATTGCTGATGACGGCAGCAATCTTACGTATTAGGGAACAACACAACAAAAAGCTACCTAATGAGGATATATTTTTTTAACCAAAGTTAGGATAGGATGATGGAGGATGTTTACTCACAAATTGTCTCAGTGTCATGTGACAATATGAGGGTAAACATTTTTTTACTAGGCCAAACCTATTAACAATTAATTAAGATAGACAATTTATGTACAAAAATTACTGAGGGTTCCAAGTAATTTGAAAAATTCATTTGTAAAGGTTCAAGGTTTTTTTTTTTTTTTTTTTTGTGGTTTTTTTGTGGTGGAGTGGAGGAGGGGGGGGGGGGGGGGGGGGCGATCTATAGCAAAATGATTTCTTTATTGTTGTACTCATTTAGCTAATTTAGTTTCTATATTTTTTATTTAAACATTTTTTCTTAACACGAGATCATGTTTTGTAAGTCAATGCCTTTTCGTTGGGTAGACCTCATTGAAAATTTAATCACTATTATAATTAATTAGAATACTGTATTTGTTTAAAATATGAAATTTATGTTAAGAAATAATAAAAACGGTTATAAAATAAAATAAACTTAGAGGTTGTGTAGCCAATTAGGATTTTAGAGGATAATCTCTTTTATGAAGCAAACAATATACAAAACCTAGTATAAACAATGTTATGTGTTGATAAGGAAATTTTTTTAACTTCTCTTCGCACTATGATAAAATAGAATCACTCAGGAAAATAAAAGGACTACAAAATCTGGTGTAGGAATTTTACCAAGTATAAATCCTGAACCCTACCTAAACCCCCAACACTAATGGCAAGAAAAATTATCATCAAGAAACAATAAAATCAAAAAAACAAAAAAAAAAAAAAAAAAGAGTGCCTTGAAAGATGGAGAAAATGCTGTTCATCTCCTACCACCGAGAAAAAAAAATTTGTGTTATGAAATCCTTGGGGGTGGCTGGACTTTTAGGGCAGGGCCCAATGGAGACTCTAATTGGGGCTCAGCCACTTTAGGGCTGCAAAGTATACCAACCCACCACAAAAATCCATCTCCAATGGAACCACATTGGGCTCTAAAAGGACAACTCACGGCATCAACAACAGCAGGGCCATGACCATCACCGCCATCATCACCTTCATGGCTGACAGAGCTGCTTCTGAGTGACTCAATTTTTTCTTCTTCTTGTGCTGCATGCATTCCTCAAGCGCGCGCATTTATATATAGATATATATATAGAAAAAGAACATCTCTTTCTAAAACACAAACTACAGGTTGACACGTGTATAGCATTATTTACGTATTGGTGGAAGAAAAATATAAATTCCTGTGCATAAACAGCCAAAACATTAGTTGTTTGTATAGATCAGCACGACACGAGATTCATGACTAGCCAACATCGATTCAATTCAAGACCAACAATAGTGATGCACTAGCTACACCTGCAGTCCCTTCGTTTGTGGTTTTTTTTAAATAAAAGTTACAAACTTCATTTTTCTTTATGTTTTTTTTATTAATTTGCTTTTTATTTGTTTATAAATTTTAGGTCTTTCCAAAGGACTTAGAATTATTGCTGATGACGGCAAGAATTTTACGTATAGAAGGGTTTTTTTCACACCCACTGTTACGGTGTTTTAGGACTTTGTATATGAAATCACTAATCTACAAATTAACGCCCTTTTCACTAAACTAGACCCAGTGACAATTAATTAGGATAAACATTTTATGTACAGCAAATTACGGAGGATTCCAAGTAATTTGTGAAGTTTATTTGAGTGGGGTGTGTATGTATTTGTAAATTATCACAAACTTGAGGGTTCCAACCAAAAAAATTAGGAGGGTGGGGCGCGGCCTACATAACTCCATCTATGATAATTTAGTGTTGTACTCATTTAGCTAATTTAGTATGTGTATTTTAATTTAAACGCTTTTTCTTAACGTAAGATCATGGTTTGCAAGTCAAGGTTCTTTTCGTTGGGTAGACCACATCGGCAATTTAATCGCTATTATAATTAATTAGAATACTCTATTTGTTTAAAATATTAAATTTATGAAATAATAAAAACGGTTATAAAATAAAACATAAAAACTTAGGGATTGTGTAGCCAATTAGGATTTTAGAGGATAATCTTTTCTATGAAGCAAACAATGTACAAAAACTAATATAAACAATGTTATGTGTTGATAAGGAAAATTCTTTAACTTCTCTTACCACTATGATAAAATAGAATCTTTCAGGAAAATAAAAGGTCTACAAAAACTTGTGTAGGAATTTTACCAAGTATAAATCCGGAATACAACCTAAACCCTAATAAGAAGCAAAACCCCAACACTAATGGCAAGAAAATTATCATCAAGAAACAATAAAATCATGGAAAAAGAAAATAAAAATCCAACAAGCACAATTGATATGAAGTGAAAAAAATGAGTACCTTGAAAGATGGAGGAATGTTGTTCGTCTCCTACCACCGAGAAAAAAAAAGGCTTAAGTGCAACAATGCCTCCGAAAATTGGTCAATTCCCACTAAACCCCCTTAAAGTTAAAGTGACCCACTTTGCCCCCTTGGTTGATGCTTTGTGTTTCATTTTACCCCTCACCATCAAGTCCGTTAAAAATTCCGTTACAAATGCTGACGTGGCACCAATGTGACCCACTATTTTGCTAAACTAATAAGTGCCATGTATGAAGAAAAAAAATTAAAAATTAAAAATTGTCTTTTAAAAAACTTAATTTAACTATTAAAAATAAAATAATGCTGCTCCTCTCTCTTCCTCTCTCGCAGGAGAAAAAACTTGCCCGAACTAGGATTAATCTTTGAGTTTCCTGTTTCTTTTTTCTATTCTAAAGTAGGATTAGTTTATGTTTAGCTATTATAAACTAGTCCATTGTTGTTCAAGTTGTATTATTTAGAAGATATTCGATTTATAAATCTGGTAGCAGTACTTGGAGCTGGAGCAAACGGACTACTCTCACTCTTTCTCTCACTCACTCTCTCTTTTTCTTGCTTTAAAATATTGCTTGAAAAGAGAGTACTCAAATCCCCCTATCTTTCTCTCTCATCTCTCCTGCTCTCTCTTTCTAATCTCACTGGCTCTCTTTCTTTCTCTTCTCTCCTTCTCTTTCCCTCTCTCTTCGCATCGGCAATATTAAAAGCTAATATCCAGATCTGATGTCAGCCAACTCTAATATGGAAGTTGGCAAGGTTGCCGCTTGCATTGTTGTCGGCGTGACTCATGGGGAAAGCGAGGGAGAGACGAGAGTGAGAGAGAAAATATGCTGACAATGATGGAGGAGGGGAGGGGAGGCACAGAGGATGGATAAGGAGTCAAACAATATGGATAGAATATTTTCAGGTTGTATTTCATTCTCCAAAAGGAGGTATTTATAATACAAGGATGTAACCCTAGTAGGGTCAAACTAGGAAAAAATATAAAATCCTAATTACACAATATCTGTACAAAAGGAAAGAAATATAGTCCTAATAAACTAGGAAATAAACCTCCTAATTAATATAACCCCTATCCGTTTACCATGCCCAATCGTCTCGTGAGTCTTGAGATCCTGAAAAGTGCAATGTGTAAGATAGAACGTAGCAAAAGCATTAAGTGTATCAAGTAATCGACTAACAGATAACAAGTTACAATGGATATTAGGAACTAATAATGCACGAGACAATGACAAAGTAGGATGAGAAAGATTGTGCCCTCACCAGTAATTGGTGAAGGCAAGCCATTAACATTAGTTATGTATAGGTCATGAGTGTTACTAGACAACTCATCAAAAAATTTAGCATCATAAGTCATATGATCAGAAGCACCAATGTCAATTATTCAAGTATTGAAGCCAGTACCTGGAATAGAGTCAGAAACACACAATTTTTGCAGAAGAAGCCGCAACAACACCAACAATGGAGTTATCACCCATGACTGCAGCAGAAAACTCAACAGATCACGACAGAGTATACAACGAAACACAGCAGAGATACAAATACAACAGATGCACAAAGACAGTAGAGGCACAAACACGACAGAGTACACAGCGGAACATAGCAAATGCACAAATACGGTAGATGCACAAAGACAAGAATGGCACGAACACAGTAGAGGCATGAACACTACAGCACAAGTCACAAACCCAGGAGGGCACACACGACACATGTAGAAAAAATATAGGGCTAGAACATGGGTGGGTACAACACACAGGTCACCAAAAAAGTTGGCTGTGATTCCAAGTCAAACAATATGGGTAGAATATTTTCAAGTTGTATTTCATTCTCCAAAATGAGGTATTTATAATACAATGATGTAACCCTAGTAGGGCCAAACTAAGAAAAAGGATAAAATTCTAATTACACAATATATGTACAAAAGGAAAGAAATATAGTCCTAATAAACTAGGAAATAAACCTCCTAATTAAATTAGAATCTCACTAACATGATGGCGGTGGCAACGTTGTGGTGGAGGGCAACACCGGTAGGAAAGAGAAATGGTTTTTTTTTTCCGTTAAAAAAGAGAAATGGGAAGAGAGGGATAAGATGAGAGAGAGTCGACGATAGGAAGAGAAGAGAGATCAGGGTTTGAGTCGGGGTGATTGTGGTTGTGGTGATGGCGACTGGGAAGAGATAATGGGGTTGGAGGAGGGGAATTGGGGTTTTTTTTGTTTTAAAGTATTATTTTTATTTTTAATATTTAAATTTAGTTTTTTTTAAAAGATAATTTTTAATTTTTAATTTTTTTTACACACATAGCACTTAGTTAGCAAAATAGTGGGTCCCATTAGTGTCACTCTAGCATTTTTAACTGAATTTTTAATAGACTTGACAGTGAGGGGCAAAGTGAGACGCAAAATATCGATCAAGAGGACAAAGTGGATCACTTTAACTTTGAGGGGGTTTAGTGAGAATTGACCAATATTTCAGGAAGCATTGTAGCACTTAAGCCATACAAAAAATATTGTGTTATGAAATCCTTGGGGGTGGCTGGACTTTTAGGGTAGGGCCCAATGAAAACTCTAATTGGGGCTGAACCACCTTAGGGCTACAAAGTATAGCAACCAAGTTCACAATTGTATGGAGTTAGTTGAATCCCGTGAAACCCAGTGGACCCCATGCAGAACAAGAGCTGTAGATTACTTGCCCGGTAGTGCACGTATTAGAGCCACCACGCCAGAATTTTTAAAGTCTTTTAAAATCATCTAAAATCCTAATTGACTGACTTCAAAAACTCACGAGTAACCTATCCCGTCTCCTATTACAGTCACCACCCCAACCACCATAGCTGTCCGACCAGCCACCATGAGGCTATGGAGATCGGCCCACCACCCTCGATTTCCCCTGATCATCCCCCTCCTCCGCTCGGTCTTCCCCACATTGCTATTAAGGAAATATTTTTTAATAGTAATTTGATGGAATGGATATAATTTGGTAAGAGAGCCAAATAGACAAAACAGAGTTTAGTATTTAATAAAGTCTGGTTAGGATTTCACTATCCTTGCAATGCATACCCATAAACACAGACACACACCACCACTGGCCCTTTTTTTAATCTTTCTCATTTATTTTCTTGGCAGATGGAACAAGAAACACTGCACAGAATCTCAACCCTAAATCATTGACAAATTATTTGCTCTTCTTCTCAAATCCTTCGTTACACAGAAAAGTAAAAACAATTGAATCTCCAAATCATAAACATGAACACAACACTAGAGAATCAATACACACTTACAACAATTTCATTGATACAATGAACACACCATATCAATTGAACCTTTATTCTGTACTTACTACTTACAACCACCAAACCTAGCACACACAAGTTGCACCCAAATTTGGCAGAAGATGAAATTACGTCGTTTGGGTCGTCAATTGCGGTAGCACTCGCGATTGTACCTTGTCTTTTCGCAACTGGGCGCCGGGGGATTTCTGTTGGAGCCGGGATGGCAAGGAGGGAAACCCCTCCGATCACACGACGCCGCTTTGCTGGGATTCAGTGCCGCTCTGGCTAAACTTTGACGTCCGGCCAAGATCCTTGTGCTGATTTCCGAGTCCATCAAGAACTCCATGCCGTCCAAGTCGCTGTTTGCAATGAGGCATGATGGGTCGGTGAGGCCGTCGCACAACGTGGCCCTACCGCCACTGCTGTTGTCGATGCCGTGAGTTGTGGTCAACAGGGTCAACGCCACCATCGCTAACAGAGCTGCTGATGAACAGTGACCCATTTGTATGTGCCAGTAGCTTTTCTTTTTTGCACTTTTGAAAGGTGCTGTTGCACTCATCAATTACAAGGATCATGGGTGTGGGTGAACGAGGAGGACCAAGTTGTTATTGCGCCGTTTGATAGTTTAGAAGATAATCAGAAGTTTGCTACTTGGAAGTTGTATCCACCTCATATTTTTATTTTTCACACCATTTTTCTAAATAGTAGAGGTCAACCCTAGCAAATTTTTTATACTGATAATAGGGATAACACTGTTTTGCTATAAAGCACAGTAAGGTCCCTCCATAAATTTTTCTTTTTACGCTATTATTGATTTATAATGTATATGATTTACGGTTAATAGAAAATGACTCCTTACATACAAAGCACCCCAAAAACCTTTGCTTACTCAGAAAGTAATAATATGGCTATGCTTTTTGACATACGTACGTCTAATTATATATAAGTTTTAGTAACATACATACAGTTGTTGATGTACATACGTACGTACGTCACAATTTTATATTTTACATGAACATAGAAATGACAAGAATGTTGCAAATGCAGTTCTTGGGTGCGTTTTATTTGTATAAAATTGTACAAGTGTACATATATTGGCAAAGTATAAAGATAGGTTTTGCTTTTTAATCTTTTTGTGCTCAGAGTGAACAAGTTAGGTGAGAAGGAATGCCAAAGTAACGTGTGGAAATCCTAGAGCATAGACTATGAAATAATTGGGGGAAAATTTGCATTTGTTCAAATGAATCTTTGATTCATATATGGCTTATTATCACAAAATGTCCTTGAATTTTGCAAAACTATCATATTGCGTCCTTTATTATTATTATTTTTTGTCATTTATGGTCCTTAAGGCTAATAAGTGTCCTCACAAATAGTCATTGCCGTTAGATTCCGTCAAAAAGTTTGTTAAGTTGACGATGTGGCACATATGTGGGTCCCACATATCCAATAATATGACGCCACGTGGATTAAATAAATCATACATTTTAAAAAAATAATTTCAAATTATAAATTCCTGTGCATAAAGAGCCAAAACATTGATTGTTTGTATAGATCAGCACGAGATTCACGACTGGCCAATATCGATTCAATTCAAGACCAACAACAGTGGTGCACCAGCTACACCTGGATCCCTTCGTTTGTTTTTTTAAAAATAAAAGTTACTAACTTCATTTTTCTTTATGTTTTTTTTTAAATTTGCTTCTTATTTGTTTATAAACTTTGGGTCTTTCCAAAGGACTTAGAATTATTGCTGATGACCACAACAATTTTACGTATATAAGGGTTTTTCTCACACACACTGTTACGGTGTTATAGGACTTTGTATATAAGATGACTAATCTACAAATTAACCTCTTGTTTCACTAAACCAGAACTAGTGACAATTAATTAGGATAAACATTTTATGTACAACAAAT
This sequence comes from Prunus armeniaca, assembly GCA_903112645.1. NCBI lineage: Eukaryota > Viridiplantae > Streptophyta > Magnoliopsida > Rosales > Rosaceae > Prunus > Prunus armeniaca. Next base: position 4,300,295 of record CAEKDK010000005.1, on the reverse strand, counting down.
TACGGAGGATTCCAAGTAATTTGTAAAGTTCACTTGAGTGGGGTGTGTACGTATTTGTAAACTATCACAAACTCGAGGGTTCCAACCAAAAAAATTAGATGGTGGAGTGGCTTTAGAGGTTTTTTTGTTGGGGCTCTATATAACTCCATCTATGATAATTTAGTGTTTAAATACCAAAATGATCTCTTTGTTGTACTCATTTAACTAATTTAGTATGTGTATTTTTAATTTAAACGCTTTTTCTTAACATGAGATCATGGTCTACAAGTCAAGGTCCTTTTCACTGGGCAGACCACATCGGCAATTTAATCGCTATTATAATTAATTAGAATACTCTATTTGTTTAAAATATTAAATTTATGTTAAGAAATAATAAAAACGATTATAAAATAAAATATGACAACTTAGGGGTTGTGTAGCCAATTTGGATTTTAGAGGATAATCTTTTCTATGAAGCGAACAATGTACAAAAAAATCTAGTATAAACAATGTTATGTGTTGATAAGGAAAATTCTTTAACTTTTCTTCGCACTATGATAAAATTGAATCACTCAGGAAAATAAAAAGTCTACAAAAACTGGTGTAGGAATTTTACCAAGTATAAATCCCAAACCCAACCTAAACCCTAATAAGAAGTATAAAGGAAATTGTGATTCTCATTAATTAATTGGGAAAAGATTACATAAGAGTATTTAACACATTTCTATTCTATACAATAGATAAAGCCACCTATACAAGATGTTACAACAGCTCTAACTAATTACTTACAAGTGTAACTAATGACAAACTAATCTAATCAGCTAACTACTCTCTTTAGCCCCCCGCAAGCTGAAGTGGAGATTGCACATTGTAAGCTTGGAACGAAGATAAGCATGTCGGGTAGAAGGAAGAGATTTTGTAAAGACATCTGCGAGCTGATTAGTAGTGTCAACAAACTTTAAATGAAGAATACCATGCTGAACCAACTCCCTAATGAAATGATAATCAACCTCAATATGTTTTGTGCGAGCACTAAAAACAGGATTAGAAGCTAAATGAAGGGCAGATTGATTATCACACCAAAGTAACGGAGCAGAAGGAAGCTAAAAATCAATATCTTTAAACAACATAGCAATGTAAACAAGTTCAACAGCAGTCATGGCAGTACCTATGTACTCAGATTTAGTAGAACTGTGAGAAACTATTGGTTGCTTCTTGGCAGACCAAGAAATTAAATTTGAACCAAGAAAAACACACCAACCACTAGTAGATCGACGATCTAAGGGGCATCCTGCCCAATTTGCATCATAATAGGGCTGCATTACAAGGGGGCCTTTGCGAAAACAGATTCCCATATCAAGAGAACCTTTAAGATATCTAAGGATTCTCTTTACAACACCTAAATGATTAGTGCGAGGTTGGTGAAGATGTTGACATACCAGATTAACATCAAAGGACAAATCAGGCCGTGTCCATGTCAAGTATTGAAGAGCACCAACGGTAGATCTATAGAAAGTAGGATTAGAAAGCAACATTCCAGAATTGTCTATTTTGTAGGACCCCAAGGGAGTGGCACATGGTTTGGCACCAAGAAAATCAGTTCGTTGGAGAAGATCACAAGCATACTTAGTTTGAGACAAGAATAAACCACAAGCAGTGTGTTTAACCTCTAACCCAAGAAAATAATGCAAAAAGCCTAAGTCTTTGACAGGAAATTTCTCACTGAGTTGCTGAATAAGAGCTTGACATGCTACATTATTGTTCCCAGTCACAATAATGTTGTCGACATCAACCAAAACTAGGATTAAAGAAGGCCACTCTTTATAAACAAGGAGGAATCAACTTGTGATGATCTGAAACCTAGAGAAATAAGTGCTTTAAAGAGCTCCTCATACCAAGCTCGGGGCGCCTGCTTAAGACCATACAAACTCCTATTCAACTTGCAAACAAAATCAGGCTTGGAGGGATCGTGAAAAACCTGGTGGTTTGCTCATATACACATTCTCCTTCAAGAACCCATGCAGAAAAGCATTACTGACATCAAGTTGATTGATGAACCAATCATATTGCACAGGTAAGGATGACAAAAGGAAAATAGTAACAAGTTGTGCCATGAGGCTAAAAGTTTCATGAAAATCAATACCTTCTTGTTGATTGTACCCTTTAGCAACCAATCGAGCTTTGAACTTATCAACAAACCCATCAGATTTAAATTTGGTTCCAAAACTTACAACCCACTAAATTATAAGAGGGATTAGGAGGTACCAGGGTCCATGTTTGAGTCTTTTGAAGAGCAGCAATTTTAGAGGCCATGGCATCAATCCAAACTTTGTGGGTTGCTGCTTGCTTTAAGTCTGAGGAGTATAAGGAATTAAAGCAGTAGATTGAACAGAAGTAGGAATAGGGTGCTTAGTTGCAGAGAGAGCCTTGGGCTTAAAAATTCCATTTTTTGATCAAGTAACCATTGGATGACGATTAGGAGAAGAAGGAACTACAGATTCCTGAGAAAGGAAAGAATGAAGGATTGGTTCCTGAAAAGGTAAGGAATGAATATATTCAGAAGAATGGGAAATGGAACTATGAGATTGTGAATAGGAAGGAGAAGTATGAGAAATCGAGAAAGAAAAAGTAAGAGAAATAGGAACTGAAGAAGTAGAGACAAGAGAAGATGAAACTGGGGAAGCTTGGGTTGCAAAAGGAAAAGATGTTTCATTAAAAAGAACATGCCTGGAATAAAAAGCTTGCCAGTAAAAATATCTGGACATCTATAATCATAATGATTTAAGCTAAATCCAAGAAAGACACAAGGCCTGCTTTTAGGATCTAACTTTGAAGAACTATATGGTTGTAACCAAGGAAAACATAGACAACCAAACACCTTCAAAGTATTATAATTTGGAGTGTGTTTACAATTCCCAAGGAGACGATGTAAAAGAAGTAAAGGGTAACCAATTGAAAAGCATCTACCCAAAAATGATGTGGAACGAAATAAGAAGCAAACAATGTCCTAGCAAGCTCAACAATATGCATGTGCTTTCGTTTGGCACTACCATTTTGTTCATGGGTGTGTGAACAACTCAGCTGATGCACAATACCCTCTGTGTTTAAAAAATCTTAAAAAGCAGTACTTAAGTATTCACCACCCGAATCACTCTTCAAAATCTTGATCCTAGAGTTCAACAAGTTTTCTAACTTAGTCTTAAACACTTTAAAAGTAGCAAGCACATCTTATTTATATTTCAAAGGATACAACAAGCCATATTTAGTATAATCATCCAAAAACAAAACATAGCACTTATAACCAAGAGCTGAAATAGTGGGACTGGGACCCAGACATCCGAATGCACAGGCTCCAAAGGCTTGGTGGACTTATGTGCAGAACGAACAAAAGGAAGCTTATGAGCTTTCCCAACCATACAATCAGAACATATTAAGGACTTAGACAAGTCACCACTAACAGGTAGATGATTGTCACTAACAATATTACAAAAAAGAGAAAAGTGAGGATGACCCAACCTTCTGTGCCAAGTGAAGATATCACATTTATTAACCAGAAAAGCAGTTGAAGGGCTTGAGGAAAAAGAAGCTGCAATACCAGCAAAAAGTCGATAGACACCATCCTCACTGAGACCTTGGAAGAGCATCCTCTTCGTAGCTAAGTCCTTAATTGTGAAGGACTCAGGATAGAACGTTAGTGAACAAGAGTTGTCGCGAAGAAACTTATTTGCTTATAACAAATTGTGTTTAATAGAGGGAACATGTAACACATCCTTTAAAGTAAAAATAGAAGAAGTGTGTATGTGGGTGAAACCAATGTGAGAAATTGGTAAGCAATTACCATTACCAACTTGCAAAGAGTCAGAGCCAGTGTATGGAGAAGAATTCTGCAGGTGCTGATTGGCAGCAGTCACATAAGCAGTAGCGCCAAAGTCAACAATCCAATAAGAAGAGGTAGCAGCAGATTGTGGATTAACATAGTATCTAGTAAATGGCCCAGAAGATGAAGAACTGTAGGAAGCATTGAGCTGACGGCCCAATTTGTGACAAGTGTTAGCGGCATGACCTTTCTTGTTGCAGGACTGACACACAAGAACAGGGCTAGAAGAAAAACTAGCAGAATTGAACGAAGAACCTCATGGATTGGAATTCACCCCCCAGGGCTCGAATTTGGAGAAAAATTAGGGCTGTGAAACCCTTGCGCACCAAATTGTGGAGGAGAAGAAAAATTTAGGGCAAAATTGGAAGGCGGTGACGGAAGCAGACCACGAGTGGGAGGAAAACCTCGATGCTAAAAGTTAGAGTTGTAGGAACCACGCGAGTGAGAAAAGTGCTGTGAAGAACGAGGAGTGGCGGCATAAGCATGAAACGGTTCGGTAGGTCCAGATGAATTGGATCGAAGTTTGCGCTTCAGAAGAGCAGCTTCACGACCGAGAAGTTCATCAAAGGAAACTTTCTCCCAATGAGTTTCAATATAAGTGACGAAGGAATCGTACTCTTCAGAGAGACCGACAAGAATGTAAGCCACCAAATCATCATCAGTTAGAGGTTGACCAGCATCGCCCAAGCCATCGACAATTTCTTTCATCTGTTGAGGATAGGAAACCATAGACAAATCCCCCTTGACAAGATTTTGAAGACACTGACGAAGATGATGAACATTTGCACGAGAGACTCCAACAAAACATTTTTCCAACATCTCCCAGAGATCACGAGAATACTCAATGCCGACTGTATGAGATAGCAAATCCATCGAGAAAGTGGAGATGATCCAGATCATGAGCAATTGATCCTTATCATACCACAGATCGAAGGCATGATTATCAACAGTGCAACCAGCAGCATTAAAAATTTTCCTCGATGGCCGCATATCAGCACCAGTGAGAAGGCCAAGGAGCTTGTATTTGCGAAGAACAGGAAGAAAAAGATTATTCCACAACAAATAATTGCCAGCTTGAAGTTTGATCGGGATCATGCGTGCAATGTTTTGAACAATAACATTCGCAAAAGCAGGGATTGAAGGCGATGTGAGAGAGAGAAGGTGCAGAAGAAGAAGAATTGGTCTCAGAAGCCATGGAAATCATAGAACTAGAGCGGAAGAAACTGTTTGGTTGATGAGAAAAGCTTGGTTGCTGTGAAAATCACGGGTTGGAAGAAAAGGTAGAGAGGATTGAAAAGGCATATGATAGCATAAAGGAAATTGTGATTCTCATTAATTAATTAAGAAAATATTACAGAAGAGTATTTAACACTTGTCTACTCTATACAATAGATAAAGCCACATGTACAAGCTGTTACAACAACTCTAACTAATTACTTACAAGAGCAACTAATGAGAAAGTAATCTAATCAGCTAAGAGCATCTCCAGGAGAGTCTCCAAATTTTAGCGAAATTCTAGCTAAAATGGTTAGAAAGCTATTATAGCAAACCACTTAAAAAGTGTTTCCTCCAATAATGTTCTTTATTTTGGCTAATTTAAAATATTTTATTATTATTTTCTCTTTCTCTTTCTTCCTCTTTCTCTTGTAAATCAAATATATTTATTTAAAAAAAGTAGAACCCAACCCCACCAACCTTCCAAATGTCTCTATCTCTCTCTCTTCTTTTTTCTCTCTCATCCTAGCCAAATTCTCTCTCCTCCTTGCTACATGTAGAGAGCCAAAAGTTGGTTCTCCAAAATAGAGAGCTAAGTAGGGAGTCTGCTGGAGGAGGATTTTCCTTATTTTTAGCCAAAGTATATAGGAATGAGAGGATAGATAGTTTATTGGAGATGCTCTAACTACTCTCTTTAAAGCAAAAACCCCAACACTAATGACAAGAAAATTATCATCAAGAAACAATAAAATCATGTTAAAAGAAAGAAAAAACCCAACAAGTACAATTGATTTGAACTGAAAAAAAAAAATAGAATGTCTTGAAAGATGGAGAAATGTTGTTCATCCTCTACCACCGAGAAAAAAAGAATTTGTGTTATGAAATCCTTTGGGGGTGGTTGGACTTTTAGGGCAGGGCCCAATGGAGACTGTAAAGTATAGCAACCCACCTCAAAAACCCATCTCCAATGGAACCAGATTGGGCTCCAAAAGGCGAAGCCCGGCCAGAGCATTGCAACCAAGTTCACAATTGTACGGTGTTGGCTGAAGCCAGTGAAATCCAGTGGACCCCATGGAGAACAAAAGCTGTAGCTTACTTGTCCGGTAGTGTATGTATTCTAGAGCCACACCAGAATTTTCGAAGTCTTTTAAAATCATCTAAAATCCCAATTGACTGACTTCAAAAACTCACAAGTGACCTATCCCTTCTCCTATTAGTCACCATCCCCTATAGCTGTCCCACCAGCCACCACATGACCTATCCCTTCTTCAAAAACTCGATTTCCCCTGCTCATCCCCCTCCTCCGCCCGGTCTTCCTACAGTCCACATTGCTATTAAGGAAACATTTTTTTAATAGTAATTTGATGGAATGGATATAATTTGGTAAGAGAGCCAAATAGACAAAACCGAGTTTAGTATTTAATAAAGTCTGGTTAGGATTTCACTATCCTTGCAAATTGCAGTGCATACCCACTCAACACAGACGCACACCACCAATGGCCATTTTTTTAATCTTTCTCATTTATTTTCTTTGCAGATGGAACAAGAAAAACTACACAGAATCTGAACCCCAAATCATTGACAATAAACATGAACACAACACAAGAGAATCAATACACACTTACAACAATTTCATTGATACAATGAACACACCATATCAATTGAACCTTTATTCTGTACTTACTACTTACAACCACCAAACCTAGCACACACAAGACGCACCCAAATTTGGCAGAAGATGAAATTACGTCGTTTGGGTCGTCAATTGCGGTAGCACTCGCGATTGTACCTTGTCTTATCGCAACTGGGCGCCGGGGGATTTCTGTTGGAGCCGGGATGGCAAGGAGGGAAACCCCTCCGATCACACGACGCCGCTTTGCTGGGATCCAGTGCCGGTCTGCTTACACTTGGACCTCCGGCCAAGATCCTTCTGCTGATTTCCGATTCCATCAGGAACTCCATGCCGTCCAAGTCGCTGTTTGCAATGAGGCATGATGGGTCGGAGAGGCCGTCGCACCACGTGGCCCTGCCGCCGCTGCTGTTGTTGATGCCGTGAGTTGTGGTCAACAGGGTCAACGCCACCATCGCTAACAGAGCTGCTGATGAACAGTGACCCATTTGTACTGTGCCAGTTGCCTTTCTTTTTGGCTCTTTAGAAAGGTTCTGCTGCACTCATGAATTATAAGGAAGGATCATGGCTGTGGGTGATGGAGGGGGACCAAGTCATTGGGGTGTGGACCCGTTTGATATTTTAGAAGATAATTAGGATTTGGGATAATCCATAAGTTCACCACTTGGAAGTTGGATCTACCTCATATATATATTATATTCACACCATTTTTCTAAATAGTAGAGGTCAACTCTAGCCAAAAAACTTACTTGTATTTGGAATAACAGTATTTTGCTATTCCCCACGTGTCATTGCGTTATTGGTCAAGATAGTAAAAAGTGTTATTCCCGTTGCATAAGGGTTTCTCTCACAAGACATGTTTGTACCATATCTGACCGGCCTCTCATGACATGACACATGGCAAGAACCTAACACTAAGGGCCTAAGAACCCACGCTAGCCAACCCGACCTTACAATCGGTAGACGCCCCTAGACACCACCTACCAATTCTTTGCCAATCGGGGCCCATAAGCCCACATTGGCCAACCCAGCTTCGCAATTGGTCGATGTCATTGGCACCGCCTACCAATTGTGCTTTAGCCAGCCCAACCGCGCAGGCTCACGATTGACAGTTGGCAGGTGCCCTCGGCAACCCCTGCCGATTCAATCTCCCAAAAGATATCTTGTAAGAATCTCTCAAGTTCCTCATTGATATATTCAGTAGGACACATGGCAGCCTCTCAGGCTATTCCCACGAGTCCCACATAGAAAGTTTACACCAAGATGACATCCTAAACCTCTATAAATAGAGCCCTTTACTCCTAAGGTACAAGGTAACACTTATTTGACACTTATGTATGTGCTTTGTCAATAGCTAACTCCTCTCTCATTTAGCAAACTTTAGCATCGGAGGGCCTTAGGCTGGTATCACACCAGTGCCTTAGGTCTTACCTACTGCTCTTCCCTTTTTTCTTTTTGTAGATCATCCTCAGCCTAGCAAAAGGAAGTGATTGCTGAAGGCAGATCAGATCACACCTCATCCTTAAGTTGGGCCACTACTGGTCATCTAGTTTTGAGAATCAACAAGACACTTGACTTGACTCATTTTGAAATGGATTTTCAGGATTAATAGTTCTTGAACTTGTGCTTGATTCGCATAGCAGTTTGGTCATTGACTTCAAAAATAATTGTTTTAGTCCCTCAACTCTACTTTCACTAGCATCGTTTATCCTATCGTCATATCAGTTATATTTTTTGTCACGCCCTGAAATCAAGCACATAACAGTGCCACGTGATATGTTTATATTTGTATATATTTTTTTAATAATATATTCCTTAGATTTTGTATGATTGAAATGGTTAGATGCACTAAATTATATTGTTTTAATCTTTAGGCATGAAAAGAAGAAAAATGGCGCTTTGGGTGGCTATAGTAGTTCTTGTGAAGCAAAAACAAGACAAATTAGGCAAAGGCATAATTTTTTTTTGTTTGTCAAAAGCATATGCATACAAGAAGTTCAAGCCAAAGATAAGTTGTGGGCAGTGGAGCAAAACAATGAAGGTCATCACATGGGATGGTTTGGAGTTGAAGTTGACATGGGGGTCTTGCCAAGTGACTTTAGGGGAATTTTCATTACCATGACTATGAGGAACTAATTTTCTTAGTTAGGGCTACGATATAGCATAATCATGGATATTCAATTAATTAATATTAATTTCAAGTTTTTTTTCTTTTTATTGAGTATCTTTTGTTGTGTTTAATGTTTAATTTGGCTTGGATACTTGATCACCATCTAAGTTGAATTAGTGTGATGCAAATTAGAGTAGATGCCATACTTAACTTGAGTTTTGCTTATTGCAATTGATACCATAAATGACTAATTGTAGATGCGATGCAATTAAGTTTTGTGTGATCACTACGTAATTTCCATAGAGCTTAATGGGTATTTATGTGTAGAATTCATCTAGATGCCCCAGAGGATTGCATGTAAAAACCAGATGCCATGACCATTGAATAGTTTAGGATCAATAAGGGAAATTACTTGGAATTGGTATGCTTATGGATGGGGTAGTGTTGGTTAAGGTGAAATTGAATGGTCTAGTGTCTTTCTCTCTTGGTTTTCTTATTTCTCTTGTGTTGTGCGTTTTTGTATTTAGTTTTCAATTGCTTTCTTTAATTTTAGTTTTTTCAATTACAAATTCAAAACAATATCACCCATTAAAGTTTCTCAATTTACAATTAGTTTCAGTTTAATTGGTAGGAATATTAAGAATTAAATCAATCTCTATGGGACGATATTTGTGCTTACTTAGCTATACTATCTTTTGATTCATATACTTGTGAGCATTAAAATTGGATTAATTTGGTAAACCTAAATTTTACAACACCACGTTCTCAATAGAAAGTAAGGCGTTTTAGTTAGTAAACAATTTGTTGAAAACATTGCGGAAACGAAAAATCATGTGATAGGTTAAAATAATCGCATACATAAGAAAATGCAGGTCTAGGAGTAAGCAACACGTATGACATTGCTCCCCCTCAAGGGTTGCCCCGAACGAGTAAAAACCATTATAACTTTAAAATAAACACAATTAAATTAAATCAATTTCTCAAAGCACGGGCATGCTCCAATTATAAAGTAAAACAGTGGTGAAGAGTTACCCGAACGTCACTACATACTCACAATGCTCGATGACCAGACAATAAATAATGAATACAGTCCAGGATACTGCACACTAGCAAGATATCCAAGCAACAACTGGTCATAGCCACAAGCAATATTTCGTAAGTCATGTACGACGACCTCCCTCACCCTCCCATTCTTAGCAACAATCAATAATATAACCACAATAGTGTTTAGTTGAATTGTTGTTGTTTGGCTGTGTTCTGTTTGGACATTAGTGTTTAGTTCTCATACCATAATAATTTTTGGAGTTAAGGGACGAAAAGTGAAGTCGGGTCTTAGTTCACAAACCATTGCTACATTTTAGCCAATAAAATTATACAAATTTATAAATAAACCCAATCCAAGACATGTATTTATAAAAAAACATAGGCACTATTTAAACATAGAAACACACCCAAAATCAACAATTGTATATTTTTTGGGTGTTTATAAATGGGATTTGAGTTTCTGTAATGATGAGTTTTGAGTGTGTTTATAAAGTGTTTTGGGTATTTGGTTTTTTTTATAATTTCAGCCCTCATTTTGGGTGTTTTAGTGAAACTCCCATAAAATTATTTGAAAGATCACTCAATAGAAATGGATTATATATATATACACACACACACACACATAAAGAGCTTCAGTTGAGGGATCCCTCAAATAACACTCTTGTGGGTAGGGACGGACCAAGCTAATTACTAGTGTGGGTAGCTCCCACACTTAAATATAAAAAAATAAAAAATAAAGCCATAATCTTAACTATGTTTTGGTTTCTTCACGGTTTTTTAAACTTTTGGACCCTTGGATCTCACATGAAGATAATGATATACCCTCTTAAGTCATATCTCTGACTTGAAGATTGACCAAACTCTGAGGCGTATTAGTCCTCTGAAAGCTCCTAACCCTGATGGCATACATGCTACTTTCCATCAAAACTGTTGGGAAGAAACTAAGCCTATCAGTAAAGCCTTAATCCAACATTTCTTTGCCAATCAACCGTCACTCAAGCCTTTAAACCATACAAATATTGCTCTTATTCCTAAAGTTAATTCTCATGAGTGGGTTCACCAATTTAGACCTAGTAGTTTGTACCATGTTTCTTATAAAATAATTGCTAAAATCATCATCAATCATGTTAAACCTCTATTATCTAATACATCTCTAAAAATCATGGTTCTTCTGCTCATGGCAGATCAAATTTTGATAACATCCTTATAGCTCATGAGTTATTTAATGACTTTAAACGTAAGAAAGATTCCATTGGAACTATGGCTCTTAAGATTGATCTTGAGAAAGCATATGATATGTTTGACCAGAATTATACAAAGAAGGCTTATTTACTGTAGTGCCCCTTAAAACTTTAGTCAAATCTCACATTATCCCCTAAAACTTAAAGTGGTCCATTTACTCTGCTTGACCATGGTTTAGTGACTCACTTTACCTCATGACGTCAACTCCATCTAAAACCCTGTTAAAATTGATGATGTGGCAAGGGTGTTTAAGTAATTTTGTACACATGAGTTATTTTTATCCTGATGTGGACTCCACATAAGCAATAAACAAATCAAACAAATTCAAAAAAATAAGAGCAACAATAAAAATTCAAAAAGCCAAAAGAAAAAAGAAAAATAAATTAAAAAATAAATTATTAGTAAGAAAACAAAAGCATCGCATCTCCTTTTGCTTCCCACCCTACAGCCCCAACTTTCTCTCCCTACAGCCATAATTTTCGTTTTCCCTAACTAGATCCAATCATCCACAGCCCATACCCCAACACAACCAATCCGCCATACAACAAAAATGGATCAAAATCCATGAATACCCAGAAGATGGTTTGACGAAGGGAGGCAGGGGAAACCAAAGGCCTCCAAATTTGTAACAAGGTCTCACAAAGCAGGGCTCCAGTTTCCGATGGGTAGGAGATGGGTACGCGGGTAATGATGATGGGGATGGGCTTGAAGCTGCTAATCTGTGCGAGCGAGAGAGAGAGAGAGAGAGAGAGAGAGAGAGAGGTTGGGGAAGGGAGGCTGGGTTTCAAATAACCCAGATTTGAAATTGGGTGTTGAGGTTGAGATGGGGATGAGAGCTTGGGAGGCTGAGATAGGGGTGGAATGAGTTTCTTTCTTCCAAGGTATTTGCAGGAGACGAAGGGCGTGGGAATGGAGGTTGGGCGGCTGGGATCTAATTTTATTTTGTGTTTTTTATTTTAATTATTTTAATTAGTTTTAATAATTAGAACATCTAATTATATTTTTATGTGTGTGGAGGTGGGCTCCACTTGCCACGTCACCCCTCAATTAATGGATAATGATGTATGTGTATGAAACTACAAAAATACCCTTGCCACATCATCAATTTTAACAGAGTTTTGGATGGAGTTAATGACATGGGGCAAAGTGGGTTACCAAACCACGGTCAAGCGGGGTAAATGGGCCACTTTAAGTTTTGGGGGGCAATATGAGATTGACCTTAGTTTCAAGGGGAATTGCAGTAAATAAGTCTACAAAGAATGGGTTTATGTAATAGATGGATTGCACAAATACTATCTCTTATTCCCTACTCATTAATGGCTCTGCCAAAAGTTTTTTATGCTCCGCTAGGGGTATTCGACAAGGGGATCCTTTATCCCCATATTTCTTCGTCATTTACATGGAACCTCTCATTACGCTGACGGACTCAGAAATTTTTTAGCGGATGTGCAATATATTGACTAGGTATGAAAAATGGTTTTCGGAAAAATCATTTTCTCAAGATAATTTTTGGCGGCTTTTATTCCTTACACATCAAATAAGAAAACTTGATTTTATGGGATTTTATTATGAAGTATATATTGACTTAATGAGCCATCATTTTTAGCCTAAATCGTATTTTGCACTAAAACCGAATTTTCATATTTTGATTTGGGGAAAATTTGATTTTCCAGTATCTTTATTTGAATCTAAATGGAGGTACTTCATTATTTACATTGTAAACTTAAGTAAATTGAGTAATATAAAAATAAATAAAAGTAAAAGAACAAAGACATTTACTTAAATGTTGAAAATGAAAATAAGGTAATCTGTACACCAGTTAAGCAAAAGGGCAATTTGAAGCACCAACAATGATTTCTCCGGCGATGGGAGGTGCAGCTCTCCTTACGCCTTAATAGGTCCGCCTTTGTTTCATTAGACACCTTAATTCTTTGTCTTCCAATCCTAAAAATCATATTGGAATTTATCTTCCCTTGGAGGTCTCCGTATTTTCAATCTTGTCTTTGCTTATGATTGCCTTTTTTTTGCCAAAACTTCTACTTGTGCAACTAAGAAGATTCAAAATGTCTGGCCTGTTTTGCTAATGCCTCTGGCCTACAAATTAATTTCCATAAGTCCACCCTTTACTTCTCTCCTCGAGTTACTAATATTGTCAAGAATAATATTAGTAATGTCCTCCAAGTTCAACATATCTACTATAGGTAGGTACCTAGGGGTTCAACATATCTACTATGAGTGCCTTGCTTTGAGGGATGGTTTAGTTCATGTACTTCATCATGGTTGGCGCAATATCATAATTGAATATGACTCTAAAATGGTCATTGATGCTGTCAACAAGAAATGCTCTGCCCCATGGAGTATTTTGTAGCTTCTCCAAGATGTACCCGACTCTACTAGCAAGATATTGTCCGCTTTGGTCCCCTCTTTAAAGTTTTGTTCTTGGGCTCAATGTAATGTTATCTTGCCCAAAAGGCCTCTTGCTAGGAAGAGAAGTGTCCATACATAAAAGGCACTTTATGTTTCCCTCCCCGAGTAATGCGGGATTGCTCATTGGTTTTGCTTCCCAAGCTCACAGGTCCTACAATCCACCCCCTTTGAATTTTTGCCCAATTCTTGCCCCCACTTAAAAAAAAAAAAATTCAGCCCAAGCCTTTGCACAATAATTTGAATCGTCTAGTTTTTGGATATTCCCTCAAAGATCATATCTACAAAAAATCACTTGAATCTAAAACCATTTGACAACTCAGTTAGATGGTTTTTATTATAGTATTTTCTTGAAGCACTATATTCGTCTATTTTGTTGCTCTCAATTAGATGTCTTAATGATTTTCAATTTACATGATCTTTTGTAATTATGATATATGAATGAAGATTTGAAAATAGATGGTTTGGATTGTTAAAAAAATTCTATTAATAAAAAAATTGAACTCTTACCATTGCCACGCTAGAATACATAAAGAATTTCTCGACAGAATTTATGAAACAGCATAAGGTGTGAAATTTGATTGAAAGCAAAGGGACAAACACAGTAATTAAGTTGATAAATAATGTGCAGCGTACAAAATACCACGTTGGTACTGAAAATAAAATAAAAAAACAAGTAATTTTATTTTAATTTTTATAAGAAATAAAAAGCAAGTGTAGAGTGGTAGGTATGAACCAAATCGTATAAAAAAAACTTGACCAATGTTGTTTTGACTTGTTGATGTCTTGAACCACGACGGTTAGGTATTATTGTTTAGTTTGTAGTGCAACTCCACAGATTCTTCTACAATTTTTTTAACTTCTAAGTCGGAATGTGTTGTGAGACATTAACATATTTAATTTTAATACAGCGAAAGCACTGGAGGCCACAACTTTTTCGCTTACATTACACTTTTGTTGCATACATTTGAATAAAGTAGCGGGTTCTATGGGTCATTTAAGCATTTTGAACCGACATATCAATATACTAGATGATATGAAATAAAGCGCGGTGCAAAATATCGATTTTAAGAATAAAATCACTTTAAATTTTAAGAGGTAATATAAAATTTGACCATAATTTTAAGGCGTACTGAATTGAGGCAATCAAGTTTGTTTGAATTCAACTACAAGAACATGAAAATGCAATTTATTCATAAACTACATTTAACTCCATAATTGAAGATAATCTTAGCAAATTACAAAAACAAAAGTCGAGATCAAAATTACATAACAAGTCATATTAAACAAACGTATTATTAAAGAAGACTTTAAAATTATCAATTGTAAAATTACAGTTTTTTTCATGCATGCATTTTTATAAATAAAATAAATTTTTTTTTTTTTTTTTTTTTTTTTTTTTTTTTTTTTTGTCATTTTTTTTTTTTGTTTCTTATTAAGTCTAAAATGTTTTTCTCTCTCCTTTTTTTTTCTTTTCCCAAAGGTGAACAGACATGGCAAAGCAGAACGATTCTGGACAGAGACCGGTTAAACGATGTCGTATGTCGGCACGGCATTTTCTCTCCGAAAACTCATAGCTACTGGATTTGACCAGACTATCCTTAAGAGATATACGCATAAATAGAAATGCAGAAACAAGGTCATTAAGGTCATTCCAAAATAGTAAACGGTGACAAAGCAAAAACGGGGAGGGGGACAAATCAAAAATGCCAAGCTGGCAAGTAGACAAAAGGCTAAAAATACAGGTGCTCCTCTCCTTTTCGCTTCGTCTCTGTTCCTCTTCCTCTATCCGAATTTAGAATCCGATAAAGCTCGAAATCCGATTAGCTCTCGTAATCATCCGCGCTAATCTGTAAGCCTAATTCGAATTTTGCTCATCTTCCGATCTATGCTAGATTTTATAAATCTGATATGGCATTTAGCTTCATCGATTGTATTTTCAGTGTGTGTTGTTTGGAAAATGATAGTTGATTAGGTTAGGAAATTGAGGTAGTTGAGTTTTTTAGGAGACTTGAATGGTTGCTGAGGAAGTTGAGGGAAAATTGAAATATGGGTCTCATTTCAGATATGCTATTGGTAAAAAAGAATTAGAAGTCAACCAAGCCAAAAATTTTCATAAGCTTCAGCTGAATTCGGGGCGGGGGTTGGTTTTTATAAATTGTTTTTAAAAAAAATTAATAATTTTCCTTTGTTTATGACCCTGATCTTAGACAATTATTGATGTCGGTTAAAAGGTTTGAGTACACTTCCCAGCAACCAAACAGAGCTTAATACGTCAATTACCAGATTAGTTGCAAACTTCTGAAAGTTAGTAGCCAGAATTGTATGTTGTTTGTGTTATTGATCTTGGGGGCTAAATGTGGGTCTTTTGTTGAAGGTAGTGGGCTAATTGATGAAATAGAAGAGACCCGTTTGATTTGAATTTGGAAATTGAAGGGTACAAGAACTTTGTTGAAGATGGCCTGCAGAGGGTGCTGGGAGTGCATATTGAAGCTATTGAACTTTGTTCTGACCCTTGTGGGGCTGGCCATGGTGGGTTATGGGATCTACTTGCTGGTTGAATACCTGAAAGCTGCTGACACAGTTGCCATGTCTTCGCTTGTGGGTGACAATCAAGCTTTGATACAGCTCAGCCGACCTATGCTCATGACTGTGTCTCTTTCATCTGATATATGGGATAATTTGCCAAAAGCTTGGTATGCCTACTACCTAATTGATTAAACTTCTTTTTCAGTTTTTTAAGTTATAGCTAGTTAATCTTTTGTTTATTACAATTGAGGGTATCTGTTGTTTATTTTGATTTTAGGTAAGGCTTAAACAAGATAACAATGATGATTATGACAGACTTATCTTCTTACAGTTGATATCACATAGTTGTTATTATTTATTTCAAATTAGATATCGTAGACTGTATGTAAGTTTAGAGAAGTAGAAAGATGATATAAAATGATTGAAAACCTTAGGAATGAAATCATTTTCCTCCCCATTTTTTTTTATCCAACTGGAGATTTCTCTTAATTAACTAGTCTGTTATCTTAGTTAACAGTTTGGATGTGAAATGAGTCTATAATTTAGAAACTTAGCTTGACTTTGGTTGTTGCGGAAATTTTTGTTTCTCTGTTTTGATTGATTTATTCAAATGCATATCAAGAATTGTAGGTCAAAATGAAATACAATATGGTTCCACCCAAAGACTTGGACATTTTGAGTTGCCATCCAAGCACAAGTACCTTGATTTATAAGAATATTTTTGGCGTAGAAAGTCTCAAATTCAGGATCTTCTGCTGCAGATATTCCTCAGTAACAAATTCATAGGCACGGAGTTCAGTTTTATTGTTTGTTTCTTTGTTTGGTTGAGTAATTTTTCCTATCCTAGTGTGTTTATGGCCCACTGGACCAGACGCTTCTCAAACTCAAGCATTTACTTTTTTGGTTAGAGACTAATGTCTTGGGGCTAACGTAAGACCTGCTCAAGGACCTACCTCTTTAGGTAAATATCTAATGCATTGTCTGACCGGGGAAGATTTTGTGGAACCCCTCCAAGGTATCCCTATTTTGCTGGATCCGAATGGCTACAATGGATGTGCCTGTGTGCTCCTCCAAGTGAATTTTTGCGCATATGCCCTTCATGAAGTGTACAGGAGAAGTTATCTGTAAATATTTTGTGGTCATAAGAAAGCCTAATAGCCCTTTTCTCTGGTGGAGCCTGCACCCAGAGTCTAGGCGCAGGTATGATCATGTGATCCCTGTGCCTAGATATCATGCAGAGGTAGAGCTTCCTACTACAATTTTGCTCCTGGAATCTGATGTAAGATATATGGGATACCGTGCCAAGAATCTAGGCACATAAGTCTTCATGTAGAGGATTTGGAATCCCAATAGGGCTGATCACCATGTGATGAAGAGGTGCCTACTCTAGGCGTCAAGACACATAGTGGATCCCTCCTATCTCATCTCTCATATAACATTTGGTCACACTAGGATCTCATCCTAGTCCAATCCTTACATGTTGAGTATAGCACCATCCAGCTTCACACATGGGTGCACTTATTTCATTAATATTTAATATTTCCATTTTGACCTTATTTCATGTATAGGTTAGGGGTAGGATCACAAGGATTTTCCCATTTCTTGTTTTCTATAAATGAATGTCATTTCTAATCAAGCTCTTGATACGATAACAAAGTTAAATAAGCTAATATGTGTTCACCTATATAATATTAATAGCGACTTTCATATTAGAGAATTTATTTGAAGCCCTAAATTTAATTATACGTCTGATCCACCATCGTATCTCTGTAAATTCTATTGGAAGAAAGTAGATTGTACTGTCTATCAGCTGTACTTACATCTTTATTATCTTTGAGCCATGGCTACATCTTTATTATATTTGAGCCATGGCCTTAAGCATTTTAATGATGCCTTTGAAATCATATTTATATGATTGTTTCGAAGGGATATCAACTCCATTCTCATTATAAAGGACAGATTCTATCTTGAGAAGTTATGTTGTCGTAACCCTTCCCTAGCTAACCAAGATATTGAGGTAAAGATCTTGAAAGGACTTACTCAGTGGTCAAATGGGATTCACTTACTCTCTCACGATTAAGAGACTATTTCTGTAATGAGAGTACATTAATAGACAGTCTTGCACTAGTTATTTATAGGAAGTCCCGTACTTAATTGGTTGAGATCACTAGCCTATTTTTTCTTTTTGTCTGAAGACTAGTCTATCATATAGGTCAGTTGTACTGAAATTTTCACAAATAAGGTCTTCAGTCTCTTCACTGGTTGTGATTCATTTATAGTGATGAGCATCTGTGATGTAGGACACGGGTGAATTGTGTAGTTAGGTAGTTTAGCGGAAGCGAAAACAATGGAAAAACAGAAAATAGGTGGTAAAAGACGCCTTGGCTTCATGCCAAAAGAGTTTTGGCTTCACACCCAGGAGTCACCAATCTCTGGAAAGTAAACTTTTCCTCAATATCTCAAATCTCCATTTTAAAGAACTGCATGGGGGGTATTTATAGCAAACTAAAACCTAGAGACAATAGAATAAAAATCCCTCACTAAAACAGAAATCCTAATCCACCAAGGAACTAAGTAAAATAAACTAGGAAACTTAAATCAAATCCTACTAAAACTCTGGAAACTAAAATCCTAGTGAAATCTGGAAAACTAATAAATCAGGAAACTAACTAATGATGTTCGCATCAATTACCCCTGGCTGAAAAGATCTTGACTCCGGTGAGATAAAGCTGTAATAACATTCGAAAACGTCGGGATCAATGTGCGGCAGGTCCTCCTTTGTAATCCGAGCACTACGAGAATCTGGTTTAACTTCCACTTGACTAGGAACTTCTGCATCTTCCTTACATTCTTTAAGAGTAATGATATGTAGAACTTTGGTTTTACCTACTTTGTCTTTCTCCTCTTTGTTTGGTATAGATTGATTCACGAGCTTGGGTTGAAGTGGCTTCATCGTGATCTTCTTTCCTTTATGGATGAACGAACATATATTTTCTTGACCCAAGATGGTAACATTGTAATCGTAGATCCATGGTCTTCCCAAGAGAATATGACTCGCATCCATATCCACCACATCACACCAAACATGATCTTTGTAAGTTGAAAACTGTATAGGAACGTGACATCACTGGGTAACAGGGATAGAAGATGTATTGTCAATCCATGCTACTCTGTATGGCACAAGATGCTTCTCGGGCGACAAACCAAGACTCGAAACAGTTAGCATTGAAACCACATTGATACAACTCCCATTATCTATGACCTTACAATTTTTATCTCCAGACTTGATGTAAGTGTGGAAAATGGAAGTCCTACACCAATCCACAGTTTCCTTCCTAGGTTGAGCCAAAGTACACCTTACTACTGCTAATGTTGGATGGGGGACTTCAAAGTCGATTCCACAATCTTCATCAGGTTGTTGGGGTTCATAAATATCTTCCTCGAATTCGCCTTGATTGTCAGCTTGTTCGTTGATGTGTGCATGCAGATTTCTTGTTGCCTCCTTCGTTGGGCTTTGGAAAGCAAAGTGTCCAAAACCTTGGCATCTGTAACATCTTTGCGTTCCACCACCACGTGTATCAACTAGCACTCCTTTTCCCTTGGCATTTTTTACTAAATTAGTAGTAGATGTTGAAGTTGTAGAACTTGGAGTCACAGATGTGTCAACATGAAATCCAGATCTTTGAGAATCAGTTTGCTTGACTACATTGGACGACTTTAAATACTTCTCTAATTCTTGTACCATCTGAAAAACCCTATCTAAAGTATTCACAGTATGAGGAATTAATTCCCTTCGAAGCTCTGGACGAAGTCCTGATCTAAACTGAGAAATAGTCATCCTTCGATCTTCCCTTATGTCACATCGCAGCATGAATTCCTCAAATTTTGCAATATATTCAGTAACTGGCATGTTGTCTTACGAAGAGTTTGCCACTCATCTAACAAACTCTGTTGATAGGATAATGGTAGATATTTCTGCTTCAACCTTTCTTTCATCTCACCCCAATATATGGTTGGTTCTTCACCAGCTCTCTCTAGCTGTGTTTCAACATTGGTCCAAAACAATCCAGCTTGACCCACCAATTTTATCTTAGTAAATCTCACCCTTCGAGCTTCAGACATGTCGTGCCACTCAAAATAGTGATCTATGGTAGCTAACCAGTCGAGGAGTGCTTTAGGATTTAGCTCACCATCAAAATTAGGAGCGTCAACTTTCACTGATCTCATCACCCTTTCATCAAGGTCTTGCTCATAGCCACGATGAAAATTGTGTCTCTCTGTGTCTCGATCATTCCTTATATCATGATGTTGTCGCTCACGATTCCTCTCTTCTCCATTCACACTTGCTTCATCATGTTGGTTAGCTGCTTCTAAGTCTGCAAGGCGACGTTCCACGAGTCTGGATCTAATGTCTGAATCTGCCACTTGCTTTGATAGGTTTTCCATCATCTGAAAAAGATGTTCAAAGTCCATCTCTGGCTCGTCTGTCGTTCCAAGCTTAGTCGGAGCCATCACTTGACACATGGCGTGAAGAACAAGAAATACTCGAAAATTTTGAACCCAAGGAAAACGAAAACCTGGCTCTGATACCAAATTTGATGTAGGACACGGGTGAATTGAGTATTTAGGAATTTAGGTAGTTTAGCATAAGCGAGAACAATGGAAAAACAGAAAATAGGTGGTAAAAGACACCTTGGCTTCACGCCAAAAGAGTTTTGGCTTCACACCAAGGAGTCTTCAATCTCTGGAAAGTAAACTTTTCTTAATATCTCAAATCTCCATTTTAAAGAACTACATGGGGGGTATTATAGCAAACTAAAACCTAGAGACAATAGGATAAAAATCCCTCACTAAAACAGAAATTCTAATCCACCAAGGAACTAAGTAAAATAAACTAGGAAACTTAAATCAAATCCTACTAAAACTCTGGAAACTAAAATCCTAGTGAAATCTGGAAAACTAGAGAATCTAGGAAACTAATAAATCAGGGAACTAACTAATGATGTCCGCATCAATCTGTGGTTCACATCTCTTTTTGTAAAATAAATGAACCTGTAACTTACCCATCCTAGATCTAGGCATATTCTTGCATTTTTACTTTTATATAGATATTGAAGAGTCATACCTGTTGAATTCAAGCTACTAATTCTTTATTTTTTCCCTCCATTAAATGTCACATGCTTTTTCAGGTTCATCTACTTGTTTATTGGAATTGGAGCAATTATATTTGTCATCTCTTGTTTTGGTTGCGTGGCCGCCATGACACGGAATGGCTGCTGCTTGAGTTGTGTATCCTAATTTCTCAATATTTTGTCTAAATGGTATATCAGATAATAATGTCATGGTCTTTCAGCTATGTGATACGCCTACAATGGCGTCATACTAAAATAATGCTGAATTACACTCATAGTACATGGTAGCTGATAAATATACTTGATGTACAGTGCATGTGAGTTATACTCTTTTATTTTCAAAAATTGGTTTCCTTAAGTCGTCATAGTATTCGGTTTTGCTGATCCTTTTGATATTGGTAGAGCTGGCAGGTGCAGCCTTTATATTCTTTGACAAAAGCTGGGAAGCTGTAAGTTCTGTTATTAACTGATGTTTTGAAATTTTTGATGGTAGTGGTATGATTGGCCATCTAATCAGTGTCATAATTTGTTTTCCAGGAAATCCCAACAGATAAAAGTGGAGATTTTGAGATGATATATGCATTTCTGAGAGCTCACTGGGACATTGTTAGATGGGTTGCTCTTGGAGCCGTTGTCTTTGAGGTAACTAAAGTATCCAAAATCTTGTCAAGGTCTCTTCAGTTTCGACATATTTTGGTTTGAGTTTTTGTTCCTTTGGTGGAATTACGATTATGTCCTTCAGTCAACTAAAGGAAGATTGCTTTGGCATGACCGTCTCTTTTCCCTGGGTTGGAATTATATTTTTAATTTTTTTTTATTCCCATATAGAAATATATAAGAAGTATACAAGGGGGGTGGCCATCTTTTAGCTAGCAATGCATCACTGAAAGGAAACTGCGAAACATTATCAAACCTGATGCTTCTGTGGAACTTTACCTCACGGTTGTTTCTCATTGGCTAGAATACTTGAAATGGGTGCTGCCATTGGGTTGGTTCTTGCATGGCCTAATGAACATGTAGCATGGAAGAAACATGTTATGCTTTTGATGTCAGCTTGTACTGGTTTGCTTCTAAGTTGAATTTATTTTGTTGAATGAATCCATATTTTCTAGTTATCTATTTCGTGCGGCTGGATTGACAGTAATCATGATTAATTTTATGATCTTCAAGTGTATGCTTAATTGCATGAACCAGGATCTTGCTGTATTTCTGAATGCATTTTCTTCATGGTCTTATTTTGTGTCTACATCATAATGACAGTGATTGAAATGTTTGCATAAGTTTGATTAGTAGTAATTATGATTCATGATATGATTAAAAGTGTATGCGCAATAGCATGAGCGAGGATCTTATTGTATTTCTAAATACAATTTCTTTGTGATATTGTTCCTGTTGGGGAATTCTTTCATTGCATGAAACTGATATGAATCAATTTTTCAATGGCGTTTGCTGCTACTCTAGATAGATCAGTGGATATTTAGTTATCTGTTCTGTAACGTTCTTCTTTTCTTATAGTAAAATTATAGCTCTTATTGAAAAACATTGACAGAACTGTTTGCATAAGAACAAAACCATTGAAATGTTAGTTCTAGAAATGGTGTTATATTGCCAGCCAGCTGCTGCTAGAGTCTTCTGGTTGTAGTTAAAATTTCTTTGTAGACTTGTACATCTTTATCTGATATTGGTTAAGATTTCCTTGTGGTCTGAAAAGTTTTGTACATTATTTGCTTTTTAGCTGCACAAAATCATTGCTAAGATGTCAGTGTTCTTCTGTTGTGATTCTTGAATCCAGTGTGGTGAAAAAAATTGTTTGGTGTTTTCTTGGCCTAAAAGTTTCTTTTATAATATTTCTCCATGGAATTTCAGGCTCTACTTTTCTTGCTAGCTCTTGTGGTTAGGGCAGCAAACAGACCAGCAGAGTATGACAGTGATGATGAGCTCATAGCTCCAAGACAACAAATTAGACAGCCATTGATCAGTAACAGGCCAGCAGTTCCGGCAACTGGTGTACCTGTTGCTGGGGCTAGTGATCAACGACCGAACAGAAGTGATGCTTGGAGTACACGCATGAGGGAAAAGGTGAGGCATTCTGGCAAAAAGTTTTCTTAAAGTTAGTATGACATGATGCATAGTCATAGCCATTTTAGTAATAGTGTAGAGTTTAGATCTGCATGTTAGCAGGTTTGCTTTAGATTTTGCTGATAATTCCATTTTTCATTTATATTTTTCAGGTTGAAAAAAAAATAAAAAAAAATAATATTTTTATGCTACAATCTCTTCCATAGTTTATGGTTCTAATGCCTGTTATCTTTTTTGTCTGGTGACTATGGTCACACTGCATATAACCAAAATCAGTACGGGCTTGATACAGCTGAGTTTACATACAACCCATCTGAGTCAAACAGGTTCCAGCCGGTACCAGCTCAGCCACAAGAAGAAAGGAGCCGATGCAGCATCATGTGATAAACGATGTGGATTTAACCAAAATTTAAACTTGGGTTTGGTTTCTGAAGACCATTTCTTGGACCGTGTTAGAACTTCAAGCTTTTCAGAGGATCGTCTTTTCCTTTTTGTTGAGTTTGTGTACAACAATTCTTTTCCTTTACTTTTTTGTTTCAGGAGCTTTACTTATTCCCGGCAGAAAGCGTCTAATCTTAAAATGTATTATCAGTTGGTGTGTAAATTGTACTGCTAGTTAGGGCTTGTTATGGAGTGAATATTTTTATGAACCAAGTCACTTGAGACCTTCTGGCAGTTGCAATGACGTGTTTGTTCTATTGGTTATAATTTCTTTTACCTAATTGATCAGCAAATTTCTGGTTCTTTATGTTTGGATCCAAGTGCAATTGTTTTCCAATTTCTTTTTCCTTACATTTGTACTGTTTTTCTTTGAAGGATATTTAAACAGTAAAATATATCTAAAATCCCCTCGCCTACGAAAACTTTCAATCTTATTGCTCCAGTTCCCAAAGCTTCCCAACCTAGCAGGCCCATGAAATCTGGTGATGCTGGAACTTAGGGTTCTGCTGCAAGCAACCATGATGAGCTGAGCTGAGATTGACCCTCTCCTTAATCGATCATTAGTTCCCAACCGTGGGGCGAATGGAATCCTATACATAAATCAGTTAATAAAATAATAGAATGGCCTTCTATTAGTGGAGCTGAGATTGACCCTCTCCTTAATCGATCATTAGTTCCCAACCGTCAACTATCTATGTGTATGAGACGAACAATGAAACACACATACCATTAATCAAACCATCCTGCGCACATATACAAACGACTGATGGTAGCACAACTCTTTCAAGAATTACAGTTATCCATGTTTTTTGTCTTCATCGCCACTATGATACAAAGAGCTAGTGTCACTTGTATAGGGTAATGCTCCCTGGATCTCCTTTTAATTTTATAAAGTTGGCCGCCAAGAAGAAATATCCGTAGAGTTAAGAGACAAGTGGTGCGGAATGACATGGAAAATTCCAATCCGATTCCACTTTGAAGTTACAAATACAAAAAGAGAAGCCATATGCACATTGGACAACGAAAGGGAAAGATGTCGAATATTGTCTTCTTTTTTTTGGTCTGAGATGTCGAATATTATTCAGTCATTCAATTTGTGAGGAAGAAGAGAAGGATAATAAAAACAATACACAAGTAGGAAGGACGAGGAGCCCCGCCATTATTCTGAGGTCTTGTGTCGTCATGTATGTGTCGAAAAAGTCAATGCTGATTCTCAATTCAATTGGACACTATTATTTTAGGGTTCAATAGGTGAGTGAGGCACAGTTGCAGGGCTAGCAACTTTCTGTTTGTATCCATGCCTAATGCACCCAATTGAGATTTGACAAACTACATTTGTTATTAGAAGGGACTGCTAGCTACCGTTTCTTTGTATTTTTCCATTTTGGTCCGGTTGAATTTCACCCGCTGTATATTTTCTTCCTGGCTAGAAGTACTTAGAATGGGAGATGTTCCCAGATTTGTCGTTTAATGTTTTTCTTTTTTTCTTTTTCAATATGTAAGTACGGGTGTTAATCTTAAGGATTACTACTGACACAAAAAAACATAAAGGACTCGATCTGATAAGTTCGTGAACTTCAAAGACGTTTTGTGATAAAAACCCTAACTTTTATCAATTTCTTTAGGTGGTGTTTGGTTGGTGTGAAATTGAATGAGTAAAATAATGAGAATATGAATGGAAAGAGTAATATGTTAGACTTCGTACAAACAAACAAAATGGAAGAAGTGAAAAGAAAGAGTATTCTTTGGTTTTTTTTTAATCAAGGGGCGGTGAGATTCCAACCTGGGAGTTCTTCCAAAGAGATGTTTCCTAGTTCCTACCTTCGATTTCTACGAGAATAAAGAGAGAAACAACCAATAAACTAAGGATGTGGTGTTCTGAACATAAATAATTTTTAATTATGCTTTCTTTATTTCAACATGAACTTTAGAAGTTAAAAATTAGAACTGATCTGGCAGAAAGAAACTGCATGCGATCGTCTAATAATATACTTATAATAATACTAATTAGCACCTCCAAACGCATCACCCCTTCCTTTTTTAAGGACAATTGGAAGACTCCATGCATGTGAAACAATGTTTCAAGAATCATTAATTTATCTCATCAAATAAAGTTTATAAATTTTTTTAATGGAGGAAAACTATGACTTACGTATGTATTCATCTATCGTGTTTTATAATTTTTTAAAGTAAACTCTGAATATGTACAATCATCTGTAAAATACCTTTTTATTTTTTCGGTCAAAACGAGAATATATTTAAACTTAAAATATATTTAAGCAATGTTTGTTAAAGTTGTGGTTGAAAATCTTACTCGTTGAGATGAGTGGATTAGATATTTTGCTTTTACCATGCGATATATCCTTTAACTTTACTGATAATTGAACTGTCGCTTTTACCATGTCAAATTCCTGCCCATATATCTCAGTCTTCAATTCTTTTTGGTTTGTTCTTTGCTTCTTTTCTCCTTTACCACTATCCATGCGGGTTCCACCAAAAAGGAGGATAAGTAGCCTCCAAAAGTTCAGAATGTATAAAGTGGATGGAATATATAGATACATTATATACAGTAATCTGTAGGGCATCTCTCCAATTTTTACTTTATGTTTCCTATCTCACTCCTCCATATTATTGTCATCTAGACTCAACCATAAAATTAATAGGATACTCCTATGATGAGAATACTCAACGGCGGAATCATGAATTTTTCAACGGATGGACTAGCTAAAGTTATTAGCTTAAAATGTAATGCTCTTTTTTTTTTGGTACTTACAATTTCTATAATTTTTTAGAAATAAAAATAAACATTAAATCATATAAACCACGCATATAGGGTGACACCACAATCAAAAAGTGGGTCAAACTCTCCTCTCCCCCAAGTGCACTCAGGTTCGATTCACTAGTTCATAGCTCTATTGACTAAAGTTACCAGCCATCAAATCGATTTTTGATGCATATTATTTGACATCTCAATTGGAGATACTCTCAACTAAGTAAACAAATTAAATATAAGATGATTATAGGCCTATAGGTTGAGTGGACAATGAGTTATTAGGCTACATTTGGGTGGACTATTAATTTTTTATAAAATGAAATCACATAAAAATAAATAAAATATTTTGTAAAGGCTACTTGGGCTAGAGCCCATGGTATCCTTGTTGCTAGTTCAACCCATGAGAAAACTCTTGTGTGTTCATATATAATATATACAAATGAATTTTCTAAGCTAGTACGATGCTAATCACTACTTCGTATATAATGTGATCTCATAATACGAACTATTTTTTCTTTATTGTTCTCATTCAAAATCATCCCTACAAAAAACATTTAGTCCAATCTAAAATCAATTAGTAATCTAATTGTGATTAAATAAGGCGAACACTTTGTTTTTTTTTGTAACCATTAAAACAAAACAAAAATAGTCGATTTGACTGTTGTTTGCTTGGAGTATACGCATGAGGGAAAAGGTGAGGCATTCTGGCAGAATGTTTTCTTAAAGTTAGTATGACATAGCCATTTCAGTGATTAGCATGTTTGCTTTAGATTTAGCTAATAAGTCCATTTTTCATTCATATTCTTCGGGTCTGAAAAAATTCAATCCAATTTCTCATCCCCAAATTCTTATATTTTGGTTCAAAAATGATGGGACGTAAGACTTAATAGTCTCTTTTTGTTCCAATGCACATTCAAACATAGATATGGAATATTCTAGGTTATATTCTAACTTGAGTTCCTGTGTTGGAATCCCCACTTCCTAAATATCGCTTGCATAAAAAATAAAAAACCCAGAGGTTTTGAAAAAAATCAAATTTAGGGTTTGGGTTTATGGTCAAATGGAAAAGCCTATATTCTACTCGAAATCTAGGATTTGGGTCTTAGCGCAGGACATGACGTGGCCTAATTAATGGCCAAGCTAGTTTACCTAGTTGTCGTGTGGCGTGATCCGAGGTCGTTCCCAATCATATACGACATGACGTTCTGTCAGATTACACACAAGCACCTTCCCTCACACCGAGACACAGTTGTTTTAGTGCCTGCTTGTCTGTGGGTTTGTTCTGGTTCCAAAAAAATATGGAAAGTGATATCAAAATTGACTTGTTCTGTTTACTTTGTTTTCAATCTGAGGCCGACATTTCTTTGTGATCTTGCTTCTTGTTTTCTAGGATCTTTTCCTCCTTTTTTGGGTTTGGTCGGTGGATCGTGACGAGGCTTTCTCATCATAGTTGCGCGTTTTGGTTGGTGGTAGGTACGGCTTGCTTCGTCTCTGCCACAATCAATCGTTTTGATAATTTTCTAACAAATCTGTCATTTTTGTTGTTGTTGTTGAATAAGTGGAGAGGGGAAAATTATTGAACCTAAAATTCGACGCATGAATAATTATTTTTAACCACTTTTTACAACAATCAGAAAAGAATCTTTCCTGCACAGCTGCACTCGGCCTTCAAAACTATAATTTCTCGCATCTACACCACGTCCCCAAGTCAAAGGTGAATTTGCATTTCAATTCTGAAGAAAAAACATGCTAGCATCACATCAATCACTATAAGTGTTGTCAACCATTGATACGTTGTGAGCCATTGATATGTGTGGGATCAAGCTGTTGGCGTACCATGGGGTCCTCCCAAATTAGTCATTGTCGTGCCTGTATAAAGAGAATTATTTACCATTTCGCATCAGGTCAATCTTCCACTCCAAATAGAGAGAGAGTGAGAGTGAGAGTGAGTTCAAGCAATAGAGTTCATTAGTGTGTGAGAGAATGATAAGTAAGCTGAGGCTTCGTTCTTGTATACATCACGTCTTGGCATTGGCTTTATAAGATCGTTCTTCTGTTTGATATAGTGGAAGAGTTGATATGAAATAGGCACACATTACCGAACCTCGTTAAATTTTTTAGTCCCTTTATTTTGTTTCTTACTTATATTGTTAACCGGTTTGAGTTTCATAATTTATATCCTATTATTATTAATTGATCTTAACAACTGGATTTAGAGTCGCGGTTGACTTAGTGTTACAAAATAGAAGGATATGATAGCACCATGATCGAACACAACAATTTGAGTGAGACATGGAAACCAAGGATGGAGGACATTTTCTATTGTGAGGATTTACATAAGTACTCGTCGAAGGTATTAAGGCCAAGCCACAAAATATGTCTACTGTTGATTATACCAAGATGAATAATACTCACCAAGTGGATGATAGTGTTTTCCATGATGTCTAATGAGAACAATACTCACCATCTTTGGGTGAAGCTTAAATCTTTATTCGAGAAGAAGACCGCTGCCCTAGCGTTCTTAATCAAAGAGCTTATCAATCATTTTCCAAAATATGATCAATCATTTAGCCACTATATATAAAGATGAATATAGACAACGAGTTGTCAGGCAATCGGGGTACCTTTGTGATGACTATAACTCTGCTTTTAATGTAAAAGCAGAGAATGATGAAACATTCAAAATACCAGAAAATGCCTTTGGTTAATTCAAACATTAAGAATTGAAATTATTAATTAAATGAAGATAATATGGTAAATTCACATTTTTTTATATTAAAAAAATTAAAATTAAAAAAAATTCAGATAATAGGTCTTACTTTTATCGAATATAACTATCCATATTATCTTTTCTTAATTCTAAAAATAAAATAAAAAATAAAAAAGAAAACCAATTGACACATGCGTGAGCATGTAAAAAGAGTGGTGTAAGAGTTGGAATACTTTGGTCGTTTCGGTTTAAAAGTTTCTATGTGAAATATTCTTTTGTTTATTATTCTTCACATTTTGGTTATAGTTGACTAGTTTCTATAATTAAGGTGTGAAACACGTCTTACCTTGATTTGGTGCGTGAAAATGCTCCTTTTATCGGGGGTAATTTGGTTCAGAAAATAACTTTAGGCCCATGTTGCGCCTCTTTATTAGTGTGCGATTATTTGCTCCCACAAACTTGTATTTCAATTTTCAAGAATCAAGATGATCAGTCACACTTATGCGCATGAAACATTATTAGCCATCGATATATATATATATATATATTTTCTCTTATGCGAACTTCTGGATGTTATTATTGTGCAGACACTGTGTATTTTTTACTCCCTACTTTCCTATATATTTACAATGGTGTCAGCACGCTATTACCATGTGGATGTCTGGATGAGAGAAGACTGTTGATACAAGTGGTACGTATTAGTCATCAATATAGAGCACCTCTAGCGCTAGGGCTTCGCCCTGGCAACAGGCCCCCTCTAGCCCGATTTCCACCTCTAGCGTAGAAAACCCAGCCTGGACAAGGCATGGGACCCACCAGCCCAGGCAAGCTCGCAGGCAAAAATGGACTGGGTTGTTGCCCGAAGGCTGCTGATGTTAGCAGTTGATTTTCAAATCTTTCATCCTCTCATAATAATTTCCACATAAGAAAAAAAAATTAAGCCAACAATATCATTGTCTCAGGGACATAGGCGCACATTGCCGAACCTCGTTATATATCTTGGTTGCCTTTACTTCATTTTATTTTTTGCTTATATTGTTGATTGGTTTAAATTTGATGATTCTCATATATTCTATTATAAATTGATCCTAACACAATCAAATATGAATTTCAATTTCAATTTTTAAGAATGATGATAATCAGTCACAAACACTTCTGCGAATGAAGCGTTGTTAGTCATCGACATATATGAGACCAATAATGAGGCTCACACATACTGTTTACTAACAACTCGAGTCCCATTCATGTCAATGGCTAACAATGCTTCGTGCGCCCACACGCACAACTGATAATAGCCCAACTGCTTCAAGAATCACGTTAGCTCCCTAGATATTATTTTGTCTTCATCACCAGTATGGTACGATTTGTACAGGGTTATGCTCCCTAGATCTCCTTTTAATTTAATAAAGTTAGCCGAGAAGAAAGTACATAGTTTTCCAATAAGAAATCATAAACAATACTAGTGGTGTATGGATGGAATGGAATGGAAAATTCCCATTCAATTCTAACTTTAAGTTACAAATATTAAAAGAGAAGCCATACGCATGCACTTTGGACCACGAAACAGAAAGATGTCCAATTTTGTCCAGTCATTTAATTTGTCTAGAACCAGAGAAGGATAACAAAAACAATACGTACAAGTAGGAGGAAGGAAGGAGCGCACCGCCATGATTATTCAACTGGTGTCGTCATGTGCTCTATGTTTTTGTCATGTGTGTGCCAAAAAAGTCAAGGCTGACTCTCTCAATGGCTGGCTGGCTTACAGTTCACCAAGTGAGGCACAGCTGCAGGGCTAGCGACTGCTCTCTGTCTCCATGCCTGGTGCGCCAAGTTGCCATTGATGCAGAGAGTTTGACCAAATCCTATTCTTTGTTGAAGCATTTGTTATTGGGAGGGAATGAAAGCAACAGCTCTTTCATCTCTCTCCATTAGACATTAATTCTTCATTCTTCTTTTTTGTTTTTTGTTTTGCAGTGATGGATGATGATAGAAACTAGACTGTTCATTTTTAATTTAAGTTCTTCTTCCAGGATCATTCATGCAAAAAAATTACTTAAAGTAGAAATTGTTCAGTAATTTGATTAAAAAAATATTGATAAAAAAATATTATAAGTTCGAATTCTCATTTTTTCTTTAAACCCTAAAACACTAGGTTTGATAACCATTAAATATATATATTGGCATTGTATTATTTTCCATTTTAACATCAACATTGGATGATTGAAGTTAACGTTGCTATTTGTACCATCTCAATTCACCATCAAGTAGTTTCATCGTCTCTCTATAATAAGAATAGTGAGAATTTGAACTCGGAATATCTTTTACTCAGAACATCTGTCTGATAGTATTATTTAATTTTTTATTTAAAAAAAATCAAAAGTGAGAATTCGAACTCGGAACATCTTTAACTACTGAAGAAAGGTATTCCTAAGCACTAGCTAATTGGTATAATAATGCTTCCTAGTATCTACCTTTGATTTCTTCGAAACAACCATTAAACTAAGAATGTGGTGTTCTCAATCTCAACACGTATAATTGCTATGTATGTTTGCTTTATTTTAACATGAACTTTAGAAGTTGGAACATGCTACCTAGTATCCCATCTCCCCTTCCTTTTCTAAGGACGGTTGGCGGACTCGGTGGCGGTGAAAAAGAGTGTTAAAATATCATTATGTTATCTCATCAAATAAAGTTGTTTTTTTTAAAATAAAAAAACTCCCACTACTCATTCCTTCGTCGGTGCTAGCTCCTTGATACATGCGCGTGTCAATTAGCTTTTTCTTTGTGTTTTTTATTAGAGAGACCAATTTTAGATACTAACTTGTGTACTATTTATTTAATAAAGGTAGGATTCATTATATTAGTGAGCTCCCTAACGTGATCCTTAAGATAAACTCTGGACAGCACACGTTACGTCTATATCATGTGAACAAAGTGTGTGTCTTATCATCGCAGAGATTTAAATTTAAACTTAAAGTCCAAGTTGTCAACTAATTTCATACTATCATTTTCTACTAACCATCATGGAGGAGGAACGACCATTTGTTTCCTTTCCTTTTCAATCTACCCTCTTACTTAGTTAATGAACAATGATTGTTAAAGTTGTGGCTGAAATCTTACTTGCTGAGATACGTGGATTAGATAATGTTGTTGCCTGATACTATTACTATACCATACGATACAATACAACGTCGTTTGAGTATCTTAACTTTATTGATACTGTTGCTTTTACCATGTCAGTTTCCTGCCCATCTCCATCTTCATTATTTTCCCTTGCTCTATGCTTCTGTTTCTGCCCTCTACTCCTGTCCATGTGGGTGCCACCAAAAAGGAAGATAAGTAGCCTGCAAAAGGTTAGAGTTTATAAAAGAGAGGCATGGAATATATGGATCCAAAGCACTGCAACTAGTGTTTGCAAAACTGACTACATGGTATACCAATCCACAGGGCACTGCTCCAATTTTTATTTTCTTGTTCCTCCATGCTATTATCATCTGGACTATTCTAATGAGAATTGCTCTCTTAATATATACTCATGTGTGTTTATTTATGTACACAATATGATATCATAACCCGAACTATTCATTTTATTAGAAAACCAATCAGCCAAATTGAAAAAAGTTTAGTAATATAACTGGAGTATAATTGCATGGTATAACTCGTCTACGTGTTATAATATAAGTGGATATTTATTAAAATTATACCCTAAAGGTGCAAAGAGAAGGGCGGGCTACTAGCGGATCTATGCCGAGGGCAGGGTGGGCTACTGCCCAGCCCAAATTTTTCCAAATAAATAAAAAGCTACATTTTATAGCCTGCACTCATACACTGCCAACTCAAGTCCTAGAGCACAGCTTCTCCTCTTGTCCTTTAGGAAGACTCTGCATTTTTTTAATGCTCGGAAAGTTTAAAAGCCAACCCTCATTAAATAATATAGCTGTTCACTCTTTTAGTTGCCATTTTTACCCCTCATAGGTATTTTTTTTTTTTTTTTTTGATTGTGTGTGTTATGTTGTTTTTTTTTTTTCCTTTGAGCATATGCTCTTTTTTCTCATTCTTAGTACAAAGAAGAAATTTTTTTTACATAAAAACTCTAAAACAAAATACTATTGCTTATGAAGACAAAATGCAATAGTCTTCTTTTAGTTTTCACTTCTATATAGTTACTCTCTGTGCATTACTACGATTTTTAATTGAATTTTTTTTTCTCTTCTTGAGATTTTATTTTTTCAATACGAATGATTTGATGGTTATATTATTTTTTTGAAAGAACAAACAAATACAAGGAAAAAAAAACATAACAACAAATGAAAACCAAAAACACAAAACACTAAAGAGAAAAAAAAACTCAAAGGGAAATATAATATGTAAATTATTGATTAATTTACTACTTAATCAAACAGGAATCTTTGGTGATAATTCTCTTTTTTTTTTTATTCCCCTCTATGTGTATTTTTTATTATTATCTATATATCTTCTATATATAAAACAAAAGGTAGAGAATGGTGAAACATTTAAAATACCAAAAAATAGTCTTGGTTAATTCAAGCATTAAGAATTGAAATTATTAATTAAATGAGGATAATATGGTAAATTCACTTTTTTCATATTAAAAAAATTAAAATTAAAAACAAAATCAGATAATAGTTCATACTTTTATAGAACATAATTACCCATGTTATATTTTCTTAATTATAAAAATAAAATAATAAATAATAAATAATAAATAAAACAAACTTTCAAATTAACTTGTACCGTCGAATATAATATTTAAGTTTCATCAATCCAACTTTCAAATTTTGAATCTGCCATTGGTATCATATGCTTCCCATAATAATAAAGTACACCCAAACACATGTTCACATTTCCATTTTCATAGGACATTGATGCCAACTTCCACTATCTCTCCTAATTTGTTCTTTTTCTTAGTTGACGGCTAAAGTCTATTTCTAAACTTTCAATGCGTATTGTATCATCATACTCCTCAATGTGCACAACGCGTTATTTGCAATTTTTCTTTCTCTTTTAACATATTGTGTTTTTAATTTCCTAAAATAATAAAAATAATAAAAATAATAAAAATAATAAAAATAATAAAAATAATAAATAAAAATAAAAATGGGTAATGGGTAGAAATGAAAGCTCAAGAGTCCATGGCGTTCACATATAGTGCGTCGAGGCCATCGAACTGTGGTCCCTTTAAATATGAATCAATAGGTCGTTTTTACATATCATATTATATACATTCTTTCTTGTTGCTTTTGCACAAAAGTTGCAGAAATAAATAACCGATGTCGGCCGTCCTACGCTGTATATATTTTACTGAACGTATTTTCTCTTTTTTTTAAAAATAATTATATTTTAAGTGAATCTAAACCACACACCCTGACAAAAATTATTCGACTTTGATTCACATAATCTAAAGTGCTAACCATTAAGAATTACTGTAAATATCCACATTTCCCCTTCTGCTCTACTGATTTTCAAAGTTGGTTGGGCCTAATTTATTTTACAGTTGTGTAGTCGTAGTCAATGATCTGTTTTGGTTGAGGCATCGTGGCCTGACCTTGGTTGGTTTCTATTTCGAGAAAAGATTTAGAGTGGGCAATAACTGCCCTCACTGGAATTTGGCATTGAGGTGTGATGAGCGCCACCTGTTTGCTTAAATGTTTGATACCCTATTGGTGGAATTGAGTTTTCCTTAGGCAGTTTGTTTTATTGAATTGTAATAAAGTATTCTGTCAGTAGCTTTTGTAAAAATGAGTTATTTAATCAATAATTTTATTTATTTATTTATATTTCTGGATGGATATTGATTTATTGGTGTTTGTCTTTTACTGTTCTGTTTGCCTTGGTTATCTTAGCATTTAACTACCTGAAAATAAGGGCTGCAGTGGATATATCTGTTGGTCAAATGAGTTCAAGTCTGCTATCATGAAAGTGACATCAATTTTCTTGTGGAAATCTTTTTGGGAATTTATGATTTTTCAATACTATTTATGCTGTTGTTTTATGAACCAGAAAAATTATGATTTGAGTGGGAGGACCATTGAGTATTTTTCTTTTGCAAGTTGTGATTATGGATGTCTGCTAAATGTGTCCTCACTTACCTTCTCTGTCCTGGCATGAAACTTCTGGTGCTGGCCATCAAAGAAGCTTATTTATAGCCTACCTTTTCTGGTATTGCTTTGAAAAGCTTCTATTTAAATGTTAGTCTCCAAGAATGGTGGCACCAGGATTCAAAGTCTATCTGTTTTAAGCTGCTTTCATATTTAGAGCTTGTGCCTTCAAAGTCTTAAGTATATAAGTACTCACTGTATTCACTAGTAAATTTCTGAGCTCAACAGTATGAAAAGCAGAAGAGGAAAGCCCTCTGAGGTATGCTTTTTCTGTCAACCACTTTTATGAATCTCAAGATTCAGCACATGGTTTTCAGCACATGGTTTCAGCTATTGATCAGCTCATGTTGCATTTTATTACAGGCTTTCTGGCCTTCCCTTATGATGAAGAAATGGCTAAACATAAAGCCAAAGGAATATGATTTCAGTGCAGATGAGGTTGATACTGAAACTGAAACTGAAACTGAAACGGAAAGTGAAGATGACGGTATGGTTTCATGGTCTCAGCTTTGTACTCTTCAACATTATGTTTCTCGAGTATCCTCCGCTTAATCAAGTTTTCTGCAATTTTGTCTTCCAGGTTACTCTCACAAAGATGCAAGAAAGCACATGCGTGATGATCATGGCCTTAGAGAAAACCACTCCGATTTCCGAAGTCAACTTTCAGGCAATTTTTTTTTCACACCTCATATCAGTAAATTCCATTATGAGTATTTACTTGTTCCAAATTAAGCTCATCTTACCTATTTATTCTTGTAATTCTTATCACTAAAATCATTTCTGGAACTTTAGCTTTGATGTCAAGTTTTGATATGAGAGAGAGAAAGGCAAATGGTGAAATTTCTTGAATAGGAAACCATTTCTGGGCATCTTAATCATATAACTGTTTCTGCTTCATAATTAAATCTAAAGAAGACTTTAACAACTGTTTGATCATTATCAGATATCTCGTAAGTGTTTATATCCATGTTCTCTATTAATATACATGATGTGTTTTTTTAATTTGCCTCAGATCTTCCATCTAAGGGCTACAAGTTAAAACACCGGAGAGGGAAATCAGAAACTGTACGTGCTCAGTACATAAACACAAAGGATGTGAGGTTCGGCTATTATTCTCGTACACTTTCAATGTTAGCCTAGAAGTAGTACCAGTATGGTTCTTACTCGAATGTACCTTGGGCACATGGTTGTATGTAGGGTGACAGTAGGCAGTTGGAATGTTGGTGGAAGACTTCCGTATGAAGATCTTGATATTGACGATTGGCTTTGTACCGAAGAACCAGCAGATGTTTACATTCTTGGGTAAGTTACTCCTCCAGTTGTTGGTCCTATATCATTTTTTCTCCCTTGACATAATCCACCTAGGCACACACTTCCAACGGTTTGTTGCATAAGGGATCTTTCCTCCCTTCACCCCTGCCTCAAAAACTGCATTTGATAACTGGTTAGCCTGGTATATTCTGGTGGCAGGCGCTCACCCAGAAGTATTTTATCAACATCTTATCTAGTTTCCATTTCATTTTCATTATTGGTACTAATTATCGTTCAGTTTTCAAGAGGTTGTCCCTTTGAATGCTGGGAATGTACTGGGAGCAGAGGATAACAAATCAATACCAAAATGGGAGGCAATCATTCGAAAAACTCTGAACAAATCCTTGGAACCCGAAAGCAAACACATATGCTACAGTGCTCCACCTTCACCAGTGCAAAGGACTTCTTCTGTTGCTGATGTACTTGCAGAAACTAATGCTCATCCGTTAGGTTTTCTGGGCAAGGAATATGTTGGAGCTACTAATGGTTGTGACTTGGAACATGGTCAATTGAATAAAGTACTCAGCATTGGGAGAAATTTGCAATGGAGGAGAATTTATGGCATCGATTGCGATAGTAGGCTAGATTGGCCTGAACTTTCACTAGATGCAACCCCTCAAGTTGTCTTCACCAGTTCCAAATTGCGGCGGGTGCTGAGCAGTTCTGCGAGAATGAGCTTTAATACGTCGGATAATCCTTTAATATTCAGTCCTCAAATTTCACAAAAAGATGGTGGATTGAAAAGATCACACCATAGCTCTGGGAACCTGCGGAGATCAATCTCTGTGGAGCAGCAAGAGATGCCTCAAGTTTTTGACAACCTCTCTAATGTGTCTGACAGTTTTTTGGAAGAGGAAGATGATATCTTTGATGAATTACCAAATGAACAACTGAAAAATGAAGTTATCGAGGATGGAGCAAAGTTACCTTCTACATATGTCCGAATTGTCAGCAAGCAAATGGTAGGGATATATATATCCGTCTGGGTGCGTAAGAAGTTGAGGAGACACATTAACAATCTGAAAGTATCTCCAGTTGGGGTTGGTCTAATGGGCTTCATGGGAAACAAGGTACTTCCTGCTTCTTTTTTTTCATGCTTGAAGTGCATCATCTTATGTGGAAAAGATGTTGGTGTTCCCCAACCTTAAGAAAGTTAAGATAATATGAATTTGGAATTGAAAGGGGGGTTTTTTTTTCGCTATCACAATCTACAATCTGGAGTAGGTTACATTGTATTGCATCAAGCTAATGTAGGGTGCTGTGTTTATTTCACGACGATAGTGAGCCATGTTCTATGAGTTCACTTGTTTTGATTTTCAAATGAAATAAAAACAGTGTCCCTCAACATACTGATGCATTAAAATGTGATCAACTGCAGGCTGGAGATTGCATTAATTGTAGAGGAGACAACATGTTATAATGTGCTGATCAATTGTTGAATGTTCTTGCCTTAATGCTATTGACCATCTTCGTAATTCATGGTTGCTCAAGCAGGGATCAGTTTCCGTTAGTATGTCCCTTTTCCAATCGCGAATGTGCTTTGTTTGTTCTCATCTGTCCTCTGGTCAGAAGGAGGGGGCTGATCAAAGGCGGAACTCAGATGTGTATGAAATTATACGACGTACCTGTTTCTCGTCTGTCTTTGATACAGATCAACCGCTGACAATTCCCTCTCATGAGTAAGCATACAGTTGACATTCTTTTTAATTATATGTGTTTATGTTGGCTGCTTCATAAGACTATAAGCCATCTATTTTTATTTTTATTTTTGCCATCGTCTATTTTTGTTATGACTTAATATTGTGGAGGACAGAGAGAAAAATAAATTATGTTTATCTGTAGACAATTAAAATAAGAAACCAACTGCCCAATTTGTCATTTTATGGTTGAACCTCTCTCTTCTTTTTCATATCTATAATATACCAATGTGAACTGTCATTTGATGTGATTGGGGTGCTTCTATGAACAGCCAGATTTTCTGGTTTGGGGATTTAAACTATCGTCTCAATATGGAAGACGCAGATGTAAGGAAGCTCATTGCTCTCAAACAGTGGGATGAACTTGTCAGCAATGATCAGGTGAGATCATCGAATTTGATTTTAATTCTTAGGGTTGCTGAAGACACTACTAAGTATAAACATTCATTCATTTTTTTTTTTTTTTTTTTTTTTTTTTTTTTTTTTTTTTCTACAATCTTCAATCATGAATCAGTTCAGGAAACAGCATAAATATTTTGTAAACTGAACTGCCGTTTAATGCAATCACTCCATGTGCAGCTAAACAAAGAACTCCGCAGCGGGCATGTATTTGAAGGATGGAAAGAGGGAGTGATAAACTTTCCACCTACCTATAAGTATGAGATAAACTCTGACAGATATTTTGGAGAGAACCCAAAAGAAGGAGAGAAGAAGAGATCACCAGCATGGTAAGTACAACTTTTGTGGGACCAGCATGATTGTAATTGTTACAACATCACTTTTTTCACCAAGCATAGAATAGTTCATTGCCCTTTTAGTTGCTTAGAAGAAAAGGAAACAGAAAACTCATGAGCACTCAATGTCATATTGATATTTTTACGATATTTTTACATTTTTTTTAAAATTCTGATTGAATATTTCATCGATGCTTAGAAACTGTACTAAATATGGTTGCTCAAGCTTCTGTGGACTATGTTTCCAATTTGTATTTCAGTGCAACTAGACAATTGTCAAGAACTTGGACAGTATTAGTTAA
This sequence comes from Prunus armeniaca, assembly GCA_903112645.1. NCBI lineage: Eukaryota > Viridiplantae > Streptophyta > Magnoliopsida > Rosales > Rosaceae > Prunus > Prunus armeniaca. The sequence continues at coordinate 4,260,947 of CAEKDK010000005.1, read as the reverse complement.
CTTTCTTATTTGTTGTAGAACATCAAAACTAGTCAATTTGAGTCAAGGTAACTTGATAATGTTGAATTGACAGTGTATTTAACTTTAGAAACTGCGCCTTCACTCACGATTGTTTTTCGTTTTGTTGGGTAGGGGGGAGTTCTATAAGAGAGACCACACCATAGAATAACCTTCAGCTTCACGACTATTTGTACTTTTTCCAGTCAATATAGTGGTGAAGTTATTACCATGATTCAGTCAATTGATGAGTATGTCCTCTTTATGTACTTGGTATTCCTGTAACAGGTGTGATCGTATACTATGGCTAGGAAAAGGCATCAGACAACTTTCTTACGAGCGGGCAGAAATAAAGCTTTCAGATCATCGACCAGTTAGTTCAGTCTTCATGGTTGAAGTTGAAGTCCTAGATCATTGGAAGCTGCAACGAGCGCTCAATTGCACTAGTGTAGCCGTTCATCCTGAGATCTTCCTGGACGAAGATGAGGATTTAGACTATTAATTAGAAGAGATCAGGTAACAATCATGAGATTTTTTTTTCCTTCTGAAGAGTATTGGAACTCTGTCAATATCAGCCCACTACAATTTAGAGTTATTATTTCTCTAAATAGCATCAGCAACATAGCTATCCTTTTATTCAACACCAAGGCAATACCTGAAATCTTTTGTTGTGTAAACCTCTAAAGAAGCTCCCAGCTGCGTGGTACAAATCTAACTTTTAATTCAGTGGTTTTGGAGATGCTGTTAAGTGAGTCTTTGCTTGTGTTACCTTTAATACTGTCACTCTACCTGACTGCATCATTAAACAACCATGAAATTGTTCAAGAGTGTGACATGTTATGAACCAAAAATAAATATATAAAAATTCATGCTGTGTTCCAAGTACTTCTTTACAGTAGGTTCCTGGGAAGAATTTGATATGAAGTTGTATTAATAATTCTGTGTATGTGGCCTTCCTGTTTATACTTGCTGCTTCTATGTGGTAATTCGCCTATTGCTTCTTTTGCTCTTGAACAACACAATGATGTTTTTGCGTACCTATACTAACATGGACTGATTATCTTTTACACAGGAAATTGCAGGCCATGCTGACAAGCATTGAACGCTGGTATCGTTTTTGACAGATGGGATTCAAGATGGTGCTCTCAAACACCATAACTGACATACCAGTATGCAAAACAGTAGCTAGGATAACAAGTTTATATATATTATACAAGTCAAGGTATTAATAGTATACATCAAAGGGGAAAAAACATCTTTCTTTAACAGATCTTAAACAGTTGAGATTTTCGTTTGTATATTGGTTTCTTTGTCTCTGTATTATCTTTTTCTTCTCTCTCTTCTGTAGTTAGAACTTCTGGGTTGTGTCTGTGGGACAGGATAGGAATCATCTGACAATTGAATAGAACATGAAAGTTGCATTATGTTTCAGACTTTGGATCTTGGCTTTGTACGGATGAAGTAAGTAAAAAAGAACTAGAAAAAAAAAGGGAGTTTCACTAATACACCCAAAATAGGGGCTGAAATTATAAAAAAACCCCATATGAAAAACACTTTATAAACTCACCCAAAACCCATTTATTAAACACACTCAAAACACATTTATAAACACACCCAAAAAATATACAATTGTTGATTTTTGGGTTTATTTTGGGTGTGTTTCTATGTTTTAAATAGTGTTGGGTATATTTATAATTTCATGGCTAGGATTGGGTGTTTCACTAATTTTGTAAAAAAAGTAAATGGTTTTTTGACTTGGAGAACAACCAAAAAAACCAAGAAAACGAAATGGATTTTCCAAAGTCAATGTAACAAATACAAAATACCCAAACACTGTACCAAATAATGCAGTCTACAAATGCACTATACACTATCTTGCTAAGTGACAGAATTAGGGGGGTTGGAAGTATTTTTGTTTAAATAGAGAGGGGATTCGAACTTTTTCCGGAGGTGTAGAAGTGATACTCTCTACCACCAGAGCTAATATAAGCCCCAAGAGAATCGAGCATATTCAAAATCCGGCATAAAATGGCTACTTTCTGGTTTTCAACCTGTACAATTTGCTAATAACGGGCTTAACCTTCATTTGTGGACCCATGAAATAGTCCCCATGCCCTTGAAACTAAGCAGTTAGCTTTTGAGATAATGAGAAGACAATTAGGTAGGAGTAGTTGCATCAACTTTCAACAAAATATCAAAAAGGAATGTGGTTATGCTAAGTTGGTTTGAAAACATGGAAGGCAACATTTTGAAGCAAAGTGCAGTAAAAACGTCACAGTAATGCCTATACAGATCAAACTAGTATAGATGGAGATGTTACTTCAACATTCCTGTCTCAGAAATTAATATAATCACCACTATAAATCCACTATTTCATTTTCTACAATGGAGAACATAAGGAGGAGGATGTTCTTTATAGTACTACTAACAATGGTTTTTCATGGCACTGGAACTTCTGTTGAGGATGATGGACCTCTATTTCTTGACTATTACAAAGAAAGGTGCCCTTTGGCAGAAGAGATTGTGAGGCGTAGTGTTGCAATTGCGGTGGCTAAAGATCCTCGAATGGCGGCTTCACTCCTTCGCTTGCATTTTCATGATTGTTTTGTTTTGGTTGAGCCTCTCTCTCTCTCTCTGTCTCTCTCACCCTCTCCCCCTTCCGCACACACGCACACACACAAACACACATGGAGCCAAATTTGCTGACTTTGGTTTTGCAAGTTTGTCTTCCCCTGTACCAGTCAGTGCATGCATACTGCAGGGGAGAGACAGAGCAATATCATAAATATGAAAGAACAAGAATCAATACTTTACTTCGATCTTCTTGTTTTGTTGTTAACAATTTTTGTTTCTTTGGAGTTAGGGGTGCGATGCATCTGTTCTTTTGGACAGCTACGGAGGCATAGTCAGTGAAAAGCAAGCCGGCCCAAACCTAGATTCTTTACGAGGATTTGAGGTTGTCGATGAGATAAAGTATCACCTGGAAGAGGCTTGTCCAACAACAGTTTCATGTGCTGATATTCTAGCCTTGGCTGCTCGCGATGCTGTTGCATTGGTACATCTCTCTCTCGATGTTGCCCATAAGAGATGTGATCAGAAATAATGTCCTCAGTAAATTTGATACATGTAGCATCACTCTCTCAAAAATTGTAAGTATTTTGTAACATTTATCGTTTTTCTTCTGTTGGTGAAAAGAGAGGTGGACCAAGCTGGAATGTGTGGCTAGGCAGGAGAGACTCACTGGAAGCAAGCTTCAGTGGTGCCAACCAGTTCATCCCCGCTCCGAATTCCTCTCTAGAAACTCTCATTGCCAATTTCAAACAACAGGGCCTTGATGTAGGAGACTTGGTTACCTTGTCAGGTAAGTTATTCAAGAATCAATATCATGTGAAAAATATGCCTTTTTTCTTTCTTTCTTTCTTCAATGAAATTACTATTAAATGATAGGACTTACAAAGGGTAGATCTGCAGGTAGCCACACAATGGGAAGGGCAAGATGTTTAAGTTTCAGACAGAGGGTGTATGATGTAAACTTCAGAGGAAAATACGAATTATACGATAAATACAAGAGATATACGACCTTTCGAAGAATGCTACGGTCCATATGCCCGAAATCAGGGAGGGACAATGAATTAGCACCGCTTGATTTTCAGACACCAGCCAGATTTGACAACCATTACTACCTTAACATACTCCAAGGGAAAGGTTTATTTGGGTCTGATAATGTGTTGGTCACACAAGATCATGATGGGGAGATACTAAAGCAGGTGTGGGCTTATGCCTCTGATCAAAAGCTTTTCTTTGCTTCATTTGTAAAATCAATGATCAAGATGGGAAATATCAATACATTGACCGGAAACCAAGGAGAGATCAGGAAGCATTGTAGGTTTGTCAATGCCTAGGCTAGGTAGTGCATGTATGATGTATGTATGGATATTGAACTCGAAGTTCATTTTATGGGTTTCTTATTATCTGCAAGACATGATTTAGAAATTACTGATAGCACTTGAAATAGACTTCACCCGATCTTCTAATATCTTCTAATGGTTAGTTGGTACTTCTCTTTTTTAGAGTTGAAAGATGTTATGAGTTCGAAGCGCCTTTCTCATTAATGAAAAATAAAAACGTAAAAGATTTAAAAGATCAATTGTGAATCTAATTTATTCTTCAATTTCATTTTTTTACTCTGCATCCTATGTTAAACAATGACCATTTTATTCTTCCTATCATGTCATTTTGACAATTTTAATCATGTAATTTAGTTTTGTCAAAATAGTAGATGAAATACGACATGACAATATTCAAATTATAAATATCATCAAAGTAATAGATGAAATACGACATGGCAATATGAAACCGCCACATGTGACGACACTTTTGTCTCTCTGGAATATTTACAACCACCCAAAACAATGTTACTTATAGGGACTTTATTTTTTAATAATGTTAGACTTGTAGGACTTGATTTCTTAACAATGTTAGACTTGTATGTCCAAAAATGTAATTTGACCCTTTAATAAAGAACAAATGCACTTTCAATAACAACAAAAATGCCGGTTAAGAATTTACTCTTGTTTTTGTTTGGGAACATAGACATGAAGCTAAGCATCTTTGTTTCTCCGAAACATGCTAGGCAATGCATTTGCAGGCCATATGCAGACAAGCTTTCCCTAAACAAATAATTAAGATCCAATGCCGTCCAAAAAGGGAAGATGCAAACAGATGCTTAGCACTCCACGTGGCATTGATTAGAGTTGTGTTCACCAAAGTACATATCCATATAGCGGAATGTCTATAATATATGGCAGAAAGAATTTCAATCCTCAGTGTGAGAATGGAGACTGAGGTACTCAGCAGAAGGGACCTGGGTGGTTCTCTCCCAGTTGAGAATGTTCAAGCTCTTGCTTCCAACAACTTGAAGGAAATCCCGCCCCGATACATCCGGCCTGAAATTGAACATGAGGAAGTTTCCATGGAGGACTCGCTTCAAATTCCGGTAGTTGATATGAGCAAGCTAATGGGGGATCCATTAGGCCATGGTGATGAATTGGCAAAGCTTCACTTGGCTTGTAAGGACTGGGGTTTCTTTCAGGTATAAGTTGCTGTCTTTTAAATATAAACGTATAGTTGAAAGTTTAAAAGCATTCACTCCTCCATCCGAGGTCCTGTGCCGGATATTATCCGCTATAAGATTTACATTAATACTTGGATGTCTTGATATGAATTGTGGTGTTGGTGCAGTTGATCAATCATGGGGTATCAGAAGAAGTGATTGAGAAAATCAGGAGTGACACAAAGGAGTTCTTCCAGCTGCCATTAGAAGAAAAGAAGGCTTATGCTCAGCTGCCGAATCATATTGAAGGCTATGGCCAAGCCTTCGTTGTTTCTGAAGAGCAAAAACTTGACTGGGGGGACATGCTCTTCCTTTTCTCTCAACCAGTCTCCCTAAGAAATCTTACATTCTGGCCTACCCTTCCCACTTCTTTCAGGTACTTATGCAGTCTATGATATTCTAAATCAAATCAAACATGCGATTAGCACTAACCACCCCTATAATTCTTTAAGATCCCATCAAGTTCTGGGCCTTGGGTTTTTCTTTCATTGCTTTATTTTTGTCATTCAATTTAGGTATGGCAATTTTTGACATGACAACCCAACTCGAACCTACATGAAAATAGAACGACATGCTAACTTAAATAATTAACAAGAGTCGGATTAGTGTCAAACACAAGTAACTCGATTTTTACACAGCAAACTCGTTTAACTCGTATTCTGACACGAATAAAAAATGACTCGGCATTGAACACGAGCCATTAGCATTTGCTATATTGATGTACTAATTATTGGTCACGTTGCTACCAGGGAGACCCTAGATAAGTACTCAGTGGAACTACAAGAAGTAACAAAGTACCTATGGAAGTTAATATGCGAGAACCTGGGGCTCAATTCAGAGAAGCTAGCAAGCATGTTTGAGGATGGAACTCAAGGTCTAAGAATGAATTATTATCCACCTTGTCCACAGGCTAGCAGGGTTATGGGTCTCACTCCACACTCCGATGCTGTGGGTTTGACTCTACTAATTCAAGTTAATGATGTTCAAGGGTTACAAATCAAGAACAATGGCAAATGGGTACCGATAACACCAGTACCCGGTGCATTAATCGTCAACATCGGCGACATCATTGAGGTACCACAATGAATACTCAATGGTATATAAGATTGATAAACCACATTTTTTGACCACATTGTATAGAAGTAATGTGCCTATGAACAATCAATGTGATAATGTATACTCCTCGTTTGGAACATAATACGGTCAAACAAATGTAGTCTCTTCAACAGTACTTGACGCTTTCCATCTAATCACCATGTTGTTGCAGATATTGAGTAATGGAGAATATAAGAGCATTGAGCACAGGGCGGTGGTGAACACAGATAGGGAACGGCTTTCAATTGCAGGATTTCACAGCCCAAATATGATGACCATGATTGGTCCTCTACCCGATCTTGTCAAGGAGAAGGCAGCAAACTACAAGGCTATAAGCAATGAGGAGTACATTAGACTTGTTGTAACCAGCAAACTTGACAGTAAAAGCCTACTCGACCGTATGAAATTGAAGCAGTGACAAACTCAAGGCAACAACATTTACAAAAACATTCATCTGCTTATTTGTTTGTCCGAAACATCGACTTTCATGACTATTGAGCTCAAAATTTAAACAAAGACAAGAACTAATAATTTGGAAGAAGGTGATGATACCAAATTGGATTTTGTACACCTTTCATATAAAATTAGAGGAATGCTAGCTACCTTCCCCTCTTATCTTACTCAATCTAGCTTTCCCATTCTCATGTTGTGTATTACTTAAGCACTTGACACTAAAGTCTCCAACTCTTTCAAAACATAAATTTCACTCACCCTTACTTACCCTTATATGAGAGTTAGCTAAAGCATTCATTAAGGGTAAGCATGTCAGAAATAATATGTTTTGAAAAAATTAAAGGTTTAGTTTAAGTATTTGCATGACACACAAGACTGCAGGAGAATGAGAAAGGTAAGAAGAATAAGATAGCAAGAGAAGGTACCTAGCAATCCTCTTGCCACAATTTAGGATGGACAACAATGCCAAATTTTCACATTGAATGACCTCCCCCAATATGCCATTCACTATTTCAAATAATAGCATTGCCATTTGCTACGAAAAAGTGAAAATAATGCATTTGAATGCACAAATGGCTTTGTTGGAATGCCCTAATAACCAACTGTTTTAGCTAAAATTTGGCAACAATTAAATGAACAATACCACAATACCAGCAACTTCTCGCCAAAATAATGATCTCTAACCTCACTCAATCCTTACTTCTGATGTCAATAATACAGGTAAGTAGATTTACAGTCCCTACTAGCCACAGAGTTATACATAAACCCCATTCCACAACATCTCCACAGACATATTGAACCACACTAAAAAAAATGAAAATTCAGTGTATGCTCGCTATTAAAGCACCCAAAGGGGTTGGTAGGATCAAGGTTAAGCACACCATTGTCTCAAACAAAATAGCCACCATTTCAGACCACAATAAATAATGAAAAGTAATTTTGGTAATGAGAGTGGCAGAAAAAATGTAATTTAAATGGACAGAAACAATCTAGAAACACACAGATATGCCAAGGTGAAAATGGAAAAGAACAAGGGCATCAGTTCTCCAAGATGATAAAACATCAATGAATATTTCAGATGCAAATTACCCATTATATCAATGAGAATCATCAGCTGCCCAAAGCAAAGAAGCATTCCAACCATCCAATGACAACAAGAATTTAGCACTAAATCCAATTCAGACAAATGTGTGTGAGTAAATAAGCGAGATCACACTGTTATCAGGGTACTGAACTGACATACATGTGGGGAAAAAGAAGGAAATTAGCTAGAAAGCAATCAAAACCTGTCAGGATTCACAGTAACATCACACTGTTATCAGGGTACTGACATACATGAATTCTTCTCCTTGCAATACACAATTTGAAGAGCATTTGGAGTGTAAAAATAGACCCTCTCGAAATTTGGACTACCATTGAAGATGCTCTTAGAGATGTTCTAAGAGCATCCCCAATGGAGTACAAATTTGAAGATGACCCATTTCTCATCTTCCAAAGAATTTTATCCCACTCTAAGATATTCTTTAATGAAGATCACAATACAAAAGAAAAGAAACATTTTTATTTTCTCTTCAACCCTAACCTCATTCAATCCCTCCTTCTGATGTTAAGAGTACAGGTACATAGTTTTGCAATCCCTACCGGCCAAAGAGCTATACATCAAACCCATTAGGCATTATCTCCACAGATATCTTTAACCACACTACAACAATAAAAAGATTCATCATATGCTCGGTATGAAAGCAACCAAAGGGGTTGGTAGGATCAAGGCTAAGCACACCATGATCTCAAACAAAAAAGTAACCATTTAAGAGCAAATTAAACAATGAAAAATGGTTTTAGTACTGACAGTGGCAGCAAAAAAGTAATTCAAATGGAAAGCAGCATTCTACAAACCCACAAACATATGCTAAGGAGAAAATGGAAAAGACCAAGGGCATCAGTTCTCCAAGGTGATAGATAAAACATCAATGAATATTTCAGACGCAAATTACCCATTAATATCAATAAGAATCATCAGCTGCCCAAACAACAAAAGAAGCACTCCAATCATCCAACAAAATAAATTTGACCCAATTCCGACAAATGTGTGAGTGAAAGCGATCAGAACCTGTCGGGATTCACAGTAACATCACACTGTTATCAGTGTACTGACATACATGAATTTCTTTCGTCACCTCGCTTTCGTTCATCTATCATTCCTAAAAATCCAAGTTAACAACAACAACAACAGCAAAAACATGTCACCAAACCATGAAAATGAAAGATAAAGAAAAAAGGCAGAGTGTGCGTGCTGAAGAGAAAACACAGAGATTTAGCGAGTGTGAGACTTGAGGGAGGGGATGAGGCTAAAACAGACAACTTATAGACACTATGAGAGAGAGAGAGAGAGAGAGAGAGCCAAACCCTAGATTTCCTTTTCTTTTGTGGGCTGAGATCAAGTGCCTGGCCCAGCTCCTCGCTAGACTAGAGTAGCAATCAGCCCACAACACCGTGAGACCGTACACCAGCAAAGCTTCAGATGCGGGTGCTAACAGTGAACATCTACAAATAGTTTTCACAACCTCTTACAAAGCCCACTAGTTCAACTCACTGTTTTTTAGTTCAAGTGATTGCGGGAAGGGGTATACACAAGTTTTCATTGGATGCCTAGGTGTCTTGTACCTTTATCCACTTAGATGGAGGTGGAAGAATTTAACCAACCAGCTATATCCCAATGACTAAAATATAGGGTGAGTACCGTTTAGTTTGGTTCGAGATCTTAGATCTTAAATCAAATTGACCACACCAATAACTAACCCAATAGAATTAGTTCAGGTAAGTTTAATTTAACGAGATTCTAAGTCTGAATGATTCAGTATAAGTTTTTATTCCACACTTATTTTTTAAATTAATTTTTATTGCTTTCAATCTCGAGATGAATAGCCAAAATTTGGTTTTTGAATTTGAAATACAATTTTTCGAATTTCTTTTTCAACATAATCCTAGATCGACCTATAAGAGCGTGACATGTACAATAAAAATTATAAATATTTTGTTTTATCAAAAATATTTCTTTTCATACATGTATGTCAACTACAAAAATCCAAGCATATATCAATATTTTCCCCACTTTAACCACCTAGATTTAAGACCTATAGAAGACATCAATGCAATTAGTAGTGGATAGAGCACCTATATTTGAACTGATTTACATATCATGAGTGAGTTACTACCCAAGCATATTCTTCTTACATGAAGATGAAGGTTCTTTCATTTGAATTCATCTGTTTTGTATAGAAAGCGACTTAGTTTAAGCAAGCATGGAGAGAAAACTTAAGAAAGCACATGCAAACTTAAGCTTTTATCATAAATACAATGCTTGGGTCAAGTTGACAATGCTGGTGATTTTGAGATGGATTGATTGAAGGATGACTTTAAAGCTTCCTTGGTTTTATTGGTTGTTTGTTTGCAACAAATGCTGACTTTGGGCCTCTAATAATAACTCCAGTGGAGCCCCCTTTCCTTGGACTGGGGAAAAAAAAGCAAAAATTGGTTTCCAGCGATGAGCCCAAGCCGGGGCTGGGAGTGGGTCCCACGAAGTCAGGTTGGCTCGAAGGCCAGTTCAGCCCGAGGTCGAGCTCGCGTGTTGGTGACGTTAGCGCACATTGGTTAAAATTTTTTTTTACCGTTGGCGTGTGCACACCCCCAGCGCTCCGATCTGCATCTCCGAATCCAATTCAACGGCTGACATTTTTTTGACAATAAAATTATGAAAAAAAATACTAAAACATTATGATTGTTTTTTTTTCTATAAATACATATACATACCCTTCACTTTCAACACCAATCCTCATACATTTTATTATACTTCTACAATTATTCACTATTTACTCAACATTTTCCTCTCTTTCACTTTGTATTTTTATTTCTTATTTTTATAGCTTCTTCTATCGAAACCGGAGGGGCGTGGAGCACCATGGAAGATGTTTTCTCGTGTAAGGCTTGGCTCCAAGTTTGTCATTGTCCTGTGTCAGGCAATGAGATGAAATTTTTTCATATGTGGAAAAAAATTCCTGCCGAATTTTGTGAAAAAATTCCGGGGTCGATTCGTACGGAAATGACATTGTCTAGAAGGTGAAAAATTATCAATAAAGAGTTGGGAAAATGGAGAGATGCCTTGGCAAAAGCGATGCACAACTATAGAAGCTGGGAAAATCGTACTAACGAGGTAAGTATTTTGTAATTTTCGTTTTATTAAGTTTAATGTCCTAATATATATATTTTGTTAATATTTATTGCAGTTTAAATATTTTGTTAATATTTCTTGCATTTTAAATATTTTGTTAATATTTCTTGCATTTTAAATATTTTGTTAATATTTCTTGCATTTTCAATATGTTAATATTTCTTGCATTTCCAATTGTTTCTTAATATTTATTGCACTTCCAATTTATTTGTAAGGTTAATTGCATTTTCATTATTTTTTTTTTGTTACTTGCATATCCAATATATTTTAAATATTTCTTGCATTTCCATTTTTTTGTTAAATAGATTATTCAAGCACATATGTGGTTCGGTGCAACCGGGGGTGGCAAAAAAAGTTTCAACCACCATGAATGTTGGGAGGTGGTGAAATATTGCAAACGCTTCATAATTATTCCCACGGGTCCCGAGGTTATGTTAAACGAGACGTCACTCCGTGATTCAATGACATTGGATTCACCTATCGATTCTCCTATGAGTCAAGACTCACCCATCGAAAAGGAGCCAAGGCCTATTGGCCGAAAGGTTGCGAAGGCAAAGAAAGCAGGTAATTCGAGCAATAATAATTCAAAGTTTTTGGAGGAAATTGCAAGGCAGAACGCCATAAGAATTGAAATGGAGCAGAAACTCCAAGGTAACGAGATGAAGATTCAAGCCGAGTATGCACGAGAAAGGGAATATTTGCGCAAAAAATATGAGTATAAGACGGATCGGGAAACCATGACGATGGATACAAGCCACATGTCCCTTGAAACAAAACAATTTTGGAAGCTAGAACAAAGGGATGTTATGAGAAGAAGACTTTTCCAAGATGATGGGCCTAGCAACACGGATTGGTTAAATGATGAAAACCATTAAATTAGTTGGCATACCTTTTATGTATTTGTATTTTTCATGTTTTCTATTAGAAATTTGTATGAACCCAAAAATTTATCTGAATTTTGAATTTTGAAATTCATCCGAAATTTGAACACAAAAATCTTATTCGGAAATTTTATCCGATTATGAATAGTCTTGACACGTAGGAACCCGGAAATCTTATCCGAAAATATTATCCAAATTATTTATTGAGGTAAAAATATTTGTGAAAAAATAAAAATATGAATAGTAATTGCCCTTAGTCATGACAACGGGTTGAAACACAAAATACTATTTGCAAGGACAACTACTATTCACGTGAATAGTGACTGTCCTAGCTCCCTCCTTATCATGGCTAAGGGCAAATGGGTGGAGTTGCTCTAAGCTTGTTGGGAGGCAACATGCACATGGGTAGCTACCAAGCATTTAATGGACAGTGTCAGTAATGCTTCTTGTTATTTCAGCCTCTCATTGTGTGGTTGCCGACGGATTCAACTGGCACCAAGTCGTCATTGTATTCATCAAATCTTGTCAACGACTGTGGATTGATTATTTTCAAATGCATGAAAATATACAAGCCATATTTTCATCATGTAGGTCCCTATTCCGTATGAATTGGGCAGGTTATTTGCCGTAATTGAAACAACCACTCTGGCTACAAATATCATCTTAGAAAATATGCATCTTGCACTACTTTATGCTTAGAGCCCTCAAAACCTCACTTACAGCTAGTGAAAAAGAAGAAAGATGACTTCATGTTCGCAAACTGTGGCCGGCATTCCAGTGGTAGATTTTTCAAACGCGGACTGCTTGAAGCCGGGGACAAGCTCTTGGCTCTCAGCACGGAAAGACGTTTGCCGGGCACTCGAAGAGCTAGGCTGTTTCATGGCAATCCTACCCAGCAAAGTTCCTCCGGAACTTCAAAAAACCTTCTTTGATGCATTTGACGAGTTGTTTAATTTCCCCGTCGATACTCCTGAGAAGCCTTTCCGTGCTGGCTACATAACTTCAAGTTCTAGGCAGAAAGGCCTTGGAATTGTTAATGGCACAAACCCTAAAGAAACTCAGGAATTCACACATCATTTTTGGCCAGATGGAAACGACCAATTTCGGTATAATTTATTCTACCTGTATTTTTGCCTTTCCATTTACAGCTATATAGCTAATTGGCTTGTTTACAATATTAATTAATTTGTTCTTTGTTATTGGACAGTGAGAGTGCGGACTTGTATGCAAGAGTGATGGCAGAAATAGATCATGCTGTGACAAGAATGGTATTTGAGAACTATGGTGTAGAGAAGTACCATGACGATCATTTTCAGTCGACTTCGCACACTCTCCGATTTTTAACATACAAAGAACCCAAGAAATTTGAAGTTGATGTGGGTTTACGCAGTCATACGGACAAGAACTTTTCCACCGTACTCCATCAAAATCATGTCAATGGTCTGGAGATCAATACAAAGAATGATGAGTGGGTAGTTTTTGATCCTCTGCCTTCATCCGTGATATTCATAGCAGGTGATGGATTTCAGGTATGCCACCAAATAGTTCATGCTTTATTTATATATGGGTTGTTCCAACGCAGGCCCTTACAACTAACTATATCATAGACACATACCCACGTTCTTTTAAATCTTTACTTAAAACCAAAATTTAAAATAAGTTGTCATGTAAAGATTTAAAAGTAGATGGGTATGTGTCTATGATATAGTAGCTGTAAGGGCTTTTGTTGGAACAACCCTAAAAAGAATTCATATTAAAAATCCAAATGCTTTCTGAAAAACATTTGGAAGTGATTATTCGGTAAAAAAAACGTTTTTATGATCCAAAAGTACTTTATAATCATAACTGATTTTGTTCGTCCAAAAACAGTTTTAGTCATGTCAGAAGCACTGCGAAATAGACTAAAACATGTATTTGCATGCTTTGATTTGCCTAGGTTTGGAGCAACGATCGAATTCGAGCATGTAGGCATAGAGTGATACTGAGAGAAAATGAGGCGAGATACTCGTCCGAACTACTTTCAGTTAATAAAGGGATGATACAAGTACCAGATGAGCTCGTGGACAAGGAGCACCCCTTGCGGTATAAGCCTTTGAATCATCTAGAATTTCTTAGAGCACATAAAGACGTCGGTGAAACTGAGTATGCTGCACAGGCATATTGTGCCATTTGATCGTTTTCTTTAGTCCACAGATCGCTCCAAGTTGTTGCCTGTTTGGTTTTATTCCTTTCTCTTCCACGTAGCTTCTTCTTTTCCCTTTTTTTTTCTTTAAAAAGAAAAACACATGATCTCTATCTATGGTTTTTTCTTTCTTTCTTAGCCAATAACAATTAAATAAGCGTTTGAAAAGTTACAAAGTAAGAATGGGTAACTCCATATCGATGTAATAGCATATTTCAAAATATAGCAATTTTAGTTTTAAATTTGGCTTTGAATATTGGACCGGTTTGAATTGGACTTTTCATACTGAACTACGCGTGCTTTGACTGACCAAGTTTTGGAATTTTATCATTTTTTTATTATTGAAAAAAAGAAAGCCAATGGGTTGCAACCATAGTGGTGGTGGCTTCCTCCTTCCCCCTATAACATTCTAGTTCGAACCCCAAGTTTGAACTCTGTTGAGACCCAAAAAATCTACAGTTGAGCCCATATAAATTCCTAGCCCAAAACGACACATTATACAGGAAAAAGGCCCAATTTGGAGCACACAAAGATCCGTCATGCACACTCCGCGTGCCATGCCAAATAAATAATCCATCATGCTATGAATCAAAATTAAGATTATAAAATGCATTAGCTCTACAAATCCATGCTAATTATCCCGTCAAGCATCATAATTAAAAAATATGTCATGCCAAGCAGGAAATCATTATGTCAAACCCAACTACGCTACAAGCTTAAGTGGGCCCAAACCACTCAAATGTCTGGGGCTTGCTTGAGTGGGTTGTGGTATGGATGGTAATAAGTTGTCATGAGGCTCATTGATGGGCCGAGAAATGGAAGTTCCGGGTTGTTTGGGAGCCTCGGAACTCAAGCCTATTTCTTAAGCCCAAACATATGGGTGAGCACAAGAGAGAAAATATCCCAACCAAAATGGTCCATTAACTTAACCCATATAGCCCAATACTTGATGAGATTAGCCTATTTGTTTGGTACGTAGACTTGCTATCTTAGAGGGCCCATAAAATTAGAAATGAGAAGCAGCAAAAAGCCTCCGCATTTGGCTGAGAGACAAAGCCACAAAAGAAGCTTGGAAGACCACGTGCACAGGGACCAAAAGATATTGGCCCCCAAGGAGCCACCCTTCGAACCAACATGTATACTAATTTCTTTCCTTCATCAGATCTGACCATGAAAGAGGGAAGGAAAGAGAGGAAAGGGGATGGCTGAGAATAGGGGTTCTTCACTTGTGCAGCTATGGGAAAAGAACCTTGAGCTCCCAAAATCCCTGATTTTATGCAAATAGGCAGAGTAAGTTTCACTAAGATGGAAAAGTCAAGGGAAGAGGAGAGAGAAAGGAAAATATTTGGCCAAATTGGATAGAAATCATTAGGGTTTCTTGGAAATGGATAGCTTCCAGCGGCTATAAATAAAGCCTCTCCTACCCAACAACCACCAACCACCAACCACAACCAGAGAGCAAGCTTCCTCTCTTACTTTCAAAACCAGCAATTTTCTTGCTTAATTCATCTCCTTCCTCCTTAGTTTTCTTTCTTGGCAGGCTGTTCTAACACTTGACAGAACCTTTATCAAGCTACCATAAAAGCACTCAAACCACCCTTTTCTCTCTTTCCCTCATTCTCAACCAAGCCTGTCTACAAAACCCTTTTCTCTCCTACCTTAATACCTCATATTTGATACTATTAAAAATGTTTTTCTCAATATCTGCAAAAGCTATCAAATATGATAGATTTTTAGTCTCAAGGCATGCAAAAGCAGCTAGAGGCCCTGGATCAATCGAGTAAGCACAAGCAACGAGATCTCGATACAAGTTATGCTCAAACTAAGAGTGTGATCTTTGGGAGCTCAAGCGATGAGCCCCAAGAAGTTGTGCATGAAAACCCAAGAGAAGAGATCCAGAGGACCAAACTAAAGGCTCCTATTGTGGAATCAGGAAGCACCACCATGATAATGTTTTTTTTAAAGTTAATGTAGTCCCATGTTTCCTCTTCTTCTTTTTTAATGTGAAATAAATATTTTTGTTAGTTTTGACTACAAAGAGGTGCCGAATGAGAAGAAAGTTAATATCGTGGCCATTAAATTGAGGAGGAATGCCTCTGCATGGTGGGAGCAACTAAAGACTCGGCGTGACAGTACCGGGAAATCCAAAATTAAAACCTGGGAGAAAATGAAGAAAGAGCTAAAGAGAATTTTTTTTCCAGAAAACTACATTCAAGCAAACTTCCTGAAACTTCATAATCTGCGATAGGTAAATCGGACTATTGAGGAATATACTGAAGAATTTGATCTCTTAACCATGAGGTGCAGACTCGTCGAAGAAGAAGAACACACAGTCGCACGTTATCTTGGAGGGATGCATAGAGAAATTCATGATGTGGTGGTTTTACAGCAATATTGGATTTATGATGATGTCTTCAAGTTAGCTATACAAGTAGAGAAATAGATGAAGACACGGTCAAGGCGTACTGGAATAGAGGGTTCTGAGCAAAAACATTCTTGGATGACTAAAGGCTCATCACATCCTAAGCCAGGGAAGCATGAAGCAACCAAGACCAATGCACCAGAGAACTTTACTGCCAGCAAACCGAAGGGGATTAAGTGTTTCAAATGTTCTGGCATAGGACATATTGCTTCTGAATGTCCTAACTGAAAAATTGTAAGTTTGGTTGAGGAATTGGGCAAAATCAGAGGTATGTCAAAAAAGATGCTGCCCATATTTGATGATTATGGGGACAATAAAGAAGAAGAGATCACATGGAGTGACCATGGAGAGTCCTTGGTGATTCAAAGGATTATGAAAGCTGCCAAGGTGGAGGAGAACCCGAATTGGCTTCAGAATAATATATTCCATACCAAGTGTATATCTCATGAAAAGGTATGTAGCGTTATTATTGATAGTGGCAGTTGTGAAAACATTGTTTCACAGGAGATGGTTAATAAATTGAATTTGAAGATTGAAAAGAAGCCGGTCCCTTACAAGTTGTCTTGGGTTAAAAAAAGGAATGAAGTCATGGTGAATCAACGCTGCCTAGTGACATTCTCCATCAAGCAAAAGTATTAGGACTCTCAATGGTGTGATGTAATTCCAATGGATGCGTGCCACATCCTATTGGGGAGACTGTGGCAATTTGATCATAAGGTCACACATGACGGATACAAAAATACATATACCTTCATCAAAGATGGTATGAAGGTTATTTTAGGCCCCTCCCAATCTGAATTTAATTCCAACTCCACGAAAATTGGTGTTGGAAGCTTTCTAACCAAAGGAAAATTCCTAAAAGAAGCAGAGGAAAGTTGCGATATGTACATGCTGATGGTGAAAGAGAAAAATCCAAATGTTCTTAATTTTCCTAAAGAATTAACACCTCTTTTGCAGGAATTTAACGATGTTATTCCTAAAGAATTGCCCGCTGGGTTACCTCCTATGTGTGCATTGCATAGATTTGATTCCAGGTTCAACTCTCCCAAATAAAGCTCATTATCGGATGAGCTCATTAGAGTACGTACGAGGAGCTGAATAGGCAAGTGACAGAATTGTTAAAGAAATGGGTGATCCAAGAGAGCATGAGCTTGTGTGCTGTACCTGCATTGCTTGATCCAAAAAAAGATGGGACTTGGCGTATGTGCGTCGACAGTCGGGCAATAAATAAGATCACCATGAAGTACAGATTTCCAATTCCTCGTATATATGATATGTTGGATCACTTGTCGGGAGCAAAAATATTTTCTAAAATAAACTTAAGGAGTGGATACCACCAAATAGGAATAAGGCCCAGTGACAAATGGAAGACAACCTTGAAAACTCGAGATGGTTTATTTGAATGGTTGGTGATGCCCTTTGGATTGATAAATGCTCCTAGCACATATATGAAACTCATGAACTAGGTATTTCGTCCTTTTATTGGGAAGTTCGTAGTTGTTTACTTTAACGATATTTTGGTTTATAGTCATAATGTTGTTCAACACCTGGAGCACTTGAGACAAAATTTTGAAGTTTTACGGGAGCAGCGACTTTTTGCCAATTTGAAGAAGTGTGAATTTTTACAGGTAGTTTAATTTTTCTGAGGTATGTGATATCATCAGATGGTATTAAAATTGATATTAAAAAAATTGAAGCAATAAAAGGGTGGCCTATCCACAATCTATCCATGAGGTACGAAGTTTCCCTGGCTTAGCTTCATTCCATCGAAGATTTATTAGAAATTTCAGTTCTATTATGGCACCCTTGACTGATTGTATGAAGCATAATATTTTCAGATGGACTAAAACTGCAGAGAAGAGCTTTCAAGCAATAAAGAAAGCTATGACTGAAGCACCATTATTGATTCTACCTGATTACCAAAAGGTTTTTGAGGTAGATTGTGATGCATCCAAAGTTGGGATTGGAGCTGTTCTTAGCCAGGAGGGGAGACCAGTTGCCTTCTTTAGTGAAAAACTCAATGACACTATGCAACGCTACTCCACTTATGATATTGAGCTTTATGCAATTATGTGATCTCTTAGACAATGGAGGCAATATCTGATTTACAAGGAATTTATCTTTTACTCTGATCATGAAGCATTGAGATTTATCAAAGGGCAACACAACTGAATCGGAGACATGCTAGATGTGTGGAAGAATTACAGGAGTACAATTTTGTGATTAAACACAAGGCTGGAATCCACAATAAAGTAGCAGATGCTTTAAGTCGCAAGGTGGCCTTATTATTTGTCATGCAAGTTAGAGTGGAAGGCTTTGAGCAATTGCAGGAGTTATATAAAGGAGACAATGAATTTGATGAAATCTAGTCCGGATGTGCGCAAAATAATTTGGTACAAGATTACCATATTCAAGATGGATATTTGTTCAAGGGGAGCAAATTAGCATTCCTGATTGTTCTTTACGGTTATGGATAATTGAGGAGCAACATGGGGGAGGCCTTGGAGGACACTTTGGACGAGACAAAACAATTGATCTAGTTGAGAACAAATTTCACTGGCCAAAGTTGCGAAGAGACGTGGAGAGGTACGTACAAAGGTGCAGGACTTGCCACTTGGCCAAGAGGCGTAGTCAGAACACAGGGCTTTATACTCATTTGCCATAACTACAAGCACCGTGAGAAGACATTAGCATGGATTTCGTTGTTGGTCTTCCGAAGACAAAACAATGATTTGATTCAATCATGGTAGTTGTTGATCGCTTTTCAAAGTGGCCTATTTCGTTCCTTGTAAAACAACCATGGACTCTAGCAATATTGCTCATATTTATTTTTGGGAGATTGTCAAATTGCATGGGATTCCTACTACAATTACATCAGATAGAGACACCAAGTTTGTGGGACATTTTTGGAGGACTTTGTGGCATAAGATGGGGACTCGGCTCCAATTTAGCAGTGCACATCATCCCTGAACAGATGGTTAGACAGAGGTTGTCAATAGGACCCTTGGTAACTTATTGAGGTCTTTGGTTAGTAGCAATAAAACGGGCAAGAGTGATGTTTTACCACATGCAAAATTTGCCTATGACCAGTCAAAAAATAGAAGCATTGGAATGAGCCCATTTGAATCTGTTAATGGTCGCAACCCTTCTAGTCCAATTGATTTAATTCCTTTGCTCGTAGAGAATCGTTTTAGTGTGGGGATGCCAATGACTTGGTTGATCATATCAAGAAGGTCCATGAACGTGTTAGCCTTCGACTTAAAGAGAGCAACACAAAGTATAAAGAGAGTGCTGATAAACATAGGCGTTACAAGGAGTTACAAGAAGGGGATTTAGTGTGGATCAACTTAAGAAAGGAGAGATTTCCTCGTGCAAAATATGGTAAATTGCATGATAGAGGTGGTGGACCATACAAAATATTGAAAGGGTTGGTCAAAATGCTTATGTACTTGAGTTCCCGAATGACATTGGTGTCTCACTTACATTCAATGTCGCTGACTTGCAAGCTTACTATGGTGAGAATGGAACCCCAGATGTTGACTCGAGGTCGAGTCC
The DNA here is from genome assembly GCA_903112645.1 of Prunus armeniaca. Taxonomy (NCBI): domain Eukaryota; kingdom Viridiplantae; phylum Streptophyta; class Magnoliopsida; order Rosales; family Rosaceae; genus Prunus; species Prunus armeniaca. The sequence goes on along the minus strand of CAEKDK010000005.1, from coordinate 4,241,021 downwards.
TTTCCAACCCGAAGAGGCTGATGTAGGAGCATCCCAAGCCAAACTAGGGAAGCCCAAGAGATCAGTCAAGCCTCCTAATTACCTCAAAGATTATTGCCCAAAATAAATTAGGAGACCTTTCCTACTGCTGATTTACTTCCTTTTATATTTTCCTTCTGTTTTGGTTTTCCTGATTGTATTAGAATTATATTTCCTTATATTCCTAGGAGGTAGTTGTTATTTAAACCTTTTCTTGTAGACCAATTGGTCACATTGAATTTGAGAATTTATTCAGAAAACACAGCTAAGTTTAGAAGCAAATTGTGAGTGTTCATTCTATATTTCTAGTGTTGGTATAGTTTCGTTGGAGGTTTGTGTTTGAGATACCATCTCCGCAACACAATCTGTTGAAATTAATGCACACATGCGCTTTTAATAATATAGAATAATCTAGAAAAATTAAGAGAAATTGACAAGTTAAAGAAGGCTCTACACTAGAAACATCCTACTAATTATATAATTTATTGAAACTAGATGATTCTATTATTATAGGACAACAACTAGTGGCTAAAAACACTTTATAAAGTCGGTTACTGTGTAACAATCGACTTGACTAGTTATTTGCCAACTTAGAGAGTCGGTTTAACAACTCTATAAATATGCAAGCGGCCCACTTATGTAATCAAGCAAGAAAAGCTAAAAACTACCAGCTGCCCTGTATCCAACTAAGTCTCTAAAGCTTTGTAACTTTCCTCCTCCATTCAAATAAAATTGCCTTGTTACTCTTTCAAAAAGTTTCCTATTCCACATCAAGCTATTGTCCTAAACACTACCAACCACTCTCTAAACCTCTTGTCCCTTAAACTAACACAATCCTACCCAGCAAAGTTCCTCCGGGACTTCACAAAACCATCTTTGATGCATTTGACGAGTTTTTAATTTCCCCGTAGATACTCCTCAGAAACCTTTTCGTGCTGGTTATGTAACTTCCACTTCTGGGCAGAAAACCTTTGGAATTGTTAATGGCACAAACCCTCAAGAAACTCAAGACATTTTTGGCCAACTGAAAACGACCAATTTCGGTGTAAGTATTCTACATATATTTTTGCCTTTCCACTTCGATTTCGAACTATATAGCTTATTAGTTTGGTTACAAGAGTAATTAACTTGTTCTTTGTTGGACAGTGAGAGTGTTGATTTGTATGCAGAAGTGATGGCAGAGATAGATGAAGCTGTGACAAGAATGCTATTTGAAAGCTATGGTGTGGAGAAGTACCATGACAATCACTTCCGATTGACTTTTCACAATCTCCAGCTTATAAAATACAAAGTACCCGAGAAACTTGGAGGTGACGTGGGTTTATGCAGTCATACAGACAAGACCTTTTCCACCATCCTCCATCAGAATCATGTCAGTGGCCCGGAGATCAATACAAAGAATGATGAGTGGGTAGCTTTTGATCCTCTACCTTCCTCAGTGGTATCCATAGCAGGTGATGCATTTAAGGTATGCCACCAAATAGTACTTCTTCATGCTTTATTTACCATGTATTTTTAAGTCTTTACATTGCAACAAGTATGGGCACGATCCAAATTGAATCGATTTTTACCCAAAACAAACCAAACCAATTGTAATATAACAACTCGCTTCAATTCGGTTTTAACAAAAATCATTAAGGAAAACTGAACTAGAACAAACCCTTGTTGAATAGTTTGATTTATTAAAGCTCAAAATCAGAATTGAACGAAAGCATAACAGTTCGTTTGACTTTTTATATGATTAAAACTAAATCAAATCGGCTGCTACATTTTGGTTGGTTCGGCTATATCAATATAAGACAAGAAAAATGTTGAAAAGCCTCCATCTTGCGCACAGAGGGATTCGAACCCCCTCCCTTTCTCATCAAAGCCAGCGCCTTATCTAACTCAGCTGCGGCTGAGTTTGTGTTTATACCTTCAACTTGTAATATTTATAAGGTCTTTAAAAATGTCTGCAAGCTAATATTATCTAAGATAAATTTCCATATTAAAAAAATTCCCTAAGAATAAATTTAAGCATATATTTAATGTTATTTATTATTTTATAATGGAGTAGTATTTTGTTGTTGTTATATATTATGGAGTTTTATTATTATTCACTTCGAGTTTTAATATTGTTCATTATATGTGATACTAAGTTTGAATTTTAATAGGAATTATTTCTATGTGTTACTAAGTTACTCATACATTTTATCTTTGTTTTTTTAGTTAAGCTCATATATTTTATCATATGTATCAAGTGTAATATATTGAAGTACATCATTATAACTAAAAAATTATGGTGTGTTTAATTTTCTTTCATTAATTACTACATATTTTCTAAAGTCACAGTGTTTGTCAGGTCGCTACATAATCAACTTAACTCACTCAAACCCACCATGCCATGCATTTCCTTCCAATTTTTTGTGATAAAATAATAGACAATTGACTAAGTAAACATCCTCTAAAGTTTCAATAAAAATTTCCAAGATTTTCTCATAATTTCCGTTATTTTTATTCAATTTTTATTGATATCGATATTTCCTCAATATTTCCATCGATATATCTGTGTTTTTGGACCACCGATGTTTCCGAAACTCCCGATATTTTAGACCTTGGTTCGGCTAGCCTTAGACACAGAGTCACATTTTGGAGCAACGATCGAATCCGACCATGTAGACACAAAGTCACATTGAGGAAAAATAAGGTAAGATACTCTTTCAGAGTCTTTTCGCTATACAAAGAGGTGATACGAGTACCAGATGAGCTGGTCGCCAAGGACCACCCTTTACTCTACAAGCCTCTCAGTCATTTGGAATTTCTTAATACACGTAAAAGTGCGGGTGAAACTAAGTATGCCTGCAAGGCATATTGTGCCATTTGATCAATTTTCTTAGGTCCACGGCTCACTCCAAGTCCAAGCTCTTGCGTATTTGGTTCTCTTCTTTTTCTTTCATGTAATTTCTTCTTTTTATTTTTTATTTTTGAAAGAAAATGATGTTTATGGCTTTTCTTGAATACATGTTTAGGTCTTGTTTGGTATCTTACTCAAAAAAAGATTAAAAAATTATGATTCTTTTTAAAACATGAGTTTTCAAATAATGATTTTAAGATCTTAAAAAATTGAAATTAAAATCAGAAACCCTAAATTCCCAAATTAAAATAAACATAGGAAAAGGAGAGAGAGAGAGAGAGAGAGAGAGAGAGAGAGAGAGAGAGAGAGAAATTATTAAACCTCTATTATAAAAGTAATGCTTATTTACTGTAGCACACCCTGAAAATTTGGTCAAATCTCACTTTACCCCCCGGAAGTTAAAATGACCCACTTAAACCCCTCGACCAAGGTTTTGTGTTCCACTTTGCCCCATACCGTTATCTCCATTCATAACTCTATCAATATTGATGACGTGGCAGAGCTATTTTAGTTTTTTTTTGGGAGCTTTAGTAATATACCCAAAATAGGGACTGTAATTATTAAAAAAACCCTACATAGAATGCACTTTAGAAACACATCCAAAAACCATTTATTACATATGAAATTAGTGTTGAAGTTCCTATAAATTACATCTCTGCTATTAATTAACTTAAAATAAGCCCAACACAATTCCCAAAAGAACCCAAAACTAGCCCAGCAAGCCCATATTAGATTTTTTTGAAAAAAACCCAAACTTAAAATAAAATAAATAAAAAAAATCACAAAAACCAAGGGTCTATCCCCACGACCCTTCATTCTCCATCAAATATCATATAAGTACATTGTTAATACCATGTCATAAAAATACATTGTTAAGTCATAAAAGTGCATTGTTAATACTATGCTATATAAGTATATTGTTAATACAATTTCATAGAAAAACATTCTTAATACAATTTCATAGAAAAACATTGTAAATACTATTTCATACAAAAAAACCTTAACAAGAGATTCGATATCCTTTGTTACCACCTTCAATTGTCCATAGTTTCACCAGATACAATCGCGCAAAGACAAAAGTAATATTCTTTACCTAAATAAAAAAAAAAAAAAAAAAAAAAAAAAAAAAAAAAAAATAAAGTTAATGTCTATGTCACAGAAGTACATTGTTAATACTATGTCAAAGAACTATTTTCCTAATAAAAATCACATTTTACATATCATAAACTTCAAATGCACAGCCATATCTAGAGCAAAATATAGAGCGTGCTTTGTTATTGAAAATATGTTAATACTATGTCATAAAAGTACACTGTTAATACTATGTTATATAAATCAACTCAGTTGCAGGGTATGAAAAGAAAAACAGTTATTCATACCACTTACTGGAAGTTAACAACTGCTCATACGACTTACAAATAACAAATTGTATACTACAAATCAACTTACCAGCTTGTTGAAATTTACAAAAGTCATATATTAGACCCACAACCACCCAAAAAGCCAAAATTGGCTTGTTGCAAACCCCAAAAGGTGCCGCCACTAACATTGGTTCCACTTACTCGCTCAAACTTACCAGGTCCATCTACCTATATAAGCATAACACAGATGATACTATCAAGCCTTTAAAAGTTAAATATATGAAGCTAATGTAGTAACTAAAGTATCTGATTTTTACTATGAGAATACCTTGATCATATTGACACCAGAACCAATATTAACAAGCATATAGGGATATAGATCATCACGGTCAATCTGCACAAATTCCTTATGACCATCCATGTATGTGAATGCTTCGGTGTGAACTGCCTACTTAAATAACAATCAAAATGTGAATGTTATTGTCAGGCAAGGAACTCATAATGCAAAAAAGATTGTTAGTGATATTGTCACCAGTTCTGTAACTGAAACAGTGCAAAGGGATTTTTATTTTTTTTACTCTTTTAATGGATCTATATTCCACATAAGCCATATATTTCAGTATCCTAAAGAATCATAAATATCTCTACAGAAGTAGCTGAATTTTGCAAGTTTCACATTTTATGACTCATCCATATTTCTTTTCCTTCTAAAACCAACAACAACAAAAAAAAAGTTACTTCCTCTCATCTTATGCACGCTATTGCCAATCCCAACCCACACATCCTATACAACACATGACAGGACTTAAGAAAGGCATCAACTTGTACATACCAATCTATGTATGTGGTATTAGGATCCCACCTTAAGCATAAAATTTGATCCAGCCACAAGACAGTCCATTTCATCTTCCTTGTCAAGACAAATCCCAAGCTTTTCCTTAAAGAGATCCGCATACTTGTATGACCAAAGCAAATATGCCTATCACGACTAAAGAACAAATCAATTAGTTTCCCTCCATATTGAAACGATCATAAACCACAACATAAAAGTTAACATGTTCAAATCTCTAACCTAAGCCATACAAACTAAGTCATTGAATTTAAAATGTTCACAAGCCAAACGCAAACAGAAAACACAACAATTCATATAATAAAACTAGAAAATACTGAAATGAGCAATCAACATAAGAATAAACGGTGAAAATACATACATCAGAGGCGTCACTGATGAACTCACAGAGAAAGATCTCTTTGCTGCTGTAAAAGGTGTTGATGATCAAACTCAGAAGCTGGTTGCTCTCATGGATCAGGACCTGAGTCCACCTTCTGAGTTGTAAAACGACTTTGCCTAGTTCAGCATATCCCGCTCTGCAAAGAAGAGCTTCTTTAATGGATGTCGTAGAGAGGAGGAGGAAGAGGCAACCCCTTTGGCTATGGAAAAATCATCGTTGTCGGCATCTGCGAACAAGAGATCCGGGTTGAAAATCGGGAACACAGGACGAATCTGGCCATTTTGGAATATATCGTCAGTGGAAATTGGCGATCTGTCGGGGTTGGTGCATGCGAAAGAGAAATCAAGTAGAAATTCAAGTAAATTATGCAAAAATCAAAAGGAAAATAACGAATTGAAGCAGATGGAACAAACCTGCAAAGGAAATGGAGGCATCGGCGGCGAGAACACGTGTGAGGCCACCTACGTAACGGAGATTGTCGTCGGTCTTGTGTTGGTCCATGGCTTTGAGATTGTTTGGTTTACTTTGAAGGCATAGAGAGGGAAGAAGGGAGAGAACAGAGGAGAGATAGTGGTTTGAAGCAGGATAGGAGCTTGAGGATTCAAACCTAAGGGAGGGCTTGAGGCTTCAAACCTGAGGTTGTCGAACCTAAGAGAGGCTTCAAACGAGATCCAAAACTAACTTAATGCTAAAAAGGGTAATAAAGATATTTCATCTTATTAACTAAATTAAAAAAATATACAATTGTTGATTTTTGGGTTTATTTTGGGTGTGTTTCTTTGTTTTAAACAGTGTATAGTATATTTATAGTTTCATGTCTAGGAATGGGTGTTTCACTAATTTTGTATTTTTTTTCCAACAAGTGATGATGTGTCATGTGCAGACTCCACTTCTTTTTTTGTGCTTAAAATGGACTAAAATAATAATAATAATAATAATAAAATTAATTACTTACTTATTTAATTAAAAAATTGAAAAATTAATATAAATAACTTATTTTCTTCTTCATCTCTCTCTTTTCCCCAGCAACCATCGCACACAAACCCCTCCTACTCCCCATTGCCATCTCCTATATCCCTCCACCATATAAACCACCATACCAACATATCCAAATATCAAAACCTACCATCTAAATCACCATACCCATTATAGGTGGTTCATTGCTAAACGAAGGTATTTAAGATTAGGAAAGTTTTATGGCAGTGGTTCTTGGAAATGGTTAATGGAGAAATTGAAATATTCAAGTTGGCCTAGATTGGTATTTGGCCAGCAAATAAATTTCAAGAAAAGCCAGGAACATCAAGTTCCCACATTCATATATTAATTTTCACCATACCCAGACCCGTCGTTGATGGAGGCCATGTTTTTAGGAGTGGACTAAAGGTTTGAGTTGATGGGGTGTGCTGGGAAAGAAGGGGTAGGTTTAGAATAAGGGCTAGGGAAGGAGAGGTCATGGTAGGGTAGGTGACTGTGGATGTCGGGGCTAGGCTTGGGAGAAGAGGAAGGAACAGTGAGAGAGGTGGGGGTGTCTTGAGAACTTGTGTGGTGGGAGAGTAGTAAGGGTTGGTTGCTGAGTGGGTGATGTTTGGTAGGGTTGGAGTGGTGGTGGTGAGGGTGGCTTTGGGTTGAGTGGTCGTTGTAGTCTGATAGTGTGAAGTTAGGGGAAGGGGAGGGGACGACAGAGAGAGAGATGGAGAAGAAGAGATTTTTTTAATATTAATTTTGTTCCATTTTTTATTTTTATTTTTATTTTTAATATTAACAAGTAATTACATTATTTAATTATTTTTATTAATATTTTAGTCTACTTAAGCATAAAAAGTGGGGCCTATATCTGACACATCATCACTTATGATAAAAAGACTAAACTAGTCATGCCACGTCATCAAAATTGATGGAGTTATTAATAGAGATAATGGTAGGAGTAAACTAGAACACCAAACCTTGGTCAATGAGGTTAAGTGGGTCATTTTAACTTTCGGAGGATAAAGTGAGATTTGGCCAAAGTTTCAGGCGGTACTACAGTAAATAAGCTTAAAAGTAATAATCAGAGTATGAAAGTACCACTGAATATTGAGAGTAGAATCGTATTTGCTCTTGTGGTTTTTATACTGACAGAACTTTCTCCCTCTAATAAAACTCTTCTAAGATATAGCTCTCACACTCTCAAATTTCTCTCTCTATTTTCTCTTTGGATTGGTGTATTTTACAACTAAATGAGCAAGTCTATTTATAGGCAAATTGGATGGTTTCCCATGGACTTCATTACCCAACATCATCATTCAGCTTTTGACTATTATTTTCTTCTTTTCTTTATGTGGATTCCAGCACTTTCTTTACAACACTCCTCCTTGGAGACCACATGTCCCTAGATTGGTTGCCTCATTAAAACCTTGCTTGGAAAAACTCAGTGGAAAAAACCTAAGCGAAGGAAAAAGAGTACAACTTTATTTGGGACATAAGAATAATGTTAAATGCACTCATGTTGCCTTGTTAACTTTGCAAGGAAAACCCAGTGGGAAAAACCCTAGGGACATGTAGTTTCTAAGGGGGAGTGTTGTAAAGAAAGTAATGGAGCCCACATAAAAAAAAGAATAAAATAATAGTTAAAAACTTAATGATGATATTAGGTAATGAAGTCCACAGGAAGCCATCCAATTTGCCTATAAATAGGCTTACTCATTCAGTTGTAGAACACATCGATCCAAAGAGAAAAATAGAGAAAGAAATTTGAAAGTGTGAGAGCTATGTCTTAGAAGAGTTTTATCAGAAGTACTCACAATATTCAATGGTACTTTTCATACTCTAACTATTACTTTTATAACCTCACTTTTTTTGTTTTTAATAATGGAGATGTTTTTGAGTTTTTCCTGTGTTTGAGTTTTTAAAAATAGCAATGGGTTTTTATGGATTTGGACTTAAAAAATGTCTTTGAGTTTATAAAATTGGATACCAAACATACCATTAGTGTTTATATGTTTTCTTTCTCATACCAAATTAAATGCTAATTAAAGCTACAAAACACGATGCCAAAGCAAGTCATCAAAAACCACACATTAAAAACTAAATATCCATATATAAAATAAGAACCAATTTTCCAAATTCTTCTCCATGGAATACACCATTGGATGTGCTCTTAGGCCATCTTCAACCCATGAGGCCAAACCCAAAATATCTCAAATTCTCTCACAACCCAAGAAAATAAAGAGGTCAAAATTTGAAAAAACCCAAACTTATGGCCAAATAGCAATCCAACTATTGTCTGAACTAAAAAAAAATCAATGGAGCCCACTTGCTGTTGACATAGGCATGTGCAAGGGAATTAAAATGAGGCTCGCACTGCAGTGGTTGTTGGCTACCTGATACAAGTAGCATGTCAAGTGTCGCCTTATAGTGATATTACATTGGAATCTAACATCTTAAATTTAATCTAAGTCATTGATTTATGTTACTAAATAAAATAAAATAAAAAATAAAATGAAGTTTGAATTGTTGTCGTCGGATTCCAATAGCAACATCACTACAATGCAACACTTGGCACGCTATATGCGTTAAGCAGCCAACAACCACTGTAGTACAAGCCACATTTTAATTTCATTGCACACGCCTACATCAGCAGCAAATGGACTCCATTGAAATTTTTTTTAAGTCCATACAATAGCAGGACTACTTTTTGACCCAAAGTTTGAATTATCCCCAATTTTAGCCCCTTTATTTTCTTGGATTAGTAGAGAATTTGTACTATAATTTGGCATACTTTGGGTTTGGCATCATGAGGGGCCTTCTCCAACCAATGGGGGGCCAAACCCAAATTTTTCCCCGACAAAAAGTAACTATTTGAGTTTTGCCCGAACTCAAATAATTTTTTTTCCCACCCCTCAAATTTTAAGCCCACAACTTTATTAAATTGTTTAAGAATGATTTAAGTCTAATTTTTTTTATTATTTTATGAATAACTTTTCTTTTCATTCAATCTTTTAAAATAACTTCATAATTAATAATTTTAAAAAATTTGACCTAAAAATTAAAATTCCACAAATATAATTTTATTTCAAAAGAAAAAACACAACATTATATTATTTAATAAATGAATGGATATTTATAGAGTTTGGAGTGAGTTATGGGATTGGATTTGATATAGAATAATTTAAAATATTATGTTGACCGTTGGATTTAAATTTTAACAATTGGATCTTTTTTTTTACCATTAAAGTAACTTAGATTTAATGTAGATCGTTGGTTTAAGTTATATGTATATACCAACAACCAAAAAAACAGCAACTTCTTCAAATGTTTGCCGTCAGATTCCAACGGCAACTACACAATTGAGCGACACGTTGCGAGGGAAAAGAAGACAAAATCAACAACAAATCTAGCGTTGGGGCCCACGTCAGAATCTCTGCACATGTGGTCTATTTTAGATGTGAAGGGGCTCCACGAAAAGTTTTGAATCTAGACAATAGTTGGACTGGTATTTGGGCTCAAAACCTCCCCCAACTCAAAAAATGAAGAGGCCAAAATTTGGGAAAACCCAAATATCAATCCACTTATTGTCTGGACTCAAAACTTTTTGTGAAGACCACCTACATTTGAAAACATACCACATGTGAGAAAAACTGACGTGAGCTCTAGAGCCATAATTGATGCTGCTTTTGTCTCCTACTAGGCCACGTGTCACGCTCCTATATAGTTGCCGTTGGAATCCAACAACAACATTTGAATAAATTGCTACCCTTTTTTTTTATAAACTTCCAACAGCAACATTTGAATATATATATATATATATTCTAACGGCTAAAATTTAAATTCAACGACCAAAATAATATTTTAAATTAATCCAAATCAAATCTAATCCCAAAACTCACTCCAAACTATATAACTCACCCATTTCTCAACCATTCTTAAATATTTTAATAAAGTTGAAAACTTAAAATTTGAATCCGGAGAGTTGGAAGAAAAGACATTTTAATAAAGTTGCAAACCTAGTGATTCCTCCACGTAATCTAGTATATCTCCGATTTGTTGTTTACTATATAGTAGAATGCAATTATGAATTTCTTTTAGGAAAATAGCCTAAAATGCCACCCCTTCCTAATTTTTGTACAACTACTACCTATAAATATAAAATTATTGTCCACTTATTGTATTCATATCAGTTTTTCAGAAATTGGCTCTCTCTCTAACTCTCTACGCTCTTATCTCTTCGGCCCGTCTCTCTACCTCGTGTACCTCTCTTTAATGCAATCGTCTTTCTCCTTTAACAGTGACTGTTCATCCAAGCGTGACTCCATTGTTGACATCCACGAGATACTATTCATAAACCTTTTCTTTGAAATTTGGGGTTTTTGCGAATTTAGTTAATAGTGTATTGATTTGTAAGAAACTAGTTTAGGGTTTTAGTGTTTAGGAGTTGCTTAGAAATTGGGTTTGGGTTTATGGGTTTCTATGAACTAGGTAATAACTCACATCCACTCTCACTCGCTCACAGGTACTGTTCACAGAAGGAGGTGAAGAAGAAGGAGAGTATAAAAGGGTTCAAGACGATTAGTAGGATTGAGAAGTGTAGTTGCAGAGCAAAAGATTTGTTTGAGATTTTGATGGATGAGAATAGATGGATGGTTTTTAGTCAGAGCAATGCCAAGATAAGCAAGGAGGATGGTGGGCAGATTAGCATTTCTAATGGGTCGATGACGGGTACCAATTTGGAGTTGCAGAATGGGAGTTCGATTGTGCATAAATGGAGATTTGGGAGTTAGCCTAATGGCATTGATTCAACGATATGTCAAGTGTTTTTCTTTCTAGTTGGAATGAATTCTTGGTCCGTTTTAAATGGTTTTGTGATCTGTGGGTTGAGTGTGTTTTGTTTGAATTTTTTCAAGTGAGGCTTACACTTGAAGAGCCTAAACCCAAGCTCACTGTTATGAACAATACCTCATGGATGTCAACGATGGAGTCACGCTTAGATGAACAACCACCGTTGAAGGAGAAAGACAATTGCGTCAAAGAGAGAGAGGTACACGAGGGAGAGAGACAAGCCAAAGAGATAGAGCGAAGAGAGTTAGAGAGAAGTCAATTTCAGAAAAACTAATATGAGTACGATAAGTTAACAATAATTTTATATTTATACGTAGTAGTTGTACAAAAATTAGAAGGAGGTGGTATTTTTAGTTAAAATTATGAAATTAGTGGCATTTTAGGCTATTTCCCTTTCTTTTACCTGACCAATGTTGATTTAAAAAGACAACTAGATTTGCTCACCCAATAAAAAGACAGACTTCTCTACAAGACCATTCCCAATCCCCAAAAAATTGAGCCACAACCCCTCATCTCTGCAACCCCTAAAAATAATATATAAATGCCTTAATAATGGATTGTGTAACCTACACACAAAACACTAGAGCCCAAAATCAGGCCGCAGAACAGCCCAAAAGTGCTATTCTGTTGTGTGGATCTAAATTTTGTGAAGTTATTCGTATACATGGGGTGGCAAAGTTTCATTATTATCTTCCAATTTACATGTTCAAGACTAATTTCTAGTTCAAATGAGAATAAGACACTCTTCATTGTAAGGGTGTTCAGATCATTTGACCTTAAAATAAAGATGAAAGTCCTCTTTATTAATTTTAAAACCAAGTGAATTCCAAAATATCAGACTAATTAGCAATGTAACTTGGCTTAACAAAGAGATGGGACAAAACATGTCTTGCTTCCAACCTCAACAATTTAGAGAGACAACAATTTGTTGTGGCAAGACAAATCTGAGATGCCTTCAATCTAGCAAGACAACCAAAATTACCTTAGCACACCACCATTGTCACATTCCAAGCAGTGAGATTAAAAGCAAGGCAATGTCTCACCTCTTATTGGCAAGTATACACTGTTAAATAGTGAGGTAATTTGGGTCACTCAATTTTTATAATATTAGCATCTCTTTACAGGCAAAAACAAATAATAAAATTCTTTTTAAAAGAAGAAAAAAAATAATAGAAAGAACAAGGGCATCAGTTCTCCAAGGTGATAGATAAAACATCAATGAATGTTTCAGATGCAAATTACCCATTAATATCAATGAGGATCATCAACTGCCCAAATAAATAAAAGCATAAAATAATCCAGAATTATCAAGAATTTAGCACACGATCCAATTCAAAACAGTGTGTGCGAGAGTGAATGAAATTAGAAGTGAGAAAGCGATCAGAACCTGTCGGGATTCACAGTAACATCACACTGTTACAGTCAGTGGATTGACAGACATGAATTTCTATCGTCACCTCGCTTTCTTCTATTCACAACAATTTTTTTGGCTAAAACATGAAGATTACAACAAAAAAGAGGGAAAAAAGAAAGGGCTGGGAGAAGGAGACAGCTCAGAACTTCTTAGAGGGTTGTGACCGTCATAGAAGGTGCTCAAGAGCTCCGACTCTGGACACAAAGAGTTTCATCAAAGCTATCAATTATAGTGAATTTTGATACAAAACACGGAAAGGCTCATAAGGGAGGGAGTGGAGGCTTCTTCTGTAGCAAGAGGCGAGAAAGGGTGTTGGAGGTGAGAGGAGGTGGATGCAGAAGAGGCAATTTATAGGCACCACGAGAGAAACCCTAGTTTCTTATTGAATATGGGCTGAAACGTCGGCTGGACTGTATAGGGTAATGTTTTGTATGGGCTTTGAAAACGGGCTGCTGCATCACGAATATTTATGATATTTTGGAGCAATAATTGCTGAATTTGTGTCCTATTTTGGTCATTAAAATGACAAAAAGGGTTATTGTAGTTCCTCACCTTTTACCTATTTTTTTGTTTTTTTAGCAATGTTTGCCCTAATGCTAGTTCTCCGGGACTATTACTCCTCTTATTATTATTTTTAGGGTTTTTTTTTCCACAAATTGTGCCTCATGTTTTCAAATACTTAATTGAAAAATACTTATCTCCTTCTCCAATAATTATAGACTCTTAAATTATTGTTAATAATAGTTTGACACACACACATATATATATATATATAAGTTTTTCTTTTTTGCGTATTTGATAAATTATTTTTTCACCAGTGTTTGGAATTCAATGCTTGTAAAAAGAATAATTTAAAAATTTTGAGAGCCCTCTGCAAAATTTAAACTGGAACCCCAAATAATTTAACTCGAAAAAAAAAAATATATATATATAAATGCAATGACCCAATGCCCTAAAAACAATTTTTTATATTACTTAGATTCATCATCAATTAACATGTAAAACTAATATCCACAAAAATCTTTCAAGAAAATATGTCAAGTATAATTGTATGTTATGGTAATACTGTCTAGTTGGTCATGGATTCAGTGTTCATTGAGGTTACTTTATGGTGAAATTTTTGTTATTTCGACAAAAGAAGTGAAAAAGAAATCACTAAGACCGCAATTGTGTAAATATGTTGTGCGCTCACGTATATATACAATGTATTTATGTATGGGGGCGGATCCATGACACCATATTTTTTACACAAGTTTTGACACAATTTTATAGCCTTTAGATGCAAGCACTTTCAAGGGCTAAGATTAAATGTGATTTTATTATTTATTTATTTTATTTCGATAACATAACAAATAAATAAATATTAAACTCACCACTTTTCAAGGTAGCATAAATGTAGGCTAAAATCTCTCCATCTCCTCCAATCTCATTTATTCTCACGTTTTTGAGTTTGAACTTTTCTTTTTTATTCAATTTTTTTCCTTTATCTGGAAACAAAGTTATGAGTTGATCTCCAAACACGCAAGGATCTATTCCAGATTTTTCCACTCCAACACTTCATGCAATTTTCGCTAAATATTCTGGAGATTGTTTGAAAATCTTAATTGTTAATTGTGCTAAGAAGCTATGGATACTTTTTTCTGTAGTTAGATGCTAAACTGTTTGAGAATGAACTTGAACTTCTCATGGTAAAAGACATTAAGAAATCCAAAATTGTAAGAGGAGAAAGAAATTCGAATAAAAAGTAATCCAAGGATTTAGAGACTCAAAGCTCAAGAAAATAACAAAAGAACCAACATACAAGGTTGCAATAAACCTCACCAAATTTTGCTGCAAGATAGAGAGAGACAGTAGTTGAACCAGACCCCAAACGAATAAAAAAAAAGGATCAGGAAAAAAATTTCATACTCAGAGAATTAGATCATACCATTTATTATATTGATTGAAATCTTAGGGGGAAAAAATTATTGGCTAACATGTGAAATATGGGAGGGAGAAGAGCTACTTCTTGTTTAGTGCTGGTAGTGATAAAGAAATTGTCAAAGGTAGTAAGAAGATTTGGAAGAAGAAGAAAAAACAGAAGTAAAGGCATGAAGAAGAAGATGACGTGAGAGAAAATGTTAACGCTTTTAGGAAATTGGGGAAACATAAATGAAGAGAGATAAAATATTATAGTAAGTTAATTAAAATTAATTTAAACAAAAAGAATTAATTTGTTTAATCTTAACCATTCATTGTAGCCTAATCTAATGGTTAAGAAATTGTGTCAAAACTTGTGTCAAATTTGTGGTGCCACGGATCCGCCCCCTTTATATATATATAATACATGTATAAAAAAATTCAGGACCCTACAAAATCGGAAGTCGTGTATGGTGACACCACTTGCACTATGCCAGGGCGGCCCTGATATTGGCAATAGTTATTTCTTTGGACAAGTATTCATCGTCACTAAAAGAACCATTGTACCGATATCAAGGAACTTCTCCTTGGTTTGAGCCATGAAAAAAGAAAAGTTTTATTGGTTGGACTGTTCATTTTGAACTGTTTAAATGTTATCTAATTATATTTTTTATGTTTTCTCTTAGGATTCGCAGTAACATGTGCTAATACAGATAAATCATCCTATGCTTTTGTTATTGACATGTTATGGACTTGCTACAAGTTGTGACCTAATAATAATTTTATTGATTGACCTTTTTACACTATTGGTTCTTTATTGGCTAGTAAGAGTGTTGATCTGTATGCAAAAGTGATGGAAGAACTAGATCAAGTTGTGACAAGAATGGTATTTGAAAACTATGGCATAGAGAAGTACCAATGACGATCACACTTCCAATCTTCGATTTACAAAATATAAAGAACCCAAGAAAACTGGAAATTCAGTGGGTCTGGCCGGTCATACAGACAATACTATTACCACCATACTGCATCAAAATCATGTCAATGGTCTGTAGATAAACACAAAGGATAATGAGTGGATAGGTTTTGATACTTTGCCTTCATCCTGCCTGTTCCTAGCTGGTGATGGATTTCAGATATGTCACACTATTTCATTGATCTTGCTTTTTCATGGATATACATATACATGATACATACATATATATATATGTGTGTGTGTGTGTTCATCAGTACTATATAACCAATTCTTTTATAATAGTCGACAACAAACTCAGCTATCTCATGTTTACTTACATGGAATGGGTATTAGAATTATTCTCATTCCTGACTTCCCCTTTACTAATATATGAGTATGAGAAACGGTCAAATTCATGAATTCTCATGCATTTACTAACACATTAAAATTTGTAAGTCAATGCCTTAAAAACGAGGATTAAGTTTTAGGAGGGGAATACTTGATCTTGTACTCATTTCTAATCTCCCATGCTCATAACATTCCCCATTCCAAATAAGTAAATATGTCAATGAGGTTTTATATCTATAAACTCATATCGTTATGACCGGATGAGACAGAGTGAGTCAAATTAAGTTTTAGGAGTAAAGTGAAACATCAAGTGTAGTTAAAGGAGGGGAGTGAAACATGAGCCTAACTTAAACTTAAACTTTTGGTAGTTTGATACTTCAATCAATACATACTGGCAAGAATTTTTCAGTGATCAACTATCTATGCTGTATATTGCAAGATGAATAAAGATCTCAGATAGGATGTTTGCATTCTTTGGTTGGCCTAGGTTTCGAGCAATGGCAGAATAAGATCTTGTAAACATAGACTGACTTTGAGGGAAAATGAGGTCAGATACTCGTTGGGGCTATTTTCTTTCCAGGAAGGGGTGATACAAATACCCAACGAGCTTATCGACAAGGACCACCCAATCCAATATAAGCCAGTGCACTTGTTGGAATATGTTCAATATTATCAAGCAAATTACTCCACCATTGGAACTGATTATTCCGTCAAGGACTATTGCGGGGTTTGATTTTCTTCTTTTAGGGGTCAAAGAATCCAAGCTAGCTCATCCCTCTTTCTTTTGCAATGTACTTTTTGTTTTTGTTTTCCTTAGCAAATGTGTCGTGTTTGTGTCTGTTTTTCTTAACAACTGTGTTGTGTTGTGTTTGTTTGTTCTTTCAGTATAAGTTTATGTAAGGTTTTGTTTCTTATTTGAGATATCAATTTGTGGGCGAATTGTAAGAGCATCTCCAAAAGAATAGGCACCCAAGTAGGTAACCTGGTGAAGTGGTTGAGTTGGCATGACCAAATCAAGTTGGAGGTCCCATACCATACATTTTATGTTCCCTGTTATGTAACCCGGTGTTGGGGTGTTACGATAAATCTCGAATTTTACATCAAACCTAACTTGTAGAACTTCCACAATCTTTCTCTAATGCCATAAGCTCATTGAACAAGGTTTTTTATTTCTAAAAAAAAAGATAAATATAATTTTTATATATTTGAAAAGAAAGCACAAAAATGATCTATAGAGAACCAATAAAAATAGAAGATTGGATGGGGAAATCAATGTGCTATGATGTAGATTTTGAAGGAAGTGATTGGAATTGCCTATCATCCTTATCTGGTTTCACTGAAATATGCTACTCACAGAAGAATCATCATGAACACGCCAAATAGTTTCACCCAACAGGTTTGCTACTGAAAGCACGGTCAACTGGGGAAAGTAATTCTTCTCCGCAACAGGAATTGTGTTCGTTACAATCACCTCTTGAAACAGGCCATTTGACAACCTTTCAATTGCAGGAGGGCTGTGAAGAAAAAGCAACAAAAGAAAAGAGTCAAAAAAAAGGAAACAGAAAACAAGTCAAAAGATTTGAAGTTCTAGCAGTTCTTGTTTGCAGAAGATTTTGTGCATCTAGAGTTGGAACTTTGATCAGTAACAGGCAGCTTAGACTTACAAGAAATTTATCAACTTAGAAAGGGAAACATAAAAATAGTCAAAATATTTGAAGTTCTAGCAGTCAAACTAAAAGATGAAGGTTATCTCTAGATAGAAGTAAAAACAGTAAAGAGCCATGACATGCATCTACTCAAATAAACAAAGAAGATGAAACGCTTCAAAGGCAGTTGATACCTAAACACAGCATGAGTACAGCATGCATAGACTTCCCTTGCCCCTTCTTGATGCAATAGAGCTGCACCTTTTGAAATTGTCCCTACAACATGCAACTCATTTAGAAAAGGAATCGAAAACTGCCAGCAATATGATATATCACATGCGAGCTGGTTCAAAAGAACCGCACACGTCAATCTGACCATGAGAATAATCTCAGGGAAATCATATCACATATCAGCTGCAACATTTAAATCTAACTGGAGACATGGATGGACAGGAGAAGTTCACATATGCATGGTCATTCCCCCAAAAGAATCATGCAAAAACTTCAAAAATGGACCACAAATGTTAGCTGGTATAAAAAGGTAATGACAAAAGAGGATTAAAGGCTTTAGCCATTGAAATTTATTTAACCTAAACAAGGAAAGTAATGAATCATATATAAAAAGCATATGTTCAATTTGACTTTTTATATCCTTTATTTGGTTATTTATTTAAATTCAATTTGCTTTGTCTTTTTCTTCCTCTATATTTCATTTTTATTTGTTTGAAATTTATGTGCAAGGACAAATATACGATGTGAAATTGACATCAAGATCACTTGACTCACCAGCAGTGTCGATCATATCATCCACCATAACTGCAACTTTTCCTTTTACATCGCCAATCAAGTTCATCACCTACACAGGTGAAAAATTAGAGATGCAACAATTCCTTGCTCATTGGCAGTTTATTGGTTAGTTACAGTAATGAGATACAACATTGACAGCCATGCCATTATGCACCCGTATATTGTCCTAACATTTTGTAATGTCCCCAAAAAACTAGCTTTAAGAGGATAAATAAAAACTTAAATGATGACAGAGACATGGGACACATGACGTGATTTATGACCAAAAAAATTCATGTCAGTTGATGGGATTTAAACATTTCAGCCAGAATGACCACAGTATATTATATCCCTTCATCAAGTATAATGTTGCATGTGAAGCATTATAAGACATACAAAGATTAAAGCAGGCTGTTGCTGCAGAAATTACCTCAGCAATATTGTGTCCTTGACGTCTTTTGTCTACAATGGCTAAAGGTGCATCAGATAATTTTTTTGCAAAAGCACGTGCTCTTGCAACTCCCCCAACATCAGGGGACACCACTACCAAATCATCAGAACAAATTGTCTTGCTGGCAAGATAATCAAGGATCACATGCTAAATTGCACATGAGAAACATAGTGAGTTTTAGAGGACACAAAGCTTTTACAAGTCAAGAATATAAAATCAGTGAGCTGATTCACCTCGCAATATACATGATCTACTGGTATATCAAAGTAACCTATTGACTGCCCAGAGTGAATGTCACAAGCAAGAACACGGTCTGCACCTGCTACAGTGATGAGGTTTGCAGCCAGCTTGGCTGCAATGGACTCACGCCCTTGAGTCTGGAGGAAAATAGAAAGAACGCATATTCCAGTTCAAATGCCAAAAACGATGTGCTTCAATTAAAATAAAAGTAATAACTATAAAGAAGTTGAACTTGTAACAAACTTAATGGTATGCCCTCCCGCTCCCATTGACAAAGTATGAATAAACCACCCAGAATGCCATAATTCCTTAGTTTTGTTTGTAATCTTTGATCTCCAGGTACTTTCTACTGATAATATCCTAGAAAAGTTAACCTAAAACACTACGAAATAAACTTGCCTTTCTATCAGCTCTGGAATATCCGAAATATGGAATTACAGCAGTAATATTTTTAGCCGATGCCCTCCGACAAGCATCAATTACTATCTGTAGCTCCATGAAGTTCTCATTCACAGGAGGGCAAGTTGGCTGCAGTAAGAATACATCACATCCTCTAACACTCTCTCCCAATTGGACGTAAACTTCACCATCTGCAAAGCGCTTTATGTTGATCTTCCCAAGCTCCAATCCCATGTACCAAGCAATTTCCTAACCATAATTTACTGATAGTTAGCAATCACAAGCACAAAGCCCCAAGAACTATAAGTGATTTATTGTGTTGAAGAGACAAATATATAGGAAAGATGGTTAAGAAGTTTCTTAAGTAATAAACAATTAGTAAACAGCTAGAAATATACAACTAAAAGCATCCAACATTTTTCACACAGCTTCAAAAACTGAAGACGAAATGCACGTGACAACCTGATGTTTAAATATATATAAAGGGAGATTGTAACATGTCAGCCAATCTAACAAGTAAATCACCAGTATTAAAAGGCAAAACATGCTCTACCAGTAACTGTTAATGTCAAGGAAATGTGAAATTGCCCTTTGAAAGGTGATGTCTAACATATATACGCTAAATCAAAAGCGGATTCTGATTACCTGAGAGAGAGCAGGATTTGCTGTGCCAGAAAACAGTTTGATCCTAGGACTACTTCTGTTAACTGACTTCTCCAAGCGTGCTGATTCCAAGAACTTGGGCAGCGTCCGTTCGTTAACAATAGGAATGATTGGCTTCCCATTTCCGTATTTAATTGGCTCAGCCATATCACATTTCTACAACAATAATGTGAATACACAAATCAGCAAAACTTTATTTAGCTGCATCCAGACACCCCCAACAAAATTTCACCCAACACGTCAAAACTATTAAAAGTTGAACAAAATTTATGTTGGAAATTGTCAAAGCCAACCCCTTTCCTTTTCTCTTTCAGGAATTTTATGTTTTTACAAGGCCATTTAAAGCTCCAGCCTCAAAGGAAACTGCTTTTTGTTTCAATTTTGAAAGCTGAAACAACATTGAAAAATTTCGAGTTCAAACTACAGAACATAAAATGCAAATGTGTGTCGGTACACTTACGACGCTATTGGGAGCGTAGATTCGAGAGCCGGAGTCGTTGGGGAGCAGAGTTTTATGGCTGATAGAACAGCGAGAGAAGAGAGACGAAAAAGACGACGCCATTGACGACGACGAAGAAGAAGACGTCGGCATAATGAGTGAGGCCGCCATACCTTTACCAGTATAAAAATTAGGGTTAGGGTTGGGGCTAGGGTTTTGGACAGAGAAGAGGGAGAGTGCCTTGGTGTGCTTTGGGGGAAGCTCTGAGAGAGCAGTGTGGCTCTTTATCTATGGCGGGGGTCTCTGTTTTTTCCACAGCATTTGCATTTTCGTATTTTCTTTTAAAATTATAAAAAAGGGGGGTGGTGGCGGAGGTGGTAGGTCCAATACGACCCCGCTTCGCGTGCTGCACGTTACGTGAGGAAGTGGGGCCAGTCAAATCCATGTGAACCAATTCATCACGTCCCAATTCCTTGTACTTACTAAATGCTTTTCATATTTTGGTTTCGCTTTCACTCACCACATGACCTTTTTATGTTTTTTTTTCCTTCTCACTCACTTTCTTCTGTTTTTGGTCGAAAAGGGAGGAGGATTTGGATTCATCGGCTCGAAATTTGGTGCCAGTTTCCATTCTTATGGTCAACTAAAATGGAATCTTATTAGGCAAAAGCTAAAGTTGGAATCTTTGAATGTTTTTTTAATTTTGTATTCCTTATTTATCTTCTTTGACAAAGAAAGGTTCTATTTGTATGGTTGATGAAAATCATTCCAAAAATATGGAAAGTAAAATCACCTTGCAAGTTTTTAAGACGGATTATTCAAGAATATTTAAATTTCAAAAGACCAATCAACAACTAGTATTCAATTTCGAAAAACTTTACACCATACATAAATGAGAGATAATGCATTTAATAGTTGGATTTGTCACAATTTCTATAACCCAACAATTCTTTGAAGTGATTCCATCTTTGAAATATATTGTCCCTCCACTTTAAGTCCCACATAAATATTTTTGCTTACCACTTTAATCTAATCCGTGTTATTATTACTCTTTTCAACACTTGACACGTGTCTATGGGTCTAATCATAGTTAACTCTTTACTTTGTATTTGCGGAACTATGGTTATACTCATGGCCACGTATCAAATATTGAGAAGGTGACAATGGTACTCTTTAGCTTAAAGTGGTGAGAAAAAAATGCAATCGATAAACTTGGTTTGTGTTAAGAGAAGTGCTTGCTTAAAATGCTTATATTGGATACAAGTGAGAAACAATGCACTTATTGATTGTATTTGGTACAATTGTTGACGTGTGATAAAAAAAATTTTTTTTTTAAAGTTGGGATAATAGTTGGTAGTACTCGCTATTCAAGTGAGAAATTTTAGTACTTTATTGAAAAACCATGTTCATTGATTTTGTAGGACACAATTGAATATCGAAACAGTTTCTGATTTGTCTAATTTTTTGCAAGGATGATCTATGAATGCAGACTTAAAAATAGATGGTTTGGATCGGTGAAAAAAATTCATAGGAAACCCTAAAGGGTGTCCCTCAAATAATCCTCAGTAGAAGGGGACCGATATACGTATATCAAAACATAAGAATGTATATTAATATCTATATTTATGATACTTTTAATATTTCAAGAGTCTTATTTTAATGCCTACTTTTTTTTTCTTCTTTTTTAATTAATTTATTTTTTAAAACTTTTGAGTACCTCCAAATGGAGGCGAGGAGTTTACACAAAGATTCATTGGATACGTGGGGGTGGGTGGAGGTGGAAGACCTCGACTCCCCATTGGCCTTGTTTTTTTTTTTAAGATCAATTTCCCAATAATTTATTATACCTACTACTATTATTATTATAATTATTCAAATCCTTAAAAGCTAAGGGGGGGTGTATCCAATTCTAACTTTTAATGACTTTTAATGAGTTTAAAAGTCTGAAGGTATTCAATTGTGACTTTTAAATAGTCTTTAAAAGTTTAGTTATATTCAATTGTGAGTTTTAAAGAGTATTTAAAAGTTTTGAGGTATCCAAAATTTTAATGACTTTTAAAAACTTTGTTAAATAAATAACTTTTCAATACTTTGAAGCTAATTCTTACTACCAAAAGTCTTGCTAATTTACACAAGATTTTATGAAAATATTGGGAAGCTAGGAAGATATAACCAAAACGTCTCCAATTCTTTCTCCCCTCGTTATATCAAGCAGCAAGCAGATAGGTCTTTTTTCTTCATGGTTAGGGCTCCACTTTTGTAACCCATCTTGTCATCCACTTCCTTCAGTTCAAGTTAGTAAAAATTTTTGAATGTTTTTCTTCCCTTCTCATCCACACGTGTACTTTCCCTCTGTTGATGAATATTTCTTCTATTATTTTCATCATGCTTGCATCCTGAAGCTTATCAATATTTCATCACAAAGCTATGTTTGCGTATAAATATTTTATTATATTGATTGTCTCATAGGCTATGTTTGCATACAATATTTTATTATATAATTTTTTGCCCTTAAACCCATTAATTTATTATTTAGGTACTGTTTCTTTACCCATAATTCATTATGTGGATAATTTTTTCATATAATATTCTCAATTTGATTACATCCCATGTATTGGGCTAGGAGAATTGTGGGAATATAGACTCTTGTAATCTGACCATTTCTGTTGGTTTGTGAGTGTTTATGAAATATTATTCGTGATTGAGTAATATTTATTTCTTTTGATAAGAATATGTTACTTATCTATGTGATTAGATTTGATAAATAAAAATTTAAAAGGTGCATTGGATGCATTTTACTAATAAGCTATTATGAAAATATACACAATTAATAAGGATTTGTATCCAATTCTTTTTTTTTCCTAATTTTTTGTTCCATGTATGCCGACTAGTTCATTCAACATAAAAGATAAATGCTATTCGTAAAATTTAAAACAATAAAAATAAGTATTTAAAAGTCTATAAAACTCTATGACAAAAGTATATGAAAGTTTGTCACTTAACTTTATCAAGTATATTAAAGTCATTAAGAATTTGACAACTCTAGGAAAGTCACTCACTTAAAAAAAGTCTTTGAAAGTTAGAATTTTTCACCTATTTACAAAATTTCTCATGGTGAAGATTCATTGCTCTTAGCCGTGTTTGAGACTTTTGCTTATTCTCTTATTCTCCAAATAATATATTATCAAGTTTCAATTGAATTAACTCTCTTAATTAAGCTTTGTTAAACTTTCTATTTTTAAAAAATTGATTTATCCTCACATATATTTGTTTGGGTTTGTGAAATTTTGATTTTTTCTCTCTGTTGAGTTTATTGGGTCTTCCAATTTACATGTAGATTGCCAAAGGAAAAAAATTGTAATTTTTTATTATATATGTAACATATATGATGTTTTGGTCCTCTTAGTTACTTTGGCATGTAAATGTAATTTTTCTTGTTTTTCTTTTGGGCCTTTCCATGTTGCCTATTTGTCTTTGACTGTCTTTGTTCTTGGATCTCCCACATCTTATACTTTTCTCATTTCCACAGGCTTTCAACTTGTGGTCACTTTTCCACATTTCATTGAGACATGTGGTTGCTCGCTTGATCCTAGGACTTGGAATGGAACAAGCTTCTTGCTTTCACACCACTGTTTTCTTTTATGACGATGTATATATCAATCAAGAAATGGAACAAAAGATGATTTTATGATTTACTTCCCCTTTTATATTTATTTAATGCCTAAGGATTCACAAGAAAAATTCTATTTATGCTTATAGGATGCTTTCTGATCCTGTGTATATGTTGCCCTAGTTTAACACATCCACAAGCAGAAGGGACAAAGCAATTTTTCATGTGCCACTCTACATATATTTTCATGTGTTACTTGCAATTAAAGTGTCAAGCACAACATGCATTCATCTAAAGTGTGTGTTGTAGAGCATTAATATAGATTAAGAAGACATCTCAATTTTGAAATAGAAGAAAGAGAAAATTATATCTTATATTTTGATGTTTACACTCGGGAATTTTAATGTTATTTAGTTCATATTTTTAACATGGTTGTATTTAGAAAATTAAACCAAGTTTGGAATTACTAGAAAACAAACTTATAAGCCACAAATTACCTATGGCCTATAATCATATTGTTTACAGCCAACCCGTGATCAAAGGGTGTTGGCCACAGATTGGCCATAGAACACGAAATTGTGGTAGTTGCTGGAGTTGCCATTAACTTTTGACCACGACAAAGGGTGTCTGTGGCCTATAAATGCTAGATCCCACCATACCTTTTCACCCTTACAAAAGTATGCACTATATATTAATATTTTCCAAATCCCCACAATCATTACCAAAATGATGAAGATAACTAGTAATATTCTTTTGGGCAATCCATTGCTATAAAACTGTGGCCAACTAATAGCACTTTTTTTTTGGTAATAAATGAATGTAATTCGATCCTTGGAATAAAATTCATATTCAAATTCACTATTTCGTTCCACCATAGTACATCAACCGTGGGCATGATTTTATATATATTTTTTCTTAATGTCAAGCTGAGCTATTAAAAATAATCTATTATTCATACTACATTTTACTCATTTAATATCCAATTAAATATAATTTTATATAATCTCATACTGGGCCAATGTAATATATTAATTTAATTAGTAAATTAACACTCAATTTTTATGAAAAGAAATTGTATTAATTACAAAAACAAATAGTGAGACATCATCATCATACTTTACCATCATACATAATGTTAAATATATACAGTTGCTCCAAAATAGGCATCTCCAAACCTAAATACAGACCTCATAAGTTCTTCCAAAATATACACAACAAATGATATACAGTAAGCCTTACAACCCAAAACTAAACATAGCCATGGGTTGGGCAGCAATATGCTACAACCCAATATCTAACAAGCATCCATACTTGTTACCTGAGAGTGTAGGACATTGGCGTGGTTGCCCCCATCTTGTGGCTGATAGAACAACGAGAGAAGAGAGACGAAAAAGACGACGCCATTGACGACGACGAAGAAGAAGACGTCGGCATAATGAGTGAGGCCGCCATACCTTTACCAGTATAAAAATTGGGGTTAGGTTTAGGGTTAGGGCTAGGGTTTTGGACAGAGAAGAGGGAGAGTGCCTTGGTGTGCTTTGGGGGAAGCTCTGAGAGAGCAGTGTGGCTCTTTATCTATGGCGGGGGTCTCTGTTTTTTCCACGGCATTTGAATTTTTTGTATTTTTCTTTTAAAATTATAAAAAAGGGTGGTGGTGGCGGAGGTGTTAGGTCCAATACGACACCGCTTCGCATGCTGCACGTTACATGAGGAAGTGGGGCCAGTCAAATCCATGTGAACCAATTCATCACGTCCCAATTCCTTGTACTTAGTAACGCTTTCATACGTTGGTTTCGCTTTCACTCACCACATGGCCTTTTTACGTTTTTTTTCCTTCTCACTCACTTTCTTCTGTTTTTGGTTTGAAAAGGGATGAGGATTTGGATTCATCGGCTCGAAATTTGGTGCCAGTTTCCATTCTTATGGTCAACTAAAATGGAATCTTATTAGGCAAAAGCTAAAGTTGGAATCTTTGAATGTTTTTTTGGTTTTATATTCCCTATTTATCTTCTTTGACAAAGAAAGGTTCTATTTGTATGGTTGATGAAAATCATTCCAAAAATATGGAAAGTAAAATCACCTTGCAAGTTTTTAAGACGAATTATTCAAGAATTTTGAAATTTCAAAAGACCAATCAACAACTAGTATTCAATTTCGAAAAACTTTACACCATACATAAATGAGAGATAATGCATTTAATAGTTGGATTTGTCACAATTTCTATAACCCAACAATTCTTTGAAGTGATTCCATCTTTGAAATATATTGTCCCTCCACTTTAAGTCCCACATGAATATTTTTGCTTACCACTTTAACCCAATCCGTATTATTATTACTCTTTTCAACACTTGACACGTGTCTATGGGTTTAATCATAGTTAACTCTTTACTTTGTTTTTGTGGAACTATGGTTATATTCATGAACACGTATCAAATATTGAGAAGATGACAATGGTGCTCCTTAGATTAAAGTGGTGAGAAAAAATACAATCGATAAACTTGGTTTGTGTTAAGAGAAGTGCTTGCTTAAAATGCTTATATTGGATACAAGTGAGAAACAATGCACTTATTGATTGTATTTGGCACAATTGTTGACGTGTGATAAATAATAAAAAAAAAAGTTGGGATAATACTTGGTAATACTCGTTATACAAGTGAGAAATTTATGTACTTTATTGAAACACCGTGTTCATTTATTTTGTAGGACACAATTGGATATCGAAACATTTTCCGATTTGTCTAATTTTTTGCAAGGATGATCTATGAATGCAGACTTAAAAATAGATGGTTTGGATCGATGAAAAAAATTCATAGGAAACCCTAAAGGGTGTCCCTCAAATAATCCTCAATAGAAGGGGACTAATATATGTATATCAAAACATAAGACTGTATATTAATATCTATATTTATGATGCTTTTAATATTTCAAGACTCTTATTTTAATGCCTACTTTTTTTTTCTTTTTTTTTTAATTTTCTTTTTAATTTTACTTTTGAGTACTACCGAATGGGGGAGAGGAGTTTACACAAAGATTCATTGGATATGTAGGGGTTTCGAACTTATGCTCACATGGGTGGAGGTGGAAGACCTCAACTCCCCATAGGCCTTGTTTTTTTTTATTTTTTGTTTTTTTCTAAGATCAATTTCCCAAAAATTTATTATACCTACTACTATTATTATTATTATTATTATTATTATTATTATTCAAATCCTTAAAAGCTAAGTCTTTTTCACCTATTTACAAAATTTCTCATGGCGAAGATTCATTGCTCTTAGCCATGTTTGAGACTTTTGCTTATTCTCTTATTCTCCAAATAATATATTATCAAGTTTCAATTGAATTAACTCTCTTAATTAAGTTTTGTTAAACTTTCTATTTTAAAAAAATTGATTTATCTTCACATATATTTTGTTTGGGTTTGTGAAATTTTGATTTATTCTCTCTGATGCATTTATTGGGTCTTCCAATTTATTTGTAGATTGCCAAAGGAAAAAAAATTGTAATTTTTTTATTATATATGTAATATATATGATGTTTTGGTCCTCTTAGTTACTTTGGCATGTAAATGTAATTTTTCTTCTCATACATAAGGTTTCCTCGTTTTACTAAGGTTTTGACTATGGTTTGATTTTTATTTCTTGTTTTTCTTTTGGGCCTTTCCACGTTGCCTATTTGTCTTTGACTGTCTTTGTTCTTGGATCTCCCCCATCTTATACTTTTCTCATTTCCACAGGCTTTCAACGTGTGGTCACTTTTCCACATTTCATTGAGACATGTGGTTGCTCGCTTGATCCTAGGACTTGGAATGGAACAAGCTTCTTGATTTCACACCACTGTTTTCTTTTATGACGATGTATATATCAATCAAGAAATGGAACAAAAAATGATTTTATGATTTACTTCCCTACATTTATTTAAAGCCTAAGGATTCACAAGAAAAATCCTATTTATGCTTATAGGATGCTTTCTGATCCTATGTATATGTTGCCCTAGTTTAACACATCCACAAGCAGAAGGGACAAAGCAATTTTTCATGTGCTACTCTACATATCTTTTCATGTGTTACTTGCAATTAAAGTGTCAAGCACAACATGCATTCGTCTGAAGTGTGTGTTGTAGAGCATTAATATAGATTAAGAAGACATCTCAATATTGAAATAGAAGAAAGAGAAAACTATATCTTATATTTTGATGTTTACACTCGGGAATTTTAATGTTATTTAGTTCATATTTTTAACATGGTTGTATTTAGAAAATTAAACCAAGTTTGGAATTACTAGAAAACAAACTTATAAGCCACAAATTACCTATGGCCTATAATCATATTGTTTACAGCCAACCTGTGATTAAAGGGTGTTGGCCACAGATTGGCCATAGAACACGAAATTGTGGTAGTTGCTGGAGTTGCCATTAACTTTTGACCACGACAAAGGGTGTCCGTGGCCTATAAATGCTAGATCCCACCATACCTTTTCACCCTTACAAAAGTATGCATCTATATATTAATATTTTCCAAATCCTCACAATCATTACCAAAATGATGAAGATAACTAGTAATATTCTTTTGGGCAATCCATTGCTATAAAACCGTGGCCAACTAATAGCACTTTTTTTTTGTAATAAATGAATGTAATTCGATCCCCGGAGTAAAATTCACATCCAAATTCACTATTTCGTTCCACCACAGTACATCAACTGTGGGCATGATTTTATATATATATATTTTCTTAATGTCAAGCTGAGCTTTTAAAAATAATCTATTATTAATACTACATTTTACTCATTTAATATCCAATTAAATATAATTTTATATAATCTCATACTGGGCCAATGTAATATATTAATTTAATTAGTAAATTAACACTCAATTTTTACGAAAAGAAATTGTATTAATTACAAAAACAAATAGTGAGACATCATTATCATACTTTACCATCATACATAATGTTAAATATATACAGTTGCTCCAAAATAGGCATCTCCAAACCTAAATACAGACCTCATAAGTTCTTCCAAAATATACACAACAAATGATATACAGTAAGCCTTACAACCCAAAACTAAACATAGCCATGGGTTAGGCAGCAATATGCTACAACCCAATATCTAACAAGCATCCATACTTGTTACCTGAGAGTGTAGGACATTGGCGTGGTTGCCCCCATCTTGTGGCCTAGCTGCTTCCTTCAAAGCATTGATGAATAAGGGTATGTCAATGCACTGAATGCCATCTATGTTCGCAGCTGCAAGAACATGATGCAATGGATTCAAGGGACTCTCATTCGCTCTTCTCGTGCGGCACATCAATTGCTTCTTTCTTCATCCGTTCCATCTCTGTAGACTGCACATGCGTGTTCAGCAAAAAGACGTTGTTCTTCATATGCAACCTTCAACGCTTGCAATTCATGATTGATGCCTTGTTGCTCAGTAATGATTTCAGGGACATCTGCCCATTTAGCACCAATCCTATACATCGCTAACCGTGTTTCGCCTTTCAGGCCAAAAAAGTTCAGCCAACAATTCATTTCGCACCTCTATTGTTAATTCTGTTAGCGAGATCCTAGTTTAATTAGGATATTTATTTCCTAATCTATTAGGACTCTATTTTTTTTTTCTTTTTGTACAGATATTATGTAATTAGAATTTTATCTTGTTTCCTAGTTTGACCCTACTAGGGTTACATCCTTATATTATAAATACATCTTTTTGGAGAATGAAATATAACCTGAAAATATTCTACCCATATTGTTTGACTTGGTATCAAAGCCAACTTTCTGATGACCTGTGTATTGTGCACACTTGTGTTCTAGCCCCATATTTTTTTTCTACTTGTGTCGTGTGTGTCCTCCTAGGTTTGTATGTTGTGTTGTAGTGTTCGTGTCTCTACTATGTTCGTGTCATTCCTGTCTTCGTGCATTTGCCGTATTTATGCTTTTGTTGTGTTTCGCTATGTACTCTGTCGTGTTCGTGCTTCTATTATGCTCGTGTATGTCTTCGTGCATTTGTCGTATTTGTGCCTCTATTGTGTTCCTATTCTAGGTACTGGCTCAAATACTTGGATAATTGACATTGGTGCTTCTGATCATATGACATATGATGCTAAATTTTTTGATAAGTTGTCTAGTAACACCCGTGACCCATACATAACTAGTACTAATGGCTTGCCCTCTCTAATTACTGGCGAGGGCACAATCTCTCTCACTCCTACTCTATCTTTGTCTCGTGCATTACTAGTTCCCAATACCCATTGTAACTTGTTATTTGTTGGTCGATTACTTGATCCACTTAATGTTTTTGCAACTTTCTATCCAACACATTGCTCTTTTTAGGATCTCAAGACTCACGAGACAATTAGGCATTGTAAACGGATATGGGGGGTTATATTATTTGACATTACCTTCTACACCAGTTCATGATCATGTCATTAATACTGTTTAAAGTTGTATTGTAAAAAACAAACAACAAATTTGGTGATGACATCGTCGCTTGGGACACCTATCGTTTGGCTACCTTAAGTGTCTGTTTCCATCTTTATTCTGCTGTTGTGATGAGTCCAGTTTTAAGTGTGAGACATGTATTTTGGCCAAGAGCCATTGCACTGTGTTTCCTTTGAGTGACAGTAAAACTGCAAAGCCTTTTAATTTAGTGCATTCTGATGTGTAGGGTCCAACTCGCTTTACTTCAAACGGATTTTGTTGGTTCATCACATTTATTGATGATTGTACCCGACTCACTTGGGTTTTCTTGTTAAAAATTAAATATGATGTTGCTTTCATTCTTCTAGAGTTTTGTATTATGGTGTATACTCAGTTTCATGCTCGGGTTAAAGTATTTCGAACTTATAATGAATGAGAATATATGAATAATACTTTGGCGTATTTCTTCTGTGCACAGTTTCACCAAACGACAACTCTGTTTACCCCTCAACAAAATGGTGTGTCTGAAAGAAAGAACCGACAATTGCTTTAAGTTGCCCGCTTACTCATATTAGATATGTCTTTTCCCCATCATCTTGGGGGGCATGCTGTTCTATCTATTGCTTATTTGATTAATCGTATTCCTAACCCGATTCTTGATTTCAAGACTCCCCATGATGTGTTTGGTGATCATGTTTCTAAAGTTTTTGGGTAATACCTATGTTCATGTCTACTCTCATCAACGGAGTAAACTTGACACTTGTGCTTTGCACTGTGTCTTTATTGGTTACTCTTCTACTCAGAAGTGTTATCATCCACCTACACAGAAGGTACATGTTACTTTAGATGTGACTTTCCATGAAGAAATGTCATATTATGTCTCTCTTTCCTCTCCAATTCAGAGGGAGTGGGGGAATGAATTGGAGATTCTTGGATAGGAGTAACTTGAACTTAATTATGTATGTGAAGATATTGCAGATATTGCTCTCGGAGAGAAAACGACCGATTGCCTAGATCTGGAGCTGAAGATGATGCTCTCGGCTTCAAACGACAGATCGCCAAGATGGTCACAACTGGTCGTCTGGCTCTGAACTTGAAGATGATGCTCACGGCTTCAAAATGACCGGTCGCCAAGATGGTCACGACCGGTCGTCGGGGTCTGAAAGTGACGATTCTGCTCTCTACTAAACGATCGGTCCCCTGGTGCTGTTTCTTGTGATTCTTATGAAGATGAGTTTGATACAAAATCCCCAGGCCTTGCCATTACTCTAGTTAAATTGTGATAATGAGTCAAGTGATGTAATTTTTGATGATTTGTCTGTGTCTACTTATCAATTATCCCCACAAACTACTCGTGGGAAACCTAAAGTACAATATCCCTGATATACATGCCAAATCTAAATATCCCATTAGCCATTATTTGACAAACCCATCGCTTATCTAAGTCATATACATTATATTTGTGTCAATTATCTAGTGTATGTGTGCCAACTAAGCTGCAGAATGCTTTATCTAACCCCAAACAAATGGATGCCTTGAACAAGAATAAGGCATGAGATTTAGTTCCTTTACCACGAGAAAAAAAAACAATTGGATGCAGATAGATGTTTACTTTGAAGCATAAGGCTGATGGTTCCATCGACCGTTACAAGACTAGATTGGTAGTAAAGGGTTATACTCATACCTATGGAATGAATTATTTGGAGACTTTTGCTCCAGTGGCAAAGCTCAATACTGTGTGTGTACTCTTATCCATGGCTGCTAACCACGACTGACCCTTATTGTAGTTTGATGTCAAAAATGCATTTCTACATGCTGACCTCATAGAGGAGATTTATATGGATCTCCCTCCTAGTATTCCTGTAACCTCTAAGGAGAGTGTTGTGTATAAGCTACGGAAGTCCTTATATTTGCAGCATCTATGAAGAAGTTTGGGTATGTGAAAAGTAACTCAGACCATACTTTGTACCTAAAACGTCATAAAGGTAAATTGACGGCTTTAATTATTTATGTTGATGATATGATTGTGACTGGAGATGATCAGGTAGAAATGCAAAGTCTTCAGAAGCATCTAGCTTCCGAGTTTGAGATGAAGTCATTAGGTGATTTGAAGTACTTTCTTGGGATTGAAGTTGCCAGATCTAAACATGGTATCTTTCTGTCCCAAAGAAAGTATATTTTGGATTTACTTGCAGAGACTAGAATGTTGGATTGTAAACCAATTAATAACCCTAGTGAACATAATCATAAGTTGGGGTTGTATCATGATCAAGTCCCTATAGATAAAGAGTGTTATCAACGACTAGTGGGGAAATTGATTTATTTAGCTCATACACATCCTGATATTGCATATGCAGTAAGTGTTGTGAGTTAGTTTATGCATTCTCCTAGTGAAGATCATATGGGTGTTGTGATGCGGATTTTGAGGTATCTGAAAGTAACTTCTAGCAAGGGGTTAAATTTTGTAAGTATGATCATACATATGTGGAAGGGTATATGGATGTTGATTGGGCTGGTTCAGTTACTGATAAACATTCTACGTCTGAGTATTTCACATTTGTTCGTGGTAATCTTGTTACTTGTAAGTGTAAAAAATAAAAACTGGTGTCTAAGTCTAGTGCCGAGGCCAAGTACCATGGGATGGCTCAAGGTGTGTACGAGTTACTATGGTTGAGAAGATTGTTGAGAGATCTTGGGTTTGGACCCTAGAACCCATGGTTTGTATTGTGATAATAAAGATACAATTGCAATTGCACATAACCCTGTGCAACATGATCGTACAAAGCACATGGAGGTTGATCGACATTTTGTTAAAGAGAAGTTGGATGCTGAAATTATTTATTTTCCGTTTATATCAATCGAGAATCAACTGGTAGATGTTCTTACGAAAGCTGTGTCTACTATGGTCTTTCTCAATTCGCTTGACAAGTTGAGCATGCGTGACATCTTTGCTCCAACTTGTTATGCATAGCGTTGGAAATCAACAATTGATTTAAAAATTCCATATAGACCGCAGACCTCCATTCCCCATCACCATTGATTTCAAATATATTTTAAACTACAAATGAGCAGACAACTACCTTATTCATTCATTCATTCATAGATAAATTGGGAGTAATAGGCGACGAGAAGTGGGCGGTTTGGTTCGTGATTGTCATGGCGAGTTTTGTTAGGTAAAATCTCATTTACCGCAATGTTACTGCTACGTTTGTTGAATGGTGAGCTTGATGGTGCCGTTCCAGTCCTTGGTCGTTTCTTTAGCCATGTCTTCTCCAATCTTCTTCGGGGAGAGACCCAAAAGACTGATCTTGGGCGCGAGTGAACTGGCCACACCAACCTTATCTCCAATGACGCATATGTAGACATCGACCACCTGAGATGAATCGAACTTTGGAGGCATGACTTCTTCTCTAGGTTTTGAGGGGTTAGGGTTTTAGAGGAAGGATGCTGGGGGTAGGGATGGTTTCAAATCTGGGGTGTGAAGGGTTGGGGAAGGGGAAAGTGGATTGTTTGCAGGTGGTGGTTTGAGTTGAGAGAAAAGAGAGGATTTGGTGGTAGGGTTGGTGACGGCCTAAGGAGTTTGGTTGGAATACTGGTTTGTTCTTTTTCTTCTTTTTATTTATTTATTTATTTATTTATTTTTTATAAATAATTTTTTAATATTTTTAATTAACTTAAAAAGTAAAGAATTTTTTACATTTTTTATTACACTTACGCTAAAAAGGTGGACACACGTTTGCCATGTCGTCACTTAACAGAAGACCAAGCGGTCAAATTGACGGAACAGGTAAATTGGTCCAATTTTAAAACGTTAGGGAATAAATTGACAAAATTAAAACCACGTGGTCCATTTCAAGAATGACCCCAAATTTTGAGGGGGTAAAATGATGTTAGTCCTTCTATATAAGTGTTCATGATCTTTCACACAACCTGAAATACATAAAAGACATACCCGCCATCTTTCTGAGTACACGATCTCTAAACTCATTCAATCGCAGCAGCATCAACACTAGCAAAAGACATGAACAGCTCAAGACTTCTGCTCTCTTTGAGACATTATTTCAACTATCTCTTTATGATGAGATTAGGATCAGAGAACGTGTCTGATAAGAGCAGGATCTTAAGCTTATATAAACTAGGTCAAGTCATCTCTACTCATCACCAATGGCCGACTTAACTAACACTCTAGGCCCATCAAGCAACAGTTCATGCAAAAGGAAATAAATAGAACCCTTTTAATTGGCTTTAAAACTTTCCTTATTTCACAAGGTTTTGGGCCTCAAGGTATAATCTAATTTAAAATCTTATCAAACATGATATAACTTAATATCTAGTGCATCGATCTAAATAGGAATATAACAGAGAAATCTATTAATATGAGTCGCATCAATTTGGCACTCATGTAAGTGAACATAGTACTTGACTTGATGATCAAACTGATGGAAGGGATAATGGTGGAGTAATTCTTCAACATGAAGGTCACACTACCATGTGGTGTTATAAATCCACTCATATTACAACATGTGCATCTATACAATAATATTATACACAAAGTTCATGACATATAAACTATGTCGTCCATTCATATTATAAAGCATGTATTATTAACACCAAGTAACGATGTGTGATGAATTTGAGTGTCTAAATAGTTAGGCACACCAAATTTGTTTGGCAAAGTTACATTTATTAAACAAATAGTTAAGACTTTGGTTTTCATAGGGAGATGTAATGTCTTAAAGTTTGTTCCCTTGATTCATTGGGCTGTCATTCTTGACTATACTTGTAGTGGATTTTAAACTAAAATACTACTTGGTGATTGTAGGGGCCTTTTTCTTCTAGAAGTTACAAATGGGCTGGGCTGTCGTAAGGAGCAAACTGAAGAAAATATCCCTTGTGTTTGAGTTTAAAGATCAGACCCCAAAATGTTTCGAAAGGATAGTAAAGCCTTAGGAAACACCTTGGTTACCTTTAGCAACAAAAAGTAATGGCTGTTTACAAATAAATTCTTAGTGCTTACAGGTAGAATCTTAGCTTGGCATGAGAGGCTTGTGGCATGGGAGCAAAGTTGCCATGAGTTTAGCACTAAAGAGAAAATTAAGTGTTCCTAGGGGAAATATGGGGTATTAAGGTAGGAGAGAAAAGGGTTTTGCAGAAAGGTTTGGTTGAGAATGAGGGAAAGAGAGAAAAGAGTGGCTTGAGTGCTTTTCCGACAGCTTGACAGAGGTTCTGTCAAGTGTTAGAACTGCCTGCCAAGAATGAAAGCTAAGGAGGAAGGAGATGAACTAAGCACGAAAATTGTTGGTTTTGAAAGTAAGAGAGGAAGCTTGCTCTCTGGTTGTGGTTGATGTTTGTTGGGTAGAATAGGCCCTATTTATAGCCGTTGGAAGCCATTCTTTTTCCAAGAAACTCTAATGGCTTCCATCCCATTTTGCCAAGTCTTTCCCTTCCTTTCTCCCCTCATCCCTTCAATCATCATATTTTGGTGAAATCTACTCTACTCCTTTGCACAAAATCAGGGATTTTGGGAGCTCAAGGTCCCTTTCCCGCCACTGCCCTAGTGAAGAATTCCTATTTTCAGCCATCCCCTTCCTCTCTTTCCTTCCCTCTTTCATGGTCAGATATGATGAAGGAAAGAAGTGGGTATACATGTTGGTTCGAAGGGTGGCTCCTTGCGCACCAATATCTTTTGGTCCCTTGGATGTTTTGCTTGAAAACTTGTTCCTTCCCTCCCAGCAGCCCTGTGCACGTGGTCTTCCAAGCTCCTTTGTGGCTTTGTCTCTCAGCCAAATGCTGAGGCTTTTTGCTGCTTCTTATTTCTATTTGTATGGGCCTTCTAAGATAACAAGTCAACTTACCAAACAAATGGGCTAATCTCAACAAGTATTGGGCTATATGGGTTAATTTAATGGTCCATTTTAGTTAGGCTATTTTGATTGAGATATTTTCTCTCTTGTGCTGACCCATATGTTTGGGCTTAAGAAATGGGCTTGAGTTCCGAGGCTCCCAAGCAACCTAGAACTTTCATTTTTCGGCCCATTAATGGGCCTCATGATAACTTATTACCATTCATACCACAACCCACTCAAGCAAGCCCTGGGCATTTGAGTGGCTTGGGCCCACCTAAGCTTGTATCGTGGTTAGGTGTGACATAATGATTTCCTGCTTGGCATGACATGTTGCGTGGCATGTTTTTTAATTATGATGCTTGACGGGATAATTAGCATGGATTTGTAGAGCTAACGCATTTTTATAATCTTAATCTCGATTCCTAGCATGATGGATTATTTATTTGGCATTGCACGTAGAGTGTGACTTGTGCGTGGAGGATCTTTGTGTGCTCCAAATTGGGCCTTTTATGAATTAATATGTCATTTTGGGCCAGGAATTTATTCGGGCCCAACTGTGGATTTTTTTGGTTCTCAATAGTGATGAACTCCAACCAAAATTTTCTTCTTGATTACCAATGGGTAAATTTAGTCAATATGGAATTAATAACATTTGTAAGGAATTTTTTTTTATTTTTAATTTGTCCATATTCCAATAGTCAAATTTAGTCTCAATTTGGCTCAGTTGCCCCATATAGACCCTGGCTGAACCAATTGACCAAATCAAAGATGAATTAGTAGAAGGTCATCCCTCTAAGACTAGAATCATGAACTGAATTAAATTGCCAACGTCATGTGTTATTACATGGATGAACTTTTCATTAAATGCATTCGTAACTCTCGCCAAATGTCATCCGTTCGCTGGTCTCTCTTGAAATAAGTACTCCCTCCTACTAAGAGCACCTCTACCTCAAAAAGCAAGGGTAAGGTAAAAGTAAGGCAAGAGTTGACACTATTCACGTAAATAGTGGCAAGCTTTGCCTTTTTTGGTTCCACCCCAAAGGGCAAAGGTAAGGGCAAACACTATTCACTTTACTTTATTTTTTATATTTTTTATACTTAAACCATTAATTTTGATAATCTTTTCAAATAATATTTTCAGTTGCCACGTGTCACTATTATTATTGTAGGGGTTTTTCTTCTTTCGGCAACTATAAATGGGCTAGGCTATCGTAAAGAGCAGATTGATGAAATTATCCCCTGTGTCTGAGTTCAAAGATCAAGCCCCAAAAATGCTTCAAAATGATAGTGAAGCCTTAGGAAGCTCCTTGGTTACCTTCACCAACAAAAATAACAACAGCTTACAGATAGATTTTTTAGCTTGGCATGAGAGGCTTGTGGCATGTAAGTAAAATTGTCATGAGTTTAGCACTGAAGAGAAAGTTATGCTTTCCTGGGGGGAAAAATGATGAATAGAGCACGAATTTGCTGGGTTTTGCAGGTGAGAGAGGAAGCTTGCTATCTGGATGTGGTTGTTTTAGCTAGTGATGAAGTAGTGGGTGTGCTGAGTAGTTTCCGGCAGCTTAACGAAAAAATATGTCAAGCTCTGGAACTTTTTAACAAAAGAAAAAAGAGGAGGAGATAGAGAAATAGGGCACGAAACTGCAGAGGTTTCAGATATGAGAGATGAAGCTTGCTCTCTGAATGTGTGTGTTGAGATGATGGGTAGGAAATGCCTCTTTTTATAGGCACTGGAATCTACTCTTTTCCAAGAAACCCTAATGGTTTCTATACAATTTGGCCAAGCTTTTTCCTTCCTTTCTCCTCCATTCCTTTGACTTATCCTATTTGATGAAATTATCTTTGCCTAATTGCATAAAAACAGGGATTTTGGGAGCTCAATGCTCTTCCCGCAGCTGCCTCAGTGGAGAACTCATATTCCCAGCCATCTCCTTCCTTTATTTCCTTCCTTCTTCCATGGCCAGGTCTGATGAGGGAAAGAAATGGGTATACACATTGGTTCGAAGGGTGACTCCCCTCCTAGCAATCTGCGCGCCAATACCCCTCAGTCCTTTGGATGATTTTGCTTGAAACTTGTTCTCCCCCATGTGATGGAGCTTCCCAGAAGCTCTGCATACGTGGACATCCTTGCTCTCTTCGTGGCTTTTGTTTTTCAACCAAGTGCTGAGGCTTTTGTAGATCTTTATTTTAGTTACATGGGCCTTCTAAGACAATGAGTTGGTTTATCAAATAAAAGGGCTAAGCTTATAAAATGTTGGGCTATTTTGTTTGAAGTAATGGACTATTTTCTCTTTTATGCTCACCCACATGTTTGGGCCTAAGAAATGTGTTTGAGTTCCAAGGCTCCCAAACAACCTGGAACTTCCATTTCTTAGCCCATCAATGAGCCTTATGACAATTCATTACCATCCATACCACAACCCACTCAAGCAAGCCCCAGACATTTGAGTGGCTTGGGCCCACTTAGGATTGTAGCATGGTTGGGGTGTGAAATAATGATTTCCTGTTTGGCATGGCATGTCGTTGACGTACTTTAATTTTATGGGACTTGAAGAGGGACACGATGCTTAATTAGCATGGGCTTGTAAAGCCAGTGTATTTTATAATCTTTATCTCAATTCCTAGCATGACGAATTATTTATTGGGCATAGCATGTGGATTGTGACTTGTGCATGGCGGACTTTCGCGTGCTCCAAATTGAGTCTTTTCTTAATAAGGTGTCATATTGGGCCGAGAATTTATTCGGGCCCAACCGTGGATTTTTTGGGTTTCAACAATTATAAAGTTACAATAAATTGGAAATGCAAGAAAAAAAAATTATGCAAGAAAATATAAACAAATTGGAAATACAAGAAGAAAAAAAGTTACATTAAATTGAATAGGCCATTTGTTTTGGGTAATGATTTCCCCACTCTAATTTTATCCACTTAAACGCCTTTTTTAGTTATAAAATGGAGTGTAAGTGGATAAAATTGGAGGAAATCAGCACTTTTTGTTTTTTGATACAAATGAAAAATGAGAGTGGGAATTAAAAAATATTGAAATGAGAAGAGTTTGTACGAAGATTTAGTGTGGAAAGTGAATAGAATTGATAGGTATTTATAGGGAAAAAATCCATAATTTTTTTTGGTATTTTCTATAAAAATAAAAAATAAAAATTCAAAAGGTGTCGAATTTCTGCAAAAAAAATCGATCAGAGCGTTTGGGAAGCGCCACGTGGCTTCTTCCCGTTGGGGGTTGTAAAAAACTTGATTTTCAGCCGTTGACGTCAGTGTGACGTCACGGCTGACGTCAACAACTTCAGGCAAGAGCCCATTCCAGAATTACCCTTGGGCTTGCCTAGGTTGGTGGATCCTATGACTTGCCTGGGCTTCCTTTTGCGTGCTGGAGGTCCAACTCTGGCCTTGGGGGGCCTGTTGACCGGGTTAGCGTGCTGCGCTGCACTTGCTCTAAGTAGCAAGCAGCAGCAACATAAATTGGTATCATGAACATATTCCACCAAAAGAGAAATGGGTATCAGAAATTTTACCAAATTGGTACATACAAAGGGCCATAGGGAGGCAAACATAAATAACATTTCTTCCATTACAAAATTGATATAAATAGAATCTTGGTTCCAAAAGGTAAATATAAATTGAATCTCTTGGTCACGAAACTCCCTAGTCTAGCAGCCACGCCTGAAACTATCAATTCACTTCACTCTGTGCTCTCTCTGACGCATTATCAGCTTCTCAACAATGGCGGCCATTGCTCCACCCTCCTCTTCCTCCTCAAAACCCTATCCTTTCCCTGTTTCTTCCAAATCCTCAAAACCCATTTCCAGATTCACCCTCCCCTTCTCTCCTCATCCCCAAAAACCCACTTTCCTCCGCCACCAAATCTCTAACTCTCTCTCCTCCAAGACCGCCACCACCACCATCACCACCACTAACCCTCCAGACCCAGAAACCAAAATTTCCCGATTTGCCCCTGACGAGCCCAGAAAAGGCGCCGACGTCCTCGTTGAGGCGCTCGAGAGGCAAGGCGTGACCAATGTATTCGCCTACCCTGGCGGCGCGTCCATGGAGATCCACCAAGCCCTCACGCGCTCCTCCACCATCCGCAACGTCCTCCCGCGCCACGAACAAGGCGGCGTTTTTGCGGCAGAGGGCTACGCGCGTGCGTCGGGACGTCCCGGCGTGTGCATTGCAACCTCCGGGCCCGGCGCAACAAACTTGGTCAGCGGACTGGCCGACGCGCTCATGGACAGCATTCCGGTGGTGGCAATCACCGGCCAAGTTCCCCGAAGAATGATCGGTACGGACGCGTTCCAGGAGACCCCTATTGTTGAGGTAACAAGATCAATCACCAAGCACAATTATCTTGTTCTTGATGTAGAGGACATTCCTAGGGTTGTTAGTGAGGCCTTTTTCTTAGCTACCTCGGGTCGACCCGGCCCCGTCTTGATTGATATACCCAAAGATGTGCAACAACAGCTTGTGGTTCCCAATTGGGATCAACCCATTAGGTTACCTGGGTATATGTCTAGGTTGCCCAAGACCCCCAATGAGGATCATTTGGAGCAGATTGTGAGGTTGGTGTCTGAATCCAAGAGACCAGTGTTGTATGTTGGTGGCGGGTGTTTGAACTCCAGTGAGGAGTTAAGGCGGTTCGTGGAGCTTACTGGGATCCCGGTTGCCAGTACTTTGATGGGTCTCGGGGCATACCCGTGCAACGATGAAGAATTTTCACTCCAAATGCTTGGAATGCATGGGACTGTTTATGCTAATTATGCTGTGGATAAGTCTGATTTATTGCTCGCATTTGGGGTGAGGTTTGATGACCGTGTTACCGGGAAGTTAGAGGCCTTTGCTAGTCGGGCTAAGATTGTCCACATTGATATTGATTCGGCAGAGATTGGAAAGAATAAGCAGCCGCATGTGTCGGTTTGTGCTGATGTCAAATTGGCGTTGGAAGGATTGAATAGGATATTGGAGGGGAAAGAGAGCAACGTCCAACTTGATTTTTCAGCTTGGAGGGCAGAGCTGAAAGAGCAGAAAGTGAAGTTTCCATTGGGTTTCAAGACTTTTGGAGAATCCATTTCTCCCCAGAATGCCATTCAGGTTCTTGATGAGTTAACTGATGGGAATGCGATTATAAGCACTGGTGTTGGGCAGCACCAAATGTGGGCAGCTCAGTTTTACAAGTATAAGAGGCCTCGCCAATGGTTGACATCTGGGGGATTAGGAGCTATGGGTTTTGGATTGCCTGCTGCTATTGGGGCTGCCGTTGCAAACCCGGATTCCATCGTTGTTGATATCGATGGTGATGGAAGTTTCATTATGAATGTCCAGGAACTGGCCACCATCAGTGTAGAGAAACTTCCCATTAAGGTTTTGCTGTTGAATAATCAACATTTGGGTATGGTTGTGCAATGGGAGGATCGCTTCTATAAGGCTAACAGGGCTCACACTTACTTAGGGAACCCATCAAATGAATCTGAAATATTCCCGAATATGCTGCAGTTTGCAGATGCTTGTGGGATACCGGCTGCCCGTGTGACGAAGAAGGAAGATCTTAAAGCAGCAATTCAGAAAATGTTGGACACTCCCGGTCCGTACTTGTTGGATGTAATCGTACCCCATCAAGAGCATGTCCTGCCTATGATTCCAAGCGGTGGTGCTTTC
Organism: Prunus armeniaca; assembly: GCA_903112645.1. Taxonomy (NCBI): domain Eukaryota; kingdom Viridiplantae; phylum Streptophyta; class Magnoliopsida; order Rosales; family Rosaceae; genus Prunus; species Prunus armeniaca. The sequence goes on along the minus strand of CAEKDK010000005.1, from coordinate 4,198,925 downwards.
AAAGACGTGATAACTGAGGGTGATGGGAGATCAAGTTATTGATTTCTTGGCCAGCATCCGTTTTTCACGCTTAAGAGTGTAAGTTAGAGGTGTACTTAAAAAAAATCTTTAGTTTTTCTGCTAGTGTTAGTTTGAACAAGTTCTACTTTGAGTAATTATGAAGTATGTTTTGAGTTCCTTAGCTTAAAGTTATGTGTTGTGTCTGCTATCTCGCGTTTCACTTATGTCAATTCAATTTTATACAAGTATCGTTCAATTTTTTTTATGTGTTTATTTTGTTTGGCCAGTGGAATTGACAGAAACCACAAACAGAAGATGACAGACCATGGTTGTTAAGGTCTCCTTTAAAGCAATTTTTTTTCTTTTTTTGAATTAGATTTCAGGAATCGAATGACATAGGAGTTTTGGTTGCTTGGCCAAAATCCAAAGAGTTGTCTTCTACCCAGGAAAGAATAAAATAAGACCAGTAGTTTTTAAATGAACATACGCGTTCTTCACGGTACAACCACTTAGGTAGATATTTGATTTTTGCTGAATTAGTACCTTGTTACCTCTAGATATGGGGCCATGTGGAGAGTTTCAAACTTTCAAGTTCTGGTCCCTACTTGTAGTTCCTACTTATATGCCAAATCCTTGAACCATTAATCCAACTCTATCCTTCGGGATCTTAACACAGGGAAATTGATCATGCAATGATGCTATTTATACGGATCTAAATTACTCAGTTTTTCTCCATACCTTTATTCACGGATAGATTTTCGATATCGTATTATCATTGTCAATAACATGTCAATAACAAAATGTCCTTAACGTGTTATCAATCCATTACCATAACATGTCAATAACAAAATGTAAATAACATGTTATCGATCCATTATCGACAATATATTCACCATGGAGAATTTCTGCTAAACGAGTCGCATCTTTTGATGGCTTTTCTGAAATGATCTTAATTTATTTTCTTAAAAACTAAAGTGAGTTTGACTCTTTCAAAGCTTTCATAACATGTCCAGTCCTCACCCAGTTGAATTCTAGAATCCAAATCCCCAATATGAGATAAAGGGCAGAATATATGAAGCATGTCTTCGTTCCTTTCTTCAGGCCTTCGGCAACATCCATTAACCTAACTTGCTGAAATAAAATGGAGCTCAGTTTAATACTTTAGGTGTTTCCTATGGGTTTCTTGCATTCAAATGTCTAGACTAGTTAATGTCTTGTCCAAATCTCGGCACAGTTTCAGTTGTCCCAGCCAGAGACATTACTAGCAAATACAACCATAAAGATCATGCAAACTCAAGCAAAACTCAAAACAGCCCTAGTTCTATCGGATCCTGGACATTGGTAGCAAATACCTAATTCATAAAGCAGAATTTGGAATAGCCCCAGTTCTACCGACCCAGAGAACCGGTTGGGTCTTGAAGATGGGAGATACAAGGTGCCTGCTAATTTGGTTAACATGCATAAGCTTAATCAACACAGCCCATCAAATTCAGCATTTCATTATCATTTGGCCATTATCATCCTGGCTGCTCTGTGTTGGTTAAAGAGCGCCACAAAAAGTTGGTAAACCAAATCCAGGGCATCAAAATTTAAATTGAAAGAAAAAATATGCGGTCTCAATTATGGAAAACTAGAAAATGCATGTATCATGGTTTTACAGAAATAAAGCAAACGTATCTCAAAAGGAACCAAATGAGAACTAAAAGCTACTGCTTTCTTAGTGAATTCAAGTTGCTGCATCTATCATCTTTCTAACTTCAGCACACGACCTGCAATCATATAAAAAAGAAAAATCAGTCAACAATCCAGATTTTACTCTACAACCAAAGATAAGAACTAGTTATTAAAACCCTACTATCTAAAAAATTGTAGTAAAATGACACTAATATCAATAGACATTACTAAATCCACAAAACATTTAACAAACGAAAATCGTTCAAGACAGATGGATATTGTTCAAGTTTGGTTGCGCATGTAATCAATGCTTGAGTTAACTGCGCTGGGTTTGATATCCAACTCTATGATATACGCATGAGGCAGTAGAATACACCACAACATGGTAAAGCCAGAACTCAAACTTCTCAATCATGCCACAAGAAGAAAATCTTCCTATTATAACATCCCCTAATCTACATAGGAAAAACCAATGGCCAATTACCCCAAACCCTAGAATTACTCATAATGTGATGAACACTCAAAAGTTCAAACCCATGCGCCAAAAACCTAAACCAAAACTTGATAAGAATTTCAAAATTAGAGACCCTTTGAAACATATTGTATATGCCAGCTCCATATTTTGGATTCGTTCATAAAATTGAACAAAAAACACAATTTCACATTCAATTTTGCAAGTGCCCAAGACAAATTGATCTGAATCCTAATATCCAAAGACTCGTATTTAACAAAAAAAAACATAATTCAAATGAAATTCTTGGTAAAATTACGGACAAAAAATCAAGTAGACATCAAATGCATGCAAATTAATCTCAATAATTCAATCAATGAATTCGATCAGACGAAGATTCAGATATAATTCCATACCTAAACAGATCCAACAATGATGTTGTTGATGGGGATGAAGATCAGCTTCACGAAGAACCCAACGAATCCCATCACTACGAACCCGATCGCTGTACGGAGCGCGACCTTCGTGAACTCTGCACCACAATTGACCATCAAATCCATCAATTACAGATAACAGAACCAAAAACCCTAATTTCTATAAAACCCGATCTGGAATAACACAGATCTGAATATTTATACGTATAAGTTACCCTTGCGATCAGGCTTGTGGCACCGCTTGACGAGCCGAATGCTGTCCTTGGAGAACTCTCTGAGCGGATCCACTACTGAATCTATGGCGTCCATTTTCTCTGAGCAAATTGGGTGAGAGAGAGAGAGAGAGAGAGAGAGAGAGATGTAGGAAACGGAGACGTAGTCGAAGACAAAGTTAAGAAGCGTTTAGGACAGTGGTCAAAAATGGAGGGTTTTTATTTGTTTTCAAAGCTTCATTGAAAATTCAAAGGGGCCCAATTTGGAAAGAAAATCGTCCGAAGTCGGCCCAAATACATAGAGTGGCCTTTAGCCTAAGGCAACAATTGCATAAGCCCAAACAGAGAAAATCTTGAAGCCGTTCGAACACAACGTAGACGACGAGTGATCTTTGGTTACCATGAATGAGAGAAAATGAGAGAATTAATAAAAAATAATTAATGAGAGAGGAAAGAAGTTAAAAATCTTAATTAAAATGCTTTTAGAATTTTGTTCTGAATGCATAAATAAATAAATAAATAAAACTTAATTTGAGAAATCTAGTACATATGAACGCTTGAAAGTTATAAATTTCATATGCCAAAAGTTGTGTAATAACTCGTGCACTCTTGCTTCTGTTTTATGTTCTCCCCTTCCCTTTTCTTGCAAGATGGCGCATTCTCCCCCGATTTCTGACGTTATTTTTGTCTTCTTCTTTTTTTAAGTGAAGCGTGCGACTCTTAAGTAGAGATATCGTATATCATACGAATTAAGATTTTAACCTAACTTGATTTTACCTTCTGGAATTATGAATTGTTGGTATGATCGGTCCTTACTAAGAATGATTGTATTACAACCATTTGAAAGTGAAGGAGCCAACTGTAGGAATCTCACTTCAAGCAGCTGCTGTGTTGTATGTGTGTGGTTGTATTCCGCATAGAACTAATTGTTTAGTGAAAAAAGATAAGAGCGAAGAGCTGTTGCCTATGCATATATCATGAATATTAGTGATCAAATATTATCTTTTTATTTCCCTTTTTAAACATATTATAACAAGATTTACCGTCAACAAGGAGGGACCCTTAAAAACATGAATATCAAGTCATTTGTTAACTTTTTTTATTTATTTTCTGAACCATTTGACACCAATATTGAATTTCCACGAAGTTTCAAACCTACCAACTAAGGTTTGACCCATCATCTTCCTCTGTGCTGAAAAATTCTCATCTTCCAAGACTCATCGGACCAGTGAAGGTTCTGCTCTCTAGTCCCTTTCAACCAGCGCTTCAAGGAACCTTCATACCGTAAACTTCAACCATATCAAAAGAAATAAAAAAATATTATTAGACTCTTCAAACTCTGAACTTATTATTCTATTACTCTTCGAGGCAGAGACGCTATATAAATCTGCCTTAAAATAATGCATTCTGAAACTGAAATGTAGGTCAGTGTACGGCAGCTCATCTTTTCTTAAGATTTTCCCACTAAATTATTCCAATCAAGCAACAACTCAATCAGAGACTTTGTCCATTTGTAAGCTTTTAAACAAGGGATCTCCATGCGGCATCTCTGTATATACACCCACCTCTCTGTCTTTTGAAGCATTGGTTACAATTACAATAGTTTTGAGCAGAAAAAGTTTTCCTTTTGGTTTCTTCTGCAATTAGATCTAATTTGAGTTGTGCCCAATTGAGCCAAAAGAATGTCTAAGAATGTTGAGCAACACATTGTCAGCGGTCAGAAGACTCAGAGTGGTTAAAAATTCACTCTTGCTTGCATCTCAAGCTTTCTCATTCCCCAGACCCACAGAGCTCAGCTTGTTTCAGTCTTGTGGGTTTTAGAGGGGAGTTTTCAATTACAAGCCATAAAAAGGGTATGAATTTAACACCTTTTACTATCTGGGTTTGTTTGTTTCTCAATCTCAAATGACTATGTCTTGGGATTCGTGTCATGATTTTAGATCTATGGGTATTTTAGATGTGATCTGCACGTTAAAATGGATATATGTCTTGGGATTCGTGTCATGATTTTTGGGCCTTACGCTTGTCTTCATGCCTGAATCTGTTTTGTTTTCAGTTTCCTCTATTTGTCCAATTCCTAGTGGTTTTTTTTCTAGTTTCTTAGTACCCAATGAACTAAATAGTTTTGAATCTTGATCTTCTTTCTTCCATTGTCCTTGGCATAGTTTCTTTCATTCTTAAATCTTTCTGCTCAAAGCCACTTTGTAAGCATTAGAGATTTTAGTGGTGTTTTGGCTAAAGTCTTTTACATACCAAAAAAACTCTGTTTTTGCTCCTAATCTTGTTATCAAAAGTTTGATACTTGTCTGAAAAGCCCTTAAACAAATCTTCTCTGTCTCTATGAGCAGTGGTGAGAATTGGAATTGATACTATGGGGAGGAACACTGGTGAAATTGTTACACACGCAGGCTCTGAGGTAAGTGCTGATAAATCAAGATCATTTTCTTCATTTACTGCAAGTATTATGATCATACAATTTGTAACAATCTTAATGGTAATATGTTTTTCTTTTAAAATAGGCCATGACGAAAGGAGATGGTCAATTGAAAAAATCCCTTTTTGCTTCTATTTACAAACCACCAATAGATGATGGGAGACCAAGAAGCATGGTTATTAAGGTAAAACTTGAACCCTCTCAAAACCTCTTTTCTCATATTTGACTTCAGATATCTCAAATAAATCTGTATCTGATTTGAGTTTGCTTGCTTTGCTTGGTTAAACTTGGAACTACAAAACAGAAAGCACACAATATGATTCCTCCTCACATTGTAGCTGAAGCCATATCAACACTCCATGGTGATGGTGTGGAGCTCAGATTTTCGGGCCCTATTACTCCAACAGAAAGGGAATATGTTGAGCAGTATGTGTTGGCAAAGTACCCACAATATGCTGCGCTTGTTGAAGGAGAACAGTTTGATCTCTCTAGTATTTGCATCATTGAAGAATCTACTGAGACCATGCCTGATGATAAGAGGAAATCACCGAGGGGTAGTTTGAAGTCACCTAGGGAGTCCGCAACACAATTTTCCGGGAGCAACCTGCCTGACTTGGACAGGACTCAGTTGGAGCCATCGAGGTTGCTTGACATCCTCACCAAGAAATCCTCCTTCCCCGGAAGCTTCATCTCGATCCCCGAGATACAGGCTCAAAACAAGGTCTTGAAGCACTGTGGATTGACTGATGATGAGTACCTTGTTCTCTTCACCCCAACCTACAGGGATGCCATGGTGTTAGTAGCAGAGAGCTACCCTTTCTTCAAGGGAAACTATTACTTGACCATTCTTGGGGAACAAGACTGCATAAAGGAGTTTGCCGGTTACAAGGAATCCAAAGTGATTTTGGCACCAGAGACTTGGTTGGATTTGAGGATCAAAGGCTCACAATTAAGCCAGTATTTCAGGAAGAAAAGTAAGCTCAAGGTCAAAGGGTTGTTCTCTTATCCAGTTTTTGCAAATGGGGTTCATCACTCACTACATTGGGTTTCCGAAGCTCACCGGAGCTCGTGGCATGTTCTTCTTGATGCAACCGAACTGGTTTTTGGGACGGATCACTTGAATCTCAGGCTTCACAGGCCTGACCTTGTTCTGTGTAGCATTGACAATTCTCATGGCCAGACTTCAAAGATCACTTGCCTCTTGGTCAGGAAGAAATCCTTTGACACTTCAATGCCTTAGCCTCAAGTCAATGAATGAGGGCTCTTTGTGTGTTTATGTACAATATGTTAAACGGTTCTAAGAAACATCAGTAAGCAGTAACATTTTTTTTAACTGTGGAAAAGGGAAGATGAACACGAACATGGGCGGATATAATCACTAAATTGACATTTTAATTGATCGAAGTTCAATAAAACTTGTGAATGTTGTGAGTTTCTGAATATATACATGCTGCACTTGAGTTCTCATCTCTGCAACTATTTTTTGTTCAGATTGGTATTTCATTCTTAGTAAACATTTTTGGCTAATGTACGTAATTTATATGCAACTTTCCTTTCCTGCATCTTTGTTGTACAAGCTTTTGAAGCGAGTAATTGGCAGTTAACATTTGCATTGGATGCTTCTTTAACCATTTCCAAAAACCGAAATTGGAACCGTGTTGAGGTTGCCAGTAAAATGAGCTAAACTAATCCTGGCCATTTATGTTAAAAAGAAACGAAAAGACACATGGAATGAGGTTCTAACTTGGTAAATTAAAGCCGAGGAATGCCTATGCAGGTTACATAACATAATAACGCACATTATGTACCTCACATAGGAAAATATGTAGTGGGAAATGAAACTTGCCAAGGATAAGAACATGACCACGCTTGTCTGCTTATCAAATAACTCACAAAAGAGTGCGAGAAGCACCAAATGCAGGACAATAGAATAGGAATAATCCAGGGCCCCTGGAAGTATAAATTAGTTCCTCCAAGGTGCACAAAAATTTGGCATCTTGTCAGATGCGATCATCAAAATGAAATTCAAGAGATTCAGGAGATCACATTAAGTTGGTCAAGCAGCATGGTTTCTTTCCACTTTATGTTAAGAAAAAGAAAGAGAACAACTTCATACTGAGTCTACTGGTACTATCCCTTAGTGTGTTTATGTACATTGAGATCACATATAATTTACTCTGACCAGTCTCAACAAGAACTCCAAAGGTTCATTTTGACAACCATTATGTTACATCCGCCGATATACAACAAAATGGGTACATAGTTTGGATAGTTAACCCACCTTTGGAGGTTGATTTTCCACCTCATGTTCCTGAGAAGGGAAAAATAAGGAATATAAAATAAGGAAATGCCAATGAAAGCTAAGGACTTCTAGGGAACAAATTGCGGCAGAAAGATTTTTGCTAACCTAGAAATAATATCCTATGCATTAAGCATTCAAAAAAGAAAGGGCCACAAACACATACACACAGAGAGCGAGAGGGAGATCTTAACCTCAGGAAGGACTTTAGCTTGAGAGAGAGAACTAAGTTGGCAGCTTTCCATGTTTTCGAGTAATTGGATTACAGTTTGCAGATGAGGAACACTGAAAAATTTATAAATGTTATCAGTAACAGAATCATATGAGCTTATATTTCTTAGAGGAGATATAACAACAAAAACATATGATGACACATCACAACTGTTAATTAAAAATATTTCTGATCTCATGAAAAAAAGTTGCTGCAGGCAAGGTGCTGATGTATGTAACTGTATGCCACAAAAGTATTGTGAAAACGAAGCCTACATGACTACAACCTTTGTAACCCCACTTTCCATATGTGCATCCAGAGATGAAACTACTCGAGGCATCTGCTCCAACAACTGCATAAAAAGGAACGGAATACAAGATGGGAAAATGAAATTTACATGGAATGTTAATAGTCAAGATCATCTTGGTGAAAAGAAACATACTTGTCCGGTATGCTTGATTGTAGATGTTTTGACCAAAAGGTTCTTTGGAAGCCTTATCAGTTGGGCCTGCATAAGAGACGAGATCAGAAATATAATAGGCCAGTGAGGCGAGGTCAATTTATGCTATTACACACATACTGCATAGTGTCTAATTACCTCATGTACCCAAATAATAAGATAAAAATTAAGGGTGAGAGTGAGTAATTCACCTTGCATTGGGACATATAGATATAGTTATATTACATGCCAGGAAAGTTGCAACAAGAATTTTCATGAGAGTAATCTAATTGATAACTAAGGGTATTCAAATATTATGATAACGGTGAAACGTGAATCATACCAAAAGCATGGATTTAGAAGAGTTACAGTGTCAGGCGGCATAGAAAAGTATAAGCAACCCTACCATATATAGAGACACAGTTTTACTGACCTTAGTAGTTATTTACCTTCTCATTTCTTATTCCTTTTGAAACATATTTCCATCTCTAACAACTCTATGCAGATTTTGACAAAATTTAGAATGAAGACTATCTCCAAGATTACAGCTTGCAGCTTCCTAATAAGAACTAATGCACCTCCACTCCAATCAGCCATCCCAGTGTGTTTATTATATCATCACAGTTTCAACACCAAGTCATGGTAGGCCACGCACCCTCACCACCAACTAGAAGATAATTAACAAATTTTCAAAAGCAAGGAAATTCTGATTCCCTACTAAAGAAACCTGCTTATATCTACCCCACTCCTGTTTCACCAAAAATGTCCTAATAACACAGCCTCCAGAAACTCTTGCATTTCCTGCACATTCTAAATAAGCATTTCAGTCTTCCATTCATCCATCCACTATTTGTATCAGTTTTACAATCCTTCACCAGGAAGAATGTGTCTGATAATTTGGACATCAATTTCTAGTATTTCAGTTCTTTAGTGTTCAGATACGTGTCCATGACCACATTCCTTTTCTTCACATTTTTTATAACAACATTTCTGTCTCAAAAAATTGTACTATCTTTGAAGTAAAATACCTGAGCCACATAGGAATCTCCTTCAAATTTTATGTTTTTAATACATTTCCCCTATTTTTTTCCTGATTAATCTTCATTTTACCAATCAAATCAGCCTCCACACCTGGGATAACAAAAATAATTCTCTCTGTAATACAATCGCCCTCCCCAAATTTAACCAAAACCCAGTTCCCAAATTGATTTTATATTGAAATTTTTTGTTTTAAAAAAAAGGCCAAAGAAGACCCATTAAATCACTATTATCTTCTCCGACATGCATTTCTGATAGAAAATCTGAAAAAATAAAAGGTGGGAAACAGAGAGTAGGAGGATGCCTGGGAAGGAGAGGATTGTTGCATGAGGTGGAGGAGGTTGGAAGTGGACAGTATGGCCTGAGAGATCTGATCAGACACCAGGGCTTTTGCCGTATTCCCTCTGCTGCTTCTACCTGCGGTTGAGCTCGCCATTCTTCTCACTGTTCCTAGCTCTCGGAAGCGTGTTTTTATTTTATTTTTGAGAATTTAGCTAAAATAGCCCAACTTCACAACTTTTGTTCCAAATTAGCCAACATTGCATTACGAGGCACTATGACACCAAGACCTTTATTTTTTTTAGGTAATGGCGATGAGCTCGAAAGCGTCGTACAAATATATTTTTTTTTTTTTTTTTTTTTTTTTTTTTTTTTATATATATAAATATATCTAAATCTAAATCTAATCTGTAATAAAGGGGATTCGAACTTAGGTTGCAAGGGGGTCGATTTCACCGCCTGACCAACTAATTACTAGCCTAACCCATGTCTACAAAAGAGTTGCATTTTTACTCAGCTATGTCATCCAGACATAATGAATTTAGCCACAACTAATTATCAAACTCATTACCATCCATGTGAACGAAATTTGAGACCGTCTCAAATCAAGTGGAGAAAAATAACACCAAAAGAGTTTAATAACATGCATATGGATGGTTAGCTAAAGGCCACTTTAGTTATTTATTTATTTATTTTACTTAAACTGATTTTCAGTTACCACATTTTCTAGAGTACTGCTATTTCCTATGTCCTATTTCCTCACCCATCTTATCTTTCCACCTATCATGTAAATTTGAAAAAAACATAATCTTGTCCTAGTGTCGGAGGTGTGCTTAGGCATGTAAGGGCCTTAACCCTCCTAAAATTATGAAATACTATATATTTTGGGCTTTGCATTGGACAACTTAGGATAATATATATTAAAATAATGCTTGTGACCCCCCACAATAAAGAGAAGGAGTGATTTACGTTTCCCCCTCCAAATAAAATGTTATTTCCTTAGCAAAATGACTAAGTTACTCCTAGATCCCACCAACATAATTAATAAAAGGCTTATTTATGGATATGCCTTATGGGCTTTCAAAATAGTCCCAGATTACCACATGTTCTTTGAAATGTCTAAATATACCACCTATACTTTCAATAAGTGTCTCACGTTAACTATTCCGTCAGATTTGAGAGAAGTTCTATTAGTTGATGTGGCCCCCACTTCTTTTCAATCTCTTAACAAGGGAGATGAAGGGTTAGTCAAGTTGAGAAAATGAGGAATTTGGGAGAAAAGGGTCCATGAAGTTTGCATCCGTGCTAACTTCCCACAATGACATTGTTGGCCATGCCTTGCTTCTCCAGTTTCCATGTCTTCTTCAATTCTGTCAGTATTCACACAGAGAAGAAGCAGCTTTCAAGTGCAATGAACCCAATTCAAAGATTCGAGCACTTCTTTCAAGTGGAATGAATCCTATTCCTTCTCCCAAATCTGAAATCCCTGAATCGAATTCCCATTTTCTTCCAAATGTGAACCTCTGGATTCCCAAATCTGAAATTCCCTCAACCTTCCCTTCTTCGCCCAAATTCCCCCTTTTTCTCCCAAATTCCCTCTCTCTAGACGTCCATTCTTTTTTTTCAAATATTCTTAGCTAGATACCATTTTGCCCCTACATTTAACAAAAAAGTTAACAAAATTGACGACATGACCATTGTCCTAACGAAAAGTTGAAGGACCACGATAACAATTTTGAAAATTAAGAGATTCAAATGCAAATCAGGTCTAAATTCAGGGACTAATAAAACGATTAATCCACTAATGAATAAATTAAGATTCAAAGAAATATGTTTGGTTTTTTTTTTCTAAAGATGGTGCATTGGAATATTTCAAAATTCCCCTTTTAATGATACAAAACAAGGAACGTAGAGATTGTCATTACCAAATTTGTACTTTTTCCTATATGTCGAGTTTTCATCATCATCAACACACTGTAGAACTTGGAAATTAATTAGATGACTTACTATATTAGATTTCTTTGACATTAAAACAACCCAACCCATTTGATCCTATAAATATAGCCCAAAGGGCTCACTTACTGTAGTGAAAAGCAAGCTTGTCATTCACATCGACCCAATGTGACAATAATAAAAAAAAGAACGAACCATGGAGAAAGCCCCATCTAAGATTGCTCTGAACTCGCTCGTCTTCTTCTTGGTTGTGGCAGGTGTATCATTATTCTCAATGTTGCCAGGAGGAGCAGAAACCACCATACTTGTTAAATGATGTTCTACTAACGATGACTGCAAAGCGTTTCCATGTACTCAAAGCTCTGCACATGCCAAGTGGCCTATATTATTGATGACTCGGTTGGGATCATACAACAAAATGAAAATGGGAAATGTTCGAGTGTGACCGACTGCAAAGGAATTGTATGTATAGATGCAACACTCGAATGTGTTAATGGGGTATGTAAATGCGTACGCACGCATTGATAAAAAGTTTCTTTTGTTCTCCTAGGCCATAACTAAAGCTACACAGTTGGTTATGTGACACTGATCTCTCTCTAAAGAATAATAATAATAAATTGTGCCGAGCGCTGCCAAGCCACCCTTGAAACCACTCAGGTGCACTGTCCGGATCACTGGGGGCCGAAAGTATGATCCCTACTTCGCTGCTGGAGTCGCTAAAAATTCTGCAGAAACAAGAATATTTCCTTCACAAACCCATGAAGGATGCAGAATATACAATAAGTTTTAGTTACAGTTCTTTCCAGGAGTTTTGTAAAGGTTAATATTTCAGAAGAGATATGTTGTAACTTGTTTGGTTGCTGTGAAATGATAGCAAAAGAGAAAGAACAAAGCAGCTTGTTTTTCTGTTCTATTATCCAATACAAATCTTTTACCAGAGTAGCATGAGTAGGCACATTGACTAGTTGTGTGCATTTCATGCATGAGGCTTCTCTGGTAGCTCAGACCATAGATGTTCACTAATTTTTCTTACAACTACAGAGAAAACAAGACATCTGAAAATTTAAGATTTCTATAATAAATTTTTTTACATACAGCAGTGCCTTTCAAAAGAACCAACAAATTTGAACCATTGAAGCATGAAGGGCCAGGACCACTGACAATTATTCTTTGTAGGTTTTCCCCTATTCCGACTGATACTGATACAAAATATGAATATCATATAATTCCATGCCGATTACATTATTATTTCCAGCCATGAATTTAACAAATGACATAACAGATAAAAGAAAAAACCCTCATACTCAAAGGTGTGCCTTGGAAAATTCAAAATCTTAGCCACTCTAGCATCTCTGCACCTAGGAATACCATTAAATCAAGTAATCAATGACAGACCAGAACTTTGTATCTCAAAATTTACAACTTAGAGGATATGCACAGTTGCGCACAGAGAGAGAGAGAGAGAGAGAGAGAGAGAGACTCTGTTAAAGGCCGTTCAGGTATGTTTAAGTATAAAATGGGTTCTCTGTTCTGCTTGTTCAACTATTTTATAATTTTTAGTTTTATTATCAGACCCTAACAATAAGGGAAAACCCTTAAATTTGTGAAACACAACTGAGTTGAAACTCAAGCAAATGCCAACACAACAATTTACTTTTAAAGCAAAGTTTAGTTCATCAAAATTTTAGAAAGGTGCATTGACATTAGCTAACAATCAATGATTATTGACTTGTAAACTTTAACACAACTCTAATAAAAAAAATAAAAAATCATGGCAATCAACTCAAGACTTGAAATAAAACATAAATTCCCTTCTCTTCATAAGAGATAAACTCCATTGATGCGATACTTACAAGTTCCAACAGATTTCCAAAGTTTAGTGCTTAAGTTTAAACTACCCTGAAAAATTAATCAAGGCAATCAACCCTGAAGACAGCAGAGATATAATTTACCTATACATTTCAAGGCAAAGCAATAATTCTACATTACATATATCTCGAACCTTGCTAAATGGTGGCAGCCTTGATAGCTCTCTGCAATTCAGATTCCAAATCACTAGCAGAATCGGTGGACTTTTTCGCCTCTGTTCTCGCATTCTCTTCTCTGACTTTCTTCTTGTTTCTCCACTGTTCGAACCCGCCAGAAGTCTCATCCAAAGGAGGTGAAACTCTCTTCCCAACAGAATCACTCTCCCCTCTAAAATGCTTCCTAGAAACTCCCGACTTCATCTCCTCCAACCTGTGCTTCATCTCCTTATTTTCCTTCTCCATGACCTCCAAATCCCTTCTCATCCAAAAGCACATCCCCTTTAACAATTCCAAATCACCCACATTACTACTATCAGTACCCTTCTCCTCCTCTGCCCTTAACTCCTCAACTCTCTCAATACCGATTTTATTAAGTGTTAAATACGGCATTGCTTTGCCAAACTTTGGTGGAAGATTCACACCCCATCGCATATTCACCACCACACTTTTTGTCACTGGCAACACAGTCCTTGCCATCACAGCAATTCCAGAAAAAAGCCCATCTTTCCCACCCTTTTTCCAAGCCAATGGCTTCTCTGCCACAGACCCACCATTCAAATGAGCTCCACAATTATCCCTAAATTCACTGTCCACAGCCCCATTTTTGCCACCGCAAGGCTCCAACCTAAGCTCCTGCCAAACAGATGACCCTTCAGAGACAAACCCATTATCAAAATCACCATTTGAAACGGACCCAGAATCTAAATGGGCACCAACATTGGAGGCAGACCCAGAAATCTGTTTAAAATTAGGGTCTGAAAATGCGGTTTGTTTTAGGGAAAAGTTGCCAAATTGGGGCTTGATGTGGAGAGAGAAACTGGGGTTTGTGTGTGAGAGAGAGAAATTGGCAGTGAAAACAAGAGGGGAGTTTTTTGGGGAGCCAAAGAGGCCAAGACCAGACTTGAGGGAGAGAGAGAGAGGAGAGGGTGTGGTAGAGGTGTGAGAGTAAGAAAGTTTGACAGAAGGCCCGGAAGAGAAATTGGATGACAGAGAAAACGAGAGGTGAGAAGAAGAGTTGGTGGGCATGGAGGTGGATGTGGTGGTGGAGGGGACGGTGGCAATGGAAGAAGTAAAAGGTTGGTTGAAGATGGTTAGAGGTACCTTGGCCTTTATCAGTGGGTTTTGCTGGTTTTGGAACTCTGGTTGGTCTTCTCGAAACCTGAGGGAGATCTTCATCTCTGTGTGTCTGTGATCAAGAGAATAGGTTTCCTTTTCGGCCTCTAAGGAGAGAGAGGAGCCGTTGAAGCAGCAGATTCTCGATTGCGTTAGCGAGTTCCTCAATTTCGGGGCAGCTGGAAAACAGTACCTCTGGGCCTTAAACTTCCAATGTTAGCCCTCGTACTTGCTATTTTGTTGCTCTTTTATTTTTCCACCAAATATACACGTTGAGATTTTTATGCAAAATTCACTAGTTTTTTGGATAAGTCGTGTTAGGTGCTTCCCTCCAAATGTCACTTTTGTAATCTAAAAGCAAGTTAAGCAGAAAGCGTTTTTAGGGAAATACCGTAAAATATCATCAAGGCAAACTTACTTCTCCAAATACCATCCGAATACCAAGTATAAATACATACCTTATCACTTTTTCTTCTCTCTCTCTCTCTCTCTCTCCCGAGACCCATCTCATCCTCTCATCTATCTCTTATGAATCACAACCATTGACCCCATCTTCTAGATCTCTCTTTCGAATCGCCTAAGTGAGTAGTTGGTTTGAACCTCGAAGCTCAACTTCATCGCCGACCTCCAATAGGTTGTCTTCTTGTATTCTTTTTGTGTTCTCTAAATCTGTGTGGGTTTCTATCAAATGAGTTTTGTTTTGATTGCTCTGGTTTCCTCTATTTAGTCTTGATAGTCATTATCTTCATCTCTGTTCTCTCAAATTGGTTTTGTTTTGATTGCTTTGGGTTATCTGTTTTTAATGTTCATGCTCATTTTCTTTATCCATATGGGTTTTTCTCAAATGGATTTAGATTGCTCTGAATTTGTGAATCTTGAAACTTAAGATTTTCCATTTGATGTAGAAGATTTGTATTATCTAATTATGATGATTCTTTGTTTGAAACATCCAATGGATTTGTTCTTTGTCGATTGATTCTTGCATTTCATATTGGGATTTTCTTGTTTACTGTTGTTGTATTGCTGGTGGCTTCACATGTGTTAATGAAATGATGTTTTATCACGCTAAAAAATAGAGACAATTGTTATTTTGGTTTGCTACAATGGAAAATGGGTAACCTCAAAGAAGATATGCAAATACGAAGAAGGAAACTCAAAAGGCATAATAGTACCACGTACCATCACATTTGCTTAATTGTAATCTTATTTCTTATTTTAGTTTTTGGTGGGTGACGGCTGGAAGGAGTCAGAATAGGGATAAGGGTTTTTTAATTTTAGTTTTTGAATATTGTAATCTTATTTCTTATTTTCTAAATTGAATTTTCAAATATTTTATTATAATTTTATGCCACATAAGAAAATAAAAGAATAAATTTGGAAAATAAAAGCTAGTTGGTCTCATTCATTAATGACATTGTTTTAATTGTAAGGAAAGTGATACATGTCATTACCAAAAGGGGGAAGGTTAGAGCACCTCCACCCCAAAAGGCAAGGGCAAGGCAAAGGCAAAGTAAGGTTTGTCACTATTCACGTGAATAGTGGCAGCTATTACTGTTTTTGTTTCCACCCCAAAAGGCAACGACAAGGGCAATTACTATTCACTTTAATTTATTTTCTATTTTTTTTTATACTTAAACCATTAATTTTGGTGTGGAAAGTGAAAATATGACTAGATATTTATTTTTAAAAAAAATTCTAAAAATTATGGTATTTTTAAAGATTTTTTTTATCGTTGGGCCTGCCCAGGCTTGTGGAGCCCATAAGCTGCCTAGTCTTCTGTTGCGCGCTAGAGACCAAGCCCTGGCCCTAGGCCCCCTTCTACTCGGGCAAAATTGGAGCGCTAGAGGTGCTCTTAGAGAGAAGATCGCTAGCATTCCCCAAAAATAAATAATCATGCACTTCTGGACTTTGAATGAGAATATTTCCATGTGGAAGGCTCTGCATAAACGTTTAAACGTTACATGAATGGATTGATTAATAGTGTGTACGTATTTTAATACATGATTACATACATGGTCAACAAAAATTCAGTCCAAAAATTTCGAACACAAGTTTGACATTGTTATCCTCACTTCATGTCGTCTTGGATATGGATGCAGTTGTTTCAGCATACATCTTCTATACAACTATTAAAGAATTAGTTGCGGAACCTAAGTCTGATTCTGAATTATGAATCTGTATTTAAATCAGAATTCGATTCTGTGTCCGATTTCCAATCAACTGGTTTCATCCTGTTCGTATTGGCTTCTAGTGGAGGAAGTCCATCATCATCACTTGAGTCAAGCTCATTCTCTTCTTGTTGGGAGGTAGTGTCTCCCTGCAGACTTGCGTTGCATCCATCTGGAATTGCGAATTTGAAGATTTCTGGCCTTCATTGGGTGGTCAAAGCAAATATAAGGAACAAAAGACCAACAACAACAACAACAAAAAATAAAAAAAAGATGAGGTGGAGGAGATGCATGTTAGTGCCTGTCTCTCAACACTTAAAAACATTACAGAAAATGTGCCACAAGGCTGCAGGATTTCACATTACACTTCCATGAGCTACCTTTTTCCATTTTTCGGTAGGATTATGTGCTAGGTATGGAAACTATGGGAGGCTTGTTGGACTACTATTTCCACACAAAAAACAGAAAAAAGAAAAAGAATTTTGACAGTTGCAACGTAATGCTCAAATAGTAGACCTTCACCCATATGAAGGAAGCTAGAGTAAAAGGACATCGTACTATTAAATGTTTATGCAAGCCAAGTTTTAGAGGGTGGCATATAGTGAGATAGTGGCACAAGATGTGAAGAGAATACACACCATTCTGGTGATTTCTTAGGTCCCGTTTGGGATTGCTTTTTTTCGCCAAAAACCTGCTTCACTTTAAAGTTAAGCAGTTTTAGGTGTTTGGTAAAAATAAAATATCTCGATTATTTTAAAAGCAGTGGCCTTTTGACAGTAGCTTTTAAAAGCAGGCTATGGGTTGCTTTTCAAAGCTGCTTTCAAAAGAAGCAGAGATGAACCTTTAATGAATTTTTTTAATTCCTAAAATACCATCATTCATTTTAAAAAATAACACCACCTCCACTTCCACATCCAACTCCACCACTTACACCACCATATTCACTACCTCCACAATCACCGCCATCGCCATCGCCATCGCCACCGCCACCACCACCACCACCAACTCCACCTTCACCTCCACCTCCACCACAACCACCACCACCACCACCTCCTTCAAAACCTCCACATCCACCACCACCTCCACAACCAACACCACCACCACCACCATGCTGCCACCTCCACCACCATGCTGTCACTACCACCACCTCCACAAGCGCCATCCCTACCACCACCACCTCCACTCCATCACTACCACTACTACCACATGATTAGTACATAACACTTTTAACATCATGTCTATTTTAGTCATTATTCACAGTTACAACAATTTTATATTAAAACTTACCAAACGGTTTTGACACTGCTTTTTGTACTAACAACACTTTAAAAATATTGTTTACCAAACACGGAGCTGCTTTACTTTACAGTTAATTATTTTCAAAGCACAACATAAATAACTTTTTTTTAAAAGTGACAGCAATCCCAAACTGGGCCTTAAGCGCACGAACTTGTTTGTAAAACAGAACTTGCAAAACAATGCATGCCACTTTGCTGCCAGATTCAACAACCTTCTCCTTTTCACTTGCATTAACAACAACAAAGCTCCCTGCATAGAAAATGAATGCAAAAACAATTTCTTTTTGGGTACATTTACTAGAATCTGTTGAAATTGGTTGACTTTACAGGGAACAGAGTCAACATACGTCGTTTTATCCACATGCTCTTTTGAAATTTAGCTGGAAACAACGCCAAAGATTTCTCTCCCTGTGCATCCATGACCTCAAATTAGTAGAGCATAATCAAAGGCAAGCAGCAAACACATTGTGCAGTACAAATTCAGTTAATTTCTTTACGAACATAAGTTCAATATAAGAATTAGCCCAACCCCAGCACATCCCTTTATGATTTGAGTGAAGTCCTAGGGCATGGGAAGGAGCCAACCCACTAACTTATAGCCATTAGTGCATTTTCATTAACACTAGCTGTTAACTACATGCAGAAGCTGGATTTTGAAAAAAAATAAATACAGCTTTTAGGGTTAAAGATTGGCACTTCACTGCAACCAAGTGCATGAAGAAATAGATTGAATATAACAGAGTCTTAGAAGAGTTTTTCTCTAAAAAAAAAAGAGAGAGAGACAAAAAAAACGGATTTATTGAATAGAAGAGCACCTCAATGAGATTGGAACCACAGAGAGAAACTACTTGCATTATAGAGTGACCATCTTTGAGGGTCAAGCTCTCTTCCTCCACTGCCCTCTTCAGATTCTTCCTTCCACCTTTCATCGAGATTGAAAATTAAAACCCGAAAATGATCACGTTCTGCTCAGTCTTCAAGCTTTGGTTTTTGGGAATGTTGCATCCACATAGGAGCAAGGATGGTTAACTAACCCGCGCAACTACGGAACCGCCGCCTTGTCCACAAATTTTATCTAAATTATCATATGAATATGCAAATGTCAATAACCCGCTGCTACTAAATTACAATTTCCAGTCACATTATCAACATAACAATATCAATCCAACAAAAAAAACATAACAATATCAATCAATTATAAAATCTAATCCAAATAACAATATCATATCAATAAACTATAATCCATAAAAAAAACATTACACATATCAATTTCATTAAAAATATAAACTCTACTCACTTGAAAAATTATGGGGGGCGGCGGCAACACAAGGGCTGCTGCAGCGGTAGGAGATGGTCAGTGCCGGTGGAGTGGTGGTTGGGGTTAGGGTTTAAGAGGGAGTGTTAAACTACGGGAATTAAGGGTTTGGAGGACGCCTGGCTCAGGTCATTAAACTTTATATTTTCATTGGTTTTCTTTTCTTCTTTTGGATAAAATGAGATGGGGACCATATCACGGTTTTTTTTCTTCCAGGTCTTTTCAGTTTTGTTTTCTTCTCTCTTTTGTGTGGGTGTCAGGGTGTGTGTCATAGAATATGCTTATGAACCAGAATTTTCCGGGAACCTTCTATATTATTAACAGTAATAGATATCTTCGTGTGGCATTTGTCCATCGACCTCATGGTTATAATTTCATCATATCCATTCTTATGGTGTTTGATGAAGTATCTTTTTCAACATTAAAAAATACCCTAAAAAACTACATGACTTTGATTGGGCTACGTTGTTTTCTATTTTAGGGTTAAACGCCAAAATGTCACCAATTCTGAACTGCTTATAGTGTAGTATTGGAGTCACAATATATATACATATATATATATATATTTCCATTCTATTGAGGGATTTTTCAAATAATTTTATTTGAGGGATGCCCTTTAGGATCCTTTAGGGTACCTTATGAATTTTTTTTCCAACGATCCAAGTCATTTATTTTTTAAGTTTTCATTCATAGATCATTCTTGCAAAAAATTAGACAAATCGGAAACTATTTAGACATCTAAAATGTGCAGAGATGATAAAATGATATCTAAAATCCAAACCGTTTAGACATCTAAAATCCAAACTACAAAACATGCTTATACTAAAACTTAATAATTTAATTGAATGGTCAAATGATATCGGATTCAAGTGATTTTTTGCTAGGGTTATTTACTCAAATGGTCCTCAAATTTATATTTGATTTACATTTTGGTCCCTCAATTAAATTATTCGTTCAAATGTTCCATAAACTCTATATTATTCGGCAAATTGATCCTACTATCTAATTTTCTATTAGATTTAACCAAATTTTAGGGTAAATATGACTTTTCATAATTAACAAATAAAAATAGGGTTAAAATAAATATAAAATTAGAAACACTTGAAGAAAAAAAGAAAAAAAATCATAACACCCAAATATGACTTTTCATAATCCGGAGTTGATGTCCCAGAAATCAAATGAGAGTTTTCTCGGTATCATGGAGGTGTATGAACTGATGTTGAAGGTTTTGACAGTTGGGATCCCATCATCTGTGTTGTAGGTCAAAAGGATTTGTGCCCCAGCCATCTTGGTGGAGGTGGGGTTGATGCCCCATGCTACCCAGTTGTCAAATTGGGAGGGCGTAGAGACAAGGGTGATGGATAAAGAGGAGTTGGAGGTATTGTAGGTCCAGTGGAGGTAGGAGTTGAGGATGGGAAGGTCGGGTGAGACTAGCAGAGCTAGGAATGAGAAGAAGAAGAAGAAGAAGAAGAACTACCTAGCTGTCAGATTGGGAGGGCGTAGAGACAAAGGCAATGGATAAAGAGGAGTTGGAGGTATTGTAGGTCCAATTGAGGTAAGAGTTGAGGATTGGGGGGTAAGAAGAAGAAGAAAAAGAAGAGTTTATGGATGAAATGACCAATTTGCCCTCATATTTAATGGAAATATTGACAGAATATAACAGTATGACCAATAGACCAAATAATATAAAGTTGATGGATCATTTGAACAAATAATTTAATTGAGAGATTAAAATGTAAATCGGGTATAAATTTGAGAACCATTTGAGTAAATAACCATTTTTTGCTAATATGATCTTTGAATGAATATTTACAAAATATAAGGTTTGGATTAATAAAATGCAATGTATGATAGACCCTATAAAGATATCCTTCAAATAAACTTATTTGAGAGATCTCATTATAAATATATATATATAATATATTATATATATATATTCTTGTATTATAATATATTATATATATATATATTCTTGTGTTATAATATAAATAAATATTTATTCATACTTGGCTATTGACACACATGTTATTTTATAGTCTCCAATATTATTATTTATCAGAAAAAAAAAGGGAAACATGTAAGAAATGAAAATATAAATAAGAGGAGAAGAAATGAACGTGCAAACTGTCTGAATCCTGGACAGACTCTCTTCCTTTCCTTTTGCTCCAACGAGACTCTCTCTCGTCCTCGGCTTTCCCTCTCTCATTCCATTTCACCATAGCTCGTAGGGCCATTACCAATTTGGCCATAGCTTCCTTTCTCTATCTTTCGTCAATAACAATTAACAAAACACTCTCACTTCTCCAAGCTTTTCTTCAATGGCGACCCTTAATGTTCCCGCAAGATTGTCTTTCTTGAAACCTGAAAGGTCTAGAGCCACTGATCGATTGGCTTCCTCCAAGAGCCTGTGTGATTCTACTGCGTTTCACTGTAGACCCAGAAGAAAGTATGCTCAGAAGAAGCAAAGCTTTACTGTTAAATCAATTGGGATCTTCCAGGACAGCAGCAGAGGCCATTTTAACTCACACAATGGTCCTGTGGGGAGCGTTGTAAGTTTGCTTTTTTCTTGTTTCCATGTTTTATGCTTTCTCTGTTTTTCCTATTGGGGGAGCTTTGCTTTTGTCCTTTTTATAACATGGGTTGTCAATAGTTCTTGAATTTAACTTTTGTGCGTGTTCTAATTTGGTTTTGTATTGTTCCGTCTCTCAGAGTGTGGAAAACTTTGAATATTTCGAAATTTTAGATTTGGTATTTCAATTGGTAGGCACACGGGGCTGAAGTTTCTTCCTTTACTTCAAGTAGACATAAAAACACCTATAATCTTTAGTTTCTCGTGATATTGCTCTGTTTGGTTGCTGAGAAAGTTTAGGATAAATGAACAAAATAAGATACCTGTCTTCACATTAGCATTGTGAGGATCTGGGGACTGCAATACCCTTCTCCTTTTAAAAGGCTGAATACAGATTCTTGGATTAGTTAAGTTGCTTTCTAGCATGAAACTTAGAAATACAGTAAATGCATGGTAAATTTATTGCCTGCTTTAATGCTTTTTCTAGCTTTGCTATGTTTTGCGTATTGAAGACGGTTGCTTCATTAGAATGCAGTTAATAGTGTCACTTGTGCGTGTTCTAAATCTATAACCTTGAAATGTTGTTGTCTTGTTTTAGGACAAGGCTGACTCAACTTTTGAACTTCAGTCTGATAATGATTACCTTATGGACCAGCCAAAGGTATATTCAGATGGTATAAGGAAAACTAAGATAGTATGTACAATTGGTCCTTCAACAAGCTCACGCGAAATGATATGGAAACTGGCTGAAACAGGAATGAATGTTGCACGTTTGAATATGTCACATGGGGACCATAAGTCACACCAGAAAACCATTGATCTTGTCAAAGAATACAACTCTCAATTTGAAGACAAGGTTGTAGCCATAATGCTGGACACCAAGGTATGTTGATTGCTTTTTCTCTCTCATTCTTTGCCTGCTCATATCCTATTTAACTTATCGTTAGGAGCACAGGTTTCTGCATCAAGAATTGCTGCATTGGCGGGTACATTTGTTTCACCTGCTGTGGATCAAAAGTTTTTTTATTTTTTGTTTAACATATGATTTTGTTTTTTCTCCACTCTGCTTCTTTTCATGAAGAAATTTTACATTTATTATGTAAACTGTGATTTTCATTTTTACTGTTGTAGACTACTCCAAATTGTGTATCATAAAATAGGACTGGACTTTTGAAACATGCAGAACATTGCCCCTTCTAGATTAAAAGTTTCATTTACATTTAGCATGTGTTAGTTTAGATTTTCATTCTCAATATTTAGTGTACTACTCTCAAGTGAATGCTCACATTTATCGCATTGTAAATAATTTTTTTAGCATAAAGGCTTTGAATATCTCATCCTGATTCTTTCTAATCACCATTGAGGTTATGGTTGATATATGATTTTTCTTTCTTCATGCAGGGTCCTGAGGTTAGAAGTGGAGATGTACCACAACCAATTATTCTTAAAGAGGGACAAGAGTTTAACTTTACAATCAAAAGAGGAGTTAGCACAGTGGACACAGTTAGTGTAAACTATGACGACTTTGTGAATGATGTGGATGTTGGTGACATTATTCTAGTTGATGGTAAGCATAATGTTTTGTGGGTGCTGAATTTGTGGACGAGTCACTTTGTTTTTGTTTTTCATCCTATGTGATATGATATTTCTGTTAGCATGTCTTTCTTTGGTTTTAGAAGTATGGTAAATCAAATCTTGACTCTTTTGAGTAAATTCATTAAAGAGACTGAAGGATCTTGTTTGTGCATGCAATTCCACTAAGTTTTGGAACTCTGTAACTGGTGAGAGTGACCTACAGATTATTGTCATAGCTGTTGTGCATTATGAGTTGTTGCTTTGGTCAACTTTAATGGCAACTGTAATATTATAGAACTAGATTAGTTTTGTAGTGAGCTGGTGTTTGTTAACCTCAAGTTGGTGGGGTAGGGGTTATCAAGGAAGAACTTAGCCACACTAATGTTGACAGTTTTCAGATGTATTGGAAGTAATGTCCGACTGCATCTTGCCATTTACTGAATCAAACTGGCCACCCTGATGTCAAGAGTCAACTCAGTAGTCTTTTGGTATAAATAGGCATAGGGTAATGTTCTTTTCCCAAGTCTCTGGCTGGTTATGTTGCCAGACTCTCAACATGAACAATAAAAATATACTCGATTAGTTTCTTTAAGATAAAAAGAAGAGAATCTCCCTAATTAGGGATCCAAACTGACATGCCACTGTGTGGCGAGAGAACATTTCCGTTCATACACACACACGGGAAATGGATTAGGCGTGAAATTGTCTGCATGCAGACTGGTGAGAATAACAAAGGCTGTTCAAATAACTGTGTATGGCCGTTCGAATGGCTTTGTTTTGTTTTTTTTTTTTTTTTTTTTTTTTTTTTGAGTCGAGTCCAGTGTGGAATGTGTTCCTTGTCATTAATATGTTTGCTCGTGGTAATTGTGGCCTCTCAGGTTAATCATATCGGCTACAGTACCGCCCTCATATATTTTCTACAGGGAAAACTTGTGAAGATGGGGCCTCTGTTAAGGAATCACATGTGGGCCCACCCCTCAACGTGATACGATAATCCGAACTGTCTACTTTCCTCATTGAAGGATCTCTTTACAAAGAATAGTTCAATTGGAAACCGTTTGGCCATCTAACTATGACCAAGTACATAGACACAATGTTTCAGATAAACACTGAAATGATAATGAGGATAATCAAATGGCTGAATGAGTCTCTGTTAGCTGATTTTTTGTAGGAATGATTCTTAAATGGTGACAGAAAAAGTGAATGGTTCAAATCATGGGACCAACATTGCAGGGTGGGCCCATAAATGCTGTCTATCTTTTTTCTTGCAAAGAGGGATCTTTCTTAAAAAAGGAAGGGGTCTATATGTATCTTAATCTGTTTGATTTAGCAAGTTCAAGTAGTTGTAATTGTACTTTATCATCCCAGTGGTTAGAATGTCTTGAATTGATTCTTTTCTTACCGCTCATAAATTACGTTGTAACCAAGGGAGGTGGAATATCAACCCCACCCCCACCCCCCCCACCTTGATGATATCATGTCTTTCTGCTAGGTGGAATGATGTCGTTAGCTGTGAAGTCAAAGACAAAAGATTTGGTTAAATGTGTGGTAGTTGATGGCGGAGAACTAAAATCAAGGCGCCATTTAAATGTGCGTGGAAAAAGTGCAACTCTGCCTTCAATAACAGGTAATCTTCACCAATGTTTTTGGTGTTTATATGAACATCAGTCCATTTGATTTTCAAAAATTCGAAGAGGCACACAATATTCAATTTGTTGGTCTGCTTTATTGGTCTCTTCTACAGAAAAGGACTGGGAAGATATCAAGTTTGGAGTGGACAAAGGAGTTGACTTCTATGCTGTCTCATTTGTTAAAAATGCTGAGGTGGTCCATGAGTTGAAAGATTATCTCAAAGGTAAACTTCTTCAATCTCTTATCAGTTTATTCAGTTAACATTTCTTCTTTGTGGATCTTTATAGTATTGTCTCCTAAACTTAATTTGCGCCTCTTCTGTAGGTTGCAATGCAGATATTCATGTTATTGTAAAAATAGAAAGTGCGGACTCTATACCGAATCTTCATTCGATAATTATTGCATCTGACGGGGTTTGTCTTTATTTGTAACTTTTGTTTTCTTGCATGCAATAAAAGCCCTGCCATCCTTGTTCTTTGATTGGTACTACCGTAAGCAATGACTTATTATCCAGTTTCTTGTTTTGCTGTCTGCTTTATAGGCAATGATTGCTCGTGGAGACCTTGGAGCAGAACTTCCAATTGAGGAAGTTCCTTTATTGCAGGTAATTTGATCATAGTGTATCTTTACCATTTCTAGCGTATCTTAGCTAAAGATTTGGGTTGTGAATTAGGTGAGTGGCCTTTGAGTTACCTTATGTCTTATCTTTGGTGGTACTCTATATTATTATCTATGTGCCTTAACCCCTCTTCCTCTCGAAGGCAGCCTTTTCGTGCACCCTTCTTTTTGTTTTTCACTTTTTCTATTGGTGCTGAGTAACATGCCTACTTTCTGTTTGTCCATTTTTTCATGTGCCAATTAAGGGAGCTAAGATCTTAGGAAAGTGATGAGTGATTTCCATGGAAGAGGAGTGGAGAGGAAACAAATGGCTGTGACCTTGTGCAAAAACCAAGGGAGAAGGGCAGTTTTGGAATCTAGGAGTACTGAAGACTGTTACAATCAGAGATCTCAAGACAATGATATTTGTTATTGATAGGAGTACTGAAGACTGATACAATCAGAGATCTCAAGACTACTTTCAAAACCAGACAGTAGTTCAATAATCAATAGTACCTTTGCTAATGAATATCTGGGGCTTAGAGATGGTAAATAATAGGATGTTTCAGAGTCACAATATGTTCTGTGTTTGCATCTGTGATAATATTTGCTGCTTATATGACATAGCTTGTGATGGTTGACTATAATCTGCATCCCAAAGCAATAATGCACTCTCTATGTCTGTGTATAGCCTTATCATTTTCAAATGATAAAGTTGAATTTTAACCTTTATGGTTGATTTTGAAGCTAATTTTATTGTGTAACTGAATCCTGTGTTATCTTAAAAGGAGGACATCATTAGAAGGTGTCACAGTATGAAGAAACCAGTGATTGTAGCAACCAATATGCTGGAGAGCATGATTGATCATCCTACGCCAACCAGGGCAGAAGTTTCTGACATTGCAATTGCAGTAAAAGAAGGTGCTGATGCAATTATGCTTTCTGGAGAAACTGCCCATGGAAAGTAAGTCAACTGGTTGACATTTGGCAAGTCACAGTACTTATTTCCAGTTTCTATCTTGATAGAAATTATAATCTATTTATTTGTAGATATTGCGTCACTTTTTATATGTGAAAATTTCTTTCTATTATGTTGGTTTTTAATACGGGGATTGCATTTCTCATTAGTATTGGTTTTCTTTATCTATAAATCCTGGGATGACCAGTGATGGTTTTCGTCACTTTTGTCAACCTTTGCAGACATGTGTAAAATACCAATTCATCCAGTTAATAATTTATTAATTGGTTTTTTCGACATATTTGATGGGCTAGTTTAGGTTGACCTGCTTGAATACCTTTTCATATTTTCACTGCCAGTAAGTTTTTTATTAATCCTCATTTAAAAACTTTACTGTTGACACCCATCTATTCAATTTTTATGCTGGTCCTGGTTCTAGTTTGGGCTATGTCATGTATCAGTTAGCTGTCAAGATTGTTTCTGGTTTTTATTTATTTTTATGCCACTAGAGTCTATTGCATAACAACACCTTTGATTGTGAGCTAGTCATCCCATGACATAGAAGATTAATTAGAGTGTTCGCCATTTTGGGTAAACTCTGACTTTGTTACCATAAGTAATTATTTATTTTATAAGTTCCTCTGTAATAGTGAGAGAGCAAGAGAATCCTATATTTGTGTTAATTTTTACTTGCCTAATACATTGATACATACTCAGGAAACCTTGGTTGTTCTCTTTCTTCTGGATTCCCTCATTCTTGGCCAATGACATTTGTCGGTTATATATAGTATATTATTTTATTTTATATTTTTGTGAAAAGTTTCATACTTTTTTAATGCTGACAATTTGTGGAACAACCGTCATATTTTTATATATTCTGCAATTCTAAATCTAGGCATCCATTGAAAGCTGTTAAAGTAATGCATACTGTGGCTTTAAGAACTGAGTCAAGCCTACCAATTAGCACTTTTCCTCCAATTCAATTGAGGGCCAATAAGGTACGCAATGATTGGATCTGAGGAATTATGGTACTTTTTCGGCTGTATAAGTTATTTTGGAAATATGATTTTTTTCGTTTCGTTTTAGTCTGATATTTTTCGGTTGTATATGCTTTTTATTTTTAGAACTTCTTGGTGCTGGGTTGCTTGAGGTTAAAATTTTAGCATGTTCTGCAGTTAATTTGAGATCTACCCATTGAATCTGATTACTTTGTGGATACTTTTCACAGAGTCATATGGGGGAAATGTTTGCTTTCCATTCAACAACTATTGCAAACAGTCTCCAAACACCCATCATTGTTTTCACGAGGACAGGATCCATGGCTGTGCTTTTAAGTCATTATCGGCCTTGCTCAACAATATTTGCCTTCACAAATGAGTAAGTCCAGTATTCTAATTTTTTAAGGTCACATGTTGAGTTGTCATGTGATCTATATCTTGGAAAACAATTTCTGCTTTAGAATGATTGGCATGCTGCATTTATTGTCAGTCAGTCCTGCTTATATGAATGAAATACATATGCATATATGTGTATATTTGCTCTCTGCAGTTGATTCTTAGTTATCTTTTGTTTGCATCTTTTGCCTTATAGTGAACATGCATGCGGTTCAAATATAGATTTTACATGGAAAACCATGTCAACTTTATACATGTGACATTATACATTTACCTGTAAGTAAGGGCCTAAAAAATAGTTTAACCTTCTGAGAAAAGGTGATACAATGTTCTCTGCTCTAAGCGTTGCTCTTTGACCTCCTACTCAACAGTTATAGATAGAAACGATCAGTCAGGAAGATTACCAGCTCCTTGGTATAGCCCTTAACTTACCATAGCTTTGTTGATAGAGGCCAGCCAGTTTTCCGTCTCTGTTTTTGTTGTATACTTTTATTTATAGAAGTTTTCATGCAACAATTGTTTGCATTAGGGTCATTAAAGCTTTTGACTGCGGAATCTAAAAGCATTTCTGATGGAGGCTGTTGGGTACTAGCACAGCATTTCTACAGATATTGCTATAAATAAAATAAAATATTAAACTTACATTAAACTGCCATGTTGAAGACTGCATATTCTTCAGATTTGCTGCGCCATTAAAAAAATTTCATTCACATTCCCTTTGGTTTTTGCCTCACAGGGTTATTGCAAATGCAATCGATATTCTTTTTCTATGTTGGGGATTTTGAGCAATTTAAACTTCTTTTCACTATTTGTTCTTAAATTTGTGACATAATTTCTTGTTAGCAGAGAAAGGATTAAGCGGAGGTTAGTGCTTTATCATGGTGTCGTCCCCATATATATGCAGTTCTCAAATGATTCGGAGGAGACTTTCTCAAGAGCAATAAAGCTATTAGTAGTTAGTGATTACTTATTTCTCAATTGTGTGTCTCCTTTTATCTGATTTACATTATACTCTTATGTGTTCTGAATTTTGCCATTATTATTACTTGCACAGGCTAAAGGTCTTTTAAAAGAGGGGCAGTTTGTTACTCTTGTACAAAGTGGTGCGCAACCAATCTGGCGTCGAGAATCTTCTCACCATATCCAAGTTCGTAAAGTTGAAAGTTGGTTTTGAACCTCTGAGGAGTTTTCTTTCTCTTTTAGTTTCTTTTATTCAAATTGAAGTTAAGTTTAAGTAGTTTACATCTTGTGAACACTTGTTCCAAGTTCCAATGAAAGGGTAGATCAAATGAACTTCGTAAACGATAATGTGAAGGAGTTGTGTCGTTACGAATTTTAGAAGTTTCAATAGTGTCCTGTAAAATTTTGGAATTATTTGTTTGTGTTTCTAGGTATATTTGTACACAGAAATCTATGGATCCAGATCTGTAAATCTATGCCATTTCGAGCCATAACCTCTCTTTTTGAATGCAATTTTCCTTTTTTTATTTTGGTCCTTTTCTTTAACATTGCCCTTGCCGATATCCGCCCTAGTTGTCTTCTGTGTGTATGATGAAATCTATCTTTCTCTGGTTTGTCGACAGCTGGTAAAGAATTGTTTTGTTATGTGATAGTTGTAGATTGCTGCTAGTTTATGGATCTTTGGCTTGTTGCTAGTTAATGGTGCTTTCCCCAAACAAAATCCTTGCCAAGTTTCACCATGAGGAACTTAACATTCTGCCAGGAAGATAAACTGCAATTTTCATCCTTCTCAGATAAAAACTTATCATAATCTTTGGTTACTCTGACATTTTTCTTTGTTGCTTAGGAAAATCGTCTTCCGGAAAACTTAGACAGATCATAGGAAGATGCCTTTTTCTCGGTTGCCCTTTTTTGTAGTCAATCCTTTACTAACATGGTTCATCCATAAATGTGTTTCATATATGTGTAGCCAAATTAGGTTCTGGTAGGTTGTTGAAGAAACATGCAAACTAATTCTGAGAGAAGAGGTGCTTTCATTAAGGTTGGAGGGAGAGATTAGTTCGCTTACATAGTTATGTGCTACAGCTTCACAGAGTGCCCAATCATATTACAATAGATTTCTCTACCAGCACATGTTAATTCTATGGCTTGCAATAAAACAAACAAATCAGAATGAGGAAAGATGTGAGACCTAAGCCAAAAGTTACCCATCTCTTTAAACACACTTCCTGGGTAGAAAAAGTAGAGTGTTGGTGCTGCGGAGATACAGAGAGAAACGGGGCTAGGAGTCGTGAGAAAAGGGTTTCTCTTACTCCTCCTGACTTTGTTGCCAACCTCATTCTTCTTATTTAATATAAGTTGCTAGCATAGGTCTTAACATGTCTGCTTAGTTTTTTATACATCAGACTTTGAAGTTTCCTTGCTCATCATCATTTACTTCAAATCTTCCCTCCAACTTGATACTCTTGTACCACTTGGCGCATGCGATGTAGACAATCAAATCTATCGATGTCAGGACAGCTAAGAGGAAGTAAAACCTATCTAGGTGACCCTTGTTGAGGTTTCCGGGGATCCATCCGGGCATGTCATCTGCCGTTGAGATCTTCATGACCACACTCACGAGAAAGCTGCTAAAGTAGTTACCCAGTGAGATTGATGTCATGCACAAGGCGCTCCCAAAGCTCTTCAGCCCGTCTGGTGTTTGTGCATTGAAGAACTCCAGCTGACCCACATACATGAACACTTCAGAAGCTCCTATGCATGCATACTGAGGTATTTGCCAGAAGATGCTTAAGGAGCTGGACCCTTCACAATGTGGACATTCTTTATCGGCATACTTAAGCCTATAGCACTCCACAATTCCTGCTGAAAGCATTGCCAAGACTGCAACAACAAGGCCAATGCCCATTCGTTGGAGCTCAGTAAGCCCTTTAGCATCTGATTTCCTTATTCTAGCTACAACTGGGTCAAGAATTCGTCGGTAAAAGAAAATGAAAACTGCAACGCTGAGGATGTCGAAGCTAGACATGCTAGCTGGTGGGATTTTAAAGTTTGAAACAGTAGTTTTCATGGCAGCTCCCTGCTCTACAAAGAGAGAAGCCATTTGTGTGAAAACCACCGAGTAGAGAATGGTGCAGAGCCAAATTGGGAGTAATCTTAAAATGCATTTAACTTCTTCCACTTGTGAGATTGGGCAGAGACGCCATGGGCTGAGAATGCCCTGCTTCTGGTGATCTAAATCTCTTGATGAGATATATGCAGCCCTGTCCAAGAACCTGCAGTTTATGGAGATGAAAATGAGTTAGCTCTGTATTTCAATAGTCATAGAAACTGACTGTAACTAAGCCTGTCAGGCTTTGGTTTCCAATCAGTTGGTTGGGTTGGCAATAGCATTTATCATCAGAGCTTAAAATGGGAAAATCAATTTGTAGTTCAAGATGCCCAAATTCAGCAAGATTGCTTTATTGAGCCTATGGAAGATAATTGTCTCAAATCGAAAAACCATAACTAAATCCATAAAAGTTTACCCAACTTTAAGAACATACAGAGAGTTATGAATTTAAGCTGCACTCTTACTTGAATCCATGGGTGTAGAGGATCTTTCGGTTGCTATTAGAAGACTCTTTTTTAGCCTCGTCATATAAGTCGTCTCCACCTTGTGGCATCTCCGCCCTGCATTTCTTCATCGCAGCAACTAAGACTTGGCAAAACCTCGAAAGCGGGTTGCCATTTGGCTTGAAGTGCCTGTACCTAGCAGTCCCACCAAGAAACAAGACCAAAGCTGCAAATGCAGATGCAGTGGATGCCCAGAACCCAATGGCCCAAACTCCTTCATCCTCAAAGTATCCCAATATGGTGTTGGAGAAAAGGGAACCAAGGTTCATAGCCAGGTAGAAGTAGCTAAAAAAGGCCACCTTTGAATGCCCCTCCTTGTTGTCCTCTTCATCAAACTGATCAGCTCCAAATGTTGCAATGTTTGGTTGGTACCCTCCATTTCCTAGGGCAATGAGGTAGATGGAGAGGTAGAATAACCAAACATGTAACTTTGAGTGTGTTCCACATGGATCTTCTTGGCTCCCACAACCTTCTGGCTTCAGCAAGAAGAGTTGGGATGATAGTGACAATGATATCAGACCCTGTTGTCAAATGCACACAAGTCTCATAAACAATGCATTGAAAACAAAACTAACTCATACTCGCTCCGATTTCAAGAGCATATAAGAAGAAAAAAATCAAGCTAATCATACTTACTGTGACAAAGATTAGTTGAAAGATAGCACAGGTTTTGTATCGCCCCCAATACGAATCACTGAGGAAAGCACCAACAAGGGAGAAGATGTAGACCGTTCCAGTCCATTTGCTCACGTTGTTAGCAGCAGTTGCATTGTCTTGTTGCAACACCCTTGTTAGGTATAAGACCAGGTTCACTCCGACTCCGAAGAATGCTAGGGTAGCCAGACCTTGGTTCACTGTTTTTCATCGAAGGGTCCAATAAGAGAAGCGTCAGAAGGTTGATAAAGTATGTACGGAGTTTCAAGCAAGTAAATGTTGTACAGAATAAAATTTTGCTAAGATTCAAAAACCAAAACATCCCAAGTGTAATGAAGTTTCATGTGCATCAATTTTAGGCGGCTTTCGGGGTGATCAGAGAAATCGTTTTCAGAGTTGCTTCCAAGAAAAGTCCTAAGCATTAAGAATGGAAAAGAGAAGTTCCCAAAACTTCTTTGAAAACAAAATCAAAGCCCACATATGGCTAGAATTTATCAAACATGTTCAAGATGTTTCAGTTATTAACAAATGGTCCATCTTCTGTTTCAATCATAGCTAACTGAAATCAGACTCCTCCATAACAGATCACCGGCCAGAAATTAATAAGCATTAATGGAATTGTGGCGTGTAAACCATTTCACTATGAAATAGTCTTGGTAGCAAGAAAGGTTCCTTTCGGAAAATTTAAAAAAAAATTGGTCACCTTGCGACAAGGGCCATCCATGCAAATGCTTTCAATTTTATTTTAAATTAAATATGCAATATTTTAATAAAAGTCTATGAAAATTTTATTATTTTATTATCTTTTTAACACCGAAATTAACCTAAATTCGTGCGGTGATCGTGGTTGCTTTGTATGATATGTTCCCTTTTTGTCTTTTAATAAAAAAGGCAAAAAAGAAGAAAATCTTTAGGGTGTGACAAAGTTATTTGATTTTACAGTCATGCTTTAAATTAATTAATTGCCTAATTTTACAAAATTATATAGGAAAGTAGGACATTTTCATAAACCCAGCGATGTTAATCTTAAAAAAAAACAGAGACTAGTTTTGCGGTTACAAATAAATGAATGAAGACATTAAATTTGGGGAATTTGGGGGTGGTGGTGGGGGCCAATTGCTTCCATTAAATTTTGTTTAGCCTAAATATTAAAGAAAAACACGTGGCAGAAACCCACGTCACGGAAGATCAAGGGCCTGATTACGTGTCCGGCACGTATTACTCTGAATGCATGCTTTCCTCACCTTCACTCCCTTTCTCAATTCTCTTGTCATGTCGTTAAGTTGAAACTAAAGTGGTAACTCAAGCCTTTAAGGCTTCTCTCTCTCTTCTCTCTCTCTTCAAGCTATGATGTCTATTTTTCTCTCTCTAAAAACATGGTGATTATGAGGTGGCTAAAACCCAGCATGCAACAAACAAAGTCTCTGCAACACTTGGTTTGGTTTTCAGTGCCAAATGTTACCTCTCCCATTCACTTATATTGTCTTTTTCCCCTTCCATTTATTATGACTTGTATTTGACAGATCATATCTCTCCCCAACCCCCCACCCACAAAAAACAGAAAAAGAAAAAAAACCTCTTCTTCCAACTGCTTATCCATAAACAAGTTTTCATTTCAGATAAACTCTGTTTTCTAGTTTGTTTGGATGTTCTTGGATGTTCCTGATATAAACCACCTAAAGTTACTGTGTATATAAGCTGAGTGAGAACCAAGCAGTAAGGCAACAAGGACATCAAACTAAGCCCCAACATCAGAGGACCTTGGAAAGTGACCAAATTTTTGTTTTTGAAAATGACCAATTCAATGATCACCAAAGAAGAAAGAAAAAGAAAAGTGTGCATGAGCTTCAAGGAATTCAAGATTAACACAAACTATCAAAGAAACCCAATAAACTAAGAAATTTCTGTGTGTTCTGTTTTCTTGTGGAGAGCTTACCAAGAATGATGATCCCAGCAACCCATCTTCCAGATTTTGCTCTGATTGCAGGCTGGCCATGCATATCAACTGTACCATCCAGAGTGCATGCATCTTCATCTTCTTTGAACTTGCCCTGAAAGTTGTTAAGAAAAATGGAAAAAATATTTCTTAAAGAACTATAGCAACAATCTTTATATGCTCAAAGAATGCATGTTGTCCGATATTTCTTGAGGAGAAATAAAAAAACAGAAAAGAAAGAAAGGAAGTCATGTACATGGTGCACAAGATGATGGTTCCTTGGAGAATTTAACATATAAGAAAAGAAAAAACTGAGCAAATTGGAGCTCAAGGAGGGTAGAGAGAGAGAGAAGGGCATTGTAATTTGAAACATTTTTTCTCACCTCCTTGCTGACCTCTAAGCAAGCCATTGGGTTTTCTTGAAGGGGTAGAGAAATTTGAAATGGAGTGCAGAGGATGGTGAGACAGAGGAAGGTGGTGAGAGTGCCAAATTGCCAAATAAGAGAAAGAACTTGGACAAACAATGAGAGGGGTGAGGGGTTATTATATAAAGGAAGGGGGAGGGAGAATAGACGGTGGAGATTTGACAGATGAAAGTGGGGTCACCAACATGACCAAATCATCCAATTTTGTGTAGGTGCAACTTGTTTGGACCGAGTAGCAACAACAAAAAAAAAAAAAAAAAAAAAAAAAAATGGTTTTGGACTGTGGTGTAGTGGCAAGTGTGTTTCAACTTTCTAGAACTCAAATGTTTTAACTTGGTGCACATAAAACTGAAAGATGAATAAAAATTGGGCATGTTTTTCATTTTGTTATTTTTTTATGTTTCAAAAAAGAGGGAGTGGAGATAAATGCTTTATACAATATTGCTGAAAACAAGGGTCCTTTACCCACCCAAAAAAATAAACTAAAAAAATTCCAAAAGCTGCCTTTAAATGGTTTCTAGAATACAGAGTATTTTGAACAATATATTGACTCTTTATTTTGTAACGTATTCGCGATTTGATGCTACCTATGCTGCTGATTATCTCCATTTTTCCTGGAAAATTTTCATATTTCAAGTGATTATCTTCCTACGCTACCACATTTTTCTTTTAGTTGCTGGCATATACTGCAGGGACCATAACCTATGTCGAATTTTCGCTACGAACATGTCATAATTGGAATTGTTTATTTTCTAAATCGTCATTTAAAAGTTAGATATCTATGCAAAAATCGATCATATTGGAAATTGTTTAATCATTCTTATCAACTAAAATTGTTGATTTGTTCAATAAATATAAATTGCTAAACAGCTTTCAATTTGATTGATTTTTCTCAAAAATGACTTTTAAATGATGATTTAAAAAATAAATGATTCTGATATGACAAGTGCGTGATAAAGATTCGTTAATCACAACCTATTGTCACGTGTTCACTTGACATTATCCTAATATTTCAATGAGTTTGGAATCAATATACTCTTCTCTGTGCAGTGAACTTAGCTTGTCATTTAGCTCGAGAAAGTCTTCTAGTTAAGCATATGTATTATAATTTAGTATAGGAATACTCCAAAACAGTTATATGCATATACATATATATTAGGTATTCTCTCATCTGGATGTCTACACATTATTACCGTGCAGACGTCATGGTAAACAAAGAGGAAAGCAAGGAGGAGTAATACAAAATACACAGCGTCCGCACAATAATAATATCCGGATGTTCGCATAGGAATTAGTACTCCAAAACAGTTATATGCATATACATATAATATATACATGTCATAGATTTGCATAAAGCATCTTTACTTTGCTGCTCAATTATTATAGAGGATAAGATTCCTTAATTATATTATACACATCACTTAATCACACAAGATGAGTTCATATTCTTCTTCAGGGGAACTGGTCGCGTATTTGATATATCTGTCTTTTAAGTGGAAGTTTGATTATTATGTGCAACTAATAATACCCATTTGTTTACACTTTATGCCTCAAGTTGCTAAGACATTCTCTTACACATGATAATATTCTGTTTCATAATATTCTATCAAGAATGAGTGATTTGTGATGACTAATTCAATATGAACAGAATTGTACTTATGTCAGCTAATATATGCCTCCATTTATATCACATTGGGGTTTTGAGGGAAAAGATTCTTAAATTCTTCTGTACTTAGCTCTTGTAAATCATACAAATTTTCTTCAAAGAATAGTATCTATGATCTGGCCTGGCCAATGTGTCTCCGTGCAAATTGAAAATAAGACAAGACAATCTCTGCTGTATTGATGTTTTGTGCTTTATTTACTTGAACTGGTGTACATGGACAAGAAACTTTCCTAAAATGTAATTAAAATGGCAAACATGGGCTTAGTCAAGTTGGTTAGAGCGGATGTGCTCCCCACTCTGAATTCGGGTTCAAATTCCCCTCCCCGTAATTTAGTTTTAGATTAAAGTAGAATATCATTAGATTCGGGTAAAGTGAAGAAGTATAACATGCAGAATCAATGAGAGACTTTTTTTTTTTCAATATCAATGAGAGACTTTAATAATGCAAATAATTAGACAACTGAGATTTGCAAAGAATATGGATCTCCCAATAGTTAAGCATGACCTTAATTATTGCGTATTATGTTGGCTTTATTTCCTATGAAACATTATTAGATAGGAATAGCATTTTAGAATTTGGTTATTCTTAATCTTATTATTTCCATGCATCTTTATAATTCTTTGAATTTTGTGAAGATGCTTCTCCCACTTTAAATATATATATATATATATATATATATATATATAAAAGTCTCCTTTTATTGAGGGATCATTTTATTTGAGGGACACCCTTTTACAATTTTACATTTTTTCTTTCGTTTTAAATTATCTATTTTTTGAAGTCAACATTTATAGATCATTCTTGTAAAAAATTAGAAAAATCGGAAACCGTTTCGACATCCAATTGTGTCTTAAAAAATCAATGAACAATGTGCTTCAATAAAGTACTAAAATTTCAATAACACAATTGAGTGATCAAATGATATCTGATTTAAGTGATTTTTTTGTAGAGATGATCTTTGAATGATTATCTAAAACATAGAGGGTTTGGATTAGTGCAATAAAATGTGGAGTGGGCCCTACAAAGATGTCCCTAAAATAAGCTTATTTGAAGGATCCCTCAATAAAAGCTATATATAATTTCATTCATTACTGATGGCCATATGCTTACGGCAATTTATACTCTACTTGGGAAAGAAAATAAAAGAATTAAGAAATAGAACAAGTGAGGTAGTGTTGGAAAGTACCATATAAGAGCATTGTTCTCTTGCAGGATGTCCTAAGAATAAATTTGTAGGAAATGTCCATTGTGTCGACGAGACCATCTGATCAACTTGCCGAACGACCGTAATCGGATGGCCCGAAACTCTTTTTTGTGCTGAACATAATATATATATAGGTGAAATTCACAGGTGATGTTGGTTATGCTACAAATGAAAAAAAAAGTCTTACAAAATTTTGGGAGAAATTATACTTTAGTGATATTTATATAGTAAGGTTTATCATTCAATGCTAACATATAAGCGGGGCGAAGCCACGTATAGAACTGAAGGAGTATTTTGGCTCTCGAAGTCCAAGCTGTCCTTTTGAACTCAATAGAAAAATTTGCAATTGTTTAGCAATGATTCATCATCCCTGCCAATGGCAGAGCGATAGAGGTGCCGGAAAATCCCTTGGAGATGTCGGAATTTGCGCCTCTGCTAGTGCCCATCATGTGTTCGACTAATGCCTCAACTCAAAGAGGCTTTGTTGTTTTGTTTTTGTTTGTATTTTTTTTTTCCTCGAATTATGAATGACATTATTATTGTTTAAATTCTAAGGGTATTTGGTTGTTAATTTTTTTTTTGGGTGGAGCTTATTGCCCCTCCTTTGAAAAATTCATAGTTTCGCCATTAATCCCTACTTTTGTTTCAAGCCCCCCGCCGCCCCCGCCATTAATCCCTACTTTGTAGCTAGAGTTTCAAAAGAGAATTGTTTTAAATTGGTAAACAGCCTTGGCCTTGTCTGATTTTTCCTAACTTCTCAATTAAATAAGTAAAGCCATGTTTCACATGAGCCCAAAGGTGACATAAATCGTAGTCGCAAAATGCTAAATATATTTAAAGGGCCAACTCTGATAAATGGAGCATGATAATGTCATTATAATTTACATTTTGGTAATAAAACACATAAAGTACTTCACATCCACTTTAGAAACGAGAATTATATAAAATGAAAAAGAGTCAATATGAGTGATGCTATGTCGACCTACATTGCGAAAAAATAAATTTTATAAAATCTCTGTACAAAGAACATTTTCCAACCAAATAAATTATCATAAAAGCTATCTAGAATTTTTTGTTTTCCTCCATCATTTTAAATGTTTTATACTTTAAAGAAAAGAGTGCTAACATAATTCTTGTTAGCTCGATATATATTGTTGACTTATTTTCTAATAAGTTTTTAGGTCAAATAATTGTCTAATATGATATCAGGTTCAGAGGTCTTGTTGAAAAGAACTGAACCTCCAACCGTCATCCTCTCACTTTACTAATCAACCAAGAGAAGTAGTAACAAATTTAAAAATGATGGAATTTAATAAGATTGATCATGTTTTAGGTTTAGAGATGGTAAACTTTCCTAATTGGGTAACATATGTTAATTTACAGTCTATCTTTATGGAGCTATCAATCTATAGATGCAAGGTGATGGTGGTAGTAATGGTGGCGATGATAGTGGGGGATGGTGGGAGGGAGGTAAATCAGCTAGTGGGGTGAAGTGGTGGAGTGAGATCGGTCATGTTAATGGGTGATGTAGGATGTAGGCGATGACAGTAGGGGGTGTTGGTGGTGATGATGATTGTAGTTTCTCTCTCTCTCTTAAAATATCTCTTTGTTGAGTTTAAAACCTAAAATTCCAAGTTTTTTTTTGTTTTTTCATGTACAATTTATGAATTGCTTTGTTTACTAACCAAACAAGGGAATTAGTAAATAGTACTTTAAATAATGACTTTCGTCGAAGGAAAAAGCTTTGGCTCCATAAAATTGAGGAGGAGTTCCTTCTTACATCTCTTTAATGACCTACAATATTTTTGAATTAATAATATTGACTTTTTCTGTTCTTTATAAGAATTAGTTGCGATTCTTTGTTGTTTTATTGTTAACAAATGTAATTATTCTTCCCACTTTCAAATAGAATATATATATATACTTTTCTGAGTTTTATTAAATTTTTTTTTGAAAATCAATATTTTATTAAAAAAAACTCAAGAAGAGAGCATCTGCAGAAAGAGATGGGAGCAGCCAAGTAGGAGCTTCCTCAATCCAAGAAACAAAATCATTACAACTGATTGCAAATTGAGCCAAGATGTGTGCCACCTTATTACAACTCTTGGGGGACCACTGACAGAAAGCTACTCTAAAGTAGCTTAATTGGCATTTTGCTTCTTCAAGTAGAAGACCATCTGTTCCATTGCATTCCTCCACCAAAAGAATACCACAGTTATGCATTCTTTTGCGTCCATCTCTAGAATGGCACAAGTATATCCCATATCAAGAGCAAAACCAAGTATGATCCCTTTTTCTAAAGGGGCAAATTAAATCAACTTACGAGCATTATGGTTTTTCAGTGTACACCTCATTTTCACACAAGTTATTATTTTCTTTATACAAGCGATAGTCTAAATTACTTTCAAATTAATCGAATTTATGTGAAGAGGCATTCGAATTTGAGTGAAAGAGGACGAGCTTACTGCCCTAATCAACTAATCTAACACGCATCTACTTCACACCAGTCAATTCAAGCCACACGAACGTGTCAAGACATCCTTCATAAATCCTTAATTATTTGTGTTGATTCTACATGTCCATGGTAACAGACAAATAAAGCACTCTCTCATTTATATCTTTCAACATATTTAATTTGCTAATTAATTTCTTTAAACTTCATTAGGTCTTATATTGACTTATAGCTCTAAGGCCAAATGACATTCCATTTCACCATATTTAATTTTTCTTGCTAACTTTTCTCTTTAAAATAAATCAATAGGTTTTGTATGGACTTATAGCTTTAGCGATAAAATATTCAACTTGTGCACATACCAGCGGTCAGAATTTGACTCTCGCTTTTTCTCGTGGAAAATAAAGAAAATCCATCTCGTTAGGTCTTAGTCGTTAAAGCTAGTGATGAAGGATTACAACTATTAAGCATGACATAACGTGCATCTAACAGAACAACTTGAAAGGAAGAAAGCAAGACCACTCATACAATTTGTGTGGGATACCGCTGGCAATATATTGCATGGAGGGAATGACAGGAGCAGAATTGCAATTTCCAGGCATGACAAAGCCACTTTGTCTCAAAATTTGCCGTGCCATTTTGGCACTTTAACTGTTTACGGTATTTGCAGCCCATAACCAGCTACATTCATGCATGGACAGAAATATAAAAAAAGCAAAGCTATACAGTATTAGTAGTAGTAGTAGGTGTGAAACTTCAAGTTATCAAAAGATTTATTGCTTGATTGTCCAATGGATTGTCTCATATGATATTAATACCTAATTTTTGAGTGTGAAACGCAATGGCTCGTATTCTGTCCATGCACTGACTTATCAACCACAAAGCCAAGATCCTGAATTACAATTTTGGATTTTTTCTTACGCATGCAAACACTACAAGAAAAGCATATTATATAGTGATTTTAAAATAGAGAGCTCGGCTTATCATTTGTAGCCATGTTTCCAATTGCTACATTTCTTGTGATTTGTTAAATTTATGGTCTGCTTTGGCTAGCTAGTCAGATCCCACTTTCTCTCTCCTAAGAAAAACGTCAGCGTCGTTACCGAATTAAAATGAATATATCCATTCTGATGCAACAGCTTAAGCTTTCATGGTGTATGCACCTCATCAACCAGGAGAGAAACTTTGTGTCATGGACCGTTTTGCTATTTCTAAATCAATCATGTTTCATCACGCGTGATAATTTTTGCACATGACAAAATCTGATTGGTTGAGAATAGCGAAATAATGCTATTCCTGTGACATACAAGTTCTTCTCCACTAGCAAGGCTAGCTTTATCTGCCATGAAATTACAATGGGTCATACTATTCCCGTGACATATAACTTCTTCTCCACTAGCTAGCTCATCAGCCATAAGATTATAATGGGGCAGAGACAACGACCTTTTTTTTTCTTCAGTCATGTCCAAGTTTACAAGCACAATGCTTGAAACCCATTCGCGGAGCCTTTGGTCTGCCCCATCAAAGGGGGCAATTTTTCTTCTGCGTCCAGGGATTCTTTCATAGTCTTCCTTGTCCCTGTTTTCACCACTGCTGACAGTAAAGTTTTTGTGTAGTCTGCTTTGCTTTGTACTGTCTCAATCTTTGAATTCACTTATCAATCAAATTGAATATGAGTTTTTGACAAGAACCCAATTGTCCAAACAGATCATCAGATTTCATGTTTCTTGTGATGGGTTTAGTAATTGATGAGATCATAAAGGGGTTTAATCATTAAGATTCTGACCTTGTTCGGTAAATTAATGATGGTATGGTTAGCCACTTGGAAGTTGGAAGCCTGACCTAATAAATCCATCTTGTTTTCGTTCATTTGTAACCACAAATGTTATGAGGTTTTAGCTAATGGAAACCTATCTTTTGAAAAAAGAAAACTTTGTAACCGTGCTCTTCCACGTGTATCAACCTCAACTTGGGTAATTTTTTCATGGATTTGGTGCGCTATATTTGCGCATGCTCTTAGACTTCATCATTTGGAAACCTATCTTTATGATTATTTTTTGTTTGTAAATTCTATTTATTGAGAAATACTTAGGAAATCTATATATTGATAGAGCTACTGTTTAATGCCGAATTTAAAACTAGAGAAGAAAAGTTTCCCCGGCAGCTAAACAGTAGTTCTATCAATAAATTTCCCCTATAATCATCCATCTTCATTCTTCCAAAAAGAAAACAAAAACGCACCAATATATGTAGAATTTTGGAAAGTTTTTATAAACTACATAATATATTGGCACACCAGATAAGCAGCTACATAATACATTGGCACACCATGCTCTTCGGCTTTATCATTATCTCATTATCTAGTATTTTTTTATATTTATTTTAGGACAAACATCTAGTTTTTTAAAATCCATGATGATAAGAAAAATCTAGTTTTTCTTAGAGTATTACTTGGTGCCTCTTTCCTTTTATTAGTTGTAAATTACAAACACGTAGTAATTAAAAGAATGAAAAAAGAAAAAAGATGTTTATGTTTTTATAACTTTTTATTTTAATATTTCTGAGTTAGAATAAAATCTCTCGTAGTGTCAAAAAAAAAAAAAAAAAAATAAATATACATGTTTTACTTTTAACCATAAAATGGATTGAAAGCAAGTCATACACTTTTTTCTGTAAATGAGTGACCCAACTCATGAGATCGAATATGGGAAACGCACGTACACCTATATATCCAAATGAGAGCAGTCTTTAGGTCTTCAACCGCCGCCACCAGCACCGCTTATAATATTTTTGCTTAATTTAAATACTTTTTATTTAAATAATTTGTGATATGACTGATTGCAGATCACGACAGAATGAAATACTTTTATTTACTTAATTTGTGGGTAACAAGAAAATTAAATATAGCTCCTAGTGGAAGACAAAGACCTATCTAAAGTCTAACCAGAGGGAGGGAGGGTGGCGTAAGCAGAGCAGAACATGAGCAATCATTTTAGTTAGGTCATCCCACAAAGCAGAGCAGAACATGTTTGTGTTCCTCAATATTTCTGCCTTCTGCTTTTGTTGCCACAGTTGACATAAATGCCAAAAAGACCAGCAAGGTAAAATGCCTATATTTGATCCATTTCCAGATACAAACGCCTCAATTTATTAAGCATAAGATACTGAATTCTGTCATGATGTTAGCTCGACGACCTAATTCGTACGTGTAAAGATGCTCGTCCAATATTTTTAATTTTTGAATTGTTAAAATCACATTTCGGGACATGTT
The DNA here is from genome assembly GCA_903112645.1 of Prunus armeniaca. Lineage (NCBI taxonomy): Eukaryota > Viridiplantae > Streptophyta > Magnoliopsida > Rosales > Rosaceae > Prunus > Prunus armeniaca. Next base: position 4,155,670 of record CAEKDK010000005.1, on the reverse strand, counting down.
CACATAATTAATGGACCCTCCAAAGTAATCTTATTTTTTATTAATGCCAAATCATACATGTACTATAGTTGGTCCAAATTATTTTCCGATTAAGATAGATCAAACGAAATTTAATATGATCAGTTGGATGGCTGCAGGGGACGAGACAGTTGAATCCAAAATGGACCACGTGGCAGTTTGTAGTTGTAGCTGCCAATTCTCCTAAGTAAGTCCATCTTTTTTCCTGGGAGGGAAGCCATTGAAGCTTGGTTTTAGAATGAGTTTGATTTGTTTTGAATGGATATCATTGGCGGGTGCGTCTGTGTCAGTCATTTGGTAAGAAGAGAAAAAATGATGACAACCTAATTAGTGAATGCGAAGAAGACGGACTGAAATGCAATCCAAGAAATTAATATTACAACACGTGGAGTTTATCATCAAAATAATACACCTCATGCACTGATGAGCTGGAGGAGGCACACAATAAAATTTGAAAATTAGTGCCCCAAATGTTTGTATTTGTTAGAGAGAGAGACTCATTAATTACATCGTATTGCAAATGCCTACGAAATTCAATTTGGATGAAACTCTTTTTCGTTCTGTTTTTTGTTTTTTGTTTTTTGTTTTTGGTCAAGGTTTGGAAGGGGCAAGGAGAGGTGCTACTGATGTTTGAACCTCTGACTACCGATTTGCAGATAAATACTCTTATCACTGAGCTATGAACCCGTATATTGACTCTTTTTTGTAATGCTTAGATATGTCTTTGTTTTATACATAAAAAAAGAAAAATCCAACCAAGCAATACTCACCCATGAGAAACATTAATGAACCGCATTTGATTAGTTAAACTGAGACTATAGTTGAAAGGTATTTGGTCACTTTTCAGGCCCATGCATATAGCACCTCATTATAAGACATTCCGATTACATGGATAACGTTGATAACATTGACATGTAATAAATATTATTAGGAAGGACTGAATTCGGAGAAATTTTTGTATGTTCCGGATACACTAGCTGAATAGTGAACAAAATATTCATCAAAGATAATCTCCACTAAATAATAAACTTCCTAAAATTTTGACTTCGCGCTTTCCTATTTATTCATGTTCTTAGTGAGATTGCACCTTTTCTTTCATATTTTGGAAATTCTCTAATAACTATATCCCCATTTTATTGTAATTGAGATACAAGTTGTCATGGAGATTAGGAAACCACAAAACTCTACTAAAAACAAAGATGAAAAAAGGTATAGGCCAACCCTAAGAATGGAAAAGTAACGACCTTGCCTTAACATGTGGGACAATATATGTCAAAATTGATGACTATATTACCACCATATGATCCTATTGCCAAATCAAGAACCCTTTGCTTAGTGGGCATGCCTCGTGTTATATATTTAAGTTTTTTATTATTTATTTTTAAAATGAACTCAGACTTCATGAAAGAAAAAACAAATAAAAACCCACTCAGAAGCTATCAAATATATACCTAACTAATACCATACAAAAGAGAACTTCTAGCCCCTTCATTTTTCTCCTTCCTCTAGCCGCCAGTAGCTTTCACCTTTGCAGGATTATGCATGTTATCTTTGATGATTAGGAAGTCACAAAGCGGATGCCGATAAAAGCATATGTATTTTTGGCTAATCAAAAAGCTGGAAAACAAAGTGATCATCAATGAAAGTTTTTAAATCTTTTGAGATGTTAATGGATTTCACAGTCCTTGAGTTACTCATGAGTCGAAAAGAAATTAAGTACTTTGTTAGTCTTTGTTCTTAATTTTAAATCTACTAAAAGATCTTTGTCTTCTGTTTTTGTCTTGAAGACATTACAAAACGAAAATAGAAAATAGAAAGTTAGGGAAGTTAGGGAAATCGAAAATAGAAAGAAAAAAACAAAGGGAAATTGTGTGGATCAAAATGAAATATTCCATATCGAACAATTATAAAACTTTACTGAAAATAATAGAAAGAAAAAAAACATTACTGAAAATAGAAAGACATTACAAAACAGAAGATCTATGGGCCATTTTATTATCTTCAATGTTTTCCGGGAGAATTGTGTTGGGTTAGGAAGTTAGGGAAATCGAAAATAGAAAGAAAAAAAAAGGGAAATTGTGTGGATCAAAATGAAATATTCCAACTATTATAAAACTTTACATTTAAACATACTGAAAATGGTTAATTAAGTTGAAGACAATATTAATATAACATGTAAAGTCGAACGAGGTATGTCTTCAATAGTGAGAATCAGGAGTCAATAGTTTTTGGATAATATTAATATCTTGTTTATAATAAATCATACACTCTTCTTCTTCAACAATTGAGTATCAGAGATTTTGCTTATTGGTCTCAGATTTACCTGTGTATTGATTTTTATTTAATTTTTTTTATAAAAAAAAACAAGTAAAATTGGGCTAGTGATTCTTTAAAGGCCCTCCTGCATTCTTCTTGAGAACCTTTCACCTTTGCAGGATTACGTGCCTGGTACAAATTGGATTCGGCTTAGCTGGAAGCTCAAAACCAGCCCAATCGAAGAAGATGCTCAAGTCTGTAAAATAAGATGATTCCACCCTAAGATTTGCTCAATTCACCCAAAGCTAATATTATGGTTTGCCTCCACAGAAGCTGTTGTGGAAGCCAATCAAAGGAGTGAAACTCTCCATTCCCAGCCATGGCTCGATTTTTCCTTTTGTTTTGTTTAAAATATATATATATTTTTTAAACCGTGAAAGTTAATTTTTTATAGGTTTGTTTTGAAATATTCAAAATTTGGGCTGGGCACATATGTAGCTCCACATAAATAACTGTTCAAATCAAGCCAACCCAATCTTGTAAAATCATATTGTAAATTGGGCTTGTACATAGAGAGCAACCCCACAAGAGGAATGGATTTTGTTCTTTATTTTCCTGGACTTGAAGGAACCAAAAGAGTGCTGCTATTTCCACAAACCTGTCCTATTATCCCATTCACCTTATTTTCAAAATTTTAAAGATAAATTTACTTATTTGTAGAATGACTTATGAGGACAAATCTCTCAATCTCTCTCACACGCACACGCACCCACACCCATATTTTCTTTTTCTTTTTCTTTTTCTTTTTGTTCAAAATCCACACACATCTTCATACCTAACCCACCAAACAAAACGAAATCAACATCTTTCTCTCCCTGCGTTCTTCAAAAATTAGGAACCAGAAGAAAACCTCAACTTACAAACTCATAACCCCAATTTTATTTTCAATCACACATAATCCAATTGATTTTCTTTCTTCTCTAACTCTAAAGCTCAAGTAGTCTCATAATTACATCGACTTTGAGCTTTTGGACAACCCTAAAACTGATAGAAAATATTACAAACTTGCCGGAGAACAAAGAGAACAATAATCATGTCTAGATATAGTCCAATACTAAGAAAATACTTTTTTAAGAAAACAGATTCATGAAAGAAATTCCAACGAGGCATATACATCTTAAAAGTATTCATGTTTATTATGAATGTTGCTGTCAACTTAAGAGAATATTCTTTAGATTTCTATCGTCTCCACATTCCTTTTATAACCATGATTTATTGTTCTATAAAAGGGCCATATATCTCTCATAGAATTTCCAAATTATGGCTTATATTACTTACCTGATTTTATGAGGATTTTTTTGGACAATTTAGGATTGCTTGGTGTACAATTTGTTCTAATTACAAGTTTTAAGCCGAGCGTTTTTAGACAATTTAGGATTGCTTGGCTTGGCAGCAGAGTAATCTTGTTCCACAAGTAAAAGATCTTGTAGAGAAGGCGGAGGGTTTTCTTTTTAAGGCTGTATAAAAGCCCCCTTCTCGTTCCACCTCCATTCACAACAACCATTACAACAACATCAAAACTCTAAGCACAGACCCTCCGTGGTTCGGACGACAATGGACCTCAAAGAATCAGTACGCAACCAAACTGACGTGGGCCTAAGAATGACGAGGCACCTGTTTCTAGCTGAAGCCAAGGGGCAGAACATGGTGTTCTCGCCGCTCTCCATCCATGTTGTGTTGAGCATGATAGCAGCTAGCACAAAGGGTCCAACCCAAGACGAGTTACTCTCTTCCCTAAAGTCCATGTCCACCGGAGAACTCAACTCCCTCGCCTCCAATCTCCTCCCTTTCGTGTTTGCTGACGGCTCCCCCAGCGGCGGTCCCTGCCTGTCCTTCGGGAATGGCGTTTGGGTCAACGAGTCTCTCCCTCTCAAGCCCTCTTTCAAAGAGGTGGTGGATACTTTTTACAAAGCGGCTCAAAAGCATGTCGATTTCCAGAACAAGGCTGAAGAAGCAAGAGCTGAAGTCAACTCATGGGCTGAAAAGCAGACTAAGGGCGTTATTAGAGAAGTACTTCCTCCTCAGGCAGTTGACAGCTCAACAAGGGTCATCTTTGCAAATGCATTATACTTCAAAGGAACTTGGGATGATGACCCGTTTCTGTACTAAAAAACAAAGGACTATGTCTTCCACCTTCTCAATGGGAGATCAATAATAGAGGCACCCTTCATGACTATCTACAAGAGGCAGTTTATAAGTGCCTTTGACGGCTTCAAAGTCTTAAAACTTCCATACAAACAAGCATACGGTGAGAAGAGGCGTTTTTGCATGTGCTTGTTTCTTCCAGATGAAAAAGATGGTCTGCCAGCTCTGGTTGAGAGAGTTTGTTCTGAGCCAGGCTTCTTAGATCGCCATATTCCATGTTTCAAAGATGAAGTGGGTATCGTCAAAATCCCAAAGTTTAAGATTACTTCTTGGTTTGAAGTTTGGGGCATTCTCGAGCAGTTAGGTTTGAAGCTTCCTTTCCACTTGACAGAGATGGTGGAAGCGCCTCCAGGTCAGGACCTTTTTGTTTCCAAAATGCTCCATAAAGCCGTCATCGAAGTTAATGAAGAAGGAACGGAAGCTGCCGCTGTTACAGTGACCAGTGCGAGCTTTTCGTTCGCAGCATGTAAGCCTAGGAAGACGGTAGACTTTGTGGCAGATCACCCATTCCTGTTTTTGATCAGAGAGGAAATGACTGGAGCGGTGTTGTTCATTGGGCAGCTGCTCAATCCTCTTCAAGGCTGATTATACTAGACAAGTATTAATAAATATGTCCTCTTTTTGTTTATTTCTCTTTGTATTAAAAATCTGATCCATTCAGTTAGGATTTTTTTTTAAAATATTTAATTATCTGTGTCAGCCAATGTTTACATCCCTCTTCAATTTGAGGTGGTTTGAAGGGGGTCTTAAGTTTTGGCTTTGTGTGAAGAACTTCATAAAGGAGGATGCTTTTCTTAGTTTTTACATACAGCCTACAGGCGGTCTTAAACTATACACACATATATATATATATATATATATAGGGACGAAATTATATGGACATCCATTTATGTGGCTGATCATCCATTTATGTTCTTGATCAGAGACGAAATTACTAGAACAGTGTTGTTGGTTGGGTATGTGCTCAATCCTCATGTAGGCTAATTATTGTATGATATTAAATGACCCCTTTATACTGGAGAAGGATTGAAGAAAGTGTGCAGATGAAACCAAACAAGGATATATGCACGTCTTTGGTGTTAAAAAACAAAAAAAGCATTTTGATGTGGTATTTATAGTTAGCTATTGCACTTTGTTTGGCGACTGTTGTCCATTTTGTGACAGAGTACATAATCTAATGGTTTTTTCACCACCAGAGAAACCATTAGATTGCGTAATTAGGCAAGCTTGTTTTGACATCGAATCTCTTTGTAAATAGCATTTTAGTCTATAATAATCTCAACCGTTGTAATAATCTATCCGCTTAAAACATGGCATGTCATCGAACTTTGAGTTTTTATCGTTTCTTACTTCTGTTAATATTGAAGCCGTCAGTTTTTTATAGATTGCTTCTTTTTTGCCTTTGCCCTGGATTTTTTCTGGGAATGAAAGAGAATGAGAGAAGCTCTCTCGTCAATTTTCTTATTTACTTCTATAAATCCAAACCTCTCTCCCTCACTCTCACATATTTGAAGAGGGTCTTCTGTCAATTGCTTGTTTACTTTCAATTCAAATATTCTCAACGAAATCCAAATCTGGAGAAGCCTATATACATGCATATTTGCTCTGATCACCCCTCTGAACCTTGAACATAATTCTCAAACTAGAAAAAATTATGACTACCAATTTTGGGGTTTCTTCAAAATGAAGCTCAGATGATCAAGTAGCAAATTGCTTGATATGAAAGTTCAAATTTTCAGATCTTTGTTGGGTCTCTCTCAAAATGAAGCTCTTGCTGGGTTATTGTCTAGAGTTTTATAATTGCACGGACTTATATCAATGTTTTTTTTTTTTTTTTTTTTTTTCTAACGGACTTATTATAATTGCAAAATCTGAATTTTATGCACCAATAAGCAGGGTATATATAGTGATCCAAAAGGCTCCACATTTAATGTTTACCAATGGAGGAAAGATTAGAAATTTAATAATAATATAATAATTAAGGTGCAAGCCCATAAGATCAACTTCAAACCAGTGTGTCTCAGCTGTTTTTTCTTTGCCCTTGATCGGGGTTTGGTAAAGATCTACAAAATGTTTTGGCGTGCGCCAAATGAGTGCAATTGGAATTGGGGAACATCAAGCCCTCAATTATTTAGAATCAAATAACTTTAGATTCTGATTCAATCAAGGAACTTCAGGCTCTGATCTCTTGTATAATACAAACTCATCATAAAATATTAATTAAATTAATTAAACTTTGAAAAAAAAAAAAAAAAAAAAAAAAAACAAAAAAAAAAAAAAAACTAAAAAGTAATAGTATGAAAATTATGAAATAGCAATAGAAGTCATGACTACTACATATAAAAATTGTAAAACTCGTAAACCATAAATTAATAAATAAATAAAACAGAAACAATAGGAAGTTTGTAAGCCATCAAGGTATTAGTTAATGAATAATTATGATATAAACAATAATATAGAATATCACTTATCAAACGCATCTATAGCGCCGTGTTGGCATAAAAGACATGATGATATATCAAATTCTTGAGTCATTCATGCAGTATTTCCCCAAAATTATTTTAAGAAGGATTTTTTGCTGTTTTTAAATATAATTTTTAGGAATAAATATAATTAATTGTTTCCTAAAAATTAAATTTCAAAACAGCAAAAATCCTTCTTAAAATAATTTTGGTAGGCAACGCAAAATTTGAATGGAATGGGAAAGTACATAGGCCAAGCGGGTTAAGCCCAAAACGGTGGTAGCCTATCCAATGGGGCTTTTGTTAGTTGTATTTGTTTTGCCTTACATTATCTTTCCTGAGGAGCATACTGCTCTTTTGGAATCGAATCTCCATATTAATAATTGTTCTTTTTCTAGCTCTAGCGCATTATTAAACCTCAAAATTTGAAATAAAGAGACCAATTGGAAACGGATTTGGGGAAAACCTTGAAAAATTATCTAATCTCCAAAGCCATACGGAGTAAACTTGTAATTTTACAAAATAAATCGGACAATTAATTAACAAATCAGAGAGAGAGAGAGAGAGAGAGAAATCCTAACGTAACACGGATTTCTAACAAAGCCCATAAATAATAGGCTACTCTCTCATTGTCCCTCCCACGCCTCTTTCTCTGTAGTCTTCTTTTGGTCTGAATCTTTCTCTACAGTCAGTTCTTTTATTTTATAGAGAGATCAAGAAATTATTGTTTGGCAATGACTTTTGATTTAAGAAACTTTGTCATATTATTGTTCCTAGCAGCAGTAATTGTCGGGCTTGGGAACTTGGAGGCAATGTCTGAGGAAAATCCTCAAAATCCAGCAAACGCTAAACTTGCTCAAGCATTCGAGGATTGGATAATCGAGTACAAGCCCGTTTACTCAAGTAATGAAGAAAAGGAGAGACGTTTCGCCTACTTCAAGAAGTCGTTTGAGTCTGTGGAGAATTTCAAGCAGTCATTCAACCTATTTGCTGATCGTAGCGACGATGAAAAGTCTAAGCCCTGCTTCTTGCCAAATGTGTTGGAAAAGAAGAAATTAAGGGAGGATATGTTTTGGCTAAACCTTAAACCCTCAAGCTATTATTAATAGCTTAGCTTTCAAAAATTAAATAAGAGTACAATTACTTCATTTGTAATTCAATTTCCAAATTTTTTTTCCTCTTAAGGGGTTATTACAAGTAACCATATCATTCTGGATATACTAGCAGTATATTGTATATACTGCTAGTATATACTGATTCTCTCGTCAACAATTGATTAAGGGGTTATTGATAGTATTTTCATTAATTGATTAATGTTTGTGTTTTGATTAATTGATTAGGGCTTTGTGTTTTGATTAGTTTTCTTAAAATTTCATTTGGATCCATCACTCCCCAGAGATTGATTTGAATGCAATGGAAGATTATAGCAATCCAAAGAAAACAATGTCAGTTTTATGCAAAATCTGAATTTTATGCACCCATAAGCAGGGTATATATAGTGATCCAAAAGGCTCCACATTTAATGTTTACCAATGGACGAAAGATTAGAAATTTAATAATAATATAATCATTAAGGTGCAAGCTCATAAGATCAACTTCAAACCAGTGTGTCTCAGCTGTTTTTTCTTTGCCCTTGATCGGGGCTTGGTAAAGATCTACAAAATGTTTTGGCATGCGGCAAATGAGTGCAATTGGAATTGAGGAATTTTAAGCCCTCAATTATTTAGAATCAAATAACTTTAGATTTTGATTCGATCAAGGAACTTCAGGCCCTGATCTCTTGTATAATACAAATTCATCATAAGATATAATTAATTAATTAAAATGATACATTAAAAAAAAAAAAAAAAAAAAAAAAAAAAAAAAAATAATAAAGGTTAGAATTGTATGAAAATATGAAATAGCAATAGAAGTCATGACTACTACATATAAAAATTGTAAAACTCGTAAACCATAAATTAAAAAAATAATTATTATATAAAAAAAAAAGAAAAAAAAAAGAGAAACAATAGGAAGTTCGAAAGCCATCAAGGTATTAGTTAATGAATAATTATGATATAAACAATAATATAGAATATCACTTATCAAATACATCTATAGCAACAAATAAACATGCCGTGTTGGCATAAAAGACATGATGATATATCAAATGCTTGAGTCATTCATGCAGTATTTCCCCAAAATTATTTTAAGAACGATTTTTTGCTTTTATTCCTAAAAATTAAATTTCAAAACAGCAAAAATCCTTCTTAAAATAATTTTGGTAGGCAACGCAAAATTTGAATGGAATGGGAAAAGTATATAGGTCAAGCGGGTTAAGCCCAAAACGGTGGTAGCCTATCCAATGGGACTTTTTTTACGTGTATTTGTTTTGCCTTACATTATCTTTCCTGAGGAGCACATGCTCTTTTGGAATCGAATCTCCATATTAAATTAATACTTCGTTTATAGTTCAATTTCCAAATTTCTTTTTGGGCAAGTGATTAAGTCTCTAAATTAAATTATTTTTTTCTCTAGCGTATTAACTTAAATAATTCAGAAATTAAGGAAACAAATTGATTGACCTTATCAAACAAAAAAGGAAATGAATTTGGTGAAAACCTTGAAAAATTATCTAATCTCCAAAGCCATACGTTTCTGAACTATAAACAACTCCAATGAATCAAGTGGACTGTCTAGATTAAACTATAAACAACCAGAGAGAGAGAGAGCAATCCTAACCTAACACGTTTCTAACAAAGCCTATAACTCTCTCCTTTCTTTGTTGGTTTCAACTGAAGCCTATAAATATAAATAAAAAACACGTCATTGCAAACGCCTGTGTGTTTACATTGTTGTCTTACGAAGCTACCTCATAGTAAACAACCAGAGAGTAGGCCTCATCATTTGGCCTGCGGGCTCATGGGCCGATGAGGACCTGTCCGACCCATAAAAAAAGCCCGGCTCGGCCCGTTATGGGCTTTGAGATGGCCCGGCCCGCTTTGGATCGGGCTAGGCTTGGGCTTAGGTGTCTAAAGCTCGGCCCAGCCCGATTAAGCCCAAGAAAGCCCGGCCCGGCCCGCCTACAAAAGCCCGGCCCGTTAGGCCCGCATACATATATAATTATGTATAAATAAGAGTTTAGGTTTAGGATTATCACTTAAATCACATATATAATTTGTTTCATTTTATTTACTTTTCTTTACTCATTCCTAGTTTATAATTGGATGATTGGCACATTAATTTGTGTCAATAATTAATTCAACAATTATATATATATATATATATATATAAGATGAACAACATATCACATCACCAAATATAATCATATCACGAAACATAATCGTACAACCAAATATAATCATGCTTTTCTTGAACACTTCACCAAATATTTGCATATTTATTCATACTATCCTTTAAAAAAAATATTTTTTTGATACTTATTATTTTTTAAAATTATTTCTTAAAACGTATTACGGTCTAATTATGTAATAACCTCAAAAAGAATACTTGGTTTTATTATTTTTGTGGAAAATCTTATTAAGTTGTGTGACTTTATTGGGTGTTTTATGAATTTGGTTTGATGTGAAAATATTGGAATTAAGTGAGTTTAATCTCAAATTTGGACTAAAATACCCTTATGATTAAGTTTATGATTTTTTTTGAATGAAGTAAGCCCGTTTAGGCCCAGCCCGTTGGGCTTAGCCTGGCCCGGCCCGATGGACTTTCTCAAGCCCTGCTCATGGGTTGGGCTTGGGCTTTGAATTTTCTAAAAAAACCCAGTTCGGCCCGGCCCGATATTTTCTCTCTCCTCTTTAAAGCCCAGCTCGGCCCAGCCCATTGACGAGCCCTACCAGAGAGAGAGAGAGAGAGCAATCCTAACCGCGTCTATGTGTTTACATTTTTGTCTTAGGAAGGAGAGAGAGAGAGAGAGAGAGAGAGAGAGAGAGCAATCCTAACCTAACACGTTTCTAACAAAGCCTATAACTCTCTCTTTTCTTTGTTGGTTTCAACCGAAGCCTATAAAACTTGCTTCAGTTTTGAGACTTTATGAGGCGAGGAGATCACCTTAGGAATTTTGACAACTTTATAAAGAAGATCATTCACTTGAGTTCGAAGTGAGTCATCATTTACTTTCTTGAAATGAACAAAAGACTTTTTCTCAAAATTCCTAAGCTCAAAACACTTTGGTCTTTTGTGTCCTAATGTGCCACAATGATGGCAAGTAGGAATGAACCTTTTTGATTTTGGGAAACCAAATTTTGCAAGTGAAGAGTGTTTATCCCTTTTACAAAGAACAGATTTTGCAAGCTCACATATTTTAAGAGATGAAACATGGTTTTTAAAGCCATTTGCATTGGTTGCTCTGGACACATTTCATAGAGCATTACACCTAGGTCGAATGTGACCTTTCACACCACAATGGTGACAAGTAGGAATGAATCTTTGAGTCCTAGTTGGCTCTAAAACATAAAACTTTGTATTTGACTCCTTGACAAATGTGGTCAAAGGAGGAGGAACACATGAACTAGAACAACCATAACCAAAACCAGTTTTGTCTCCATGAACCTTACCCATATTCAACATTTTATCCACCTTTTTAGCCCCTATGGTAAGCTTGATCACCGTGTCATTTGCCTCATTTATTTGAGTCAAAAAATTCTTGTTGAAGACTTGGAAAATCAAGTTGTTTTCCTTGAGCACATTCACTTGGTTTGAAATGTCATTTTTAATGACAATCAATGAATCTCTTTCACTCTCCAAGGTCTCAACATTTTCACTTAATTCATTAATTGCTTCTTTAAAAGTGCAATTAAGAATTTCCAGGTTCTTTACCTTCCCTTCAAGTAAGAGATTTCTTTCCTTAAGCTTGGAAGTTTTAGTAAAAAGGATATCATACTTTTCACACATACCCAAGTATGATTGGTCATCCTGTTCCATGTATGACTGGTCATCCTGCCTATCATCTCCAGGCACACATTCTTCCTTAATTACATGAACTCTAGCAAGGCTAGAGTTATGAACAGAACCAACAAGGGCAAAATTATTTGCCTCTTCATAAGATGAAGTGATATAGTTGTTGGAATCATCACTATCACTATCACTCCATTGTGCACTAATTGACTTTTCTCTCTCATTAGACTTTGTCATGTGGTTATTTGCACATTCCACATCAATGTGACTAGCACCGCCACATAGATAGCACTTTACAAGACCCTTCAAACTTTTGTCCTCCCTAAAGCCATAAGAGTTCAAAAAAGTCATCTCTTTAAAAACATTGTCTTGACACACACATGTAGACGGACTAGGAAGATTTTGACAATTCCTAGTGACTTTGGTTTTATCTTTGACAACCCTCTTATATTTCTTAACAAACAAGGCAAACTCATCATGAATGCAAAGAGCAATTTGATCCATTTTTATGTTTACACACCTAATACCAATTAGCACCCAAAGGATCTCTCTATTTATGTTAAGAGCTGGTGCTCTGATACCAATTGAAAATGGTACTTAGGTGACGAGGTGTAAATTTAAAAGATATTCAACCAAGAACGCAGCAAACTTCACACACTCTAGACCTCGACCAAATACTCACACTCTTATGACTTTTTCTGTTTTAAATGATACCAATTGACTTTTTCTGTTCTTTATAAGAATTAGTTGCGATTCTTTGTTGTTTTGTTGTTAACAAATGTAATTATTCTTCCCACTTTCAAATAATATATATATATGTACTTTTCTGAGTTTTATGAATAATTTTTTTTTGAAAATCAAGATTTTATTAAAAAAAAACTCAAGAAGAGAGCATCTGCAGAAAGAGATGGGAGCAGCCAAGTAGGTGCTTCCTCAATCCAAAAAACAAAATCATTACAACTGATTGCAAATTGAGCCAAGATGTGTGCCACCTTATTACAACCCTTGGGGGACCACTGATAGAAAGCTACTCTAAAGTAGCTTAATAGGCATTTTGCTTCTTCAAGTAAAAGACCATCTGTTTCATTGCATTCCTCCACCAAAAGAATACCAGTTATGCATTCTTTTGCGTTCATCTCTAGAATGGCACGAGTATATCCCATATCAAGAGCGAAACCAAGTATGATCCCTTTTTCTAAAGGGTCAAATTAAATCAACCTACGAGCATTATGGTTTTTCAGTCTACACCTCATTTTCACACAAGTTATTTATTTTCTTCATATAAGTGATAGTCTAAATTACTTTAAAATTAATCGAATTTATGTGGAGAGGCATTCGAACTTGAGTGCAAAAAGACGAGCTTACTGCCCTAATCAACTAATCTAACACGCATCTACTTCACACCAGTCAATTCAAGCCGCACGAAGCATCCTTCATAATCCTTAATTATTTGTGTTGATTCTACAAAGCACTCTCTGTTAATGTATGCATTTATGAGTTTTTTTTTGACTTCCTTAGACAACTTTATAATAGGATTGTTATTGAAAAATGGTACTTAGGTGACAAGGGGTAAATTTAAAAGACATTCAACTAATAACACAGCAAACTTCACACACTCTAGACCTTGACCAAATACTCATACTCTTATGACTAGTCAACTGTCAGATATTAATCATACCAAACAATAACATATACAGAGCATACCAAGATGAACCTACAAGCCTAGAGAATTACTAGTGACAACCTAAGCACTTAGAAGGACCTGTCAATCTAGGCATTCCATGTGCTAGCAACAACTTTGGTGAAAGTGTGTGAAGACAGCATAATCAAGCAAACACCAAACATCAAAAAAAGATGACTAGTCAACCGCACAGACCCAGATGACTAGTGAACTATCAAGAACACAAACCCAGAAAATTTACAGAGATGGAAACCAGAAACTGTTCACCCAGAAACCCACCATTGGGAAAAACTGGGGGTCATCAACCGACCAGGCAATCCACTAAGTAGAAAAAGATTGTTACAAAGGAACACAAGCAAGCTCAAGAAAAACCTAGATCTATTTAGGAAGATGAGCTATACCTCCTTTGTGCAATCTTCTTCTCCAACTTAGCAAAACTTGAAGCTCAATTCTTCATGGCAATGGCAGCTCTTTCTCAAGCTCGTTCATCCCATGGCACTAGCTTGCAAGCTCCAACACAAACCGAAACCAAAATTTGGATTCAAAGGAGAATGACCAATTTATTCAAGAAACCATACTCTTGAAGAAATCAGTCTTGAATCTGACCTAGATATAAATGAGAGAATGATTTAAGTAGCTAGATGCAGATTCGTGTTTCAAATGTAGTTTTTCAAAAAGAAATCAATTGGAAAAACTCATAGATGAAATAAGATGGTTCTCTCGAGGAAGAAGAAGCGAAAGATGGCAAGCCAAACTTTCCAAAACTTCCACCTAAAAGAGACAGCCGCCAAATGAGCAAATCCGTAGTCTTTACAGACAAAAAAAAATCCTTAGGTCAGAAACACACATGGCAGCAGAGAGAGAAAGGAGAATAGGACAAACAGTTTGTTATCCAGCTGGAAATCCTACAGAGCAAGGATGACTAGTCATATGAGAAACAGATGACTAGTCATCATTTTATGAAGACAGTTTAATGTAATGATATGCAATGCACAATTTACCTTTGTCAATTTGCTTGAACCTCCATAGAACAGAAGTTAGATAAGAACACCAAGAGAAACTTTTCTTAATCTAAACTTGAGCTTGATAAATAATAATACAAATCCTATTACAAAGTTGTCAAGGGAAGCCAAAAGAAAATTACAAAAACCATACATTCACAGTTATTGTGTTTATCATGCTCATGTTTAGTATAAGAATAGCTTCTCTAGGTGTTCTTAACTAACAGCTATCCTATGAAGGCTTAAGCAAATTGTCAAAGGTAAATTGTGCATTGCATATCATTGCATTAAATTGTTTTCATAAAATGATGACTAGTCATCTGTTTCTCGTATGCCTAGTCATTCTTGCCCTGTAGGATTTCCAGCTAGTTCTGTCCATGTGAGAATTTTGTATGGACTTATAGCTTTAGCTATAAAATATCCAACCCATGCACAAACCAACGGTCAGAATTTGACTCTTGCTTTTTCTCGTGCAAAATAAAGAAAATCCATCTCGTTAGGTCTTAGTCGTTAAAGCTAGTGATGAAGGATTACAACTATTAAGCATGACATAACGTGCATCTAACAGAACAACTTGAAAGGAAGAAAGCAAGACCACTCATACAATTTGTGTGGGATACCGCTGGCAATATATTGCATGGAGGGAATGACAGGAGCAGAATTGCAATTTCCAGGCATGACAAAGCCACTTTGTCTCAAAATTTGCCGTGCCATTTTGGCACTTTAACTATTTACGGTATTTGCAGCCCATAATCAGCTACATTCATGCATGGACAGAAATATGAAAAAAGCAAAGCTATACAGTATTAGTAGTAGTAGTAGGTGTGAAACTTCAAGTTATCAAAAGATTTATTTTTTGAGTGTCGAGGTTCTCTTAAAAAAAAATATTTGTGTATACATGTTTTACTTTAAACCATAAATGGATTGAAAGCTAGTCATACACTTTTTTCTGTAAATGAGTAACCAACTCATGAGATAGAATATAGGAAACGCACGTACACCTATATATATATATATATATATATATATATATATATATATATATCCAAATGAGAGCAATCTTTTAGGTCTTCAACCGCCGCCACCAGCACTGCTTATAATATTTTTGCTTAATTTAAATACTTTTTATTTAAATAATTTGTGATATGACTGATTGCAGATCACGACAGAATGAAATACTTTTATTTACTTAATTTGTGGGTAACAAGAAAATTAAATATAGCTCCTAGTGGAAGACAAAGACCTATCTAAAGTCTAACCAGAGGGAGGGAGGGTGGCGTAAGCAGAGCAGAACATGAGCAATCATTTTAGTTAGGTCATCCCACAAAGCAGAGCAGAACATGTTTGTGTTCCTCAATATTTCTGCCTTCTGCTTTTGTTGCCACAGTTGACATAAATGCCAAAAAGACCAGCAATGTAAAAATGCCTATATTTGATCCATTTCCAGATACAAAGCCTCAAATTATTAAACATAAGATACTGAATTCTGTCATGATGTTAGCTCGACGACCTAATTCGTATGTGTAAAGATGCTCGTCCAATATTTTTAATTTTTGTATTGTTAAAATCACATTTCGGGACATGTTCACATAATTAATGGACCCTCCAAAGTAATCTTATTTTTGATTGATTGATGAGATAGACAAATCATACATGTACTATAGTTGGTCCAAATTATTTTCAGATTAAGATAGATCAAACGAAATTTAATATAATCAATTGGATGGCTGCGGGGGACGAGACAGTTGAATCCAAAATGGACCAACAATTGACTGTCAATGCAACGCGTAGCATTTTGTAGTTGTAGCTGCCAATGCTCCCAAGTAACTCCATTTTTTTCCTGGAGGGAAGCCATTAAAGCTTGGTTTTAGAATGTGTTTGTTTTATTTTGAATGGATATCATTGGCGGGTGCGTCTGTGTCAGTCATTTGGTAAGAAGAGAAAAAATGATGGCAACCTAATTAGTGAATGTGAAGAAGACAGACTGAAATGCAATCCAAGAAATTAATATTATAACACGTGGAGTTTATCATCAAAATAATACACCTCATGCACTGACGACCTGGAGGCACAGAATAAAATTTGAAAATTAATGCCCCAAATGTTTGTATTTGTTAGAGAGAGAGACTCATTAATAACATGGTATTGCAAATGCGTACGAAATTCAATTTGGATGAAACTCTTTTTTGTTGTGTTTTTTGTTTTGTTTTTGGTCAAAGTTTGGAAGGGGTAAGGAGAGGTGCTATTGATGTTTGAACCTCAAACCACTGATTTGCAGATAAATACTTTTATTACTGAGCTATGAACCCGTAGATTGACTCTTTTTTGTTATGCTTAGATATGTCTTTGCTTTATACATAAAAAGAGAAAAATCCAACCAAGCAACAAACTCACCCATGAGAAACATTAATGAACCGCATTTGATTAGTTAAGCTGAGACTATAGTTGAAAGGTATTTGGTCGCTTTTCAGCCCCATGCATATAGCACCTCATTATAAGAAATTCCGATTACATGGATAACGTTAATAACGTTGACATGTAATGAATATTATTAGGACGGACTAAATTCGGAGAAATTTTTGTATGTTCCGGATACACTAGCTGACTAGTGAACTAAATATTCATCAAAGATAATTTCCACTAAATAATGAACTTCCTAAAATTTTGACTTCACGCTTTCCTATTTATTCATGTTCTTAGTGAGATTGCACCTCTTCTTTCATATTTTGGAAATTCTCTAATAACTATCCCCATTTTATTGTAATTGAGATACAAGCTGTCATGGAGATTAGGAAACCACAAAACTCTACTAAAAACAAAGATGAAAAAAGGACTAGAGCAAACATGTGGGACAATATGTGTGGGACAATATATGTCAAAATTGATGACTATATTACACCATATGAGATCCTATTGCCAAATCAATAACCCTTTGCTTAGTGGGCATGCCTCGTATTATATATTTAAGTTTTTTATTATTTATTTTTAAAATGAACTCAGACTTCATGAAAGAAAAAACAAATAAAAACCCACTCAGAAGCTATCAAATATATACCTAACTAATACCATACAAAAGAGAACTTCTAGCCCCTTCATTTTTCTCCTTCCTCTAGCCGCCAGTAGCTTTCACCTTTGCAGGATTATGCATGTTATCTTTGATGATTAGGAAGTCACAAAGCGGATGCCGATAAAAGCATATGTATTTTTGGCTAATCAAAAAGCTGGAAAACAAAGTGATCATCAATGAAAGTTTTTAAATCTTTTGAGATGTTAATGGATTTTACAGTCCTTGAGTTACTCATGAGTCGAAAAGAAATTAAGTACTTTGTTAGTCTTTGTTCTTAATTTTAAATCTACTAAAAGATCTTTGTCTTCTGTTTTTGTCTTGAAGACATTACAAAATAGGAGCTATGGGCCATTTTATTATCTTCAATGTTTTCCGGGAGAATTGTGTTGGGTTAGGAAGTTAGGGAAATCGAAAATAGAAAGAAAAAAACAAAGGGAAATTGTGTGGATCAAAATGAAATATTCCATATCGAACAATTATAAAACTTTACATTTAAACATACTGAAAATGGTTAATTAAGTTTAAGACAATATTGATGTAACATGTAAAGTCGAACGAGGTATGTCTTCAATAGTGAGTATCAGGAGTCAATAGTTTTTGGATAATATTAATATCTTGTTTATAATAAATCATACACTCTTCTTCTTCAACAATTGAGTATCAGAGATTATGCTTATTGGTCTCAGATTTACTTGTGTATTAATTTTTATTTAATTAAAAAAAAACACAAGTAAAATTGGGCTAGTGATTCTTTAAAGGCCCTCCTGCATTCTTCTTGAGAACCTTTCACCTTTGCAGGATTACGTGCCTGGTACAAATTGGATTCGGCTTAGCTGGAAGCTCAAAACCAGCCCAATCGAAGAAGATGCTCAAGTTCTGTAAAATAAGAGGATTCCACCCTAAGATTTGCTCAATTCACCCAAAGCTAATATTATGGTTTGCCTCCACAGAAGCTGTTGTGGAAGCCAATCAAAGGAGTGAAACTCTCCATTCCCGCCATGGCTCGATTTTTCCTTTTGTTTTGCTTTAAAAAAAATATATATATATATATTTTTAAACCATGAAAGTTAATTTTTTATAGGTTTGTTTTGAAATATTCAAAATTTGGGCTGGGCACATATGTAGCTCCACATAAATAACTGTTCAAATCAAGCCAACCCAATCTTGTAAAATCACATTGTAAATTGGGCTTGTACATAGAGAGCAACCCCACAAGAGGAATGGATTTTGTTCTTTATTTTCCTGGACTCAGAGGAACCAAAACTTTAAGAGTGCTGCTATTTTCACCAATATGTCCTATTTTCCCATCAAGCTTATGTTCTAAATTTTAAAGATAAATTTACTTTTTTGTAAAATGACTTATGAGGACAACTCTCTCAATCTCTTACACGCACCCACACCCATATTTTCTTTTTCTTTTTCTTTTTGTTCGAAATCCACAATCATCTTCATTCCCAACCCACCAAACGAAACGAAATCAACATCTTTCTCTCCCTGCGTTCTTCAAAAATTAGGAACTAGAAGAAAAAACCTAAACTTGCAAACTCATAACCCCATTTTTATTTTCAATCACACATAATCCAATTGTTTTTCTTTCTTCTCTAACTCTAAAGCTCAAGTAGTCCCATAATTACATCGACTTTGAGCTTTTGGGCAACTCTAAAAATGATAGAAATTCATGGCCATTTCCTTTTCTTCCTTTGTCTCTTTCTTTCCTTATTTCAAACTCAAATAACACCTCTATTGCAGTCTCTGAAATTAAAAATAAAATAAAGCAAATGTGATTTTATTTTTGGAACAGATAGAGTAAGTGTGAGTTTTTTTTTTTTTTTTTTTTTTTTTTTTTTTTTTTTTTTGTTTTGGGAGAGGGGAGTGTTTTTTTCGTTGGCAGTAGAAGGAGAGTTTTTCTTTGGTTGAAGAAGGAACGTTAAATGTTTGTAAGGTCATGGTGTTGACTGTTGGGTTTTCACCAGAGGAGAAGGTTGGGGTGGGGATAGGCTAATTGAAGAATTTTTTTATTGTTTTTATAGAATTTTTTTATTATTGTAATAGCAAATATGGAAATACAATTAAAGGGTATTTTAGGAATAATGGTGGGTGAAAAGATAGGTTTGTGTTTATTCAAATTTATAAGGTGGGTGAGAAGATAAGGTGGGTGGGGAAATATGACGAGAGGGTGGAAATAACAGCACTCAACTTTAAATAAACCAATGAGACGAATATGGAAGTGCAAAGCATCTCCAAGTGAAGCGGCAAATGAGTAGGCAAACCTCATTTGCCTTTGACACATCAGTATTTTCATGCTCCAAGGGAAAATGCAAATAGGTAGGCAAAATATACGTGTTCTTCCCAACAAGGAAATATTGCTAACTTCAAAATGAAGAAGTATATATTGGGCCCCATTTACTTGTTATAATAAAATACCATCGCCACTCTCTCACATACTTTCTATAAAATATAATAGTAAATATAAAAGATAAAGGGAAGAAAGAGTCTACTTTCAGAAAAAATAATAGCAGAAAAAATATTACAAACTCGCCGGAGAACAAAGAGAACAATATTAATCATGTCTAGATATAGTCCAATACTAAGAAAATACTTTTTTAAGAAAACAGATTCATGAAAGAAATTCCAACGAGGCATATACATCTTAAAAGTCTTCATGTTTATTATGAATATTGCTGACCCACAAAAGAATACAATGAAATCTCTAATATAAGAGGAGGTGGCAATATTTAGTGTACAAGGAAACAAGTCCTCCAATCTAGGAAACCTACTAGGAAAGTAAATCCTAATTACAACAGTATTGATATTATACAAACTTATTTCCTAACACCCTCAAGGTTCGAGAATGAATATCTTGCAACATCTCGTGAACCCCCAGTTTGACATTGCTGTGCTGTGAAAATAATAGCTGTCAGATTTGCTGTGGGTAAAATCAGTTGTGAGAGAAAGCAATTTGGTGTTTGGAAATTTTTTTGTTAAAAGTGTTGTTGGTATTGATTTTACGCATAATCAAAAAATGATTGCCGCATAATCATTAAACCCAACGCCTCTTCGAAACTGATTCTTGCATAATCAGAAAATGAAAGCACCTCATTAGCTGCTTTCCCTTATAGCTTTCTCTCACATCAATTTTTAACAATAAGTGATTTTCTCACAGTTTAACAAACGGGTTGGGCTTCTCAAATTTATTTAAAAATCACTTATCACCCCAAATAAGGGCTCGTTTGGGAGTGCTTTTGGAGCAGCGAAAAGCGCTTCTAAATAGGTGAAAGCGCTTCAGTATTTTAAAAATCGTATTTGGCAAAAATTGCAAAAGCGCTTTGGGTGAGATCCAAAAGCACTTGGAGTGGTTTTGGAAGAAGCACTTGAGAGGTGCTTCTTCTTAAAAGCGTTGTAGGACAAAAACAAGGGAAGCACTTGGCTCCTTTTAATGAAACTTTTAAAATGCCGGAAATACCCATATTTAATTTTTTAAAATGCCAAAATACCCTTTCTTTTTTCTTTTTTCTTTTTTTTTAAATTGAGAATATCTGATAAACACCCCAATTAAAATACTCTTGTTCATTAATTTGACACCCCTTTTACATCTATATCATGGACCAATGATAAAAATTTCAACTTTAGGCCGTCATATCTATAATCTGCCAAAATGAACAAGGAAAATTACAAGTGCAGGGGCAGCAAAACAGAGAGAACATAATAATTTATTGAAACCAACCAACCTCTCCCGAAGACCCAGTTGGCTCCGTGAGTATGATTCAGGGCAATCCATTACCATCATGTACTATATTCAACGACATCGTTCTGAGCCTAAACCTCTCTTACAAAAACCCAAAATAAAAGGATACATCAAGATTAGTCTTTGACAACCAGAACATAGAACAATGTAAGAAAGACAATGAAGAACCAAAATGAAGAACCAATGAAGAACCAAAATGAACAAACATAACAAGAGATGGGTTAGCTTACGTTGATTGCTATTTTATATGGAATGTTATCGGCTTCTGAGTTTGAAGCAGAAGAAGAAGTAAGCCCAACTGTGTGTAGGGTTCGTAGAAAATCTTTGCTGCAATGTCACATGGCCATAGATACAATACAATAATAAAATGAATGAAAATGAATGATTTTATATATGAGGGAAAGAGAAAGAGAGAGAAAGACAGTGAGGAGAAGGATATCGAAACAGAGAAAACAAAACACTCAACAAAATATCAAAAGCGCTTTTATATAGTGTAAAAGCACTTCTAAATGTGACATCCAAACGACAAACTACTTCTTTGTAGAAGCGCTTATGTCATAAACGCTACTGGCATAAGCGCTACTAACATAAGCGCTTCGGGAAGAAGCACTCCCAAACGAGCCCTAAGCAATGCCAAACTGGCACTAAAAATATGAAATGTCATGCTAGGTTATCTCATAAAGATAATTGAATAATCTATCCCAAAAAAGAAGAGGATTTCCCCCAAAATGACAATTAAAAAACGTATAATTTGGATAAGGTCCATCCAAATGACAATTAAAAAACGTTTCAGTTTCTCAAAATAGTGGGTCTACAAATAATAGGCCCTTAAGAGCATCCACAATGGGCTCCCTAAACCACCTCCTTAGACAAATTTTAGGGAGGCATTGTAAAAATGCAACTCCAACTATGCTCCCTATCTATCTCCTAAAATAGGGAGTCCTCTAAGAGCTCCTAAATCTGAGGAGAGAGAGAAAAGACTCCTAGTGACTCCCTATAATTTAATGCTGCTTTATTTAATGAGTATTTCAAACCTTAATTTAATGCTAACTATTTTTTATTTTATTTTATTAATAGAGATAGACCAATCAAAAAAGAGTTATAACATTTATTACTCTCCAAATTAGGGAGTATGGTTGGAGATGAAATTTTTTAGAGAGCTCCTAAAATAGCTTTCTTATATTTTTAGCTAAATTTTAGCTAAGAAATAGAGAGCATCATTGTGGATGCTCTAATAATCTTGTTTACTTCTCCATGTATATATATACGCTTTATTCTTTTCTTAATTGATTCAAGTTGGGAAGGATAGGATAGACACACTTTTTATGCTTTGATTTCTACTCTACACACTCGATCATCAGATAATACAACCATCATACATTATCATGTAGGCTTTTAATCAAAGCTGCTTTTCCACAGTTGAGCTGCTATTATATTCTTTTGTTTTTTGTTTTGGTTGGAGGAATTGTTATTTTGTTCAAAATGATCATTTTCTTTTCATTAATTTTTTAGGGTCAGAAATTGCTCAAGGCATCATTGGAGTCTAACGCAGTTCTCACCAATGTCTTCCTTGGGAAGAAAGAGGAGTAAACATGTCAACTTTGCTCCTGATCAATTCTGGAAATGGAATTTTGGAGCTTGTTTGACTGTTGTGCATCTGAGTTCGGACTAGGGATTCATAAAGAGTGTCTTACACTGTTATTTTGGAGTTTTTTTTTGTGGTAATCAGTCAGTTAAATTGATGAAATCGACTTCACCATGCTCCTTCAGAGGATAGTTTCTTCTGTTAAGGTAGCTGAACTGACTTTTGCTAGAACTTCTAAGCTTGTGTGACTCCAAGATGTTTTGAGACTCATGTCATGTACTTTTGCTGTTGAATGAATCATTTTTTTCATTTTTGCTATACTATAGCCGCCCGGCCAAAAAAAAAGGCCCATTTTAATACAATGTTTAAGGCCATTTTCCAAAACCCAACCCGTTAGTTATATTAAAAATTAGGTCAGATATCTTCTTCTTCCCAGCGTCGCCTTCTCCTTCCTCTCTGTCTCGATCTCTCTCTCTCTCTCTCCGTCATTCTTCCTAACAAGCAGCGGATCCTGCACGCTTCAACCGCCCTTCGTCCACACCTTAACGGCCAAACGCCCGCCCATACCCCCCTTTTGCTACACAATTTGCTACACAATCTCCTCTCCTTGTGGATCCTGATTTTCAGCCTGAAAATCTTCGTGTTGTCTTGCCTCTGCCACCTGTAAATCTGCATCCTATGACAACCCGGTCTAAGAATGGCATCTCCAAGAGGAAGGCTTTTTCTGCTTCTACATCTGTTGATTTGTCTACAATTGAGCCTAGTTCTTTCAAGGTGGCTTCTCAATCACCAGAATGGCAATCTGCAATGAGGGAGGAGATTGAGGCTCTTCATGCTTAAGGCACTTGGGATTTGGTTCCTCTCCCAGCTCATAAAAATCTTGTTGGCTGTAAATGGGTTTATAGGATCAAGAAGAATGCAGATGGTTCTATAGCTAGGCATAAGGCTCGCTTGGTTGCTAAGGGATTTAGTCAAGAGGAGGGTATTGATTATTATGAAACCTTTAGTCCGGTGGTTAAACCAACCACTGTTCTATTAGTTCTTGCTCTTGCTGCTCAGTTTCAGTGGTCCTTACGGCAACTTGATGTTAAAAATGCATTCTTGCATGGTGTTCTTCAAGAGAAGGTTTATATGACTCAATGCTTTGAGAGTAAGCATCATCCTTCTGACTTTGTTTGCAGACTCACGAAGTCCTTATATGGTTTAAAATAGCCTCCTTGTGCCTGAAATGAAAGATTTACTAGCTTCTTACCAAGCTTGGGTTTTCAAGCTTCAAATGCAGATCCATCTCTCTTTATTTAACATGTGTCGCTTGGTACTGTGGTTTTGCTTCTCTATGTTGATGATATCATTCTTAACAAGGCCAGATATTGCCTTCTTAGTGAATCAAGCTTGTCAATTTATGCATAATCCCATAGAATCTCATGTTGTGGCCGTTAAGAGAATCCTGAAGTATTTGAAAGGAACTATTGATTTTTGGCATTTGGTTTAAGCCTAGTCTTCTTCATCTGCACGCTTATAGTGATGCTGACTGGGCTGGGGATCCTAATGATCACAGATCTATTTCGAGATTTATTGTTTACTTTGGCTCTAGTCCTATTTCTTGGGCTTCTAAGAAGCAACATTCTGTCTCTCGTTCATCCACTAAGGCCGAATATAGGGCTTTGGCTATTGCTGCTACTGAACTAGCATGGATCAGACAGTTGTTCTGTGATCTGCATGTACCATTACATGTTCCTCCTTTAATTCATTGTGACAATATCTCTGCTATTGCTCTCTCTTCCAACCCAGGAATGAAACATCTACATATTGATTATCATTTTGTCCGAGAACGAGTCATTCGAGGTGATTTACTTGTGCAACATGTCTCTTCTGCAGACCAATTTGCTGACATTCTCACTAAGGGGCTGTTTATCCCTTTATTCCAGCATCATTGTTCCAATCTCATGCTTGGCTCCTCCATGCATGAGATTGAGGGGGCATGTAAAGATATCAAAGGTCCTAATTCTGCCACATGTCAAAAGATTGAAGAAGAGAGTTGTTGAAATATTGTTAAGACTGTTAGGCAGTTCTATTAAAGAAGTTAGAGAGGTTAAGAGGTTAGAAACATGTACACAAAGCTTTGACAAAGCTAGTATAAAAACCGTCACTGTACTATGTTGAAACATCAATTCTTCTCCTAAGATTCTCTGCTTCTCTTTGTTAAAATTCTGCTCAATATTGCTATTCTGACAGGGCATAGTGACATACTTGATCATGGATAACTTGGAGGTGAAGCTAATGTCCACCATTTCAAGTATTGCCATGCTGAACCAGTTCAATGTGAAGGAGGTTGGTGCTCTTGAGGAGAAGGTGGTTGATCTTGGCATGGATGAGGTCTGAATTATTCCTCCCACATTTCCCATGTTTCTATATACATGTTCTGTTTTGTCAATCTTACTTTACCATACAATCGGGCAACTTAGGTTCACTAGCATCATCAATTTTGTTTGTATGTGGCCTTTCCTTCCTAGATGTGTACCCTTTTATAATATATAGTTTGTTAGTCATTTTGCTCTTGCATGTCATAATGTTTTTTTCTTCACTTCTATCTGCATAAATCATTTCCTGTTTAGATTTAATCTCTAATTTATATGTTCGATTAATATTAATATAAAGTTTTTAGTACTTTGCCTACCTGAACACAACATGGACTACCTAACATAAATCTTATAATTTGACATATATTATATGTTCTGTTTTTTCTCTTGGTAGGGTTTGAAGTTGCTGAAGGCATCGTTGGAGACTAGTACAGTCCTTACTAATGCGTTCCTGGGTAATAAGATGGCCTAAATATTTGTGCTTCGTGAAATGAGATTCGTATTTTATGATATCAATTTGGAGGTTTCCTTATTTTGGATTTATGTAATGACTATTTCGGATTTCAATATTTTCTCATTTCCCTTTGTTTAATGAAGAAATTGTTTGCTTAATTTGATTGGTTAGCCTTCACCCCCAAGGTTCGAGAATAAATATCCTACAACATCTCGTGAAACCATGAATAAAAATATGAAATGTCATGCTAGGTTATCTCATAAAGATAATTGAATAATCTATCGCAAAAAAGAAGATTTCCCCCAAAATGACAATTAAAAAATGTATAATTTAAATAAGGTCCATCTAAATGAGAAATGAAAATTAGAAAACGTTTCAGTTTCTCAAAGTAGTGGGTCTACAAATAAATAGGTCCTTAATACTTCTCCATATATATACGGTTGCGTCGCACATGTCCTCCATCTCACTCACTCTGCCTCAATGGCCCCCTCTAAATCCAAACCCAAAACCAAATCAATCTCTACTTCTCCAGTTAGTTTGAAGCTCCTCATAAAAAAAAAGCATAAAAAAAGTTCTCTTTGCCGAAGCTGGCAAGGATTTGTTGACTTTCTCTTCACCCTTCTGTCTCTACCCGTCGGCACTGTGATTAGGCTCCTCTCTAAGAAACGCATGGTCGGTTGTTTAGGCAAACTCTACGGCAGCTTAGAAAACCTAAATGACACATACTTGCAACCCAACCTCAACAAGGATGTCCTTCTAAAACCTAAGAAGCTGCCAATGCCAATTGGTGGCCCCCATCAACTTCTTCCTACGTTGATTGACGGTGAATCAAACGGTAAAAGGTTGTACACGTGTCAGTCATGTCAACCGTCAAGCTACTCCTACTCTGGCGAGGTATGCTACGTGGCCGACGACCCTAAGGCCATTTGTCCAAAGTGCCATAACTTCATTTCCAAACACTTGACTTACGTTGCTCGGCAGGCAGTTGCAGCCGGCAGCAAGGGAGGTGGGTTTGTGAGAGAGGCTGTGACCTACATGATAACAGATGATTTGGAAGTGAAGCCTATGTCTGTCATTTCAAGTATTGCTCTGCTTAAAAACTTCGATGTTAGGGATGTTCGTTCAATTGAAGAGATTGTGGTTCCTCTCGATAAGGATAAGGTTTGTGTTTATTAATTTTTTCTAACGTGACAAATTACCATTCTATATATTCAAATATTGCACTTGATATTCTATAAGAATTTATGATGAAGAGCATTTTTTTTTAATTTCCTTGTTAGGGTTTGAAATTGTTGAAAGGTATCGTTGCAGTCAAATACAGTTCTGACGAATGTGTTCCTTTAAGAAGCATTTCAAGTTGACATTTTGAAGCTTCTTTTGGAATGTTTGTTTTTGAATATGGATGACTTATCCTTTGTTTTACAATATTAATTGGCTGAATGAATTGGATTGGGTACATATTGGACGTCAAACTAATACAAAGAGATCAGATTCTTCTGCTTTCTTCTTCTCTATTGAAAAAGCAATGATTTCTTTTCACTTAAAAAAGCAATGATGTCATAAATTGGGAACGGCAATTCTCGAGCAACATCAAATTAATTGATCTTCATAATTGCATATCTATACCAACTACCGAGAGTTGAAATTACCACACCGCCACCACCACACACATGGCTTTTTTTTCACAATATCCATGGCATTCGCCCTCTTTTTGATAACCCAAATTAAAAGAGTACAGCCGAGCGGTTATACTCCATTTTTTAATTTCTTTTCCTAACTTAATAGTATAGCCGGGCGGCGATAATCCCTTTTTTAAAAACTTTATTCCAATGAATCGTATAGCCAGGCGGCTATACTGTTCAAATATACTGTATAAAAATAGTATGGCCGGGCCTTTATACTCCGTGTTTTTTTCCCTTCAAATTAATAGTATAGCCGTTCGGCTATACTTTACACATATTAAAATTAGGTCAGATACCTTCTTCTTCCCAACATCGCTTCTCCTTCCTCTCTCTGTCTCTCTCTCTCTCTCTCTCTCTCTCTCTCTCCCCGTCTTTCTTCCTAACAAGCAGCGGATCATGCGGACTTCAACCGCCCTTCGTCCACGCCTCAACGGCAAAATGCCCGCCTAGAGCCGCCTAGGGCCGCCTAGACCTTCCTAGAGCCGCCTAGGGCCGCCTAGGCCTCCTAGCGCTGCTTTGGCCAGCCTAGAGCCGCCTAGGCGGGCGCCCAGACGCCGCCTAGCTCCCTGGCACCGTCATTGTTGGTGGTACAGATATTCTATTCGTACACTCAGCATCGGACTTATGTTAGATGAATTAATTCAGCTGCTTTGGAAGTTACCGTTCTCAAAGCGAGATTTGAGAGCCTATCACCTACCTGATGAAGAGCAAAGGCAGATTCAAATGATCACTGCTTAGCTCATTCAGTTGGTTCACTATAGTGCAAACCTTCCTGAACCATTAAGGCAGGAATCAAGTGGTAATTCCATCTTAGAACTTTATCTCGATGCCGATTATCCAACTGAAGGCTATGAGGCAGCAACAGAGGCGTGTTGCCACTTTTGGACTCGTGTACTTCAACGTTTTGCAAGTGCGAAGACTCAGGAAGCTTCGGAGTTGAAAGTAATGATGGAGAATCTTGTTACTGTTCTGCTGACAACGTTGAATTTACCTGAATATCCCGCTTCAGCTCCTATTCTGCAGGTAAAATATATGTGTGACTTGTGTAGACTGTAATATCTTTAATTGTATTAAAATGTCACCATTTTGAAGTCGATTTATTTGTAGGTTCTTTGTGTCTTGTTACTCCAGAATGCCGGGCTGAAATCTAAAGACATAGGTGCTCGTACCAGGGCGATTGACCTTCTTGGCACAATTGCTGCGAGGTTGAAGCGTGATTCTGCCCTTGGCAGTAAGGACAAATTTTGGATACTACAGGAGTTGGTTAGTGTGGATGGGGATGATCAGACTGATCCAAAAAATGAATGCTCAGTTTGTTTAGATGGTAGGCTTGAAAAAAATTTCTTTGTATGTCAAGGTTGTCAGAAAATGTTTCATGCTGATTGCATGGGAGTAAGAAAATATGAAGTTCCGAATCGAAGTTGGCACTGTCAGATATGCCTCTGCAGGAAGCAACTTCTTTTTTTACAATCTTACTGTAGGTCACAATGCAATGCAAAGATGATGGGACAAAAGATCGTAATCGTTCAGGAAGAAACACTGAAGTTGCTTTTTCAATTACAAAACTTGAGGTTCATCCCTTCTTAACTTTGTGGTTCCATTGTTTCCGTCGTAAAGCTATGTATGTTGTACAGGTTTCATCTCTTGTTGTGGTACAAGGATGATCCAAAATCACAGCAGAAGTTCATGTACTATCTTGCTAGACTGAAATCAAAAGAAGTAGTGCTGGATTCTGGGACTGTTTTTTCATTATTGACAAGGGATTCAGTCAAGAAGATTACTTTAGCATTGGGACAAAAAAAACTCTTTTCCCAGAGGGTTTGATAAGATTCTTCATTTTCTTCTGGTTAGTAAGCCTTTTCATTTACTCCCTGATTTATTATATAATAAAATCTCTATTTTGACAATTTAGTTGATTTCAGGCAAGTTTAATGGAGAATTCACCTGTAATTAGGGCCAAGGCTTTACGAGCGGTAAGCAAAAAATATATATATATTTATGGACTTCTAATCCTTGAAATTGAAATTGAGAATTCATTTTATGGCTATGTTGGCAGAATTTAATGTCTTAATATCTTAATGTGATGAGCAGGTCAGTATAATTGTAGAAGCTGATCCGCAGGTGCTAGGAGACAAACGCGTTCAATCGGCTGTTGAAGGAAGGTTTTGTGATTCCGCAATTTCTGTCAGAGAAGCAGCACTGGAACTTGTAGGGAGGCATATTGCTTCTCATCCTGATGTTGGTTTGAAGGTGTACTCAATTGATCTCTAAACCTACTAAGTTCTATGTAGATTCTCTATTAATGCATTTTGCTTCATCTTCTCCACATTTTCTTTTAGTATTTTGAGTAGGTTGCTGAGAGAATGAAAGATACTGGAGTAGGTGTTCGAAAACGATCTATCAAAATCATACGAGATGTGTGCGTTTCAAATGCAAACTTCTCCGAATTTACAAAAGCTTGCATTGCTATCATCTCCCGTACTGGCGACGATGAATCAAGTATAAAGGTAATTGTGAAGCAATGAATGTGTTGGATTAAGGATTGATGACATGTAAAATATAAGTATAAAAATTTGTTTGTCCTTGGCTAGATCGCAGTTTTTATTCTTTTCCTCTTCCACAGGATATTGTTTGCAAGAAATTTTATGAGTTCTGGTTTGAGGAACCTACTGGTTCACAAACTCAGTTCTTTGGAGATGGTAGCTCTGTTCCATTGGAGGTGGCTAAAAAAACTGAACAGATTGTTGAGATGTTGAGGAGGATGCCAAGTCATCAACTTCTTGTGACTGTCATTAAAAGCAACTTAGCCCTTGATTTTTTTCCCCAATCAGTTAAAGCTATTGGGATAAACCCTGTCTCACTTGCATCTGTACGCAAGCGCTGTGAGTTAATGTGCAAGTTCTTACTGGAAAGGATATTGCAGGTTTTTTGCCCCCATCTTCTTGACTTGCCAAAACAATTTGGTTGATATTTAAATCTGAATGTTCAGAAATTCTTATTTGTCAGGTAGAGGAAATGACTATCCAGGAAGGAGAGAGGCGGACGTTTCCATATATGCTAGCTTTGCACGCATTCTGTGTTGTGGATCAACACTTCGTGCACCAGCTTCTGACCCTTCCCAGTTTGTGGTCACTCTTCAGCCTTATCTAAAGAGTCAGTTTAACTGCATCTCCTTATATCAATTCGTAGTATAGCCGGTGCTAGGAATTTTTTCTAATTAAAAATAGTATAGCCGACACGTGGGCACCTAATCGCTAGGGAACCCTGCCTTTTTTAAAAAAATAGTATGGCCGGACGGCTATACTCGGTTTTTAAATTTTTTTAAAATAGTATAGCCGGGCGGCGATACTTATTTTGACACGCGGGCACCAACTCGCTGGACGGGGTCTTTTGATTTTAAAAAGAAATAGTATAAGCGTTCGGCTATACCCGCTTGTATTCGTGTTCCTTTAGAAATAGCTGCTCGGCTATACCGTTTTTGACACATGGGCGACTAAGAGCTATGCGGCTGATTTTTTTGTCTTCATAAATAGTATCGCCGCATGGCTATATGCGATTTTTTTCTTCTTCCAAAGAAATTGTATAGCTGGTCGGCAATACTAGGTCTTTTTTGTTTTTTCATGAGTAAAGCTATTGTTTCTTTTTATTAATTAAATAATCTCTTAGCCCTATTTAATTACTTTAATTAATAATTATGTTTTAATTATCATTTCTTTAGTAAATAATTAGTATTGCTATGTTTTAATTAACTTCATAAATTATAAATAGTAATTTTTAAAAAAAAATATTTAAATACTAATTATTCACTAAGAAAATCTATATATATAAAGCAAAAGATAGAGAATGGTGAAACATTAAAAATACCAGAAAATGTCCTTGGTTAATTCAAACATTAAGAATTGAAATTATTAATTAAATGAGGATAATATGGTAAATTCATATTTTATTCGTATTAAAAAAAATTAAAAATAAAACCAAGTAATATGTCTTATTTTTATGGAACATAACTACCCATGTTATCTTTTTTCAATTCTAAAAATAAAATGGACGGGTCTTTACATATATATATATATATATAGAAATATAGTAGTATAGCCACCCGGCTATACTATTTTTCGAATTTTCCCTTTTAAAAAAAATATTCTGTGCACTTTTGACACGTGGCACCTAGGGCCTGCGAGCCTTTTTTTTTAGAGAGTTTCACTAAAACACCCAAAATGGAGGCTGAAATTATAAAAAAACCCAACACCCAAAACACTTTATAAACACACCCAAAACCCATCATTACACACACTCAAAACTCATTTATAAACATACTCAAAAAATATACAATTATTGGCTTTGGGGTTAATTTTGGGTGTGTTTCTATGTTTAAATAGTGCTTGGGTTTTTTTATAAATACATGTCTAGGATTGGGTTTATTTATAAATTTGTATTTTTTTTAAGATATACATAGTATAGCCGAACGGCTATACCCTTTTTTATTTATTTTTTTTAAAAATTTCAAATTTGTTTCTTTACTTTTGTTTTTTGGCCTACTTCTTTAATTTAATATACGTAATCGAGTAATATCTTAGCCTTTTTTAATCACATTACTTGGTAATTATATTTTCATTATTGTTTAATATATAAAGATTGAAGAAAAAGAACACAAAGTAATTAATATCTATTTATGAAGTCTTTTGTGAAATCGTTTGGGGGTCTTAATTCAATTTCTCCATAGCCCAAGAGGCCTATCCATTTCAATTATGCCATTACTCGAGTATCTATCGTCCCTTTTTGATTTTTTACTTTTCCAAAGTTACTACCCGTATAAAGATTTCAGCACTTTCACATTTAATAATATACTATACACGTATTTCTCATGTTTAATACGCATATTTTTTGCAAAAATTTCAGTAAGACACACAAACTTCACGTATTATACATGTATTACTGAATAAAAATGATATGCACTTTTTTTTTAAAAAAAGGGTATAGCCGTACGGCTGTACTCTGTTTTCCCTAATTGTTTTTAAAAAATAGTACAGCCGTTCGGTTATATGTCTTTTGCATTAAAAAATAGTACAGCCGGCCGGCTTTACCTCTTTGACACGTGGGCTTAGGCCAAAGGCGGGGTATTTTTATATATTTATATATATATATAGACGTATAGCCATCCGGCTATACTATTCTTTGAATTTTAAAAAAGGTATCGCCGTGCGGCTGTACTGGTTTTCCGTTTAAAAAAAAATTATATTATGTTCTCTTTTGACACGTGGCACCTAGGGCCTGGGAGCGTCTTTTTTTATGATATACATAGTATAGCCGCACGGCTATAATCTTTTTTATGATATACATACTATACGTAATCAAGTAATATCTTAGCGTTTTTTAATCACTGTGCTTAGTAATTGTATTTTAATTATTATTTAATATATAAAGATTGAAGAAAAAGAACACAAAGTAATTAATTTCTATTTATTAAGTCTTTTGTGAAATCGTTTGGGTGTCTTAATTCAATTTCTCCATAGCCCAAGAGGCCTATCCATTTCAATTATGCCATTACTCGAGTATCTATCGTCCCTTTTTGATTTTTTACTTTTCCAAAATTACTACCCGTATAATCACTTTGCTCAGTAATTATATTTTAATTATTATTTAATATATAAAGATTGAAGAAAAAGAAGAGAAAGTAATTAATTTCTATTTATTAAGTCTTTTGTGAAATCGTTTAGGTGTCTTAATTCAATTTCTCCATAGCCCAAGAGGCCTATCCATTTCAATTATGCCATTACTGGAGTATCTATCGTCCCTTTTTGATTTTTTACTTTTTCAAAGTTACTACCCGTATAAAGATTTCAGCACTTTCACATTTAATAATGTACTATACACGTATTTCTCAGGTTTAATACCCGTATTTTTTGCAAAACTTTCAGTAAGACGCACAAACTTCACATATTATACATGTATTACTGAATAAAAATGATATATACTTTTTTTAAAAGAAAAGAGGTATAGCCGTACGGCTGTATTCTGTTTTACCTAATTGTTTTCAAAAAATAATATAGCCGGCCGGCGTTACCTCTTTGACACTTGGGCTTAGGCCAAAGGCGGTTCTTTATATATATATATATATATATATTTATATTTATATAGAAGTATAGCCAACTGGCTATATTATTTTTTGAATTTTAAAAACGTTGTAGCCGTGCGGCTGTACACATTTTCCCTTTTAAAAAAATAATATTCTGTTCTCTTTTGACACGTGGCACCTAGGGCCTAGGAGCGTCTTTTTTTATGATATACATAGTATAGCCGAACGGCTATAATCTCTTTTATTTTTTATTTTTTAAAAATATAAAATTTGTTTCTTTACTTTTGTTTTTTGGCCTACTTCCGTAATTTACTCTACGTGATCAAGTAATATCTTAGCATTTTTTAATCACTTTGCTTAGTAATTATATTTTAATTCTTATTTAATACAAAAAGATTGAATTAAAAGAACACAAAGTAATTAATTTCTAATTATTAAGTCTCTTGTGAAATCGTTTGGGTGTCTTAATTCAATGTCTCCATAGCCGAAGAGCCCAATCCATTTCAATTATGCCCTTACTCGATTATGTATCGTCCCTTTTTGATTTTTTACATTTCTAAAGTTACTACCCA
The DNA here is from genome assembly GCA_903112645.1 of Prunus armeniaca. Classification (NCBI taxonomy): domain Eukaryota; kingdom Viridiplantae; phylum Streptophyta; class Magnoliopsida; order Rosales; family Rosaceae; genus Prunus; species Prunus armeniaca. The sequence goes on along the minus strand of CAEKDK010000005.1, from coordinate 4,121,613 downwards.
TGTAAAGATTTTAGCACTTTCACATTTAATAATGTATTGTACACGTATTTCTCATGTTTAATACACGTATTTTTTGTAAAAATATCAGTAAGACACACAAACTTCAGTGTTATACATGTATTACTGAATAAAAATGATATATGCTTAAAGAAAAAAAAAGGTATAGCCGCACGGCTATACTACTTTTGCATTAAAAAATAGTATAGCCGGCCGGCTGTACCTCTTTGACACGTGGTCTTAGGCCATGGGCGGGTCTTTATATATATATAGAAGTATAGCCAATCGGCTATACTATTTTTTTAATTTTAAAAAAGGTAAAGACGTGCGGCAGTACTCGTTTTCCATTTTAAAAAAATAATAATATTATGTTCTCTTTTGACACGTGGCACCTAGGGCCTGGGAGAGTCTTTTTTATAAGATATTCATAGTATAGCCGGCTACACTCTTTTTTATTTTTTATTTTTTAAAAATAAAAAATTTGTTTCTTTACTTTTGTTTTTTGGCCTACTTCTTTAATTTACTATACGTAATCCAGTAATATCTTAGCGTTTTTTAATCACTTTGCTTAGTAATTATATTTTAATTACTACTTAATACAAAAAGATTGAATTAAAAGAACACAAAGTAATTAATTTCTAATTATTAAGTCTTTTGTGAAATCGTTTGGGTGTCTTAATTCAATGTCTCCATAGCCGAAGAGCCCAATCCATTTCAATTATGCCCTTACTCGATTATGTATCGTCCCTTTTTGATTTTTTACTTTTCTAAAGGTACAACCCGTGTAAAGATTTTAGCACTTTCACATTTAATAATGTATTGTACACGTATTTCTCATGTTTAATACACGTATTTTTTGTAAAAATATCAGTAAGACACACAAACTTCACGTGTTATACATGTATTACTGAATAAAAATGATATATGCTTAAAGAAAAAAAAAAGGTATAGCCGCACGGCTGTACTCAAAATAGTACCGCCGTTTGGCTATACTACTTTTGCATTAGAAAATAGTATAGCCGGCCGGCTGTACCTCTTTGACACGTGGTCTTAGGCCTTGGGCGGGTCTTTATATATATATAGAAGTATAGCCAATCGGCTATACTATTTTTTTAATTTTAAAAAAGGTAAAGACGTGCGGCAGTACTCGTTTTCCGTTTTAAAATAATAATAATATTATGTTCTCTTTTGACACGTGGCACCTAGGGCCTGGGAGAGTCTTTTTTATAAGATATTCATAGTATAGCCGGCTACACTCTTTTTTATTTTTTATTTTTTAAAAATATAAAATTTGTTTCTTTACTTTTGTTTTTTGGCCTACTTCTTTAATTTACTATACGTAATCCAGTAATATCTTAGCGTTTTTTAATCACTTTGCTTAGTAATTATATTTTAATTACTATTTAATACAAAAAGATTGAATTAAAAGAACACAAAGTAATTAATTTCTATTTATTAAGTCTTTTATGAAATCATTTGGGTGTCTTAATTCAATTTCTCCATAGCCCAAGAGCCCAATCCATTTCAATTATGCTATTACTAGAGTATTTATCGTCCCTTTTTGATTTTTTACTTTTCTAAAGTTACTACCTGTGTAAAGATTTTAGCACTTTCACATTTAATAATGTACTATACATGTATTTCTCATGTTTAATACACGTATTTTTTGTAAAAATTTCAGTAAGACACACAAACTTCACGTATTATACATGTATTACTGAATAAAAATGATATATGCTTTAAAAAAAAAGGGTATAGCCAAACGGCTATACTCTGTTTTCCCTAAATGTTTTCAAAAAATGGTACCGCCATTCGGCTATACTCCTTTTGCATTAACAAATAGTATAGCCGGCCGGCTTTACCGCTTTGACACGTGGGCTTAGGCCATGGGCGGGTCTATATATATATATATATATAAGTATAGCCAACCGGCTATACTATTTTTAGAAATTTTAGAAAGGTATAGCTGTTCGGCAGTACTCGTTTTCCATTTTAAAAATAATAATATTCTGTTCTCTTTTGACACGTGGCACCTAGGGCCTGGGAGAGTCTTTTTTTTTATGTCATGCTAGGTAATCTCATAAAGATAATTGAATAATCTATTGCAAAAAAGAAGATTTCCCCCAAAATGACAATTAAAAAATGTATAATTTAGATAACGTCCATCCAAATGACAATGAGAAAACGTTTCAGTTTCTCAAAGTAGTGGGTCTACAAATAAATAGGTCCTTAATACTTCTCCATATATATATATAGTTGTGTCGCGCATGTCCTCCATCTCACTCACTCTGCCTCAATGGCCCCCTCTAAATCCAAACCCAAAACCAGATCAATCTACTTCTCCAGTTCGTTTGAAGCTCCTCATCGACAAAAAGCATAAAAAAGTTCTCTTCGCCAAAGCTAGCAAGGATTTTGTTGACTTTCTCTTCACCCTTCTGTCTCTACCCGTTGGCATTGTGATTAGGCTCCTCTCTAAGAAACGCATGGTCGGTTGTTTAGGCAAACTCTACGGCAACTTAGAAAACCTAAACGACACATACTTGCAACCCAACCTCAACAAGGATGTCCTTCTAAAACCTAAGAAGCTACCAATGGCAATTGGTGGCTCCTATCAACTTCTTCCTGCGTTGACTGACGGTGAATCAAACGGTAAAAGGTTGTAGACGTGTCAGTCATGTCAGCCATCAAGCTACTCCTACTCTGGAGAGGTATGCTATGCGGCCAACTACCCTAAGGCCATTTGTCCAAAGTGCCACAACTTCATTTCCAAACACATGACTTATGTTGCTCGGCATGCGGTTGCAGCCGGTGGCAAGGGAGGTGGGTTTGTGAGAAAGGCTGTGACCTACATGATAACAGATGATTTGGAAGTGAAGCCTATGTCTGCCATTTCAAGTATCGCTCTGCTTGAAACTTCGATGTTAGGGATGTTCGTTCACTTGAAGAGATTGTGGTTCCTCTCGATAAGGATAAGGTTTGTGTTTATTAATTTTTTATAACGTGATAAATTACCGTTCTATTCAAATATTGCACTTGATATTCTATAAGAATTTATGATGAAGAGCATTTTTGTTTAATTTCCTTGTTAGGGTTTGAAATTGTTGAAAGGTATTGTTGCAGTCAAATGTAGTTCTGACGAATGTGTTCCTTTAAGCAGCATTTCAAGTTGACATTTTGAAGCTTCTTTTGGAATGTTTGTTTTTGAATATGGATGACGTATCCTTTGTTTTACAATATTAATTGGCTGAATGAATTGGATTGGGTACATATTGGACATCAAACTAATACAAAGAGATCGGATTCTTCTGCTTTCTTCTTCTCTCTTGAAAAAGCAATGATGTCTTTTCACTTAAAAAAGCAATGATGTCATCAATTGGGAACGGCAATTCTCGAGCAACATCCAATTAATTGATCTTCATAATTGCATATCTATACCAACTACCAAGGGTTGAAATTACCACACCACCACCACACACATGGCTTTTTTTTCACAATATTCATGGCATTCGCCCTCTCGGTTATACTCCATTTTTTAATTTCTTTTCCTAAAATTAATAGTATAGCCGGGCGGCGATAATCCCTTTTTATAAAAATTTATTCCAATGAATAGTATAGTCAGGCGGCTATACTGTCCAAATATACTGTATAAAAATAGTATGGCCGGGCCTTTATACTCCGTGTTTTTTCCCCTTCAAATTAACAGTATAGCCGCCCGGCTATACTTTACAAATATTAAAATTAGGTCAGATACCTTCTTCTTCCCAACATCGCTTCTCCTTCCTCTCTCTGTCTCGATCTCTCTCTCTCTCTCTCTCTCTCTCTCTCTCTTCCCGTCTTTCTTCCTAACAAGCAGCGGATCATGCGCACTTCAACCGCCCTTCGTCCACGCCTCAACGGCAAAATGCCCGCCTAGAGCCGCCTAGAGCCGCCTAGACCTTCCTAGAGCCGCCTAGGGCCGCCTAGGCCGCCTAGCGCAGCCTTGGCCAGCCTAGAGCCGCCTAGGCGGGCGCCCAGATGCCGCCTAGCTCCCTGGCACCTACCCCTGGATGCCACATCCTGGAAGGGTACCTCTTGGTGTACCGGAACTGACTTAAGTTAGTTCGAAATTGAAAGATAATGAGCTTTGTTTGGCGTGGAAACGAGTTTTACAACATTCAGGGTGGATGATATCCAGCTCTTGCAACTGAAGGTAATGGGTTTAATCAGTGGGGTACAGATCTGCACTATTCATATCCTCTTGGCAGCTATTGTTTGCACTTACCTATACTTATTTTCATGCACATATGCATTTTAATGTTATTTACTCTGAAACTTGTAGCATCTTCATTGTTGGTGGTACAGATATTCTATTCGTACACTCAGCATCGGACTTATGTTAGGTGAATTAATTCAGTTGCTTTGGAAGTTACCGTTCTCAAAGCGAGCTTTGAGAGCCTATCACCTACCTGATGAAGAGCAAAGGCAGATTCAAATGATCACTGCTGAGCTCATTCAGTTGGTTCACTATAGTGCAAACCTTCCTGAACCATTAAGGCAGGAATCAAGTGGTAATTCCATCTTAGAACTTTCTCTCGATGCCGATTATCCAACTAAAGGCCATGAGGCAGCAACAGAGGCGTGTTGCCACTTTTGGACTCGTGTACTTCAACGTTTTGCAAGTGCGAAGACTCAGGAAGCTTCGGAGTTGAAAGTAATGATGGAGAATCTTGTTACTGTTCTGCTGACAACGTTGAATTTACCTGAATATCCCGCTTCAGCTCCTATTCTGCAGGTAAAATATATGTGTGACTTGTGTAGACTGTAATATCTTTAATTGTATTAAAATGTCACCATTTTGAAGTCGATTTATTTGTAGGTTCTTTGTGTCTTGTTACTCCAGAATGCCGGGCTGAAATCTAAAGACATAGGTGCTCGTACCAGGGCGATTGACCTTCTTGGCACAATTGCTGCGAGGTTGAAGCGTGATTCTGCCCTTGGCAGTAAGGACAAATTTTGGATACTACAGGAGTTGGTTAGTGTGGATGGGGATGATCAGACTGATTCAAAAAATGCATGCTCAGTTTGTTTAGATGGATGGGGTTGAAAAAAATTTCTTTGTACGTCAAGGTTGTCAGAAAATGTTTCATGCTGATTGCATGGGAGTAAGAAAATATGAAGTTCCGAATCGAAGTTGGCACTGTCAGATATGCCTCTGCAGGTCACAATGCAAAGATGATGGGACAAAAGATCGTAATCGTTCAGGAAGAAACACTGAAGTTGCTTTTTCAATTACAAAACTTGAGGTTGTCCAGCAGATGCTTTTGAATTACCTTCAAGATGCCGCATGAGCTGATTTTGGGCATCTCTTTGTTCGCTGGTATGTACTCATTGAACCTCATCCCTTCTTAACTTTGTGGTTCCATTGTTTCCATCGTAAAGCTATGCATGTTGTACAGGTTTCATCTCTTGTTGTGGTACAAGGATGATCCAAAAAATCACAGCAGAAGTTCATGTACTATCTTGCTAGACTGAAATCAAAAGAAGTAGTGCTGGATTCTGGGACTGTTTTTTCATTATTGACAAGGGATTCAGTCAAGAAGATTACTTTAGCATTGGGACAAAAAAAACTCTTTTCCCAGAGGGTTTGATAAGATTCTTCATTTCCTTCTGGTTAGTAAGCCTTTTCATTTACTCCCTGATTCATTATATAATAAAATCTCTATTTTGACAATTTAGTTGATTTCAGGCAAGTTTAATGGAGAATTCACCTGTAATTAGGGCCAAGGCTTTACGAGCGGTAAGCAAAAAAATATATTTATGGACTTCTAATCCTTGAAATGGAAATTGAGAATTCATTTTATGGCTATGTTGGCAGAATTTAATGTCTTAATATCTTAATATGATGAGCAGGTCAGTATAATTGTAGAAGCTGATCTGCAGGTGCTAGGAGACAAACGCGTTCAATCGGCTGTTGAAGGAAGGTTTTGTGATTCCGCAATTTCTGTCAGAGAAGCAGCACTGGAACTTGTAGGGAGGCATATTGCTTCTCATCCTGATGTTGGTTTGTAGGTGTGCTCAATTGATCTCTAAACCTACTAAAGTTCTTTGTAGATTCTCTATTAATGCATTTTGCTTCATCTTCTCCACATTTTCTTTTAGTATTTTGAGTAGGTTGCTGAGAGAGTCAAAGATACTGGAGTAAGTGTTCGAAAACGATCTATCAAAATCATACGAGATGTGTGCGTTTCAAATGCAAACTTCTCCGAATTTACAAAAGCTTGCATTGCTATCATCTCCCGTACTAGCGACGATGAATCAAGTATAAAGGTAATTATGAAGCAATGAATGTGTTGGATTAAGGATTGATGACATGTAAAATATAAGTATAAAAATTTGTTTGTCCTTGGCTAGATCGCAGTTTTTATTCTTTTCCTCTTCCACAGGATATTGTTTGCAAGACATTTTATGAATTCTGGTTTGAGGAACCTACTGGTTCACAAACTCAGTTCTTTGGAGATGGTAGCTCTGTTCCATTGGAGGTGGCTAAAAAAACTGAACAGATTGTTGAGATGTTGAGGAGGATGCCAAGTCATCAACTTCTTGTGACTGTCATTAAAAGCAACTTAGCCCTTGATTTTTTTCCCCAATCAGTTAAAGCTACCCTGTCTCACTTGCATCTGTACGCAAGCGCTGTGAGTTAATGTGCAAGTGCTTACTGGAAAGGATATTGCAGGTTTTTTGCCCCCATCTTCTTGACTTGCCAAAACAATTTGGTTGATATTTAAATCTGAATGTTCAGAAATTCTTATTTGTCAGGTAGAGGAAATGAAGAAGGAGAGAGGCGGACGTTTCCATATATGCTAGCTTTGCACGCATTCTGTGTTGTGGATCCAACACTTCGTGTACCAGCTTCTGACCCTTCCCAGTTTGTGGTCACTCTTCAGCCTTATCTAAAGAGTCAGTTTAACTGCATCTCGTTATATCAATTCGTAGTATAGCCGGTGCTAGGAATTTTTTCTAATTAAAAATAGTATAGCCGTACGGATATACTTAATTTTTTTTAAAAATAGTATAGCCGCACGGCTATACTTGTTTGGAAACGTGGGCACCTAATCGCTAGGGAACCCTGCCTTTTTTAAAAAAAAATAGTATGGCCAGACTGCAATACTCGGTTTTTAAATTTTTTTGAAATAATATAGCCGGGCGGCAATACTTATTTTGACACACAAGCGCCAACTCGCTAGACAGGGTCTTTTGTTTTAAAAAAAAAATAGTATAGGCGACCGGCTATACCTAGTTGTATTCATGTTCCTTTATAAATAGTATAGCTGCTGATCTATAACGTTTTTGACACGTGGGCAACTAAGCTATGCGGCTGCTTTTTTTGTCTTCATAAAAGTATCGTCGCACGGCTATACGCGATTTTTTTCTTTTTTCAAAGAAATTGTATAGCCGGTCAGCTTTACTAGGTCTTTTTTGTTTTTTCATGAGTAAAGCTATTGTTTCTTTTTATTAATTAAATAATCTCTTAGCCTTATTTAATTACTTTAATTAATAATTATGTTTTAATTATCATTTCTTTAGTAAATAATTAGTATTGCTATGCTTTAATTAACTTCATAAATTATAAATAGTAATTTTTTAAAATAAAATATTTAAATACTAATTTTTCACTAAGAAAATATATATATATATAAAGCAAAAGACAGAGAATGGTGAAACATTCAAAATACCAGAAAATGCTCTTGGTTAATTTAAACATTAAGAATTGAAATTATTAATTAAATGAAGATAATATGGTAAATTCATATTTTATTCATATTAAAAAAATTAAAAATAAAATGAAGTAATAGGTCTTATTTTTATGGAACATAACTACCCAAGTTATTTTTTTTAATTCTAAAAATAATAAAAATAATAAAAAAGAAAATCAATTGACACATGCATGAGCATGTGCAAAGGAGCTAGTAATAATTAAAACATAACTACTAATTAAAATAATTAGAACAGAGAAATCAAGATTATTCTCTTTAAAGAGCATAGCCGCGTAGCGATTTAAACTGTTTAAATAAAATATTTATAGAGATAGCCGCTTGGCTATACTATACTTTCAAAATATCCTATTTAACGCGGGTATACCTGTCTTTTGGTTTTGTTTTTGTTTAATTTTTTGAGGACTTTTTTTTAATTGAAACACAGCAATATAAGGGGAAATTACGGAAGAAAATGTCAGAAAACCCGACAAACCTTGCAATATCCATGGCATTCGCCCTCTTTCCAATAATCCATATTAAAAGAGTACAGCCAAGCAGTCATACTCCATTTTAAAATTTTTTTTTCCTGAAATTAATAATATAGCCGGGCGGTGATAATCCCTTTTTCAAACATTTTATTCCGATGAATAGTATAGTCGATCGGCTATACCGTTCAAATATAATATATAAAAATAGTATGCCCGGCTATACTTGTCAAATATAAAAATTAGGTCAGATATCTTCTTCTTCCCAGCGTCGCCTTCTCCTTCCTCTCTCTGTGTCGATCTCTCTCTCTCTCTCTCTCTCTCTCTCTCTCTCTCTCTCTTTCTTCCTAACGAGCAGCGGATCCTGCGCACTTCAACCGCCCTTCGTCCACGCCTCAATGGCAAAGCGCCTGCCCAGACCTTCCTACGGCCGCCTAGGGCAGCCTAGGACCTTCCTAGGGCCACCAGGGGCCGCCTAGAGCCGACTTGGGCAGCCTAGGGCCACCTAGGCCAGCCCAGACGCTGCCTAGCTCCCTGGCGCCTACCCCTGGATGCCACATCCTAGAAGGGTACCGGAACTAGTTCGAAATTGAAAGATAATGAGCTTTTGGTTGGCGTGGAATTAGGATTACGCTGTTTTCACATTCATGTGGCAGGTCACTAGTGAATCAACCTTCCTAGTCTGATGATCTTGTCCTGAAATACTAACTAATAGGGTTTGATAAAGTTGCTGAATCACTTGCTAAATGGAACCAGACCTTATTTGCTATTATTTTGGGCCAGCTGCAGTAGGTGCCCCTTGAAAAGTCTATTAATGTCTCCATTTATATTTAAAATCCCCAATTAGAAGTGAATTTTGATTGGATGGTAGTGTCTAATACTGCTATGCTAGCAAATCATCAAAACCGAAACCAAGTAATATAAAAAGAGTTGAGGTAAATGGAAAAAGTTCCATTTGAAAATGCTTCAAAATATTTTCCTTGATGTCATCTTTCCTAAGTAAATTAAAAAAAAGAAGATAGAGTTTTCAAGTAAGGATTTTGAATAGCTGGGTCCATATTAATTCCAATCAGGATTGTTGACCTTTATTTTCCCTGACGAGTCTTTAGTTTGCTGTGTTCTTCAAATCCTGGCATAATGTGTTTTGGACTTTGCTGTGTAAAGGAGGAGGAGGATGATGCTGGTCTCTAACTGCCCTGTTTGCTGCTAATCAACTGGTTGTACAGTGCTGTAACACCCTGGTAACTCATAATCAGATTTTTCTTGTATATTCACTAATACAAGGACCAATTCCTGAATGCCTTTTCAGGCCAAGCAATTTATATTAAACGTTCCATTCTTAATGCTCTCTCTCTCTCTCTCTCTCTCTCTCTCCTCTCTCTCTCTCAGTGTGTAAGTTGTAACAATTTGATTGCATTGAGCACTCTCATCCAAATCAGGGAGAATATTTGATTCGTTCGCAGCATGTAAGCCTAGGAAGACGGTAGACTTTGTGGCAGATCACCCATTCCTGTTTTTGATCAGAGAGGAAATGACTGGAGCGGTGTTGTTCATTGGGCAGCTGCTCAATCCTCTTCAAGGCTGATTATACTAGACAAGTATTAATAAATATGTCCTCTTTTTTGTTTTTGTTTCATTGGATTAAAATTTTGATCAGTCAATTCAGTTAAGATTTTTATTTAATTATCTCTGTCTTCGATTTGAGGTGGTTTCAAGGGAGTCTTAAATTTAGGTGGAGATTATTAAGCCTCAAAATTTGAAATTAAGAAAAAAATTGGAATGGGATTTGGTGTATACTTTGGGTCAAGTTCACATGCAATTTCATCTCTCGAAAGAAGGCAATGTGTACACTTCTACAAGTTTAAAACTTTCAAGACTTAATTTTCTATACTTTTTAGATGTTTGTTGATGAGCCCCATAGCCATATATAGGAATCAACAACAAAAAGCCAATGTGCTGGGCTAACTAGCTTTTTCTTCCTCTATCATCATAATATTCAATGTATTATTAACAGCTTAGCTTGAAAAAATTAAATAAGAGTACGATTACTTCATTTATAATTCAATTTCCAAATTTCTTTTAAATGATTTAGTCTCTAAATTAAAATTATTTTTTTTCTCTAGCGCATTAACTTAAATAATTCAAAAATTAAGGAAACAAATTGATTGACCTTATCAAACAAAAAAGGAAACGGATTTGGAGAAAACCTTGAAAAATTATCTAATCTCCAAAGCCATACAGGGTAAACTTGTAATTTTACAAAATAAATCGTAAAAATAATAAACGAACCCATGAGAGAGAGAGAGAGAGAGAGAGAGAGAGAGAGAGAGAAACCCATGTTATTCGTTGGAAACATGCCTCAACCAAACTAATTAATAATGTAATATATAAAATGACATGGGCTTCAACTACTTTAATAATTGTGTAATACAACCCACAAAAGAAGTAGCATGAAGTTTCTCTAATAGACACCGACTATTAATACTGTGGGTCATGCAAAAACATTATCATTAACTAACAATCCAACATAAGGATAAAGAAATATAATCTTGATTTAAAAATAACTAATAATGAGAAATAAATTAAAAATATAATTGGAAAAAAAAATCTAAATAAAATATCCAAACTAAGCTCAAAAACATGAAAAGAAAATAAGATATCAAATTAATTGGGGAGGAACATACCACTAATCATGGAATCGTGTGATTTTCCATTAATATCAGCGAAGATGTCTGAAACATCAAGGTGGGTTATATTCACTAGGTGCAAGCCCATAAGATCAACTTCAAACTAGTATGTCTCAGCTGATTTTTCTTTGCCCTTGATCGGGGCTTGGTAAAGATCCCTTGATCGGGCCTTGGTAAAGATCTACAAAATGTTTTAGCGTGCGGCAAATGAGTGCAATTGGAATTGAGGAATTTCAAGCCCTCAATTATTTAGAATCAAGTAACTTTAGATTCTGATTCGATCAAGGAACTTCAGGCCCTGATCTCTTGTATAATACAAACTCATCATAAGATATAATAATTAATTAAAACGATGCTTAAAAAAATAAAATAAAAATAAAAAAAACTAAACCATGATAAGGTTAGAATGGTATGAAAATATGAAATAGCAATAGAAGTCATGACTACTACATATAAAAATTGTAAAACTCGTAAACCATAAATTAAAAAATAAATGAATAAATAAATAAATAAATAAAAGAGAAACAATAGGAAGTTTGAAAGCCATCAAGGTATTAGTTAATGAATAATTATGATATAAACAATAATATAGAATATCACATATCAAATACATCAATAGCAACAAATAAACATGCCGTGTTGGCATAAAAGACATCATGATATTTCAAATGCTTGAGTCATTCATGCAGTATTTCCCCAAACTTATTTTAAGAAGGATTTTTTGCTGTTTTTAAATATAATTTTTAGGAATAAATATAATTAATTGTTTCCTAAAAATTAAATTTCAAAACAGCAAAAATCCTTCTTAAAATAATTTTGGTAGGCAACGCAAAATTTGAATGGAATGGGGAAAGTATATAGGTCAAGCGGGTTAAGCCCAAAACGGTGGTAGCCTATCCAATGGGACTTTTTTTACGTGTATTTGTTTTGCCTTACATTATCTTTCCTGAGGAGCATACTGCTCTTTTGGAATCGAATCTCCACATTAAATTAATACTTCGTTTATAGTTCAATTTCCAAATTTCTTTTTGGTTAAGTGATTAAGTCTCTAAATTAAATTAGAGCCCATAAATAATAGGCTACTCTCTCCTTGTCCCTCCCACGCCTATTTCTCTGTAGTCTTCTTTTGGTCTGAATCTTTCTCTGTAGTATGTTCTTTTATTTTATAGGGAGATCAAGAAATTATTGTTTGGCAATGACTTTTGATTTAAGAAACTGTCATATTATTGTTCCTAGTAGCAGTAATTGTCGGGCTCAAGAACTTGGAGGCAATGTCCGAGGAAAATCCTCAAAATCTTGCAAACGCTAACCTTGCTCAAGCATTCGAGGATTGGATAATTGAGTACAAGCGCGTTTACTCGAGTAATGAAGAGAAAGAGAGACGTTCCGTCAACTTCAAAAAGACGTTTGAGTTTGTGGAGAATTTCAATAAAGGTCCAAAGCAGTCATTTATAGTAGGGCTCAACCAATTTGCTAATCGTAGCGACGATGAAAAGTTTAAGCCATGTCGCTTGCCATATGTTGAAAAAGAAGAAATTAAGGAAGGAGATGTTTAGGCTAAACCTTAAACCCTCAAGCTATTATTAATAGCTTAGCTTTCAAAATTTAAATAAGAGTACGATTGTTTCATTTGTAATTCAATTTCCAAATTTTTTTCCACTTAAGTGATTAAATCTCGAAATTAATGTACTTTTTTTCTCTTGCGCGTTAATTCAAATAATTTTAAAATTAAGGAAACAAATTGAAGTAGATTTGGTGACAACCTAGCCATATATAGGGTAAATTTTTAAATTTATCTTATGCAGAATATAAAGAAAATAAGGAGCAACTTAACGATTAATTGTCTTTTGGATAACCCTAAACCCAATGGCGGACGCACAGAAGGACAAGAGGGGTTAGTTGACCCCATGGCAGCCAGAAAGGTAGCTATGGAGGTCTCAGGCGACCCTATGGCTAGCTGGTGTGCGACCCCAAAGGTGCACACTAGGTGTTTGATGAAAAGTCTGAAAGCCCTTGTGTTGCTGCTACTGTTGCGAGCAGCACACGTGAGTTTTTTTTAATTTAAGCGCCTGGCCAAAATGACGTCGTTTTGATCCAGGTGCATTCAATTTTTTTTAAGGACTTGGTTTCAAAACGACGTCGTTTTGAGCCAGGCTTTTAGAAAAAAAGATAAAGAACAGAACCCACCCTTTTTTTTCATGTTCACTCCAGGTCTTAAAAGGGAAAAAAAAACCCCCTTTTTCCCTTCTACATATTAAACCAAAAAAGAAATATGGATCTTATCTTTATAAATATGCTGATCTTCAATCAATTTCTTCATATATTACAACTGTACTAGTATCTATGGGTGGCAATTTCTGGCACGACCCGTTACATGACTCGAAACTCACACAAGAATTTAGCAGGTTCAACCCACATGATTAAAATTCGGGTCATTTTCGAGTCAACCCGCCATAACCCGTTTAATAATTGGGTGAGTTTCGAGTCAATCAGTCAACCCATTTAACTATATGGGTCATGGCGGGTTAATCCGCCAACCCACTAAAATACTTATGTAACCCACCAACCCGCTAAAATACATAGGGGTGGTTGCGGTTCGGTAACCGCAAATTTTTCTCCAAACCGCAAACCGACCAACTATTTGCGATAAGGTGATTTTTGAAACCGCAAACTGACCGCAAAAATCAGTCGATTACCGTGAATTAACTGTTTAAACCGATTTGAATATTTTAGGCCTAAATTAGACAATTTAGATATTTAAGTGTGGTCCTTTTGTGTCACAAAAATTCAATCTTCCACACTTTTAAGCCTAGGTTTGATGCTTCTTTTGAAGCTTTTTGAGTTCAAGTATACTTTAACCAAAAAATATAAATTCACAACCTCAACTTCTCAAGCATTCACAATCTAAAGAAAAATCCAATTCAAAGTTAATTAAAGTTACAAACCAAAAGAAGAACTCAAGTGTAGGTGGTGGTGAGTGGATTTTATTATAAGAAGGAGCCCTTCTTTATGAGTTAGAGTGGAGATTGTGTTTCGGGTGTATCGGTTTGTGTTTGGGGGATTAGAGGCATTAGGTGTGTTAGAGTGACTAGACTCAATCTATAACACAACACAACACAAAAGCAACAACATAAAAGCATATTAATAATAGATTAAAAAATATATATTTGTGGTTTGCGGTAACCGCGAGTTGCCAAAATCACATACCGCAACCGCAACCGCAATTGCGGTTCGGTTTCCAAAACCTCAATGTTCGGTCGGTTTTTAGCTATTGCGGTTCCAATGCGGTATAATGTCGGTTGGTTTTTACGGTTTTTCAGTCTAAAATGCCACCCCTAAAAATACATGTGTAACCCACCAACCCACTAACCCGTTTATTTGTTTATTCTTCATTTTTCTAATTTTTCTTTAATGTCTTTTTGTTGCTACCTCTTAGCGGGTCAATCCGACACGACTTGAAACCCGCACGAGAACTTAACGGGTCAACCCATGCATGACACGTTTATTAAACGAGTCGGGTTTAGGTTAAGCATTCTTGACATGTATATAATCTTAACACGACACGACCCATAGCTAGCCTTAGTATCAAATACCCCTCATTAACCCCCCAAATGAATAGTTCTTCCTCCTCTCGTCAACAATTGATTAAGGTGTTATTGATAGTATTTTCATTAATTGATTAATATTTGTGTTTTTATTAGTTTATGAGGGCTTTTTTTAAAATTTGATTTGGGTCTTGTGCATAGGGTTTTTTTTATACCTGTTTTGTGCTTTGATTAGTTGATTAGGAATGAAATTGTTTAATTTTTCAATGTTATTTTTGTTTTAAAATTTTTTTCGAAACCTTTACACCATGACCCCATGTCCTAAGAATCATGGATCCATCACTCCCCAAGATTGATTTGAATGCAATTGGAAGATTACAGGTTAAGCTAATTAATCGAAAACCTTGATTAAGTCTCCAAATTAATTTTTTTTTCTTTAGCGCATTACCTTAAATAATTCAGAAATTAAGGAAACAAATTTGACCTTATGAAAAAAAAAGGGGAAACAAATTGAAGTAGGATTTGGTTAAAACCTTGAAAAATTATACTCTCCAAAGCCATACGGGGTAAACTTGATTTTTATGGCCTATTTTAGTATGACCGTATAAAATTTGAGTTAGAAGGGGCTATTACAGCTAATATAAACTTGCATTGCACCAAATAAAATAAAAAATAAAGATTATTTCCTTTCATGTATTAGAATCAAATCTCCATATTAATAATCTTTCTTTTTCTAGCTCTAGCGTATTATTAAGCCCCAAATTTTGAAGATATCTATTTAGAGGGGCCATACGAGGTAAACTTGTAATTTTACAAAATATATCGTATAAAGAATAAACGACCCGAGAGAGAGAGAGAGAGAGAGAGAGAGAGAGAGAGAGAGCAATCCTAACCTAACACATGTTTCTAACAAAGCCAACCCTCTCCTTTCTCTGTAGGTTTCAATCGAAGCCTATAAATATAAATAAAAAACACGCCATTACAAACGCGTCTGTTTGTTTACATTGTTTGTCTTAGGAAGCTACATCATTGTGGCTGAGTGGGTGGGCCTCGATTTAGACATTTGAAACCTAGGCTTAGTCCGGCACAGCCCCAAAAAGTAAAAAGCTCAATAGGCCCGACTCATAAGGCCATTCGCGAGCCCACTGTAAACCCAAAATTTTTGGTCTGCGCTTATTCAAAAAGTTAATTCGTGCAACAATTTTCGAACTATAATGTTGCGAACCACCGTGCAGGCTCAGACTATAATGAGGGGTAAGTTATAAGGGGTTCACTTTATAGCCATCAGATCGATCCCATGGTTGAACTGTTATAGTACAATCGGGTTGAAATTACCCATATCAAAAGATGCAATCCGAAAGTGCAAAGCATGCTCTCTCTCATCCTGATTGACTCTCCTTCCTCACAAGCCACTCACTCTGCAATATGTTCATCTTCTCTCTCTCTCTCTCTCTCTCTCTCTCTCTCCATCTCTGGTTTGAGGTTATCAAAAAACCAAACTCAACCAACACAGACAGAGAGGGTTTTGAGTCTTTTTTTTTATTATTGACACTTTATCACCCCAAAAATTTATTTTCTAACGCTTCCTCTCCTCTCTCGCACTCTCCCAAACCAAATTCGGAACCCTAGTTTGACCTAGCCAAGCCGCCGCAACTCAGGACCTCCGTTGACGACCTCACCGCGAAGCCACTATCGCGACTCCACAGCCAAGCCACAGTCGCAACCTCCATCGTCGTTCTCCACAGCGGTGAGTTTTGATATTGGTTTTGTACTCTCTATCTGTTATAATTCATTGATCCCCTTTTCTTATTATTGCAACAGTAGTGGCATTCATGGGCTCCATTTTTTGCTAGGGTCCTCTCTCTCTCCCTCTCCTTCTCTGTAAGTCCTCTTCTTCTCCCTTTTCAAATTTCAGTAATCCTCCATACCACTGACCTGAACCACCTACTTCTCTAGTTCTCTTCTTCTTCGGGTCATTCAATTTCAATTTTTTTTTCTTTCTAAATTCTACTTTAGGGATTTAGGGATTAGGGATTCAGTTGGGTTAATTTTCGAAATTATACTTTAGGGATTCATTCAATGCCTAATTTATGAGCTGTGGCTTTATGAATTATCAAGTGGACTACTTGTTTTTAATTGATCATTGATAATGGTATTATTGTAGTTTTTAATTGATCTTTGCCACAAGATGTGATATTTTGTCCTGTGTTTTTCAATGTTCTGTGTTTGTTGTTTGAACTACATGGGATGAATTCCAGTCCATTGCCATAATAGTTGCTTTTCTTTCTTCCTTCATTGCTTTTAGTGGGTGAAGACATGATAAACTAAAAAATTACATAAAGCACACAAAACTTCCCAACATTGTGTTAATAAATATATTATTAGTGAAGGCAAAAAGGAATGTTGATTTGAACTGGGAAAAAAAAAGTTAATGCTTTTGTTACATAAATGAAGACCAAGTAGTTATAGCCCGAGCACTTGAAACAGCCTGACTCAGTTGTGACTTGGGAGTGTATTTAATTAGACATTAAGTTGCCCATGATGTGACATTTGGTCATGTAGTGTGAATGCATGAACTAGCATTCTGGGACCATTTTACTGACTGAAGATGACACTGGATTTTCAGATTACCAACCTTCTGAATGTTGCATTGTCATGCATGACTGTACTTTTGTAAATGGTTGCTGCTGCTTACTTACTAACTTAATTAAGTGAAGTCATTCTGCCTGTGGTCATGCTAATGGTTTATTTATTTATTTTTAAGAAAAACATAATTTTTCTGCGTGGTTATTACTAATCAATCTCCTTGGAGCATAGAGTTTGCTTCTCCTATCTATTCGATTTTCATCAAGCCGTGCAACTAATGTTAAGTTTTCTTTTACTTATTGTTTTCTGCAGAGAGGATGAGATTGAGGACATTCAGAAGGTACTACCTCATATCCTTGATATTAGAATATCTTACCCGTAATTTATTGAAATAAAATAAACCAAGTTATTAAATTCTTTTAGTATTGATGGAAGTTGTGTTACTAAATTACCAGTACCTATGCTTGGTTGACATGGTTGTTCTGAATTGTAAGATTAGCTTACTATTCGATGGACCCACTTGCTGATATTAGGAAATGGAGTTATTAATTGAAATGAATGGGAATGTGCTTGTGCTTGTTTCTTATGCTATATTAGATTTTGTGTGAGTGTGATGCTAATCAGCCATTGAAATACACATCTTTTGGTGTTAATATTTGAAGTATTGGAACATGGGAAAGCTGAAAACATGCATCTTCATGAGATGCTTGAGCAGAATTTGAAGTATTGGAAGAGCATTAAGTAGACCTCCCCTGATATGGCTTGCTATAAAATGTAACATATGGATATGAATTCATTGTTCTAAAGGTGCCCCTGTAGATTATTTGTTTCAATTCATGATTCTCTTTCACCTATATAGAAACATAGGATTGGTTTGTTTTTTTTTAAATATGGAATTGTTTGTACATTTAGAAAATGGAGAACATTGGACTGCTTTAGAAAATTGTGGTTGTTTTGTTCACTTTGCCTTCTTTAGGAAGCTTATATAGAGTACATGTGGAGCTTCTTAAGTCAGACAATTCAATATTGCCCCATTTTTTGCCAAACCATTTGATGATTTTTTAATGGTTCTTTTTGTTCCTAATAATGTTCCCGTAATATCACTTTGTACAAGAATAGTTATGTTTCTTCAATCTTATTGGATTGGAATGCAGCTATTTCTTAGTTTCATTGTTCTGTGTATTGCTGTTATGGATGTTGTAGTTGTATCTGGTTCTGTATTGATGTTATGGATGTTGTTTGGTTATATTGATTATTGGTTGGTTGATTAAGTTCACCCCTTGAGGTGTTTTGATGTTTGGGTATGTCCCTCTTATTTAGTTCAACAGTTTCTTTGTGCTTTGTGTGTTCCACATTTTCCGATTTTCTCTTTTTGTGTTCTAGGTTGGGAAGCTCTTTGCCAATTAGTATGAGTTTCTTAGGTCTTTTAGTTTCTGATTGCTTTTTTCTTGTCTCAGTTTTTATTTTGTTTTTTTGGTCTTTGTTTCTCCTCTTTGCTAATTTCTTGTTTTGCCATCTCTTTTGCAGGGTTCTTTATTTTTTTTTAATGACAGTTGGACCTAGATTTTTGACATATAGAATATTGTTGTCATTGAGAACCATCATCAATTTGGGGACAACATTGTATTCCGTCACAGGAAGTGTGCTGTAATTATATGGAAAAAAACATGTAACTGAGGAACTATATATTTTAGTCTTGTAATTTAGTCTGCATTCAATGAAATTGAGTTCAATTTACTTGAGAAATTTCAGTCTTGAATTCGTTCTCTTTATATTCTCAAGTGTGTGCAATAGAAAAATACTTCTTTTCCATAGAACAATGAAAAAATACTTTTACTTATATTATACATTGAAGAGAACATTGTATACATTGTGTATTCTGCCCATGTATTGCTGTTACATTGTCTTCATATTGTTCTCTTATTGCTGCCATATTACTTTTTTCACCTATGTATTGGCAATTATAAAGTTGAAGTTGGACATCAGGTGTGCATATTGTCATCTAATTGTCATTATATTGCCTTCCTATTGCTCCCTTATTGCTAGCATATCAATTTTTTTTATCTCTGTATTGGCAATTACAAAGTTGAAGATGAACATCAGGTTTACGTATTGCCGTATGATTGCTGTTATATTGTCTTTGCTCTCTTATTGTTGCCATATCAATTTTTTCAACTCTTCCTCTGGAACATATAAAGTTCAAGTTAGACATCATATTTATGTAGTGTATTTTTTTAGAGTGTAGAGAATGTCACAAAGAGTTCCTACCAAATTTCGGTGTATTTTTTGGATTTTTATTTCATTTATTACGAATTTGTAAGTTAAATTCTAAAAAATTATTATTAAATGTATGGAGTGACACATCATGGATTTTTATTTAATTTATCATTATTAAAAAGTAATATAATAATATTTTAAGATAAATAATAATATAATAACGATTTAGGATAAAAAGTAATAGAATAATAATTTAGGGTAAATAATAATATTATAATAATTCACAGTAAAAAGTAATATAATAATATTTTAGGATAAATAACAATATAATAACAATTTAGGATAAAAACTAATATAATAACAATTTAAGGTAAATAATAATATAAGAATAATTTAGGCCTCCATAATCATAAGGAGTTTGTAGTAATTTTTCGTGTATTTTTCTGGTTTTTAATTAATTTTTTATAATTTTTTTAAGATAAATTTGGAAAAAGTAAACAAAATGACATGTGGCGCAATCATAAGATGCCACCTGTCGAAAACAATGACTGGTCTCCTTTTAGCTGCAGCCACGTGTGATTCTCTATATTTTTATTTTTATTTTTTTTCAATTTCACTTCTAAAATTCATAACAAATAAATTAAAAATCCAAAAAATACTTCGGAAAGTCCTATAAACTCCTTGTGACATTCTCTACACTATCAAGCTATAAAAATATAATTTCACTTAGAAAAATATAACTTGACGACAAAAACTCACATTTATTTCTAAATGATTTAAAACACTTAGTTGATGCTCTATAATATAACAATCATGTTCTTTGATTCGAGGATTACCATGAACATAAATATGTGAAACCATGATTTTAGACCCCCATAGTAAAAGACAATGTCGTAAGGAATTTTTAACAACTTTTGGCGTATTTTTCAAAATTTTAATTAATTTTTTTATGATTTTTTAAGATAAACTTGGGAAAATTAAACAAAATGACATGTGGCGCAATCGTACGATGCCACCTGTCGAAAACAATGACTGCTCTCCTTTCAGCTGCAGCCACGTGTGATTCTCTATAATTTAATATTATTTTTCTTGAATTTCACTTCTAAAATTCATTAAAAAATAATTAAAAACAAAAAAATACACAAAAAATTAATACAAACTCCTTACAACATTGTCTTTGACTATGGAGGTCTAAAATCATGATTCCACATATTTATGTTCACGGTAATTATCGAATCAAAGAACATGAGTGTTATGTTATAGAACATAATTTAGCGTTTTGATTTGTTTTGGAAAAAAAGTTGAGTTTTTGTTATCATTTTCAAATTTTATAATTCAAAATTATATTTTTGGAGTTTGAGGGCGTAGAGAATGTCACAGGAAGTTCATACCAATTTTCGGTGTATTTTTCGGGTGCGTATTTAATTTATTATTAATTTTATAAATTAAAATCCTAGAAATTAATATTAAATCGTATGGGCCGACACATGGCAGAAGTTGAATGGGGCGCAATCAGTTTGTCTAATGGCTGTCCTCCTATCATTACGCCACGTGTCAGTTTTGATACTTTTATCAAATTTATGTTTAAAAATCCATAAAAAATTAATAAAATATCATAAAAATACACTGAAAATTGCTACAAACTCCTGATAACATTATCTTCGATAATAAAGGTCTAAAATCATGATTCCACATATTTAAGTTCATGGTAAGCATTAAAATCAAAGAACGCGAGTGTTATGTTATAGAACATAATTTAGTATTTTGGTTTGTTTTGAAACAAAGTTGAGTTTTTGTTATCATTTTCAAATTTTATAAGTCAAAATTATATTTTTGGAGTTTGATGGCGTAGAGAATGTCACAAGAAGTTCGTACCAATTTTCGGTGTATTTTTTGGATTTGTATTTAATTTATTATCAATTTTATAAGTTAAATCCTAGAAAAATAGTATTAAATCGTATGGAGCGACACATGGTGGAAGCTGAATGGGGCGCAGTTAGTGTGTCTCATGGCTGTCCTCCTATCATTGCTCCACGTGTCAGTTTTGATACTTTTTTCAAATTTATGCTTAAAAATTCATAAAAAATTAATTAAATATTAGAAAAATACACCGAAAATTGCTACAAACTCGTGATAACATTGTCTTTGATTATAAAGGTCTAAAATCATGATTCTACATATTTGAGTTCATGGTAAGCGTTAAAATCAAAGAAGGAAAGTGTTATGTTATGGAACATAATTTAGTGTTTTGGTTTATCATGATTCTGCAAGGGGAATAGGCGGCTATACCCTCTCCTTCAATGTTTTATTCAACCATGCCCTCTTTATAGAAACACATGAAAAAATATCCCCAGCTGTAATGCTATAAAAACTCTGTATTGGTTTCGTACCGCCCCTCGGGTTTGAATCCCTCTCTCCTTTATAATCGGTTAATAAGTTCATTGATTTTCTTTATTTTATTGGTTTTGGGCAGCTCAATAGCACAAAAGTAATGCATATTGGTGCATTTATATTGCATGTCTGTTGTGTCTATATTGCTTGTCTATTGCGTGCATATCGTACGTTTATTGCGTGTGTATTGATTGTTTATTGCTTACGAAGGAAATTAGCAATACACATGCAACATACAAGCAATATACACATAACATATACACAATATACACGCAATATACATGCAATAGACACACAATAGACATGCAATATACATTAGTCCTTAATTATACCATCCATAAGGAAGTCGTATTGAATAGGAAATTCTACTTAACAGTTGTTCTTCATACTAAAAGAAAGAATAAAGACCTTTTCTCCCCTTAAATCTAACTCCTTAAATCTTATTTGAGTGGTACTTTCGCCCTCAATAAACATCAATATCGGAGTAATAACATGCGATATACATGCAGTAAACAATCAATAAACCTTCAATAAACATTCTATATCGAACTAATAACATACGAAATACATGTCTTTTGTCAATCAATAAACCTTCAATAAACATTCAATATTGGAGGCGAAATACATGCAGTAAACAATTAATAAACATTCAATAAACATTCCATATCGAACTAATCAATCAATAAACCTTCAATAAACATTCCATATTGAACTAATAACATACGAAATACATGTCTTTTGTCAATCAATAAACCTTTAATAAACATTCAATATCAGAGGCGAAATACATGCAGTAAACAATCAATAAACCTTCAATAAACATTGCATATCGAACTAATAACATGCGAAATACGTCTTTTTTCAATCAATAAACCTTCAATAAACATTCCGTATCGAACTAATAACAATCGAAATACGTCTTTTTTCAATCAATAAACCTTCAATAAACATTCCGTATCGAACTAATAACATGCGAAATACATGTCTTTTTTCAATCAGTAAACCTTCAATATCAGCGCAATAACATGCGAAATACATGCAATAAACAATCAATAAACATTCAATATCAAACCAATAACATGCGAAATACATGTCTTTTATCAATCAATAAACCTTCAATAAACATGTAAACAATCAATAAACCTTCAATAAATATTCAATATCAGAGCAATAACATGCGAAATACATGCAGTAAACAATCAATAAACCTTCAATAAACATCCAATATCCGAGCAATAACATGAGATATACATGCAGTCAAACAATCAATAAACCTTCAATATATGCAAATGAACAATCTATATACACCGAATAATTATGCAATTGTAAAAAAAATGTATCGTCTTATTATTGCATCGTATTGGCCTTGAATTGTAATTTTATCGTCTTTGTATGACTTTATTTTTTTAAAGTCAGTCTTGGAAAGTTTTTGCTGGGTTTCAGACAAATAAATGCTTTTGTTTCAAACAATAATTTAAACTCAATGCTGATCCACCTATTTCAAGAACAAAAATTACAAAATGGGTTTGAAAACTCATTGGTGGTGCGTGCAACATGTCTTTTTGGGGAGAACTTTTACAATCCTTGAAACTGTGCACTTAATTGGTCATTAAAAGAACAAATAATATGAAAATTGATACAAGAAATAAAACTAATACCAAGTCCTTAATAGACTTCAGCGTATTCAGCACCATAGCATCATACGTGTTATCTTGTTGTTTTGCTTCAGCAGAGGTTACATCAACCCATTCGAATTCATTGCAACTGGTGGCTCCCTAATTGCAGGCATAGTATATGCAAAATAATTCTGTCAGAGTTGGACCTAGGTTTTTTTCACCCACATACATATTCTGGAAATGAAAACTTACATAGGAGATTAGATATTTCCAAAATGGCTTCCCTCGATTTTTATCTAATTTTGAAACCCGAAGCACCATTGCAGCTCCACAGTACCGACACCTCCTTGTTTGAGCTGGAGATGAAGACGAAGACATGTTGAATCTTCTCACTTGTACCTCTTCTCACTCATATCTTCTCACTGAAACCTCTTTAGACTCATACCTTCTCACTCATAGTTCTTAGTCATACCCCTTCACTCATAACCCTAAACTTCTCACTCAGCTCTCTCTCTAATCTTTGCCCAAATCGAATTATATCTTTTTTTTTGTGGGTGGGTTGGTCTCTATGTGAACACCTGTACCATCAGAATTGTGGCACCTTTTACCCCAAAAATCAATATTATATTTCATTACCAAATATTAATCTGAAAATTGAGGGAACACTACTTTAAATATATTATTTTAATTATATTTCATTAAGGCAACTAGTTGAATAAGAATCCATCATCATTGCTTCCATTTTAATAACATTACTAGGGTTAGTTTGGTGTGGGAAAATGAAAAAGTATCTGATGGGACCTTCTCTGACTAGTCAGTAATCCATCACATTTTAATCAATGAATGTGATGGCGGGAAAATCCTAAAAATGGCTATGCAAATAGGTTATGTGGTTGACTTTTTGACTATCTGACTCTCTTTGCATTTTTGGATGACGTTTTCCCTTCTCTTCTCTTGAGTTTTAGGGTGTTGGGTTCAGTATCTATAAAAAGAGTCAACTTGGAAAAACCCCAAGTGAAAACACCTTTTCAAAACACTACAAATAGAGGCTAAAACAAAACCAAAATTCAATGTATTCTCATTTCTCCTCCCTTCCACTCCTCAAATCATTCCATTCCAAAAATATTTCAATGAATTCGAAACATTTCACTACCCTCGGAGGAAAGAGAAGGAAGCATCTTCATTTGGATATGCCCCAAGCCTTCATCTCGGAGTTAGCTTGGTTGTAATATGCTTTTATGGTTTTTTACGGTTTATATATAAAGTTTGTCTTATAATTAGTTGTAATATATTTTTACGGTTTTTATGCATTGTAGACTTGCTTCTCTTCAGTTCTAGGTTGGCAGGCTACGTTGTACAAATGTTATTTACATGTTGGGTTGTAATCAATTTTGTCTTGTGTTTGTGTTCTCATAAATCGTTTTATATATAAATGTATGATATATATATATATATATATATTATAGTGGACTGATTACTGACATCATTGACTGACGAGAATGAAATTTTACTGACAAAGATACTTTGCACAACTGCAATCTTAATATTTGGTAAGCGAAAAGGCATGTATGGAGTGAGTAGGTGTCTTTTCACTGGTCCTTAGGAATGACCTTTTCCCACTGATAATAATTTAGGGTAAAGGCAAGGATGTGACCATATTGACTGACATACACTTGTGCAAGTGGTGAAAGGTGATGGGTTGAGATCGCGCCAGGTGTCCTCTTGCAATTATTTTGGTTTTTTTAGAGCAAAAATCTTTGAAAAAGGTAATAAATAGTAAGAAAATCCTAAAAATGCCCCGAAAATTACTCCGGCCTCCTTGTCACGTTATAAAACTAGGGGAACCTATAAATCATCCGTTTCATAATGAAAAAATTCAAATTATTTCACATAACTCACTTTCCCCTTAACCCTAAGTATATATGTTTGTTAACTTTAACTTCAATAACCTACTTCAACGAGCATCTCCCGTTCATGTTCGGAATTATTTTGTCAAATGCGTAACCATAAATCGGGGAATTTAGCAAGGGAGATGGAGTCTCAATGAGTTCGTAGCAATTTTCGGATCATTTTTCTAATTTTTGTGTATTTAGTTATGAATTTTCTAAGAAAAAGTAATAAAATAATAATTTAGGGTAAAGGCAATGATGTGGCCATGTTGACTAACATACACTTGTGCAAGTGGTGAAAGTTGATGGGCTGAGATCGCGTCAGGTGTCCTCTTGTAATTATTTTGGCTTTTTTAGTGCAAAAATCTTTGAAAAAAGGTATTAAATAGTAGGAAAATCCTAAAAATGCCCCGAAAATTACTCCGGCCTCCTTATGACGTTATAAACCTAGGGGAAGCTATAAATCATCCGTTTCACAATGAAAAAATTCAAATTGTTTTACATAGCTCACTTTCCCCTTAACCCTAAGTAGATATGTTTGTTAACTTTAACTTCAAAAATCTACTTCAACAAGCATCTCCCGTTAATGTTCGGAATTATTTTGTAAAATGCGTAACCATGAATCAAGGAATTTAGCAAGGGAGATGGAGTCTCAATGAGTTCGTAGCAATTTTCGGATCATTTTTCTAATTTTTGTGTATTTAGTTATGAATTTTCTAAGAAAAAGTAATAAAATAATAATTTAGGGTAAAAGGCAATGATGTGGCTATGTTGACTGACGTACACTTGTGCAAGTGGTGAAAGTTGATGGGCTGAGATTGCGCCAAGTGTCCTCTTGCAATTATTTTGGCTTTTTTAGTACAAAAATCTTTGAAAAAAGGTAATAAATAGTAGGAAAATCCTAAAAATGCCCCGAAAATTACTCCGGCCTCCTTGTCACGTTATAAACCTAGGGGAAGCTATAAATCATCCGTTTCACAATAAAAAAATTCAAATTGTTTCACATAACTCACTTTCCCCTTAATCCTAAGTAGATATGTGTGTTAACTTTAACTTCAAAAATCTACTTCAACAAGCATCTCCCGTTAATATTTGGAATTATTTTGTAAAATGGGTAACCATGAATTGGGGAATTTAGCAAGGGAGATGGAGTCTCAATGAGTTCGTAGCAATTTTCGGATCATTTTTCTAATTTATGTGTATTTAGTTATGAATTTTTTAAGAAAAAGTAATAAAATAATAATTTAGGGTAAAAGGCAATGATGTGGCCATGTTGACTAACGTACACTTGTGCAAGTGGTGAAAGATGATGGGCTGAGATCGTACCAAGTGTCATCTTGCAATTATTTTGGCTTTTTTAGTGCAAAAATCTTTGAAAAAAGGTAATAAATAGTAGGAAAATCCTAAAAATGCCCCGAAAATTACTCCGGCCTCCTTGTCACGTTATAAACCTAGGGGAAGCTATAAATCATCCGTTTCACAATGAAAAAAATTCAAATTGTTTTACATAACTCATTTTCCCCTTAATCCTAAGTAGATATGTGTGTTAACTTTAACTTCAAAAATCTACTTCAACAAGCATCTCCCGTTAATGTTTGGAATTATTTTGTAAAATGCGTAACCATGAATCGGGGAATTTAGCAAGGGAGATGGAGTCTCAATGAGTTCGTAGCAATTTTCGGATCATTTTTCTAATTTTTGTGTATTTAGTTATGAATTTTCTAAGAAAAAGTAATAAAATAATAATTTATGGTAAAAGGCAAGGATGTGGCTATGTTGACTGACGTACACTTGTACAAGTGGTGAAAGGTGATGGGCTGAGATCGCGCCAAGTGTCCTCTTGCAATTATTTTGTCTTTTTTAGAGCAAAAATCTTTGAAAAAAGGTAATAAATAGTAGGAAAATCCTAAAAATGCCCCGAAAATTACCCCGGCCTCCTTGTGACGTTATGAAACTAGGGGAACCTATAAATCATCCGTTTCGCAATGAAAAAATCCAAATTATTTCACATAACTCATTTTCCTCTTAACCCTAAGTATATATGTTTGTTCACTTTAACAAGTATATTTCCTTAATATTCGTTATATAACTTGTAATAATATAAGAATTGGTTTGCTTTCATATATAAGGATGTAAAATTATCTGTTTTGTTGTAATAATGTACATATATATAATAATTGCACACTGCTTTAAAGCTATCATTGCAATTGCGCCTAGAGCTTTGAACACGTCAGAGGTATTTAATAAGTTGTCCATATTACGTCAGAGGTATTCAATAAGTTGTCCATATGACACCACATTGGGAATCAGTAATATATTTTTTGTCATGTCCAATCACATAAAATAATGCCATACTTTTATGAAAAAACTCACACCAATCAAGCAATTTTAAAATATTAGTGAATATTTGTCCTAGTCTATATGAGTGATTATATATTCACTCTGCATTTTTTTTGCAGTATATGTTAACTTTGAGAGGGATTCCATAAACATATAATATAAAGAAAGAAAGCAATAGTAAGAGATGAAACAGTACAAAAAATAATATATATAACTGGTACAAAATAATGCCATAACATTGTTTGGAGGGGTGTTTATTATGCTCACATCAAACTTGGTTGGTAAATCCATTCTATGGGGGGAGAGAGTTTCTGTGGAGGAGAGAGTTTCAATAGATGGAGACAAATTCGGTGGAGGAGTGAGTTTTTTTGGAGGGAGAATTTCTATGAAAGGGGTGATAGTAATACCAATAAAAGGATTCCCGCCAAAAAACATTTGGTTGACAATGTATAAATTAATTTTTGGTCTGATACAATCTAAGTTTAATC
Source organism: Prunus armeniaca (assembly GCA_903112645.1). Classification (NCBI taxonomy): domain Eukaryota; kingdom Viridiplantae; phylum Streptophyta; class Magnoliopsida; order Rosales; family Rosaceae; genus Prunus; species Prunus armeniaca. The sequence goes on along the minus strand of CAEKDK010000005.1, from coordinate 4,093,639 downwards.
CTAACTAGTTTGGTTAGTTTGGTTGGGTTCACTAACTCGATGTCACTTCCATTGAGTTTCTTTCAACCACTAACAGTGGTGTAAGGAGAATGTGAGGTTGACATGCTTGAAAAGCTAAACCTGGCACCTCTTTTTTAAAAATTTAAATAAAGTACATATGTTGACTACACACAAGCTTTGGTATGTTGGTCTATAAAGCTATGTTCCCTTTCTAAAATGAAATTGCATGTGCAATCCTCATCCTCTAAAACAAATAGGATTATTCAAGTATGTCAACCTCTTCAGGCGCCAACAACACAATCGAAGATGAAAAATTGGAGTCGCAGGTTCCATTTCCACGTTGTACTCGCCGACCCCTTCCATTTTCAACATCATTTGGGAGTGAGGGGGACTCCGATGATCCATTAGAGGCAATACATGCAGTCAATAGCAAGCTGAATTATAATTCCAGACTGATCAATTCATGGCACGAGAAATGTGTTGAAGACGAGGCCATTTTGGCTGATCTTAACATTAGAGTGAACAAAGCGTTCTCCCAAAAGAACAAGTACTTGAAGTTGAGTCATAAAAGGAAGCTGAAAGCTGAGGAGTTGGATACAGTAATGAATGATGAAATTAAAGGTTGTTTGATGAACTATATGTGATGCGAAGAGCACCACAGTGAATTGGAGCTAGCATTCAACGAAGGATTCGAAAAATTCCGAGCATTTGCGGCAACTACTCATATAAGTTATAATTGGGACTATGTGTCTCTTGATGCTGTGAGAGAGATACTAGACGATGGTGGTGACATGAATGAGCATAAGCACGTCAAAGCTGCTCAGAAGAAGCCGACCAATACGACTAAGTGATTGCGGCTACCGTTGTTCAGTTGGTTGGGGGTGATCGTGGTATTGCACAAATTAGAAGTGTATTCCTTTAATGTCATTATCTAATTTAAAATAAGACAAATATCAGTTTCATTTGTTTCATATATAATTATTGGGACTATGTATTGCAAGTCATCATGTGTTCCTTCTATCTAACATTATATTTCACAAATATTGAAATATTATTCAATAAGCAATCAATATCACAGCGAGTTAGGAATCAGTAAAGCCCCATTATCATGTCCATTCACATTAACGAGCTGGCGTACTTTTTCTCAAAAAACTAACATGTGAGTCATAAGTAACATACCATGTGCTATACATTGTTTAGTGAATGGTTTATGGTTTATTTATATATAATAAAATTCCAAATATTGCTGAATATTTATTTCGTCTATATCACTGGGGACATGAGTGACCATAAGCATGTGAGACCTGTTAAGAAGAAGCTGACCAATACGACCAAGTGATTGTGGCTACTATTGTTCGGTTGGTTGGGGAGATCGTGGTATTGCTAAGAGGGAGCACATAAAATGCTTTGCAATCAAATTTTCTTTTGTGTGTGGAATTATGAGTAGTTCAAATGTTAGTGTACCCTTTAATATTCTCCAACCGTTCGAAATGTGATTAGCTGCAATGTCTTATTTACACGCTGCTTTCTAATCAAAGAATGCGAGTGTTATGTTATAGAACATAATTTAGTGTTTTAGTTTGTTTTGAAACAAAGTTGAGTTTTTGTTATCATTTTCAAATTTTATAAGTCAAAATTATATATTTGGAGTTTGAGGGAGTAGAGAATGTGACAAGAAGTTCGTACCAATTTTCGGTGTATTGTTTGGATTTATATTTAATTTATTATCAATTTTAAAAGTTAAATCCTAGAAAAATAATATTAAATCGTATGGGGCGACACATGGCAGAAGCTGAATGGGGCGCAGTCAGTGTGTCTGATGCTTGTCCTCCTGTCATTGCGACACGTGTTAGTTTTGATACTTTTCTCAAATTATGTTTAAAAATTCATAAACAATTAATTAAATATAAAAAAAATACACCAAAAATTGCTACAAAGTCCTTATAACATTATCTTCAACTATAAAGGTGTAAAATCGTGATTCTACATATTTAAGTTCATGTTAAGCGTTAAATCAAAGAACAAGATCATAATGTTATAGAACATAATTTCGTGTTTTGGTTTCTTTTCAAACAAAGTTGAGTTTTGGTTATCAATTTCAATTTTTATGAGTCAAAATTATTTTTGGAGCTTTAGGGCATTGAGAATGTCACAAGGAGTTCATACCAATTTTTGGTGAATTTTTTGGATTTTTATTTCATTTATTATGAATTTTGTAAGTTAAATCCTAGAAAATTATTATTAAATGGTGTAGAGCGACACATGGCGGAAGCGGAATGGGCGAGGTCAGTGTGTCTAATGGCTGTCCTCCAGTGATTGCACCATTGTCTATTTTGATCCTTTTTGTTGTTGTTTTTGTTTAAAAATTCGTAAATAAATAATTTAAAACAAAAAAAATACACCAAAAATTGTTACAAACTCCATGTGACATTATCTTCGATTATAAAGGTCTAAAACCATGGTTCCACATTTTGAGTTCATGTTTTTTAGTTCATGATTCGATCACATCGACACGTGTAATTTCTCTTATATTTTTATTATTTATCTTAAAAAATTCATTAAAAAATAATAAAAAATTAGAAGAGTACGCCAAAAAAGACACGCACTTTTTAGGGTAAATTATGGAATAATAATTTAGGGTAAATGATAATATAATAATATTTTAGGGTTAATAACAATATAATAACAATTTAGGGTACAAAGTAATATAATAATAATTTAGGATAAATACTAAAGTATAATAATAATTTAGGATTGATAACAATATAATAATAATTCAAGGTAAAAGTAATATAATAATATTTTAGGGTAAATAATAATATAATAACAATTTAGGATAAAAATTAATAGAATAATAATTTAGGACTTTATAGTCAAAGAAAATGTAAGGAGTTCGTAGCAATTTTTGGTGTATTTTTCTGATTTTTAATTAATTTTTTAAAATAATTTTTAAAGATAAATTGGGAAAAAGTAAACAAAATGGCATGTGGCGGAATCCTAGGACGCCACCTGTTAAAAACAATGAAGGCTCTCCTTTTAGCGTCTGCCACGTGTGATTCTCTATAATTTAATATTGTTTTTCTTGTATTTCACTTCTAAAATTCATAATAGATAAATTAAAAATCCAAAAAATACACCTAAATAAACAAGCAATAAACAGGCAATACACATGCAATAAACATGCAATATACACGTAATAAACGTGCAATATACACACAATAAACAACCAATACACTCGCAATAAACGAGCAATGTACACGATAGGAGAGAGATTGTATTAGAGTTATCTTGTTGAGCATGTTTATTGCAATAAACAAGCAATATACATGCAATAAATCTGAAATTTATAAGTTTTTTCATTGTCATTTCACTTTTTTTCAAAGTCTGTCTTGGAAAGTTTTTGTTGGGTTTTAGATAAATAAATGCTTCTTTTTCAAACAAAAATTTAAAGCCAATGCCAATCCACCCATTTCAAGAACAAATATTACAAATTGGATTTGCAAACTCATTGGTGGTTCTTGCGGTGGCTAATGGTGTGGATGAGGAAGATGGGTCTTTGGACCTAAGAAAAGAAGAACATTAACTAGTGTTGCATGGAAGTAGGTAAACAATTTTGGTTTGTTGCATTGCGTGTATATTGAAAAACAAAACCTAGAGAGTGGATTTAACCAAATCCACTCCACAACCATTTCAGAGTCTCAGATATATATATATATATATATATCATGAATAAAGTCAGTCAGTGACTCATATATATTATTCCCTAATCCCTCATCTTCAGCTTGGTTTGCATCTTCTGTTCAGCTGCCCAATTTCACAATATCTTCCACACGAATTTTCCCATCTGTCACACACAAAGATAACAACATTCATCATCATCATCATCTTCATGAATCAATCAATCAAATTAACTTCAAGGAAAAATCATCATCATCATATTAGATTTAGATTCCTATACATATACGGTGTAAATAAAATTCACTCACCTTTATCTTTGGAAAGGTTGCCTATGAGTTCTTGGATGCCCTCCTTGCCTAAAGTATAATTCAAGTAGTTCGCAGCAACTGCAACCTCATCAGGAGTTACTTTCCCATCAAAATCCATGCACACATATTGTAAACCTCATACCTTTAATTACATAGACAAAATTCCAATGCAGTACCATCCATCAAAGTTTAACATTACTAGTATCCCTCAAAATGAGTTTAATAACAACTTAAACCGACTACAGATTGAAAGACAAGAAAAGAAGGATTACTTCCATTCAGTAGGAAGTATGATTTCTAACAGAACTTATAGGAAAAGAAAACCAAAGACGAAACAAGACGAGTTCACCAGTCAAGTAATTGCCAGAGATCACCAATATGCGCATATATAATCAATTTCCGTCTCAAGGTTTTGAAGCATTGCATCCACCTGATACATAGAATATATGATAATCCATCACGTGAACACGGGGTAAGTAAGTTAAAAGTAGGTAATTCAGAATTTAATAAATAACCTTGTCTATAAGCACTGATGAAACCTCGTCACCTTCAGCCTCAACAGAAGTACTGTCACTTTCATCATGAGCAACTTTATATGCCTTCAAGGCATCCTTTTCACCATCTGTACCCTCTTTCTCCACCATGCCATTGTAAAGTCCAAATGCATTCCCAAAGACAATGCATTTGGACTAAAACAAGAACATACAGAAGTATTCTTCTGACTTGAACATGACGCTGAAGACAGAGTTGCATGCATGCACACAATGTGTAGAAGACAGCTCATAAGTAAATCACATTAAAAGTTAAAAAGTCTTCAATCTACACATCCTTCAAACTAAAAGGGGCCAAAGCATAGTGGACATCAACATCCAAATTCTTCCAATACATCCACAGTACAAGCAGAAACATGGAAATCAGAACTGCAGACAATATTTGTGATGTACGGTCCTCCTGATAAACTGTAAGCAGTTAAACCTCCAATGCGTCTGCATATATCGAGCATGAGAAGACTAGCATGCCATGCATACCTATGGTAAGGGTACCAACGATAAATGCTTCCATCTTAATAGATACCTAATATAAACTAGGAGTAATTAAGGGTTTTAAATTACCTCCAAATTGACAAGTCTCAGGAACGCTTCACGCTCCCTACTAACTGACTGAAATAATGAGTCAATAACAGAAAAAATTAAAAACTGTTAAGCCATAGTGTAGATGATAGTGCTTGAAAATTTGGAAAATGAAAAATGAAAAATCAACAATCATAATCATTGAGAGTTATTAAGTCCAGTCCTTACAGATGCAGAAGCCAAAACAGCCAATGCACAACTTATTTCGCAGATCTTCTCTTCCTTTTCTAGTGTCCTTGCCCTTGCTTGTTCTCGTGCTTCTTTTGCTGTTGGAATAATCATCTCTTTCAATGCCAAATCTTCTTCACTGGCTTTAATTTCCTTCATCTTGGCTTGCTCTTCTTTCTCTCTCTTCCTCCTTCTGCAATATAATAATTTAGAATCTCTGGATGATAGTCATAATATTGATTTCAGGAGTTTTGTTTTCAACATTATTATTTGATTGCTCATCCTTTTTTTATTTTTATTTTTTGGATTCCGAATTTCAGCCAAGTCCAAAACAAATGCATCAAAACTGGCTTAACAAAATACACACATATTTTCCTCTTGATGAAATACAGATTAGCAAGTTTAGTTCTGCAGCTTCCTAAAGCACCAATAGATATCTATAAAGCTATCAAGATAAAAGAAAAATATTCCAACCTTCATCAGTTCTTCCTGCATATGAAGGAAGTCCAATTTCCTTCTCCTTTCAAATATAGAATCTTCATATGGCAATGACGTAATACCGACAGTATCTACCACTTTATCTGGTTGAGAATACAGTGTAGCTAGAACATCATTAGCTGGAACCAACCTTCCAGACACAATGAAGGCCCTGCAAAAAGTGATATTACGGGAACATGATTAGGAACAACAAGAACCATTAAAAAATCAGCAGATGGTTTGGCAAAAATGGGCCAATATGGAATTGTCTGACTTAAGAAGCTCCACATGTACTTTATATAAGCTTCCTAAAGAAGGCAATAGTGAACAAAACAACCACAATTTTATGAAGCAGTCCAATATTCTCCATTTTCTAAAAAACAAACAATTCTAGATAAAATAAAAACAAACCAATCCTATGTTTCTATATAGGTGTAAGAGAATCATGACTTGAAACAAATAATCTACAGGGGCACCTTCAGAACAAGGAATTCATATCCATATGTTACATTCTACAGCAAGCCATATCAAAGGAGGTCTACTTAATGCTCTTGCAATACTTCAAATCTTGCTCAAGCATCTCATGAAGATGCCTGTTTTCAACTTTCCCATGTTCCAATACTTCAAATATTAACACCAAAATATGTGTATTTCAATGGCTGATTAGCATCACACTCACACAAAATCTAATAGCATAAGAAACAAGCAGATTCCCATTCATTTCAATTAATAACTCCATTTCCTAATATCAGCAAGTGGGTCCATCGAATAGTAAGCTAATCTTACAATTCATAACAACCATGTCAACCAAGAGCGTAGGTACTGGTAATTTAGTAACACAACTTCCATTAATACTAAAAGAATTTAATAACCTGTCCACACAAAATTGCAAGCTGCCCAGCCACTAAAATTGTAAGGCTAAAATCTGAAATATGCAAAGATCAATTAAAAACTACAATAATACCATTACCAATGATCAATTAAAAACAAGTAGTCTACTTCATAATTCATAAAGCCAAAGCTCATAAATTAGGCATTGAATGAATCCCTAAATTAGAATTTTGAAAATTAATCCCTAAGTTCTAAATGCCCAACTGAATCCCTAATTCCTAAACCCCAAAAGTAGAATTTAGAAAGGAAAAAAAAAATTGAAATTGAATGACATGAAGATGAAGAGAACCAGAGAAGTAGGTGGTTCAGGTCAGGAGGAGTACTGAAATTTGAAGACGGAGAAGAAGAGAACTAACAGTTAGAGAGCAAAGGAGATGAGGCTGGAGCGGCGCCATGAATGCCCCTACTGTTGCAATAATAAAGAAAAGGGGATCAACGAATTTATAACAGACAGAGAGTACAAAACCAATATCAGAACTCACCACTGTGGAGAACGATGTCGTTCTCCACAGTGGCTTCACGGTGGAGGTCGACGACGGAGGTCGTGAGTTGCGGCGGCTTGGTTAGGGTCAAACTAGGGTTCCGAATTTGAGGAGAGCTAGGTTATGACGATGGATGGGTGGAGAACGGGATTGGACAGTAGCGAGATGGCTGGCGAGCTGAAGCTGAGGCAAGATTTGGGAGAGTGCGAGAGAGGAGAGGAATTAGGAGAACTTGGGCGTCAGAAAATGAATTTTTGAGGTGATAAAGTGTCAATAATAAAAGAAGACTCAAAACCCTCCATTGTGTCTGTGTTGGTTGCAAGATATTTACTGAACGGATTTTGGTTCTTTGATAACCACAAACCAGAGATGGCAAGAGAGAGAGAGAGAGAGAGAGAGAGAGAGAGAGGAGAGAGAGAGAGTACAGAGGCGAGGAAGGAGGGTTAACGATGAAAGAGCGTGTTCTGCACTTTCGGATTGCCTCTTTTGGTATGGGTAATTTCAACCCGGTTTTACCAAAAAGACAACATTGAAAATTCACCATTGGATTTTATCCGACGGCTCTTAGATACCCCTCAAAAACACCCCTTATAACTTTCCACTCACTATAGAAGCACTCCACAGTGCAACACTGGACACGAATTAAAGGCCTATATTTACATAATTAATTACCATTGCTAATTAATCCATCTATAAATACGATATTGTATGTCTCTCCTTTGTCCCATCCAAGCACGACTTTCTCTATAGTCACTCAGTTTTTTCTTTTTTCGTGAGATCAAGAAATTACAACATGTTTTGATAAGAAAAACATTGTCATATGTTCTCTGTTATATTGTTTTCAGCAAACTATGAGTCAAAGGCAATTTATGAAGAAGCTACATCCCCATCCCTATCCACTGCTGCAACATCAATATCGTCCGAGGAAACTCATGCAAATGTTGCTCAAGCATTTGAGTAGTGGATGAAAGAGTACAAGCTGGTTTACTCGAGCGATGAAGAGAAAGAAAAGCGTTTCGCCAACTTCAAGAAGTCATTCAACGTTATAGAGAAATTCATGAAGGGGCCAAAGACATTGTATACCGTAGGGCAGAGTTTATTCGCTAATATGGGTGATAAAGAAGTGAAAGCTTCCATTGCATAGTACCCACCATGGACAATCTGTCTCTTACAAAAACTTTGTGTTTTTTCTTCAATTTGAGTTATTTTGTTATGTTAGTCTTTTAATAAGGAAGTAGGAGAAATTAGTGATGATGAGTACTAATTTTCTTGTTTTTAAGTTTCCTATGTTTCCCATATAGAATACGTCACAAAAAAAATTCCAGAGTAAAAATTTAAAATTAAGTTAATCAACAAACCCACTAAGAAGTTGGCTTTTAAAGACAAGCCTTGAACATGTATTCTTTTTTTCTTTTTTTGAAAATTTAAGATTGTTATTTAAGTAAAACAATGTGTATGAATTAGGATTAAGACTAATAACTATATGTGCGTTAGATTAATTTAATCCGATTACTTCACTTAAAAAAACTTCATAGAGCTCTTTATTTTTAGGTCCTTAGGTAAGCAAAAATCTCTAATATTGGAGGTGGGAATATCTAAATTCACTTGTTGACTTAAGAGCACATTCTTTATATTTCTATGGTCTCCTCATTCCTTTTATAACCATGATGTTATTGTTCATCTCTCATAGAATTTTCTAAGGTACATCTTGCAAAAGAATAATATATATATTTTCTTAGAACATTTAGGGTATATTAAAAAAATTAATTACTTCATATTTTTTGTTCCTAGTAGACATGGGCTTAGCCAAAGTGGTTAGAGCAGATGTGCTCCCCATTCTACATCCAAGTTTGAATTCTTCTCCCCGTACTTTAGATTAGATTATAACATAATATCGCTTTTATAAATAAAAATATATATTCTTTGTTCCAAATTATGGCTTGTGTTAATTACCTGATTATATGAGGATCTTTCAGACAATTTAGGAATGCTTGGAGCACATTTCGTACTAGTTATAATTTTTAAGCCACCAAAACAATAGAATTTGGCATTAGAGTAATCTTTTTCCGCAAGTAAAGGGATACTTCTACATAAACTGAGCGTTTTTCTTTGTTTTGGCTATAAGAGCCCTAATTAAGTTAGATAACAACGCTGCAGTTTTTTTTTTTTTTTTTTTTTTTTTTTTTTTTTTTTTGGAACGACTGCTGCTACCCATCGAGCTAGGGTCCACAATATATACTCATATATACAAATAAAAAATACAAAGGAGAGAGAAATTTTGTAAAAGAAGCCAAAATGGACAAAATTGCCCTTATTTATTTTTGGATTTCCTAAGGAATTCTTTACATTTGCATGTCTTTAATTTGAAAGTTGAGAGGTTTTTCTGTCTTTTTTGAAAAAGCTTTGGCTTTTTCCAAAAGTGAAATTTTTTTTATAGCTAAAACCTAAATTTACTTAAAAAATATATACTCTATGCTTTCTTTAGGGTTTGACTCCGTTTGGGTTAGATATGCGCAATCGCATGATTTACCCTTAATATTAGGGTTTATAAGAAGAATATCCTCCTCACAGCCTAACAGAAGCGCATCTGTACAGATTATTGCGCCTATAAAATATCAAACAAATCAAAACTCATAGGACGTTTACTCTCGTTTTACCTCCATTCACAATAACATCATCGTGGACGAGTTCTTACTTAGTTAGGATTTAGTTACTTGCTAACTATTATTTAGTCCTATTGTAATAGAGATTTATTTTTTTATTGTAATATAGATATATTTTCTATTTTATTTAGCATTAACACATCTTTATACTTGTATAAATACCTCCATATTGAAATAATAATATGAGCATAGATGAGCATTATTTGAATATTTGCCCTACTTTATTTGACAAACTCTAACCACACAGCCCTTGTGTTTCCCGCAACAATGGACCTCCAAGAATCAGTACGCAACCAAACCGACGTTGGAGCCGTATTGTTCATTGGGCAGCTGCTCAATCCTCTTCTAGACTAGTATTCATAAATATGTCCTCTTTTTGTTTATTTCTCTTTGGATTAAAAAACTGATGAGTCAATTCAGTTAAGATTTTTGTTTAATTGTTATCTGTCTTGGATTTGATGTGGTTTCAAGGGAGTCCCAAGTTAACAAGCAAGCGAGAAACGCTTTCAATCGTGGACTTATGATTTAATTCTTTTACTTGTCAAAATCCTCTTTTGGCCTAGTTTGTTAGGTGTGTAAAACTTCATAAAGGAGGCCTATAAATTTTCTCACATTCAGTCTACTCGCAGGTAAATGAAAAAGAAAAGTTACTAGTTCGTGTTAAAGTTAATTCTTGTACATTTGATGTCGTCTGTTTTTGGTTAAATCGGTGGAATGATATTCTTATATTATTATATTCAATTCAATCAATTCAGCAGTTTTATTATCCAATTGAATTACAAAACTCTAACCACAACGTTCCCTTTTGCACATAAAATAGGACTCTTTTTGGAGTTTAATTCAGTAACAATCCTTATGCAAGCAACCTTGATAATTTTATAACCTTATTGAGATAATATAATATAAATTTGGCAGTAAAGTACGTATCCTTGTACGACAAGTAATAGCACTTCTAGAAAAGGCCGAGCGTTTTGTTCTTCTTTCCTATTTTTCCTTTTCTTTGGCTATATAGGAGTTACGCGCTGCAGACTTAAAATAGTGTTCTAGGGTTTAATCAGAGCTACATCTGTCATAGCAATGGCGTCTCTCATAGCGATTCGACACGCACGAAGCACGACGCTGTCTTCCTTCTTCAAGACACGATGTCCTCTGCCCCCTCCTCGTTTCACCTCCATCCACAACAACAATTACAACAACATCAGAACTCTAAGCACCTCTGTGGTTCCGGCAACAATAGACCTCCGAGAATCAGTGCGCAACCAAACCGACGTCGGCTTAAGAATGACGAAGCACCTGTTTCAAACTGAAGCCGACGGGCAGAACATGGTGTACTCGCCGCTGTCCATTCATGTTTTGCTAAGCCTGACAGCAGCTGGTACAAAGGGTGCAACCCAAGACGAGCTGCTCTCTTTCCTAAACTCTAAGTCCACCGCCGAACTCAACTCCCTCGTCTCCAATCTCGTCCCTCTGGTGTTTGCCGACAGCTCCCCCTGCGGCGGTCCGTGCTTGTCCTTCGCAAATGGCCTTTGGGTCGACAAGTCTCTCCCTTTCAAGCCTTCTTTCAAAGAGGTGGTGGATACTTTTTACAAGGTGGTTCCAAAGCAAGTCGATTTCCAGAACAAGGCCGAAGAAGCCAGAACTGAAGTCAACTCATGGGCTGCAAAAGAGACTAAGGGCCTTATTGAAGAGGTTCTTCCTTCAGGGACAGTTAATAGCTCAACAAGGCTCATCTTGGCAAATGCATTATACTTCAAAGGAGTTTGGGATAACGAGTTTCATGAATCAAAAACAGAGAAGTATGTTTTCCACCTTCTCAATGGGAGGTCAAACATAGAGGCACCCTTCATGACTAGCGACGATGGACAATTTATAAGTGCCTTTGACGGCTTCAAAGTCTTAAAACTCCGATACAAACGAGCAAAAGATGAGAAGCGGCGTTTTTCCATGTGCTTGTTTCTTCCAGATGAAAAAGATGGGCTGCCAGCTCTAGTTGAGAGAGTTTGTTCTGAGCCTGGCTTCTTAGATCGCCATATTCCACATTACGAAGTTGAAGTGGGTAACTTTAGAATCCCAAAGTTTGAGATTACTTCTAGTTTTAGTGTTTGTCACATTCTGAAGCAGTTAGGTCTGGAGCTCCCATTCCTTTTTGATCCATATAAAGGAGGCAACTTGACAGAGATGGTGGAATCGCCTCCGGGTGAGGACCCTTTTGTTTCAGATATGCGCCAGGAAGCGGTCATTGAAGTTAATGAAGAAGGAACGGAAGCTGCAGCTGTTACAACTTTCGATTTTATGGATGGGTCGTCACTATATACGCCTAAGAAGATAGACTTTGTGGCAGATCACCCATTCTTGTTTTTGATCAGAGAGGAAATGACTGGAGCGGTGTTGTTCATCGGGCAGCTGCTCAATCCTCTACAACATTCTTCATAAATTTTTTTAAATATTTTATGGGAGTCTTAAGTTTAGGTTGAAATTATGAATTACAAGCAAGCCAGAAACGTCTATGGAAGTTTAGACTTTTGTTTAATTTTCATCGTGGATATATGATTTAATTCTTTTAATTGTCAAAATCCTATTTGCTTTAATTCGTTAGGTGTGTAAAACTTCATAAAGGAGGTCCATGAATTTTGAATTTTGTCACATTAAGTCTACTTGCATATGCTTTTCTTAGTTTCTACATGTGTACAAGGGATCTTGGACTATATCTATATATATATATATATATATATATATATATATATCGTCCCAAATCGAGCTCTTCAGTATATAACTTGAAGGGTAATGATTTTGTTGCCTTTGTGTTGATTCTGTTCATCACAATTCAACTACCACTTTGCTGTTATGGAAACTAGGAATTTGCTTCTGCTCTAATAAACTCTTAGACACTTTGCTTTGCAACTTCTGGTTTCTTTTCCCACTTTATTGCTTCGGCTGGTAAAGCTTGCTCTTCTCTTGTTTTGCCATTGGATTTCCAGAAGGCTTTGTTGCCTGCCTTATAATTCTGCATCTCTATACAGCTACACCCTATCAAATGAAAACACAACCCCCCCCACCCCCCTCTAAATCTCAATTTGTCTTTTTAAGGGGAAAAAAATTATACTGAAACAAGCCTATAAATAAATTTTCATCTAAGATTTGTGAAATTGTTATGGAAGACAAGTTTGGATTGTAAAAACCCAGCTTTTGGTAACCCCAAAACCAAAAACCAAGCTTTAATAAATAAATAAAAACTATCTTCCCTGTAAACCGTGTGTAATTGATGTAGCCCTTCTCCAAATCACAGTTCTCATCTCATCCTCAAATTTCTTAACTCTTTTTTCTTGTTTTATTTTGATGGGTAAATTCATTTGGTAGATGTTCTGATCTCTCGATGCAGAATGTATGTAGTTCTGAACATAACTGATGATCTATGATTTCCATTGCTTACTTAAACATCGCTCCATCTAATTAATCCTAACAATACCAAAATCTTACATGCAAAGATATGTTAGAAAATAATATATTTAAAATTTAAAATTTTATTTTTTAAATCATTGTGAATGGAAATTATTTTAAAATTGAAAATATTCGGATTGTTGCTCTATTAAACGATGGCATCAGGCCATGTCTTATGCCCAAAAGGTATTTGACATGTTGACATTAGACAAGTTGTTTAAACTTTTCTGAAAAATTACTATTAAATATATTAAATATATTTGAAAAGATGCCTTGCATTCTAGAACACAAGTCCATTCTCTTTTGCCGTGTGAGTGGAAATGCTTGTTGGGTATGTGCGTTTACCTTCACCATTGCAAAATAAGCTTCTCAAGTTAAAAATCTATGTATGATACATGTTTTGACTCAAACAAAAAGAAAGGTTTGTTGATTGACCTTTCATGAACAGTCACACACTTTGTACTAACAGGTATGACATGTTTATAAATAGAGAAGGTCCCATTAGCATTTTTTATTCAATGCATTATTCGATAATTAGTCTTCTATAGCATTTTATACATTACATTTAAAAGAAGTTTAAGAGAGAGTTCATGCACAAGTTTGAGTTTGCTTTTCTTGGGAATTGAAGTGTTGCTTCGACAAAAAGTCGATAGTTTTGTCCTTGGAGATGTTTGCTGAACAAATCCTAAAAGCACTTGTGAGGAGACCATTTCATCTTAAAGAGGTAAAACCAAGTTCTAGACTCCATCATCTGTAAAGTGTTCTTAGTTTGGTTCTTGTTGTAATTTGTTTGTATTTTACTTTTGAATTTATAGTGTAATTTTATTTTTGAAAATTCTTTTAATATAGTAATGATCATAAATTTTACCAACAATCTTAAGACAAAATCTTGTTTGATAATTGCTATGTTTATTTATTTTTTAATAATCTTCAATTTGTTTATTTTCTTAAAGGTTGTTATTTTATTGTTTATCAAATTGTGGATTTTCCTCTTCGTTGATTGAAATGAATGGTGTTACTATTAATGATGGTACTACTAATGACAAGGAAAAAGGCGTGGCTCATGGTTTACCAATAGTGCTCCTTACTTGCTCCTCTCATGAAGAGAAACCCGAAAAGTTCAATGGAACTAATTTCAAATGTGGCAGCAAAAGATGCTGTTCTATTTCACCACACTCAATTTTTGCCAAGTTCTTGAAATAAGATGCTCCTGCAACTGGCATTACTATAAAAGTAATGGTTGCTGAAGATGCATGCCATCACTCAGATTTCTTTTGCGAGAACTATATCGTCAATGGATTGGACAATACTTTTTACAATGCATACATTCCAATCAAAATTGTTCAAGCCCTATGAGAGTTAGTTGACAAGAAATACAAAAATGAAGATGTTGGCAAGAAGAAATTCGTGGTTGTTCGGTTTCTTGATTACAAGATGGTGGACTCCTAGATGGTCATCAAACAAGTCCAAGAACTTCATGTTATTCTGCACGAGATTAAGGTAGAAAACATGGTTCTGAGTGAGACTTTCCAAGTGGTTGCAATCATTGTAAAAATTGTCATCGTCATGGAGAGATTTAAAAAATTATCTCAAGCATAAGGGCAAAGACGTGGGACTTGAAGATATGATTGTGACGTTGAGGAAGACAACCGTGGTTCTGAAAAGAAAGCTGTTGGTAACTCCATGGTGGCTAGGGCACATGTAATGGAAGACGAGTGAACAAGAAAAAGAGGAAGTATTATGAGGAAGGCTCTAATCAAGGGAACTCAAAAAAGAACAGAGAGTGCAAGGGCAAATGCTTTAACTACAACAAGTCTGGTCATAAAGCGGTGGACTGTCGAAGCCGAAAATTTCAAGGCAAGGATGAAACCACAAAAGTCCACATGACCAAAGTGAATGTGAGAATCCATATGTACTGTTTTACGTTTACAATGCTATTTTAATAATTATTTGTACTTAGTAAATATATATACATATGTTCATTTGAATAACTATAAATTATATCATTTGTTTTCTCTAAATCCTTAGATATTTCTTGGGTATTTAACTTATATAATTGTATATATTTATAATAATATTCAATTGTTAGAATTGTGTTATTCACATCTTGTGTATTAAATAGCTAAAACAAATCTATTTTTATCTTTCTGAGCAAGTTAACTTGGACAAAAGGACAGACATGGTAATTTTTTATATATATGAGATTTCATCATCTTAAGGTGGAGTGGACGTGTGGATTAGGCACATGCATATTTCATCCTTGTCACCAATATATGTGTCATTGTTTTAAAGCTTAAAGCTTGTGTGTGTTTGACAGCTCCTGTAAGAAGTTAGATTTTATCTTCCTATATTCGTATTTATCCTTACTCATTAAGCTTATCCATATATATATATATATATATATATTCTTACTTCATGTCCAAGTTTTGTAAGAGTATAAATAAGGCCTCTCCCCTATTTTGTCAATAACAAAAACGAGAACCAGAGAAATGAAGTAAAATACCAGAGAGAGGAGTGTGAGCTTGAATAAGGTGGAAAATTGGGAAATACATTACATTTCTAGCAAAAGCTTTGGTGTCAAGGTAGGGGTTTCTTGGGGGCCTTTACGGGGATTGATCTAATTAAATTTCGTGAGCTCTATATTATGTGTGATATTGTATAATGTTCTTGATATAGGATATTTACGTATTGTGAACTATTTGAATAATGTTGGCATAATTATATCATGTCATGGTAATTGGTTGGAGTTGTTGGATTGAGAAAATAATGATGGAAAAGAGGGTAATGGGAAGCATCTTTTGTGTAGTTGAGTCTAACTCTTGGTAGGTACCAGGTCTCAGGGATCCCACAGTACACATGGTTTTATTGGGTGATTCGGGACTGGCGACAGGGAGTTAGACAAGATGACTAACAAAAGGGGGATTACAGGATGATTGATATGGATGTTAGTTCATATAAATGGGCATTCGAGACCAAGTGGTATAAGCATGGTATAAGACGTGCAGGTCTGCTTGTCCAGTTATATGAATTAACGGGATTAGATGAAGAGCATTCATGAATTATAATTAATAATGTGATATTTGGCTGTGTGATTGCATGTCACTTAATTTAGTTATATCAATCTACTGTGGTAAGGTCTCATGTCCCTACTGAGCTATAGTTGCTCACCCTTCATCTTGTTTAATTTTTCAAATGAATTAGTGGGCAAGAAAAGGACTAAACCAGTTGAGGCTGAATTAAATGAGAGTGATAGAGCTTTGTTTATTAATTGTAAAGTTGTAAGATTTTTGGAGCTATTTTTATAAGAGAAGTTTATTTTAAACCATATTTCGGCTTCTTTTTATTTTATTTTACTTTCTCAAGCATCGAGCTCGGGGTTTTCGCTAACCCCCCAGATCCGGGGTGTGACAGTGAACTTGGTAAGCAATACAATACACTTGCTCAATTTGTTTTTCTTTGTTTATTGTGTTTGTTAACATGGTTTAACCCCTTGTAGAAAACAGTGTAGCCCTTAGTAATATGATATATTTGGCTGATTAGTTTTTCTCTATTTCTAGTGTTTGATAACATTGTTTAACGACTTGTAGAAAACAATGTGGCCTCCAATAATATGGTATGCTTGCTTGATTTCAAATGTACTTCAATTGTGCGTTTTTCATGCATCATTTTTTATCATATGCTATTGGAAATTATAGCTTGTTTGACATCATATCAAAGATTAAGTTAGAAACCAAACAGTAAATACACTCGCCAGAAGTTTTGGACAAAGCGAGGCTACGTCAAGCACTTCGACAAAACTATGATCCACATTGGAAACCCCATTTCTTGGACCCACTACGCCTTTCGATGTACGTTGGGTACAAACCAATCAATCGGAATCCATCATCCCTGTTCACATTATTTGGAGGAACATCTATCTCTTAGGCCCCGTTTGGTTCATGGAATGAATTTGAGGGAAATCATTTCCCATGTCATTCCCCAAGGAATGGGAATGGAAGATTCCTTTCCCACATTTGGTAATGCTGGGAAAGTAACCGGGAAATATCACTTTATTTCCTTTCCCATGTTTGTTTTGAGTAGGAATGGAAAATAAAATTTGTATAAATTTTCAATTATACCCATATTAAATCAAATAAAAAAGAATGCATTTAATGATATATTGTAATTCTAAATTGTTAATGGGGATAAAATGGTCATAAAAAATATGTATTTAATGTTAGCTCATTTTCCCAAACTTTCCCGTGAGGAGGAAAAACAAAACCCAAGTTGGAAGGATGACTTCACTTTCCCCCCTACTTTCCCATGAGCTAGGCAACAATTTCCCATACCTAGACTTACCAAACATGGGAAAGCAATTGATTTCCCATTCCCAAGTCTCTTTTCCCATGAACCAAACGAGGCCTTAAGGTACGGTTTTGAGTCACAAGGGAATCACCATGTTTGACATATCTTCCGAGTTATAACTGAATAATGGCATACTTGGGACATCTATCTTTCAATGTATGATTTTTGAATCACTAAGGAGTCGCCATTCCCACTTTTGGACTCATAATAAATATCTACTCGATGGTTGAAGAAAATAGGTGGACAAGTTCGATATCCAGGCACTGACACCACATTAGCATTTCCAGTGGCTAACGATAAGGATCTTAAGGAGAAGGCCAAGAATCTCGGCATCACTCTCTTCATCCAAATAGCCAACATGTAATTGAGCATCATCAGGTTCTCGCTTATCCAACTACAATAGTATTAAGCAAAGCTAGATTTAATAAAGATTAATTGCAGATAGGTACTTAATTAAAAGGGAAAAAACCCAAAAAGGGATAGTTAAACCATGTTATTAGATAAATATGTATACCTTACTAACCATTTCTAGAAAACGGTGTGTGTCAAAAAGCTCATAGTTGCGTTGTTTAGAACAAGAATCAATAACACCAAAACGGGTATATATATATATACCCCTTTCATTGAGGAATTCCTCAAATAATTTTATTCAATGGACAACTTTTAGGGTACCATACAAAAAAAATATATATTCAATGATCCAAACGTCTATTTTCAAGTCTTCATTCATAAATTATCCTTACAAAAAATAAAAAAAAAAATTGAAAATCATTAAGGCATCTAATTGAGACCAACAAAATCAATGAACACTATGCTTCAAGAAAGTACTTAAATTTCAATAATTTAATTGAATAGTCAAATGATATCGGATTTAAGTGATTTTTTGTAGAGATGGTCTTTGAATGAATATCTACAAAATAGACAATTTGAATTAGTGAAATACAATGCAGAGTGGACTTTACGAGTGGGCTCTACAAGGGTGTCCATGGATCCCTCAAATTTGAGGGATCCCTCAATGCACTACTACAAAACTCGAAATAGACGACGGGAAACCACCGTCGTGTAAAAGGTTTTCCAACCGTAGTTAAATCGACTGCCGTCTATTTGGGTTTCAAACTATGACGGCTTTCACCGTTGTTGTTTATTTATAAAGACAACGGTTTTTAAAGAAAATCGTCGTTGTTTAGAGGTAAAGATCATTAATTATAGGAGGAAATACGACTGTTTTTAATAAAACCGTCGTTTATTGTATATAAAGATGACGGTTTTTTATGAAAACCGTCGTGGATTGTTTATAAAGACGACGGTTTTTTTTATAAAAAACCGTCATCTTTACATACAATAGACGACCCTTTTTATAAAAAAAAGGTCATCTTTACCTATAATAGATGACACTTTTTTATAAAAACCGTCGTCTAATAAGTTTCCAAATTGCTACATTTTAGTTCTTCTTGATTTCCTATGATGCTATACAACGATTTTAACTAGAAAACCAACCATAATGCTTTATTAATGAATATATACACAAATAGTTTCTTTCATAAAACTTGAAGATTCAATAGTTATTACATAGTTAACCAATCTTTATTCTACAACAAACATAATTCCTAACAAGACCTAAGTACTCCTAATCCAAGCATTCCTCATCCAAACATACAAATGATGCACAACTGAAGTCTCCCCCATCATCCCTGTAAATAAATCAAAATGACAAAGAGAGAAAAAAAGCTAAGATTATAAACATAAAAAATTAGGTGGAAGAGAAATTTTACCATTGGTCCATATTTCCATAGAAAACTTGTAAAATAAGCATAAAAAAGACCATCGAGAACCTGCAAAAGGAAAAATATATAAATAAAATGATGGTGAAAAGAGAAGGTAACAAATTTTCAACAACAAAAAAACATACGACTCACATAGAAAACCTGCAAAAGAAAAAGTTATAAATCTGCAAGCTTCCTCATCATCTCCTGATAACCAAACCAGAAAATCTAAAAAGAGACCAGAAATATAAAAAAAAATATGTAAACAAACCAGACAAATCAAGAGAGGCAAAATCTGAAATTAGGGAGACAAAGAACATACCAAAAACACAAAGAGACTAATCCAGAATTCACTAGCAAGATATAGAAGGGTATTTTAGAGAGTTTCATGAAGGTGTTTTAGAGAGTGCATGAGGGTTTCAAGGAGGGAGAGATAAGGTTTTCAGAGACGGGGGAAAATCTGAAAATTTGTCGAGCGCGAATTCACTTAAGTAGCCTTTTTTTAGCGTGTTTTAAAAGACGATGCTTGTTAATGAGAGATAAGGTTTTCAAAGACAGGTGAAAATTTGAAAATTTGTCAAGCCCGAATTCACTTAAGCGGCCATTTTAGCGTGTTTTAAAAGATGACGCTTTTTAAAAAAAGATCGTCATCTTTACATATAATAGACGACTCTTTTTTAAAAAAAAGAAAACCGTCATCTTTACATAAAATAGACGACCCTTTTTAAAAAAAAACTGTCGTCTTTACTTCATAAAACAGTGGAAGCAAAAGGGACGTAGCGGGAATTTGCAGTTTTGTCGTCCGAGCTCTAATTGAGGTCCATGATACCTTTCTGAAGAGGGAATGAAGCCAGGAATTAGACTTAAGGCTTTGCCTTGACATATGGTAGTTTTTGGCCATTTGAGGTCGTTTAGCTTTCAAAAAATGCATTTAAAGAGTTGAAAGTAAAGACGACGGTTTTTTTTTAAAAAGAGTCGTCTATTATAGGTAAAGACGACTGTTTTTTTTTAAAGGGTCGTCTTTACCTATAATAGACGACTCTTTTTTTTAAAAAAAACCGTCATCTTTACTTTCAACTCTTTAAATGCATTTTTGGAAGGCTGAACGACCTCAAATGGCCAAAAACCACCATATGTCAGTGTAAATCACTGAGTCTGATTCCTGGCTTCATTCCCTTTTCAAAAAGGTATCATGGACCTCAATCAGAGCTCGGACGACAAAACTGCAAATTCCCGCTACGTCCCTTCTACTTCCACTGTTTTTATGCATCAAAACCGGATAACAGCCCCATACTAGTTGCATGCCTCTTGAAAACATTATTTGGTAGCCCTTTATTGAATGTAACAGTCTCATACTAGTTATATACATCTTTACATATAATAGACGACCATTTTTCCAGAACAAGCCGTCATCTTTACTTCATAATAGACGACCATTTTTTAAACAAATACATATAATAGACCGTCATCTTTACATATGATAGACGACAATTCTTTCAAAACAACCATGTCTTTACCAAAAAAAGGACACTTGATTTTTAAAAGACGACGCTTGTCATACCTGCTGCTGTTGTTTTTTGGTCAGATTTTAACTCTGAAGAAAACCTTTTTAATAAGACGACGCTTTTTTATTTGTGTGCGTCGTTATAAAAAAATATTCAACAGTACCTCCGTTTTTTAGTTGTTTAAGTCACTTATCCACGACGGTTTTTTATTACCGTCGTCTTTGTAAATACAACGACGGTTTTTTCTTCTACTGTCGTCTTTTTCTGGTTGTCTTTTTCACTTTTTGTAGTAGTGATGGAAGCTCTCTCTCTCTCTCTCTCTCTCTCTCTCTCTCATAACAATTATCATGTTGTAGAAAAACTATGGGACTTTTGTTCTAAATTAAATCTTATTTCCCTTTACTTGGCAGATGTTATGATCTCTAGATGCAAAATTAATATAGTTCTGGAAAGAAATGATGTTCTATGATTTCTATTTGGTAGCTTTCTTGAAAATAAATTATCTTTCGTTATCCATTGCCTATTTAAAGACCAACCCGAAATGCACATCCAAATGGTTGAAGAAATATGGTGGACTCGATATCCACGCACTACCAAAAGGAAACCACAGCAGTCTCTCAAGTAGTGGCTAATGATAAAGATCTTAAGGAGAAGGCCAGGAATCTCGACATCAATCTCAATCCCACACTTCGTAAAAACTACACCCATGATCAAGAGAAAGTAAAAACAAGGAGGATGAAGAAGAAGAAACCCTAGAAAGATGTTAACATAGTAACAAAGAAGTAACATTTTCTCATACTTCTCTGAAAACATTGCTGAATTTCTAGATTTCATAATCCTGGAAAGAAGAAACATATTATGGGTGATACTACTTGAATCATTAGTAAAGATATAAAAGTGTAAAGTTTTACAATTTTTACTTCTAAATATTGTTGGTATAGAGGTTCTAAAGTATTCAGTTATTCTATTTAGCTTCCACAACCAAGCTCTTGAAATATTAATTAAGGTGACATGACCTGGCCCAGATTCCCACTCAGAACCCATGGTGAACCCTATTTTCGTCCTACACTTGGCAAATGTCGGGCTCATTTTACTAGATTGCCCTTCTTTCCCATTAAAGGTAAAGACTTCAACTGAAAATTGGCAGAGTCTCCTATGTAAAAAGAACACTTCTCAAAGAGTCACCACTTGTAAAAATAGTAATAACAAGAAATTTCCAACTTTCATCAAGCACATAAGTTTACATAGTTTTCAAAAGGCCACAGGCCTGAAATCCAAACGTAACATAGGAAATAAGAGAGCATACTAAGTAACTAGAGTTAATTACAACATAAGGTAGTTTCACGAACTACAATCAAGAAGTCCTATGGAATGAAACAGAGTGTGCTGGAAGGAAAGGCTTAAGTTGGATTTATGGATCAATTAAGCTATGTTCTAGGGGCACAAAACAAGAAAAGTGTGAATGGACAAAAACCAAGTTTTGAATATAATTTATAATGAACATACTAACCCCTCCGTTTTAAAAATTAATGTCAACCATGCAACTAAATCCTTTATACATAAATATATTCCCATACTTGATGTATTATCATTGGAAATCCATATTATATACAAATCCAAGGAAAACACATTTTCAATTACTTTTTCTCGCAAACACAGCCTTCCTAAGTCGTATGCTTGCAAAACATCGTGTAAATCCAATGATAAAAATATATCCATCCCAAAATGAAACCGCATACATACTCATACATTGTGCAGAGTACTCATATATATAAAATATCCATAGGCACCACATGAAAACATGTATTAAGGAAAAATAATCCAACACGAGGGCCGTTTTGCTAGACCACATACCGGATCATCATCAAACATGTGACTAAGGACAAGCAGTCCAACCAGGGGACTTTTGCTTACAACACACACATCGAAATCTGCATCAAACATGTTGTTGAATATTCATCTTACTCGTGCTGACGGATCATCATCGAACATGTGACTAAGGACAAGCAGTCCAACCAGGGGACTTTTGCTTACAACACACACGTCGAAATCTGCATCGAACATGTTGTTGAATATTCATCTTACTCGTGTTGACAGCCTTGCCAGGGGCTATATAGTTCACCCCGCTAAGGACGACCTATCTCAACACACACACACCGGAATATGCATCGCACGTGTGGCTAAACATCCATACCGAAACAGGGGAAGTACATAATAGTGATGCAAAACCATATAATCTAATATCCAAAATCCATAACCATATCTATATATATGAAAAAGCTCATATTCATTTTTGAAAACCTTAATAAAACTATAGTAAAGAAAATACCAAATCCCATAAATCCAACACATTAAAATAGTCTAAATCCAGTCAAATCACAGTTATGCATGCAAGTTGTCATTTAAAAGATCATGCTCATTTGAAAACAAATTCCACTCACAAAAAGTCCAAAGCTGCTCAAGCTAAACCCTAAAGGGGTCCTTCATGTACGGTACATGTAGCCTGATTACCTTGAGAGAACACAAGGATTAGGTTGCCAAACAATCCCAAAACTGACCTTTTAAACGAAACCCTAGTTCCCGGATCTCAACTGTGTACAATACTAAGGATAACATTCCTAGGTCATCTCAATTGTTTCTAAGGTCAAGAAAAACTCGGGAAGCTTTTGATCAACCAAGTCGAAGAGATCTAACCCTAGGGCAACAAGGCCCATAGGGTTCACGACCTCCGATCTCCAATCGAAAAGTTCCTAAAACTATCCCAAAGATACAGAGGATAATACTTCTCAAAACGAAACCAATCCGACTGTCCGATCACACCAAACCTATCAACACATACTAGGCAAAGTGCACATTCATTAGTCAAAAGGTGGAATCTCGCAAATCCAAGCATGTCATCGTGCTCAGGACAACATGTAGTCCTTAATGTCACAATGGCTACAATTACCATTCAGACCACAAAGAAAAACTGGTAAGAGCATGAACATTACAAACATGACATAAATCATCTCTATGCTTCTCAGGTGGTGTCCTATCAAAAGCTAAATCCACTAAATGCCTTTTGTTCAAACCAAGTGAAACACCAAATTCTATCCAACCACTAGAAAGGTGTAGTGTTCTCAAGAACTAGGAAAATTATGTGATGATAAGGAATATTTCTCATGCAACAATGCACATGAAGAAAATTTACAAACAGTCTGAGGGACTCTGGTAAGATTATGCTATAAAAAAAAGCACAAATGAACACTTCTACCACCAATAAAAGTGATTACAACAATGATGAGCATTTAATGTTCTGATCATGGACAGATATCATGTCGAACATCAATGAGATGGAGTTTTCCATTTAATGGCACTTCAACTGCTTGCTTGTTGGGATTAACTACTGCAACCATGAAGGACTCAAAGGTGTTCCTATAACCCATATCTAAATTTGATAGAAAAAATTAAAAGTCATCAAACTAAGTATAAATTCATATAAAAATTGAGATAATGAACTCTAAATCATCATACTAGTATATCCTTCTAGCGACTGAAACAACTCTTTTTCTTTCACACATACATAGCTAACGTTCATTCCAATATAATATTGTATTTAATGTATGTATCACTTTATCACACAAGTCACTATATAGAAGAACATTTTCTATTTAATAAGATGCATGAGGATGAAAAGGCAAAAAGAAAATATCAAATACTTTTGAAATATAATTACAGAAGCAGAAAGTCATATCGCATCAATATCATAAACAAGTCCGTAAATATTCTCCAAGTTTTCAACATACTCTCCTTGTGAAAGCTTGAAAATATTCTTCTTGCAATAAATGATTTTCAAGCTTCCATCTGGTTGCCACTCACTAACATCTCGTGATGCAAAGATAATTTTAGGCAAAGTTGAATGTTTTCTAGTCAATGATATGAGAGCCATACTATACTACAAAATACATCAATATGGACAAACCTGTATGGAACCACCCATTGATCATGACATCTTTGGTGAGGTCTTCACGTTTATAGTACCATGAAAACAAAATGTTTCCCCTTACACATATTTTTCCATGAGGTATGTCTAAAAAAGCATCGTATCCAATTTCAAGAACCAATTCTAGGCATACATCCACACTTGGAACTGGAGGACCGTCGTGCCAAGCATTACCAGTTCATTTGGCAGTGACACAAACGTACCAGCACAAGTTTCTGTCAAACATGTAGAAAAAAAAATTAAATGGATAATGCTATAAATGTAAAAGTAATGCAGAAAGATTCAACAAAGCCATTGAGAAAATGAAGACTATATTTTATAACCCTGTGAAAATAACTGCTAAATATAGCTTACTATATCCTTGTAGAACATGAGCACATGCCACCACTCGTAAGAAAGCTTTTACATTAATAGAAAAAGGAACAGTTCTAGACAGAATAAGCCGCACCCTACCGCCCCACCCTTACTTACCTAAAGTTGTCAGAACATAAATAAGACTCAATAGAGTAAGCAGAACAGGGTTACAATTGTGATTCGGAGTAATGGAGTATCTCCATAAGGTAAGAAAAATAAATATTTCACCACCTTACTAAACACAATTCTATTAGCAATTGGAGAAGCATACCATGTGCATGCCCATTTTGCATGTTATGATACTTGATGCCGAAAAAGAGAAACATAAGACATTGTAATAATCACTATCTTGTTATCTACCGGCATTAAGAGCATACGTATCTTATCTCTAATTGGAGCCTAAATATCAAGTGTAGGGGTAGGGGTAACGAAATTGGTAGCAAATCCATGAAAATGCCCAACAAACAAACAAATAAGATATTTTAGGGAAAAGAAATAGTTATCCACATGCAAGTATAATATATCTTGTTTACAAAGTAATAAGTAGATGGGCATAAGGGATATGATCAAACACATATTCAAGCTTGTTTTCTCAATAAACATGTGCATAAATTCAATAGTGGGTTTTGTAAAGCTTTATCCACTTTGGAATATTGCTGCTAAACTCACAAATATGGGTTGAGAACTTGCAGAGGAAAGCAGAAAATTGGAAGCCAAATTAAGAATTATATCATAGTATGTTTATGTTTATTGTTATTTGCATACACTACAACACAAAAGTGATAATGTAAGGAAAAAATTTCCTCACAATAGGCAAAATTGCATCGCACTTATTTGTAAATGACTCATTTTTGTCGTCACATTACCCCCCTCACTAGGAATCAAATGTGACGACTCAAAGTAAGAATCACATATAGTATATTGTGATAATATATGAATGTGCGATCCTTGACAATTGAGGCGGTCAATGCTATATTAAGAAGTATGTGGCTTGATTTTTTAGATCTCATTCACATATTAGTTTAAGTACTTCTCAACGTTCTTACTAACGGTGGAAGTGCGAGCGGTGGAGCTCGAGAGTGATTCTTTGGGTCTTCTTCTTCTTTTTTTTTCTTTTAATTTTGTGAGAGATTCTCACATTTAATATTTGTGACGCCTTAAACTTTATATGTGACACTACATGCGTCACAAATGATTGTTGCTCTTTCACACCCAAAACCGCGATGCTATTTGTGAGGAATTTAGTTTTCCTCCGAAATTGCTGGTCTCTTTATCGTCTTATAAGTGATGACCAAATAAATTCCTCACTGATACCCAGTAATTGTAGCACATTTACATGCCTCACTTTTTTTTTCGTCACATTAGTCATTTTTTTCTTGTAGTGAAACCTGTATCCAAATAGACAACACCTAATTGCAATGATCATTAAGTTTTCACTTATCTAACTACAATTATATTAAGCAAAACTAAATTTAATGAAGATTAACTGCATAAAGCCCCAAAATGGGATAGTTAAACCATGTTATTTGACAAGCAAAGTCACTCAATATTTTTCTTTTGTCAAGAGATCAAGAAATTAACAATGGGTTTTGATAATAAAAGCTTTGTTGTATGTTCTTTGTTAATAATGTTCCTAGGAACCCAAAGTAAGAGGCAATGTTGGAAGAAACCACATCTCTATCCTCATCCCTTGCTGCAACATTAACATTGTTCGAGTAAAATCGTGCAAATGTTGTTCAATCATTTAAGCAATTGATGAAATAGTATAATCGAGTTTACTCGAGCGATGAAGAGAAAGAGTGGTGTTTCTACAACTTCAATAAGTTGATCGACATTGTGGAGAACTTCATGAATGGGCAAAAAAAAAAAGTATACTGTGAGGCTGAACCTGTTTGCTAATATGTACAAAGATGAAATGGAAGCTTTCCATTGCAAAGTACCATGGAATTCGGATCAGAGTAAGTAGGAACCATTTTGGTGGGAGTATATAAATTTGATAAAGACATTAAATACAGTAGGGAACCAGATCAATTGATGATATTCATGAGAAATGTATGCCACTATTTTAAACAACATAAGCAGTCTTTGACAATTAAGGTGGTCGATGTTGTATTAAGAAGTTTGTGGCCTGATTTTTTAGATATCATTCACATATTAGTTTAAGCACTTCTCAAGGTTTTTACTAATGGTGGAAGTGCGAGTGGTGGAGCTCGAGAGCAATTCTTTGGGTATTATTCCCCTTTTTTTCTTTAATTTTGCAAGGGATTCTCGCATTTAATATTTGTGACGCTTTAAACTTTATATGTGACATCACACACGTCACAAATGATTTTCGCTCTTTCACACCCAAAACGACGATGCTAGTTGTGAGGAATTTGGTTTTCCTCCGAAACTACTCGTCTCTTTATCGCATTATAAGTGACAACCAAATAAATTTCTCCCATATACCCAGTAAATGTAGCACATTTAGATGCTCCGCTTTTGTTTTTAGTCACATTAGTCATTTTTTCTTGTAGTGATATCTAAATAGCCAACACGTAGTTGTATGCAACTGCATTTAGCAAAACTAAATTTAATGAAGATTAACTGCATAAAACTCCAAAATAGGATAGTTAAATCATGTTATTTGACAAGCAAGGCCACTTAGTATTTTTATTTTGTCAAGAGATCAATAAATTACCAATGAGTTTTGATAAGAAAAACTTTGTCGTATGTTCTTTGTTAATAATGTTCTTAGGAACTCAAAGTAAGAGGCAATGTTTAAAGAAGCCACATCCCTATCCTCATCCCCTGCTGCAACATTGATATTGTTAGAGTAAAATCGTGCAAATGTTGCTAAATCATTTAAGAAATTAATGAAATAGTATAATTGAGTTTACCTGAGCGATGAAGAGAAAGAGCGGTGTTTCTACAACTTTAAGAAGTTGATGGACTTTGTGGAGAACTTCATGAATGGGCAAAAAAATAGTATACTGTGAGGCTGAACCTGTTCGCTGATATGTACAAAGATGAAATGGAAGCTTTCCATTGCAAAGTACCCATCATGGAATTCAGATCAGAGTAAGTGGGAACCATTTCTGGTGGGAGTACATAAATTTAATAAAGACATTAAATACTGTAGGGAACCAGATCAACTGCTGAGATTCATGAGAAATGTATGCCACCATTTTAAACAGCATAAGCAGTTCTTGACAATTGAGGTGGTCAATGTTATATTAAGAAGTCTGTGGCCTGATTTTTTAGATCTCATTCACATATTAGTTTAAGTACTTCTCGTGGTTCTTACTCATCGTGGAAGTGCGAGCATAGAGCTCAAGAGCTATTCTTTGGGTTTTGTTTCTCTTTTTTTCTTTTAATACTTATGGCAATTGTATCTGTGTGACGATGACACTTACTGTAAATTATGAAATATTTGATAAAATAAATAACCAGGTGTAAAGTTCTAAGAAGATGATCCAATATAAATCATTAAATGTGGTTTTTTTCTCCAATTGAGCATATGTGAATGCGAATGTGATATACAAGAAACTCATTCATCTAACTTTTAACCGACTTGTGATTTATGACATAGTTTATAAATTGATATATTCGCATCCACTTGATAAATTTCACAATTAACAATAGTTCCATTTGATAAACCACCATTCTCATCTTGTTGACAAAAAAAAAGTAATATAAAGGCTCAAATTATAAAAATACCCTACATGAAATGGACTTTAGAAACACACCTAAAGCCTATTTACAACATAACAAAAAAGCTTTTAACTTCTTATAAATTACAAAACTGTCATCAATTTCTTAAACAAGCCTAACTCCAAAATCTTATAAAAAGCCCAAAACACTTAATAAGGCATCAAAGTAATTTAATAATCAAAATTAAATTAAATAGAGCCAACTGTTATTTTTGGGTTTGTTTATAGAAATTAAATAGTGTAGGGTTTATTTATATTTTTTGTGCTAAGAATGGGTATATTACTAAATATTTCAACAACAACAACAAAAAAAACAACAAAAACAAAAACCTAGCATTATATATCTCCTTTGCCAAATTTGCAATGCACCCCAATTCCAAACTCAATTTGACCAAAAACACTACCACCAAAAAAAGACCAAAAGCCCAAAACAAATGAGAGGCGACCATAGGCAACATGAATTAAACCGAGTGGATATGAGCAAACCTAGGTCAAATTGGAGAGAGAAATATAGAGAAAAAGAAAAGGTATGTGCACTAGTGTTCGTGGGGTTGGGGTGATAGAGAAAGAGAGTTTAAATACACATGGTGAGTGTAAATACACGTGAAACTATATTATTGGATATGTGGGCTCTATGTATATGCCATATCAACAAAACATTTTTTTACGAAAACTCATGGCGCAGACTACTTGCGAGCACACATATTAACATTGAAGACCACGAATGACAAAAAAAACGAAATCTGATAGTTTCGTAAACCTCATATTCATTTTGTGATAAATAAATAAAAAAACCTAATATTATAACAAATTCATCGTTTTAGTCCTTAAACTTTCACATAAATTAATGTAATCTTTAATTTTTTTTAATCTACACATTAATTTGATCCTTCTCGTCACATTCCTCATAATATTCACTAAAGTTGGTCACATCATCTGAGCCTTTCATTATCTATTAAAATATAGATTATTGAATCCAAATGAACTAATTGCTCAAGTGGGCAGCTCTGTTTTATACAAATATTATAACAAAAAATAAAGCAAGTTAAGGTCGGGTTGGATTCGAGGGAACTTTTACCGAATTTTAACCAGCCCAATCAGGGTTGGTTCCAGCGGGTTGGATTTGCCCAACCGAGTTGCACTGCTCCTTCAATCTCCCACAACCCGCACGTGACTAATGATAGACTAATCACGTGACCCCCTTCTTCAGCTTCCATCACACACAAAGACACACTCTCTCTCTGGCTGTCTCTTTTCACAGATTCAGTTCAGTATTCACTCGGTCACTAGTCACCTTTTCCTCAGCTGTTGCAGCAGCACTCCCCCAAGTCCCGTGTCGTTTCTTGTCTCTCCATTTTCCAAGCTTTCAGAGCTTTCACATTTTCCTTCCATGAACACAAATTACTGTTAATCCACCCACAACACTCAAAATGGGCTGCTTACACTCCAAAACCACTCACCTCCACTTCTCCCCTGACGACCCATCTTCTCTACCCGACACTCACAAACCGACCCAGGTCTCTCTCTCTCTCTCTCTCTCTCGGGTCTGCATTTTATTTTTTATGACATTGATTTTGATGGGTTTTCTTTTTCTTTTTTTTTGGGTTTTGCTTTGAAGCTATGGAGATCAAGCTGAGCTAGAGGCCCAAGCCCCTATGTTCAAAGAGTACAGTCTAGACGAGCTACGAAAGGCCACCAATGGGTTCAGCTCCGAATGCATTGTTTCCGAGAGTGGTGAAAAAGCTCCCAATGTCGTTTACAGAGGAAAACTTGATAACAATCGCCTTGTCGCTGTTAAACGCTTCTCCAAGCAGTCTTGGCCCGACGCCCAACAGTTTGTGGTGAGTTTTGATTCCTGAGAAAATGATGGAAAAGGAAAGTAGCTATTGGGAAATAATAAATAATAAAAAATGCATATTCTGTGTATGTCTTGTTTGGTTGCTAAAGAAGATGATAGAAATGTAAGAAATCCTTTGGGTTTAGAGCATTGACAGACATAATAGATTTTTCTTTCGGCTTCATAGAAGTGAGCATTCTTATACTTTAAAAAAAATTCTAACAGAGTATTTATAATGCTTGTTTTTCTTCTGGGGTTTTCATTTGGGGCTGCTGATTTATCTGGTGATGCTGAGAAAAATGGAAGACAAAAAGGAAATGTAAAATGTTGGGTCTTGGATTTTTCAACAATTTAGCAGGATAGTTAATTTTTATATTTGTTTAATAATTTTTCCTTCGATGGAGGAGCGTTTGGCATTATTGAGGAATTGAGTTTGATGTTAATGAATATGATTGAGCAGGTTGAGGCTGTGGGAGTGGGGAAGTTGAGGCACAAGAGATTAGTGAATCTGGTTGGTTGCTGTGCTGAGGGAGATGAACGGCTCTTGGTGGCTGAGTATATGCCCAATGATACTCTTTCCAAGCATCTCTTTCATTGTACTGCCAGTCAATCCTTTCTTGTTTCTTTTATATTTCTTTTGGTGCATACTATTGACTTTGTAATTAACCATCCTTTTCCTGTTTGCTTTTTCCAACACGTTTTGTGCACTAGGATTAACTTTTGCTTTTCTCCAACACTTTTTGTGTACCTTTAAGATAAACTCCTCTCCTACGTCCCTTTTTCTGATGAAATGTGTACAATTAAAAGGTTAGGTGGACTACCATCATTTAAAGTCCAAAAGAACAAAGCTTATTAGGACATATACCGTTTCCCGAGTCTAATCTGTTAGGAAAACCCCTTAATTTTAGTTGACTACTGTTTGCTTAGTGCAATTAAAATTGTTGATGCTTCCTGTGTATATTTATCACTTCATACTTGTCACTTTTTCGTGATATACATGCTCCAAAAACTACGTTGCACAGGCAGGGTTATTTTTTCTTTGCTTAACGACTACTTATGGGTTCTTATAGGGGACAAGAAGCCATTGCCATGGGAAATGCGTGTTAGAGTTGCATACTATATTGCACAGGCACTGGATCATTGTAATATCGAGAACCGGAAGATCTATCATGATTTAAATGCATACAGAGTTCTTTTTGATGAGGTATGCGTATGATTGTGTGATGAAGAGTACAGTTTTTGTTCGGGGGTTTACAACTGTCATTCCTATGCTTCAGATTATTCCAATTGGATGCAGTAGACTTTTGGGTTTGCATGTCAAAGTTCATCTTGGTTGTTGTTGTATGCATATGTTGCTACTTGCCGATCTGTCAAATCTTTCAATTTTTGCCATGATTTTCTGCTTTGGTGGCTATTTAGTTTATCACTCATCTTGGTAAACTTAACTGCACTGTTTGCTAACTTTGCCAAATATAGCTTTATCCATAAATGGTTGAGGTGTCCACATTCCCAGAACTCAAACCAATACACTATATTTACCAATTTATCCACATTTTGTTGTGCAATTCATTTATGCCATATTGGAAATCATATTAAAGCATTGTGTTGAATTGTATACCATATAAGGTGGGGTGTTCCTGTATAGTCTTTCTAAACTGCATAAAGAAGTTTGAGAATGGTCCAAAAGTTAGCTTACTTCATTTCTGTATATGTAATAAATTTACCGGGACTTGCCAAGAAAGAAAGAGGAAAAATAACCAGGCATTTTCCAACTATTTGAAATGTACTGCATTAGTTTCTTATTCCATTCCTTGTTGGCTCAATTTGCCCATTTCTATTAAGGTGTGCCAATGTTTCGCTAACATTGATCCAATGTAAAAATTCCTTTTGTTTTCATAGTATGGAAATTCTCTATTCTTGTTTTTTATTATTGCTATCTTAACATCTTATTATTGCATTCAGTAATAGACTGTCTCTGAAATGACTGACTGCTAGTCCTTTTCCTTTGTATATAAATACATATGAGTATCACTTTAGTGGACATGTTTTAGGTTTGGACATATTCTATAAATCATACTACAAGGTTCTGTAAAATTTTTGTGATTAGATTATAACTGACTTATGAACTTGTGTCAGGATGGTGACCCTCGTTTGTCTACCTTTGGCCTTATGAAAAATAGTCGAGATGGAAAAGCTACAGTACAAATTTAGCTTATACTCCACCTGAGTTTCTACGTACAGGTAAATTACTTAACAAAAAGTCCTACGCATGACAAAAAAGCTTTTGTAGGTTATCTTTTGCATCATATCGAAATAGCAAAATATTGTAATGAAGGTAGAGCAAAAAGGGTTTTCTTTTCTATTTTTGGTAAGTGAACTTTGGCCCATGTTGCGTTTCGGCACCTGAATTATAATTTGTCCCAATTTAGTACCTAAATTAATTTCTTTTCCAATAAGTAAGAAATCAAACTTCCATTAGAATGATTAACAGATCTCAGGGGAAAGTTTGTCACTTCACAGAGGCCCTACCCACACTTAACCCTCCACACACAATTTTGCTTCCATAAAGAAACAAATTGCCCTTGAGATATGTTTGTCATTCTAACAGAAGTTTGTTTTGGTACTTGTTAGATGCAAAACTAACTTGCATACTAAACAGGGACAAATTATACTGTTGATATTGAATTGGGACACAAACAGAAGTTCAGGTAACAAAATTTAAAAACAAAAAACAAAAAATAAACCCTTCATATTATAAAGTGGTAACAAAAACACTCTACATTGATTAGATCTTCTCATAGTCAGGCTGCTTGGATATCATGTGATAAATTATCATGCTTAGATTGCAAGATTTTTCACTCATATTACTGAGAATTATGCTGGACTAAGAAACATAATAATTTTTGTGCATCAATGCACACCAACTTTGAGTGTGTTATGTTCTTTTCGAAGTACGGATTAATGGAATAGTACATAACTCTTGGAAGCATTTTTCTTGTTTACAAGTCCTGATATTTGAGCATCAAGTTAGTGTCTCAGTATCGTCCCATGGTGGTGTTATAGTTTAGCCAGATTTGGTTGATAACTTAATATCATTGGAGATATGAAAACTGGTTTTCAGCGTATTTGATTAGTGTCAAACTTTGCAGGCAGGGTCATTCCAGAGAGTGTAATCTACAGTTATGGAACTGTCCTGTTGGACCTTTTGAGTGGCAAGCATATTCCTCCAAGCCATGTACGTGGACTTACCTCCCATGAACCTTTACATTGTACTCCTCGTGTGATTTTCAGGAAATTTTTTATTTCTTCTGTAAATCCGTTGACATTTCTACTGCATAGGCTGTAGATTCTGTACTGCCGTTCTGCAAATATTTTTTTGGTGATGATCTCAGGATTCCAAATGTAGCTTCTTACATAATGTTTTAGGATCCTTCTGCTTGTTTCATTAGCATTCTGTAAAACTTTAATGTTTTTTGAATGTTTTGTTTTCACTGTATTCAGTATGTATCTTGGTTGTACACTTGGTTTATAATTTTGATATGTTTGGTATCATTGACGTCTTAAATTCAACAAGAAAGTGAGAATTTGACTTTACAAACAGTTTATGTTCAGTAAGTCTACTTGAAACCACTACTTTTAGGTTCAGTATTTTGCCGTCGTTTGTGATTCTTCCTCAGCTCAATTTGCATTAATTTCAAGGTCTTTTGGGTATGCAAAGTTGGGAAATGGTTCTGTTTAGCTTAATTAATTGATGTGAGATTACATTTGAAGATACAAAAATTGTTTAAGTGATTATTGTATCTCCAGGCACTGGACTTGATAAGGGAAAAGAATGTATTGTTGTTGATGGATTCATCATTGGAAGGGCAGTATGTGAATGATGATGCTACTAAATTGGTTGAACTTGCTTCCAAATGTCTTCAGTCTGAGGCTAGGGATAGAGGAGATATTAAGCTTCTTCTTACAGTCGTTGCACCACTTCAAAAGCAGAAGAGGTGATATATCGTGTTATCCTCAGATCATGAAATTGCTATTTCTTTGTTTATTCTCAGAAAGAGGTGATAACATATTCTTTTTTCCGTCCTGATTTGTTCTGATTGCTTGTATGGTTTGTTTATTAAGGCGGCATCTCATGTTCTAATGGGCCTTCCTAGAAATACTGTTGTGGTTCCAACCATGCTTTCTCCTCTTGGAAAGGCTTGTGCAAGGATGGATCTTACTGCTGTGCATGATATTTTGCTAAAAACAGGCTATAAAGATGAAGAAGGTGCAGAAAATGAGGTACGCTGAATTGCCTATTATACGTGCACTTATGACTCGACGGTTAGAAACAGAGTTCTTAAATATCTATACACAACATTATTTAGATAAATAGACCTTAAATTGTAATGCATGGGTTTTCCCAATATTGCAAATAGGTTTGTTGTTTAGTATATTAATTTAGTCCTTAGAATTTGAATTTCCCCTAGGTTTTAGTATTTTTCTCTTTATATGTCATTGATTCGAAACGAGTAGCTTGAATGCTCCCCAATCTGGAAAGCATGCTAATTGCAGACATGAGAATCCAACCTGCTTTGGCATACGTCAAATGCTGCAGATTTGTTCGAAACTTCTTGTATTTTTTCCCATGTGTAAAGTACATAATAGAGGAAAAAAAAGTTTGTACAAAATGGTTGTATGTCATATAAGAGGAATGAGCTACACTGCTGTTCACTAGAGATTTGTTCTCCCTATTCTATTTTTTCTACTCTGGGAATTTACCCTGTTTGCTTGTTGATGTTGTGCGGGTGTCATGGTTGTCTCTTGTGACATGTACATAATTGTATCTGGATGTAATCTCTATTTGGTTGCATTGTACAATAAGGCATATCATCTCTTTTTTTTTAAATTATTTATTTATGCATATACATATTTGGCAAACTGTGGTCGATGCTTCTTTTCCATGATTGACCTTATCTCATGTTCATGGGCTCATGAATTAGACTTTAGTATAGTTCTCTCACAATGTGATCTGTTTTTTCAGCTCTCATTCCAAGAATGGACACAACAAGTCCAAGATATGTTGAACACGAAGAAATTTGGGGATATTGCATTTAGGGACAAGGATTTCAAGAATGCAATTGAGTATTATTCCAAGGTACATGCACTCTCCCTCTCCTTCTACCGAATTTTATCTTAAGAATGGATGATATTATGTGACAAATTAGTTCAATATTCTTTTTGCTATGCAAGGGCTTTTAAAATCATAGTGCCACAATTTAAATGTGCACGTTGCACATTGCACGGGTACCAGGTTGGTTAATTCACACTAAGCAGATAAACATTGTGTTACTCAGCCTAATTATTTGGAACCAACCGTAGACTAAAAAAGAGAAAAATCCTGAATTCCTAAACCACTATAAAAAGAAGAGTGTTGATTATTTATTTTGGATACGCAATTATTCAAGGATACCTTTTCTACCTTTTCTATGCAATAAACAGTTAGTCGCTATGATGTCCGGCCCTTCAGCAACTGTCTTTGCGAGAAGAGCCTTCTCCTACTTGATGAACGGCCAAGCAGAACTTGCTTTAAGAGATGCAATGCAGGCACAGGTGTGTATACCAGAGTGGCCAACTGCATTCTACTTGCAAGCTCTGGCACTCTCAAAGCTTGGAATGGAGACTGATGCTCGGGACATGCTTAATGATGGAGCAGCCTTTGAAGCAAAGCGGCACAACACATGGCGTAGCTAAACTTGTACACTTGAAAATCTGTAGGTCTGTCTGATTTCGTTTACTCGGCTTGGGGGAACTGGATAGAATAGGTAGTGAAGTGCTAGGTGAATGTGAAATGTGGTTGATAGAGTTGTTTAGGTATCTTTGCAAATGCTATGTTAACTATAGTTACAAGTGTTTGTTTTTAACTTTATATAATGCATTTCCGATAGAAATGAGTTATTTATATATATAACATTTAATTTAGTGCATATTGCCTCTTACTTGAGAGAAAACCCCCACATTCTAGTTGATTTGGGAATGTGCAGAACACATCAATATTGACCAAAACTTTACTGGATTTGGCATTTCATAACAATGTTGCCTTTATTGAGAAGTTTCGACCGGAATCGTGAGTTGAGACATTCTCCAATAAGTATTTAAGTTAAGGATTGGTTAAATACTTTTAATCTTGGCCGTTGGATTGCATCTAAAAGACTACCAACACATTTAATGAATATAATCAACGGCTAAGATTAGAAGTATGTAATCAATCCTTAACATAAAATACTTATTGGAGAATCTCCCGAGTTACATGTGCAAGTTTGGGTGCATATATATTAACATACATTCTACTTTGTTTGAAAAATAAAAAGAAACAGAAGCAAAATAAATTGAAACCATGAAACAAATCCATGGTAATATGATTGACCAAAAAGCACAAGGGTAATTGAGAAGTTTTTTATTTATAAATTCAAAGAAGGAAAAACAAACATGTAGTCAGAATCTTTAACTAACGACTCAATCAAGGAAGAAAATAAAGTTATCGATTTAGTTCATTTCATCCCTGAAAACTTTGTTCGCTTGGTAGGGGGATCTGAGCTTTAGACCTCTTTCAACATTAAGAGAAGTACTGTCACACTAACTAGTAAAAATTTGTTCGCTTGGTTGGTAAAAACTATATTTTTAAACTAGTAAAAATATAATAATAAAAACACTTAATTATTCATTTGCCTATATCATTTTTTTCATTTTTTTTTCCTCGTGGTACAATACTCGTTTTATCCTACTTCATAATGTCATCTCATATTGATTGATAATACATTTATTCATTACAATCATAGTTGTCTTCAATTTCATAAGTAATAATCTCAAACATCCACATTATTAAAAACTTAGAAGTTTATAATTTATATTCTAACAGAGAGGAAATACAAATAATTTTCATAAATCTCAATATTAAAGTGCCCAACTCAGGTTTAAAAAAAAGGGAGGGAAACAAAAAAAATCAAAAAAAACAAAATCACAAAGCTTTAGTTAATTTACTCATTCTCAATAGGGAGTAGACACATTTTATGAATTTTTGTTGGCAGAGAACAAAATGAAGGAAACGACAAAAGAGAGAGAGTTTAAAAATTTATAAGGTTTTAGTCCAAATATCATAAACTAATTTAGAAGATTTGAGGAATAGAACTAGAAGAGAAATTAAGAAGTTGCATGGTTAATTTATAGACAAAATGAACTTAATATATTATTTATTTTAGGATAAAGGGAGGGGGAAGGGGCGAGAGACCACTCTCTGGTCTCTTTAGTGACTTCGCCCCTAAATACAAGTAATATTGCGAGAGAGAAAATCGAATCTAAGATTTCGGGTGTAGAATGAGTACTCTTACAAACCCCTCACTATACTTTTTTCACTTTATTTTAATTACGTGTCTCACCTTATTTGTTTCGTATCCTCTTAAGTTACAAGTCCCTAGCTATTTTTTTTCACTTCACTTTATTTATTTTAATTACGTGTCTCATCTTACTCTGTTTCGTCTATTCTGTGTGAATATGTTCCGTGAATTCTGTTTATGAATCCGTTCCGTGAATTCTGTTAATGAATCTGTTCCGTAGGTTACGTAGATTCTGTTAATGAATCTATTTCCAGAAAATGTTTCGCTGTCATTTCGAGGACATTGAATGTAGTCCGTAAATTTCCTCTCAATAATAGTGGCAAAATCGTATTTTTAGCCAATAAAAAAATATAAACTAATATAAATTTGCTGAGATTGAGATAGAGAGATATAGAAAGATAGAGTCAGATAGACGCACGGCAGCCAGAGGTAAGACTGCGATTATCCAATTAGTTTATTCTAATTTATTTTCTTATGAATTTTCTTTTCTCTTAATTCATTTTTGTTTATCATGGTAGACCTTAGCTTCTGTTTGGTTCCCCAGAAAATGAAAATTTATCATTCCCATGTTCGAGCAACCTGATTGCTCTACCTTTTATTTGTTTTTGGGGTTTGTAGATCCATGATTTGGGAATAAAACTAGAGAATTAGAGAAGATAATCTGTGTTAGGAAAAAGAAACAGCTAATTGAGGTTTAAACCTTATCATAATTGGTTAAATTTGGTAATTTATTCTTTATTTCATGAAATCTCTTGAACTGCATTTTCATATCTCATGGAAGATCTTGATCGATGTGTTCAATTTTTCCACACGCATCCTTTATTAAATTACCATTAAATATTTATCAGAGGAATTATTATTTTTCTTTAATGTTGGGTGGGGAAGGAATCAAGAAAGTTGAGTTTTCCTGAATGGTGTTTTTGTAACGGCCATGGAGAAATCACTGTACATGGATCCTCAAACTTGGGTTATGCTTTAGGGTCTGTTTAGTAGTGCTTCTTAGTCACAAAATCGTCAGGTGCTTTTTCAGGAATCACTTTCGAGTGCTTTTCTAGGAAACATTTGGATTTTTGTAATAAGAATTTTCAGTTCTAATAGAAGCACTTGTAGAAAAGCAACAACGAGGAGAAGCAGTCCCAAACGAGCCGTTATACATAAACTGAATAACATTTGAATTGATTTGGGTGATATTAGGCTCGAAAGAGTTGGCTATATAGAAATTAAAAGAGTGACAACAATTATGGAGTTGACCAATATCACAATTTGAAATGCAGGAAAGATTCAACATTTTATGGATAGCAGAGGAGCATGCAAGGAGGTTTCTGATGAGCTGGCCAGGGAGTTGCTTATTGCAATTTCTTACCCTGTACCAGACCAGGTTCTTGATCTGAGTTTCGTGCCTCGGGACAGTGTTCTGGTGGCCAATGGGGATGGGGATGAGAAGTATGTCTCTGAACTTATGACCATTTCTAATGTGCAATCCCCTGATATCAAAAACCTGAAACAAGCAAGCATTTGCAATTAGCAATGCTGCATTCTTCATGGAAAATGGAAATACCCTTACCCTTATAAGATATTGTAATTATTTGTTATTGTTTTTCAACTACTACTATTGTATAAATAAAAGCCACACAGAGTCTAATCGCATCGAGAAGCTTCTGGTGATCAGTGTAATAAACCTTCATATTATAAGGATGAGAATGGCAATTGGACCCAATGGTTCTTGGTTTCTTCTTGTTTCTGTACTCAATATTCTGTTAGCATTTTCGTATCGTAATTGCTATGCTCATCGTATTGTTCGAAAATCGGATAGTGAGTGCTCTGCGTCGATTTAGGTTTGGTTTGTTGAGATTATGTCATCTGGGTTTGTTCTTCCATGCCTTAAGCCTTCATTACTTGTTTGAAACTTTCGAAGTGTAAACGATTCTTATCAATTTTATGTCATGTTTCGTCACATAAAACTGTTGAAAACCACACCATAATTGCTTCGAATTGGGGACCAAGCATCTCCATTGAGGGTAAAGTGTTTCTATTACTTCAGATTCTAATTGTAATTTTAATTGCAAAAATCCTAATCAAACTCACCTAATCTAGGATTTCTTATAAAAAATATTTTGAACGGATGACATTGTTGGGCATGTTGAAAAAGACGTTGATTTGAAGGGCACTTGTTGGGCCTGCACCCCAAGCAAAGGCCGAACAATACTTAACTAGAGGATAAAACCCAACAAGGTTATCCTCAAACCATTGGGTAAAAATAGCCAAGAAAATTTCGTAAAATCGTTTGTGAAATTCGTAGGGTAATAAGACAAATTAAATTTGTAGATAATGTTTAGGAATGATTCGGAGTTTCAGCACTAGGTATCGGTACATTTTTATATGTACTTAAGTATCAATTATTGAACTAACGCGGTCTAGTTTAATGGAAAAGTGCCTTGACTTGCCGACCAAAAGTCTTATATTCAAATTCCTAAATAATTTTTGTGTGAGTGTGAGAAATCCACCTCCTCTTTAGAATTTAATCAATGACATTTTCTGGTATTTTGAATGTTTCACTCAATTACTTTCTTTGGTTAACCATATCTTTATTTTCATTACAAGTTTATTCTGGGATAAAATTCATTTTTAATGGCTTTTTGTTCTCACCCAGACAAACAAATCCTAACATTGGACGTTGTTTGCTGGAATGTATTTATGTCAGTTATTTAAATTCATGGAATTTCTCATATGCTATCTTCATAACTAATATCTATTGAAAAAAAATATTTTGCGATAAAAATATAATTTTAAGAAGGACAAACTTAGCTGGTTTTCTTAAAAAGAAAAAAAATCGTAATAATGGCTTGTGGAAAATTGTAAGATGCCCGGATGAATGGAGAAGAAAGACAGAGCAAAGAGACGTAGAAGGAACAAAGAGTCAAATAGGAAAGAGAGAGAATTAAATAAATAATATTTTTTAGAGAAATAATAAAACAATTAATGAGATGGGAGAGATATTAAAATCTTAATTAAAATGTTATCAGGATTCAATGCATAAATATTTAAATAAAGTAAATTTATTTTGAGCAACCAAATTGCTTCTCAATCGTTGAAAGCTTACAAATATAATGGTCCAAAAATTGTGTCATAACTTGGACAAAAAATAACTTGTGTTACCTTTTTTTTTCTTTTGTTTTTTTGTTTAAGTAAGAGAGGGGAGTTTCTCACAGACTCACAACTAAGATGTTGTAGGGGAACCTAGGACTTTCGGTATGCAAGTCATTATCATTTTCCACTAGGTGAGACCCGTTGACTTTGTGTTACTTATTAGAGGCATTTGTAATGGTTGTTTACAAAAAGCACAAATATTTCTTGTCATTTTAAGTAATAGGAAGGTAGGTAGGGTCTAGTAAGCTAATATAGGGGATCACTTTTTCCTTTTATAATCTTAATCAACATTCTCTGCATGATCCTTTTAGGTTCATTCATCACATTTAATATTTTTGTGTGAATTAAATATTTTCTTTCTATGACATGTAACCAAAATATTCATCAAAACTGGTACTACATAAGCAAGCAAAACCCCAAACATCAGTCACTTGTTGTCTAAAGGCCTGTAAATCCAAGGAAACTGGAAAATGGAGTTGGGTTTCTGGAGTTCGGTTTTCACAGCTTCAATTGGTGGGTTTGGTGCTATACTTCTGATCCTAAAGAGAGCAAATGAGTGGTACTTTGTGAGCAGATTGGGAGAAAAGAAGAACACTCTACCTCCAGGTGACATGGGCTGGCCTTTCATTGGCAACACCTTGTCTTTCCTCAAGGCTTTAAAATCTAATGATCCTGATTCTTTCATCTCAAACTGTGTCAAAAGGTCTCTCTCTCTCTCTCTCCTCTCTCTCTCTCTCTCTCTCCTCCCATTGTCACTCAAAGTTGAAACAATTTGATGAGAAATCGAGTATATTCTTAACTTTTCTGTTGGTACCAGGTATGGCAGCACAGGAATTTACAAGGCTTACTTGTTTGGAAAGCCAACCATAATTGCTACAGCACCTGAAACATGTAGGCAGGTCTTGATGGATAGTTTACAATTTAAGACTGGTTGGCCAAAAGCGACTGCTGAGTTAATGGGAAGGAAATCATTTGTGACCCTTCCTGAAGAGGAACACAAGCGCCTTCGCAAGCTGACCGCAGCCCCAATCAGCGGTCACAAGGCATTGTCTATGTATCATGAATACATTAAGCATGTCACAGTAAGTTCATTGGATGAATTGGCCAAAGCAGATAGGCCTATTGAGTTCTTGTCTGAGATTAGGAAGATAACTTTCAAAATAATCATGTTTATTTTCTTGAGCTGTGAGACTGGTCCAATGATGGAGACCATGGAGAGAGAATATGCTATTCTCAATCATGGACTAAGAGCCATGGCCATAAACCTTCCTGGCTTCGCTTTTCATAAAGCACTCAAGGTCAGATTATACTAAATAGATTTCTTCATTTGAGTTCATTTCTTTTTTTCCTTTCAAACTGGACTTGATAATGACATTCTTGCATGTATCAGGCTCGAAAAAAGATGGCTAAGATTATTCAAGATGTTGTAGATGAAAGAAGGGCAAGAAAAGCGAATAATCTATCACGGGAAAGAACAGATTTGATGGATTTGTTAATGGAAGCTGAAGATGAGAATGGTAAAACATTAGATAATGAGGAGATAATAGACATAATTCTCATGTACTTGAATGCAGGACATGAATCTTCAGCCCATGCCACTTTGTGGGCTATTCTCTTCTTACATGAACATCCGGAATACTACCAAAAAGCCAAGGTGGGTGCATATCAATACTGGTTTGATGCATTTTGAACATTTTTACTAGTCTTCATTTTCCAAAACTGATTACTGTCTTTTTTTTTTGGGGGGGTTAAATTTGTTGTTCTGTTTTGTTAGTTCTTCTAAGTGTTGTACTTGTAAAGAAATTGTTAGTGTAAAACTCAATTGCATGTTTTCCTGCAGTTGCTATCTTATCTTGGTTTCTTTTCAAACTTTGGAAGCTAATTTCTAGATGTTGTGATGTTTCAGGCAGAGCAAATGGAGATTCTGAAAAGGGCATCATCACCAGAAGCGGGATTGGACTTTAAAGAAACTAAACAGATGGAATATCTATCCAAGGTATGTTTTCTGTGGCTATTGAATCCTAGAGAGGGTATGTTTTCCTCTGATACCCAAGTCATGCCCTCAGATTTGAACTTCAACTAGCTCTACAGCTAATAGAAATGTAAGTAATACGTAACATATTTCGACAACATAGGTCATCGACGAAACACTGCGCGTTGTTAACATCTCATTATATAGCTACCGGGAGGCAACAACTGATGCGAACGTCGCTGGTAAATTTCTCTACTTTCCTCCTTTCTTGTTTCAACTGTTTCTTGTACAGAAAGAAACTTAGTAGAAGATGATCTGCTTTCAAGGTTACACAATACCGAAGGGCTGGAAAGTAATGATGTGGTACAGAGGTGTTCATTTGAACCCAGAATATTATCCAGATCCAAAGGAGTTTAATCCCTCAAGATGGAATGTAAGCAAGAAAATGCACATAATTTAATGTAATTTTTAATAGCAAATGTATGTGATACAAGATGTGGGATTTTTTACTGTTTATTTTGTTTTTGTAGGAAAATAAAGGCAAGGCAGGGACTTTCATTCCCTTTGGAATAGGAAGTAGGCTATGCCCCGGAAGTGATTTGACCAAGCTTGAAATTTATGTATTTCTTCACTATTTTCTCCTTTATTACGAGTGAGTTTCCTTGCTTTCCGTTTGTTCTTTCTTTCCACTTTTCTTTGAAACAACCAACTTCAAAGTTCATGAATATAATCTGCAAGGTTCCACTTGGACATTTGGATTTATAAGATGTAGGATTTGTATCCCTCATTTTAAATTCATATGTAGTCAAAATGGAATAAAATGTGTGGAAGGTGAGATTTCAAATCTAAGAGTTTTAGTTATATTGTATGTGACATGTCCAATAGAAATGGTAAATATAGAAGGTGAGATTTTAAATCAAAGAATTTTGTTGGTTTAAGGAAATGTTAACCATTTTAATTGCAATGGTCTCTGAGTATGTAACTAAGTTTCATTTTGGATGTCAAAGTGGCCGTCAAAATAGGTAGGTTGTTTGAGTGGTGATTAATTTGTACATGAATTGACAGTTCTACACTTTAAATTGACGGCTGACACAATTGGAGGACGTCAAAAG
Organism: Prunus armeniaca; assembly: GCA_903112645.1. NCBI lineage: Eukaryota > Viridiplantae > Streptophyta > Magnoliopsida > Rosales > Rosaceae > Prunus > Prunus armeniaca. Next base: position 4,049,323 of record CAEKDK010000005.1, on the reverse strand, counting down.
TTCAAACTTGAATTGAAGGACCAAAATAAAACTCGAGTACAAGTTCAAGGACCATAACAGTTAAAAATTCATTAACAACATATATGCATTTGTATAGTTTCAATAGAACTTCAATTTCAACCGTACATGGTTTCTAATCATTTCAAATTATGCTGTCCCTTCTCTTTTAAGTCCTTTCAATTGCACTGTCCTAGTCATATGCTATTATTTTAGGGAGCTGATTTCCCTACTCTCCTTTTCTCAACTTACACTTTCTTTTGCTTTTTTAATACTTTTTAATCAATTTTATTCTTTCTCTTTCCTATTCTATCTTTACCCTACATTAGTTTCTTTTTTACTTCACTTTTATATTATTTCTTTTTCTTTGTACTTAATTTTTCAACTTACACTCTATTTTCAGTATTAAAGGGAAAAAAAAACTTAATTTCTTACTCGATTAAAGGAAAAAAAAATACTGAAAATGGAGTGCAAGTTGGAAAATTAAGTATTAAAAAAAACTAATATAAAAGTGAAGTAAAATGAAATTAATGTAGGGTAAGGGTATAATAGGAAAGAGAAATAACAAATTGATTAAAAAGTATTAAAAAGCAAAAGGAAGTGTAAGTGGAGAAAAGAGGAGTAGGGAAATTGTATCCCTTATTTTATCTATGTTCATGTGTTCATGTGTCACACAATGCCCTTATTTATTTTTAGATTTCCTAAGGAATCCAATACATTTGCATGTCTTTGATTTGAAAGTTGAGCGGTTTTTTTGTCTTTTTTGAAAAAGCTTTGGCTTTTTCCGAAAGTGAAAATTTTTTTATATCTAAAACCTAAAAAACCTTTATATAAAAGTGCTTCCTTACATTGTTTCTGACCTTTGTACTTTCTGATTGCAGGCTTGAACTAGTCAATCCGGGATGTGGAGTGAAATACTTACCTCATACAACTCCTAGAGACAATTGCCTTGCAAAAATTAATAAGCTTCCATCGCCATCTACATAACCTGAAAATATAAGGCCAAAACTTGCTTCCTTCGGTATAATAATAAATATTTACTTGTGGAGCTCGTGGACTTTTTTATTTATGGGATGTAAACTTGCTTCATTTAATTCATGGATGGTGTATTCTAGGATTGTGTTTGTTAATTGAGGTAAAGAAATGAGTTTGATCTTCTCTCTCTCTGCGCCATTTTTTTGTTTTTTTGGGTGAATGCTTTCTTTCTTTTGATAAATGCAAATTACTTAAATTTTACTTTTCCAAATTGGCTTAAGCGGATGTGCTCTCCACTCTACATCCGATTTCACATCTCCCTCCTCGTAGTTTGGATTAAATTAAAGTAGAATATCGTATGTATCAAAATAAAAATAATAATAAATAAATAACTCGTGTTACGTTTTTAGTGGCACTTGTTCTCAATGGTTGTTTACAAAAGCAGAAATATTTCTTCTCATTTAATTAATAAGAAGGTAGGGTATAGTAAGCTAATATAGGGGATCACTTTTTCGTTTTATAATCTTTATTACATAGTATGGTCAAATTCTGTGTGTGCGTGATCCTTTTAGGTTTATTCATAATTTTTTTGTTGTCATTCGAAGATGCTGTTGAGAGATGCTTTGGTGTTTCAGAAAGCGTAAGGTCAAATTCTACATGCAAAACCCAAAATTGAGACCAAAATGTCTACTAAGATAAAAGGTTGGTGTTAGCTCCATCAGTCACTTGTCTAAAAGCCTGTAAATCCAAGTAAAGTGGAAAATGGAATTGGGTTTCTGGAGTTTGGTTTTCACAGCTTCAATTGGTGGGTTTGGTGCTTTGCTTTTGATCCTAAGGAGAGCAAATGAGTGGTATTTTGTGAGCAGATTGGGAGAAAGGCAGAAGACTCTGCCTCCAGGTGACATGGGCTGGCCTTTCCTTGGCAACACCTTGTCTTTCCTCAAGGCTTTAAAATCTGATGATCCTGATTCTTTCATCTCCAACTATGTCAAAAGGTCTCTCTCTCTCTCTCTCTCATTGTAACTCAAAGTCGAAACTATCTGATGAGAAATATATGCTAAACTTTTCTGTTGGTACCAGGTATGGCAGCACAGGAATTTACAAGGCCTATTTGTTTGGAAAGCCAACCATAATTGCTACAGCACCTGAAACATGTAGGCAGGTCTTGATGGATAGTTTACAATTTAAGACTGGTTGGCCAAAATCAACTTCCGATTTAATGGGAAGGAAATCATTTATGAGTCTTTCTGAAGGGGAACACAAACGCCTTCGCAGGCTGACCGCAGCCCCGATCAGCGGTCACAAGGCATTGGCTATGTACCATGAGTACATTAAGGATGCCATAGTAAGTTCATTGGATGAATTGGCCAAAGCAGAGAGGCCTATTGAGTTCTTGACTGAGATTAGGAAGATTACTTTTAAAATAATCATGTTTATTTTCCTGAGCTGTGAGACTGGTCCAATGATGGAGACCATGGAGAAAGAATATGCTATTCTCAATCATGGACTAAGAGCCATGGCCATAAACCTTCCCGGCTTTGCTTTTCATAAAGCGCTCAAGGTCAGATTATACTATATAGATTTCTTCATTTGAGTTCATTTCTTTTTTTCCCTTCAAACTGGACTTGATAATGACATTCTTGCATGTATCAGGCTAGGAAAAAGATGGCTATGATTATTCAAGGTGTTGTAGATGGAAGAAGGGCTAGAAAAGCAAATAATCTATCACGGGAAAGGACAGATTTGATGGATTTGTTAATGGAAGTTGAAGATGAGAATGGTAAAACATTAGATGATGAGGAGATAATAGACATAATTCTCATGTACTTGAATGCTGGATATGAATCTACAGCCCATGCCACTTTGTGGTCTACTCTCTTCTTAAACGAACATCCAGAATACTACCAAAAAGCCAAGGTGGGTGCTATCAATACTGGTTTGATGCATTTGAACATACTTACTAGTCTTCATGCTGCAGAACTAAAAATTGTCTTCCATTTTTTTGGTTAAATTTTCCCGGTTTCGTTTCAAATTTTTGGAAGCCAATTTCTAGATGTTATAATGTTTCAGGCAGAGCAAGTGGAGATTCTTAAAAGGGAATCATCACCGGAAGAGGGATTGAACTTTAAAGGAACTAAACAGATGGAATATCTATCTAAGGTATGTTTTCTGCGTCTAATTTTAACACCCTGAGGATATTTTATGTTATAGCAAATGCTTACTCTTTTCTTTGGGGGATTGCAAAATATTGATTTATCATCATAAGTACAAGAAGTACTATTGAATCCTAGAAATAATTCTAGGTACAATGCAAACTCTTGCTCAAAGTGAGACTACTAATTTCAAATGCTGCACAAAGGGAGGGTGATTTATTTTCCTTTGATACCCAAATCTTGCCCTCAGATTTGAACTTCAACTATCCATGCAGCTAATAGAAATTGGAGTAACATATTTTGACAATAGGTAATCGACGAAACACTGCGCATGGTTAACGTCTCATTGTATGGCTATCGGGAGGCTGCAACTGATGCGAACGTCGCTGGTAAATTTCTCTACTTCCTCCTTTTCTTGTTTCATCTGTTTCTTGTACAGAAGAAAACTTACTACAACATGCTGTGCCTCCAAGGTTACACAATACCAAAGGGCTGGAAAGTAATGATGTGGTACAGAGGTGTTCATTTGAACCCAGAATATTATCCGGATCCAAAGGAGTTTAATCCCTCGAGATGGAATGTAAGCAAGAAAATGCACAAAATTTAATGTAATTTTTAATAGCATATGTATGTGATACAAGATGTGGGATTTTTTACTGTTTATTTTGTTTTTGTAGGAAAATAAAGCCAAGGCAGGGACTTTCATTCCCTTTGGAATAGGAAGTAGGCAATGCCCTGGAAGTGATTTGACCAAGCTTGAAATTTCTATATTTCTTCACTATTTTCTCCTTTATTATGAGTGAGTTTCCTTGCTTTCCTTTTGTTCTTTCTTTCCATTTTTCTTTGAAACAACTAATTTCAAAGTCATGAATATAATCTGTAAGGTTCCATTTGGACATTTGGATTTATAAGATGTAGGATTTGAATCCTCATTTTAAATTCGTAGGTCCAAATGGAATGACTTGTGTGAAAGGTGAGATTTCAAATCAAAGAGTTTTATTGTATTGTAAATTTGGTTTAAGAAAATGTTAACAGTAGGGGTTTTAATAGCACTGGTCCCTGAATTTGTAACTAATTTATCTATGTTCATCATACTAGTTTATCTATGTTCATTTGTCACAGTGACAGTGCTATATATAAAAATGACCTTACATTTGGATGGCGAAAAACAAAATGCTTGTTAATCTGTAAATATAATAGATAGTCTTTGACCTTTCAAGTTTTCGAGTGCAGGCTTGAACGACTCAATCCGGCATGTGGAGTGAGATACTTACCTCATACAAGTCCTAAAGACAATTGCCTTGCAAAAATTAAGAAGCTTCCATCGTCATCAGTATAACCTGATAAATAATGGATATTTTTCTGCATTTTTTGCCCCTTTGGAATAGTTAAGGACAGGTTTAGACTTTGTGCTTATTTTTCTTTCATTAGATTTGAACTCGAGACCTACTTCAAAATAATGAATATTCAGTGTCACTAAATCAAATAGTTATTTGCCATATAGTGTGAGAAAGAGAAGACTAATAGCCATCCATGTGAAATAAACCTTAATTCTTTTTTTTTCATTTTCTTTTTTTGTCCAAAAACATTCGTATGAACCTTAATTCACATGAAGTACAGACAAAAGCTGGAGAGATGATACATAGTACAACAGAAAGGGACATAATTAAGCAAAGCAAATTGAACCTAGAGCCCGGAGTACTTTCATAATATATGACAACTTCTTATCAAACATCAAACCTTAAACAGCTGAAAACCAGTTAGTTCAAGATCATTGGGACCAGCATGTTCAAATTCTAGTGGGCGGCATCTTCTTCCTCGCAAAACTTCGTGTATTCTTTAGCACCCAACAAGGATTCTAATTCTGATGGATTGCTGGGCTTAATCTTGATCATCCATCCATCTTCATATGGGCTTGAATTGATCTTCAACATAGAACACACCCAAAGAAAGTTAAATTTGTTAAATAAATAAAAACTGTGTACTTGTGTACAGTTTAAATAATGACATAGGTTCAAATTAACGGTTTAATAATATAACATGTCAAACTATCTGATAGTACGCAACCGGTCAATTATAACATGCATTTGAAAGAAGGGTAGCTTTGTTTTGGTAAAAAGTGTAAAGGTGGAAAGGAAGATTAATTACCAAACCAGGTGATTCAGTAAGCTTTGAGTTAACCTCAACAACATCACCAGAAATTGGGGAATTTATATCACTGGTTGCTTTGACACTCTCGACAGCTCCAAAGCCGACACCTGCAGAGACTGAGCGACCAGCTTCTGGCAGCTCAACAAACACAACTTCTCCAAGATGGTCCTGAAACAAAACTTCACCTACATCACTCACTCTCTGGGCTATTTCAAACTTCAGGTCCAATAGGGAATTTTTTGGACCAAATTAACTTCTTTTTTCTTTTCTTTTTTTCACAGACAAGTGGAAATGGAGATGTGTATATTATTTATTATTAACCTGAGCATGATCAGTGATACCAATTGTTGCAACTGAGCCTTCATGCTTCACCCACTCATGTGAAGATGCATACTTCAACCCTTCCAGAACTGCAAAATCCAACATCACTCCCAAAATTACAATTCTTTTCAACTTAGCAGCAATAACAAATAAATAATAAAAAATAAATCCAAATCATTTGCATAACTTTTAAAACTTGAATGTTACCCAAACCACTAACGAAGAACATTGGGACCAAAATACAGCATTAAAAATGAAAAATATGCATGCATTGGTGAAATGCTAGGCCATTCTATAATCTGTAACCCTACAAACTGCTGAATTTGTCACCAGTTCATACAAATAGAGTATTAAGTTGAAGAGAGGAGTGTTTATTACCAGAAGAAAAGCATCTGGATAAAGAAAATGCAGGGGAGAGGTGGGCTTTGGAGGCACTAGTGATTCTGAGTGCATTGGCTGTTGAAGAAGCCCACATTCTCAGTGCCATATTTCTCTGCCTGCGTTATCTCTATGTGTATGTCTGGTTATCTCTCAAACTCCAAGGCTAATATCAAAATAAGAAGGGCACAGTTTGGAGATGTCGTTTTATCTTGGATGGATGGTTGGCAGCAAAAGCCTCATCCTAATAAGAGTGAGAATATACACAGACCCAGTTTTTTTCGTTTTTTAAAAAAATTATATTTATTTCTATTAATATTTTTTTTTGTGAATATATCAACCTGTTTTAAAAGTGAGACTGTCATCATTCATTACTATATATCTAAATTGAAATTTGAGAACTTCATTTCTTATCTATTTAAAAAAATTTAGAAAAAAAAGTTTTATCTCATGTACTATTTCCCAGCGTACTGTTCACAGGCTTAAGTGGGCTATAGCCCAATACAAAATCTGTAGAAAACTAAAGGGGGTCCAAATTTCACAAGCCATTTCTACTCTCCAAAAATTTTAGCCTACCCAACTTGCCTTTGTTTAATTTTTTTTCTTTTGCCAAATGTTGTAACTTGCCTTTGTTTAATATTAGAGCAACTCCACCCATTTGACATGGCAAAGGGCAAGGGGGGCTATGGCACTTACTATTCACGTGAATAGTGCTGCCCTTACAAAAAATAATGTGTGTTTCCACCCGTTGCCATGGCAAAAGGCAAATCCTATTCATTTTTTGGTTTTTCAACCTAGACAATTAATTTGGAATAAAATTTTCAACCTAAAATTCATATCTCATAATCGGATAAAATTTTCGGATAAGATTTTCATTTTCAAATTTCAAATTTCAGATAAATTTCTAATTTCTAGTTTCTAATTTCAAATTTCAGATAAGATTTTCACCCTTTAAAATCACGCCACATGTCATCTCTATTTGCCTAAATTTTTCTATAAAATCATAAGCTCAACTCATATCTATCACACCAGATCTTTTCTATATTTTCATTTCTCAAATTTTAGAATTCGTACTCCATTCTCAATGTCAGACATAAGGAGATGCTTGGAGGGGCAAGTGTCACATCTCGGGATCGGCTCCGCCGTAGCACGATATTGTCCGCTTTGGGCCCCCCTCTCTGCCCACACGGTTTTGTTTCTAAGAGCTCACGAGCAACTTCCCAATGGGTCACCAATCCTGAGATTGCTCTAGCTCTAACTCGCTTAACTCTGGAGTTCACATGACTCCGAAGCCAATGAGCTCCCAAAAGGCCTCGTGCTAGATGGAGGCGGGCATGTACATATGAGGCACATCACCCCTCTCCGTTGGTCGATGTGGGATGTTACAATCCACCCCCCTTAAGGACCCGACGTCCTCATCGGCACGCTTGCACCACATGGCACAGTGGCTCTGATACCAAATTGTCACATCCCGGGATCGACTCCGCCGTAGCACAATATTGTCCACTTTGGGCCCCCCTTTCTACCCTCACGGTTTTGTTTATGGGAACTCACGAGCAACCTTTTAATGGGTCACCCATCTTGGGATTGCTCTAGCTCCAACTCGCAGCCTCTTCTGAGTTTAAAGTAGGTATATCTAGGATGAAAGCTTACAGGGCAAAGGCAGAGGCACTTCGAATCATTGAAGGATCAATTGCTGAGCAATATGCCATGCTCTGGGATTATTGTCATGGGCTGGAAGACAAAAACTCTGGCTCCACAATAAAGATGCAGTGTGAGTTTGTTGATGGTGAAACTATTTTTAAGCGTTTGTACATTTGTTTAAAATCATTAAAGAGAGGGTTTAAGATGAACTGTAGGCCTTTTATTGGGTTAAATGTCTGCCATTTAAAAGGAATTTATGATGGACAGTTGCTTGCAGTAGTTGGGATTGATCCCAATAACGAGACTTGGGTGCTAGCATATGTTGTGGTTGAGATGGAAACAAGGGAGTCATGGACATGGTTCATTGATTTGTTGGCCAAGGATGTGAACATTGTTAATCCCAAGGATGGGTCTTTATATTTGACAAGCAAAAATGACTGCCTGGTGCATTTGAAGACATTGTGCCTAATGCTGAGACAAGATTCTGTGTGAGGCACCTTTGGGATAACTTCAACAAAAAGGACTACCCGTGCGGCTATACTTTTTAAAATGAAAATTTAATCTTAAAAAAAATATTAACAAATATAAAATTAGTCTCTTAACTTTTATAAAATTAGCCTTTTTTAATTACTTTAATTAGTAATTATATTTTAAACAACAAATATAATAATGAAATTAAATATGGCGTTTGCTCCACTAGGATACAACTTTCTAAATCAAAGTCTTAGCACTAGGGCTTTCATTTCTAGCGAATGATGATATGAATGTCCTCTACGAATTTATAGGACAAACTCAAAACATTATTTAAAAATAATTCAAATAATTAATCAACTAATCGGGTTTAATTTAAATCACAGAGCCCAAGAGCCCTAAGGCCCAAGGCCAATCTTATGATTAATTACATATATTAATTAACCATTGAACACAAAATTCTCACATATTATTTAATAAAAATGATATATACTAAAATAGTAATAATAAAAAAACGTATAGCCGCCCGGCTATACTCAGTTTTCCCCTTAATTGCTTTTAAAAACAGTGTAGCCGTGCAAAAAAAAAAAAGCCCGTTTGACGCGTAGCGCATAAGCATTGGGCGGGTCTATATACACGCATAAATAGTATAGCCGACCGACTCTACTAGATTCTATTTCAAAATTTTTAAGAAATGGTATAGCCTTCCTACAATCTTTTTTCAAAAATAGTATTTCACACGTGGCACCTAGGCTCTGGGTGCATCCCTTTTTATATATATATATACAAATAGTATAGCCGTGCGGCTATACTTTTTAAAATGAAAATTTATTCTTAAAAAATATATATAATTGGTTTCTTAACTTTTGTTTTTTGGCCTACTTCTTTAATTTAATATATGTAATTAAGGGGGGTGTATCCAATTCTAACTTTTAAATACTTTTTTTAAGTGAATGACTTTTCTAGAGTAGACAAATTCTTAATGACTTTTACATACTTTATAAAGTTAAGTGACAAACTTTCATATACTTTTTGTCATAGAGTTTTATAGACTTTTAAATACTTATTTTTATATTTATTTTACAAATAGCATTTATCTTTTATGTTGAATGAATTAGTCGGCATATATTGAACAAAAAATTAGAGAAAAAAACAATTGGATACAATTACATAAAAGCAAAGAATAGTTCTCCTTAACATTAGAAAATGATAAAAATGACAAAGTACATTTGAAAATGTACCATAAGGAAATAATTGGCATTCAACTAGTCATGATCTTGGAATGTTTGGGTGATAGATCTTGGAATGTTGCAGCTTCAACTTCATTTGGTATGAATGCATGATTATCATAGTCATAACTCAAGTCATCTATCCCCACACGTCTACTTTCTTCCACTCCTAATATTCTTGCATCCGTATCATCTCCCAATGCAATTGAGTTTCTTCCAATGGCAGTTCCATTCCCAATTGCAATTCTCAGAAGTTCATAGTCAGCAAAAGTGTCTGTCTGAAAGTTGACATGGGCCGGGTGGGACTAACAAAGGGAAAAAAAAATACAATTAATGCATACACATACAAAATAATAAATTATCATATAATATATTTTCGAAAATAGAAGCTCACCTTAATATAATCTTTCCACACTTCATCACTAGCAGTGAACTTCTTTGTGATTGGATCCCACCCAAACCCAGAGCTATGACGCATAAGCTCAGAAAAAATATTATATCGTTGCTTAAACCATTTCAATCGGCTTAAGTATTGTGAATGATTCCTTTCACATCCAAGTTTTGCATTAAGAGCAGGAAGTATCTTTTTCTCAACTGTTTGCTTACTTAGCATTCCATTACTATCACGCCATCCACGATTGGCGGCATCAACCATGAGTTGTAGCAACTCATTGCTCTCTTCCAACGTCCACAATTTATAACCCCCACTAACTTTGCTCTTTCCTTTGTCATTTCCTCGTTGTGATTCTTCCATTGATAATTACTATATCACACGTACAAATCCTTATTAATTGTGTATATTTTCATAATAGCTTATTGGTAAACTGCATCCAATGCACCTTTTAAATTTTTATTTATCAAATCTAATCACATAGACAAGTAACATATTCTTATCAAAAGAAATAATAAATATTACTCAGTCATCAATAATATTTCATAAACACTCAAAAATCAACAGAAATGGTCAGATTACAAGAGTCTATATTCCAACAATTCTCCTAACCTAATATGTGGGATGTAATCAAATTGAGAACATTATATGAAAAAATTATCCATCTAATGAATTATGGGTAAAGAAACAGTACCTAAAGAATAAATTAATGGGTTTAGGGGCAAAAATTATATAATAAAATATTGTATGCAAACATAGCATATGAGACAATCAATATAATAAAATAAACATAGCTGAAGGAAGTGGATGAGAAGAGATATTCATCAACAGAAACGTGTGGATGAGAAGAGAAGAAAAACATTCAATATTTTTTTACTAACCTGAAGGAAGTGGATGACAATGGGATACCAAAGTGGAGCCCTAACCATGAAGAAAAAAGATCCATTTGCATGATGCTTGATATAACAAAGGAAGAAGGAATTGGAGACGTTTGGAGACGTTTTGGTTCTATCTTCTCAGCTTCCCAATATTTTCATAAAGTCTGGTGTAAATTAGCAAGACTTTTGGTAGTAAGAATTACCTTTAAAAGTATTGAAAAGTCATTTATTTAACAAAGTTTTTAAAAGTCATTAACATTTTGGATACCTCAAAACTTTTAAATACTCTTTAAAACTCACAATTGAATACAACTAAACTTTTAAAGACTATTTAAAAGTCACAATTGAATACCTTCAGACTTTTAAACTCATTAAAAGTCATTAAAAGTTAGAATTGAATACACCCCCCTAAGTAGTATGTTAGCCTTTTTTTAATTACTTTAATTAGTAATAATATTTTTTAACAACAAATATAATAATGAAATGAAATATGGCATTTGCTCCACTAGGATGCAACTTTCTAAATCAAAGTCCTAGCACTAGGGCTTTTATTTCTAACTAAATTTTTAGGTTTGTCTATGCGGCTATACAATAATGATGATATGAATGTTCTCTGCGAATTTGTAGGACAAACTCAAAACATTATTTAAAAATAATTCAAATAGTTAATTAACTAATCAGGTGTTGAAGCCCAAAAAATCCACGGTCGGGCCCGAATAAATTATCGGCCCAAAATGACACTCTATCAAGGAAAGGCGTAAAGCGGAGTACACAAAAACCCTCCACATGCGAGTTGCAATCCACATGCCATGCTAAATAAATAATTCGTCATGCTAGAATATATCGGCCCTGCAAATCCATGCTAATTATCCCATCAAGCATAATAAAAAGCATGCCAAGCAATGTGCCATGTCAAGCGACATGCCATGTCATGACAAGCAGGAAATCATTATTACACACCCAATCACGCTACAAGCCTAAGTGGGCCCAAGCCACTCGAATGCTCGGGGCTTGCTTGAGTGGGTTGTGGTATGGATGGTAATAAATCAACATGAGGCCCATTGATGGGCCGAGAAATGGAAAGTCTCGAGTTGCTTGGGAGCCTCGAGACTCAAGCCCATTTCTTAGGCCCAAACATGTGGGTGAGCACAAGAGGAAAAGAAATAGCCCAAATGGCCCAAATAACCCAAATAGCCCCAAATAGCCTATTGACTCAAAAGCCCAATATTTAACAAAATAGCCCACTTATTTAATGAACTACCTTGACCCATACAAAGCTTCACAATAAGCCCACAAAAGCCTCAGCCCTTTGCTGGAAAAATAGAAGCCACGTAGAGAAGGTCTGCAGGTTCATTAAACAAAACCTCCAGACATGGAGGGAGCAAGTTCCAAGCAAGAAACATTCAAGGAACCAAAGAATATTAGCCTACGAGCTGCCAGAAACACCCTTCGAACCAGCATATATTTCCCAACTCTTTTTCCCATCAGACTTGGCCATGGAAAAGAGAGAAGAAAGCAATAAAAGAAATGGCTGGGAATGGAAATCTGTCACTGAGACAGCTGCGGGAAAATGGGGCCTTGAGCTCCCAAAGTTCCTGATTTTGTGCTAATAAACAGAGGAAATTTCACCAAGATAGGAAAAGCCAGGGGAGGAGAAGAGAAAGGAAGGGAAAAGCTTAGCCAAAATGGGTAGAAACCATTAGGGTTTCTTGGGAATGGATGATTTCCAGCGCCTATAAAATAAGGCCTCTTCTACCCAACAAAAACAACCCCACGCCTGGAGAGCAAGCTTTCTCTCTAACTTGCAAAAACCCAGCAGTCTCGTGCACTGTTCACCATCTTCTCCATTCTCCTCTTCTGGCAAACAGAGTATCTGTCAAGCTGCTAGAAGAGCATTGTTCTTCATTTCTCTCTTCCTAGCCAAATCTTCTACAAAATCTCTCTTTTCTCACCTTAACACTTCCCTTTTTTCCCTCTAAGAAAGCCTAAATTTCCTCTTAGTGCTAAACTCATGTTGATTTTGCTCCCATGCCACATGCCTCTCATGCCAAGCTTAAAATTTTATCTGTAAGCATGCATAAATTATCTGTAAGCTGCCATTATTTTGGTTGGTAAAGGTAACCAAAATACTTCCTAAGGCTCTACTGCCCTTTCGAGGTATTTTGGGGCTTAATTTTCGAACTCAGGCAAAGGGGACAATTTCATCAGTCTGCCCTTTTTACAGCAGCCCAGCCCATTTGCAGCTGCTAGAGGAAAAAGTCCCCTACATCGGGTTTAATTTAAATCACAGAGGCCAAGAGCCCCAAGGCCCAAGGCCAATCTTTTGATTAGTTACATATATATTAATTAACCATTGAACACATAATTCTCACATATTATTGAATAAAAATGATATATACTAAAAAGAAAATATAGTATAGCCACCCGCCTATACCCAGTTTTCCCCTTAATTGCTTTTAAAAACAGTGTAGCCGTAAAATAAAATAAAATAAAAACCAGTACTGCCCGTTTGACGCGTGGCGCATAAGCGTTGGGCGGGTCTGTATACATGCATAAATAGAATTTGGCTCATGGACAAACCTAAAAACTCAAATGTATGTTACAGCAGGCTTATGCGGAAGTGTCTGACAACTCAAATGTATGTGGAAGTGGCTGACTTTAGAGGGTCAACGGGCTTGAGTTAGAGATCCATTATTAGTAGATTCCATGACTTGAGTAGGTCAATAGGCTTGAAACATCCATTGTCATTTGTTAAATGGGCAATTTGAAATAGTTAAGTATGCACAATACAATTTGAGTTTTGATCATGCCCTAATACCATTATGCTCTGTGCTTACCTTAGGAGTTAGGAAGTTCCTTCGTACTGGAATACCATTATGAAACATTTGCAATACATACATAATACAACCTGCAAGGATTGAAATAATATAATCCAATCCCATTATTTTAGTACGTACTACTACCTAACTGAGGGACGTAGCATAGCGATTGAATTCTGAGACATCATCTCAATGGAATTTCCTATTTCAGTGTGATTGCAGCCAAACCTGATAGATATGCTTGTAAGTTTCCATTTTCCATGTACTCGTACACAAGCCCTGTGTGGTTTTCATCATTGCAATATCCTACAAGGCTTGTCAAGTTAATATGATGAACTCTCATCACAAGATTAACCTGTAAGATATGAAACATCTTAGTTTATTATATAAGATTGAGCTCAAAATGATTGCATAGCTTATTTTAACAAACGTGTGCCTCAGCATGAAATTGTTGAAGCCCTTGAACTGAAGATGGTGAAAGCATCTTGACAGCTGCTTGAGTTTTGTCCATGCATCCATGATGAACTGTTCCAAATCCACCTTTGCCAAGAATCCTCTTTAAATTGTTGGTGATCTGGAGGATCTCAGAGTATGTAAACTCTCGTTTTGTTGCCTCTACTGGTGCAATGATAGGATTTGCATCTGTGACAGCTCCTAAGATTTCATCACAAGTTTAATGTGCATATATTTATGAAGAATGTTATTATTATTTTAAGGGTTTCAAGGGTCTGACCTTTAATAGTCATGACCCAAAAATTTTTATAATTTTTTTAATACCAAAACAAACATTATTTAAAAAAAAAAAAAAAAAAATGATGTCAATGTTTGATGCTCCAATGAGTCCAATGAACAATACTTTTTTATAATTGTTTTTAAACAACACTTGAAAAGATTTGAAAAGCTGACCGCATTTATTATTATTTTTATTTTTATTTTTATTTTTAAAGGAAGTGGGTAGGTCTGACCTCCAACGTCATTGCCAACAATTTTTTATATTTTTTTCTTAAACACTATGAATTGAAACATTCAAAATCAAAAGGCTTTTAAAAATATATATATATATTAATGTTGGCCGCTAAAAAGCATATGGATGGGCCCCACTACAAATTTGGCATAGGCCAAAGCTGGGTTACATTTGGCCCGGTTGTAGGGCTAAAGGGCCAAATATGACCCTCTAATATAACCCTCTAAATTTGGCCAAAATTTTGTTTAAACCATGACTGGATATGAGTTTTGCATTACTTTAGGACTATATTTGGATATAGCCCATGGCTAGAGATGGCCTTAAGACCCTTTTAATCAGCAGTTAAACCGAGAAAAAACAAGGGCCAAACCAAGCTTGACCATTGCATATCAGGGAGAAACTGATCCTATTCCGGCTGGGTCTGGATGTGTGAAACCCGACCCATTGTACGAACCAATTACCCATCAAACCCGGTCCATTGCTTCTCTTCTGACTTCTGAGAGCTTGACAGAAACGCCCAAAACCAAAGCCCGCGAACGGACTCGGCTGCAACTGTACGGACACCGGTGTCTGTGAATTTGGTGACGGTCGACGGAGACCCAGAAAAGAATTGTGGTGGTGGCGCTGGTGGTTGATATGTTATGGATGAGATTGTGGAGGAGCAGGAGTTGATGCCCATTTCTGAGAAGAACATCGACAATGGTGAAGAGGAGTTTCAGAAGAAGGTGGAGATCGTTGTGAGGACCATAGGCCCTGCTCCCCCTTCTCGTCTCCATGTCCCTTCTCCCATCAGAGTACGTATTTCTTGCCCGTCTCTCTTTTAACATCTGTGTATGTTTGTATATGGAAGCATGATGAAGCCCCGGAGACTCAGATTGCATGTGGAAAAGTAGTTATGCTTGTTCATTTTCTGTTCATTGTAATGGTTTGTATGTATAATTGATTAAGACCCAGATTAGCAATTCTTGATTGTTTGAGGCTGTTTGTGACTCCATGAATTTAACACCCATTGGTAAGAGGAAAATTGAAAAATTGAAACATTGGCCAAGTCAAGCAATTAACCAGTTGTTAGACATGACCAATTGTTTGTGGAATCGTCTTTTCACTGTTGTTGGTCTCCTTGTCTTATGGACTCATATTGGGTTTTCTAGACCAATGTGTCAGGGAGCTAATTGAACCTAGAATCAAGGGTCTTTTTCTTCTGCTAGCATTAAGGGTGTGTATATGTTTCTCTTTGCTGGAGACCTCTACGTGGACCAGAAGCATGTTGGCAAATAAATTAAGAATGCATGCGATAGATTTGGTGACATCGCATTGCCTCTAAGAAATACTCTTCAATTATGTTGCTTTATTACAATCCACAACCTTTTCCGCTTTATTACAATCGCATTGCCTCTTAAGGATGTGCGTTGTTCTGTATGGTGAGGCTAAATTCCCTTGTTTTGGACAAATGTTCTTATTTTACCATTTAAGGGAGCCTCTTACCTGTGGAGTTCAACTTTAGAGCCTGCCCCGTAAAGCAGTTTCATTTGCCATCTTGATGAGTGATTCCAATATTTCACAACGTGGAAGTGTCAATTGGGATAGTACTGGTTTGTCATTCTCTTTCGTTAATTAAACCCTGCATTAGGTGCCAATATCTGTATAACTCTTAGTTACTGAGAGGGTGAAGCCTTAAAATAAGAAAACGAAATCCTACATCTAATGATAGTTACTTGAGTATTTTTTGTAATTCACTTGAATTTTAGCTCTTGTAAAACAATAAATTTTGGTTAAACAACCAGGAGCATATGATAGCATGATAACTGCTCTCTCTCTCTCTCTCTCTCTCTCTCTCTCTCACATGGGGTCTGCATTTGCTGGGACAACCAATCCTCTAAGCTTTATATGCTTCCGCTTCAATTAATTAAAGCAATCTCTCAGAAAATCTAATACTAGTGTTTGCTATTAATTTTTGGGAATGCGCTTTGGTCCACAAGGAGTGCGTTTCCGGATTCTGGACATCTGCACCAGCACAATTTCATACACACATATGCAGGGTTAATTTCTTGATCTTCGCACTGATACTTTGATGAGGAGTTACAGCAGGCTGAGTGTTGCTTTTGGAGTGATGTGGAAATGTTTTGTGATTACTAAAAACTGGCAAGTTGTTCTATTGTAAAGTCTGGAAGTGCAGGGTTTGAAGTCAAGATGCTAAATCTCAAGGGTGACTGTGTAATAACATATATGTGTGTGCGGATTACTTTAGTGCGTGAAGATACTTCTCATGAATTCATTGTTTTACCTTTACGTTGTTATTCTGTCAAACACTACAATTAGTTGTAGCTAATCTGAGATTTCTGACCTAACTAAACCCATGCTTTCTGTAAAATATCTACCAGAACCAAATATATATCAGATGATTCTTAATGTTTTAAAAGATTTATTGTTTCATAGAATTTTATTGTATGTTTTTATACGGAAAAATATGACTGTAATAGCACTGATGTGTGAGATTTAAAGTTGAACGTTATCACATATTAATGTGCATACACTTTCTGTCATAAACAGGTACATGATTTGAGAAAATTGATAGCTGAGAACGGCCATTTACCAATCGAGAAGTTGAGGATTATATTGGGAGGCAATGTATTGCATGATAGCAAAAGTGGGCACGATGAGTACCTACAACTCAGCGATGGTGGTATTGGTCTTGTCTTAATATTTATCACTTGATTTATATTTTTATCTCCTTATATATATGGTTAAGTAAATGTAAGCTTCACATGAGTTTCTTGCTCGCATTCACCTAGAAATTGTTTGGAGTTTTCACTGTATTTTTGTCCAAACTTTTAGGAATTGTGATTTGGTTGTCAGGAGTGGTTTAATTCCATATTATTGGTAGAATTTACTTTTACAAAACTGCTGACTACTTTGACTTAATCAGCTACCTGAATTACAGATTTTGATGGATCAAGGTTAAATAGTTCTTGATTAAACAAGCAACACATCATTTAAATTTTTCATGGACCTTGCCTTTTTTTTTTTTGTCTTTTGAGCAAGGTTTGTTACCTTGGAATGATAGAGAAAAGCAATTTCTTAGTTAAGATTCCTTGTTTTTTGGCTCATTTGGTGACAAGCTATGGATTTCTTATCATATCTTTGTTTATTGTCAAGATTCCCTTATTGTTGCTGTCAAACCAAAGGCGCCAGTTAAGCATATTAAGGATGGATTTGATGATGACGATGATGATGAAGATCTGGTATGATTGGATCAGTTCTCCTATTGAAAAGAGTTAATGCAATTTTATGTTACTGTGATTCAACTGATGGTATTTCCTTAATTTTTGTATTTCCAGAAGTTTCATCTTCCACAATCATCAAGCCAGTGGAAGAGGACATTGTACAGCTTTCTTCATGATAAGTTGAAGCTTCCTGGTAGGCATCAAGCTGAGTTCTTGTTATCTACCAAAAAGACACAATGTACTGACAGAAAGCTCTTTTGTGTTTCATTGATAGATATCCTTTTGATGGCAATTTTCTCTCTAAGTGTGAAGATGTGGATTATTATCATTATGTGGTTTATTTTGGCACCCGTTGCCCATAGATGGGACATTGGCCCTTTGTATGTAAGTTTTCCTCGTTTCTCTTAGTTTCTGTTGTTTATGAACGCACACACTGTATCTTCTATAAAGTACCTCTTTGTTCTGCCATTCTTTAAGTTCTATTCAAAGCACAGATCACTAAACTGAATTTTTGTGTCATTTATGTTTGTTATTGCTTTATATTTAGATACTGGGCACAGGTTTTGGTATCATCCTTCTGAATCTTGGAAAACGGCAGCCTGGCGATGTCAGGTATGCAGTCTGTGGTGGATATAATCATTTGCTCTTGATCATGTAAATTATGGTTGTAGTGAAAGCTAAATTATTAGAAAAAAACTGCATCATCACTATCAAAAAGAAGGAAGTTACACAGAGATCTGTTTGGAAGGGGTATAAAAAAAAACACAGAAAAGATTTACAACAATTAAATGAACATAGGTTATCTTTCCTTCCATGAGGAACTACCTGAGTACTTCCGAACTTGTGGCATGCTGAGACATGGGAAATTCTTGCAGTGTTTAATGGTATTTGTTGAACATTGCTCATATATTTGTTGAAGACTCCCTTATCATCCTCTTGTAATTTATTGGTCAGCCAAAAATGTCTCAAATATTTCTGGTAGTCCTAGTTATCACTCCTTCCCTTCCTTCCCCACTGTACCCTCGCTCATCTGTGTCGTGGTAGCTTGTATGTCCTTCCATACACACAATAGGTCTTTTTGCATTTTATTACCTCTTAATAAATTTCTCAGTGAACAATGTCAATATCTCAATTAATCTTTCAGGATCTTATTTTGTGGTTTGAAAATTGCAGTGCATATTCTATTTTCAATGAAGACTTTAGAGAGCTTCCTGGGACTCTTAATGCCGAACGTCTTGACGGGGACATACGAACAGGTCAGATGTGAGCCTGGTACTGACCAGTTATGATCATCCATTATATGATGGTCATGTTTTGTGTATCAACAGAATAGCGTTTAAGATTTCATATTAATCCAACAAATGTGCACAGTTTTTTCTTTCTGGTCTTTTGTTCGGTTGATGAGTATATTGTAAGATTACAAGTTTCTTCTGATAAACTAAAGCAGCGATAGCATATTCTTATGTGTATAGTATTGTCCAGAAACACTTGCGAAGTAACAGATGTTTTATGAATGACCGGAGTAATTGAACCCAAATTTTTTATTTTTTGTCTGAATAATACTTAAAAGAAAAGGCCGAAAGGCAAGAAAGGGGGCTGAAAAGTCCAAGACCCCATAGAAACTGAAACAGACGAGAACGCCCCACTCAGGGAAAGGCTAACTGAGAAAGGACGCACCACTCGCTTCACAAAAGGATCATTATTTCTTCTCTATTTTGCAAGCATATTTGTAAATTATTATGTGCACAAATTTGGTGTTTGAATGTACTTACATTGATTAAAACGAACTTAGAAAATTCAAAAAGATCATTATTTTTCAAGGATTTTGTAGCTCAAGTGGTTAAAAGCAGTTATCCCTGCACCTGATGTCTAGAAAGAGGTACTTAATTTTTATTCTACCACCGCACGGATGCTAGTCAGGTGAAAAAAAAAGGAGGTATTTTAGAGTACCTTGGTGATCTATCACGAATTCGATGACAGTCGAACCTAGGACGTGTTGAGCTTTGAATGTAACACAAAGTCAACAAACTAGAAAGCGACTAGCGATAAAATGTCTTACGTTATTATACTTGAATGGATTCTAGTGGTATTAGCGGAAATATTGAGCT
The DNA here is from genome assembly GCA_903112645.1 of Prunus armeniaca. Classification (NCBI taxonomy): domain Eukaryota; kingdom Viridiplantae; phylum Streptophyta; class Magnoliopsida; order Rosales; family Rosaceae; genus Prunus; species Prunus armeniaca. The sequence continues at coordinate 4,029,620 of CAEKDK010000005.1, read as the reverse complement.
TCCGAAAACACAAAAACATGAAGAAAATGTCGATATTGGAATAGAAAATTTGAGAGAATTCATAGAAAGCAATGGAAGTATTAATGAAACTCCATAAGATGTTTGTTTAATCAAGTACTTACGATATTGATCGAAAGAAAAAACTTAATCGGGTAATTGTTGCTTTACAAATCGTTCAATGCATTAATTAGGGGTTTGAACTAATATTGATCCATGCTGTAGTTTTAAATAGAAAAATGGAAATACACTAATTAATTAGAAAATAACAAGTGATTAGCTAAAGATTTTTTTTATTTTTTTCCTCCAACTGACCTCACTAGTGTTCTTATGTAAAATAATATTCAAGGGGTTTTTTCTAATTTACTAATTGAGGGATACAAAGAATTTGTAAAAGTTAAAAGGATCGTTACTTCTTCATGGTTCTCGTGTGCATATTTCTATATGTACAAGCATTTTGCAAATTATTATATACATAATTTGGGGTGTGAAAGGGTCAAAACATAAGAAATTAATCAAAGAAAAATAATTACTTTTCTTTTTCCTTGGTCTAATTATCTCGTGCAAGCTTAAAAAAACAAAAAGAATTATTTACATTAATAATTCCTAAGGTTTTAGGTGATTTCACAAAATTCCCCAATATTTTAAAAATTATACACACCCCACGAGGTTTCAGATTGTCTTCACAAAATCTCTTCTCGTTGATTACTCGTTCAAAAATTGATGATATGCAAATAACAAAATTAACCTTAATAAATATATAAGTTGGTTGAAGATTTTCGTACATTTTTTTTTTTGTCGAATATTTTCGTACAACTTGGTTGAAGATTTTTAATTCTCTACAGGTTAGATAAATTTATATATATATATATATTTCCTTTATTAGTTTATTATTTATTCAATATAATTTTATATGCTTATGTGAAAGAATTTTTTTGATGCCTAATTGAATAAAGAAATTTTTTTGTGTCTTCTAAAAACCCTGGCTCCGCCTGGCAGTCTGTGTGCGCTGTCGGAGAGAGTAATCAAAGTCCGCCATGCCTACCGTCAGCGTGGGACGGGATCGTCTGTTTGAAGCATTAGGAAGAGCTTACAGTGAGCTCTCAGTCTTCCCATTATTTCTCACTCTTCTCTTCATCGCATATTTAAGGAATTATTCACTTTCGTTCGTTTGTGTGTTTGAATTGAATTGAATTGAATAATGTGACAGCTCAGGAAGAGTTTGAAGAAGTATGCTTCAGTTTCGGCATCGAGCTGGACGACGTTGTAAGCAATTTTGCTGCTTTATCTTACATTGTTTTTGTATTTCTTTGATATATATCTTTCTTTGAGATGTTTCTCAAAAATTGTAATGATTAATTAATAATGCTGTGTTTGTAGACAACTGAGAAAGCAATTATTAGAAAAGAAAAGCATTTGGACGATGATGCAGTTGACGAAGATGAAGAAGTTATTTACAAAATCGAAGTTCCCGCAAATAGGTAGGTAGCTTTTGTTATTCGTTTTCTTATTTGCCTGTTTTGATTGAAACTTGATGTTTTATCCTAATCCATTTCATGGGTTAGTTTGAGATTTTGATATCAACATATATAATCCTTGAGTTGAGGCCAAATATTTTAGATAACATACTGCTCTTATTTACTTAAGTGGGTAGGCTCTATTTCAGACTATCAAGGAGTAACTGTAGGAATTAATGACAATAATGACTTGTTGTATGATGTTCACATCACATAATATATAAAGTGTTGAACAAGTTTGTTATTTCATTTATACGCAGGTACGATTTACTTTGCCTTGAAGGGCTGGCTCAAGCGCTCCGTGTTTTCAGTAGGGAAGAGGAGGTTCCTACATACAAGTTGGCCAACATTAGTAAGGAGTCCATGATTAAAATGCATGTAAAACCAGAGGTAGTTATATGATCTATGAAGAGGGGTGGTGTTTTTTATTTTCTGGTTGGTGATACTGTTTAATTCATAGAGGCCCCTTTTTCAACTTGTAGACATCTTCCATTCGCCCTCATGTTGTCTGTGCTGTTTTAAGAGGCGTTACCTTCACTGAAGCAAGTTATAACAGCTTCATTGATCTCCAAGACAAGCTTCATCAAAATATCTGCCGGTAATGTTTTCTGACTCATAGGTCTGATTCTGAATTTAGCTTGGCATGTTCTCGATCGGTTGCTCCGATCTCCTCTGTATTCTGTTGCTCTAAAATATTTCTTTGATAATTTATTTTTATTGCCTTTTTATGTTGTATTGGAGTGGCTTAGTCATACTTCTCTGTGAAAAATTTGGAATCTACATGACCATTTACATTACACTAGATAAAAACGTAAGAATACAAAAGAAATCAGAATAGTTTGTTTAAGTGCTACAAGGGTAAGAATAGCAAGACCAATCAGAATGAATGCATGAAGTTATGATAAGAGCTACTGCTTGTCTTTCTGCCCAAAGATTTCCTGTGGTTTATCAGTTGAAGTGCTTACATATTCTAATCATTTTACAGGCGAAGAACACTAGTTGCCATTGGGACTCATGACTTGGATACATTGCAAGCCCCTTTCACATATGAGGTGGGCTTTTGAAATTTGTTCTCTTTGCTATGGTTTTATATTCTGCAATCTTTTTTTCTTTTTTTTTCTTTTTCTTTTTTTCTTTTTTTTTTGAGGGCTCACATGGTGTTGAATTTTGTACTAATTTATGGTAATAGTTTAGATTCCATGCCAGAATTTTCAGTTCTAGGAATGAAAAGTAGAAACTTCTGTCTTAGCCGAAGATCCCCTGATATTAACACGAGTTTCAGTGAAAGAACTTTTCATGTTTTTCTTTGATTGCTAAATTCTACTTCATGTATCTAAGATGGCAATACTACGTACTGTTGACTTACATTTTTCTTTCCACGTTCAGGCTTTGCCACCTTCAAGTATAAATTTTGTGCCTCTGAAACAGGTACTTTTATAAGTTTTTTACTATTCTCAATTTAGTAGTTTATATGACTATGATTTTCTAATCTCTCTCTCTCTCTCTCTCTCTCTCTCTCTCTCTCTCTCTCTCTAATAGTTTGAAAATGGTTATTGTTAGCACTAATATCATGTTGTTTTGATTTCTATATTAGGCGAAGAACTTCAGAGCTGATGAGCTCATGGAATTTTACAGAGTGAGTTCTTAACTGGATGCTTTTTAATCTGTCTTTGTTTCCACCTTTTTCTTTCTTTTTCCCCTTTCTGGAAGTGTTATAGTTAGTCTAGACCAAACTAGAATAGGCATTTTAGAAATCATTGCAATAATAGCTATTTCATGCACATCCTTGTTCAGAATCTCCTGTTTTATATGCCCTAGTAATCATGACTCGTGAATGACATTAGGAAAGTAAAGTATCTTGATCCATATTTTACCACTGTATTCTTGCAGTCGGATCTGAAACTGAAGAAGTTTTTGCACATTATAGAGAACTCACCAGTGTTTCCTGTTTTATATGATAATAACAGGTATGATAATTTCTTTCTCATTCATTCATTATTATGGTCATTTCTAATCACCTTTGATCAACCTCCGCTTTTCCTTCTATTGTTAAGAGGTTAAGTTCATAATACTGTTTCGAATGTGTAATATAGTCTTGTTGACTCTATATAGATATATGGCTTAGCATTCTTTTTAAATCTTGATGAGTGATGTTAAGTTCATTTTGGCAGAACTGTTTTATCTTTACCCCCCATTATTAATGGTGCACATTCAGCAATCACTTTGAAGACGAAGAATGTTTTCATAGAATGTACAGCTACTGATCTAACAAAGGCCAAGATTGTTCTGAACACAATAGTAAGAAGCTGAAAGTTTATGATGCATTTATTTGATAGTTTTGGTTCCCACTTATTAGTGAATGATGGCATCAATTTATTTTCTTTTAGGTGACAGCGTTTTCAGCATATTGTGAAAGAAAGTTTGAGATTGAACCTGTTGAAGTGGTATATTCTGATGGAAAGTCATATATCTATCCTGATTTATCAATCTACAACATGGATGTTTCTCTACCATATGTTAATGGTACAATTGGAGTCTCTTTGGAAGCGGAAGAGGTATCTCAATAACTGCATTTTATCTATTCCTGCTTTATTCTTTAATGTTGCTTACTGATGTCTGCAATAAGGTTATTATTTGCTTAGTGCTCGTCATGTGATTGACATTTTCTGTATGGTATTTGTTCCACTCAGTTTTTATACGAGTTTTACTAAGACTTCTGATCTAAAATAGGAACTTTTACGTATGTTACTGACTTTTATTACCATGTAGGTTACTGACTTGTTGAATCGAATGCAATTGCATGCTGAGCAGTCTGTATCAGGCGATATCACTGTATTTGTACCTCCCACTAGAAGTGACATTCTTCATCCTTGTGATGTTATGGAGGTATGTTATGGAGGTTCAACTATAGTCATTCATAACTATCTTCTTGGATTATAAACCAAACCTTTTGCCATGTTTAGGATGTTGCAATTGCTTATGGATATAATAATATCCCAAAGAGAAAGCCTGCATCGTTGAAGCCACTAGCCTTGAATGAGCTCACTGACCGCATCAAATTGGAGGTATGAAACAAAAACTTTTCAAGTGATAAATAACATTTTTATGTGTACCTTTCCATAGTTTACTTAATGGAAGTGTGATTTATTCTTACTTGTTTTATGTTTCCTCAAAATTGTGTTCAGATTGCAATGGATGGGTTCACAGAGGTCTTGACATTTATATTGGGCTCATGGAGAGAAAATTTTGCCATGTTAAATCGTAAAGATGATAAATCAAAGGCAGTGGTTGTTGGAAATCCTCGATCGTCTGATTTTGAACTTGTTCGAACCAGTCTGATGCCTGGTGTATTAAAAACTGTTGGTCACAACAAAGATCATCCAAAGCCCATGAAGGTATATGTTATAGTGTTATGTTGCTTTTGCAAGATTTCTTCTCATGTGGGTTTGTCCCTTTTTTCCTTTGATAAATTGTAAGCTTATTTCTAAATTTCTTCTCACTTTCACTTTGTTGAAGATTTTCGAAGTGGGTGATATAGCACTATTGGATGAGAAGAAAGATGTTGGTGCGACAAATCGACGACAACTAGCAGCTCTTTTCTGTGGTGCTAGCTCTGGATTTGAGGTACGATACTAAACCCTTGGTATGCAGAGTTTAGTCTCACCAATTTCAAAACCTAGTCACTTTTAATGAAAAGTTTTGCTCAAGTGGTATAAGGATATGTAATGTTTGATTATATACACACGTAACTGGGATGTTGGATAGCTCTATGTTAAATAAACAGACTGATCTCTTAAATTATTTTTTATTAAAAAGAAGTCATGTTATATTCCTAACCCGTTAAATTCTATTGTTTTCTGCAACAAGATAAATGAGATATAATTGCATATTATTTAACTTGGGTTTCCAATCTGCAGTTGATTCATGGCTTGGTGGACAGAGTTATGGAAGCGATTGGTGCTGCTTTTGTTCCTATTGGTGACGACAGTGGGTACTTCATAAAACCTTCAGATGTGAGTTGTATATTCTTTCATTTGCATATTTCTTTTGCTATACTTTTGGAGGTTTTGCACGAATGAATCGTTCACTTACTATTTACATCTACTGAAGGAACCCGAGTTTCTTCCGCGTAGACAAGCAAGCATCATTTATAAAGGGAAGAACATTGGAACATTTGGCATTGTGCACCCTGAGGTATGTATCATAACTTAAATCAAACACTGAGAGCATGTTCATACTTCATTTCTAGCATAATTAGCTTAATTTTCTATTATTTTCATGTCTTTTCAGGTGTTAAACAACTTCGACATTCCTGATCCGTGCTCCTTTGTAGAACTTAACATTGAGAGTTTGTTGTAGTGCCCATTCTCTAACTACTTAATATTTTTGAATTGGGTTTTCCTAGTTTCGAGTTTTTCGCTTCCAAACCAGCTCTTCTCATTTCTCACATATGTACACACATTTATGAAATTCATGTTCAAATTAAAAAAAAAACAATCCAAAAAAAAAAAAAAAAAAAAAAAAAAAAAAAAAAAAAAAAAAAAAGATGAAGAAAAAAAGAATAGAAAAAAAAAATAGGAAGATGGTACATGGAGAAGGTACACATAACATTATCAGTTCAATTTCATATTCAGCCATTTCTCATATTCATCCATCCCATATTATCCCATCCATGTCCATTTTCTGACTCGACTTATAATCCATGTCATTTTCTGACTCGACTTATAAACCAAAATATTGTTTGGTATCTGCATTCTACTAACTAGAGTACTCAAAAAGAAGAAGAAGAAGAATATTCATTAACTTGAACTCTAGCTAAATTAATTGGAAGGTAAAAAGGAGACATATTTCTTTTGCCTTGTGTGTTGATGTCGACCCCAATTTGTGTAATATTAAGGTGAAAGCCCTACATAGTTAAAGTGTTGATTGGAATTAAAAAACACAAAAGTTTAACAGTTCTAGCCTCTTTTAAAGAGAGAGTTGAAGAGTATTTATCCCCAAACCCTAAGTTCTAGTTCGATTCCCCTCTTTTAATATCGCTTGTCTAAAAATAAATAAATAAACTAATAACAAGTGGGAGAGTTGAAGAAATTTATTCATTTGTTTTATAAGTATTTGGGTCTACCACTAATTCTTAGCCTTGGCCTTGAGTCGTTCCATGGGCTTTCTCAAATTTCTTCACCCTTTTAATTAGTCCTTTTTTTTTTTTGGGGTCTAATTTTTAATTTGTCTTCTCTTTTGCCTTAGGAGTGTTATTTGGGCTTATTCAGTCGACCCCAATGGAATTGGGCATCAACAGGATACTTTATTTTTTTACCCTCCTCCTTTTTAAAACCAATAGAGTTTTGACACTTATCAAATTCAAACAATATTTACAAAATTTCAACAAAATAAAAAAAAAATTAAAATTTTTTAACAAGTATCAAAATCACATTAATGATAAAGAACAATTTAAAATTAGTGATACATTGTATTGGAGAGGGGGTACTTTTTCTGGGATTCGAACAGGTGACCAACGGGGGGAAGGGGAAGGGACCCCTCGGTCAAAATGATTAAAAAAAAAATTTATAAACTTCCAAAAGATGTTTATTTAATCTAGTACCTAATATATTTATATTTTAAAAAAAAAGGGAATTTGGAAAATTTTATAAATTAATTATTGTTTCATACTTCGGCTGTGACATCCCTATGTTCATGCATATTTACAAATGATTCTGTGCACAAGTTTAGTATCTGAACCAATTATATTGATTAAAATGGATCATTACTGAATCATAATTCTCTTAGAGCATCTCTACGTGCAGTGCAATCATATTTGCAAATTATCTAATCACAAATTTGAAGACCAAGACTTATTATTGGTCAAAAACTTTTAAAAAATTATTTAAAAAAACAGTTGAAACTAGTTACTTGGTCTACTTGTCTCATGTAACACAGATTAAAAAAGGTATTTTGGGTACTTTCATCTACCATAAATCTATTATTAATGTGATGCTAGTTGAACTTTGAAATGCAAGACAAAGCAAAGAGCTACAAAAGGGCTGAAACTCAAAGGTCTTATGATAATTCTTAAATTGTAGACCCTTTCTTTTTTTAAGAATCAACAATAAGATTCGGTTGTTGGACTAATCAAGTAACTTATCATTTCAACCACAAAACAAAAGAGAACCTTGTCCCTGATAGAATATCAAGAATAAGATCAACAACTTGTTACAATTCTCAAACAAACAGTACATCAAGAATAAAATCAACAACAGTTATTAAAATGTGTGCATTGAATTCGAATTTACTTGTAGAATTTTCCTTCAAATAAGTAGGGAATTGTCAATTTTGAATGGGACCAAGATTTGGTTGGTCCAAGCCTACATAATTCAATTTCAAACCTATAGCAGAGGGCATTGGCAATTGCCAATACAAGTCACATTAATATGACTTTGATTGAAAGAAAATTGTTGGACCATATCTGCATATAATTAAGGTTACATCTCACCTTATACTCAGATTGACCTATACATGCTAATTTTTGCATTGCCATGCTCGGATCGGATGTCATTTGGTTTTTGGGTAGATTATTTTCCTCATGCTATATTGACTCTTTAATGTTTTAAATTTTAATTTTTAATGTTTTTTATTTAATTTTCATTTTGTCATAACTGTACTTGGACGAATCGTGCCTTTATACTCGGACACAGGACCCCACTCCAACAAAAGACAAAAGAAAAAATTTCGTCAACCCCAAAATCTTCTCGGCTCTCGCTCTCTTCAAATTTAATACACAAAGAATTGGTACTAAAAAAAAACATAAAGAATTGATTGCAAGTTGGACTAAAGTTGGGTGAGGCATCTTTGGGGTTGAATTTATATTATATATATCGTTTAAACGTTAATTAGTTAATAATTTAATACAACACTAATTATTTATTTAGGCTCATTGGACAATTTATATTTGTGATACGAAGTCAAGTCTTTAATCCAATATCATTTCCATCATTTTAACTATAATCTAAATTATTCATTGTTTAAGATTTTATTTAAAGACCATCTCTACAAAATTCACATAATCTGAAAATCTATAAAAATAAAATAAAAAAATTGTTGAGAAAAAGCGATAGTAATTATTTATGAAATATATCATGGTACAAAGCCACAAAAGAGCCAAAATGGGTACAACATCTTCAGTGACCAAACAAAATAACATGTTGATTTGATCTGGAGAGAATTACGTTTAAACCAACAAATAGTCAACCCCTTGATTCAGTATCTGGAACGACTCGTATTCGGACTAACAATACATCTCCATTGCGCAACGGCAGAAAAGACATTTCTGTATTGCAACCGAAAACTAGAATACAAAACACAGCAAACTCCTAAAGAGTTACTGAGAATTAAAATAAAAAGTACATCAAACTTCTAATGAGTAATAGACTTAAAACAAGAAACAAGAACACCCCGCCACATCTTCTTCGGCAACCGAAGAAATCCATAACGTCATACCAACTAAACCCTTAGTGCGGCACCAACTAAACTAACTTGCATTATTGTAACTCCAAACATTGAATTGGAGCCAAAACCCTATATATGTGGGCCAAAAGCGGCAACTAAATCATAACGATAATGGTGTTTCGCAGCGTATGCTTCCATATCACATACGAATTAGCATAACAATCGTTACTACCTCTACTGACATCGACGTCGTCACCTCCGTCGGGATAGATAGCACCACCGGTGCTTTTATTACAACCAAGTAAAAAACACCCAAACCAAAAAACCTGCAGCCAGAAACAACAAAAACAAAAAACAAAACCAAGATCTACGGAAAATGAAAGGAAAGGAAATAGGAGAAGAAAAAAAGAGGGATACAGAAAGAGAGAGAGAGGGGTGTTGAGAAGAGGAAAAAGAGAGGAGAAAGATAGGGGCAAGATGGGGGGTTAGGGGAGGAGAGGCAGAGGCCACATCCCCCCTTATACTAGCTAGGAATACGAACGCATGCATGTTATGTTATGATGAAAAATTCCCATAAACGTGTACATACTTTTTTCTTTACTTTAAATTCTTGTAATATATAGATTGACGAATAAATAATGAAAATATTCATGGTAAGAATTAAGTGTACTTTTTGTAAGGATGATCCTTAAATAAGAACTTAAAAATTGAAATGTTCAAATTATATAATTACATTGTCGAGTGAGCCCAAAGAAGTAGTTAGTAATTTATTAACTTAGGTAGTATGACAGATAAAGTTAGTAAAGTGCCAAGTCGAAATTAAGAGGTATTTTTGCATAATATTATATTGTCTATCAACGACTATTGGTTTAGTAGTGTTTATTGAGAGTGGTTTCAAATTTGAACTCTCCGTCTTCTATATAAAACAAAATATTGATACCAAACTATGTAACTTTTTATGAAGGAAAATTCCAATTCAAAGAAAACACCACCATCAAACAAGGATAAGAAGCTGACCCCAAAAGTGCCTTTTTATATATTTATTTATTTTTCTTGGCGCATATTGAACTTATAAATGACTTTCTAGGTACGTAGTAGTATGAGCATGCATATACCATTACATGTAGTTCTTTCTCATGGTAAACAATAAAAATGTGGTGCAATTCTAAGTGGATTTTGAGTGGTATTTGCACTGCCCATCCTTGACGGCACGTAACATGCATCCAAGTCAACCATGTGGCAAATAACAATGTGCCTTTTTTAAACTTTTTTTTTGGGTAACCAGTAATTAATATGGTTTAGGGTTTAGAGTTTGTCCTCTTGCATTCAAGTTGGAGTCCCCTCCCCGTAGATTCGAGTAATTTAGACTATCGTTTGTATTAGAAAAACAAAGTTTATAATGTTATTTTGAGATGTTAAAGGTTTGGCTTTCCACTTAATTATACACACATGACAATTACAACACTTGTTATGATGTTTTCTTGATTTGATTTGTATTATACATAGGTTAAAGTTGAAAATACTTTTTCTCTTTCTACAGCTGACAAACAAGAAAGCCATAAATCTAAGTAGTGGATGCTTATAAAAACCATACAAGGCACTCCCTCTCAAAAGTGAGCTCTGGATTTGTGCCAAACTACAAGAGTGGAGCTCTTCCACCCAATATTTTCTCTCTCTCCCTTATAGTATTTAATTAAATCATTCATATAGATATATATATATAAAATTACCATTTACAATGAAAATAACCCATTTTACCATCCAAACTAATTGATGTAGGCTTTTAAATCTAAATTTAATGGCCCATTTTTGTTGTCACCATACTTTTCCCTTCTTTTTGGGTTGTTATCTCTAATGGAAAAAGCTCATGTGCATGGTTGAATGCAGAGAAGGGCGGAGAGGAAATATGGATGACAGAATTTTGAGGCCCTGTACGAGGGCCCACTTTGCACACCCCAAAGCCGCCTCCGAGTTTAGGTATTGTTGGTGTGTATTAGCCCGTTGTATAATATCTTCAAAATATTCTATTGTATGTCTCAAAGAAAATCTTTACTTTGTCATTCATCAGATTTGAACTCAGAATCTTCTTTAAATGTCGTTAAACAGAAATAGTTGCGGGCGTCAAATTCTTTTCTTTGAAAAAAAGGTATTGGATTCCAATTTGCAAATTGATGTGGCATATTAATGTATTTAGGTCTGCTGTTATTTGGACTAAATGTTATAAAGTCAAAAGCTTGTAGAAGATTCTCATCAAAATAAAAAAAGGCTTGTAGAAGATGTCAAATACCTGCTAGACATATGTGATGCACCGATCACGTGATCCCGATCAACGCATCTGATAGTGGAGATGTACGTCTTGCAAAGAAATTGTACTACAGAACGCTATTCGTAAATTATACCATTCGTTAAAAGAAAATATATGCGTTGGAAGGAAATTTTTCGAGTTCTCGAACAAGTAAATTTATAATTCGTGTTTGAGAAGTATAATATTATTTTCACTTTTTACCAATAAGGGATGAAGAGTACTTGGAAGAAAACACTTCGAATGGTAATCGGTGATGAATATTTTTGTGGATTTAATTTGTAATCAACCATAATAAATAATTTTCATCATAAAAAAATTAATAAATAATTTTCTTAGGAAATAGTAAAAAATCAACAGAGGAACAAGTATAAAACTAATTAAAATAACAAATACAATGATACATCAATTACAGGTCCAAGTCACAAGGGGTGGGCCCTATTATCAGGACTCTGTCATGGGTCGTTGACCAACTGATCCACAATGGACCCCACGTGTCCTTTTCTCCCTTGTTTTAAAATTTATATTAATTTTGGCGGGGATGAATATTTTTTGGTGGCCAGCGAATTTAGTAAAGGCTGGTAGCTGAGTTTGAATCTTTTACTTTCTAATTAAAATAATAAAAATAAAAAAATAAAAAATAAAGAGTTAGAAAGAGAAACCTCAACTGGGTTAGTTGGCAGTATTGACATTGTATTGCGGATTCTTCTAAACAAATTTAAAATATTGATTAAAGTCTTGTAATCTTTTTATTTTTTTTTGTATTTAAATGCCATATTGATTGAACTAGTTCTTCTTAATTAATAATTATCTGTATGATTTGCACATCACCTTCATGGATGCATATTTTATTATGAGGAACTTGAGTTTGTGTTGAGTTTGTGTTCTATTATATAAAGACATGGGTCATTCTCAATCTTTTTTCCCTCCATTTTTATTGACTTGTTCATAAAAACTAAAAACAAAAAAAATATATCCAAGTGTTTATTTCTATGGAATAGTTTGATACATGCAAGTTCATATTTCTGTGCCATTTTTTGGAGTTTTAATATGGACAATAACAATAATTTTAAAAATGTTGTTTGACGACAAAATACTTTTGTAACGTATTAATGAAGCCACAATAAATTAAAAACAAATTTATATTTTATTTCATTATTCATGTCAGTCAAACTAAAGACTTCCTTCAATAAATTAAAGACTAAGTTATTATTATTGTAATTATTATTATTAACAATAATAGTTATATTAATATTTAAATATTTTTATTTAGAGAAATAAGAAAGGATAAACTCTTTGTAATTGCTTTGATAGCTCTTACAATTAAGATTAAGATAATCAAGATAACTACTTCTATAATTAAGATAATAGTGTCCAGTAACTAAGATAACTTTTGATAGGTGGAACCCCACAGTTGATCAGATAGAAATAGAAATCCTTACCTTAGGAATTTCCAGGGGAGCTTGATCGGGTACAATTTGAGAAGCAGGGGGTGAAATTGGTTCAATATCATCAGTAAAACTAGCATGTTCAGATTCAGCCAAAGCAGTGGTGTTGGCCAAAGCAAGAGTTTCGATCCAATCAGTAAGTTCGGCCAAAACGGTAGGCTCAACTAGTTCCATTGTTGCTCCCCCTTGTATCAAACCATCCACCACAATTTCTCCTTGTAAATCTAGCCAATTATGTCTTACGCTTCTAGTCTCCCCTTGAAGGACATGCCTCAATTGTATTAGAGAAGAACATCATATCCTCAATGAATGTAACATCCATAGAGACATACAGACGTCAAGTAGCATAGAAGAGACCAAAGCATGATAAATCAGTACTTGCATAGGAGTTCGAAAATCCAGAACTCATGAAGGTAGACGATTCAAGAGATAAACTGCATAAGTAACAACATCCATCCAGATTCGCGTGGGAACTGACACACTAAGCAGTAGAGCACAAGTAGCAGCAAGGATATGCCCATTATTATGTTCAGCAACCCTATTCTGTTGTGGTGTATGAGGACAAGTAGTCTCATAGAGAACACCTTGAGTATGAAAAAATTGAGATAAAGCTAAATTTACAAATTCTTCACATTATCAAACCGAAAAACTTTGATAGGGAGCATAAATAGAGTCTAAATCATATGATAAAAATGTAGAAAGATAGTGACCACGTCACTTTTATGTTTCATCCTATAAAACCACATCATACGAGTGCAATCATCCACAAATAACACAAACCAACGAACACCTAAGGCAGTAGGAATAGGGGAAAGGCCTCAAACATCATAATGAACTAAATCAAATGTTATAAGGCGTTTATTACAACTTAGAGGGTAGGATACCCAACGACTCTTAGTTAAAATACAAGTTTGACGTTGGATGACAGACTCAGAGACTCCACTAATTAATCCAAGAAACAAATGTCGTAAATAACCAAATGAGGCATGACCAGAATGACGATGTGGCAACCAAATTTGGTGATGCTGAGAAGTTTCGGCACTACCAGCACGAAGAACCCAATTATTTTCCACAGCACCCACATAATAAAGCCATTATTTTTTAGTACTACGACCAATGATCTCCCGAGACTGGATATCCTGTAGTAAAACAACATATGGGTACGTCAGCACAACACAATTTAACTGCTTAGTAACTTGTGGCACATATAATAAATTGCTAGATGAAGATGGAACCAGTAACACTTTGTCTAAAGGTAAAGTAGGTGTCAAGAGTACAAAACCAGCTTCTGTGACAAGATCAATATCATTATTAGTTGCCATAACATGATCACGATACTGGAAATATACACACAAAACTCATAGAGATATTGGAATTTATTGAACAAACTAAAACAACGCCAGCAAAAGGAAAACCAACGGCCACTAATCTTCATTTAGGACATGACATAAAGAGTGCAACCTAGTTGGTCCAGGGCCTCGACGCACCAATGATCAGTTGATTTACCATGACCAAGTCGCAACACATCAAAGGGCAGTCTCACAAGATGAGGCACAACTAAAGCCAACCCAGATGTGGGGCAATAGATCTGCCAAAGGAAGAGTAAATCAACATAAGTCCACCAAAAGTCGAAGAACACCGAAGATTCGATGGGATCTAGGGGAAGACCCCTCGGATCTAAAGCTCTCTCTCTCTCTCTCTCTTAGCAGCTAGGGTTTTCTAAAATTAAGTCTAATCGCTTTTGGCTTTAAGTTTTGACTTTTTCTTTATGTAATTTTAACTTTAAGCTAAATGAAATTAACCTTATACATTATTTGCAATTGTTATAACTATTATGATGCTGATATTTAATGAACTTAATTAGACAACGTAGAGTATTTTATTTATTTATTTTAAGGACAACTTAGGATGAAATAACGAAGGATTTGTTCATGAAAAAATGGCATGCCAATGGATCCTCATTCCTTATGCAGTAGTGGATGTACTCATTCCATCAGAGTAGTACACTATGCACACTATCTTCTCTTATGGCCTCCTAATCATCCCTACTTCAATCACTCTCCTTGCCACTCACTAACCTAATACTTATTTTGGATTAGACATTAATAATCATTTGTAACTGACATCCAAATTGCCCATGTGATGGTGAGTAGAGTATTAATACACAACGGAGTTGGGGGGTTTAACATGCTCTTCAGACAAAGAAAGGAAGGTAAAAATGCTTAATCATGCCCAATTAATAGTATTAGTTCTAACTTGGCTTTGCGCTGCTTCCATTCAATGTAACACACATTTCTGAAACTGAAAATTTTGCCATATAATTAATTAATGCTTCACAACAACAAATATTTGCTCATTTGTGTTTTGAATAATGAGAAACTAGCTAACCATGTTGAGAATCATTAAGGCATAATGGTAAATTTGCATGAAAGATGGGGAGGTGACCAACCCAGATTGGGCCTTGGGCTCGGGGTCCGGACAGAGCGTCTCGTTAATCCAAACAATGAAAAGGACAAAAGCACCCCTATAAGACAACCCTTTTTCATCCAATCCAACCTCGGTTTTCCACATTATTGACCCTACAGTCTCACTGAACAGTCCTACCACCACCGCTTTTTGTCTTTCCCTAAAGGGAAGGGAGGGACCGGTCAGGGACAAAATGGTCACACCACAAATTTTTTGCATTTCAACTCGGGCCCCACATTTTTGCCATGTGGAATCCGACGTGGAGGTCCTTACAAGTACCCCGAACCAGCACTTGCCATTTTGCGATGCTAGACGCCAGGTGTAACCGTCAACCCAGAGGAGCCAACAACTGCACCCAACAACAAAAAATAAAAAACATTTAGAAAAAAAATATATTTTTAGAGAGACAAAGTCTTTCTCTCTCTATAAAACGAGGTCAGTCAGTCTACTAAACTAAATATATAAAATCACTGCCACTCTCTCTCTCTCTCTCTCTCTCACTGCTTCTCTCTTCTTTTTGTTTATTTTTCGTTTTTTAAATGGTGCTATTTGGGTTGTTGAGCTTTGCCGGAAAATCGTGTAGCAGACAATTTTCTCGGTAGCCAAACAGCGGAAGCGAGTCAAATGTGATGGGAAGTGGAGTCTCGAGCCTCTCCTCTTGCTTCCGGCCGGTTCACCGGACCAACCACCACCACCCAGACCACAACGACGTCGTCTTCGCGGCCTCTGAGCCGTTGGACGAAACCCTAGGCCACTCTTTCTGCTACGTCCGCTCCTCAGCTCGCTTCCTCTCACCTACTCAGTCGGATCGCTTCATTTCCCCTTCCAACTCGCTCCGGTTCTCTCCCTCTCACGAGCCGGGCGCGAGGACCCGACCCGGCCTGCACGAGACCGGGTTCAAAGCCATATCTGGGGCTTCCGTGAGTGCTAATAGCTCCACTCCCAGAACTGTCCTCCAGCTTGACAATATTTACGACGATGCCACTGACAGTGTTCTCGGTGGTTTCGGAGGTGGAGTCCGGGGGAGCATAGTCAATGGTTTCGAGAGTACGTCGTCGTTTAGCGCCTTGCCTCTTCAGCCCGTGCCACGTGGCGGCGAGCGCGACCCCTCGGGCCCAATGGAGCGGGCTGGGTTCTTCCTCTCCGGTCCAATAGAGCGCGGCGCCCTCTCCGGTCCGCTCGACCCGAACCCGAACGCGCATGGACCGGACGGCCAGGTTCACTTCTCGGCGCCGCTCGGTGGCCTTTACGTGAAAAAGAGGCGGAAGAAGGGCATTTCGGGGATTCGGAAGGCGTTGTACCGGAACTTCTCGGAGAAGAAGCAGCGGCCCTGGGTGGTTCCGGTGCTCAATTTCGTTGGACGGAAGGAGGGCCCACCGCCGCCCGGGGACGAGGCGGAGCCCAAGATTGAGACCAATGTCCAGTGGGCTCTTGGAAAAGCGGGGGAGGATCGCGTACATGTGGTTGTATCGGAAGAACAAGGTTGGTTGTTTGTTGGGATTTACGATGGGTTTAACGGACCTGATGCGCCGGAATTTTTGATGGGCAATCTCTACCGTGCATTTTACAACGAGCTTCAGGGATTGTTTTGGGAGGTTGATGAAGATGATCAAGCCCCAGGAGCCGAAGAAGCCAATAACACTAACCCACCAAATGTAGCTACAGAGAGTGAAGTTGTTGTAGATGTTAAAATTGATGGAAATGATTCGAATTCGAACCCCTTGGCTGAAGCTGATCGGACAAAGAGAGTGACCTTTCAATCGGAGGGTAGGAGGCGGCGGCTTTGGGAATTGCTAGCTGAGGCTGAGGCTGAAGACGGGCTTGACCTTTCGGGTTCTGAGAGGTTTGCTTTTTCTGTCGATGACGCACTTACAGTGAGCAATGAGGGTTCTGGTTCTGCAGTTAGTAGACGCTGGCTTTTGCTGTCAAAATTGAAACAGGGATTGTCCAAGCACAAAGAGGGTCAGGGTCATGGTAGGAAGTTGTTTCCATGGAGGTTTGGTTTGGAGGATAAAGAGGAGGTTGAGGTTGAGAATACAGTCGAGGAGAGGTCTGCTCCAACTGGTAGGAGGAGGAAGGAGGGTCCGGTGGATCACGAATTGGTATTGAGTGCATTGTCAAGGGCTTTACAAGTGACTGAGAATGCTTATTTGGAGATGACTGATAAGGTTCTTGATACGAATCCGGAACTTGCTTTGATGGGGTCGTGTTTGTTGGTTGTGCTAATGAGGGATGAGGATGTGTATGTGATGAATTTAGGGGATAGTCGGGCAATTGTTGCTCATTATGAGCCTGAAGAAGGTGGTTCAAGCATGGAATCAAGAGGGCACAAGGATAATGGGTTGAGCGCTGAGGATATAACTGAGTCGTCCTCGGCTGTGGCCAATGAGGCTCCTACTCAGGCAATGAAATTAACCGCACTGCAGCTGTCCACCGATCACAGCACGAGCATTGAAGAAGTAAGTTCTCTTGTCATTATTTATGCTGCCTTAGCTCTCATGGTACCGCATTCCTATTTGGTGAGATTGTTTTGCCTGATGAGTTGGTGTGTTTAATGTTCTTTTAAACGAAGAATACCCACTTGTATAAACAAGGTTTTGAAAGGCTTATCCAGTTGGTTGTTTTCCATGGTCTCTTGGTTCCTTTAGTTTCTTCTGTTCCTTAACAATTTTGAAGTAGCATGCCTTGCAATTTTATCTCCTGCTTATGCATCTTGGTCTCAGAATCTAACTTCTTCTGTATGTCAAGTTGTTGAGAGAAAGTACACTGGTCGAAGCACACTTCTTGCCGATGTGCTTAGTGCCAGATAGTCTTCTGACTGTTAGAGCTAGATAAATATTTATTTACTTCATACTTTTGCTCTGCGACTTCTTTGATTGCATTATGCCTTTCCAATTATGTGTTTTAGGTTTTGTTGACTTGCTGGAGGTGAAGAAAGTATTGACATCAGATTTATTTGCTTTTCATGGGTTATACAGTGCACATTCCTGAATGCACTGACTGTGGTCACAGCAGTTTATGGTTCAGAGGTCTCCTTTTTTATTCTTAGAAAATGCCACATTGGTCTTATGCTCCATATGAATCCGACACATGCAGAAGTGAATGGTGAACTTTGTTTTTAGTAATCATGTCTCTGTTTGTTCCTTTATCTTCTGATGTTTCTTAAAGTGTTAGGAAACGTGTGGAAAATTTAAGGAATCCCAATTCATTGGGAATCTATATCCAGACTGTTTTAATAAACTGTTCCTCATTGTATTTTCCGTTCCTTGAACATAATCCTGTTTAATCAACCTCAGCAATCTGTTTTCCCTGGGGGTGGGGACAGCAGGCTGAAAGAACTGAAGAAGCTTCCTTTTCCCTTCCCATCTAGATGTCTTGTCATTTCTCCATATCGTCACGTATTCTCCCAATGGATAGGGACGATGTGGAAGCTTCCTTGCAGGTTTTGTTTCCTGTGTGCTTTCTTGAATGTGTAATGTCCCCTCATGGATCTATAGTTGATGTATGTTTGTTGATAATTATCGAGGGTTTTCTGTCACTTTCCTGGTTACCTCAGCATTCCAGAAAGTTACTTTTAGTTCTCAATAACAATGCTTCTGGGCACTCATTTTTGTCATTTCATTGGTGGCGTTGTTTGGGTGTTCTGCTTTGTCCTTGTCTTGTTGGTTTAATCTTTATTTTCCTCTTTCCTGTCCATAGTGTCCTCTGGTGACTTTTATTAATTTCCTTGGTTAGCTTCCTGGCCATGTTGATGCAACTTAGCTCATATCACTATTTTTTATTTTTTATTTTTAACCATTTCTGTTTACCTTATGCAGGAAGTAATAAGAATCAAGAATGAACACCCAGATGACAAACATTGTATTGTCAATGATAGAGTGAAAGGTCGTCTTAAAGTTACCAGAGCATTTGGGGCAGGATTTCTGAAACAGGTCCTACAGATATACTTGTTAACTGCCCCAATAAATTTCACTTTTTTGCATGGTTTGGTGTCATTTCTTTTTGGCTGGTAAATACATATAAGAATATTAAGTGTCTGGTAGAGGCCAAAAAATTGTCATGATTATCTGTTTCCATTCAGTTTTTCCAACTTCCTAATTCACCAAGATTGGCTTATTCTTCATTTTGCTTAAGATATTTAAATTATATATCGTATGGAGAAAAGAAAAACTAATTGAGTCAATTTGAGTATAAGATAGTGGTACATCATTCTGTTATAAAAGAGGTACACTGATTGAAGGTGCTTACTTCATAGACTTGAGAACCTGAGCATTAGCTTAAATCTTGCAAGTGACCAATGTGCATATTTTCCTTGTCTGAAAATGAGGGGAGGGAGTGGAATGCTTATTTTTTCTTCATAACTTTCCATATCCGTGCATGATCCTGTACACATATCTTGGAAAGTTGTGGCATGATATGCACTGTTCATTAATTGAGCGGCCTTACATGATAGCTCTTATTGATATATAGTTTCAACTGTCCCAGGTTGTGCACAGTCAGCTTCAATTGTGTACATATGTTGTCTATACCATATGCAAAATACTTTGCTCTATGGCTCAATCAATATGAAGATAAATTGCTTTTCTTTGGTATAATTAAACAAAAACAGCGTCTGAAGGAAAATGCTACTAAAATGGTTTATGATTTTTGACTGCTGCATGAAACTTTCCATGTACAACTACTTGTGGATGCAGAGTCCAGTGTGAAAAATATTTTACAGTAGGTAATAATGTGATCTGCATTTTTGGTGCAGCCCAAGTGGAATGACACATTGTTGGAAATGTTTCGAAATGAGTACATTGGTACCACACCATACATATCATGTTTGCCTTCTCTCCGCCACCATAGACTCTGTCCTAGTGATCAGTTCTTAATACTCTCGTCGGACGGTTTGTATCAGTATTTTAGCAATCAGGAAGTAGTTTCTCATGTGGAAAATTTTATGGAGAAGTTCCCAGATGGAGACCCTGCACAACACCTGATAGAGGAGCTTCTTTTCCGTGCTGCAAAGAAAGCTGGTATGTTTCACCAGTTATCCTGCCTATTATATTGTGTAAATTGTTTATGCATACTTTTTGCTGTTTTTTGTTTTGTTTTGTGATTTGAGTGGTCGTGCAAGAATAATGCAAGACTTAGAAGGTGTTAGGATGCAGGCGCTAGTCTTTACTGTTGGAAATTCTTACCCTCAGGAAGAGATAACTGCACTGACCATAGTTTTGACATTGCCCTATTATTGTGATGTTTTTCATATTTGCACCTATATCCTGTACTTGGATTCAATTGTAGTTAGTATGTCATATTTCATGATTACGGAAGGACAACACTATTTGTGCTCCCCAAAAGGCCACAATGGCAGTATTATAAGCACTTCTGTATAGAAGTGCAGGATACAGAAAGGGAGCATTCCTCCCTCTTCTTGCCGAAACAATTTGGTTTTATTGGGCTAACAGGATGAAGGTATATATGGTCCGTTTTTTTTTTCCCCTCTTTTTAACAGAAATTATTTGCATTTTCTTCAAAATTGAGTTCTAATTTGTAAAACTTGTCTAGGATAAGTTACAGTGTTATGTAGAGTTCTATTTGATTCAATTTGGGGTGGAGGTGGATCTTTGGGCTTCAGTGTCTGACAAATTTAGACATATTCCTTTCTTTTTCTTAGGGAATGCTGTTTCTTTTGTCAACTGGGAAACCTTAATGGTATTTGGTTGTCAGATGTAATGCTGTTAGTTGTCTGGGTTTAATTGATAGGTTTTTAGGTTTTTAGGTTTTTAGTTTTTTTAGTTTTTTTGTTTTTTCAATCCAAAAAATGGGTTTTGATTGTATCTCCAGTGCACTGCTTGCTCGCTGTTGCTGTCTCCTGTTCAGTTTTCATGAATAAAATTATCATATTTTATTTTTAGAGGGAAAACGAAGAGAGGGGAAGGTTTAAGTACTTGGAAGTGGTCGCTTATTTAAAATTTTCTATTCTTTAACTAATAAAATCTCTTTTGCTGAGATATACATGTATATGTGCATACATGTGTCCTTCGGTGCATGAGTGCGGTGAAGATGCCTATGAGCGTATACTGATAATTTGTATTAGATTTCAGTAATAGTTAGAATTTTCCCTGTGCTTTTCCCTTGAGTGATTATACAGACTGCTGAAGCATTAGTTATTGGTGGATAAATGGAGTTCTACGAAGGGTTTGCCATTTAGGTTTATGCACATAAGGGTTTAGGTTTTTGGCCTCCCTAAAACATGGACTGCCAAATACTTGTAATGGGAAATGATGGTAGATCTTAACTTTTTCATTGGTCTCATCCTAAATTGAAACTGGGGAGAATATTTCATTTGTTTTTAAAGCCTTGCACTTGTGTAACTGAAGAAACTTTCATTTTTATATCTCTAAGTAGAGGGCTAAATAGAAGGAAGATGAAGTTACTTCTTGCACGAGGTTTGGTACGCTTTAGGTGAGAAGATCTTTGTTTTCATTAGATTCATGTAAAACGAAGAGATAAAGTTGGATTGTGGAATAGAAATTGGCAGTAACGACTACTGATCCACTACATTTAGGTTTTTTTTCTTCTTTCTTTCTGATTTTGTCTCTGCTTTTGAGTTTGGCCACTGTCGCTGTATATAATTCTGCAGGGTATCTAGATTTAAACTGGAACTGTTTTGGCTTGCAGGAATGGATTTCCATGAATTACTGGACATCCCACAAGGAGACCGCAGGAAGTACCATGACGATGTCACCGTTATGGTTATATCGCTTGAAGGAAGAATTTGGAAGTCATCAGGAAAGTACCTTTGACAACTTTATACACAGGCAGTATTCTCTATAAAAAGGGGACATTGCAATTTCAATTTTCAGCTAGAGATATTCTTCAAGCAGTATGGAAAGCTTTGCTGCTGACAGTTCCATGGGTCCATTAGGTTTTTGTTCTCTCACAGCATAAGCATACAACTAATACGGATGGTAATGGCAAAATGCTGATGTTAGATATCATCCAATACTTAATAGATGCAAAAATATTGGGTTCAGGACAAAATGAGATTTTGCAGATGGGAGGTTGTTGGGGGAAATGCTCTTTAGGGGAAAGAAATCTTTTCTTTTTGTCCCTTTTCTTTTAGACTCCTTCATTTTTTGTTTAAAGAAAAAAAAAATAGAAAATTTGCATAGGTGGAGGCTCTTCGATTTCATCTGTGCCTCTCTTTTCTTCTTTTCCAGAGCGGAAAATGTGTTTGTAAATTGGTGGGGGTACAGATTTACTTACTGAAAACTTTGAGCATTCCCTTGTCAATACTGAGCATCTGTAATTTTGAAGGTGGGTTTTCCACCATTGCGGATCACAAGAGTTCAAAATTTTACCAACTTTCTGGTGTAGAATTTATGTTGCCTTTTAAAGTTTTGTTTCACCATGAAGAAGTCAAAACATGTGGTGGAAAACTAGTAAAGGGAAATTAGAAAGGTTGCTTGGTACTTGGTAGCAAGCACAACCTAAAAGTGAGAGAGAATTCTTGACCCAAAAAAAGGTGAGCAGGAAATCTTGACCAAAAAGAAGGGGCAAGAAATCTGCCATGAAAATAAATTTGGAAATCTGGTTTCTACTGTTGGGTTGATTTAAGACAAAAGAAAATTTGTGTTGAGGCTAATAAGTCAGACTACAAGATTAACGGATGTACTTTGCACTTTGCACTTGAATTCGAATTTCTCACCCTACCCCCTGGCGTAGTTTAGATTAGATTAAAATAGAGTATCGTTTGTATAAAAAAAACAGAAAAAAAGATTATTGTAAGGCTTGTTTAATTACTATATGAAGATGAAACCTTATCAGGTCAGTGGTGAAAGCTCTTTAAAGTTATATATGGATCTCATGCTTAAAAATTAGGGCTACAAAAAGTTTTTGTGAAATACATCGATCCAAATAAGATAATACATTTCACATTTGAACGAGGATGTAAAAAACTAGAAATTACCAAGTATAAACATACATATAAGCATTGATGAAGGATGACTGTTAGTTGGTCCAACAGTTAAGCTGTGATGGCTGTAGATGGAGCCTGTGACTGCACCCAAGATACTAAATCCTCCCTGGTCGCCACAAAACGACCAGCTTTCTCTTCACTCTTCCTAAATGGTGCAGCCAATTTCTCCACATGAGAAGCAAAGGAATGAGCCAGCCCTTGAGAGAACTTGTGTGTTCCGGTACCCGTTTGGGCTGAAAACAACTCCGGCAACGCCTCCTCACGCTGAACAATTTTGTAGAGTGTTCCCATCCACTCTTCAAGTGCAGTGTGAGCTGCACCAATGGACAGTGACCTAACATCCAAACACCACTCCCTTGAAGTCTTGTTGTGTAAACCCGGATACAACCCGTATAGGGTTCCCAGATAGAGCAACTCATGAGCTCTCTCATGGTTGTTTTTGTTTCGGCATATATCTATCAAGCAATTACAGAAGGGTCTCCGGGATTCAACTGACGTGCCACTGATAACATCCCTGAACTCATCTTTAATTGTCTCAAACCCAAGTTTCTTATCTTGCAGCACTTTGACAAGGGTAACCAACTTGGGATTAGCCTGCTGCAAACAAGAGAGGACCTTATCCTCATCCTCAGTTTTTTCACACAATGACACAACAGACAGTAAGCACCCACAAAGCCTATCATCTGGTTTAACCCCTCTTTCAACTGCAACACCAAAGACTCGAACCATATCGCCGAATCTTCTAGCTTTCCCCAAGCACTGAATCAAACAAGTGCACCCCATGACATTCAGCTCAATCCCCAACTCAGACATTTCTTCAAACAACCCCATTGCCTCATCAACATTCCCTCCACTCCCAAAAATGTTCAACATTGCCGTGTAACTCCAACTGTCCGGCCTACAATGCTCCGACTGCTTCATATCCTCGAAAAGCTTCTTAGCTTCCTCCTCCAAACCAAGGTCAGCACACATATTCAACAATGTGTTATACAAAATGAAGTCCATAGGCCACTCGTTCGACCTCATTCGTTCCCATAATTCCAAAGCATCTCGAGCCCACCTAGCCTTGCCATAGATCTTAACAAGCGCTGTCAATGTTTTCTCATTTGGTTTCAGTCCGGATCCCACCATTTCTTCGAATAAGCTTCTTGCTAAACCAGGCTTTCCAGCCTTGCCCATTGCCTCTAACAAAGTATTGTACACAACCAAATTAGGCTGCACACCAAGAGCAGCCATTTCCTGCAAGACATACCTAATGCCATCATAGTCCCCAGCCTCACCAAACATCTTACCCAAGACAGAAAATGCAATGGGGTCTGGTTTCCACCCACTGGCTCTCCCTCTCTCATATAAACTAAGAACCTCCTCAACCTTTCCCAATTTGGCATAAACATCTAAAATAGCAGAGTAAGTCACCTCATCAGGCATTAAACCAGTCTTGTACATCCTCTCAAACCACTCCACTGCCTTGTCAAAAAGCTTGGACCTCTTGGCACAAGTAATTATAGTGGAGTAAGTAATGTTATCAAGCTCAATCTCATTGCTTACCATCTCCTCAGCAAGCTCTTCAATGAGTTGAAACTGCCTCCCAAACCTCAAAGACTTCATTGTGACATTGTAGAATATGGTATCCATGGGAAACGAATTCTGGGCCTTCACCCAATTGAAGAACATATGGGTTTTCTGCCATGGCTTCAAGCTATTGAGTATCAAAAGCGCATTTTCTCTAGTGGGTGGGTGTGGGATTTCTTCAAGAGCAGCCAAGAAAGCACTTTGAGAGGCATCACAATCATTGAGCTTATGAGCAAACTGCCTGAGATCTCTCACCTGAGGATTGTAAGAGTAAAGTGACCGTTTCTGCCTCTGCAGAGAGAGCACAGAGCGTTTGGGCTTGGCAGGGTTCACCCAAATGGACTTCGGCTT
Source organism: Prunus armeniaca (assembly GCA_903112645.1). Taxonomy (NCBI): domain Eukaryota; kingdom Viridiplantae; phylum Streptophyta; class Magnoliopsida; order Rosales; family Rosaceae; genus Prunus; species Prunus armeniaca. Next base: position 4,004,558 of record CAEKDK010000005.1, on the reverse strand, counting down.
GGAAAGCAATTGGGATTGGTCTTTGGGAGGGTTGGAGAGAGTGGTTGAGGTTAGAGGCTGGAGTTGCTCAGACAAAGATAAAGATGGGTTTTTTTGGTTGTTGTTGTCGTTCTTCTTCTTGTTGTTCTTGCTGTTGGGTTCTGCTAAATCTGGTGGAGATTTTGGAGGAGACTTGGTGGACCTGCAAGAAAGGTTGAATCTTTTGGTTGGAATTTGTCTAAACGGTGAAGTGAAGAAGATGGGTCTCTTGGTTTCTGAGGAATTCACGGTAAAATGGACAGCAGAAGTAGCAGCCATAAGAATGATTGAAAGAGTGTTATTTTTTCGAAGAACAGGAAACCTAAACTTATTATAATGGAGCTACTGCTAAGGAAGATGTTCTTCTGGATATTTTGTCACCTTATCTAAATGCAAGCAAAATTTGAACGAATCGTAAAATGAATTAACATGAAATTATTTGGGAAATTGCAAAAGTAAAAATTGGGAAATTTAAAAAAGCTAAGAAAAAGAAAAAAAAATGGTTATAAGATCCACCACAAGGGTGGGTAGCCTTAACCGGATGTGTGGTAACAGGTAAGCCCGAAGGCTGTTCCCGTCCCTGTCAGGGGAGATGCCAACCATCTCTCCTTTCTACGAACACGGTCCTTGGGTTAAAACTGTTGTATATAAAGCAGTGCAAATTTATATACTTTGTCGATGTGGGATTCTGGTGCTTCTTTCATTTGGGTTTTCCATGCACTTATTTGGGCTCTTCTAGGCTTGGTGACTAGATTGACCTGGGTGGAAACCAAATAAACGAGATTGGTATATAGAAGTAAACATGTTTTCCATTAAACTATGATTTGGGTTTTCTTTTGGAAGTGATTTGCATATAATATTTTGATTGAGGGGACTATTGTTCTTTTTTCCTTTTTTGTTTTGTTTTTGTTTTGGCACAAAGTGAGGCAACTTTTTGTGATAAACAAGTGATTCCCAGAAAGAACCATTTCTCCATAAATATAAAAAAATGTAATTCTCGATAGACTTATTTGGTTTCAAAACAAGTGTTGAGGCCTAAAAATCCAAGGGGCTAAGCCCAAATTAATTCTTGGCCTAACACAGATAAGAGGACGCAAAAGAGGCTCAATCGGGACAAAAGAGAATTTATAGGATCTGCCAATACAAGCTACAAGCCACGTATCATGCCAAGCAAGCACATACAAAGGGGCCAAGAGCATGCCAACATTACAAAACCACGCTCACATATCCCTTTGGTGTTACTTGGCCCAATTATAACCTATCACGGCATAATAAAACTCAAGCACAAGCATAGGCATCATGTAAGAAAAGGCATTATTCTAATTCCAAGCCGTGCCACGAGCTTAAGTGGGCCCAAGCCACAAAATTAACCGGGGCTTACTGAGAAAGTTGTGGCATGGAAGGGAACAAGCAATCACAGGGCCCATTGAGGGTTCGAGGAATGCAAGTTTTAAGCCACTTGGGGGCATTAAAACTCAAGCCCGTTCATAGAACCCAAACACATGGGTTAGCATGAGAGAGAAGAGAAAATGGTCCTATGCTTTAGGAAAACATCCAGTGGCCTACCATAATACTTAGCCCAACCCACATCAATAGAATGCCCAAAATTAACAAAAGCCTTTTCCAGCAGTTTGACGAAAACCCATTAGAAATAATAGGCCAACAACCCGATGTTGCACACAAGCCCAGCCCAGTGACTTGTAGAAAGCTGGCGTCGTGCTCCCTCCTTGTTAAGACTCCAAGATGGTCAAATAGGAAGCCATGACAGGGACCAACAGAAATCCATGAGTGTAGGAAGAAGACCCAGCGGGCAAAAGCTTCATCCATCTTCTTTCCCGTTGCAAGCTCTGTTTTGAAAAACGTTGAGAGAAAGCAAGTGGCGCCTCACCCTTATAGGGAGGTCCAGCTGCGTCAAATCCTTGGAACCACAAAGGGTTCCTTACCCATGCACCTTGAGAAGAGAATTTCACCAAAATAGGATTAAGTGGGGAGCTGTCAAAGGAAAAGGAAGGAGAAGACCAGATGAAATTAGGGTTCTTCATGCCTATAAAAGGGGGCCCCTTCTACCCAACAAAACCACCATTCAGAGCCTGACCAAGCTTTATCAAGCATCTGAGAATTTACTCAAGCCACCCAATCTCCTTCTTCGTTTGTTTTCTCTTCTTTCTTTAGGATAGAAATCGTTCTAGTTCTTCTCTGCCTTACTTCAAACTTTTGTTCTCTGTAGAAAATTCATGCTTCTCTCTCTCTCTCTCTCTCTCTCTCTCTCTCTCTCTCTCTCTCTCTCTCTCTCTCAAATTGCTAAACTTGTGAAAGCTTAGCTCCCATGCCACAGACTCCTCAAGTTAAATTTATCATGTTTACTTGGCTATTGGTGAAGAGAACCTAAGAGTATTTTTGTAAAGTTTCATCAGACTTTTCGAAAACTCTTTTGGGAGCTTGATTTTGAACTCAGATACTTGGGGGATCTTTCTTTTCTTTTCTTTTCTTATGGCAGCCCAAGCCCATTCGTCAGGCTGCTAGAACAAAAATACCCCTACAACAAGTAATCACATAAAACTAATACGTGCTATCCTCAAATTAAAGTTTGACAAGATTGGGCATTCACATTGATAAAGAAATTTCATAGGGAAAAAGAGAGAGTATAAGTGTATGTAATGAAGATGGCATTTTCTCATGAATTGGTGTTTATAGGTTGAATAAAACAATTAACAAACCCAATATAAACTCTAATTTGTAAAAAACAAAAGGACTATGTAAATAAGACCAGGAAATAGATTTCAATTTCCATTTCAAGTTTTTTTTTATTTATTTTATAATTTGACAAACTAGACAAGTGGAAAATGATAAGGGGCTGTTCGGTAACATTTTTAGAGGCTCGTTTTTGTTTTTTGAGCCTAAAGACGACTAAAAAATGCATTCGGTGAGTTATTGACAAAAACACGGAAAATATTTTAGGAGAATGAATTCACGCGTAAAGCGTAAAATGTGAAAACCGCCAAAATGACGTTTTCTCCTTTCTCAACTCCAAATTAGAGAATACGGGATCCTATTTGGGAAAACAGGGAAAACACGGGAAACAGAAACACCTCCTCCTCTTCTACGTCGCTCGAGCTTTCCTCCATCTTCTCTTAGGAAGACTACAAATTCCTTGCGTCTCACTCTTGCAATCTTCCCACACACTCTCTTAGAAGATCTTGGTAAGAAAAATTTCTATGAAAAATTTCGTTTCAGACTAGGGTTTTTCTATATGGTGTATCCGAAATTTTTTCCTTCTCTGATTTTGAGACTACCTACGCTTTTGCTTCTTAGTCTCTTAGAAGGTCTTGCTGCTCAGCCTTTTGGAAGATTTGGTATGGAATTATTTTATTTTTATGCTATTTATGTGTTTAGATTTGGGTATGAAGACTATGGTGTTATTTGTGTTTAGATTTGGAGTTTTCTTTATGCTAACTTTAATTTTAGTTCTGTTTATGTCGATGGTTGAATTTTTTTACCTTTTTTGTTGTTGTTAGATTGTATTTTTACGAGTTTGCTCTATTTGCCTTTATTTTTCTGTGCAATCGATCTGTACTAGGATTGAATGTTGTCAATTGCAAGATATTCTTTTTGCTTTATCTATTTTCTGGTCAAGGAAAATGTGTATGAATTAACTCACCCAAGAATCCAGATGACATCACCAACAGTAGATAAGACCAATGCAACCAAAGCAAAAGGTAAACCTAGCAAGAAACCCTATTGTCTGCAACGTCCCATTCTTTTTGTTTCATCTGTTTTCTAGTTTTAGTTTGCAATATTTTTTTTTTGCTTTATCTGTTTTCTCCTGGATTTTATATTTATTTTTTTGGCTTTATCCGTTTTTTGGTTTTAGACGAAACAATGCTTAGTACCTTTGAGAAAAAAATATGGACTAGTTTAGGAATGCTATTTGGTAGTTTCTAGTTGTGAATGACATGTGCAAGGTGGTGGCACGAATTATGACCTTTTTATGTGGTCACATGATGCATTACATGATTGAAGTTTGCTATAATTTTCTTTCTTTAAAAGGATATGGCCTCCAAGAATGTTGATGGTCAAGAAAAAATGTCATGGCCTCCAAAACAGGAGACAATATTCATACATATATTGCATGAACATGTGAAGAAGGGTAACTTGCAGACATCAACTTTCAAAATGAAAGTTTGGACAAAAATAAGTGATGAGTTGTATGCACAATATGGACTAAAAGGTACTACTCCACAACTTGGAATCTAAATTTAATAGACTGCGAAAAGTACATCGCGACTTCTCAAATTTGATTGAGCATATAGGATTTGGGTGGGATCCTTTTCTAAGATGTTTGGCCCTTTTCTTAAGGTGATGGGCCATTGGGTTTTCTCTCAAGCTTACCCATATGTTTGGGCTGAAGGAATGGACTTAAGTTTTGGTGCTTCCAAGTAGCCCAAAACTTCCACTCCTTGGGCCATCAATGGGCCTCGTGAATACTCGTAACTATCCATAACACAACCCGCTCAGCAAGCCTCAGGCATTCGCGTGGCTTGGGCTCACTTAAGCTTGTAGCGTGGCGTGTTGCTTATTTGCTTGGTGTGGCACATGTGCAAGCGTATATGATGAACTCTTGCGTACCCAAATTGGGTTTCTTCCCAAGTTAGGTGTCGTACTGGGCTATAAATATATTTGGGCTTAGCCTTAGATTTTTTGGACCTCAACACCGACTCCTCATATAAGAATTGTTTGTGACATTTGATATAATATAATTTTTATGCTTTGTAGAGTAAGCCAAAAGCGAATTTCGCACGCAAGTCTTAAAGCACTGTCCACTTTTAGGGGAGATAATCAACACTACTACTGCAACTGAGCAGTTTGCATTGTGCTTTTAGTCAACTTCCTCCTAACTTAGATGATGAACGTGAGTTAGAAAACAACTTCCTTAACACCGGAGTTCACTTTGATGTTGACTTGGATGATGATGGTGACAACCTTAAACTTGTGAGTGGTAAAGGGAAAAGAAAGTGTGCAAGTGCTGCTCCAGGTGAACGTATAAACATAAGATTACAATTAATATTATTATGTATATTATTTGTGTCTTGCAAGTAATAAATTAAAATTACACGGTATTACTATGTTGTGGATGCTGGATATTCAAATGTGTCTAGATTCTTGGCAACCTACCGAGGTGAAAGATATAATTTGCGTGATTATGGAGGACCTTGACAAGCACCAAGAGGTCCTATGGAGTTGGTCAACTATAGGCATTCCTCATTACATAATTGAGTGATGTTTTGGTGTTTTTAAAGCTCGTTTTCCAATTTTGAAATTGATGTCTAATTATCCTTCAAGAAGGCAACAATGAATTCCTACTGCATGTTGTGTGTTATATAATTTTATAAGAAAAGAAGCTCGTCATGATAGGATGTTTGAAGAGTTTCAAGTTGAAGATATGATCATTGATTCAGAAAATACAGCACCACCGAACATAAATGTCTGCAGGAAATATTGCACAAATGGGCGATATTAGAGACAAGATTGCTGCGGATTTGTGGTGGGATTTTATTTAGTGTTCATGACAACATAATTTTAAATTTTAAATTGCATATTTTTCAAATATTTGTGAGATTATGAGAGATTTGATCTATGACGTAGGATGATATTTTGGAGGACATGAGACCATTTTTGGTTAGCTAGCATGTATTGGATAATGATAATTAATTATACCATTGCACAATTTTTAAGAATTTTTTTGGCTTATTAATAAGTCTAATAAGATATGTGCTACAATATTTTTTCCGAAAGCATATTCAGTATTTCTGTCATTTTCATATGTTTGTACCAGATATGTTTTCACTGTTTTCGTTATCGGAAAATGTTTTCTAGTTAGCGTACCAGACGCATTCTCGAATCTTGAAAATGCAAATTAGTTTTCTCGTTTTCATTTTTTGAATATATTCTCAGAAAATATTCATTGATAATGTTACCGGACGGACCCTTGTTGCTGCATTGTCTTATTTCACAAAATTCAAACTAAATTAATTTATTGGAATCACATACTTTTGTAGTAATGCTTACAAATTCATAAGATAAAGAATTAATTGGTAGCACTTATCTAGGCGTATATGATACTAGACTCTCAATATCTCGATTCCATCATAACTCCCGCTTGAAAATTACGTCATATATGAGACCTAAGCTAGTCATATATTTTACTTAATGACAATCAATTATAGAGAAAGAAAAAAAAAGGTGTTGTTAAACGAACCTTAAAATTAACTGAGTACATTCTTTACTAAACTATTTATTGAATTACTAATATTGACTAAAATGGATATATTGAGTTGTGAAACAAATGTAATTTTAATAAATACACCATACTCACCGTATTCAACCCTAATCAAATGTAATATATTAGAGCGACAACCTGCTATATTTGAATTTGAACTTTTGTTTTGTACACAGATTAATGCTACAGAGTAGGCTGCATTTGGGTCTATATCTGTGTATTTCTGCATTATAGGCAGTGAAAGTGCCATTAAACAATATACGACAGTGATGATTGACATTGATCCAATTAATCCTATCGATATGTCTCTCTGAGATAGAGTAACTTTTTATTTAATTATACAAATCAAAGAAACAATTTTTCCTTCAGCGTATGTAATATTCATTGCCATGGAGTCCAATATCAAATTGGATTGCAGTTACACATACAGTTTTTATATATTTCATACTCATAGACATAATATAAGATTAAGCCTAGTTCCATATCTTGTCACCATAATCGTTTAGGTTTTTGAACTCTAGAGGCTGTATGGGGAAGAAAAATCGTGATTTGAGTCGGAACTCCTCAGCCAAAAGAACACAGGTTTTTCATGTTAAAACAAAAGTATATTGTAAGTTTTCTAGACGTTGGACGATGTGGCATGCTTGAATTAAAAGACTAGTAGATCTTAGCAGAGAAAAAACAAGTAGAAGATTCGAATCCAGTATTAAGAAATTGAACATATTTTGAGTTCTATCATATATGACATAACCAAGATTTCCAAACATTAATTGTGATGAAAATGTATGGATTCTTACCCCCCGGAATTGAAATACGAATGACATTCTGAAACTAATTGTTTTTAGCTACAGAAATGCTACTTAAAAGGAGTAAAGTTCTAATCTAATATAACAACTTCCATAATAAACTTGCCCACCTCTCCTTCCATGACTTTTGACTAAGAAGTTTCTCAATTGCAACATCAAAGCACTTCATACAATTTTCGCTAGAAAGATCTCTAGTGCATTGAGCCGCACCATAAATTAACTACTTGTTATATATCGAATTACTTAGATTCCTACGAGCACATAATGGTGGGTTAACATAAGCTTTAGCGCATACTTGTTTTAATAACTTATTAACATTCTGATCAAACAACAACGGGGCCTTAACGAGTCCAGTATATGCACTGAAGAGACCCAATTATCTGTGTCCATTGTACCCAAGAAATCTTCATCTGAGTATTTTACAAGACATCCTTTATACCAAATTATAGCAGCTCGGTTGTAAGGGGCAATGTTTGTGAAGCTCCTGACTTGCTGCAGGGATCCATCTTCTACAAAGTGTAAGGTTGTGAGGGCAATGGGCGAATAACCTCATTTTGTTTATGGTGGAAATCGTAAAGCCAATATAAATTCTTAACATCCAATTCATACTACAGCATAATTACATTCATTTTAACTACTGTTGTCAAAGGTGCTACAAATTTCTTCTTTGTGTCTTCCCACTTACAGTGGTGCTCATACAATGATGGCTTGCCCGCTGAAGGGTTCTCTAAGTCAAACTTATTGGGAGGCACTAGGTCATCGTGCGCAATAACAAGTATTTTTGAGAATATAAGTCAAAAAAATCCAAGCTGAAAATTCATTTCCTTAATTTAAACTTATAATATTTCCTTCTCTTATTCGGGCTTTCAATTTTGCACAACACAAAAAATTGATCAGGACCTTCTTTCCCTCCATGCCTCTTAGTGTTTGTGGGCCACACTACAAACAATTATAAAATTAAGAAGGAGGTGCAACTTCTTTTTTCTTTTTTTTTCTTTGTTAAAGTTTAGATGGATAAGGAATATGTGTCATTAGGGATTCGAACATGAGATCATTGATTTACTGACAAATACTCTTATCTTTAAGCTATTAACCTGAGGTGCAGCTATATTGGGCCATTCATCTCATAAACATGTCATTTGGTTCAAGAATTCTGTATGGATAAGGTGACTCAATTGTCTACAACTTGTGAAATATGAAAGAAGGATCAACACCATAATGATACATGATTAAGTGCAAAATTAGTTTTTGTCTTTTCTATGTTTAATACATTGTTTAGGTCCCCCCCACCCTCACAGCTCCACCACTGACCTCAGCTGACAAATGTAATCTTCCTTGAATTTTCTAAGTTTGAACAATAAAAAACTCACACCTTCCTTGAATTTTCTAAATTTGAACAATTTAAAACTTTCACTTTAATAAACACGACACGATCCTAGAATGAAAAGACTAAAATAATATGACCCAACTTGACCTGAGCCTAAAATATACAAAACATTGTGAAACACAAGGCAATAAAGGAGAACAATATGGTCGTTAGGAAGGAAGAGAGAGAGAGAGAGAGAGAGAGAGAGAGAGAGAGAGAGCAATATGGTTGTAGAATTCTATAGTGACGGCCTCTCCAATATGGTTTTGACTTGGGAGCACTGCACAAGACGGCAAAAGCTGCAAAACGAGGCAATTTGATTTAGTCATGATTCGTAATTATACCCTGCTTAGTGTTTGACTAAAACCAAGTTATTTATATCATTATCGTTTTTTATTTTTTGTTGCCAAAATTGGTATCTTTATCGATTGAAACACCAGAAGATCTCCATCTACCACAAAATCTCAAGATTTGCTTGCTCTTCGTAAATAACGTCTTATTGGTCAACTAATTACTCAGTTAATTAGTTTAGCAAAACCCTATCGGGTTCCATGTTGGGACGTGTCTGCTAATTCAATGCTCATTGAGTCATGCCTCGGTGTCTTTAACAAGTCAATGATGATCAGAGGAAACATTATCAAGATAATTGTGATTTGTGTCTTGGTGAAGGGGGAGGTGATGTTTGGCTTTTGGGTAATAGTGTTTGGAGGCTGCTTTGCTTTGGCGTTTTCCTCATGATCAAATTATTACAAGCCCTAATAACTTGATAATGACCAAATTCATAATTACCCACCAATAAAAAAATGTTATAAGATGCAGCGAAATGAATTCAGACTTTTTCTTTTGCATTATCAAAGATCTCCTATAAATCTAACCCCCACTAATTTGAGAAAACAATTTGTTACGTCTCTCTAACCTTTCGTCAAATGATCCTATATATGGAGAAATTATAGAATACTGACCCCTTAATAATTTAGATCACATGAACGAGACAGCTAATGAGAAATACAAAGGATTTTTTTAGCCTAAATATTCAAAAAATATATATTTTTTTTCTATAATTTTTAATTTTTATTTTTATTTTTTATTTTTTAGAATTAGCGATTTCATTGATATCAAAATAGGATTACAAATTGAACACCCTTCAAGCATCAAATTTTAGTTGATGCTACATTTGAAAAGGGTATTTTTGAAAGAGAAGTCCTAGTTAAATATTTATGAGTTGTTCTATGGACACTTCAAATAACCATCAAACGTCTTTGTTCTTTGGCCTTGGATTTATTGCCAAGTTGAATTTTTGGAGCAACCCCAAACCCTTCTCTTTTGGAGCATTAGTCTGCCATGTATTATGTATATTGACATTTCTGTCAAAGTGTAAGTGTGTGTGTGTTACAACTGCCATTGATGTACATTGGCACCAACAGACAAATGGGCCGAAAGCAGTAGACAAACAAGGACCAAGATAAGCAAGATAAGGTAATCTTCTCATTTTCCAAGTCCCCATAAAACAAGAACATATGCTGCCCTTATTTTGTCATGTCATCATTGAATTCATTCACAAATAGAGCAGCGTGAGTCATGACCTTCTTTTTCCATTGACTTCATTTCACATTTAGTCTCATCAACTGCTGCACAGTACTGTACACTTAGACTTCAACTACTTTTAATCATTAATTATACTAATGACAATTTACAGCTGATTTGATGATGAGTATACTTTTGTCCTAACTAAAGCTTTCATTTACCCTCATGTCATTTCAGTTTTATTTGGTCAAACAAATATATCTCTTTAATCCATTTCCAAATGGAGCGTGTTAAGGAAAATTTTGACAACTAATTAAGGCGTGGGAGGGAATAGAAAGAGTGTGATTGAATAAATACTATACTTTTTTTTTAAAAAAAATTGCGAAGCGTGAATATGTATGTATAGTTTTTTTTTAGGGTAATAGGAATTCATTAATCAAATCATCAAGACAAAATATTCTGACAAGAGTAAGAGTGGCCTAGTTAAAACCTCCCTAAAGAAAACCCGATTGGACAAAACTTCAGGAGAGAAAAAAAGAGTACCACACATGCCAAATTACACTTGAAAACTTAACCAAAGACATTGGACTCAGGCCTGTCAATGTCCTTCGGTTTTTTATTTTATTTTTAATAATCAGTAAATTACATTGAAATATCAAGAAAGCAAAACATAAGAAAGAGAAAGGGCCAACCAGAGTGACTCTTCTTTGTAGACATTGATTTAGTCAAGTTGGTTAGAGTATATGTGCTTCATACTCTGCACCGGAGTTCAAATCCCCCTTCCCGTAGTTTAGATTAAATTAAAGTAGAATATTGCTTATATGAAAAACAAAGTGGCTCTTCTTCAACCCAAGTATTAAAAGCTAGGTTCCCTAATGTAAGGCTCATACAACAATTCATAATGATACTAACTTGAGAAATAGTCATTAGAGCACTTCCATCTGTTTGCCATGGCAAAGGACAAGGGCAAGGCAATAGCTGTTACTATACATGAAATAAGAACACCTTTAGTTACAATAAGGCAAGGGCTCTTCTTATAGAGATTTGGCATCGTGCCTACATCCCCTTGGTGATTGCTCTGAGAAATTCACTAGTAATAAGAACACCTTTGGTTACAATAAAGAACCCCATTAGCTCTTACTATAGGACTTCAACTACTTTTAATCATTAATCATACTAATAACGATTTACGGCTGATTTGATGATGAGTATACTTTTGTCCCAACTAAAGCTTTCGTTTACCCTCGTGTCATTTCAGTTTTATTTGGTCAAACAAATATATCTCTTTAATCCCTTTCCAAATGGAGCCTATTAAGGAAAATTTTGACAACTAATTAAGGCGTGGGAGGGAATAAGAAGAGTGTGTTTAATAAATACATTTTATTTTTTTTTAAATTGCGAAGTGTGACTATGTATGTGTAGTTGATATAATGCATTTCAATAAATGTCCTTCGGTTTTTTACTTTATTGTTAATAATCAGTAAATTACATAGAAATCTCAAGAAAGCAAATCATAAGAAAGAGAAATGGCCACCAAAGTGACTCTTCTTTGCAGACATTGACTTAGCCAAGTTGGTTAGAGCGAATGTGCTCCCTACTCTGCATCCGAGTTCAAATCCCCCTTCCCGTAGTTTAGATTAAATTAAAGTAGAATATTGCTTATATGAAAAACAAAGTGGCTCTTCTTCAACCCAAGTATTAAAAGCTAGGTTCCTTAATGTAAGGCTCATATAACAATTCATAATGATACTAACTTGAGAAATAGTCATTAGAGCACTTCCAACCATTTTTCATGGCAAAGGGCAAGGGCAAGGCAAGGGCTGTTACTATTCATGTGAAATAAAAACACCTTTGGTTACAATAAGGCAAGGGCTCTTCTTATAGAGATTTGGCTTTGTGCCTACATCCCCTTGGTGATCGCTCTGAGAAATTCACTAGTAATAAGAACACCTTTGGTTACAATAAAGAACCCCATTAGCTATTATTATACCCTAGCTCTATTTTTTTGCTTGAGTCTAAGAACAACCACTTGAGCGCGACCTGCATCCGTTCGAGCGACAACACACAGTCTTTGGATCTTCACCCCCGTTCTGACTTGTTTCCTCCATTCCATCAGCATAATTTCGGTGAGCCAACATCAACACTCCTTTGTGTCTGAGTGTTTGCACATAAGTGACCATTATGGTTAGTACTAAACTAGATGTCTCAGGTCTTGGGTCAGGGGCATATGCCCAACCAACCCTTCATTATCGAGACACCACTCGAAAGGAATTCGGTCAACACTTGCTATCAGACCTAGTAGGGGTGCCTCATCTCATGGTTGGCATCTTCATGATCAAGTCATATAGGGGTACTCAGCTCGAAGACTTGGCCTTGAAGTGTCTAGAACAGCAAAGGCACCGCCTTCCCAAATTTTCGTTTCAAACCTGCAGCTTTCCACATGTTGGCCACTTATTAGACCTCATGCTAGATAAGACAAAGAACAAATAAACCCTAAGCATCACTGCCTCAATGAATCGCGTAAATATCCTCTCATGATCCACGTGGCAGTACACTGTTGGACCTCCACTCAAATACCCTATTGGCTTAAAAGTAGCCGTTTCTTCCCTGGTTGACGAGACTGTACTTCCTCCCTTTGTCTTTAAAAAGGGGTCTTGGTGCAACGGAGATGAGATCTTCACACTTTATTTCCCATAGAATTCAAGCATTCCACGCTACTCTTGTAAACCCTTTTTTTCTTTTGTGCATTCCACAAAACCTCAAACTAAACACAAGATTGAATAATTGTGATTGATATTATATTTCAGAACAATTGAATAAAGCTGCTTTTCCATGCCCTTGGAAGCTAGAAAATGGGTTCAAAAAAGTATTTGGTTTTTGGGAAAATTTTGCATCTCCAGTTTGGAAAACATAAGGACTTGCTAGGTAGCTAACAACAATGCATGTGGAAGGCAATAGAGAAAAAGGTATGCCTCAAGCTAGCAACCAATAAAATAAAGTTCATCTCAAAATTAGACATCCACACACTTAAGGTGTGGGAGGGAATAGGAAGAGTGTGGTTGAATAAACACATTCATTTGGTACGTCGGACTGTACTGACTAATTTATGATGGATAATATTAATTTGTTTCGGAGAGTACTGACTATTTATCCATAATATTATAAGGCGTTTGGTGCTGTTCCGGATAAATAGTCTGACTACGTTATACTGTGTTTTGGTGCTGTTTCGGATAACATCGGATCATACTATTTTTTTACAAAAAATTCTTTGATAATTTAAGTAGAAATATAGACCATATAATTTGCAACAAAAGTCGAATATATTTTTTTTTAATAGAAAATATTATATATATATATAATTAAGAAAAAAAGAGAATATATTGAAGCCCAACAAAAGTAGGCAAGAAAAGAATCAACAACAAACTATAGCAACACAAAAATAACCAAAAATAAACCAACAAAGCACCAAAAGTAGGAAAAAAATACAGCAAGAAAAACATAGCCACATGTATTGTTCTAATTGCTAACTTGGGATAATAATTTGATTATTGAGTTGGATACCTGGAGAAGATGAAATATATAAAGGAAAAAATGCAAGAAAACTCAGCAGCATGTATTAAGCTGGATACACAGACGCATGATGATAATTTGATTATTGAGTTGGATACACAACTGCATGTATTGTTCCAATACATAAAGAAAATACAACAAGAAAAAAAAGTCAAAAAGGAAAAACTCATAACCTAATTTCCACAAAAATTTAATAAAATAGGAAATATATAAAGACAGAGAAGATGAAGCAAGAAGAGAGAGAGAGAGAGAGAGAGAGAGAGAGAGAGGAGAGAGAGAGAGAGAGAGAGAGAGAGAGAGAGATGGATACCTGGAAAAGAGTGAAGAGAATAAACTTAGAGAAGATAGTAGAGAAGAACCCTTGGGAGAAGAAGATGAAAATAGCGTCGTCGGATTTTTCACATGAACGTTTGTGTTCTTTTTCCCTAATTGTATAATTAAGCGTGTATTATCTCAACCAGGGTGAGTGTGAGTTGTATTAGTTAGTTAAGTAATTAAATAATACAAGTTGACACCAAACACCTGATATGGACTATTTACTCATATCCAGAGTCTAATATGGTGTACCAAACGAGCCCTGTACATTTTATTTTTTATATTGCGAAGTGTGAATATGTATGTATAGTTTGATATAATGCATTTCAATCAATGTCCTTCGGTTTATTTTTATTTTTATAATCAATACATTACATTGAAATCTCAAGAAAGCACATCATAAGAAAGAGAACTAAGTGGTTCTTCTTCGCAAACATAGACTTACCAAAGTTGGTTAGAGCGGATGTACTCTCTACTCTGCACCCAAGTTCAAATCCCCCTCCTTGTAGTTTAGATTAGATTAAAGTAGAATATCACTTATATAAAAATAAAGTGGCTCTTCTTCAACCCAAGTATTAAAAGCTAGGTTCCTCAATGTAAGGCTCATACAAGAATTCATGAATAATATATGATACTAACTTGAGAAATAGTTATTATGAAGAAGCCAATAGCAATAGTATAGTCTTCCTCGCTATTCAATAATTGCATGGTGCACGACTACAATCAAGAGAGTATATATGGTGTAGCTACAAGTTAGGGGGCCTTACTATATATGTTGTCTTCAATTAGGTTTCCCACACATAAAGGAAAACCCTAATTATTCAAGCATTGTGAGCATCCTATCTATTAACGAGTAGAATTGAATGGTCAACGTAGGACTCTAAAGAGGTCAAAGTTAAAGGGCTATGGGTTTGGCTTGAAGTGGTCAAACCTAGGGCTGGCCATTTCTACCGAAACTCAACCAAATTGCTCGAACTAGACTGGTTTGGTCGGTTTGGTCTGGTTTCTTATTTTTTTAATTTAAAATTTAGTAGCATAATTAGACCGAATTGGATGAACCCATCCAGTTCACAATTGCCAGTTTTACAGACCGCCGGTTTGTTGAACCGAATCGACCAACTCCAAAAGACCTTAAATATTTATAAAAACTGTACTAAAGGGGTTTCAAACCCTTGACATGTAAGTCTTTGTTATGTCAGCATACCATTGTTGTGGTTGATATTCTTTTGTTATAATAATAGTATAGAGATGATATTTATACACTTCCCAATAGGATTAAAAAATATTACAAAAGTGTTAGGGTTAAAACCTTAATATATCTTCATTTTTCATCTCAGCACCGTATTCTTCTTCTTCCTCCTCCTCTTCCTTCTCTCTTCTTCCACTATTTATTCTCTCTCTCTCTCTCTCTCCATTTCTTTCTTTCCTTTATTACTTTGCAAAGTTGTCTCTCTCTCTTCTTCCTCCCTTTCTTTCTTTCCGTTATTACTTTGCAAAGTTGTCGTTGTCGTCTTCTAGAGCCCATAGTCCAAGCCTAGTGAAACCATCGTTGGTGCTTGCCAAAACCAACTATAACCACCCCGATTTCTCTGTGAATCTACTGTTTTCAATCTCTTGTCTCCATAAAAGCATAGGGAAGAGGGAGTACTGTCAGGTGATCATTTTGGTCATTGCTCTACACATGGTAGGCTTTATGGTGCATTAAGTGAGGAGTCCACATTTGGTCGATACGTGGCACAAGGTTAGGTCTGCATCCCATAAATCATGGGCTTTGGAGGCATGTGTCTCAAATTGCTCCCTTTTACAAAAATAATGCATGAGACTCAACTTCTTTTAGGGGTTGAGTTGACTAGATTTGGACTACCATGGGCTAGGTATGTCCTTGTGTTGACCCAATCACAAGCATTTCTTTAAGATCTCTACACTGGGTCATAGATGGTATACAAGGTGGTGATGACGTGGCCTCCTCATGGGGAGCCTTATTGGTCATTCAACTTAGGTAGATCAATGTGTCAGAAAAAGTTCCCCAACTCTCTAGTCTAAGGTTCCTTATTGGGTGGAGGCTTGAATCAGCCTTTTGTCCCAAGTCGAATGGTTGATACTTGTAAAATTTGCACCCAAGTTTGGGTGGGTTAGTCTGGCCAAGTCGACTTGAAGGCATCGAGAGTCCTCCCCTCCCCCCACTTTAGACCAACAAGAAACACCTCATTGTTGTTGATGAACTATGCAACTGGCACACACATACAAACCACACAAAATAGAAGCGTACACACGCACACACTACATAATAAAAGCAAAAATATAGAGAGAACACAAGAATTTATAGAGATTCAGCGTTGTGCCTACATCCTCTTGGTGATCACCCTGAGAAATTCACTAGTAATAAGAACACCTTTGGTTACAATGAAGAACCCCATTAGCTCTTACTATACCCTAGCTCTATTATTTTGCGTGAGTCTAAGAATAGCCACCTGAGCACCCCTCACGTCTGCTCGAGCAACAACACACTGTCTTTGGATTAACAGCCCCGTTATGACTTGCTTCCTCAATTCCTTCAGCATCTTTTAGGTGAGCCAACATCAACACTCCTTTGTGTCTGATGTTTGCATGTAAGTGACCATCATGGTTGGTACTAAACTAGATGTCTTAGGTCTTGGGTTGGGGGCAAATGCCCAACCAACCCTTCACTATCGAGACACCACCCAAAAGGAATTCGGTCGACACCTGCAATCAGACCTAGTAAGGTTGCCTCACTCATGGTTGGCACCGTCATGATCAGGTTATATAAGGGTAATTAGCTCGGAGACTTGGCCTTGAGGTGTCCAGAAGAACGAAAGCACCACCTTCCCAAATTGTGGCTTCAAACCTGCAGCTTTTGATATGTCGGCGACTTATTAGACCTTATGCTAGACATGACAAAAGACAAATGAACCATGAGCGTCACCGCCTTAATGAATCGCGAAATATCCTCTCATGATCCATATGTCAGTACACTGTTAGGCCTCCATTCAAACACTCGCTTGGCTTAAAAGTAGCTGCTTCTTCCCACGTTGAAGAGACTATACCTCCTCCCTTTGCCTATAAAAGGGGGTCTTGGTGCAATGAGAGATCGAGATATTCTCACTTTCTTTCTCATAGAATTCATGCATTCCACGCTTCTCTTGTAAACCATTTTTTTCTTTTGTGCATTCCACAAAAACTTAAACTAAATACATGATTGAATAATTGTGATTGATATTATATGTTTCCAAGATGAGGATATATATACAAGTACAAGTTGACTTTTCCTACAAGAAAAAGTAACTAGCTAATTACAAGGAATCCTAACTAAGTAGTTATTCTAATTAGGTAAATGTGAATTACACTAGGAAATCATGGATCATGAGATCCCTGGATTATGGCTCACGCCAACAGTCCAAATCAAGTTGGGGCATAGATATCTCATATGCCCAACTTGTCAAGTGAGTCATGAAAAACCTTTGCTGACACCACATGCATTAAGACATCTGCCAGCTGTTCTTCTGACTTTACAAAAGGTATATCAATCAGCTTATCTACCAGCCTCTCCTTGATACAATGCATATCCACTTCAACATGCTTAGTTCTGTAATGTTGAACTGAATTATTTGCTATCTGTCTTGCAGCTTGGTTGTCACAGTAAAGCTCCATGACTTTCTTTGGTGCAAAACTAATTTTGGACATAAGTATCCTTAGCCAAAGAAACTTACAAACTCCCTGTGCTATGCCCCTGTATTCTGCCTCAGCTGAAGATTGAGCCACCACATTCTGTTTCTTACTTCGCCATGTAACCAAATTACCTCAAATTAAAGTGAAGTAACCTGATGTAGAACGTCTATCTGTTATATTGTCTGCCTAACTTTCATGTGTATAACCCTTGACATCCAAATTTCCCAGTTTTCTGAATATCAAGCCTTGGCTTGGAACTTTCTTCAAATAACTCAAAATCCTCATATCTGTCGCTAAGTGATCATCGGTAGGAGAATACATGAACTGGCTAACAACACTAACTGCATATATATTATTTAGCTCAGTATGCCAAAGATAAATTAGTCTTCCCACTAAGCTCTGATATATCCCCTTATTGGGTGGCACTTGATCAGGATAGATTGCTAGGTGATGATTTTGCACAATAAGGGTTTTGGGTGGTGCACACCCTAACATACTAGTTTCTATCAACATGTCTAAAACATACTTTCTTTGAGAGAGACAAATACTAGTAGCAGAGCGAGTTACTTCGATTCCCAGAAAATACTTCAAAGCCCTCAAGTCCTTCATCTTAAACTTCGAGGCTAAGTACTTCTGTAATTTACCCATTTCAACAACATCATCACGAGTATCTACCAAATCATCAACATAGATTATCAGTAAAGTAATCTTACCATCCATACGTTTGATAAATAGGGTATGATCCGAGTTACTTTGATGATATCCATACTTCTTCATTGCTTCAATGAACCACCCAAACCATGCTCGCAAAGACTACTTCAATCCATAAAGAGCCTTTCTAAGCCTACTTACCTTCCCATTACTATTAGACAACCCATAACAGGTGGTATGTTCATGTACACTTCTTCTTCTAGATCTCCATGCAAAAAGGCATTCTTCACATTGAATTTCATGAGAGGCCAATCTAAATTAAATGCTAAGGACAATATAATTCGCATCGTATTCATTTTTGCCACCGGAGCAAACGTATCCTGATAATCAACTCCATACGTCTGCGTATACCCTTTGGCCACAACTCTTGCTTTATATTTGTCTATTATGCCATCCGCTTTGTGCTTAGCTGTGTACACTTATTGACATCCAATAGGTTTCTTTCCTTCAGGTTGTGGAACTATCTCCTATGTTTCATTCTTCTGTAAGGCCTCTATATTCACATTCATTGCTTCCACCTACTTTGGGTCTTGCAAAGCTTTTTCCAATATATTAGGAATTTTATTTCCTTCCATCTAACTGACAAATTCTGTACCTTGAGGAGACAATTTGTGTGTGGATACATAATCATCAATCGCATATTTCACCTTTCCTTTTGATGAGAATCTGTCTCGTGGTATTCCCCTATTTGCTCGTGCATGTAATTTTTTTAAAATTTCAACAATATTTTGAGAAGCACTAGGATTTGAAGTACTTACCACAGGGATGTTCAGTGGAGCATGAGTAGGTATGTTTGAGAGAGGGGGGTCATTGCTGTCTAGTTCAAGGTTGTTCGGCTCGATTCGACTGGTCGGTAGCCTGCCTTTAGCAGCTGTGCTGAGCAGCTAGGGTTCCAGCACACTATTTTGTGCTTCTT
The DNA here is from genome assembly GCA_903112645.1 of Prunus armeniaca. Taxonomy (NCBI): domain Eukaryota; kingdom Viridiplantae; phylum Streptophyta; class Magnoliopsida; order Rosales; family Rosaceae; genus Prunus; species Prunus armeniaca. The sequence continues at coordinate 3,985,368 of CAEKDK010000005.1, read as the reverse complement.
TCCCCTGTATTTCTATCTCAAACCAATTATGTGCTTATTTTACTGTATTCTCCCTTGGAAGGACATGATTGGGCATATGTAACATAAAAAAAATATCATTTTCCACAAATGTAACATCCATGGTAACATAAAAGCGGCAACTGGAGGGATAGTAACATTAGTAACCCTTTTGTTGAGGTGCAAAACCCACAAAGACACAACGGAGGGTGCACGAATCCAACTTGGTATGGTGACATTTATTGAGATGGGCATACACCACACAACCCAAAATGCGCGGAGTAAGATTAAGATGGGAACAAACAAGAACATGAGTAGCCAATGTGTGAAGTGGTGTTTTAAAGCTTAAAACAGGTGAAGGCATACGATTAAGAAGGTATATAGCTTCCTGAATAGCTATAGTCCAAAGGGTTTGGGGAACACACCCCCCAATAAGGAAAGCTCATGCAGTTTCAAGGATATGACGATTTTTACGTTTAGCCACACCATTCTGTTATAGAGTCTGTGGACACGTAGTTTCATGGAGAATATATTTTTCAGTGAAAAAGTCTGCGAGTGTGTGGTTAACAAATTCCCATCCATTATCTAAACTAACAACTTTAATTGAACACAAATTCTTGAATAAATAACCAACTTCACTTTTATGCTTCATAATATAAAGCCAAATTAACTTAGTACAATCATCAATGAAGATCACAAACCACTGAACACCAAAGACAGTAGTAATTGGAGATGGACCCCAAACATCTGAATGGATTAAATCAAAAGGAGATGTGCTTTTATTTGCAACAATACAAGTCTCACATTGAAAATCAGAAAGTTTTACTCCACTAAATAGAGATGGAATAAAAAACTGCAAATAACCAAAGGAAACATGACCTAATCGCAAATTCCATAACCAAATCTTCTTATGCTTCTTACTGAAAACGCCCTGAACTTGATAAACCTAACCCGGTGCAATGTCATCCATATAGGAAAGCCCCACTCTCTTAGTACCACACCCAAAGATCTCCTCGGTCGGAATATACTAAATCAAACAAAAGGAAAATAACATGAGCACGCAACAATCCAACTGTTCAGTAACTTGCCCAATTGATAATAAATTATGGGACAAATCTGGAACAAGCCAAGTTTTTTGTAAAGAGAGGGTAGGAGTAAGAGTGATGGAACTAGCCCGAGTGACTAAGTTAGATTCGCCGTTGGCAATAACCACGCTTGTTTGGTAGGAGCAGTCATAGAATGAAACAAGGATTTATCATAGGTCATATGATCAATAGCACCCTAATCGATAATCTAACTTGTAACTCGTTGGTTGGAAAACACCAAAGCTTTTCCCTGGTTACCTTCGCAGTCAGCACGCTATAGAATGGATAACTGAGAGAGAACAGTATGAGAATCATCAACTAAAGGAGCTCCATGGGCGAGGTTAAGACACCCGAGGTAGCATCGGAGACTGGGCCAATGGAAGACTGGCCGGCTGCAGAGACAACAACTACACCTTTCTCGCCATTCTTTTTCTTCGCCTGCGTCATATTTCGTTGCTTCTGGCTTTCAAGGAACCACTCCGAAAACCCATTCTTCTGGCTTTCATTGCTTCTAGCCTCTGTATGACGATTCCCATTATTGTAAATGCAATGCATGTTTTATTTTTCCTTAAGGGTTGGACATGGAAATGAAAAACTAGCAGCACGAGCTTTGGAAATTATTACAACAGAGGATTCAGTCTTTCCATCCTTCTTGAGCATCGTCTGACACAAAGCTCAGAGCGTTTTCCTCAGCTAGAGCCACCTCCCATGTTAGATAACCTTTTTTTCCCTGGTCTGACACATAAAGCAACATCATCTTTGACTAAGTTCTATAGTTCTTTCCATTCAATTGTACGATGAATGGGCTAGCGGAAGTATTATTTCAAACTGTAAAAATTGGTTGTGCCATGTCAAGATTTTTGAGGGGTTTCTGAAGCACTGGATTTTGCGGCTGCGGTGGGGTTTTCTGGGGTATCTTCGAAAGCTATGGAGGAGAGAGAATGCCACACTAGGTTTGTGATTTAGGCTCTATTTTGAGGCTGTTGTTTTTTGTATTCGGAGCTAGAGGATGTCGATGGGTAGGGTTTGTATTTTTGTTTGAGAGACCGGGGTTAACCGGCTCTTATACCAACTTAAAATAAACACATAATTGAATAATTGTGATTGATATTATATTTCTCCAAGAGGAGAATATATATACGAGTACAAGTTGACTTTTCCTACAAGGAAAAGTAATTAGCTAATTACAAGAATCCTAACTAGGTAATTATTCTAATTAGGTAACATGAATTACACCAGTAAGTGAGAGATCATGGGATCCCTGAATTATGGCTCACGCCAACGCAAAATACCTACGTCCTTGTAGTTATGAACATCAAGTGTGAATAACACACCACCTTAGTTTCTCATTTATTTTCTCAACCTCATTTTGATCATGAACACCTTGTCCACTCTTTGGTTAAGGTTTTGCGACCTAAACTCCAAAGCAAGAAAGTTACTTGGTTCTAGACTCATTCGTTTTACTTGTACTATTTTTGGCTCCTAGATAACTGCTTATATCAATCCTACAAAACATCTTCACATTCTTATTTGTATGATCTATGCTGCCAAGGACGGTATTGTTCACATGCTTAAGTGGGTTGTAGTCTAGTGCAAAAATATGTAGAAAACTAAAGGAGGCCCAAATTTTATAAGTTATTTCTACTCCCCAAAAATTTTAGCATACCCCACTTGCCTTTGTTTAATATTCTTTTTCGCCAAATGTTGTAACTTGCCTTTGTTTAATATTAGTCCAACCTTTTTTGGGTTGACTCTAATATAATATAGCTAATAAAAAAATACATATTGTTATTTAATAGTATATCTTCACCCCACTTGCATTCTCTTTGCCTACTTACCTTTTTTTATTGTCAGATTTTTCCAAATAACCTTAAACCCTATTCTTTGGCTTTTGTTTGGCCTAACAAAGCAGTCCTCTGTTTTCTTTTCTCTCAACCATGAAAAAGTATCTCATATCTCTTTGAACTTTGATTAGGAGGCAATAAAGAATCATAGGTGTTTTTACTTTATTTCCTCTCAAGGTAAACTTGATTGTAGTTTTCAATCTATTTGCTTATGTTGTGTATTTACTAAAGAATGCTATTCTAAATATTTGGGTTTATATTATATGTATTTCTACTACAGGTATTGACAAATTAAGGTGATTTGAAACGCCACCAACGCTACAATACGCTTAGGTTCATGTACAATAAATTTTCTTTTTTTTTTTTTTTTTTTTTTTTGTTTACATATAAATATTTATAGTTGGTACATTGAATATTAGTGTTAAATATTGGCTTTATTTTCCATGGCTGCAGTTGGATTGCATATATTTTGGATTGCTTATGTTGGATTGCATTTGCATTGCTTCTAGCTTTATAGTACTCTTGTTTGGACATAATGTCACATGTTGATGATAATAGACCAACAAAGAGGGGAAAAACAATTGATTCATTCTTCAAAAAAATGGGTAATGATACTTCAATTCTGGAAGAACCTATGCATCTCAAACCTCAAATAGTTGGACCTAAAGAATTTGATGCTACTTCTTTAGAACCGGATCCAGGGAAACGCATTGCAATTTGTGAATACCCCATTAATCAACATGATGAGATTCAAAGGGCGTATATCAAATTGGGGCCTTATCAACCTAAACTTTTTGAGTATCCAAGGACTTTGTTCGGGAAACAGAGACATCGATTTCAATATTCTTGGTTCTCACAGTTTCCATGGTTAGAGTATTCTCCTTCGTCACATAAGGCATATTATTTACCATGCTTTGTTTTTGAAGAAAAAATCTAGCATGCAATAATTACTGATGGGTTCAACAATTGGAAAAGAGTTAATGATGGAAAAAATGGTGCATTTTTGCTTCATGTTGGAGGTCCATCTTCACTACATAACAAATCTGTAAGATATATTGAGGACTTAATGAAATCTTCTCAACATATTGAGAAAGTTATTCATGAACAACCGAAAGAGAAAGTTTTGAAGAACCGATTACGGCTCCAGGCAACAATTGAGAATGTTCGATGGCTCACATTTCAAGCATGTGCTCTTAGAGGTAATGATGAATTGATAGACTCAATAAATCGTGTTGAATTGATAAAATATACAGCTATGAATTTAGTACGTAATACAAAAGATATTCTTAAGGAATTTAGATTGGATGGATGAGATATTTTTCTAGAAAATGTGGAATCATTTTGCAAAAAAATGACATCGATATGCCAGATATGAATGCTCGTTATAAAGTTGGTACACATCGTTCTTGTCAACAACGTGATGATATTACAATGGAGCTACAAAGTTGATTTATTCAATGATACAATAGATTATCAATTGGAAGAGTTAAATAGTAGATTCAGTGAAGGAACAATGGAACTTCTTATTCTTAGTTATGCTTTGGACCCTACCAATGATTTTAAAGCATTTAAGATTGATGATATTTGCAAGCTTGCAGAGAAATTTTATCCTACTGATTTCATTGTTAAAGACTTGCATTTGTTGAGGTGTCAGCTAGAACTTTTTGAATTTGAAGTACATCAACAAGATCTTGATATCTTTCAAAATATGTCTACTCTTTCTGAACTATGTCAAGTATTATATAAAGCAAACAAAGCAAAGACATATTATTTGATTGATAGGTTGGTTCATTTAGTGTTAATTCTTCCATTTTGTACAGCAACTACAGAACGAGCATTTTCAGTTATGAAACATGTTAAGACTATACTTCGCAACAAGATGGAGAATGAGTATCTTGCAGACTCCCTTATTGTTTATATTGAGAAAGAACTTTGTGTGAATATTAATTCAAATTCAATAATCAATGACTTTGATTCACTCAAGGAGCGTAAGGTTCCACTTCACTAGGCCAGCTTTGTTTTAATTTTTTTGCAATGCAATATTTGTTTGATGTTTGACAATATGTGTTTAATAGTATATATATATATATATATATATATATATTAAAGAAAAGTAAGCTTATAATAGATATCTCATTATATATAATAAAAAAATTAATTCACCCCTTAAAAAATTCTTAGTTCCATCCTTGTATGCTGCTATGCATTGCGGTGGAAATAGCCATAGTGCGATGGGATTATATGCTCAAACCAACGTCAAGAAGACGAAATAGTATGATCGGTTTCAAACTGTCAAGTGCATTCGATATGATTGAATGAAATTAGAAGTTATATATTAGAACATATTCTTATTATTAGAGAGGTGTGTAATTAGATAAGATATATCATACATTCTTGTTATTCCAATGGATTATTATAAAGATGAATATTGAAACTTGTCATATGTAACTTAAATTTACTTCTCACTAGCTATTCGTATGCTTAAATGAATGTTTTACATTGCCGTTTGTTTATGTCAAAAACTCTCCCTGCACCATTTTTCCAAATGCCTTAATTTGTGAAGTCAAATGGACAAAAGAGGCCCAAGTACAAACTGTGAAAAAAATAAAGTGCAAACTATAAATTTGATCACTGTTCTGGCCAAAAGAGATTTTGATATCTTTATTTTTGTCCTTTTCTTAGTGTGAAATTCCCATATATAGTTCCATATGTTCTAAACTACCCATATATAGTTCTCTCACCAAAAAACTTACAATCCAATCCACAGCCTATGATCCAAAAAAAACAGAAGAAAAATATCAAATTCAGCGTTTCTGATAGACTTGAAATCAAGCACTGTTCAAGAGTATCAACAAGCTAAGCACACCTTAGCTTAGCCTGGTCCTAAAGCAAGAATTGAACTTACGAAAAGAGAAAAGCAAGAATTTAATTCCATAGGTTTTACTAGTGTAAAAGCACTAATAGATGTAAACAGTGCGTCAGTTGGTCCCACTTAAAGGCTACGCAGATCATTGATCAAGTAACCATTACATCTCAAGACTGTGAATTAAGTGGATTCAACAAGAGTCTTCATCTTCCCACTAGGTCCTGTTTGCTTAATTCCAAAAAGCTGGAGTAAGCACTTTTGTTACTTTCTTTTGGGCAGTGTGGGGGCCAAGAAAGAAGATGACAGCATCACCTCAATAACACAAGGAAAAAGTGCTTTTGTCCGACGCAGAATGATGTGGAAGGAGCTTGGTGACTACTGCAGCTCTACATGGAAACCCAAATTCCCCAAAATCACTGCTGGCTTGAGTTTAAGCACTTTCAATTCTCTAGCTTTAGGCATCCTCACATTCATTTGTGCTTGTAGATTCATCTACATATCCATGAATAACTAACACTGCTAAAAATTTATTCAATGATTATATGCCTAACAAGAAAAAGTTGAAATGCGAAAATATTTTTCACATTCTAATTCTATATATCTTTTAGTAGTTTATTTCACCGATGTCAAGAAATGTGGATTGAAAACTATCTCACCAATTAACATGTCTATAACCTAATTTAACCTCGGTTCGAGCAAGATAAAAATAAGTTGTATAACATAATGTGCAAAATTGAATTAGAATGATGAGGCCACATAATCATGTACCATATGATGAGGGGAACAATAGAAAACATGTTGTCGGGTTATTTTACTTGACTATAATATATAGTCTGGTTATACCTTGTAACTGTGTTCTAATATCATAAAATAATTCAAGTTGTATATAATCATATGTTTATCTATCTCCTTGCGTAATGAGAGAAATACACAGCCGATGACCTTAACAATTATAAATTATGTACTTAAGAATTGCTAATATATTTCTGATTATATACGTGATGGGAGAGATAAACACATAATCTTAATGAGTTACTACAGTGTGTGAACTGAGTTCAAGTTATGTGGACGTGGGCCAGTACCATTTAGAATTTTGTGTACGCGTCAGACAAGCAATCTTTTGAAACTTTCGGTGTCTGTGTGCATTTTTGGACTGTTTGTTCCCCCAAATACCTATATATAAGCAGACCCCATTTCCCACTCCTTTTACTCTACCTTTCTTCCTCCTCTCCTATTTTGTTTTCTCGACACTGGCCCTTGTTCTAACAACTCTTTATTGGTCACATTTTCCCAACTGCCATTGCCCCCACATTAATTTTTTTTCTTCAATTTCTAGCAAATTTTGAATGGTTTTAAGTGTTGTGATAGGTTCCAGTTTTGGAAGTTCTAACCAGTTTTTGTAGTTGAAGTCCTTGTGCATTTTCTGTTTGAATACAAGAATTTGACACTCTTATAGTGAAATTTGAGCAATATCAGCTTCCGGGTATTGCTTCAAAGCCTTCAATTTTGTTCCTACTCATCTTGTTTTGGGAATTTAAAGAAAATCTGTGAGGGGGGTTGGTGGGGGGTGACAAATCGATCATAAGAAGCACATTTTCAAAGACAATGATTCTGCTCTTCAACGGGTTCAACCTGTGGAAGTTTTACTCAGTTCTTGATAAGAAATTAATTTTTGATAAAAGCTTTTATTTCTGGATTTTCCAGATCTTCAATACGTACAGTTTGGGCTCATAGCTACAACTTTCATATCATTCCTCATTATCTTCCTAGCTCTCCGCTGTTATAATTTTCATATATTTTTTTCTTTCAAATTTGGGATACTTTTAAGAATTTGGATTAGTTAGGAGGAGAGTGGAGTTATGGGTGGAGCATCACTACCACCAGGTTTTAGGTTCCACCCAACTGATGAGGAACTAGTGGGATACTATCTTAAAAGAAAAGTGGAAGGGCTTGAATTTGAGCTGGAGGTTATCCCTGTGATCGATTTGTACAAATTTGATCCCTGGGAGTTACCAGGTAACCATTTAAACAATTTCATTACATTTTTACCTGGTGTTTTGCTTTCTCAGAGATTGAATATGTATGTTAGTGTGTGTCTGCTTACTAGTCTGAACAGAGGATGCCATAAAGATAGTTTTTTTTCCTTTTTTGTTTATTTGAACTTCTTTTCTTCTTCTTTATGAACTAAACCTTCCCAGCATCTCCCTTTTCTGATTGGGCATGTGGGCTTCTTTATTTCCAAAAAGCCAAGCTAATTGGCTTTAGATATTCTTCTATAACAATTCAAATTAAATAAAGTACAAGAACAGTGAAACTTGTTTCTTTTCCAAATTCCAATTGGTTTCAGTAATTCTGGCAATCTGATATACACCTGTGTTTTTATTGCAGAAAAATCATTCCTTCCTAGATGTGACATGGAATGGTTCTTCTTCTGTGCACGTGATCGAAAGTATCCAAATGGCTCAAGAACAAACAGAGCTACTAAAGCTGGCTACTGGAAGGCCACTGGAAAAGACCGGAAGGTTGTCTGTCAATCCACTGTCACTGGGTACCGCAAGACCCTTGTTTTCTATCGTGGACGTGCTCCTTTAGGCGATAGAACAGATTGGATCATGCATGAATACCGTCTCAGTGATGATCTCGCTCAGGGGCCAACAGGTCATCAGGTACATCTACAATGTTATTATGTTTGTTAGACAGTTCCGTAGCTGAATACTACAATTTTCGTTTTAGAGAGCTTTAGATACCTGTTAGTTCAAAAAACTGAAGTTATATTTGGCATTTTGATAATCTCCGCAGGGAGTTTTTGCTTTGTGCCGTGTTATTAAAAAGAATGAGAATGCACAGAAGACAAATGATTCCCATGGAGAGCCTAAGGCCAAGAGGGTTGGAAGTGCTTCGAACAGTGGGGAGGATTTGAGCTCAACAAGAATCTCAAACGAGCCCTTGAACATCTCTGATGATTTATCCTCTCAACCGAGTTACCAGCATAACGAGAGTCATTATTCAAGCCATGTTACTTCTCCATATGAAGTTAATCCAATGGCAGAGTTTGAGCCAACTTCAAGAGAGACCAACCCTGCAGACTTCTGGGTCTCGCCTGATTTTATTCTTGATTCTTCGAAGGTATTAATGCAAGAAAAAGAAAACGAAGAAATTTTGAAAGACTAATGCTCAGATTCTTATAAATTTCTCAAACATTTTTCCTTGGCTTTACTGCAGGACTACCCACAGTTACAAGAAGCTATGCCTAATTACTTTCCACAATACAAAAGTGCAATGGCATCATGGCAGTCATATGAAAACACAGAATCACCTTATTCCTCATACTCAAATTTCACAGGAGACGTAACAATGGCCGATAATGAGAATCAAGTAGCCGACATGTCACCTTTCTCTGGACACACAGGCTACATGGGCTATTATGGGAATGAGGAAATGCAATTTGAAGGTTTTGACCAGCCTAGTTCACTGAGAAATCCAACACCCTTCTGAAAAGAAAAGAAAGGAAAGAGCATGTCACTCTTTCTTTTCACTGCAGGGTCTGAAAACCAAACTCCAATTTGTATGCAAGTTAGCATAGATGTTTGGGGGAACTTGGAGAACTTTGGTCGCAGGAAGACAACATGGTCATTGTGATGTAGGGGTCTGCCCGGTGCCGGATTGATCAACCAGAGTACAATGTATTATGTCATCCAGAGGGGATATCCAAGACAACGCCTTTTAACGTTGTTTCTTGGCGGTTAAAAATAATTATCACTCTTCTTTTACATATAATGAGTGGTTTGTGTTCTCTGCAGAAGTAATGTGTGGACTTTATCTGTTGTTTGGAGTTGTTTCAGAAGCTACTTGTAATCTTCCCCCTTTTTTTTTCAAAACTATGCAGTGTATTAGTACCTCTGGGTGACAATCACTTTTTTCGATTGCACTTGGAGTTGGTTTTTACTAGCTTTAAGGTTTTACAAAGTATGCTTCTTAAGCTACCTTGTTGTGGTTACAATATATACTGTAATTTTCCTCGCCATGAGCATGTGGAAGCATCTTTATGTATTTGATTCCTTTTCTATGATACTAGAAATTATTAACTTGTCTTACTTCTTGCTTTCTAAATGGTTGATCTCTTTTAACTATTTCCACTTTTCATAAGGCAAAGAACAATAGGTTTGTAAGTATTCAAGGTAAAGACTAAAGATAGTCAGAGGAACAAAGAGAAAAGTGGCTACATGTGAACTGAAAAATAGTACTTGTGTCTTAACTTTCAACCAACAAAGTTATCATCTTCAATCATAATGCTCTTCAAATTATTGGAGTTTTCCAAACTTAATATTCTCTTGAGATTTAAAGCTAGTGAGAAAGTGCATTTTAAAAGGGTTGATAAGCCATCCCATTAAGAAGTTACATCCAGACACATCCTTTTAAACTTTTTGGTTGGTTTGTAATCAATGGAATTGGTGGGGGTCACTTGGGTTTTGGTGGATAGCTAAAAGAGCTTCACTCCTAGAATTTCATCACCAAATTAAGATTCACTTCCTATCGCACTCGATCTCTTGTTTTTGGCTGATTCCAATCAAAATTACTTTATAACTTTCAGATCTTACAACATATTTGATAGTAAATGGAAAACTCGAAGGGTAAGGGATTGACGGGCCCCATGATACATTGCCACCACCTTATCTCTTCTAAAGCTTTTTTTTTAATGGTTAGCAATCAAACAATGGTTGTCTACAAAGAACAGGGCCTTTGTTCTTCAAAAGGAAAATGGAGTTGAGGGATCTCATAAAAAATTTAAGTTGATCACTGTTCTAAAAAAATTCAGTTTATGAATTTACAAGTTGCACGGGTTCGAACTTGAAATCTCATGCTCTAACAGGATCGCATCCTTTTTGTTTGTGACTTCTGAAAGCAAACCTTTGTAAGAGTTCTGTGTTTGGTTGTGAATTAAGCTGGAATCTGCAGTTGAATGTGGAAATAAATAGTGGGAAGTGCTTTTATATACCACACTTGGACAGAAGTGGTATGGGGGTGCTGCTGATGAAAACTAAGACAGGCTATGAGCTGTGCTCAAATTGGAGCTTCCAGTTTTGTTACCTTATTTAGTAGTTGGTGTGGTTTGATTTTGGGGCAGCAGCCACCCATCAGAATTTCAACCATTCTTCTGCCTCTGAGGTGCTTTAGGAAACCCCAAACTGAAGATTTTCTGATTGAAAAGTGCAGCTCTTTATGGTGTGAACATTCCACCAAAGTAAACAAATTATAACTTTAGTTTTGTGACAACAGATTTAATAAGTGCAGGATGCCTTGGAAAGGCCACAAAAGGTGTCATTCCAGACCCAATGAGTTTCAAATAAATGTACATTTCTCTCAGCTCAAGTTTTCCAATTGTTCCCTGCCTCCCCCTTCATCACTTTCTTAAGCATCTTGATAAAAAAGAGACTACACTACTGTGACTTTAGGAATGCTATCTTAAAAGGCCTATAATTTACTCTTTTTCTATCCAAGACCCACCATTATTTTCTGAAACAGAATCTCCCGCCCCCTAATCTTTCACTCTCAGCACCTACTGCTTGGCGCCTAAAGTATTGAATAAGCACGCCCAGTTACTTTTCCCTTGTAGTGGAAACAAATAAACGAGTATTCTCCACTTGTTTTGGTTGAAAACGAAATGAAATGAGGCAGCGGCTACATCTGCAAAGTCAAATGACCAATGCAAATGAGGCAGGTTCATTTCTTTGCAAGTCTCCTTCTGCAAAATTTGAGACGTTCGAAGAGTGCCTAAAACAATGATTTCTAATGCCACGAAACATGTATAGGCGAAAATCTCACATGTAACCTAGTCAAGGACTAGTACGTGACCAATTATTGTGAGAAGAGGGTTGTTTATTGAACTTGAGCAATGAGCACACCATTTTATTATGTCTAGTACAAACTTGCAATTTGAGGGCTACAATAAACTTCAACTTCTTCAAGGGTTGCTCTAGACTCATCACCAAAAAGTGACTCCTTCCCATCTTCCCTCTTTGCATATGACAATCCTAATCTAGATTTGGCTTGCCTTAAATCACCAATACCCGAATTAGTATCCGGACCTGCAAACGCCCCCATAACCGGCGCTAGAGGTGGCCCGATAAGCAGACCATCAGCCCCAAATTGTGGCCCGCCCCGAGCATAATCGAAAAGGGCTGCCCCACTACCTCCTACTTTGGGTAGAACAATTGGGTCAGCTATTTCATTATCCGTCCAGTAGAAGAGGAATGCATCAAAAGTGTCATAGTAATCATCTGTGCTTCTGTAGCCTTCAGGGTTGAATGCCCCAAACTTGAAGGACTTGTTTGTGTAGCCAATTATGGCGCATGGCCCCTTGAAGTCACAGCAGTTGTGGAAATTAGCTGCACTAAATCCATCAATGGTAGCCTTATAGCAACACTTCAGTTCCCTACCTGCTCAAAATCATTTCAAGTCTTAAAGCGTAAGGACCCTATGATTGGATCTGTTTTCATATTTTATGCCCTCTCATAATGATATGTGAACCAAAAGAAATCAAAAACAACAAACCCACCATTATGTTTGTATTGAATATTTTTGGGGAGAGACATGTGACTGCTAGAGCCATTATGCATTAGAGATGCACAAGAATTATGGGTTTTGATTAATGATTAGTGATGCGTGTGAAATGCAATTGGGGGAGAGAGAGAGAGAGAGAGAGAGAGAGAGAGAGAGATATGAGAGAGTAAATATACCACTTAAGAAAGTTTTGCCAAGCAGAGAAGGAGAGAATGGAAGATCAGTTTCATGGTACTTGTTGGTCTGTGGCAATTCATCCTGTTTTCTCTTGCCTATGTTCCACCCAAACAAGCTACATGGGCTGCTTCTTCTCTTCCACCCATAACATACAGTGTGGTTTGAGAAGCAAGAAGCCATGCTCAAATGAAATGGCTAATTACTAATCCACACCCAACAAACACTCTCTCATTCACTGACATCCTCACAAATATTGGCAAGAGCTCAAGTATCTTATCCTCATATTTTCTCTACCCCAGAATTGACATTTGTCAACTATTGGTTTAATTTTTTTAGAGTCAACTGGTTTTTGTTTTTTTATTTTCGACAAATCATCATACTTATATGTTGTAACCCAGTTTGGCTATATCATTATTGTGCATCATATTCAAGCTCATCCAGAATTATAATTTATGTAAATCGAATTGTAAATAAAAATAGTTATTAAAATTCTTTATGGGCCTATTGAAGCCCATGAAGCACAGAAGCAAAACCCATATTTATGGTTAGTTTGTTCAATTGTACAACAAATGGGTCCATAGCTCAGTGGTAGAGCATTTGACTGCAGATCAAGAGGTCACCGGTTCGAACCCGGTTGGGCCCTTAAAAACCTCCTTTTTTTATGCTTAATTCTTCCAAGTCATTTAGCTGCACCAGATTTTAAACTGAATAATTGAAGTGCAAATTATTTTTTACAATAACCACAACAGAACCTGGAAGATGAATAATCTGATCAAAACAATAACATTGATGCCTTTGGTTTCAATTATTTGAACTAGATTATTATTTTCTGGTATGAAGTTATGAATGAACATTTGTCTGTAAAAAAGACAGGTAAAAATATGTCAAATAGTTTCATTTAACAATAAGCCAGCCACTGCCAATAAACAAGACATAGCAAAATACTTTTACATCTTTTATTATCAATCAGCCCCATGAGAAGGCAGTTGATTTTGAGCAGGATTCACTGGTGGCTTCTCACAAGTCACAACAATATCCTCAACTCCATGTTGATACTCTTTGAAGCATGCAATCCTTCCCAGTTCTTCAACTTCAGTAATAACATTGTCAAGCTTTGCCACAGTCTCCACCAGCAAGGAAGCAAAAGCTGCAAAAGGAAGTGCTTCTGAGAACTCAAGGCCAGTGATGGCAATTTTGCTCAGCTGGGGCCTCAAGAATTTCCTCTCCGGCTCCTTTGACTGCTCGGTTGTCCTCTTGTTTTTCCAGTCGAGCAATGCTGAGCTGTCGGTTTTCACACTCGATAGCGAGACTCCTTGCTTTTGGGTGGCGTGAGCAGCTGCCAGAGCAAGCATGTTGGTGGCCTGGTTGCTGTTGGCGCCTAGGAACAGTCTTGGTTGTGATTTGATGGCAGTGTTAAGGTCTTGCAAAGCTTCATGGAGATGATCGGAGAGTATCTCGGGGGAGCAATGGCGACGGTTTCTTATACTGCTGGCAAGTTCCCTTAGCCCTTTCGATACTTCTCCCGCAAGTCGAATGCAGGGGTCCTTGAATAGACCTCTAACAGATCTTGGTGTCTGCAAGAGAAATTCCCAAAAAAAGAAAAAACCTCATCAATAATTAAGAAAAACACGGCAAAAATGAGATTCCCTTTTTGGCTGAAGCATGTGAAACTATTTTCCAAATCTGTGATCTGTCATAACAAGAAGCATGTGACAGATTTTCTTATTCAGTATGAACTAATTATGAGGTTCTCTGGCTCATAATCATAATTCATAACCATCATCATCCTTTAGAATTTTGTCTTTTTCGTTGTCTCTTGGAATGAATATATTACGTATCATATGTATTGTTAGAAATTTTTTTTGGGGCATGCATACCATATTGTCTGTTTTAGCTGAATAGATCCATTCAAGTTTTACCTGAATTTCGGTTTGTATACATCCATGTAGAGCAACAACTGTGTAGCCAAAATGGCGAAGAACGTTTCCCAACTTCACGTAGCGCTGCCATGGAAATCTGTAGCAGTGTCTTGAGTGCCTTGGTTCCCAACTTGCATGTAGCGCCTGCTCATATTGCAACAACAAAAACATTCAAGAGGCAGAGAAAGACTCGGTGTCTATCCATGACATCAAATTTAATAAATAAATTAAACCAAAAGGATTTCAAAGGACCTACCATTGTTTCGTCCATAGATTTTGAGTCCAAAACAGCCTTATAACCGTCATATATGGGATCCTCCGTCGATTGGTCTCCAGATACTTCTTTTTCTGCATCGCTGAAGTATTCGTTGACACAAGCTGCAAAATCAGAAGCTACTCATTACTTGTATCATTGGCATAATCATATTAATTTGAGAAGTTATTTAGATTAGGATTAGAAGGTAAAGGCATAATAATAAGCAGCTTTGCATACCTTCAATAGCTCTAGCTAGGCCTTCAAGCTTGAACACTGTAGAATTATGGAGCTCTTCTCCTGACCAATTTGGAAATACCAGTAGACTCATTAACAGGCAGACACCACAACCTATGGCAATGGTGTAGAAGCGCTCATGTGCAATCTTCAGGACATTGTCGACGCGGTAGCTTGACACGGTTATCAGGTTGAAGGTCAAGAGAAATATCACAATTCCATAGTCATAGTTCCTCCTAATATAAGGAAAGAACCTCATGTATGTAGCTGCAGATCCTGCCAAATAAAAAAAACAAAAATAAAAACAAAAGGAAAAGATATCCAAATATTAAACTAGTGATTTTTTTTTCCTCTAATTTCAGAGGGAATACATAATAGCATAAGGAACTGAAAATTTAACAAATGAGTAAAATTTAGATTGAAAAATTATGCTAAAAGAACTACTTTAGATGACCATAAACGCCAAGGTCCACTTGGAAATCTTGGTCTTTTTTAGCTCTCTAGAAAATGTCTAAACGTTGCTTAGCTAATAAAGACGAGCTTACCTATCAGAAAAACTGCAGCTCCGATGAAAACTGCTCGAGAAGTCCGACCAGATTTAGTTGCAACATACTCAATGAAAAATGCCAATGATCCAGCTATCAGTGTTCCCAATCCTCTGTTGAGTCCTTTGCATAAAGTTGCCCCTATTTTCAAAGAGCAACCAAAACATTAGACACATATATACTTTTGTTCATCACATATGTATCTTAATTAAAACAAGCATAGGCTAATTTGTACCTGACAGCTCTAAGTCTAATAACTAAGATTCAAAAAAAGTTGAGCAAACTAATAACCTGCAGTGAACTCTAGCACAACAACCACAGTCATGACAGCCCAAATGGCATTCTGGCCAATCCCAACAAACAGCGGCTGTATCAGGTATAACAAGGAGACCAGTGTCAAAGACAAGCCAACTTTCAAAGCATGGATCACCCTTCTCGGGTCCTCTCGTCCCACCTTCCACACTGTCTCCCAAACCAAACCCGGAAATCGCCTCATCTTATCAACAAGAATTCGCAAACTCTTTTCTGCATTCCCTTTACTTTTGCCAGAATTTGTGTCATCCATTTCCATGCCTGCATGAACTTTGGGAAACATATAGGAAAACCCCCCAAAAATTTAGAGGACACACAAACTGAAAATGGTGGAGGGAATTGTTGTGGAGAAATTGGTATTTCTAACGCAATACAGTGATCAGATGATTCTGATAACTATATTTTGATACACACATACATACATACATATGTATATGTGCATATGTGTGTGTGTATGTATAATTAAGCAGTACAGGAACAAGACCATGCAGCCATAATTTGGGAAGTATTAAAACAATGGCAAGTATATGCTTTGGCTGGCTGGCTGGCTGGCTGGCTGGGAGTCTTTGTTGTACTATGCAGAGAACCCCAACTTTCTCTGATACAGCTTAGCGTTACTTTATATAGGGTGTGAAAGTGAGATTGGTGACTCTTGCTACATTTCACATGCCTATCACAAAAGTGTGCTCATATTAATTGTGGGTTGCTTTCACAGATGGTAAGAGTCAATACACAATAGAAAACTGATTTCCTCACTAAGACTCAACCCTGATTAGAGGTTCCTATAATTCACACTTTTTTTTTCTTTTATACGGGAGAAATTGAGGGAGGGGCAAATCGAAGTGCAGGAATAATGCTCTTAATCACTTGAGCTACAAGCCCCTTGCCATCTTCACTCTTTTTCGTTGCATAAGCAAAAAGAAAAATCATTTCAACTTTTTGGGCATAGGGTTTCACTGACTGACACATTTACCACTCAACAAAGTCTAAAATTTGTATTGAGAATATACCTTCTTAGATCTCAAACACTTAAACCAATATCTCAACTATCAAATTATAATCTCATACTCATATAAATTAAGATTAATAAGATTAATCTTGAACTTTTTCTCTGCATAAGGATGTCATCCAAATGAAACCCCAAAATTGTTTAGCAGAATCTAAACTTGTTTATTAATTATCTGCATCTGCTTAATTAGCAAAGAAAACAAGTATCAAAACTAAAGTTAATTACTGTCTTCATCAAAACAAGGGGTGGTAGTACAAGATCTGATGTACCATACCGATTGTTTGTGCAAAAATCCTCTCGGGAGAATATTCGCGTGTGGATTCTTCCGATGTTGAAATTTTGAGTTTGGTCAACGGTGAAGCGTTGACGAGTGACACAAGGTTGGTGTGGAAAAGAAATAATGCACGTAGCATTAAAAAGTGCAGCTAGCAGCAGTCTTCAGGCTCACGGGTAACAAGTTATCACACAGCCAAGACTTGCCAGAAAAGAAAAGGAAGGAAAGGTAAGCTTATTGTTAAACCTAACATTATGATTTTCTTGAACCACTTTGTTGCATGTAGGCATAGAGAGGCATAGAGAGGCATAGCTGTTGTTCTCAAACAGCTGTGTGTGTTTGATTTTTTGGGTTTTGGAAACATCTCTCGTGCATTCTCAACTTCTCAATGTGAAGCTTAGGTTTCACCACTTGGCATCTTCTAGCTCCTTCTCCTCCATCTGACCTGCTTCATGCCACCGGCCTAGGAGGGCTTGTGGCTGATTTTTATTTTCTCCCTCTGTAATTTATATTTGCTTAGTTTGTATTAATAATGAGGTAAGAAACTGAGCAAGCAGTACAATTTGCACCACATATTGTAGCAAAAAGAAGCAGAACGGCTAAGAAATCTGTTGAAAAAGATTCCAACTTGGCCTAAGCCAGTGCCTCCTATTATTCGTTGTGATAGTGAAGCAATACTATTCAAGGGAATTGATCTGACTGAACATCTCTTTTGATCACTTATTAATTCCCCCATTGCTTTCTAGAAAACAAAGTCATCGGAAACTAATTTCTAAGGAGCATTGTTCCTAGTTAGTCTTGAACGTTGTTGTTTATCTATTTGGTGTGCTTGAGGCAAATAAAGTCTGAAAGAAAGCATTTCTATAACGTTTCTTGAAACGTTAAGGGTTTCTTGAAACGTTACTTTCTTCATAGACGCATATATCCAACACTTCCTGTATTGATGATATGTTTGTATTTTCATATAATATTATCAAAAATGACACCATCAAATTAAAAAAAAACCTCGCCTCAAAGAAAAGCTTTAAATTAGAGATGACAAATTTGGACACAAAACAATAACACAAAAAGGACACAAACTAATCGCACTCATGCCATAACCTTAAAATGCCACTAATTAACATGTTTAACAATCATATCGTGCTGTGTTAATTAGTTGTGACATCAATGTACGTACCCCATTCTCGCCAGGATTCGCGAGTATCACCACAACTTCAATCAATGCACCTAGAATTGGACATGCCGGTCTGGAAACCAAGCTGCAGATCATTTGGCAGCTGCCGCACTATGGAGGTCGAGCCTGGAAGTCTAGATATCCAGACCCCCCACCTCACTTGTGCACGTTCTCTACAACAACGGACGTCTCCCTTGCCCTCCAACGAGTGCCTAATGTTGTGTGCCGGTCTAGATGGCTCTAACTCCTCTGAGTGTCTTGTCGTGTCTCACCCAGTGATTGGTTGTCTGGACGCGGTTCTTGTGTTATGTTAGATGTTTTATTGTTGGTTTCCTTTGTAATGTTGTGTTTTAGTAAAAATTAGTTAAAACTTCAACGTTGTTAGCTTATGTACAAGCTAATAAACGAATTAATCGTGTGAACCTAGAGGTAACAGAACTGGACTTATGTGTGTCATCTCATGTTACATGTGTAATAAAAATTCCATGTGCGGCGGTGCAAATTAGTTGACAAGATATATAGTAATTGAATCGTGTTCATGTTAATTCTGGTTGTGTAACCGTGTTAAAGTATTGTCGACACAATGCGTGAACACAAATTGTTATCCCTACTTTAAATTAATAACGCTTGACAATCCTCTTAGAAAAAATATATCAAACCAAACCAAACCCATTCCAAATTTCAAGATCTTGGTTCAAAATAGAGAGAGAAATCTCTATTGCCAAATTCTGAGGCACCTTATGATTTGCTGCGTGCAATATTCATTCACCTTGAGATATGATAATTATTATATGGGCAATGTATTTAGGGCAATTGATTTTTCATGAATCACCACCTAGATTTGCATTAATTCTCAATGCAAGCACTCGGATACTCTCATTACCAAATAATGGCATGCAGAAAAGATTTCTATAGATCCTCATATCCACTATGATTCTCATATTGCATGCCAAGGAACAATGGAAATGCACAAACATCTCAAACCCTACATATAGAAGATCAATAAGTAGCATGAAATTGGAGCCATATCTTTGTCTTCTGTGCTAGCTTTTGGACAACAATTTCTCAACCCTTCCAGTGAATAATTATAAACTTTTCATCCAGAAAACCACCATCAATATATATTAGAGATTTCATTATGGAAGGTAATTACAAATCTTCTAGCTTCTTTTATAGTAATTCCATATGTCGCTTGTTTAGTTCTTTACCTTTGATCAAGATGCTAGGGTTTTTACTAACATTTGTTTCTCTACGTGTGGTTGCTTTACCTATTTTACTACTTTACTAACATTTGTTTCAAGGTTCGAATAACTCTATATCTTTTATTTTCATTTCTTACAAAATCTGCTTGGAATGATTTGAATCAAAGACCTTGTACCATTAACTCATTTCTTAGCTCCTTATGCATGCGTAAAAAGTAATTTTTTCCTTACGAGCTGAGGCTGGCAAATCACAATTTGACACATGCTGCTAATTTTTCCATGACAAGTCATTCTCATGTATAAATAGAAAGGTGTCGAGCTGTGATTTGCCTACCATACATCATACATCTTCACCAAGTTGTTTTCTTTCTCTCTTTTTAGAGAAGTCCAAGTTGTTAATGCAATGCATGCTTTGTTTATATAATTTGGGTTTTTACGTCTAAAAAATAATGATGTAAATTCATTATAGATGCTTCTTGTTTTCAACATTTCAGATAAGAGAGATGCAGGAGATATTGATGCAAGGCAAAAGGTGCTTGTTGGTTTAGTGCCGCTGCTCTTTGTCATCTTCATGTTTGCGTATTATGTGCATAACCATAGAAAACGAAGCCAGCAGGACGGTTAGACATTGGAGAGTATTTAGTTCCCAATTCCTCTCAACATGGCATTGTAGCAAGTCATAATTTTTTGTTGCTAATTAGGGCACTTCCATGATTTTTTTTGTTTGCCTACCATACATTATGGAGAAGATGTACGGTAAGGAAACACATTGTGGGGCAATGGTGAAAAAAATCCAGCATTAAACAAACAATCAAAAAATTGAGAGAAAAAAACAAGTCACACACCATTATACACTTGTAATCAGCACATCTCCATGGAGGAAATAGGAACAGAAAAACTCAGATAGCTCATATCTAGTTTCACTGTTTCAAATTTCCAGACTATATGCTACTGCCCTATAACATGCTCCAAAAAAAAATCAGCACCATTTTACAGCAATCATAACAATCAATTATTTCCTCGTTGAGCTGCAAATGTATGTTACTATATAAAAAGCATTAGCCGATTTTGCTAATGAAACAGGGACGGAAACAACCGAGAAACAGATGTTCTTGTCACTCCAAATTGTAAAAACACAAGCTGGAAAAAAGGCTTTCTTTTTATATTAGCACATATCTATTTTGCTGATGTGCTCAGCATGTAGCCTGAATGACCAAGGAAATAAGAACTGTATATTATTTGGTATACCTGAAATAGTCATACTCAGGAAGACAGAATCTTTCTCTGGGAGAACTAAGAACTTGCACCAAAAACACGAATCCTATGTTCAATGGGAGCCCGGCAACATGGGCAGGTGGCTTTACCTTTTTTCCCATAATCATCATTGCAATTGGCACAAAGAACTTGATGCGCACATGGCAGGAAAACAACAGAGACTTCGTCTTTCATACAAATTATGCATTCCCTATCACAGCTGACTTCTTTCTCTGATGAATTCTCCAGGTTATCTAATTCACGAAGCAGCTTAGCAATAGTTTCTCCTTGGGGTTTTGCACCCTCAGAAATTGCTTTTGGCAAAGCATTTGATGGATGAAGCAATTCGGTAGACTGGGCAGATATTTTTAGGCGTGAGAGTTCCTGCTCAAGTCTTTGGAGGTCATCCTTGTGACGCTGGAAATCTATTTCTATCTTTAGGCGCAGAGCCTCAAGCTTTCGTTTATTACTAGCCTCAGCTGCTTCCTTAGCATGTCGTTCCTCTTCCACTTGTGCTAAGGCTTCCTCCTTAGCCTTCAGCTCCTGCCCCCATTTCACCTGTAACAAGAAAATAGCTCAGCAGAATTGGTGCACTGGTATGGGATATGTAGAATCCAAAGATCAATAAATATTAATATGAAACTCCAAAGCACATTATGGAAGCACATCAATGGAGAGTGATTTTTTACCACCAACCAAAATGCTCAATAAAAAAAAAAAAAAAAAAAAAAAAAAAAGCCGTTGGCAACCCAGCCAAGGAGTGCTGCTGCCATTGAAAGTTGACCCAAAAAAACAGGTGGGCTTTGGTTTAGATATTTTGAGAGCAGTGATGGATTATGTGAGCACTTCAGTGATTGGTACTTTTAATCTTATCATATAAATTTTGTAGAACAAAAAAAGTGAAAGGGAGGAAGAATAGAGGGAATCCTAAAGGCGAGAGAGTGAGAGAGTGACAACAGTCTGAAACCCTATGACAATTATGACTCTTTTACATGGCAATCCCAAAATGATTAAGTAAAAAAACACCTTACAATTAAACCCTGATAATTAATACCTAAACTATAATAAGCAAAAGCTAAATATCTTAAATTCTAAACTTCATAAAAATAATGATTAAATCAACCTAATTTCTAGGTTTGGGCTTATGGCCAAAATAAAAATTGTTTTAACTTGCATCCTTCACTGGAGGGTTTGGTAACACATTCCATATAGAAGTGGGTTGTTCTAATTTGAACCCCCCAAATTCCTCAATTGATTCACTCACTTATTTGTAAATTTATAAACCCATTGAATAAAAAGAAAAATAAATCAAAGATAAAATTTGGGGGAAAAAGACCTTTCATCCTCTTCACACCCCCATCCAAGAGGTGCTAGAATCTAGCATCTAAGGTTTTTACTAAGTTTAAAAAATTAAAAGACAAACTTTGGAATAGAAAAAAAGGATTTCTAATCTGTCCCTTGCGCAAACCCTCTCGCTACTAATTTCACCAACCAGTTTACTCCATTCAAAATGTAAGGAAAACTTTACCTAACAACAAAGCGAAAACTTCAAGAAAAATGGATGTGAGTCCCAATTTGGTGGCTACACTCCCTATAAATAACAGGATAAACAACATAGCAAATGTACCAACTTCATCAATGTCAATATTGACATGGTGATTGTTGCAGTTAGCCATATTTATACGGCTACACAAAATAGCTACAGCAAAACCGAACAGAACTTTAGAACGATTAGAAAAAACCATATACATATTCATACATAATTGCCACCAAAAAAGAAGTACCCATGTAAACATGAGTACACAAACAGAACAAAAAATAAAATAAAATTTATTGGTAAGCAACCCTTAGTCACCATCTCAGCCTTTAACACTAAAATTCAACTTCAAAACCCATCAAAATCCCCACCAAAACAACAAATCCACCCATCACCTTGAAAACTGCAGGCCCTTTAACCCAAAATATAAAGCCTACCCCTAAAACTCCCGAACTAGGGAGAGAAACAGAAGCTGAGTTGTTTAATAAAGCAATGCTGATGCCAACAAAAGTCTAAAGACTATACTCACACAACTGAAAATATCACAAAGTTTCAGTCAACAACTTAAGCTGACCAAGGATGGGAAGCTAATTTTGCCTGAGAAATTACCAGCGTAAAACTATATTTTCAATTACCAAAAAAAATTGAGGGGGTCAAGTTAGCAAATTTGGGGTTCAAACAGAACCACCTTTTGGTTTATCATTTATGATACACAGAAATAGGCAGCTAAATATGATGACTAGTTTCTTTGTCCGCATTTGCAATGTTTCAGATACAATTGTAAAAAGTATGATATAAATACCCATTACAATATATATATATATATATAAGCTTACTAAATTTCTCAAACATGGTTAACCCATTAAGATATCCGCAATGGTTGTTCAATACTTCAATGCAATAATGTCAGCATTCTGTCATCCTTGAACTATTGAACAACCATTGCGGATGCTCTCATTAAAAGAAATGAAAGTAAAAAATTAAAAATAAAAATCCAATCAACTATCAAACCTATAGCCAACAATCACAGTTCCAGTGATACAAAAAACTGGTAAATTAGAATTTAGAAAAAATTAAAACCCCAGAACCAACCTGAAGATATTAACAGTTTTAAAGCGAAAGGAGCATCTAGCTAGGACACAGTACAGGATTTGCTATGAAAACATTTGAAGTCAAGAAAACTTTACCCAGAACCCAAGTGATATAGGACCAATTACATGATAAATGAAGTATTCCAAACTTCATGGAATTGCAACAATACACTTCAGTACTTCACAAGTGGCTTCTTAGGTGGAGAAAGATTACAAAACAGCAAGAGAAGGTTGGAAACTCCAAACTCCCCAACATATCATAAGCATATTAGAAGTACAACAGAATGAAATCAGACAGATGATAGACCAAAGAATACCAGCCTATGATCCTTGACTTCTTCATTACTCTAAACCAAACTCTAGAATCCCATGCTTTTAGATGGCAAGGAGCCTGAGCTTGCATATTGTAGTATCTAAACTATTCCTCCACTCAATGATCCCTCTTCCATTAAACTGTGAGACCTTAAGTTTTGAGTGGTTACTCAAGTGGTTGCTTCACTTAAGTTAGTTGTTCGAAACTAAACATTTAGTTCTAATCAAGGGGTTGCTTGACTTTCTATGAATCAAAAAACATGGCCCTACGTAACCAGACATATTAACATGTAAATTCAAATAACATAAACATGCACTATGTAAAGAGACACCTGAGGTGGGTATCCATGTGCAGAGATAAAATATATGAAGGTCAA
Organism: Prunus armeniaca; assembly: GCA_903112645.1. Lineage (NCBI taxonomy): Eukaryota > Viridiplantae > Streptophyta > Magnoliopsida > Rosales > Rosaceae > Prunus > Prunus armeniaca. The sequence goes on along the minus strand of CAEKDK010000005.1, from coordinate 3,961,342 downwards.
CAAACCTCAGCTTCTTTCTGATCATGCTTCATCCGAGCCAAATGTTGTTGCAATTCTGAAATCTTCTCTTTCTCCTCTGCAATCTCTTCCTGCAGTTTAATTTTTTGTTTCTCCCATGCCAACATCCTCTTCAGGCACTTTTTCTCCCTCTTTGCAACCTCCAAACAGGTTAAGACTGACTCTGAAGCACTCAGTTTAGAAGCCTCCATCTCTGCTCTAATTTCTGCATTCTCAGTCTCAAGCCGTCTCACAGCTGCATTTGCCCTGTCCACTTGACCACTGGCCTTTCTTAATGCATTCTCCATCTCCGATAGTCTCTTCATAGTTGAGTCCTCAAGAGTTTGTTTCCCTTTCTTCAACCTTTGAGTCTCCTCCCTTTCAAGCCTCAGCATTTTAAGCTCCGCCAGGTCATGGCTGAGCTTTGTTGCAGCTTGCATAGCCTTTTGGTGGGCCCACTCCTTCCGGTCCTTAACTTGCTTCTCAAGCTCTTCAACCTGATGAAGAAGATTTACTATCACCTCATTCTTTTGATCTTCCCCCACAAACTCTAAATTCTCATCAAGATTCAAATCACGAAACTTACTCAACACTGAGTTAACCACCTCCTGATTCTTCGAATTTCGTGTTTTCTCAGACTGCTGAACCGGAACTTCAGACCCCAGTGCAACCGGGGTATCCCCACTCGCCAAATTACTCAGGCAAGCCTGTGGTTGTGCATTTAACTGTTTTGAGTTTGCTCGAAAACCAGCTGCAAATATTGCAACATTCCTTTTCAACAATGACTTCATTGAAGGAGAAAGGTTAAACCTCTTGGGACACTCAATATCCCTTTGCAAAGTCAACTCAGCACCATAAGAGAAAAACCCATGAACAGGAAACTCTGAACCTCCCCCATTTCCAAACCCCCAACCACCATGAAACCTACAAAGAGCCGGAGCCATAACACCAACCGAATGGTTACCATTACTACCAGACTCAACACTAGTAGATATCAAACTACTATTTTCAATACTTCCTCCAGGAAGCACAGGAATTTCCATAGTACTTGCTCGACCCACATGAAGATCACTCATAAGCAAACACCACATGGCATCACCTTTAGTCAAATGTGGTCTAACTTGCTGCAACATACACACCATACCCGCAAGCGAGTACTCCTCTAACTGCCTCAAGTCAGCAAAAACGGGCTCAGCCTCATCCGACTTCCCATTACTGCTACCACAATTACTATTCAAATAAGCCAATGAGTTATGCAAAATGTTGGTCAGCACATCCATGCCACCATAGCAGTGCCCATTTCTCAATATCGCTTTAAGCGCAGCATCCTCATCATAACCCAATGCAACTAGCTTAGAAATAGCCTCATTGTACAAAAATTCTAAATTCTTCAAAAGAATTTCTTCTAATTGTTCCTCAGTGCAGTAACCCCACCCACTCTCATCGAAATTGGAGTTGGGGCTTGGGCTCGATTTAGGGTTCTGGGTGGAATCGTTGTTGGAACCCAGATGGTGATTGAATGGTTTGAGACCCGATTCGAGTATGGATTTAGAGATTGATGCTCTATCAATGTGGCAACAATAATCGAAATCGGGTTTTGCAGATCGGGGCCTACGATTTGTACGGATGTGCTTCTCTCTCACAGTGCAACCCATTGTGTGTAGTATATGTAATTATATATCTAGCTGTATCTATAAAAAAAAAAAAAAAAAAAAAAAAAAAAAAAAAAAAATAAAAAAAAAAAAAAAAAAAAACAAATTTTTAAGTTAGTTAAAAAAAAAAAAAAAAAAATAAAAAAACAGAAGGAGGGAGAGTTACAAACAAGAAAGTGCATCGAAATATATAACCAGAATGAAAATTTCAAGAAACTCACATGGAATTGGGGACGATCGGCGTCTGGCTGTTGTCACAGTTGCCGAAACTGAGAGAGAAAGCGAAGCGAGAATAGGAGGAGGGCATGCAAAACAGGAGGAGCTTTATATTTCTTTTTTCTTTTTTTTTTCTTTCTTTTTGGTTAGGTGTTGAGTGAGCTGAGCGTGTGGAACGGGAAATTTGGAAAACCGACTGCTAATGTTACTTTCTTTTTTGTTTATGGGGGCAAATTGGTAAATGCATTAACCATCCACATTTACCATGTGTATTGTATGGTAAATCACCAAAAACACACAAAAATAACTCCAATGGCAGTTCGAAACCCCAAGGGCGCTAGACATAGCAAGGAAACTTCAATATCCATCTCAAAAGACAAGAGGCGTGCTACTGCTGGTTAGGACAAGGCAAACCATCCTTGTTCAATATCCCAACTAGCAAGAAAATATGGATTGGATGATGATGCATATTGGCGTTACTTGTTGGAGTATCTGGAAATCGCGATGTGCCTTCGTTTTTTAAGGCAAAAGCATATGTCCAAGATTTACCATTGAATTAGAAAAAAAATCAATTGGCTGCTGAAACTCGGGATGCTAAAAGAGGTGATCTGATGATGTTGAGGGAGGAGATTTCTCAGGAAACTTATTATCTGTGCTGGTGCCCGCCCCCCTTTTAGTTCGTAAGTTGAATATTGATGCAACCTAGGAGAAACAATCTTTGCTGGCGGGTTCGAGGGCTGTTATTTGCCATGATGAAGGCAAATTTGTGCAAGGAGGTGGTGGAATCAGATTGTCGTCTTCTGTCGCCGAGGCTGAAGCCCATGCAAGAACATGGAGAGGTTTAATCATAGCGAAAGATGCGGGCTGCACAAAACTTAGTGTGAAGGGCAATATTCAGAAAGGTAGTTGGGATCTTTACCCTATTCTAGCTGTGCCGGGCGGGGGTGGGATGGGAGGGCTATCAAACGTTAGATTATTTAAAGGATTAAGATATTTCGAAATGCACGTAATGTAAATGCAGAAACTAAAAATCCCTACTTCGGATTGTTCGCCCTTTTTTTTAACAGATAATGTCCAAACTCCAATCCAACTACTAAATTTGTTTGGTAACGATTTTGATTTACTTATTTTTGAAAGGAAGAATTCTTGTGGGTTTTATTTGGGCAAGGCTTTCAGAGCTAAGCCAAGTATTTCTTTTCTTTTAAATATAGAAAGATATCAATTTATATATCTGATTTGAAGAATAATATACGTGTATTTTACGGGACATTCTTGGGCAGAGAATTGAGCACGCCGTTTTAGAAAACAATTTTCAGAAAATGACCTTTTAAAAAAAATAGTTTTTGGCTAAAAGTCAGCTACTATTTTGCCATATGAAACTCACAACAGCCTTCTTCTTTTTAATAAAATAAAATGCATTAGTTTATTGCACAGTTATCTTGGAAAAACAGTGTCAGTAAAGCTACCAATCGGATTTCAAGAGTAATTATATTATACTTTGAAACCTAAATTCATCATTGCACCCCTTAATTATACAATAATATTCCGACACCATACAATAATTTCTCTCTCGAATTTTAGCGTATGAAAATTCCAACTGAAGACAATTTCATAATTGTATCAACAAAAATTATCTCTAAGAGTAAGAGTTATTAACTTATTATCTGCACACATAATATAATAGGGTATGATGTTTTGTTACATTTTCTCTCTCAACCCGCTAGGCCCAAGCAAAACCACTCTACAAGTAGAAAAGTTTTTGGTCTCACTCGAATAAATATGGACAATAGGCCATTACTGTGGCACAATTTCTTCAGAGGAAAAAAATGTAAGCAAGGTTTCAAACTAGTACAGTTTTGTTCTAGGTTGAATTTCCACCACTGAAGAAAAGTTTTGAGCAAAACCAGAACCAAAATCCCTTCTTCTTCTTCTTCTTCAATGATTGAAATTTTGCATTCTCTCTCTCGGCAACATAATCTGCCATGTACTGTACAACTGCCTGGTGATCAACAAACAAGTTGAATATGAGTTTTTTACATATCAAAGTTAGACATACACAGACTAAAAACCCTAGTAGCATATATATTTTGCATTACCTGGGCACCCATTTTTATAACTTCTTTTGGTGGAACTTCCAAAGGTGTCTCTTCGGCACGAAAAACTCTCAGTTTTGACAAAAGTCTGAAGGAGTATGGTAAAGTTCTAATCTGATCATCACTGATATCCAACTCTTCAAGCATCTCAAGATTTCCGATTGATCGTGGCAAGGCTCTTAAGTCTGCAAAATTGTTTGCCAGATTCAGTTTTTTTATGCTCACTGCAAAGCACAAGTTTTCGGGTATGGATTCTATTTCGTTGAAGCTGACATCAAGCTCCTTCAGATTGTTAAGATTCCCAACAGTTGTTGGCAACCCTTTAATTCTGTTGTAGTGAAGTGTAAGAACCTCTAAGCTTTCGAGCTTTCCAATTGCCTCTGGCAGAGCTCTTAGCTGATTGAAATCCAAATGTAGCTCCACAAGTGATGTGCAGGATCCAATCGTGTAAGGCAATTCCTCAAGCTCATTTGTTTCAGCATTCAATATCTTCAAACTGGCCAATTTCCCAATTACATCAGGCAAATGGGTGAACTGATTTGAACTCAAATCAAGGGTAATGAGGTTAATCAAGTTCCCAAATGAAGCTGGCAGAGACTTCAACAGGTTTGCATGGAGATCAAGATCAGTGAGATTGCTCAACTCACCAAATGACTCTGGAAGGTTTATAAGCTGGTTTGAGTGAATGTCAAGCTTTGTTAAGGCTTTAAGGCCACCCATCGTTGGCGGAAGGGCCATGATCCGGTTTTCAGAAAAGTCCAGTTCAGTGACTTCTGATAATTTCCCAAGCGATACAGGAAGCCACTCCACTTTATCTTCCAACTTCCCTTTAAGATCAAGAACTACAGCACCACTTTTAGCAGTGTTTTCAATGACAGCTGCCACCTTCATTAGACTCATTTTCTCAGAGTCCACTGCACCTATAACAATATCAAAACATTGAAGAAATTTTCAGCTAGCCATAAAACCCATCTCCTTTTTTTAAGATATACAACTTTTTGCCCTTACAATCTATACAAATATCTACGCAACCATAATATGATAGTTGAACAAGAAAACAAAATGAAGAACAGAAAACATAGCTCATAAAAACATTCAATAGTTCTCATAGGATGGAGACTTTGAAGACAGAACAAGAAAAGAATATATAAGACCTTTTATTTATTTATTTATTTATTTATTTATTTATTTATTGAGGTTCATCAAAACATGAACATCGTATTGATTCCAAGGTTTTATACCCTCACGAATAAAATTTCAACATTCTTCTTCTCCAGGTGATAGCGGATAAAGATTTAGGAAATGAAAAAAAGTCATCATTCCGCACAGGAAAAAAAAAAAAAAAAAAAAAAAAAAAAAAAAACAAAGAAAAAAAAAAAAACCTAAGTACCTCCTACCTCCAAAGTACTCATCCAAATAAACAACAAAATCACAACACTCCAATCATCGATATTATATTAATAAATAAATAAAACATATTTTTTTTTTATAATTTTCATGCTTTTCAATTCTTCAAATTAAATTGAATTTTTTTTATGCTAACCTGAAGACAAAGTGGAAGCACTTCTCACCACACCCTTAAACCCATCTCTCTCTGATTCCTTATCTTCCTTCTTCATCGTCAAACTTTCATCACTGATCACAGTTTCTCTCCCAATTTTCTCACTGGGTTCTCTGAATTAACATGTTTTTGAACCTGAGTATCACCAGAAACCAACCCAGAAACTGTCTGGATAAGATCATCAAAGGTCTGAAACAAACCCTCCATCTCAACCACATGAGCATCCTCTTTCCTCTGGTCCGGCTCTGAAACAAAACCATGGTTTTTCTTCACCTCCTGCAACACAGAGAAGAGCTCTTCAGGGACATTTTCGGGCTTCCCTTGCTTTGATATCTCCTCAAGCTCTTTTCCTCCTCACTGTTGACTGTTTTGAGCACAGACTGGCTGCTTCAACCTCTTCAAGGAGGGTCTTGGTGGCAGGGACTTGTAGAGTTTCATTATTTCTTCTACTGTTTCTACACAGGCAGAGGATGGTGGAGGGTCTTCTTGCTTGCGCTCCACACCCATGGCTTTGGCGCTGTGGAGAGAGTTTGGAGAGTGCCAAGCAAGAAAAGGCTAGTTGGGAATTTTGAATTTCTTTTTGATTCTATGGGCTGCTAATCCTCCCTATTATATAAAACAGGGGAACCATTTTCTTGTACCCTCTTTCTCCTATTGTCTTTTCCTCTCTTTTTTTCCTTTTCTTAATGTAATATAATTTTCATTATTTTCTTTTTCTTTTTCAAAGATATGTTGGTTTTAGTAAGGTTTTAACTTTCCAAAACATTACTTCAACTTCTCGGATTATTATTGATCAAAACAAACCTTTTTTAAATTCAAAATAATTATTAAGATGACTTTTTTTTTCCTTTTCTTTTTCTACAACAAAGCGGTGAAACGCATCTAGAACCTAGAGATTTTTCAGTGTAACCATAACACTGTCACGTGAAGTTACCAATCCTTCCACCATGTTTTTTTAATAAACTATTCATGCTTGTTGTAGTACATGTTTTATTTATTAATAGTATACTACAAAATACAAATACGTTATTCACTCATATTATAACATGTGAATTTGTAATATCACGTAATGATGTGACTATCGCAAATCAAATCTAAATTGAGTATAGCGGATAAATGCTATACCAAATTTCAACTATGATGACTTCTCCAATCTTTAATTTGCTTGAATTATATTTAAGTCACTTTTTAAAAAAGAGATAATAACAATTTCCTTTTCAAATACTTTAAAATTCAATCTTTAATTAGAATTCCATCCAAAATTCGCTGACTTTATTAATAATAAAAAAAGAGTTTCTATTAGCATGTCCCTACAAGTTCAAATTTGGACAGTAATCTTCTCTATTTAAAGAACAAGATAACAATCAATAACATTTGATCGGATATTTTTTCCTTCTCTTTCATGATAAGATGGATGGGATTTATTTGGGAAAATTTTGTCTCTTTTGCACGACTTACATGGCCTCGGTTAATTAATATAAACTGATTTTAAAAGATGGTAATTAATCAAGTTGATGATGGTGATTTCATTTGGAACGGACGCATTTGACCTTTCCAGATACATCATGCACGGGAGCCAAAAGTCTTAAACAAATGAGATACATCATACAAGGTTTCGTTCCTACCAACGTATGACTGGCTGCCCTACAATTTTTCATTGACAAAGATTCCTACTATGTCTTGTTCTTATTATAAACAAGTCAAGAACTTACATGTTTAAAAAAAAGAGTGACGAATTTGTTTAAATATATTATGTAATTGTTGGAATAAACATAATTTATAGCTATATGTTAGAAGGCGTGACAAGCCCAAATTTTTTATTTATAATAAAACTAATAAAAAACACTTCGGGCCAATGTCCGGCCTAATCTATCATCATCAATCAAAAGGACTTGTTTTTAATTTATTTGCATTATAAACTTGCTTTTGTTTGCAAGAGAAAGAGAGAGGATTGAAATTTTTTGCCTTTTCTGTTTTCTTTTCTTGCCCACAACAATAAAAAGGGTTTTATTCATCAAATAAAATATTAACATCTGTCTCTAGTGTTGGGAGGCCCTCACTATAGAATTCTTGCCCGAACATATCTCTTACATAGGCTTTTTTTAGTACTTGGACGTTCATTTTTGCTAATATTTCAAGAGCTCAAATTAATAAGGATCGAAATTTTACGGGGAGATTGTAATAAGGGGTTATAATGAAGGGGTCTTTACTAGCCGTCGGATACATTGCAAAGCCATATTGGACGGTCAGGTTGAATCCCTCACTTTTGAATATGCATACCTTGTTGTCGGTCTCCTGTGTGGGCTGTCAAAGCCTAATAAGTGAAATCTGGGCTCGGGCTGCCTGTACAGTTCAGATAAAAATGAAAAAGAGAGCTGTGCCTGAGCTCGGAGCCCAAAGGAAGTCCTATATATTTACTCTCTGTTTTTCGTTTTTGTTCTGCGTTGCCACGATTTTACTGCCCCAGCTGACCTCAAGGTAAGGATCTAAGCTTGAATGCTTTTCATCATTAATCTGAAGTTGTGTTTGATTCTGTAGTTTTTTATTGCAATTACAACTGGGTTGCTGTTTCTTTTTTCTTTATAGATATCTTTTAATACAACCCATCTGGGCAGAAGCTTTGTTCTCCGATAATGTTTCTATATAGCCGTTGACAAGTCTTTTTTGTGCCCCTTAATGTTTCTGCTGAGTAAAATTAAGTCTAGTTTTGTAGTTGTTTGAAAAGCAATGTGAAGTTTTTGTGTGTTATTTTAGCAAATCAAGCAAACTGTGTTCCTTGATTAGTTTGGCTCAGAGTTACAAAATGTATATTCTGATTGTTTAATTATCCAGTCTCCAGGCTGGGAACTAGCTCCTTAGGATTGACACCAAAATTGAAGAAGATAATGGGTGAAAGTACGAGTGTGACAAATGGGTTTTCTCAAAGCAGGATGGATCAGAAAATAAATGTCTATATATGGGACATGGATGAAACTCTTATACTGCTCAAGTCTTTGTTGAATGGAACGTATGCAGAGGCTTTCAATGGTTTGAAGAATATCCAAGAGGGTGTTGAAATCGGAAAGATGTGGGAGAAGCACATTCTTGCTTTGTGTGACGATCATTTCTTTTATGAACAAGTAAGTTTAGACCTTCAATTACAAATACAGATAGTCGTATGTATGTGTGTACGTACACTCTTTGCTGAGTTACATGGCATTTGAAATTTTGAAAATTTTGGGATTGGTGATGCAGATTGAGAACTACAATAAATCCTCTCTTGATGCCTTGAGCCAGTATGATGATGGGCGGAATCTTTCTGATTATGATTTCAACCAAGATGGGTTTGGTCCTCCATATGATGATTCCAACAATAGAAAACTGGCATATAGGCACAGATTCATAGCCCATAGATACAAACAGGTGTGCAAACACATCCTATTGTAGAAGTAGTTTTTGTTCTTTTAATTTGTCATGTTTTAAGTTTTACTTGTAAATTGGTGTATGCATGCAAAGTTTTCTTAAATTTTTTACACCCATTGAGACAGGCCTTTTGGTTTCAGGGTTGCGTTATTGAGAGTGCACTGTTCTAGCAGTGATAGTGATGCACTGGTTTCTTTGATGTACATGATCAATATGCAACATTTATCATTTTCTTATATGTTATAGAAATATAATTGGTTATAAATGCATTTAAAATTGGAAGGAACTGACCTAAAGATGTTACAAAACTCCAAAAATAGTCATGCAATGTTTTCTCTTGCTTAAAATTTGATGTAGATAGGAAGAATATATGTGTACTTTACCGTCATGCATGCAATGTTATCAAGGTAGTGCTTAGGGATGATTCTTCATCAAATAGGTGTATAGAACACAATATATGGTCTTACTCTGGTAACAATATCATTTTCTTTCAAAGATTCAAGGGACAAATAAATCACATAACTAGCATAATCCTCACTTTTTTTTTTAATCATAAGTCACCTGGGAAATTATGCTTGATGGAGACAATCCACAGAGAGCTCATGTCATTTTGGAATCCTGAACATATTATGCTTGAGGAAAGAATTATTCTTGCCATATGACTTAGCTTGATGGCTGTCTAACAGAATTTGGCTCTGCAGGGCTAGCTCCTGATGGACTAGCTACCTTGCACCTATTAATACCAATCTCAATTCCATTCTTATTAACAAATTGATGTGTTAAAAAAAGTTAAATTGAGCTTACACCATACTCATTTGACATCTGTTCTTATTATTCATTTGTATAAAGAACTAGTGTGCTTTTGTTTTCTGATTAAGTCAGCTGCATAGGCTTCTGTAAACTATTTTGGATGTTTTAATGTTAGAGCTATCTGTAGAAGAACTCAAACATTTTCTGTTATTTCAGGGTTTGCACAGTTTCCTAAATCAGAGATGATAAAAGACTTGGATGAGTTGTATGATATGACTGATAAATATACAGATAGATGGCTCTCCTCAGGTATTTGGTTTTATAATGTCCCAGCTTCTAGATTTTGGTATCTTTGCTTTTTTTCGTGATTGTTGTTCATTGGCCTATAAGCTTCTGGTTTACTGCTTTGAATACTTCCCTCTTCCTGGTGATATATTCCACAAGTCCTGGCCTTTTTTCCAGTATTCTAAATTGCAAAAATGAATAAATACTATTAACAATTAAGGGGAAGCAATCTGATGTATAAAAACTGATTCATTGTTATATTAGTAGATACTGGAAACCCATTGCTAAGCAAGCTGAGATTAATGTTTGGTGGGTTGGTGTAAGTTTTCCAACTTTGTTTCACTGAGGGTATCCTGAATCAGCATGGAAAATATTTCGAAATACTTTCTATGAATGAAAAGTTGGAACACAATCATTGAAAGGTCTATTACCAAGTCATACTAATAGTTTACACTCATTGATCCCATGTCCTATAACTTGAACTCTTTGTGGTTATTCCACTTCAAGACAGTGTGCAACAATGAAAAAATGTTTTATTTTCTCTGGGGGGTATTGAGGAGTTTGTTTTCTGTTTTTTTGTTTTTTGTTTTGAAATAAGGTTAGATTAAAATTTTGTTAGTATGTGACCCCCAAAACAATGCTTTCTCTTTTTCTGGGAAAAAAAATTAGGAAAGGCAAGGAAACGGATTATCGAGAAGATGTATCCATTAAAGAGACAAATATACAACCATGGTAGGAATGGAAGTACCAGAAAATAAGGAAGTTAGCAGAATGGTTTGCTAATTCGTACAGAATTGAGCAGTCAAACAAGAGTATTTTACACTAGTGAAAAGAATGCCCCCAAGAATGAATGGTTGTTGGCTGTGATTGAATGAACAATGCTGGAGAAATTAGTTTCTATGGGAACAGATTCAAAATCCCTGTCAACTATCAAGCAGTTAATGTGGTATGGTGGCAAGCATCTGAACCAAAGAAGAATGTCAATACTTGGAGGGTCTAGGAAAGTCAAGAGGATGATGTCACCTGTTTGGTAGGGAAATAGCACTTTTAATAACCCATCCTATGCCAATTAGACAGTAATTGATTGCTAAACTTTATAGTTGCTATTTAGCTTTGATGATTGGTGATTGGTTGAGGATACGGAAGATGGAGCTAGTGCCTGTTTTGAACAGTGTCAGAAAAAAAAAGTTTCTACCTTTAGGAATTGTCTACCATCATCATCTTTTAAACTGTAACAAACCCATGCAATGCCAGAAAATAATTGGCACACCCCTCCATCTTCCGTCTTTCGGAGACATCACCTCCTATAATAGATACTCTGCCATCACATATAAAATTGTGTTAATCTTGCTTCTCTTCACCTTAATGATGTTTGGGATGCACCCGTCAACACTTTCTGGTAATCCTAAGGAGCAGTTTGCTCTGTGTAGTGTCATAAATGCATTATGCCTCGACTTTGTTCTCTTCCATTATTAAACATTCTTCTATAGTTGCTCAAGAATTGTCTTCCTCCTGTATTAATGTAGCGCGCATCTTCTTGGAAGAGTGTTCTGCTGGGCACAAAAAGACATCTCTTGTGGCTGCTGATGGGATCAATGAATCTTCTGCTTCAAAGTATCAGCAGATTAATCTTTTAGTGACATCTGGATCATTGATCCCAGTCTTGTAAAATGCTTGCTCTTTCGACTCAACAACATGATAACAGATGAAAATGGTTAGTATCCTTATCACTTAATGTCTGCGAAGCTTGTTATTTTTCTTTCTAGATTATTTTGTCTTTAACGACACTGTAGTTAGTGTTAAGAATCAGAATTAATGTCCCCTAATGCAGTTTAAAATTATTGGAAAACTTGATTTGAAGTAGTGCATATGCAAGAAGTGGAGTCCTGATTCACTTTTATTCTATTTGTTTCATGGATTCTGGTGAACAACATATAGACCTTGTTTTATGCATTAGTGGGGCTTTTAAAAACTTATATGGGTACTGACAAATCTTTATAATTTCTTCAGTCTATAGTTCCTGGGAAGTGGGAAAACTACAATGTTTTCAGCAGATCAAGGTGCGTTTTAACCACCCAAATGTCCGCTTCTGCGTAATTGGGGTGGATGGGAGGAGTGTGAAGCTGCGCAAGCAATGCAATGGCCATTGGTTAAGATTGATATGCGACCAGGAGGCTCTCACAGGTTTCCAGGCCTCACATCCAGGACCCTCGGATTTTATTTTTCTGTTGTATATGGGAGCTCTGATGTTGAAGATGAAGAGTGAAACTCACTGGATTTGCAATGAGCTGTTCTTGGGACATCTGCCTGCACATAAAATCCAACCAATGTTAGGAATTATGTCTTGAAACAATTTGTATCAATCAACTCAGTTAGATGAAGATGACCACCAGATTAGCCAAAATTGATTGTATTTGTTCTTGTAGATTAATTGGTTGGCTTCATGCTACGAATTGTAAACTTCTGTCTCGACGTGGATATCTACACAGTTTTGGATTTGTTACCCTCAAAGTGATGCAAGATATCAACTAAACTGACAAGAAATTATCTCGTTTGTTAGAGAAGATTAGACTAGACTAGACGAGCAAAGTGGCTATATTTCATGTGCAATCAAGGCATAATATGGATATTGTTGTCTAATTTGAGGATGAAGGAGGACTATTCATAAGAGGTTGATCACTAAAATTTATCCCTCCTAATCCCATCATTTTCAAGGGGATTATGGGGATAAGTTTTAGTTATCAACTTCTTATAGATAGTCCCCATGTTTCTTCCTAGTTAAACAACATATCCATGTTATGAATTGAATGCAAATGAAATGCAGACATTTTGCTAATCTTGTACAGTTTAGTCTAAAATCCTGTGACGTTATTTGTGTTTAGAGGAACAAAAGAAGAAGAAGAAGAAACAGAGGAGAAGGGAGGAAAAGAAAATTAAAACTAAAATCCTGTGACATTTGTGACATCAGTGTTGGACAATGACAAGAATTCTCAACCAATCCCTCATTTTCTCAGCAGGAAAAATAGAGAGAAAATTCACATTGTTTCAAGCCAAATAATATGAAGACAGATTTGAGTAATGATACCATTTGCAGGTGGCGTGTGATGGTGCTGGAGGAGTTGGATATGGGGCAAGTGGACTGGCATTATAAATTAAAGCTCAAAACTCTTTCACTCTTCTCTTCTTAGATTCTAGAAGACAACTGCTCAGATACAGGGGACATCACACATTCTTTCCATACCTGGCAAGAGGAAAAGAAAAGTTAGAAAAACCCAACTGGAAGAGTGTTTTAGCTTTAAATAGAGAACTATATATAATGAGCATGATACAAGAAGCAGGATTATGCAATTGCGTGACAAATTTAAAGTGAATTGGAGGAAAATTGGAAGAAGAAAATCTCAGAAACTTGCATTACCAAAAGCCCAAAAGCTTATTTCAACTAAATTGAAAGGTGCATATATAATATATATATATATATATATATGTGCCCAAAAAGCCATACCTGAAGATGCCCAGAAAGAGAAAGTGTATGCAATAAGCTATGGAATTCATTTGAATTCCTCCCAATGTAATCAAAATAGACTATCTAAATCGCAGAGATTAAAGTGTGGAATTTGGAGATAGGAAACATTCATATTTCCTATGAATGAGGGTCGGGGGTATGAACTTAAAATTTGTCAATGAAGTTTGAGTTAAAAATGGCAATGACTTGTAGACCAGTAATCTCACACCTTCATGGCACCCTTATAGTAGTGTGTGGTGTTTGTGAGAAAACCCCATCTCCTCTTTTTTTTTCTCTTTTTTTTTAAAATTCCCTTCAAGATTGGTAAAAAAATATCACAAAATAAATAGGTAGTTGTTAATGGGGTATATCCTAGTTGATTGAGCTTCCACCTCCAACTATATGAGCAGAAATTCAAAACCCCCAAACACCTAATAAATATTGTGTAAACCTCCATCTCAATCGCTTGAACTAATAATAAATAAATAGGTAGTTTTATATATGTAAGCATGACTTAAAAGTGTGTCATCATTTTTGTTCTCTCCTCCTTATTTTTTGGGTCATAATATCTCTCCTCATTCTAGTAGTCACTTTTTCCCAAATGTCACCATCCTAATAAATGAATCGATCCATAGAATCCTCCCTCCCCTTATCCCCTATTCTCTCTTGCTCATTTTGGATTTCCCCTAGCCTTGACTATGATAAGGCTCAGAATGGTGGTTTGGGTGATGAATAGCTAAAGAATTTTAGTTTGGGGTTTAATCCAAGGGCAGCACATTGATTAAGATGTCTGCATCTGATGTGATACTGTTGCAAGTGTCGACAAAATTGATTATATATTGTTCTGATTTCTCTGTTGTTGTTGATATAACTCTTTCTTCTTCTGTTTGTTGGCTGTTGCTTCTTCAAATTATGATGCCTTGCTAAGTTAAGGGTACTCACCAATGAGCATGCTACGTACCAAGACCGTTTCATGAAGCGAATTCACATTGAAATTAATCGAATTTTGGTAATTTATCGTTTTTGTTAATAGTTTTTTTAGAGATAGAAAGAAAAATATATGGATGAAAAGAACGAAGAAAAGGCAATAGAGAAGATGAGCACAGATGAATGAGGATAATTATAAATAAATAAAACAACTTAAAATTGTTGTAGCTTGTAGTTTTTTATTTTTATTTATGTAACATTCCATACACATTTCTTCCGCCTCCCTCCCACCACCTTTCCTCACCATCTTCATCTCTCTCACACCCTTCCTCACTCATCTTCGTTCTTCTTCCCAACTCAATGGAAATAAAAAAACGGAAAAAGTTACCAAACATGCCTTCAAACATATCATTTATTGGAGTGATAATCTAACCTCATAGAATCAAATCCATTTTTTTGGCCGCCAAATGCAAACCTTATATAATCTTTGGAGGGGTTTTTGGCACGTCGGGCCCTTCATTACTGGTGGTTGGCCAAAGTGCCACAAGATTAGTTCAAGGTAGATGCCAAAAAACCCTTGATTGTCAGTCATTAGCTAATCAAGTAGTCAAGTAGTTTGTCTTCGATGAAAACCTAATTAGTGGATGGTGTTAAGACACATTTCCATACATCTTTGGTGGGTGATTATACTGTAAACAATTTTTTTGATGTCACGGTAAGGATAATTTTAATTTTGAAGCTTATCCTAAACCATTTGTGTTGGTAACAGTTCACAAAAGGCCAGCCAAGTTGGAGAAAACTTTGGAAATTTCCTGGATTTCATGCCAAATCACTAGATTAGAATCTCAATAAAGTCAAAAATTATGCGTATTGAATTCATTTTGCGATGAGGCCCGAAGCTAAACCTTTATCTACTTTTGAGGCCACCAAGAAATTGGATTGGGACGGTGGGCGTGCTCTTCGGATTTTAAAAAAATGTACCTCCAACATGTTTTTCTCATGTAAAGTTGCATGCAAGTTTGATAATTACTTTACATTATTTTAGTATTGGTCAGAAAGATCAGCTTTTTCAACTTTGGTACAAAAGTACAAAGAAAGAGGCATTAAGTGGACCTTCAATGAAAATTGTAGTTCTAATTAACTAGTACCTAACCTTTTCAGAACAATGCTTGTGTTGGTGGTATTGGGGTGAGAGTGGTTTTGAAGCTGTAAGGCCATCTCCAACCTTTTGGTTTTGTTTTTATTTTGTTTAAATACTAGCTATAGTAGAATTATAAGATGATAAAAATTTCTCACACACGCAAATTATCACGGTGTCATACCTGCGTCGTTGGTATGTAAGTCAATGCTCGTTTTCATGGCTAGACCCTATTGGCAGACCATTTCCAACCTAAAAGGTCTCAAAATGAACTCAAATACAAATATTCATCAATCCAACCTAAAATGGCCGTTAGATGAGTTTAATTTTTGAAATTTGTATAGCATGTAGATTGAATCACACTCATGCAATGACAATTAGCATGGTATAATGCTCACCAACATTTAAGAGTGGTGAGCAAAATGTTCTTGACTGATATATTGCTAAAATATGAAAACCTATGAGAGAATTTTGTTTGTGGGAATTTTTCGTGTATTCTTCTCTTGTAGGAGGTCATATTTATAATACAATAAATCCTAGTAGGTCGAGAAAAAGTAATAACTCCTAATTCTATATATAGTAGGAAATCATGAATTAAGTAAATCAATACATTTGACATAGGAATTCTTGGGTGTAAGGAAAGTAAATGCGAGTACACAAGTCATGCCAACACTCCCCGTCAAGTTGGTGCACAATGTCACCAATACCCAATTGGTCCAATGAATTGTGGACACGCTCTACTAGAAATTGCCTTGTCAAAATATTCGCTAATTGATCCTCAGAATTTACTAAAGAAAACTGAATCACTTTAGCTTCAAGCTTCTATTTGATATAGTGTCAATCTACCTCAATATGTTTGGTGCTGTCATGTTGAACCGGATTATGTACAATAGCTATTGCAACCTTGTTGTCACAAAAGATATTCATTACAGATGTAGGTCCATACCCAAGTTTAGTAAGCACCTCTTTAACCAAATGAGTTCCAAATTCCTTTGGTCATACGCTGAACTCGGCTTTTGCATGAATAAGGTAACCACCTTAGTTTTCTTGCTCGTCCATGTAACCAAATTACCTCCCACGAATGTGAAATAACCGGATGTAGATTTCTATCTGTTATATTCCTGCTCAATATGCATTGTGTAACCATCAATATTAAGATGACCATGTTTGAGAACATAAGTCCTTTTCAGGTGCAGACTTTAAATATTTAGGTATTCGGATAATTGCATTCATGTGGTCTTCACTTGGAGAATGCATAAAATGATTAACCACACTCACTGCATAAGCAATGTTTGGTTGAGTTTGTGACAAATAGTTCAATCTTCCCACTAACCTTCGGTATATTTTCTTGTTAGTTGGAACCTCAAGATGATGATTCTGAACAATAGGAGTGTTACAGGTTTGCAATTGCATTCCTGTGTCTATCAAACAGTCCAAGACATATTTCCTTTGAGATAGAAATATGACTTACTTTGATCGGGCCACCTAAATTCCCCAAGAAATACTTGAGTCCACCTAGATTCTTCATTTCAAATTCAATAGCTAAATAGTATTGCAGCCGAGATATTTCATGTTCATCATTCCCAGTAATAATCATTCATCAAAATAATTATTAAACCTATTACCTTTCCTTTATGATGTTTCAAGAACAGAGTATGATCTGAATTGCTTTGCTTGAATCCATAATTCCTCATTGCCAAAGTGAATCGTCTGAACACGTGGTGACTATTTCAAACCATATAGTGTTTTTTCGCAACTTGCACACTATACTAGTCTAAGTAGATGTTGTATATCCCGGGTGAAACGTCCATGTAAACTTCTTTTGTGAGTTCACTATGCAAGAAAGCGTTTTTTTGACATCAAACTGATGGAGTGGCCAATCCAAGTTGTTGCAAGAGATAGTAGCGCTCTGACTATGTTAAGCTACAGGGGCAAAGGTTTCTTCATAATCGATGTTGTAGTTCTGTGTGTACCATTTTGCCACAAATCTGGCCTTGTATTGTTTCAATGGACCCATTAGTATTGTGTTTGACAGTAAACACTCATAGCATCCAACTGTTCTTTTTCTTGGGGGTAATATCTCCAGTGTCCATGTCTGATTTTTCTCCGGAGCCTCATTTTTCCTTCGTTGCTTGGGTCCACTTCGAATCTTTCAATGCTTTAGTCACTTAGTGGAATGGCAAATAGCAGAAAACTGATGCACAAATGCCTTCATGGTTCAGGAAGTCTTTGAGTGGACACATGATTGGCAATTGGGTACTTTGACTCTTCCAATATCAGGAGGAATACCGTTTGGTGGTCTTCCACGTTTGCCTAAAAGGTAATTGGTATCCAATAGAATCATAACTAAATTCATAGGAGTTGTAGGGATATTTACCTCAGGGATATTCTCAGGGATTTGTTGTTTGATACTGTTGAATGAGAAGGGGTCTTCCGTGTGTTCGGTTCTCTTCTTTTCAAGATCGGCTTTGCTACCCATGCTAAAATATGAAAATTATGAGAGATTATTGTTTGGGAATTTTTATATTCTTTCCGTAGAAATCATATTTATGATACAATAAATCTCTATATAGGAAGGGAAGTAATAACATAAACTTGTATTTTATAATTAAAAAATAATGAAATTAAAGTAAATAAATTATTTTATATAGAAATCCTTGGATATTAAAGAAAGTATATCAGGTCACAAAGTGCCAACTATACTCCTAGGGCTAAGTGGCAAACCAAACTTGTGAGAATGTCTTGTCAAAATTGATGCTTGAAGGCTTCTCTAGAGCCTTAATGGTAGGAAATCCACTTGGGGCTACTACATCGTTAGGGCATGTGGAGAAAAAAGCGCACAGCAAGTGAACCCCAGGTGGGCCTTCCGTCTTTTGCAAAACGTATCTATGGACCCCGCAATCGTTTTTTGTATCGTGTTCCCTCAGGCTTTTACCCCCGGGTGCAATGCCACCCTCAGGCCTTTCCTTCACCTGTTGCATTTTTGTCTCTCCCTGCCTTCGTCATATCCTTTTGACAAAATATTTTCCTCTGATGAGATTTTTTATTTAGAAAATAAAAATAGTGAATTATCAATACGCTACAAAGGACACACACAGTGCCCCCATGATGGAATAGACAGTTAGTACCTTCAAAAGGGAAACTGTGTTTAGTATCGGTTTACAATATTTAAAAACGCGGTGTATAGGCGCTAAATTTTTTTTAATTACATTTTGTGTAATGATCGACAATGCATCGATCGACCCCGCTCATACTAGCCTATCGTTGGTGTAAAAAAAAAAATAAAAAAAAGTGTACCCTCAAGTTCAGATAAAAGATAGTAATGCATCATGCTGCATGTTATGTGTAATTTATAGAATGTTAACTGAATAATTATGTAATAGTGAGCAGCAGAGTTCAGATACCTAACTTTACTATCCAAGTTCTCACACTATACTTTATATCCAAAGCTCTCATAAATTTATAATGCTATAGATTCAGGACCACACACACCTAATTAAGGTACTTGCGTTGCTTTCATGGTTTTAAAAAAAAAAAAAAAAAAAAAAAAAAAAAAAAAGGATGATGATGGACGGCGGCCGCTATCCTTTGACTGACGTGGTAATACTGATGCTAGGACGGTCCATAAAGGGAGAGCGTGTGTGGCTGAGTTGATCCTCACATCATGCAATGCAGACGCCACCGAAGAGAGAGAGAGAGTAGATAGGGTGCGGTGTGGGCCCAGACAGTTTCCTGACAAAGTTGATTTGTTACTACCACCAATACCACCACAGAAACAGAAGTTATATGTTCTTTCCCACATTTATCATTAGAAAAAAGGGACAAGAACAAGTTTCATTGCACCTCAAAAATGAACTGAGTTGGAAGAAACGTA
This sequence comes from Prunus armeniaca, assembly GCA_903112645.1. Taxonomy (NCBI): domain Eukaryota; kingdom Viridiplantae; phylum Streptophyta; class Magnoliopsida; order Rosales; family Rosaceae; genus Prunus; species Prunus armeniaca. Next base: position 3,941,945 of record CAEKDK010000005.1, on the reverse strand, counting down.
ACAAATTTGGTTTGGTTTAACACAACTTTCTCATCTACTTAAATTTACTCCAATGTATTTCAACTCTCCTCTCTCTCTCTTTCCTCTCTCTCTCTCTCTCTCTGCAAGTGGCAAAGGTATGGTTTGCTTGCCCCACGTAAGATCTCTTCAATGAATTCCATAGCTTATTGCATCCACTTCTCTTTCTGGGCGTCTTCAGGGTATGGTTTTTTGGGCAGACACACACACGCGCACACACCACACACACACATATATATATATATGTGTGCACCTTTCACTTTAGTGAAATAGCTTTGGGTTTTGATAATGCAAGTTTCTGAGATTTTTCTTCCAATTTTCCTCCAATTCACTTTAAATTTGCACTGACAAGTTGCATAATCCTGTTTCTGTATCATGCTCATTATATATAGTTCTCTATTTAAAGCTAAAACACTCTTCCAGTGTGGGTTTTCTAACTTTCTTTTCCTCTTTCCAGGTATGGAAAGAATGTGTGATGCCCTGTATGAGGCAGTTGTCTTCTAGAATCTAAGAAGAGAAAGAGTAAAAGAGTTTTGAGCTTTAATTTATAATGCCGTTCCACTTGCCCATATCCAACTCCTCCGCACCATACACACCCGGCAAATGGTTTTTTTTTTTTTTTTTTTTTTTTTTTTTTTTTTTTTTTTTTTTTTTTTTTTTTTTTTTTTTTTTTTTTTTTTTTTTTTTTTTTTTTTTTTTTTTTTTTTTTTTTTTTTTTTTTTTTTTTTTTTTTTTTTTTTTTTTTTTTTTTTTTTTTTTTTTTTTTTTTTTTTTTTTTTTTTTTTTTTTTTTTTTTTTTTTTTTTTTTTTTTTTTTTTTTTTTTTTTTTTTTTTTTTTTTTTTTTTTTTTTTTTTTTTTTTTTTTTTTTTTTTTTTTTTTTTTTTTTTTTTTTTTTTTTTTTTTTTTTTTTTTTTTTTTTTTTTTTTTTTTTTTTTTTTTTTTTTTTTTTTTTTTTTTTTTTTTTTTTTTTTTTTTTTTTTTTTTTTTTTTTTTTCCCCCTAAGAGTTTAAATTATGGAAAAATCTTGTTTGATGTAGTGCATATGCAAAGAAGTGGAGGTCTGAGGCGTAACATTTTACTTCTATTGTTTCCTGGCTCTGGTGAACAATATATAGACCTGTTTTATGCATTAGTGGGGTTTTTTCAAAAAAATTATATGGGTATGACAACTCTTTATAATTTCTCAGTCGATAGTTCTGGGAAGTGTGCAAAATACAATGTTTTCGCAGATCAAGGTGCGTTTTGAACACCCAAAGTGTCTGCGTAAATTGGGGGGGGATGATGGGAGGAGTGTGACGCTCGCCGCAATGCCATGGCCATTGGTTAAGGATTGATATAGCGAGCGCTCCACAGGTTTCCCGGCCTCACATCCAGGGACCCTCGGATTTATTGTCGGCTTGTATAGAGCTCTGATGTTGAAGATGGAAGAAGAGTGACTCACTGGATTTGCATGAGCTGTTCTTGGGGACCTGCCTGCACCTAAAATCAAAAAACCAATGTTAGGCATATGTCTTGCAACAATGTATCAATCAACTCAGTTAGATGAAGATGACCACCAGATTAGCCAAATGTGATTGTATTGTCTTGTAGATTATTGGTTGGCTTCATGTACGAATTGTAAACTTCTGTCTCGCGTGGATATTACACAGTTTGGATTTGTTACCCTCAAAGTGATGCAAGATATCAACTAAACTGACAAGAAATTATCTCGTTTGTTAGAGAAGATTAGACTAGATAGCGAGCAAAGTGGCTTTATTTCATGTGCATCAAGGCAAATATGGATATTGTTGTCTAATTGTGAGATGAAGGAGGACTTCATAAGGGTTGACACTAAAATTATCCCTCCCTAATCCCACATTTCTAAGGGGATATGGGGATAAGTTTTAGTTATCAATTTATAGATAGTCCCATGTTTCTTCCTAGTTAACAACATTCCATGTTATGAATTGAATGCAAATGAAATGTAGACTTTTGCTAATCTTGTACAGGTTAGTCTAAAATCCTGTGACGTTATTTGTGTTTAGAGGAACAAAAGAAGAAGAAGAAGAAAGGGAGAAGGAGGAAAGAAATTAAAATAAAATCTGTGCCATTCAGTGTTGGACAATGACAAGAATTCTAACCAATCCTCATTTCTCTAGCAGGAAAAAAATAGAGAGACATTTCACATTGTTTTCAAGCCAAATAATATGAAGACGATTTTGAGTAATGATACCATTTGCAGGTGGGTGGATGGTGTGGAGGAGTTGGATATGGGGCAAGTGGACTGGCATTATAAATTAAGCTCAAAAAACTTTCACTCTTTCTCTTCTTAGATTCTAGAAGACAACTGCCTCAGATACAGGGGACACACACATTCTTTCCATACCTGGCAGAGGAAAAGCAAGTTAGAAAAACCCAACTGGAAGAGTGTTTTAGCTTTAAATAGAGAACTATATATAATGAGCCTGATACAAGACAGCAGGATTATGCAAAGGCAGTGACAAATTTAAAGTGAATTGGAGGAAAATTGGAAGAAGAAAATCTAGAACTTGCATTACCAAAAGCCAAAAGCTTATTTCCACTAAATTGAAAGGTGCCTATATAATATATTATATATATATATTGTGCCCAAAAAAGCATACCTGAAGATGCCCAGAAGAGCAAGTGTATGCATAAGCTATGGAATCATTTGATCCTCCCAATGTAATCAAAATAGGACTGTCTAATCGCAGAGATTAAGTGTGGAATTTGGAGATAGGAACATTCATATTTCCTATGAATGAGGGTCGGGGTATGAACTTAAAATTTGTCAATGAAGTTTGAGTTAAAAATGGCAATGACTGTAGACAGTAATCTCACACCTTCATGGAACCCTTAGTAGTGTGTGGTGTTTGGAGAAAACCCCATCTCCCTCTTTTTTTTCTTTTTTTTTTTAAATTCCTTTCAAGATTGGAAAAAAAAACAAAACAAAATAAATAGTAGTTGTTAATGGATATATCTAGTTGATTTGAGAATTCCACCTCCAACTATATGAGCAGAAATTCAAAACCCCCAAACACCTAATAAATATTTGTGTAAACCTCCATCTCAATCGCTTGAACTAATAAATAAATAAATAGGGTAGTTTTATATATGTAAGCATGACTTAAAAGTGTGTCCATCATTTTTGTTTCTCTCCTCCTATTTTTTGGGTCATAATATCTCTCCTCATTCTGTAGTACTTTTTTCCCAAATGTCACCATCCTAATAAATGAATCGATCCTAGAATCCTCCCTCCCCTTATCCCCTATTCTCTCTTGCTCATTTGGATTTCCCCTAGCCTGACTATGATAAGGCTCAGAATGGTGGTTTGGGTGATGAATAGCTAAGAATTTTAGTTTGGGGTTTAATCCAAGGGCAGCACATTGATTAAGATGTCTGCATCTGATGTGATACTGTTGCAAGTGTCGACAAATTGATTATATATTGTTCTGATTTCTCTGTGTTGTTGTGATATATAACTCTTTCTTCTTCTTGTTTGTTGGCTGTTGCTTTCTCAAATATGATGCCTTGCTAAGTTAAGGGTACTCACCAATGAGCATGCTACGTACCAAGACCGTTTCATGAAGCGAATTCACATTGAAATTAATCGAATTTTGGTAATTTATCGTTTTTGTTATAGGTTTTTTTAGAGATAGAAAGAAAATATATGGATGAAAAAAACGAAGAAAAGGCCATAGAGAAGATGAAGCACAGATGAATGAGGATAATATAAATAAATAAAACAACTTAAAATTGTTGTAGCTTGTAGTTTTTTATTTTCATTTTATGTAACCATTCCATACACATTTCTTCCCGCCTCCCTCCCACCACCTTTCCTCCACCCATCTTCATCCTCTCACACCCTTCCTCACTCTCATCTTCGTTCTTCTTCCCAACTCAATGGAAATAAAAAAACGGAAAAAGTTACCAAACATGCCTTCAACATTATCATTTATTGGAGTGATAATCTAACCTCATAGAATCAAATCCATTTTTTTTGGCCGCAAATGCAAACCTTATCTAATCTTTGGAGGATGGTTTTGCACGTCGGCCCTTCATTACTGGTGGTTGGCCAAAGTGCCACAAGATTTAGTTCAAGGTAGATGCCAAAAACCCTTGATTGTCAGTCATTAGCTTAATCAAGTAGTCAAGTAGTTTGTCTTCGATGAATAACCTAATTAGTGGATGGTGTTAAGACACATTTCCATACATCTTTTGGTGGGTGATTTATACTGTAAACAATTTTCTTGATGTCACGGCTAAGGATAATTTTAATTTTGAAGCTTATCCTAAACCATTTGTGTTGGTAACAGTTCACAAAAGGCCAGCCAAGTTGGAGAAAACTTTGGAAATTTCCTTGGATTTCATGCCAAAATCACTAGATTAGAATCTCAATAAAGTCAAAAATTATGAGTATTTAATTCATTTTGCGATGAGGCCGAAGCTAAACCTTTTATCTACTTTTGAGGCCACCAAGAAATTGGATTGGACGGTGGGCGTGCTCTTCGGATTTTAAAAAAATGTACCTCCAACATGTTTTTCTCATGTAAAGTTGCATGCAATGTTTGATAATTACTTTACATTATTTTAGTATTGGTCAGAAAGATCAGCTTTTTCAACTTTGGTACAAAAGTACAAAGAAAGAGGCATTAAGTGGACCTTCAATTGAAAATTGTAGTTCTAATTAACTAGTACCATAACCTTTTTCAGAACAATGCTTGTGTTGGTGGTATTGGGGTGAGAGTGGTTTTGAAGCTGTAAGGCCATCTCCAACCTTTTGTTTTGTTTTTTATTTTGTGTTAATACTAGCTATAGTATGAATTATAAGATGATAAAAATTTCTCACACACGCAAATTATCACGGTGTCATACCCTGCGTTCGTTGGTATGTAAGTCAATGCTCGTTTTCACTGGTTAGACCCTATTGGCAGACCATTTCCAACCTAAAAGGTCTCAAAATGAACTCAAATACAATTATTCATCAATCCAAACCTAAATGGCCGTTAGATGAGTTTAATTTTTGAAATTTGTATAGCATGTAGATTGAATCACACTCATGCAATGACAATTAGCATGGTGATAATGCTCACCAACATTTAAGAGTGGTGAGCAAAAATGTTCTTGACTTGATATATTGCTAAAATATGAAAACCTATGAGAGAATTTTGTTTGTGGGAATTTTCTGTGTATTCTTCTTCTTGTAGGAGGTCATATTTATAATACAATAAATCCTAGTAGGTCGAGAAAAGTAATAACTCCTAATTCTATATATAGTAGGAAATCATGAATTAAAGTAAATCAATTACATTTGACATAGGAATCTTGGTGTGTAAGGAAAGTAAATGCGAGTACACAAGTCATGCCAACACTCCCCGTCAAGTTGGTGCACAAATGTCACCAATACCCAATTGGTCCAATGAATTGTGGAACGCTCTACTAGAAATTGCCCTTGTCAAAATATTCGCTAATTGATCCTCAGAATTTACTAAAGAAAACTGAATCACTTTAGCTTCAAGCTTCTATTTGATATAGTGTCAATCTACCTCAATATGTTTGGTGCTGTCATGTTGAACCGGATTATGTACAATAGCTATTGCAACCTTGTTGTCACAAAAGATATTCATTACAGATGTAGGTCCATACCCAAGTTTAGTAAGCAACCTCTTTAACCAAATGAGTTCCCAAATTCCTTTGGTCATACGCTGAACTCGGCTTTTGCATTGAATAAGGTAACCACCTTATGTTTCTTGCTCGTCCATGTAACCAAATTACCTCCCACGAATGTGAAATAACCGGATGTAGATTTCCTATCTGTTATATTTCCTGCTCAATATGCATTTGTGTAACCATCAATATTAAGATGACCATGTTTTGAGAACATAAGTCCTTTTTCAGGTGCAGACTTTAAATATTTAGGTATTCGGATAATTGCATTCATGTGGTCTTCACTTGGAGAATGCATAAAATGATTAACCACACTCACTGCATAAGCAATGTTTGGTTGAGTTTGTGACAAATAGTTCAATCTTCCCACTAACCTTCGGTATATTTTCTTGTTAGTTGGAACCTCCAAGATGATGATTCTGAACAATAGGAGTGTTTACAGGTTTGCAATCTAGCATTCCTGTGTCTATCAACAAGTCCAAGACATATTTCCTTTGAGATAGAAATATGACTTACTTTGATCGGGCCACCTAAATCCCCAAGAAATACTTGAGTCCACCTAGATTCTTCATTTCAAATTCAATAGCTAAATAGTATTGCAGCCGAGATATTTCATGTTCATCATTCCCAGTAATAATCATCTCATCAAAATAAATTATTAAACCTATTACCTTTCCTTTATGATGTTTCAAGAACAGAGTATGATCTGAATTGCTTTGCTTGAATCCATAATTCCTCATTGCCAAAGTGAATCGTCTGAACACGTGGTGACTATTTCAAACCATATAGTGTTTTTTCGCAACTTGCACACTATACTAGTCTAAGTAGATGTTGTATATCCCGGTGAAACGTCCATGTAAACTTCTTTTGTGAGTTCACTATGCAAGAAAGCGTTTTTGACATCAAACTGATGGAGTGGCCAATCCAAGTTAGTTGCAAGAGATAGTAGCGCTCTGACTATGTTAAGCTACAGGGGCAAAGGTTTCTTCATAATCGATGTTGTAGTTCTGTGTGTACCATTTTGCCACAAATCTGGCCTTGTATTGTTCAATGGACCCATTAGTATTGTGTTTGACAGTAAACACCCATATGCATCCAACTGTTCTTTTTCTTGGGGGTAATATCTCCAGTGTCCATGTCTGATTTTTCTCCGGAGCCTTCATTTTTCCTTCGTTGCTTGGGTCCACTTTGAATCTTTCAATGCTTTAGTCACCTTAGTGGAATGGCAATAGCAGATAACTGATGCATAAATGCCTTCAATGGTTCAGGAAGTCTTTGAGTGGACACATGATTGGCAATTGGGTACTTTGACATCTTCCCAATATCAGGAGAATACCGGTTTGGTGGTCTTCCACGTTCTGCCTAAAAGGTAATTGGTATCCAATAGAATCATTAACTAAATTCATAGGAGTTGTAGGGATATTTACCTCAGGGATATTCTCAGGAGATTTGTTGTTTGATACTGTTGAATGAGAATGGAGTCTTCAGTGTGTTCAGGTTCATCTTCTTTCTCAAGATCGCTGCTTTGATACCATGCTAAAATATGAAAACTTATGAGAGAATATTGTTTGTGGGAATTTTTATATATTCTTTTCCTTGTAGAAAATCATATTTATGATACAATAAATCTTATAGGTCAAGGAAAGTAATAACTCATAATTGTATTTTATAATAAAAAATAATGAATTAAAGTAAATAAATTACATTTAATATAGAAATCCTTGGTATGTAAAGAAAGTATATCCAGGTCACAAAGTGCCAACATATACCTCCTAGGCTAAGTGGCAAAACCAAACTTGTGAGAATGTTCATTGTCAAAATTGAATTATTGAAGGCCTTCTCTAGAGCATTAATGGTAGGAATATCCACTTGGGATCAAGTTAGGGTGTGGAGAAAAAAGCCAACAGAAGTAGAACCATGGTGGTCCTTCCTTCTTTTGCAAACTTATCTATGGACCCCGCAATCGTTTTTTGTATTGTTCCCTCAGGCTTTTACACTGGGTGCAAGCCCATACCTCATGGACTCTTCTTCACTGTTCATTTTGTCTCTCCCTCCTTCGTCCATTATCCTTTTACACTATTTTCCCTCTTATGAGATTTTTTTATTTATAAAATAAAAATAAAAATTTATAAATCCGCTCAAGGAAAAAAGTGACCCCATATGTAGTAGAAGTTTAGTTACCTTTCAAAAGGGAAATGTGTTAGTATCGGTTACAAATTTAAAAAACTTGGTGTATAGTCGCTATTTGTATTCACAGCTGGTAATATCGACAATGCATCGATCGATCACGCTCCTACTAGCCATCATGTTAAAAAAAAAATAAAAGTATAAAAAAAAAAAAGTCTAAAGATAAAAGATAGTAAATGCATCATGCTGCAAGTATGTGTATGTATAGATGTTAATGAATATTAGTATATAGATGTTAATGAATATTATGTATCAGGTGAAGCAGCAGAGTTCAGATACCTAACTTTTACTATCCAAGTTCTCAAACTATACTTTATATCCAAAAGCTCTCATAAATTTATAATGCTATAGATTCAGGACCACACCACCTAATAAAGGTACTTGCAAAAAAATGGCCCTTTGACTGACTTGTAAATAAAGGAGAGCGTGTGGCTGAGTTGCATCCCTCACATGCATGCAATGCAGAGCCACCAAGAGAGAGAGAGAGAGTAGAGTAGGGGCTGTGTGGGCCCCAGTTTCCTGACAAAGTTGATCTTGATACACCACCAACAGAAAATGGAAGTTAATCTCCTCCCCATTTATCTATAAGAAAAAGGAGACAAAGAAAGTTTCATTGCACCTCAAAAATGAACTGAGTTGGAAGAAAACGTAACAAATTTGGTTTTGGTTTTAACACAACCTTTCTCACTCTACTTAATTTACTCCAATGTATTTCAACTCTCCTCTCTCTCTCTCTCTCTCTCTCTCTCTCTCTCTCTGCAAGTGGCAAAGGTATGTGTTTGCTTGCCCCACGTAAGACTCTTCAACTGAATTCCATAGCTTATTGCATCCACTTTCTCTTTCTGGGCGTCTTCAGGTATGGCTTTTTTGGGCAGACACACACGCGCACACACACACACACACACATATATATATATATATATGTGTGCACCTTTCACTTTAGTTGAAATAAGCTTTGGGTTTTTGATAATGCAAGTTTCTGAGATTTTCTTCTTCCAATTTTCCTCCAATTCACTTTAAATTTGTCACTGACAAGTTGCATAATCCTGTTTCTTGTATCATGCTCATTATATATAGTTCTCTATTTAAAGCTAAAACACTCTTCCAGTTGGGTTTTCTAACTTTTCTTTTCCTCTTTCCAGGTATGGAAAGAATGTGTGATGCCCCCTGTATCTGAGGCAGTTGTCTTCTAGAATCTAAGAAGAGAAAGAGTAAAAGAGTTTTGAGCTTTAATTTATAATGCCAGTTCCACTTGCCCCATATCCAACTCCTCCAGCACCATACACAACACCGGCAAATGGTATCATTACTCAAAATCTGTCTTCGTCTTATTTGGCTTGAAAACAATGTGAATTTTCTCTCTATTTTTCCTGCTGAGAAAATTGCTGAGAAAATGAGGGATTGGTTGAGACTTCTTGTCATTGTCCAACACTGATGTCACAAATGTCACAGGATTTTAGTTTTAATTTTCTTTTCCTCCCTTCTCCTCTGTTTCTTCTTCTTCTTTTTTGCTCCTCTAAACACAATAAAGTTCTCTTACAAAATTACTCTCTGATTATGATTGTATGAAAAATATAATCTGCTACCTTATTGTTATGAAATTATTCATTTATATTCTACCAATCTAAATCAATAATTTATTAAATTTTGTAACTTGTTCTTTAGGTGCACAGAGCCAACTTGTGTGCTCTGGATGTAGGAACCTTTTACTCTATCCTGTTGGAGCCACCTCTGTCTGTTGTGCGGTTTGTAATGCAGTCACTGCTGTGCCACCTCCTGGTATGTTCTTTTCTTGCTACACATTCCCTTAGCTTATGTTAATACAGCTTGATTATGCTGTCATTTAGTTCTTGAAATCGATATAATTTTCGACTGTAAGACTCGGTAAAGTCTGAATGTGTTACATTTTTGTGTAACTTTGAGCAGGCACAGAAATGGCACAGCTGGTTTGTGGAGGATGCCACACCCTACTCATGTATATCCGCGGAGCAACGAGTGTACAATGTTCTTGCTGCCACACTGTAAATCTAGCCTTGGAAGGTATCAAATCATTGACAGATAAAAAGCTCTATGATATGTGTTTCTGTGACTGCAATTAAGCTTCTTATAAGGTAACCGAAATCAATTAAGTCTGGACATAAGAATCAAATGTGCATTTGTGACAGCAAATCAGGTGGCGCATGTCAATTGTGGGAACTGCAGGATGCTGTTAATGTATCAATATGGAGCAAGATCTGTGAAATGTGCGGTTTGCAATTTTGTCACATCAGTTGGGGTGAGCACATTATTCATTTTAACTCAGTGGATGTTAGCTGAAGTCATGAGTTTCTGTTGTGTTGCTTTATACATCAATTGAAGTGTGTTCAAAATGAGATAAAAGTAATTTGGACAGAAGTTCAGGGCTTCTGTTGCAACACCAATTATTTCACCTTTTTTTCGATTAAACGCCTTCTGATACCATAAAAATTGCGTCATCGTTTCGATCCTAGCTCACTTCTGAATTTATACAAACTACTGCTTAGTGCATTACATTGATAGAAAGTTTAGAGACTTTTGGCATTCCTCTCTGGTTAATGTGATGTTCATTGGCATTTTCAGGTGTTGACGAGCACTCCCGAACAGAAATTCAACAACTAAAAATTATCATACACCACATAAAGCTGGCTATTACAATGCTACAACCTTGGTTTTGCATCTCATAGTAGTTTTCCTCCAAGATTGCATCTCCCAGTGGGAACGGAACGTCCTGCTTCTCACATGTATAGAGTTATTTTTTTCTTTTCTTTCTTGCGTGATCCTTGTATGAATAAGTAGTTATGTCAAGATTGGATGTATGAGAATATTCTACAAGAGAAGAGAGACTACTAAAATTTGAGTGAATTTGGAAGTCTTTGGATAAGATTTACTTCATTTTCCTTAGCTTTGACATGATAAACTTTTATCTCAAACTCCCTTCTGGTTTTGAATTGTCAATTCTCATCTAGAAATATAATTGCTTGCCAGTCAATGAAGATGCCCAAAAATTTGATCCAAGAAAGTTCCACTTGGGACCAATAGAGATATTTCAAGAGTAAATTTGAGGTGAGCATTCATCAATTTAGGTATGGCTTTTAATGTACGATTTTGACTTCCGAGTTCCCACAATAAGGTTTGTTAATTGACCAATCTATTAAATAGGACACGAGTGCTTGTTGAATCAGTTTTGGATAAACTTATGCTACAAAACAATGTGATTTTTCATTTATAATTTTTTATACCAGCGATAGTTTAAAGTTCTTGAAATTAATCTAATCTACAAAAAGGGTGACTAGAACTTGAGTGCAAAGGGCCTAACTCACCGCCTGAACAATTGACCTAACCCACATTTACACAATGTATTCAATAATGGTTAACCTGAATGCGACTTCGCATTTAATGCAAACACAATCCAATGGCTGTAAAAAATCAAATCAGTACAACGTAGGTTGGACTAATCTAATACATGTAGGGTTTGGTGAGCCCCCACTGTCCTTGTGTTTGGCTTGACTTTAGTACTTGAATTATGTGAGTATTGTGTCTGGAAATAATCCGAAAATCTGAGTTTGAGCTCGTGAGATCCTGCAAGCGAACATATGGTGGGGAAGCTCAAGGCGTTACAAAATTCAATTACATATTATGACCAGCTTCTCTGCTGTACCCCACTGCTGCGCTTTTCCCCTTCACGTCCTGCTCATTTGATGCAACTTTTTGTGTACTATTTATAAAGTAAGCACCAGTGAACCTTCTACTTCAATCACAATAATAATGCATGATTGCATTAGAGTATAGAAAGCTTTTTCCATTTCTATTTATAAAGTAAGCACCAGTGAACCTTCTACATCATCCGTCATTCTAAACTTTACATCATGAAAAACTTTGGATCCACTCATTACCAATTAATTTTGGATATAACATCTTCGAAGCCTAATTGTAACGTGGTATTTTCAAGGGAGACTTTGGAAAAACACAAAGGAGAGAGAAATTTTGTAAAACAAGCCAAAATAGACAAAATTGCCCTTATTTATTTTTGGATTTCCTAAGGAATCCTTTACATTTGCATGTCTTTGATTTGAAAGTTGAGAGGTTTTTCTATCTTTTTTGAAAAAGCTTTGGCTTTTTCCAAAAGTGAAAAAAAAAATTTGGCTAAAACCTAAATTTACTTATTTTCAATGTCAAATAAAATCGGTGCATTAGGCTCTAATGATGGAGAGAGATCTGCGTAAGGCGAAGAATGAGTCTATAGTTGCTGACTCAAATCCTAACAGCTTAAGTTTTTTTAGAATAGTAGTGAACATTCGAAATTTATCTTAACATTGATTTTGTATTGAATGCTCAAACTTAAAGATGTTAGTTGAAATTGACCACACTTAAAAAGGCACGATAAGAACATGATAAATCCTACATCGAACGTTTTGTATTTCATCTTAAAGTGAGAATCTTGGAACCTCTCCAATAAACCTTTGTGAAGAATGTTCAAACTTCAAAAAATTGCATCCCACGTAGTTGTAAAAAGGTCCAAAATTTAACCCTAATTGATTTTGTTTTTCAAGCATTGGTTCTAAAATATCTTTCTGAACTCTTCCCTCCTTTATGTGTGTCGGTGTCACATGTGAAAGACAAGGAAGGCCACTTTTAACCATTGTTAATGACATTAACTGCAGCTGTCAATTTATGTTGGTTGTTTTGCTTTTATCCTGTCTATTCAAAATAAAAGTTTTTATTTGATTTTTTTTTTTTTTTTGTTTGTGGAATTTGGAACATTGGTAAGCAAGGAATTATATAGTTACCGTGCTTAAGAAACCCCAAATCAAATTTGGAAGTTAATCTTTGTGTGGATAAGCTCTTAGAGACTTGTAGCGGACACAATTTCAGCCATTGCTTCTATTCCAAAACGCTAAAATTTGATTCCTTATGCTTTTATCCCAAGTCATTTTCAGAAGTGCTTTTCAAAAACGTACAACCAAAGTGGCTCATTCCATGTGTATGCTGACTGCTTTGTTGATATCATATACCATCAATCGACAACAAGATATCAGATGGACTAAAAGCATAGTAATCAATTGGTCCCTGGACCCAATTGTGTACCTGCACTCATGGTTCATTATGAATGTGTCCACCGTCTATATCACTGGCCGGCTAATTCTAGGCTCGCTAAAAGCATGCATTGTACCCAGAAAAACAATAATACTGCAAATGCATGAAAGGGTCAGGAATCGCTAAGTAAGTAATTATAGTGCAATGCATGCCATGGATGGTAAGAATAACAATGTGCAATTTAATTCTGAATGGTAAAAAAGATGGGAGAATCAAACACATGAAAGGGATATGTAGCAAAGCTAACCTTGATTAAATTGTCTGACTTTAGTCCCCCTCACCCTCACATGAGTGATAATGATATTTTGAGTAGTGCCAAAATGATCTGATGGAGGCATTTATCCTATATGGCATTATGGAAGATAACAAAAACTAGTATAGGATTAGTTCAATGTTCCTAATAAAACAACAATGCTAGAGTCGGTCGCTCATGTAGACGTGTTCGAATTTTGATATATCAACGGTCATGAATCATTCAGTAATTGTAATATAATGCATGTATGGAATATAATAACAATGTACCGCAATTGCAATTCAATTACACATGGTACTTAAATAAATAAAAGAGAGAATCAAACACGTAAGTGATAATGATATTTTAAAGAGATTTTCTATTTAAACCCCCCTCACTTCTCTTTGTTTACTCAAATACTTAAATCATTAAGCTGTAAGTTTTATTATTGTGTAAAAAGACAAAAAATGTCATCCAACTTAATACTTAACCATAGTACATCTATATACACACTCCACCACTCTTAATAAGGAGCAATTTCATACACCAAAAACAAACAATTAGAGAAAACAGATATCAGAAACTCACAGTAGAAAGTATACACTTGATATCCTTGAGATCTGATACATTGAAGCACCGTGTGCTGCTAGACAATTAGGCTCCACAACTATAAAAGATTGTTTTCAAGGCTTGAAGAGAAAGATCAGTCGTGGCTTGTCCCCTTCTATCCTTAAACTGATGCCTAGCACATACTTTTGCTTCAAACTTTCACCCCAAACAAAATCTCATGTATACTACAAATATTGTTAAATGATTTAAGTATTGGAGTGAACAAAGAAAATTGTGGAGTTTAAATAGAAAATCTCTTTTATTTCTCATTTTTTTCAGCTTGGGGTGTATTTAAGGGTAGTTTGAGAAGATAGTGGGGTTTTCTTAGAAATTGTGAAAATTTAAATTAAAAGTTGGGGTGAACTAAGAGAAGTGTGGGATTGTGCCAAAATGATCTGATGGAGGCATTTATATGGCTTTGTGGAAGATACAAAAATTGGTATATGATTAGTTAATGTTTGCATTTAAGCCAGCAAACAAAAGTAATAAAGAAAGAAATGAAGGACCGTTGTACTAATGCAGAAACATGAACATGAAATTAACATCATCACCAAACGTCAACTCACAATGGAGAATGACAATAACACACTGTTGGAGCCGTATTTTGATACCTCAATAATTTGTAGTCCTTATGAAGAAATTTGAAAAATCCAAGATCACAGAATCTTAACACAGCCAACCTTGGGTTTTCTTTTGGAATTGAAACACTGATTACTTTTCGATGGTTAGGTAAAAGGAGGTCGAAGGGGGACTGGAGATTCGAACTCTAGCCCTAGCTGTGGGGATGATGCTCACCACCACCTGGCACCAGTGCAAATGAAAAAAGAAGTCTAGTAACTCATAACAAAATTGAAACGAACTGTGAAATTAAAATTCAAGGGCAATGAAAAGAATAGAAAGAAAAAAGAAGGAATGCTTTTGTTACACTGAAAAAAGGTTCATAAAAACTTGAAACTTTCAGTCGGCCATGGGAAAAATCTTACCAACCCCTCTTAACTAACCGAATGACTCTTCTACTCAAAACCAACCCCTATCATCCCCTTTTCCAATTAGGTTTCGATCGAACTACCTTCTCGTTTCACCAAAAACCACATCTGTACTGAGAATTCAACTCACTCTTCTCCCTTCCTGCTTCTCAAATTGTCACCTCACTTCCAGTACATACCTAGCACCACAATCAAATTCCATCAACACCCTCACGCAGCCATGCTTGATCAAAGCATCACATGCACTAGTACCAACAGTCAAGTTCTAGTTTAATAAGCTACTCAATCTACATGAATATTAGCCGTGCAACAGAAAATTAATGATAACTCAGAGTAACACTTCAAGAAATGTATCGGGAGATCAAAGGCAAGGTAGAATTCACAAGTTATCACCGATTTAAGATGCCTGCCACAACATCATGCCGCTTTCTTCGGCTAGATCTTTTCTTCACCAATTTTCCTGAGGGTTTAACAATCCCTCCAAATCTTCTGGAATCTGTAAAATTTCATCCCAGCCAATATAATGTATTCTACCCTGTTAGTAACAAGTACCAAACAACAGAGAAAAAATACACAGCAAATGGGCCCACCTGAATCTTTTCACATCAATTCATTGCTGATCAGTAAACTAGCGCCATGATATTTCAATTTTCTCCATGCTATGTCATTGTAGATAGACATGTTGGACAAGTTATCCATGCCATTCTTTTAATCAGAAAAGTAGTTTGTATTGCATATGAGTCGATTACATATTGAGGTCATCTGGGAGGGTTGAAATAACATTATCCAGGCTTCTCTACAATCATACTTAGCTTAGGATATACACTCAGTGGAGAGAAAGGAGCATAAAAGTCTAGACTGTCACGGGAGTGAAGATGGAAACGCACAGTACTCGGAAGGGTAAAATATACAGTCTGCAAATTTTACTCGGCAAATCCTAGGTCCAAAATCAATACCCTACATTTCTTATTCATCGCCCATTGCTAACTCCAACGCATAATCATCTCTTTCCTGCAGCATGAATACAATGCAGAGTTAAGATACCATAAAAGGACTAGTTCCTTGGCAACAATAACTTAATAATTCTTCTTTCATTCCCCCCATGATATCTTTTTCTCTTGGTTTGAGTTCCCACATGATATCATTCCTACATTTTTTTGGATTAGATTTTTCTAGACTTTTAGAGGATTAAGAACTTACAATTGGTCCCCGTGCAAAATATCTCCCAAATTGAAGCCAATACACCTGCATGTGCCAAGAATTTCAAAGTTCTATAAATCAGATGATTGGAAAGGCAATTAAAGGAAGCTGCAAAATGCCATCATATACCAAATAATTCCACAAAAGAAAATTGAAGAGTAATTGCATCAATTAAAGGTACAAGAAATTCTATATCTAAAGCTATTTGGAGGACACAAATGACTCAACAGCATTAGAGGCCCATAGCATTTCCTGAAAGTTAATGGTAGATCTCAGAGCATTACCTCATCCTCATCCTGTGTTTCTACTTCAAGATCAGACGATGGATAGCCCACACAAAGAAGTGCATACCCCTGCATTCAGACAGAATATAATAACTCAGGCATTTCTCAAACACAACTTCTCAGTACAAATCTCCAAGTTTCCCCATTGTCTGGAAATATCATCAGGTTGTGGCTACCCGGAGTCATTTTAATACGATTTTGGTACGGGAAAGATGCATCGACACCTTCCAATCATAAAGGAAAAACTCGTGTATCCCCAATTGTGTGTGTAGTGTGGCTAGGCGCACACAAGCACCCCTCCAGATAAAGGGGCTAGTACCCTAAACCAAAAAATTTCCATTATGAAACAATAAGGAATGTCATTTTTGCGATATTTTTCAGGTACATTAACTTACACAGACACTAAAACAGTAGTAATCCTGAAATTCTCTTAAATTTTTATTTTTATTTTTTATACTATGATTTCTTCACTGAAACAAACCCAGGCTTAAATAAACTCGAAAACTATTGTTGGCTACCAAACCAACACCAACCCCATCAACACTTCCCTCACCACTTCATGAATAAATCTTTGTCTGAGAAAAGATTAGCTGAATACAGTGTGCAAAGCCAGAACACTTTGTGCATGCTAATTAATTTCATAAAAAGCCTCAAAACACATGCCTTTGATTTCAATTCAGCAGAGATCCCTAGCGCCTCAGGCTGTCTAAGTTGTCCAGATTTCACACGTACAGCACAGCTAGTACAACAACCTGCCAAGTAAAACCAATTTGGACCCTATCATTGAATGAATTCAGAAGAAAAAACCCACCTCACATTATAATCCATAGAACAAATTGGAAAAAAAAAAACCACCATGCATTATTGTCTATTGAATAATTCACAACACATTATTGCTCAAAAATGATAAAAGCGAACAATACCGTGCCTGCAAGCGAATGGAAGAGTGATGTCCTGTGACTCAGCAGTGTGCAATATGTACTGGTCCTGAAATTTCAATACCCATTAATTTTCTTGGGAAAATGGATAGAATTTCTATGTGATTTTCTCAGCAAACAAACAAAGAAACAGAGGGTTAGGACCTGGACAGTTACCTCTGGGACAAGGAACTGGTGGACGACACCTCGTTGCCTGTCGTGAACGGTGATTTTGTGAGTGGGAATTGAAGGAGAGTAGCTACCGGCTCGGTCGGTGACCCCCACCGGCGTTTGGAGCTCCGACGTCGTTTTGATGCGCCATTTGGTTACATTGGAGCGGCGAGCGAAGCTCTTTGGGCAAGTGGTTTGCCGGTTGAGTGTGGGTTTCTGGTAGATAGAAGTGCAGGGATTGCAGGGAATGGCGTAGTCCATCGGATTATCTCCTTGTAATTCTGGTTGCCGGGTACGCCATGCGCAGTGAAGAGGATAATGAAAATGGGTAGGTATTCACTGCACTCGTTAGTACAGAGTAACCGTGCAGACGAACCACCAATCGTTGGATTATTCATAGGCTTTAATTTTATTTTATTTTTGGTGAAATAGGCTTTAATTTTTTGGGTTACTACATAAAACACCCAGAACTATTAATCATTTTTTCAAGTTAAATAATGTTTGAACTTGGAAAAACCTATATACACTATATATGCTCAATTGAGAGGATGAATGGTCTCAAGTTATTTGTGTTGAGACACGAAAATAAGTGTATGGGTGTTCACTAAGGAGTGAATACACTGAGCGATTAACCAGGGATCTTGTATGAAAGTTTTACCTACATGTCAAACAAGATCTCGATAGTTACAATAATGTAAATTAGTTATCGACTTGAGTCACCAACTTGTTCTTCCCTTTGATCTTAACCATTTTTCATTAAAAAATATAAATTGCATATTTTTAAAAATCAGATGCATACCTAGTTCTAGTTTTTGAAATATTTTCTTATATGCTCTTAAGCAATCAAAAATTTCTTCATTACTTTCAGCTGTTGTTGAAAGCTTGAGAGTATGAGTATGATAGCTGTTGGGGTCTTTTTTCATTAAAAGGCTTATCTGGGCTTGTTGATTCTTGAACTGCCATAGAGTGGTGAATCAAGCCTTCATTGCCCCTTTTTCCGAGTTAGCAAGAATTAGGCCCAAAACGTCCTGAATGAGAAGGAAGTCTTAGGGGAGTACTTTGTTGTTCTTCCAGCAGCTGCGTGTTTTATGTTGATGTTTTCAGCAACTCTGAAAATAGTTGGAGATGGTGCATTGATGTTGTATAGGCTTTTTGTGTGGTTTTGGCAGCCAGACGATGAACTTGTGATGTCTGCGTTTTCTTACCAAAAAGGTGATGACTATGGCTTCAACTTAGCTTAAGAGGATGGGTGTTTTAGATCTGGGATTGTATCTTAGTTTGTGCATGTTCGACTTGATCGCCGACTCCATTCAAGAAGCTTGCTTGCTGAACGATGAAGTTTGCAAGCCTTTCGATGACAAAGTGTTTCCCTCTTTTTGGCCGAGGAGGCCGACAAAAGGAACTTTTGGTCCTTCTTCTTTTTTGAGTGCAAGACGTGCCACCACTAAGCCACGAATTTGGCTTGAATAGAATGTGAGTGTATGTTGTGTCCGAGATCTGACTTTAATCAAGCGATTGTTAGGTCAAGCAAGGAACCTCCTCACGACCTAGGTTCTTTCACTCCCTTGGAGTCAAGGCTTTATGTGAGGAACCAAATGATGTGGAGTGGGTGAAGATGAGCGTTAGAGCAGTGATAAGGAACTCCTATGGTTGTCTCTGCAGCGTGGTGGCAGTGCGTGCTCCTAGCCAAATATCGATACTGGCTACTAAATTTTATGCTCTAAAAATTGGAATATCCTTTGCGGTGGATGCTTCCTTTTCTCCACTCCTAGTTGAGTATGATTCCTTGAGTGTTATCCAATTGCTTCTTAAAGAGGAGGCCTGCTACACAGCGGAATGAGTTCTTGTTGATGACGCCTGACAGCTCCTTGCTTCATCGTCGTCCCTCTTTATTCGTTTTGTTCCCCACACTACTAATGGAGTTGCAAATCGTCTCGTGCGTTTCAGTCTTTGTCAAGAGGATTTTATTCTTTTGGTTTACTGATCCACCACTTTGGTTACGAGATTGTCTATATGAAGACTCTTCTGTTAGTCGTGATGTTTGACTCTTTTGTAGTCTCTGGCATATGTGATATTCTTTCCTCCTCTAGGGTTTTGTCTCATCAAGTTTTCTCTATAGAGGTTTTAACGAGGCCGCCAAATACATGTTGTCCCAATTGTACTGATTTGATTATCTAATGATATATCCTCCTTTCTTAAAAAAAAAAATAATAATAATAATAAATTTATTATAATTAAAAATTAAAAATTAAAAAAAGAAAAAGAAAAAGAAAAAAGAAGGTAGCCCATTTGAAGATGCCCATATGTACTTTAAAAAGTTACTAAGGATATTTGTGCAAGCTCCAAACCTTTTGTTTCCAACGTGGCAGCATATGAAAGGAAGGACCTGCATGCTCACCACGTGTCGGTCATCTGAGCGTATCCCAGGATCATTGACAGTCCTTTCCTTTTGTTTTTCCGATGCATAAAATTCATTTGCCTTGTTGGAGAGTTCTGAGCTTCTTATCCACGTCAAACTCAAATCCTTGGTTTTTTTCTTCTTCTTCAGCTTTTCACTCCCTACGTACCAGTCCTTGTCTTCTTGGAAATCAAGATTCAATTGGCTGGCTTGTTAAAGTTTTAAGTTTCATAACAAACAACGGAAATTGCTTTTGTGGTTTCTTTGTGCAGGACAAATCAAGAGAGAAATGCAGTACGCAAAGGAGAAGTTGAGCAACATGGCCAGTTCAGCCAAGGAGCACCTAAATATTTACAAAGCCAAAGTAGAAGAAAAGGTACACTTTGCATGCATGTTTACTTTTAAAAACTGTGTTTTTGATTGTGGGATGAGATCAAAGAGCGATGAGGTTATATTTGTTTCAGTTAGAGGCAGTAGCGGCAAGGACGGAGGAGGAGAAAAAGATGGCCAAAGAGCGGAGGAAGGTCAAGGAAGCTAGAGCAAAGATGGAGCTGCATAAAGCCAAAGCGAGGCATGCGGAGAAGAAATTGAGCTCCAGGCAACCCCATGTTCATGGCGGCGGCTGCCACCACCACTACCAACCGCTTTCTGCTGGCACTCGCCATATGCATGGCCACCAGCATCTGGGAACTGCTGAGTATCCCATGGCTGGAAAACACTAATTTCCATCTACAAATGCACGTGTATATTGAAATAAAAAGTGCTGTTTTATAACAAGTGGTAGAGTTTCTTTCTGTAGTTTTATGCATCCCTACTGATTTTGTTGAATAATACTCTCTCGTACAATACAAAATCACTTCGGTTTATGTCTGAATATTCACTACCCACTAGCTGAAATCTTCCCGTACAGTAAAAGTATCATTACCGATGCGGTGCTTTTACTGGTTGATCGGTTGATCTCACCCGTAAAATGCACCCACTCAACCGGTAAAATGCACCCATCACTGGTAAAGCGCACCCACGCACATAATGGTGGAAATCACAAGGAACATGTTGAAAAACGTCAAGCAAGAATGTTTTAAAGAATGAGAATGATGAGCTGTGGAGGCAATCAAACAAGATATCGAATCTGATCAGAAAACGCAGGAAAACATAGAATTAGTGTTTCCACTACTGTGTAATTACCGAATTAACTGTTTAAATTCGACTCCTAGTTGTAAATCCACAAGCACAGTTCAAATCCTTGAAGGAACATATATTTAGACAACCCCTAGACCTTAAGTATTAATACAATGGGATCTAGTGTTCCACAGTTCTGATTCGCACAAGAGAAATCGGATGACACTCAAAAAGTTAAACTGACCACAAAAAGGATATCAAAAACCCAAAGACGTAAACCTAAATTCTTCTAGGTGTCTTCATATCCACTGTGATCTACCCCGGTATTCCACACGCTGTTGGATTTTCCCGTCCGGCGATAAGACCTGAGTCCTCACTTTAGCTGGCTTGGTACTGTATTTCACTTCAAACCTTGCCAATGCCTTATTATTTTCTGTACTAACTGAAATCTGTGGAAAAACCTCATCAAGAAACTCGTCTGCTACATCTCCATCCTCATCTATCCTGAGTCGCTTTGCACGCCATCTTAGACCCTGGATGCAGAACAAGTAGGAGATCAAAAAATTTTACCTGCTTTGCTCTAGCCATGGAGATAAATATGATCCAAAGTATGTGCTCGTACCGAAAACAACAACAACAAAACGCTAAAGTGTTATTGTTTCAAAGAGGGAGAACATTTTCGAACTTGGAAAACAGCAAACCATTATCTTCTCTTTAATTCTTTAATAGATGGAAAACCAAAATCCAACCAGCAACATACTATTAACAGGACAAGGCAGGAAGGCATAACACTCAACCAGTCGTTAGACGACACTTCATTTCAAAAGCAACTTGGCAACTGGATTATCTCCTAACTTCTCGTTCTGTATTACCTTTTCATCTCCCTGCTCTACAGCATAACAGACCCATCCAGATCAATAACATAAGGAATACTAAAGATTCAAATTACCACAGGATAAACTACACACCATGCAACCAACAAACTACAAAATTATGACACAAACAACCACCCACATAAAACATTCCAAAAGGCACTAACACCTGCAAAGTACATTTTCTTGAAGAAAAAACAGAATACGATCTCTGTGAATCTGGGATTATACATAAGGACTGAAGGGCTATTTGAGCATCAGGCATCTCATTCAACATAGTAAGTCTAAAGCATAAGAAAACAATAAAATTTAACCAATAAAAAAACATCGGTTTGTTTGATAAGAGAATTCATTACAAAAAGCTGAGGAAACCATGCTCACGACAGAACCAAGGACAGCAGGCTAGGGGAAGAAATTCTAATCCCTACATTTCAATATACAAATCAGGGAAGACTAATACCTCATACAACAATTTTAAAGGTTATGTCGCTGGTCTATGATAGTCAACTTCAAAATGGATACCTGACTTCAGATCTCCCACCCTAATGAGAAACAAGCAATTCTGCAAAGAGAAAAGGAAAGCTGACTAGACAGCTAAATATGCACTTTCTACTAAGGCCATCTCCAATTTGGATTTAAATTTCAGCTGTTGGATTTTATTTTATTTTATTTTTTTCCCGTTGATCGAGGCAAATTTTAATATCAGCCGCTGATTTCTAGCCTTTAGGTTTGAAAAAAAAATTTGAAAGCAGCCCATTTGAAATGCAGCCGTTGAAGTGCAAATTTTAAGTTGCCTAGGCTTTGACATGCGGCCAGCAACTTGGGGTAGTGGGTAACAGCCCATCATTTGCTCCGAATGAGGCCCCACGTGGCTCTTGTTTGCTGCGAATTGGGCCCCACAAACATTCCACCTGGAGTGGAATCTGGGGCCAAATACCGCCCCATATTTCAGTCAACCCAAATTTCCCCCCTTCCAAATACATGGGTTGGATAAGGTTTTGTGCTAAAAATTTCCAAATTTTGGGTTTTGCCTCCCATGGTTGGAGAAGGCCTAAGGGATACTGTGATCCTCAAAGGAAAGCTATAGGCAGAAACAAATTGTCCCAAGTACAAACAACCCAATAGGTAAAGGACATTTCTAGACTTATAAGAAGTACAGAAAGATAAAAGACCGTCTAGAGAGGGGTTGCACATTCCAAGAATCATCACCTGTATGCCTCTATCAAACACAGACTGCTTCTGAAAGAAGAATAGAACTATGGTGGCATAACTTAACACTTGACCATTCCAAAGGCAAACGAAGGGGAAACAATAGAAACAGTCCTAGGGACCAATGCCATTCGGAAAGGGTGGCCAGCCCTGCTTAGAACAGTCAAGTTCGACTGGGCTTACGCACATTTAGACACTTATGCAGTCCCCTTCAGCTGACTTCTTCTAATGTAAGCTCCAAGCACCAAGTCCTCACTGACGGAATATGCATGCTTAAGTAGGGTCAGGCAGCCATTGCTGCCTGATGGGAACTTCCCCCATATCGTGCTATTCACTTTCAATGTCTTCATGTTGCATGACCTCTTAACATTATACGGAAAATAATTCCAAATGGGTTCAATTGAGTCCTACAATGAACAAACTGGAAATGAAGATTAGATGCCCACTCACTCATCCTATGATCGAATCTTCAAGCTCCAAACTTTTGTTCCCAAATTTGAAATACCACCCACTAAACTCAAGTCCCTCAATTGCTATCCAATAACTGATATTCCAAATTCAGCTTACCTACAAGTCATGTGCCCATTCCATTACAATATTTCTCACATTTTACTAAGCAATCATAGTGGATGACAGTTAAGGCTAAATTCATAGATACCAAGCAATCGAACTCTACCAATTATTCATAAACAAAACCTACTAATGCATACTTCAACTTTTGGGCAAACGTTGTAGATTAATCTAATGCTGATCCAACAATTCAATTCATCAATGGAAATGAAGGTTTTGAGATAAATATATATATATATAGAGAGAGAGAGAGAGAGAGAGAGAGAGAGAGAGAGAGAGAGAGATAGATGATTTACCTGGACACCACCGTCGCCGGAACGACAAGGAACGAGAACGGGGCCGGGAAGATTCCGGTCAACGGCGACTTGAACCGGAACGCTGAAGCCTTTACGGGGAAGCCCAGTTTCTTGGAAATTGGCTCGGTTCTGGGCCTGGTTATCGTCTTCGTCCTCTTCCCCGTTGTCTTTGACTTCGTGGCCGTCGTCCTTCGTAAACCCTAGCATCCCCGCCATCTTCCTAAAAAACCCCATCTGCTGAACAATCGCAACTCCAAACGACGGCGTATTGGAGCCGGCAACGGTTGCAAAATGGGGTTAGCAGGTATTGAATTCTACAAGTGTGAAACCCTGAGAGAGAAGATCCCGTACAGTTGAGTGCCGGTTGATGGTTTGCTGATGCTCTATTAGTATTCTGTTGTGTATGCGCTGTTATTATAAATTTTTTTTTCTTTTTTTTTTAAATTTTTTTTTGCATGTGCATCAGTGCACACGACTCTCAATATCAATTTAAAATTCAAAAATGTGATTAAAGAAGAAAATTGAAACTCGAAATCGCCTTTCTGAATTCTTCTTCGATTGGAGGGGTAATTACATTTTTGGTCGTTAGGAGTTAAGGTTGAATTTAATTTTGGTCATCAAACTTTTAATTTTTTAATTTTGATCATCAAATTTTAAGTCGTCAGCAAATTAAGTCTAATTAGGAGTTAGGTTGATTTTAATTTTGGCCACCAAACTTTTCATTTTTTAATTTTGATTATCAGACTTTAAATCGTCAGCAAATCAAGTCCAATTCAGTTAATAACAACGTGATGTGTAAGTGCATGGGCAGTATTGCCATTTCGTCCCAGCTCTCTCTCCCTCCTCTCTGCAAAACATACGAGCTCTCTCTCTCCAACTTCTCCACCCATCCAAACCGCAAAAACTCTTTTGCCATTTCGCCCTTCCATGCATCTTACCTTTTTCTCTCCTCTCTCTCTCCTCTCTCCCTCTGCCTCTGCCCTTTTTGTCTCTTCCCCCTCACTATTCCCTTTCTGTCTCTTCCCCCCTCTCTCTTCGATTTGAATTCCGACAAACCCAAGCCACCATTCTTATCAACGAGCTGCCGAGAGGTTGAAAGAGAGTATAATTACCGGAATAAATCCTGAATTTATTTGCTCGAAAATTGAAATGCGAGTTCTGAAATCAAATTAAACCACTTGGGTCTTGCACTGTCAGCAAGAATTCCCGTTCTAATTTCGAGTTGAACATTGGCGTTATGGGTTTTTGTGTTATGCTGTTATGGGTTGCTAGTGGTTCATTGGGATTTTGGTTTTGATTTTGTTTGTGTAATGGGATTTCATGTTTAAGGCCATGGTTGGATTTGGTTAGGGTTTTATTTTTTGGGTACAATAATCAGGGGTACAAGTATAATTTATTTGTAGTTTGATGTCAAATATAACTAACTCATCCAAACCATCACAAATTCCACTTACAATCTCTTCATCTCAACAAATAAAAGCAGTGCCAAACCGCAACAAATGATTGATCATAAAAAGGAAACTAGAAAAATAAAATAAAAAATTGAAGGCTCAATTTACCAGTTCTAGAGTAAGCTAGCATTTACAACAGGATACAAGACCACAAACAATCATATTGACACAAATTATAACATGAGCAATTAAAATCCCTATGATTTATGCTTGTCAAAACAAACTCCTGAATAATTCCCACTCAACTCAATTGTATAAAATTCCAGCATCCACCCTAAAATCCTCTCAAGTCTTCACAACAGCAATCCCGTGTCTCTAGCACCTAATCTCGTATGAACCGGCTTTGGTGATATAGCGGACCCACTCAACAGTGTTGTATCCACTCTTTTCCCATACCTGCAGAAAATCGATGAATAAATGCAACACTTTTTACAGAATGCATACTAGTGTTGACAGGGCAAAGCCAGTACCTTGAGAAAACGAACACGTAAACCAGATGCTGTGAACATTGGAACCTGTATACACAATAACTCAATGAATCACCTTCTTTAAAGAGGTGGACGGGGAGAAGAAACAATATCAAATGCCATAAAGACATACATGAAAACAGAAATTTTAAACAATAGGTCGGGAAACTGTTCATCTATCAGGTAATCCTAGGTCTGCCATTGATAATAGGCAATATACTAGAGACTTCTTGTGCAAAAAACATGAACACGCAAGCACCTTTTCACGCATGAGAACAGTATCGGGTAACATAGGGATCAAAATTTTAGACGGTGAAGAAAACAGCATGTATAATTTCCATATGTGCTTCAGAAGATAAAGAAGTAGAGCAAAAATTAAAACCTAAAAACTAAAAAGTATAGTTTTGAAATGCATAAACCTAGCTGCTGATTGTTTGGGTTTTGGTCACATTTTTACTTTTTAATTTTTTCTCTACTTGTATCCACCTACGAAAGTGGAGATGAGCTGCTGGGATTAACAAATAGATGAAACAATTGTCATAAGAATACTGGAGTTAGCAGCAATGATTAGTTAGGCACCTGGAACTCCATCTGAATTGGTGGTCTTGTCCAAGATTTCTTTTCTGTCATCGTCGAAATCAGCTCAACTTCTGCGCTCAAGGTTGGCTCAGTTTGTCCTGGAAATTTTCTTATCCTACAAAGTCACAAGAAAGTTGAATACAGTGAAAATAATGCACACACATTTCAGGCAGTCAAAAAGGCTCCTATAAGTTTCATATATGCCAGACAGATTTTCACACTTTGAACCTAGAATGGTACCTACCCGAACCCCAAATCTAATCCCACCTTTTTACCACCTAAGGCAGCGATCAGGTGCTACTGAATTAAAACAATATTGCAGATTTTTCAACAGAAAATTAATATTGCAAATCTTAACAAATTAAATAGTCCATAGAATTAAAACTCAATAAATAAACATACTACAAATACTCACTTCCAAACCAAACAATCAATAGCAGCATTGTATTTTGCTCGACCCGAAGTCACTTGAAAATTTGTCTTTGCTGTTTGTTTTGGCACAGGAATTTTGATGACAACCCCAAGAGCAAACATTTTTGCACCAAATACACTCTTTACCTGAAGAGAAGTAGTGCATATAATTTATTTTCCAAGCAACAAACATCCAAAAATAGCAACCTTTAACATGAAAAGTGGCAAACCTTAACATTTACTTCAATGCGAGTTCTACCAAGTTCCTTAATTGTAGGCAATACTCGGAAGGGAAGGTTCACGCCCTCAGTAATACGGTACCTATTGCACATATAACCAATCACAGAAGCAGGCCTTATGAATACAATTAAATGTATACAACACTGCTATGCAACTACAACAATTTATCTGGCATTAAAAGAAACTCTACCTATCATTAATATTTATAACAGTAATATCAGGCTGTAAATAATACTAGTAGTTTCGCATGCATTCCGCATGTATAAGATTGCTAACTGCAGAGAAGGTACTAGTAAAGAGTACCAAAAATTGAGCTATTTAGGACTTCTGTTGGTTTATAACTTTAACACCCAATAAAATTCTTCTGTCAAAAGAACAAAAGATGACTGAGTGAAGTTAGGAAGCATGAGTCACAAACCACCTCCCCTTAATATGAAAGCATACAAGATATAAACCAGAACGTTAGATGATACAAAGTAGCGGCACAATTGAAACTCCTTGCAATCACAGTCAAGGTTATATGGCAAGCTCATATTAAAATCAAGTTCCCTCGAGTTGTGACATCCATTTAAGGGACTATTTAATTTGTCATAATGCACAACGTAAAAACAACATTATAGTGAAGTGAGCAGGTCTGAGCACCCTAAGAAAACAGTTAAATTCACACCATAAAGGACAACATTAAAGGAAGTAAGGACTTACTTCATTAATTCAAATTCACCATCAGGTGGCACAAAACTAACCGTCTTCTCTGAGTTGAACCTTGTCAAGTTTACACATTGATGGAAAGTAACATCGTCGAGCTCGATGGTTTTACCGCTGCATAATAACCAAGTTTAAAATAGAAAATAAAAAGAAATAATATCATGTACTGTCAAAAACTGACATCACTCATTAAGAGTTATTTGCAATATCTTGATGAAGGCAAGATGCAATGCTCGAAATACAGAACAGATCAACTATAAAGGCACAAAAAAAGGACACTGCAAAGACAGATTTGAAATTTAACAAAACAAAAAGAGAACAAAAATCACTGACCGAAAAAAGTAAGAGTTTATATGGCAATTGGTTAGTTCTGAGGTTTTTATGAGGAAATTGGGCAAACTGTTCAAAGGCATCAATTGGTTTTGTCAAGTTCTTTAAGACCTTAGATTACATACTTGTTGTGGCTACATAGAGCATGTTTTGGTAAGCGAGTTTGATCCCAAGAGCTTGATTTGTGGTGAAGGCTCTTAATTTTCAACGAGGTGGAGATTGATGTAGCACGACTCAATAAAAGGATAGCAATTTACTTGGACAGCACCTTCCTTCGCAACGCTTCCTACAAATAGGATTGTTGAAGTTTTCTAAGAGTGAATGATCGCCACAATTAAGAGAACCTATGAGCTTCGGGTGCAAATGGTATTCTCCATTGAGAACTGAGACTGCATAAGAGAGCTTACTTTGGTTGATTGGACGGACCTATCAGTTTCTCACTGTAATTTTATTTACTCTTTTGGTTTACTGGATTATCATAGTCTTCACCCACATGTGCATTGTCAAGTTTAGGGTGAACCATCCTAAATTTTGTGATCCTGTGCTTATGTACTTTACTTTTCCTCTTCCATGATTCTCCTTCCTGTGCTAGGTTTGCAATGTTTGGCTGGGTAGTTGAGTATAGAAATTACCCGAATGCCAAAAGCTGGTAAGGACGTATTCCCATGTGCTACTCTAATAAAACAAGCTACATTTGTTTTCAAAGGAAAAGTGACTATAAACAATATCAAAGGGAACAGTAATTTGGAAACGAGATACTAAGCTAAGAAAGTTGATGATTAAAATGATTAGATAGAATCAAAATAACAGAACAGAACTGTCAGCCATTGAATACCTTTTAGTAGGACGGGATTTAAGTTGTGACTCTTTCTCAAGGCCAATTTTATCATTCAAGCCCAACTTCAAGTCGGGCATTCCAGAGAGGAAGCATTTCATAAGAATTTTCCCGGTTACATCACAACGCAGCACGCTACCTATAGTCACCAAAATTGCTTATGAGTAACCAAAAAGACATTGTTCATGCAACTCATTCAAAACACCTTCCCCACCTTTGGAAGACATAAGAAGATTTACACTTTCCACAATATCCAAGAAGACCTGCATTGAAAAAATGTTAACAATCTAATAGAACATACAGTAATGAATGTAAAAAGAAGTACAAAAATTTAAATCACCTCATTCTTTTTATAAACAAGGCCCTCTCTGCGCCAACCAACAGCACCTGTAACTTGTAGAGTTGCATTTGGGACTGGTTTATCTGTAGGCTTTTGTTTTTTGGAACACAGTTGAAAAGAAAAAATTGATCAGAAACTAATATCATGATATATACATGAAACAGCTACAATCTTCTGTATATTATCATAGAAAAAATTCCTAAGAGATTTCATACACATTAGCCCTACCATATCCTGAACCTGAACCATTAGAATCATCTTACCTTAGAAGAGAATGGCGAGCGCACTCCTTCTTGAGTGATGTAAAGCTTTAAAATTTCTGGAGAAAGATTCTGTGGATAACCAAAATCCATAATTTCTGCAATTTAAGAGTACATACTATTCAGACATTTATATGATGAACTCTCAATATAAATGATATATTTGACCTTCTATTGTAGAACATTGGTTGACTAAAGATAAGTGTAATTAGAAACAACAAAAATAGCTGAAAAAGATATAAGTTCATATGACATCCAAAAACTGACAAAGAAAAACATGCATGCATTTTCATATCAAAATCAACAAATAACATAATGGATGCTTACATGAATTCAGGCATGGTCAGTGCATGCTGCAGCACATGAATTTATAGACCAGAGACACAAAATAATGCAAATTTAACTTAATGTTACTCATTTCAACATCATCATATTCCATACAGCTGAATATAATAACCAAGATCACAAATAATTAGAGTTCTTATCCAGGATTGTTGATGTAGTAGTTTCCGTGCTGGGAAAAGGCAAACAGAGAACCAAGTGAATCATTATTGTGGACCATTTCTCTTTACCTTCTTTAAGTTTGAAATTCATGATATTCTCAGATAAAGATAACGAGTCCAGAATGGAGGGCATCAAGTGAAATATACATCATCTACTATTAAAACTCCTTGCACAGAGCCATGTGTTCAAATTGCACAACAATTGCTATGTTATGCCATTTTACAAAGCCCCACCATACTGCGTCGGATGTGTTGAGAACAAAACTAACAACAGTCGCATATTCTTGTGCACAACAAATATTACGACTAGCAAACCCTGTCACATTGTAAGAGGATGTTGTGTATGGTTGAACTATGTGTAGCAAACCCAATTTCTCTTCTACTTTTCAACTTTTTTCCTTTTTTAAAGTGCAAAGCATGAGTTGGATACAGTTTTGTCTACCACACAATAGCTTCTGTACATGCATGGACACAGTATAGTTAAAATTTTGTTCAAAGACATACCGTCCAACAGCTCATAAATCAGAACAAAATTATTACGAATTGCATCTTCATCAAAAGCCCCACCAAAATAAGATTTGAACAGTGCAACAGCCTGCAAGCAGAATAGAGTACCATAATCATCTACCACAGTTAAGACTACTTTTCACAGGTTCACATAACAAACTATAAAAAAACACATTACAGATCCATGTTCTCCAACCTCAGCTTACAAGGTGGGTCTTACTATTATAAACTTGTCTAAGGTGAGTTAAAAACCTTTATGGGCAGACCTGTATACTTGCTACATAATATGGAAATCTTTTTAGCATTACTGGGCAATGAAAACAAAATTAATTTACTTGGTCCATCCCCCCCTTTGGATTGATAAACAACACACGATATTTCTCTAAGTGACTGGTGAAAGATAACCAATAAAGATTTCATGGACCCATTCTATATAAACATTAAAACAATAAATCTGTAAGAGAACCCTTTAACAGCTTTGGTCCTGTCAAATTTTTCTGAATAAAAACTTAGAATTCAGAATACGATGCAAGCTTCTTGAACATGTTTAGCTAACAGATAACTTGAAGATGTTTAGCTACCATGTAACCAAGGGTAGAGAAGATCCTTACATCCGATCATCAATATAGAAAGTCTTGAAATCCAAACAGGAAAAGGAAATCTACATAGACTTTAGATGATAATATCGTCATTACCTCAACAACGAACTTGAATGCACAGGCTACATTTGCATTGCTGCTGACTACAATAACAATATAAACATTGCTGATTCTCATGTAAAAGAAAGAGCATCCACCAATCTGCCGAACAGGACATGTTCCAAGTTCTTTTGTTTGCATTATGTGCATTCGGAAAGCATCCACCATATTTCCCCTGAAAGAAATGAATTGTTACTACACACTAAAACTTTAATAAACTTTTACTTACGAAAAATGCAGCCGACAACAGAACAACGAGCAGCAGTATGTATGGTCTAAACACATGCAAACAGAAGTTTAGACCTGACAATAGTATTTCTTGCACCACCCTATACCATTTTATGCGAGCTTAGAACCTACCCCAAACCCTCCATGTTGCCTTCTCGAAGGCCAAGTAATTCAGAACAGTACCTTTCTACATATAGTCAAATAAAAATACCCCACAACAGCAGTAAATACTAATCCAGAAAGATTAAACATTAACAGAAAAATCGTGGTATGTGCTTGCCTGCCTGGGCCTTAGTCCATAAGGTAATGAGTGTACTGTGGTTGAAAGTAGCTCTTAGGATAATTTCATAAGACACACAGAACTGATCCTATGGAAAATCATTGGATCTCAAAGAAATTATACAAGCTGACTCAGAAGGCCTCACTCTTACACTGTTGCCTACTACATATACATGAACAAAGAACTAGATAACTTGTTAACAAAAACCCGCAAAAAAGAATTAAAAGAAAGAAAAATCCCTTTCCAAATGCCTGTGATTCAATTTTCATAAATACACAAGAAGTGAGCGTCATATTTACCCAAATCCATAACACAATCAATTATTTAATGAGTACCTAACAAGCCTCAGCCCCCGTCCATAAGGAACATTTTACACCGAAAGCAGTAGACAAGCTTCAGCTTAAGTAGTTTCATCTAAGTCTTACAACACCTAAATAAATAGCAAAACTCACAGAACCACTGCAAAAGTATTGAGAACAGCAGCAGGTAGGCCAACATTTGTATGAAGAATAACAAAATAGAACTATGCACCATTTCCCACTTTCGATCTAAATTTCATTTCTCTACATCTCAGAATGACAAAAGCACCTTGTCACTTACAAATTTCAACAATTTGACACAAACCCAGACACCTTAAAAGCACAAACAGAATACCCATTGACCAAAAACCTTGTCGCAATACATAAAAGTAACTTTCAGGCCATACCCAGATACAATAATCCACAAATATATAAATGTAATCCAGATGCAATTATACAGAGATATATACATACAACCCATTTCTTAACGATATTATACCGACCAATTCACAGTACCCAAAAGCTGAGAGAGAGAGAGAGAGAGAGAGAGAGAGAGAGAGATTACCCAACATCGTCACGATATAGGCGGTTGATGAGAACATCACCCCGGAGGTTCAAGAAGTAAATGGCGGAAGCAGCCACCGGCATCTCTGATCCAGTGGATCAAGACCCAAATCAACTGATGAAATGGGACGGTGACGGGACTGAGTCAGCTGTCAGATCTGCGAGATTTGGAAAGGGACGGCGGTGATTGCCAGACGAAGGCAATTCCAATGGTCTGTTGGTTGGTGGTGTGAACTGATAGCTTGTGAATTTCGGGGTGAGCAATGTAAACAATTGTAGACTGAAAACAAAGAACGTGAAATAAGAGAAGTTCTGTGTTTTCAAGATCAACAAGTCGCGGAGTTGCAGTCAGAGAAGTTGGTCTTGCCTTCTAGTTTTGCATATTTGGATTTCACGCGCGGCAGCTAGCATTTGTTGAAAACTTAAAAACCATATATCCTAGCAGACATGAAACAATAAATTAAAATTCAAAAATCATATAACCTAGCTTAAGTGAATTTATCCAGTTGACCAAAGTAGCGAGCTTAAATTTGAGTAAAAATATGTTAGCAAAAATTTGACGCATGACTAATTTCACATGCAGTTTTGATGGTATATGATAAAATGGACCAAATTAACGTGCGGATCACATTGATTGATTTGAAAGTTTAAGCACTAAAATAAGGACTTTGTTAAAAAACTCTCATGCAACGGGTATAGTAAAAAGTGTTATTTCCAGCCAATAACAAAATAACACGTGGCATAATTTTTCTATGTGTCATTGTGTTATTAGTCGAGGATAACCAATAGTGTTATTCCCGTTACAAGAAAGTTTTTTTCCTTAACGAGTGTAAGGATCATTCATAGTAAAAATCCATAATAATAATAGTAAGGGTTAACTTTAGTTTATTACAATTTTAACATCTAAGTACACGCACCTTTCGAAATTGGTGTGATATTATTAGGTGGTTAGATTGGTTGTTGAAGAATTTGTTAAGTTATGGTGTGGCGCCCATGTGGTAATCTAATAGGGTTTTACTCTAGGAAGTTGGTCCTCTCTCTAGGCATAGAAATGCACATACTCTTCTAATGTGTACAGTAAACTACAAGACGTATTAGGATTCTTAACGTGCAAAAATGAAAGAGAGAGAGAGAGAGAGAGAGAGAGAGAGAGAGAGAGGAGAGAGAGAGAGAGAGAGAGAGATGTTGTTGTAAACTCTCATGAACAATTTTTCAATACATACAATGAGTTCTTTTAAATATATATATATATATATATATATATATAAGTGATAGTCTAAACTACAAGGAGAGAGGTTTTTTTCACACACACTATTAAGGTGTCATGAGGATTTAAACCTGAGACAACTTATCTGCAAATCAATGCCATTTTTTCATTCAGCTAGACCATGTTAGCTGAAATGAGTTTTTCATACATACATAATAGTTTCCTCAATGTATATTAAATGAGAAAACATGGGAATGCTTTTAGCAAAGATGAACATAACTAGTTCATATAAGAGTATGTCTTTAGTCAACGGGGATAGCCCAGTGAAAAAGGACCTTAAAAATTTAACCATTTTATTTATTTAATTATTTTGGAGTTTTATTTTATTTATTGTGGGGGTTATAAATATTTAATATTCTGGTTTTATTTCTGGTTGGTGAATGCCTTAATTTTTTGGTTGGTGAACTTTTATGGTTGGTGAAGGTTACATGTTTTTGGATGCCTATAAAAGGCCACTTCTCCTTCACATTTGAGACAACCACAATACACCATCAGAATATCACATACCACAATCACCACCACAAACTAATTCTTTCATTTTCTACTTATATATATATATATTCTCCACTTTATATTATTATTTTGGCAATAGTTCTGTGACTTGAATATCTATATCTGTCTATGAACGTGCTCATAGAGAATCTTGAGTTTGTGTACAAGGGGTTGTATCTTGGAGTCTTGTAGACCGTCAGTACCTATCTGCACGTAGGGAGGCTACAAAGGGTTTAGGACAGTGTCTTTGACGTGCTTCACCGTACCAAACTCACCTTCTTACTTATTATTTATTTTCCTTTTACTTGCCTATTATTTTGTTTTCTTCAATTTCATTATACCTTCAAAGCTTTCCAATTTGTTTATATGTTATTTATAATATAAATATTTTGTATTTGGTTTTACGGAAAGA
Source organism: Prunus armeniaca (assembly GCA_903112645.1). Lineage (NCBI taxonomy): Eukaryota > Viridiplantae > Streptophyta > Magnoliopsida > Rosales > Rosaceae > Prunus > Prunus armeniaca. The sequence continues at coordinate 3,907,232 of CAEKDK010000005.1, read as the reverse complement.
GGAAAATTATTATATTTATAACATTTGCAGATTAGTGTGTGTGAGAAACTCCCCCTTCCCTTACAATTTAGACTATCACTTGTACTAAAAAAAAAAAGAGTGTCTTTTTATAAAAACAAAAAAAAAACAAAAAATTAAATTAAATAAGTTCGCAATTTCTTCCATTTATTTGACTTCGTTAATCAATGTAGTCATCTCCATCTAATTTCAGTTGAAAAAACATTAGAAAACATTTTAAAAATTAATAGAAAAAAGCTAAAGTTGTTCAATAAATTCAAAATTCAGTTTAAAAGTGAAAAATCAATAGAGCGAGACGCAAATAAAAGCCAGAAATGAGTGTTAAGCACAATAAACTATTGTGATTAATCAAAAGACACTATAATTTTTATAAATTACTTGATTTTCTATTAACTAATGCCATGTTAATATTGGGATGGATAGTCGTTATCCAGGTTGTAGTGCGAACAAAAAATATCGCCTCTTCCTCCATTTCTCTTGCATTCCCCTCTCATCTTCTTCCACTTTCTTCACTTGATGAAGAGAAAGATCTCAATATATATGAGTTCCTCAAAAAGTATGAACACATACCTGCGGGGTGTATGCTTGGATTTCTTATGAAATGCAAAAGCATAACAAATCAAAAAAAGAGTTCGTAAAATGTTTTGAAGCTCATGTTGAAGACTATATTAAAAACCATGGAAATGAAAAAAATTAGTGGAATTATGAAATCTATATATGGTGGCAAATTATGAATTTGGTAAAAATAATTTTACCCTACCCTCTTTTTCATTAGCACAATTACAAGACATATAAACATGAATACGTTCCTAAAATTGCATATTTTGAACCAACTAGCTTTTAATCTAATAGAATCTCTCTTCTCAAATCTTAGAAGCGCTCTTAAAGTTCGAATTCTCATTCTCTGTTAATTAAAAGAAATTGCATATTTTGAACCAACTAGCTTTTAATATAATAGAATCTCTCTTCTCAAATCTTAGAAGCGCTCTTAAAATTCGAATCCTCATTCTCTGTTAATTAAAAGAAATTGCATATTTTGAAGGTAGTTCAAATTCTACCACACAAAGTGCCATCTTTCTCTCGAAAATAGAACACTTCTCATATTTTATGTCAAAGTTATTTTTGCTATAACATTGTTACTATTATAAATAACATAAATCGTCGCATATAATATGTTGAAGTAGGTTTTTTTTTTAATATTTTTTTTTATTATATATAAATATACAAGCAATCTTTGCTTTGACTAATTGGCCTTGCCCGCATTCGCTTTCACCTTCTGTTTTTTTACCGTGTACCTTAGAAATTTGTTCGACAAATGTGATTTGTATGGGTAGTTATACCTTAGATTTTTACCATCTATATATTTCTTTGACAAATGCAAGTGATGTGAATACTTCTAAAACCAATCGCTATGTACAAGGAGTACAAAATTTATTAACATTTCGCTTGTTGGTAAGAAATTCTCATTTAACTAGGAATAAAATAATGAGATAGAGATGCATGGAATATATAATATATTGTATCAACACAATTCTTAACTACTCAAGTTACATGTACTTTGATGAGATGTTTATAATTTTAAACTATGAGAACATGGTACCACATTTTAAGCCATAATACAGTACTTCTCAAGAAATAAATTCATATGTTAATGTATTTTTTTTAAAATGAGTTAATTAGATTGCAATCCATTTCCCAGATTCAGTTTCTATTTTGGTTCATATACCTTTTTTCTTGTTGGATTTGTCTTGGTGGTTTACTGGTTGTTCATGGTGATTCAAATTCTCTTTAGTCGCTGTTCTGTTCATTGTTTATTAGTTTTATCATTGCAAGAACCACCCTTTTGGTGTTTTCTTTCTATCCCAAATATGAAGGTTGGCATTTGACCCAAAAAAAAAATTATGAAGTTGGCATCTAGCCCAGTGGAAAAGGGTATTGACTTGTAAACCAGATGTCTCACGTTCAAATCCCCACAGAATCATAGTTGTGTGCATGTAAGAAATCACATTCCCCTCTAGTTTAGACCATCCCTTTACTTTAAAAAACCATGAAGTTGGCATTGGAGTTCAAACTAGAAATAGCTGATCTGCAGGCAAATGTTCTTACTACTAAACTATGGACCCTTTGGCGATTTGAGTTTATTATTAATGAAAATATTGTTCTCTCAAAATAAAATAAAAAAAGCCGCGACCAACCAACTTGCTAAAGTCAGCACATTTGGCCACGCTATCAAGCGAACCTACACGACCAGTAAACTTTATCATTTCTCCGTAGGTATAATAGCTCTTTTTTTTTCTTTTTTTTTTGCACACAAGAACATAGCAGGAAGAAATAAATTACTGAGAAAACTAGCAAACCTTTAATTGTGAATGACGGAAAATGGTTTGTTATGAACTGGAAAGGATCACGATGGTTGCTACGATCCATGTACATCAAAACATCCATGTTATGCTACGATCCATGTATATCAAAACATCCATGTTATGCTACGGTACTATTAATCTACAGTCTACAGGGTTTCATTCTAGATGCGCATGCCTCTCAGCCAACAGCTGCTTTGTTTCGATCCAATCTTCAGTACTTGTTTCCTAGAGGTGACGGCAGCGCAAGAGAAAGAGAAAGGGATGTTGAGACTTCATTGTCCTCGTTGTTAATGTTGTTCACCAGCTTGGGATTACAAGTTTGAAGTTCTTTTTGGTGTTCAAAATCAATAAATGGTGCCCCTAATGATAGCTCAATACCTGGAACTTGAGATTCAACCTTTCCTGTAGTTGTACGAACTTGCATCTCCATTGAAGAGACAGACATATCATAGGGTTTACCACATCCAAGATGTTCCCCAGAAAAACCAGAACCACACACATCTGTTTGAAATGGAAATCCTTTATCTGAAAACTTTGACTCATCTGTCTTGACCCTCTTGAGATCAGGCTCTTCATCAACGCTCACACTGTCGATGCTATATCTTTTACTACCTTGAAGAAAAAATCTGAAGTCCATCTCCTGCCTTTGCTTGGATTGTCCTCCTTTCTGCAGGCCAAATTTGGATGTCAGAGCTAATTTGACTAGAGAATGATGTTTTGCTTGTGCTAGAGAAACCTCATGTACTTTTATAGAAAACAATTTACAAAATAGAGGAATAGAAATCAATGAAGACAAGACCAGTTATACATATATACCAATCATCAAGTACCACAAACTCTGATAATTTACCAACTCAAAAAATTGAATGCACCAAAGTTGGCACTCTTTGCCAAGATTTACCAAGCACATTATAAGTAAAAACCTGAGCAGACCAAATGAATGGTCTCGTTATTGCCTAGAAACCCACTCACCAATGTTTGCCCATTGACCAATTGAACACCAGCCCAGATGTCTAGTCACCCAACATAGGTTACAGAGTTTGCTCTAATATTACACTTTTGTATCTTTCTCAAAAAGTTAATTTATCTGTCTTTGAATGCTTATCACAGGAAAATATAATGATGAAGGTACCAAAAGGATTTCATTAAAGTTAAATGAACTAACTATCCACAAGCAAGAAAATGGAAAAGAACAAAAGAGCACAAAGAAAACAAAGCAGTTTATCAAAATTCCTATGAAGCATCAAAATCACCTGATCCTTGCTACAAAGCACAAAATAGTACAGAGTAGGATCCGTCACCCACTAAGTGCAAATCCAAGGGGTCCATTTGACAACCATTACTATCTACTCATGATTTCACGACAATCATTGAGGTATCCCAAAAGTGGGCTATCAAAGATTAAGATCCCCTAGCATCCTCCCTAGATTACGGTAACACCACATGGAGTTCTGTACTTAAGAGGAGGGAACCATGGAAGTAATATGGGATAAAGTCAAGCTCTAGTGATCATTATTGGCCTCAGTCATCTGAGTTTCAGAAAATACAAATTTTCTCTATTTTTGCAGATTGGAGAGCTCTGTTGTTATTTAAGTTTCTAGAGTTATTTTTTTATACAATATTTCTATATGATAATATTTTGTTTCTTTTGTTGTATTGTTTGGACTTTGCACTTTTTAACGGCTTCGATAAAATGGGGTTTTCTTTATCTTTTAAGAAAAATGTTGTTTTCTAAATCTTAACCATTCTCTTTTAAAAATAAAAAAGACTATGTCACATTATTGGCTCCATGACATGATGTAGCTTGTCATTGGGGCAATGCTCCATGCATTACATATTCATGGGACGAGTTTGAATGATATGTGTGTCAAATTACGTAAAGTGCTCATATTCATGTCATGAAGGAGGATTGAGATTACAAAAAATAAAAATAAAATAAAATCAATAAAATGGAATGCCTATGGAGCTTACAAGGATCTGAATCCAATCATCAAAATTGCCAAATGAGGATCCAAATTCTAGTAGTTAGAGCATATGAAGACTAAACCACATAAACCGAATTTTATTCTTTATAAAAGCTTTAGGTTCTTGTAATCTTGAACAGAACACAAAGCCATGGTAGATTAGCAACATTATCAGCAATCACGATAGATTAATCATCTTTCTTTTTCTGTAGGGCCTACGCCAAAAACTTCTCAATTGGAGTTACATTAATTCAATGTCTTCTCATTATAATCATCAACAATTTCATCTTTTGGGTTTGACAAACTATAAATGTGAGGTAAAGTTATTATTTCTTTAGTGCATGTTCATTATAAAAGAAAAGTTTAAATTTATTTGTTTATCTATATATTCAAACGTATATAGTTATCAGTGAAGGGATGATACTCTAACTACAAACCCTGTTCTGCAAACAACTAACTATACAGTTGCTGATGACACTGAAGGATATTCAAAGACCTCCATGTTCCATGATGCTAAAAATGTCATAATTCATCGATCATTAGTGTTTTTCCTTAATTATGTATTTTTGTTTCTTTATTCTATATTTAAAAATTGTAATAAAGTTATTATTCTGGCCATATGATTGACAGCTAAGCACAAACTAACAGCTAAAGCTTTGGAGAAGTATATATATATAAACAAGGAGAATGCATTAATAAGGCAATTAATCACTAACTAAATACACATACCAGGATAGAGTCAACTTGATTCACATCTCTTGAAGGCTGCGTGAGTTCAGAGCAAGAAACCCTCCTCCCTCTAAACACACCCCACAGAAATAACATCCTATTCCAACCTGCCAAAGAATAAGATTACATTTACTGGGGAAAAAAGAATATATATATATATATATATTTGATTAAATTGTGTGTCGAAAACCATCTTTAAAATATGCATGCATAATGGTCAATCCTTACATTGCGAATTCTCAGGAAGCATGTTAGATGGGAATATTAACAGTTCAACGCCATCAACATTTGCCCTAAGAGCCAAGTCATCCCTAACCATGCATTCCACCATAACTTTGTAGTTTCTTCTATAGCTGGATAAATAGCATACAGAATTAGACGGATGGCTAGCATGAGAGAAAACTTTAATTTATTATTTTATTTAAGGAATAACATAAACAAAACCTCTCAAGATCTTCTGCAAAAAAGTAGAGAGCAATATTATCTTCTGTTGGATGATTTCGTACGAATTGAGTTGGCCATGTGCTCAAGCGAGGAACTTCCTCCACCAGCATTTTCAGAGGAAGCTTGGGTACTACTTCAAGAACTTTGGGTGAAGCAACAGTAGACAAATGTGCTTGCATTCCATCACAAGAACCAAGGACTCTTCCATTTCTCCACATTTCAAATCCACCTCTGCATGAAATGCCAGAAGCACACGCATCAGAACATACTCAAAAGGCAAGCCAAAGACCAGTGTACAAGAAAAGATCTACTAAAGGAGAAAAAGGCCATACTTCCATATGTAATCAAGCTGTGGGACAGCAAAAACCGGAGAAAAAGCGTTTGAAGAGTTTCTCACGTGAGGCCTTCCTTCCGAATGCAAATTGACATTAGAATTATTTTCTCTGATAGCAACTGCTGCTTCTATGTAATGATCAGCATGCTGTTTCGCATCACCAACCACTCTATTCTCTTTCTCATTTACATACCTTGAGCCTTCATGAGCAAGATGATTAGTTGCTTCTGATAAGTTTTTTGATTTCCTATGGCCAGTCTCCAGATCATGACCAACAGGGAGTAAACTAGTTTGACCACTAGATGCAATTTTTTTGTCACTCTGTGGCACGAGAAGACCAGAACCATTCACTAAAGGGTTAAGTAGCTTGGCTTCATGCTTCACCTGAGTAGAGTTCTCTTGATTTGTAAACGTCGATTTCTTTGAGTCCTTGAAATGGTATGGCACTTTAACTTTTGTATCGGAACCATTTGAGTGGTTTGACCTGGCATTATCAAAGGACAAAGATTTACACATTGCGCTGGCGATATTTTTCTTTTTGTTGTCACCAGTAGCATTGTTGTCGACAAATTTCTGCTTTTGGACACCACCTTCATCTGACAGTTTGCCCTTCACTTTTGAATCAATGACGTTGAATGATTTTGACTTCAATAGAGCACCTGTAAAGTCATGATTGAGAATTTATCATATGCAGTTACAATTCATACATAATGTTGTCAAAAAATATCTATGGCCTCTAAGCTGCATAACAAGTATACCTTTTCTCATTTGCATTTGCGATCGAAATTTGTCTGATTTGTCTGATGTAATAGGCAAGTACGCATTTTTCAGATAACTGCTCGAAGATTGGTCACCAGAAATCACATCCATGGTTGCCTTTATTTTCTTCTTATCTAATTCCTTTTTTGAAGCATCCTTATGCAGTACAGTTTTGCTGCAGAAACTAGGAACCCTTGGCAATTTCACACTTGTTTCAAGAGCCCTTCTTTTACTGACAGACACAGCTTCTGCATTGACTGTAGGTCCTTTGCCAGCAAAGCTAGGAGAAGAACCAACTTTGCCTGTTTTGATCTCAATTCTAGCACATTTACTTTTCATCGACAATCTGTTCTTTAACTCTGAAGCATCCACGTTTTTATAGTTTTTCCTTATACCGCTCAAAGATGATCCTTTTACGACCCTTTCAGCTTTTACATAGTTGTGATTTTGTTTCTCAGATTCTTCCATATGCATACAATCTTCACACATCCAGTCATCTCCAGGAACTTTTTCCATCATTACCTGCATGCAGTATCTGGTTGACACAAGAAGATAAGTTAAGGAAAACCATAGGCTTTCAAGTTCTATAGTGAAAAAAAAATAAACAAAAGAAAGCACCCAAAAACAAAAAGATCCAGAAAAGATGAGTTACATACATGTGCTCTGCCCCATCAATGCACCTGCTACATGTAGCAAGCAACTCCTCACGACCTGTATCCCCACAGATATCACAAACTTTCACCTGTTTTGCATGACCCAAAGAAGGACCAGGAAAATGGAATCACTAAGATAATTGTTGCCCTATTTAATTGAAAAAGGGTAATGGATGCAATAGCAACAAAGAAAGAATAGTTTCCTACATCAACAGTGCAGTTTTATTTAAAGGCCAAACATACAGGAAGCAATAGAAGGAAACAGGAGAATAATATAGGGTGAGGATTAAACAAGATAGCTATGTGACATATTATCTATCAAACCTTTGCATCCAAATTAGTAACTGTTATTTGCATTCCAACAAAGCTAAAATCAAACAGAACTGCCAATTTCTTTCCCTTATTTACCACCTTATGATGACAATAACTAAATTTAGCATGTGTTCATGTGTGCGTGTACCCACACAACTTAAGTAACAATCTCTTTTCTTGAAACAAAAGAATATAGGCAGTATCAACTGGGCAATACTAATCAACCTTGTGATCATCTCAATATAGGACAAGCATTGCTGGTCAATGCCAATCTACTCAAATAAGGCAGCGTAGCTGGACTAAATGAGATTGTCTACCAAAATAATTCCCCCACCATCACCAACCCATCCACTTCCTCCCTGCCTGTGCAGGTTTGCTTAGAATGGGCTAAACACAGACTTAGTGTAAATCATATTATGACATAAGACCAGCAATAAGATACAGTTTTCCAGTCAAATGCACAGTGGATCAGATTATAAAAAGAAAGGAATATTTATCTGAAGTACAAAAATCTATGAGAACACATTAGGCACCACCACCTTCAGTACTTGATAACCAATATACACCTGTGCACCGTTTTCTTTCAAAAACAAGTTTGTATGGCTATGCAACAGTGGTGGCGGTGCATGGCTTTCTGTGGTTGCAAGTGTGTGCATGGATGTCTATCTCTGTGTCTATGTGTCCATGTGCCGTACTACTATATTCATTTGTCTTCTTGGGACAATGTCCCATTTATGAGAGGAAAGTATGATGTCGAGGTTCACAACAACTTGTTCCTCATCATCTCAGGAATTCCAAAGTTTGCACATCAACATTTAAGGAAATTTCATGGTTCCATTCCGGTAAGATAGACAGGGCACAAGAAGCAAGTTTAGCAGTAAATTTTACCAGAAAGAAAAAGTACATACATCATCCTCCCCGACATCTGATCCATCATCACAGTTAACAGGCTGAGACTGCGAAGGAACTTCCTGTTCCTCAACTACTGCATCACACTTCACATCATCTTCTTTTTTAACTGAAAAAATTCCAACTTCAATCGCTGGGCCTCCATCATTCAATTCAGAGTGAGTTTTCAGAGGTTCAGCATAACTATACATACCACAAATTTGATCATCAACCCTAAAGGTTGCCATGCTGTTTGACAATGTTTCTGCTTGCTCCTCAGACCACTTTGAAGGAAACTGAAGAAGAACCCAGGAATTAAATTTCAACCTTAAATAATTTTTTCAAAAAGGAACAATTTTTTCTGATTAAAGAAAATTAATCTAAATTACCCACCTTTAGGAAACCACGATTGGGGTCAATGTCAGTCAAAGATGAAATTTCTGACGAATTTGCTTTGTTTGAAAGAAACACTAATGCCTGTGAAGATTTATTTTGGTAAAAATTACTACTGGGCATTAAATTTCTTCTTCTCTTAAACTGATTATTACCATGAACAACTTATTTCTCAAAAGTCTTACCTTTGAATTTGACTCAAAATCTTGAGAATTAGGAGCTGCCTTTCCCATGGAGACTTCGTCTGTAAACCCGTCAGTCTCTGTAGCCGCTTGTGAAAGTGAAGCCACTGGTTTGATATGCATACAAGACGAAAGTGAAGTGCTGCTGCACACATTGCATGTCCTAGCTTCTCCTCTAGTTTTCTTAAATTTGTCACACATAACCGTCAAATTTGAGCAAATAAGTAAGAAAATACCATAAAAGGGAACTGCTGGGTTTCATATCCAACAAAAAGCATATATATGAGCTAAAAGAAAAGAAAATAGAAAAGAAAATAAGGGAGTGAACCCATCTGTGGGATCAGGGTCTTCCTTGCTCTGTTCCTTTTTATCTTGACTTGTCTCGTGGTTCACGTTTGTAGTTTTTCTCTTTTCCTATAAAAAAAACATAAATAAAGAAAAAAAAGAAAACAGGTCCTCTTTGCTAACAATGCTAAGTAATGTGTGACTCAAACACAAACTCACACGTGTTTTTTTTGCTTCCAGTAATATCATACTAAAATGCATAGCTTGTCCTTATAAACGATGCGTGCTTCTCGTTTATTTCGGTTCTAAAATGCGTGCTTCTTTTACTTGGACGTCTAAACACGAAACATGACGGAGGGTCAGTTTGTGATTGTTGTGATGTGAAAATAATTTCTGTCAGATTTATTGTGAAAGAAAAGCAGTTTAGTGTTTTATAAGCTTTTTGTTAAAAGTGTTGGCACAATAATCAGTTTATGAGTATTTGATAAATTTTGTATAATAGTGATATTAATGGCATATGTTGAAATTATTTTTCTATTCAAGTGTATAGTAAAAAGCAAAGCAATTTTATTTTCACTTTCACTTATATAAATCTTGTGTTTAATATGTTTTCTAACTTTCACACCTAAAAATTATTTTAATCATAAAATAAAATAAATATTATGCCAAGTTTTTCTACCATGACTTTTCCAATAGAAAATATAATAGTCTTGTGGTTCATTACCTTCTCATTCTTCCTTGAAGATCACTTGCTCTTGTAGTCTTTCAATGTGGGACTCTTGATATTGCCCCTAATTGTGACTTGTGCTATGACTTCTTTGGCTAAGATGATGACCTCTCATAGCCTGAAACGTGGCTGATCTTGCCTAGCTAGCTGCTCGGTTAGTCACGGTATCAACAAAAAGAATTCTTGCCAAATTTTTTCTTGATTTTCTTCGAAAACATAGATTCAAATGAAATCATGAAAACACAAAAAATGATAAGAAAAGGTTTTATTTCCATATTAAAACATGATAAAAGCATAAAACTTCCAATTGAAAACTAAAGAATTTACTAAAGACACCCAAAACTATAAAAACTCTTACCCTTAAGCCTTCCTTCTTTCTTCTTTTTCTCTTTCAGAATTCTTCCTCTCCCTCTCTTTCTTTCTACTAGTAAAGTGAGCTAAAAACATATATGAAAAATCCTTCTCTAACTTCAACTATTTAGGTGAAAAAGACATGATTAAAATCTATTACTAGCTCTTCCCCCTCCTCTTTATAGCTGGGATTAGTCAACCATATAGATTGCTTACAGAGCAATCTAAGTTCATCACCAACAGCCACCTCCTCCTATAGACTCTCCACCTCTTACCGAACCCTTCCACCGCCTCCTTAAATCTTGCCACTACCACCTTATATAGCCTTCACTAATAAGCACCCTAGAGTGCTTACAAGGCATGAAGATATTTTTTGAAAGAAACAAAATAAGAGAGAATGAAGAAGACAAGAGGAAGAATGAAATATTTTTGGCTGTAGGATTTTTTTTTTTTGGTTGAGAAAAAGCTGCTGTATTTCAAGTTACATCTGAGACAAAACATTAGGCTCATTGTTTTAGGCTTAAAAGAAAATAAATGGGTTTGCTTAAACCTAAAGACTTGAGCTGAACTTAAAGGAACAAAATGTTTATTTATGTATTCTCTTATCCGATGTCCGCACGATAATAATGTCCGGACGTCCGTATAAGAGAATATATATATGAACATGTCTTTACAGCACCTCCCAAACTTGATTTCGGCATAAACTGCGGTTCCTTTTGATCTGTCACAATTTTTGTGTCCATTGGTTTTGTTGTGTTCATTTTTGGTGGCCGGTTGACATTTCTACAAGAGGTGGTGTGGCTGTGATATGGAAGCATGATCGGTCTTGGAGCAGTTATTGATGGGTGTTTTGTGCAGAGATACAATCACAGTCACACCTGTACATGTCGCTTACATTTCCGATCATTCTCGTTGAAATTTTGGAGGTTTCCCGGTGTCTACACTTGATTGGAGCAGTTGTTGACGGTTACACATTCTGTAAATCGGTTCGGAGAAGTTAGTTGCGGTTTGACGGTTACTACAACACCAGATAAGTTTGACTTGTTATCATTAACTACCTCATAGCCACATCAGCCTGACTTGGGCCCATGGAGTATTTTATTTTTCTTCCTTACCTGATGGGTTGTGCTTTCGTTTAGCCCATGTGTTGTTGTTTTTTTTTAAGCTTTACTTTACTTTTATTTTCATGTATTTTTTTAAATGTAATTGCTTATCACCCAAGGTTTTGTTTTCATCCTTATTTTTGAGTTCTTTCAAATGTAATTTCTTTTTCTGATTTCATTTTGTTATTTTTTTCTAATTTGTTTATACCAAAATGAACAGTCAATGAACATCGGACACGTGGACCAAACTAAAGCTATGGAAGCATTCGACACCTAGCTTCAGCACCGTTCCTACCGATCGCCCGATTAGGGCAACTTCAACTCTAGGGACACGTGGCAGTCCCACAATTGAAGTCCACAGTCCCACATCGAAACTCTAAACAAATTGCACACCTCCCAAGGCCTATAAAAGAGGACAACTATCCCAGCTTGGAGGTAATCAATAAGAACTTACGACATACTGCCTATTGATCTGTAGTTCAATCTTATCGAATCCGTACTTACTTAAGCATCGGAGAGCCTTCGGCCGGTACCACACCGGCGCCCTAGGTCTTACCGAGCATTTACTATCTTACAAATCGAACGCCCTACCGAGGCCCAGAGCATACCGAAGGCCCAACATCTCTAAGTTGCGCGGGAAAGTGCCGAATCATTTTTCTACGTCAACATAATTTTCTTTTTCACTTGTAGACTTCTGTTTTCAGTTGTTGAACTGTTATTTGGTGTGGTCGATTAAAAAGGTTTCCAAGATTCCTCTTTTTTATTTCTCTCCTCTCACATTTGGGTTTCGAATGATTTTGCTATCCTTTTTTACCATAGAAGCATCTACTCCAAAACAAAAAAAAATTACGTACATGTTAATCATGTTGTCATATAAATTGTTCTGTGAATAAGGTGGCTGTGAATAAGGTGGTTTGTAGACGATGTTGCGAGTAGAGTGGTGGTGGCGAGGCGAGGGTTCCCGTGGGGAGACGGGCGGGATCCGCTGATTTCCATGTTACCTTGTGTCTCCTTCCTAAAATTTTGACACCTGTCGAAATAATTGACAGAACTTTAACACCGTCAACATTTATTAAAAATAATAATAAAACATCGTAATAGCTCTTCTTCTTCACGTTTACTATGTTCTTTCACAGCCAAACAGATCCACATTACCTCAAGGAAGATGAGGCTTCTCTCTGAACCACCGCAATGCGAATCCCTTCGTAACCAACCGAAATCGTTCGTCTCTCCTATGGCCAATGAGAATTCTGTAAAATCTCGACTGAAAGAAATAGATTTTGAGGGAGAGCAACATACCCATGATCCAGAAAATAGATTCCTTTGAAACTCCTTTGAAATTGCAACAAAAGCGTACTGCAGATTTTTCTTCCGAGAAGATTAAAATGTACTGTTATGGAAACATATAGAAAAAGAAAAATAGATGAAAATTTGGGGATTTTTGTTCGGTTAGAGTAACCGTAAAGAAACCTCCGGCCAACAAGTTCTTTAATCTTTAGAAGAAGAAAAGGTGCATGCTTTAAATAATAATCTTATCAAGACTGGCAAAATTTTCATAAACTCCAGCTTCGTCTCCGATGCCCTCATCGTCCTCCTCTGCTCGCTCGCCATTCTCTTCGCCAAATGAACATCTCGTAAGTCCAGATTCCCCATTTCGTTTTGTCTGCCCATGAAATGCGGGAAAGTGATTACTTTTCTTTCAGTTTTTGCTTTCTTTTTCTGGGTTTTTAGGAATTTGGGTTTCTAAGGTCTTGTCATTGGGTTGATGGATGAATTTGGAGTTTGGTTTTATCTGATAATGGTTCAGATTGAATGCAAATTTGTTGTTCTTTAATTGAGTTTGATTAAGAATCATTTTTGAGAAATTTGGGTTTCGTTTAGATTTTTGAATGGATGCATTGGAATTTTTATAAGGTTATAGGGCATTGAAGAAAAATTGGAGTTGCTACCATGATAGATGAACTGAAATTTGTGGTTCTTGAAATAAAATGCCTTTGTTTCAAATTGTAATTGTGTGAATGGTATCACTTGATATGCGGTTTCTGTGTCAAATTATGAATTTACAGATTTGATACCATTGTTGTGGTGAATGGAGATCTTTGTATTGAAGTATCTAGTTTTATTGTTCACTAGGGTGCCGGTCGATCCACTCCGGTGGCAGATTTCGTAGGACACTGCCAATAGGATTGTTGCCCTTTTAGCGAATATCATAGGAGCAGCTGAGTCTGTACTGAGGGTTGCAGCCATAGGACCTGACAAGAGGTTGTTTTTCAAGGTAATAATGCTTGATGATTGCAAGAAATGTTTATTTTGGTATCAAGCTTTTGCACAGTCTATATAATTCGGTGTCTATGGATGAAAATTTTCAATAGCTAACATCTATACGTATGCTGCTGGAAAATTTAAGTATTAAGGGGAGGTCCTAATACCTGTCTTAAGAATTATAAAATGGTCGAAGTCAGGACATATTTTGAACTTGGATATCGTCAAAATTTGGATCCTTTTTTTTATGGTATTGAGTTGCATATGCAAGTTGTTATGTGCGCACGTGTGTTTTCATGCTTGCAATTGTGTTTCTTACTGGGAAGACTTGGATGCCACTTGGAGGGCACTCCATAATGTACCTTCTCATCTACTGCATAGTATTTTAGAAGAATAGAATGGAAGCTAAAACGTACTTGTAATAACAGTTCCCAAGAGAATAAAAAATATCTGTGTGTACCAGATCTGTGGCTTTGCTATAGTAGAAAATTAATGTTTTGCACTGAGCCCTCACTATATATTTCTAGCTATCTATTCTAACCATGAAACTTTTGTCCTGAGTAAAGGCATCTTGCGGTGGCTGGCCTCTTGTCTCACAGGCCATCATATGTTATTAAAGCAGTCTGCTTGAAGAACAAATCTTGGCTGTGCTAGTCTATCAAATTGATCTTCTTTTTCCTTTCCGTTGGGATGGTTGCAGATGCGGCTTAGCATTTTCGTGATAGCATGTTATCATGTAGAATAAAGTTATGCAAATTTGTCAATGATAATAAGTCATTCCTGCAGACAGCTCACCAGATAACTTCGTATTTAAATCTTCTCCAAGTGGTGTTTTGTCTTTACAAGCTTTCAGCTTTGCGACGGTTGGTGTCAGGTCTTACAGTTGCCTATGCTGGTATGTTTTTTGCTTAAATCTGTTACCTCTTCGTAGCTGCGATAGTTTTCGTAGTTTGGCCATTTAAGATAAAAAGCAGGGTGACAACTTACATGGTGTTTTGTCAGATTCAGTAGCCACTGTCTGATTTGCAACTTGCTTTTGTTTTTTTTATATATTTTTTGTTGATACAAAGTCTTTTACTATTTGAATGCATTCGTGTAAAATTTTCTTTTTCCTTGAATCATTCTGCTCCTGAAACAGGATTATGCTTGTTTTGCCTTTATATCTTAGCCGAGAACAGTCCGTGCATGTTTGTCTCAATTTCTGAGGAGAACGAATGATCTAGCCCAGGAAGATGCTGCAGAGCAATATACTCTGTTGTAGCCATGTACAATGAATCTTTGTATATTTTTGTGCGGTTGTATTTCGGGCTACTCATAGTTTCTGTGTACATATTGTTAATCAGGAGATACAATGTTACGATGCAAATTGTCGAATAATTGACACCATTCCTGAATAAATGTTGGTCATTAGTTTTTGCTACAACTTCTAGGGCTTACTGCAGAAAATAGTCATCCACAAAATGATGGTACAAAGCCATCGCTGAGAATCTATTACAAATATCCTTTGAGAGTTGACATTATTGATTAGAAGTATAACTTACTGATTTAATCTCAACTTGTAAACTACTAATCTTATATGAACCTAATGGATCAAATGCAATGATTAGTGAGATTATCTACATCAGTAAAACATAGCATCAACACACAATGGGAGAACCAAGAGAAAGAGATCAAAGTGGAACTGTTAGCTCTCTATTAACAATAAAACCTATACAACCGTGAGAAAAGAATATACATAATGTCAAGCCTTACAATCACAAACACTGAATAATGAAATATTACATCAAATTCATGAGAAGGCTTTCAAAAAAATTAAACTAAGCTGCACCCATTATAGCAAAAGCTGATGGCTTTTGGCACCCAGTGTTTGGGATCACAGGCCTTGAATCTCTAGGGTACATGATGGCCAAAGGAAGAATCTGTTGCTCCATCTCCTCTGTATTTTCAGAGCTCCAACTTCCAAGTGGTATGAAACTACCATAATCAAGACCACAATTCGAAGAAGATGGCACTGAAGAAACTTCCTTTATTGGTTCAGCTTTAACCTGTGCAATCTCATCAACTTTAGTCACAAAGGGGTGGTCCAAGAGCTTAGCTGCTGTAAGCCTCTGTGAAGGGTTCCTCGCAAAGCAATTCTTCAAGAAATCTCTAGCATCTTCTGATAACCCACCAGGAACCTTAGGAACTCCAGAAGCAATCAGAGGCTTTAGATCATGAAGTTTCACACCGGCTTTCGCATCCCATGGGTGCCTCCCAGTGAGCATCTTGAGCACAACACAGCCCAATGCCCAAATATCGGAAGGCTTCTCCTGAATGCTATCAAGCACAGTTTCAGGAGATAAGTACATTGCAGTGCCTCTACAAGAACGCTCACCCGCAGCCCTCTTTGCCAGTCCCAAGTCCCCAATTTTGGGCACAAAACCAGAACCAGAGGTCACAAGTAAGATGTTTTCAGGCTTCAAATCACAGTGCACAAAACCCCTTTCGTGAATGTACTGAATTCCTTTCAAAATCGACTCTGTATACTTCCTCACTTGTAATTCACAGAGCCCGGAGCCCCCAGATTGCTTTATCAAATCCCCTATTGTTCCTCCATCAGCATATTCCAAGAACACATTGTATACCAAATTATATCCAATCCCAGCCGTGAAATCTTCTCCATAACAGTCGATAATAAAAGGGCACCCACGAAATTCGCCAAGAAGTGACCTTTCGCTCACCAGCTCAAACGATTTAGCCATCAATGCCGATTTCACAGCCATGATCGCCGGAAAACCCTCGCTACCCAATTTGGGTTTTTTCACAGAGGCCAAATAAACCGACCCAAATCCGCCTTGGCCGAGAATCCGCCGTCGAACCCACTCACGCCCAGTAACTAAAAAACTCTTCTCTACAAACCATGGTTCGTCTTCCTTTAGGGTTTCTCTTTTCTGCTTCAATGAACCCATTGTTTTTTGTACTTTGCAGAAACAAAATTAAAGCTTTTAATTCTGGGTCTGGGTCTCACAAAAGCGAAGAGATGGAGAAAACGATCGATCAAATGGAAATGGGTAAGAGAAAAAGAGACAAAGCAGAGAAGTGGGTGATCAACGAAGACGACGATGTCGTTGATAAGGAAAACAGAGATCGAAGCGAACGTTTTAGGGTTCTCTCTGCTTAACTTTGACGCAGTTATTGAAGTTCGTGATTTCCTTTCCTTGGTGGTGTTGGGTTTCCATTATATAGAGAAAGCGTGTAAGCGTTCCAACGGTCATATTTTCTTTCGCGGCCTTTCCCTTGCGTTCTAATTATTTAACAATATAATATGAAAACAAAATGTTGTTATTGTTTTATTTTGTGAAATCAAATAATTGACTGCTACGAATTTGAAATATCTACCCATTTTGCCTATTAATTTTTAAAATGTTACTCATAAATACTAAGGAACTTATGATAATATTAATTCTGCTTTACCAAGGCTAAATTTAACTTTATAGTTAAACTAATATAATTAAGTGGGTTAAATGTGAATCTACATTCTGTCGACGAAAATTCTCACATTTCCTCAGAAAAATCCTCTCTAGCCGTACATACGGGGGGGGGGGGGGGGGGGGGGGGGGGGGGGGGGGGGAGGGTTCACTGTTCCTACTCCCCTTATTCCTCTCTCTCTCTCTCTCTCTCTCTCTCTCTCTCTCTCTCTTTCTTAAGATAGGGTGCGGGCTTTTATTTGCTTAGGGATGACGTGGCTGCCTTTTTGGGTTTTTTTTTTGTGTGGGTCTGTTTGCAGATATCGGGTTTCACCTTGTGATTTACTTGGTGCCTTTTAGTTTTTGTTTGTAATAAGTGCATAAACTCTTTTTAGGTTTTTTGCTTGTTTGTAGTCCTTACTTTTTGAGTTGCAGACATGAGATGGCAGGTTGATTCAAAACCTACGTTTTTGTTGTTGCTGAAGTTAAGAAAGGGGAGGGAGGAAAACTCACACACACATATATCATAGGGGCTTGAACCAGGGGTTAGGACCATTTAGGAGCACACCAAAGTCTAGGTCAATCCAACTAACACCCCATTAATAAAACCCACCTATTTATTAACTGTGTCTTGGCATGTTGAACCAAAATTGACCCATATTTTTAAATTGTAATTGTGTTTTAGAAACTGAACGAAGGTGGGAAGAAAATGGTTGACTCAATGGTCAATGGTGTAATAATTTGCAATTTTAAAGATTATTTTTATCAAATCGTAAAAAGTATTAGTCAAAACTGTTACACTTACATGTATCATACATACCACCAACATAAGTACATAGCGTAATTGACTAAAACATTGATTAAGTTTGGGCAACGAAATGCATTGCATTGCATAATGTTATCTTTTGACCTTGTTGATTTCATAATGCATTGCATTGCATGAGCGCATGGAATCTTTTGACGATCCACACTGTCCTCTGGCCATGGACAATCACTAATAGATGAAGAAGAGCACCACAGCCGACGATTTTGAATACCCTTCTCTCTTCTTTTACTTTTAATAAAGAAAATTAGAAAAACAGAAACTAGTATTTTACATGATGTGATATGTACACATCAGCCGCCACATAAGATTAGTATTATTCCTTTCCATTTGTGTTGCTTTTATCGACTTGGTAGATTTTTCCGTATGAGGTGGAATTCCTCTCTTTTTTTTATTTTTATATATATTTGTTTTTATTTCGCTGTTCTCTGAAAATACTATCCGGCCCATTAGCGTGATGGCTCTCCACAACAAGGCATTTGACATGCCAGCGTTATCTCCACGTGTCAATTTTCCATAGACAGTTAGGATATTCCCACATCCTACCGCACCATGATAATACAAAATTCAACCATGGGCCACACCGTCAGATCTCTCTGACCCGAATCCAACGGTCCAAATTCCTTCGGACAACTACCATTTAAAAGCTGCGAAGCTCAAACCTGAACCCAAGTATGCCCAATGATGACGACGAAGACTTCGTCTCCGTCCAATATCTCGGTCTGAACAAACCGGTTTTCGGCATTTCCTTTCTTGTTTAACCAAATGGAGCTTCCCTTCACATCGTTTACAGCTCCTAATCCTCCAACGACGTTGTTGTGTGGCAAACTCGGCCTCTGCCATTTTCCTGCGACGAGAAAGAGGAGGAGGGCGCTGTTCGACGGAGCTTCTAGGGTTTCGGTACCGGCGGTTAGGGGCTCGGGGGAGCAACGCAGCAGTGAAGGCATTGATGGAAGAGACGGAGAGAGTCGGGGAGGAGGGTTCACGAGCCCTGCCATGGAGGTCACCACATTTAATTCGAGCTTCGGCGAAGCTGAGTTCCCTGTTTGGGAAAAGATTGGTGCTGTTGTTAGACTTAGCTATGGAATAGGTAAGTGAGCTCTACCATAATTACCATAATTAACCACTAATTACCCTGACTTGCTTCATAATTAACGTAATTACTAATTTTTCTCACCCTGTGTGTTGTGGATAACGAATCCTTATCCTGTCGATTTCACCAATAAAAGATTTAATTTTGATACACAATTTGATTTTTCTTTTTCTTTTTTTGTTACATGTTTTTATATAGAGAATTATTGAATTATGTATACTTCTTGTGATGAATTTTTATTGGGTTTCTTTCTGTGAACAGGTATATATGGTGCAATGGCTGTGGTAGGAAGATTTATATGCTCCGTCACGGGGATCGATAGCATGGGAGGTTTCCAAGTATCTTTAGATGCAATTGTACAAGGGCTTGGATATGCAGCTCCACCAATCATGGCCCTTCTCTTTATACTAGATGTAAGTTGATTGATTGATTTATTTTGAAATTTTGCGCAATCATACTGATTACGAATTATTTTTCATTATTTGGTAAAGAGAAAACTTAGAAAGATAAGATAGAAAAGAGAGAAGAGGATCAGTATTTCTCATTGGCAACTGAATAGAGCACAAAGGTCCACACCCAACATCAGTTCCTAGTAATTAACCCTCCATATGTTCATATGGACGCTGATGTACTTCATCCTTTCAAATTTTTTTTAAGACCTCTAGGATTGGATTGGCTGCTCTAATACTAAGTTAAGTTGTGTATTGCAAATGATTAGATTTATAGAGAAAGAAGAAGAGAATGGTAGATTTAAGGAATTGGTTTAAGATTGTGTTTTTGTGACTAACGAATGTGAAAATGGTTATAGGATGAAGTTGTAAAGTTATCGCCACATGCTCGTGCTATTAGAGATGTAGAGGATGAGGAACTCCGAAGCTTCTTTTATGGAATGTCACCTTTGCAGGTTTACCATCTTTAATAATGTTATTGTAAAGCACTTTATGGTGTGCTGATTGGACAAAGCAAGAAACAAGTGACATGTTGCTCCTTCAATGTCGCAGTTTATACTAATTGTTGCCGCAAGCTCCGTGGGTGAGGAGCTTTTCTACAGGGCAGCTGTTCAGGTGTGGTATCCTTGAATATATTTAGCCTTTAGTATATGTTAAAAAATATCGCTCAATTTAAATGTTGGGGTTACTAACTATCATTGCAAATTATAATCTTCCCGATTTGTCAATATGAGCGGAAGAATCACTGTTGTAGGAGAAGTAAATCATTATGATTTTTTTCCCAATCATTTATGACTTTGTAGGGATCGTTGGCTGATATATTTCTTAGGGGCACAGATCTGGTCACAGATGCTCGAGGAATGGCGTCTCTGGTATTGCAGTTTTCTTGACTTTTCTTTACTATAATCAGCAGTAATGAACATTTTCTGACGACTGAATTCGCTCTATTTGTAGACCGGATTTTTCCCCCCATTTGTCCCTTTTGCTCAGGCATTTGCTGCGGTGATTACAGCTGCTCTTACAGGTTCTCTGTACTATGTAGCAGCCTCTCCAAAAGGTTGATTCTCTGAATGACATTTTAAGTAACTTCGGTGAAATTTGTTTGTGCAAGTTTAATGATCAGTTGCTAATTGTTCTTGCAGATCCTGATTATGTAGTTGCACCAGTTTTACCATCTCGCTCTGGTCGTGAAGAGATGAAAAAGCTGTTTGCAGGTTTAACTCGTTACTTGAGCATGGGTTTTTCGGTGCTTCCAGCTTGTTTCACATAATAAGCTAGTTAATGTTTGTGGAACCAAATTAGATGATTAGAACTTTCAACAGATCGCTGGTATTTGCAATTATGGGGATCATTCCATTTTATACAGTTAATTCATGCTTATATTTCAATGTGATATCTACAAAAGTTACAAGTTCTCCACAACGAAGTGCCTTGAAAACTGTGTTTACTACAATAGTTATACTCCATCTGATTCCAAGAAGATGGAGAAAACAAAATAACGTCTCTAAATCTTCTAACTGTAGCATGTACATCTGAATTATAATTTCACCATTTTTTTTCCGTGGTCGTTCTGCAGCTTGGTATCAGAGGAGGCAAATGAAGAAGATCTACTCTCCCCTGCTTGAAGGACATCTGGCCCTATATCTTGGTTTTGAGTGGATGCAGGTACTTTTGTTTCTTGGTTGCAAATTTGTTGTTCATTGAGTACCTACTATACACGGAAGAGGATGAAACTCAATAATCGAATTTCCTCATGTTTTATGAAAAATTTGGCAGACAAATAATATTCTTGCGCCCATGATCACACATGGCATATACTCTGCTGTGATATTGGGTCATGGCCTCTTGAAGATACATGATCATCGGAGAAGACTACGCCAGAGAATCGAACACCTTAAAGTAGATGGCAAAAAGTAAAACAAGTTATGGAGCTTCACACTGCGGGGGGACTATCCCAACTTGGGGGAAAATTTGTAAATTACTTAGAAGAGCAAATATTCCCAAAACTGTATACTAATATAAAGTTGAAGACTAGGAAGTCTGTAAATGTTGTAATATCAATGCAATTTGTAGATGGAGAGTTTTTGTAAACATATTTGTGATAAAAACGTTAGTTTCTTGAACGTACGTCCTGTCATTAACTTCTTTTTAATATTCTGGTTGTGGTTTATTTGGCAACTTAAACATGGAACTTATCAATAATATACTATCGCTAATTTTCAAAAAAGAAAAAAGAAAAAAGAAGGAACTTATTAAATGACGAGCGAGAAAAATCGTGGAAATTGGGGAGATGCTCAAGTTTAATTTCCGCCAAAAGAGTTGTCATTTTGCAAATTCAATTGTGCATAAATTCATTTTCACTATAATTTCTGTCATTTACAAAATTTGATATATATAAATCCAAACATTGAAATGATTAATTGCTAGAAATTTATACGGTGGAGATTAAATGTTGTCATTTAAGAATTCTATGCAATTTTCAATTCCTTCATCCAAACAGACAGGAAAGAATGGAAAGAGAATCTCCAAACCTCATTTAAATGGGAAGATGATGATGTGATATAGAAAGATGACAGTTTCACTAATAAACTCATTTTAGCATGACATAATATACAAAAGCCCTTATAAAGCCTATTTGGAGTGAAAAATCCAAAACTGGTCAGTTGTTATTTTCTATGTTTTAGTATAAATGTCATGTTAAAGCGGGTTTTTGAATAAAAATCTCTAGAAAGAAGATGGATGAAATACCAAATTTGTCCCTTAGAGATGGTGAAAAGAGTATGAATGGACATTTAGAAGGCAAGGACATTATGGTAAGTTCAAAATACTCTGATAGCATAGGAGAGGCGTTTCCTTTTCCGTTTTGGTTTCTTTGCGGACACGCTAGATAGATAGCTTACATATTTCTAGTATAGTTTGGAGCTTAAACAGAGAGAAGAGACGAAAAGAAAAAGTGCAGAGAGAGAGAGAGAGAGAGAGAGTGATGTCTCGGACAATTTTCGACGCCAATGCCGGAGGGTTTGGGCCAGCCAACTCCCGATTCCTCGGAGAAGGTCAACATCTCCCCAGTCTCCCTTCTCAAAATGCTCAATCACGGTAGGCTCCCCAACTTTCTGTAGGGAAGCATATTTTGACTTTTCTCAATTTGTTTATGTTCTACTTCTGTTGATGATACCCTTGACTGGAATTTTTTTTATTTTTTTACGCATCATTGGTTAGCATACTGGGAAAACTGTGTTATGTTCTTATACCGGTAATCTTTTGCAGGGATTTGAAGCCTTAAATCGACGTGCTGTGGCTGTGGTGGTGGACCCCATTCAGAGTGTCAAGGGTAAGGTGGTTATCGATGCTTTCCGGCTTATTAACCCAAATACTGTGATGCTTGGCCAAGAGCCACGGCAGACCACATCCAATCTTGGCCAGCTTAACAAACCATCCTGTCAAGTGAGTTTCTCAACAAGTAAATTTTAAACTTTTTTCTTTGCAATTAAATTTTTTGGCCTCTTATGTAATTTCCTTCTTCAGGCATTGATCCATGGGTTAAAGCGGAATTATTACTCCCTAGCAGTAAATTTCAGGATGAATGGACTTGAGGAGAAAATGTTGCTTAACCTTCATAAGAAGAAATGGACTGATGGGCTGACGATGAGGCAATTTGATGCTCATTCAAAAACAAACGAGCAGACTCTTCAGGTAAGACAAGGTTTCATGAAGCCCCCGTTATGGTTATTCTTGTTTAGTTCGGCATGTATAGCTGAAGGAAATATTAGTTACATTTTTCAATATATATAGAAGCATGTTTCCTCTTTGGCTTCGCGTATGCTTCACTTTCTTTCTGGATCATTAGGAGGTTATCGCTGGTTATGGTTAAGTGTGGAGGTTAACAGGGGGCAGAGTTCTAAGCAATTTAATTCTAGGCCAGCATAGACCTGAAATTTCGTCGTAACGGATTTCTTGCGCTAAACTGCTCATAGGAAAAATTATGCTATTTTGAAACCCTGAAATCTGATTTTGATTGATAGGCAGGTCTCAATGTTCTATCACTGTCCATAAACTCTAATGATTTTATTTTATAAAAACTGCTTAAGCTTCATCTCGATGTTGTTTACCTGGTTAAAAATTTGTGACCAAATGAAAACTAAATTTGTGACCAAATGAAAACTAAAAATTTATACATTTACGTAATTAGGACTTGAAGGTTTCTTACCTTGTAAGGTATTAAGTGATTGACGGGGAGGATTAATGAAGTTTAGCATGTTCATAGGTAGGACTTTCTTAACTGCATGCAATACTTAAGAAAGAATCAAGAACTACTACAAATGGTAGCCTAAAGAGCTGAAGCTAATCAATACATAAGATTTGGCCTCGAGTGTTATTTACCTTTGTATTGTCCATCCTCAGATTCAAAACCGAACTATTAGGAACGGATTCAATTCTTGTTGTGTTACACTGCTAGCGAGTCATTCTATAGTGAGGGCCTTAAGGCCCTTGCCAACGAGGTCTAGTCCAATAGAAAACGACCTTGACTTGCAGACTAGAGGTCTCAAGTTAGAATCCCCACGACATCATAGTTGTGTGTGTGTGTGAGAAATCTCCAATATTGGAGGAGGAGAAATCGAACCTATGATCTCATGTATAGGACTAAATGCTCTTAACTACTTGAAATCTCATGACCCATTTCGATAATGAGGCCAAACTTGAAGGGGGTGAGACATCGTTAATTCTTTTGTATATGCTTCTTGCCTTGCTAGATTTGTTGTAAAATAAATAATTAAAAGCCAATGCTAGCTATGCTCTTGCTGCTACTTGTCATGTGCGGCTAGCCATTCAATAAATTAGGAGGATATTAATATCCACTCTTTTGCTTTGCATGATTTATGTCATTCCTCACTCTCTTTGGATTAACCAAATTTCTTTTCAAACATGATT
Organism: Prunus armeniaca; assembly: GCA_903112645.1. Taxonomy (NCBI): domain Eukaryota; kingdom Viridiplantae; phylum Streptophyta; class Magnoliopsida; order Rosales; family Rosaceae; genus Prunus; species Prunus armeniaca. The sequence continues at coordinate 3,882,725 of CAEKDK010000005.1, read as the reverse complement.
ATTTCATTTTATACTTGGTGGTTGAATTTTTTTTTCTTTTCACCATTGGATTCCATTGGATACATCCAAAGATACAACTACACATGATGTAATTGATTTTTTTTCCCCTAAAATAATTTAATTAGTTAGTTGTTTGAGCCTAGTTGAAATCTGACTGGTCCAAGCCCAAGATCCGATAAATGGATCACCATTTGGGCCAAACCAGGTTCGAGTGGCCCTAATCAATGGTGATGGCTAGAAGCCCAAAATAAGATATGTATCCAAATTCCTAAATGCAATCAAATGCCTAACAATGACCCAATATGACACCATCACTACAGAATTTCGCCTTCAAACGTATATGAAAATAGGGATAACAACCATAAACGCTTCACATGTACTCAGCTCAACGAAAAAACACAAGCCCTTCGCGTAACCAGAGTTAAAAATTAACATTTTGCTTAGCTATGACTATTGGAAATTCTGAACAATACCTATCAGCCATGGTTCGGTAGGTATCATTTACAATTTCTCATTATTCTCAATCTTCTACTTTCTTTTCACTTCCCTTTATTTTCCCCTCGATTCTCATTCTTCCAGTCAAGACTCGAGGCGTGGTGCTAACAAACACCCGGTAGCCTTGGCACCTATCAGAAAAAAAGGCAGACTCATTTTTGGTGTGATTTGGTAGTATCATTGCAACTTGTTATTCTCAGTCTTCTAGTTTTCTTCTTTTCTCTTTGCTATTTCTCAGTCCTCTAGTTGAGAGATAATGCTGACAAACACCTGGTAGCCTTGGCTCATATCGGAAAAAAGGCAGTACTCATTCTTGGCATGGTATGTGGCCATCAAGCCTGTACATGCATGCAAAACGGCAAAGAATCAGAACATCATCAACTAAGATATAATAACCTACGAACTCCCAGAAACAACTGCTATGCATATCATGAGTAGTATTCTCCTCTACTTTGAAATGTTGTGTGGAGAATACCCTTTTATAAGACTAATCAGCTCACCTTCACGTCAGTTTTACCACTTAAACAGTATAAACAGTCATACAAATTAAGTTCCTTCTTTTTGAGCTTAGCTTCCCTTATCTTCACATCCTCTCACAATTGACAGCCACTAGGCCCAGAACTCATCTCACTTGTAATTCAAAGCTTCATATCCACAAGTATATTTTTATACCAGCATCTTAAACTAATTACCATCACACCATGCACAAATAGTATGCTTATCATGAGAAGTATTGTCCTTTACTTCGAAAGGTTGTGTGCCATTTAAACAAGACTAACCAGGTGACCTTCATATCTGTTTACCACTTACGCAGTAGAAACAGTCATACAAATTAGGTTTCCTCTTTCTGAGCTCAGTTTCCCGTATGCTCTCATCCTCTCACAATTGACAGCCAATAGGCTCAAGAACTCATCTCACTTATAATTCAAAGGTTTATATGCACAAAGTCTATTTTCTTAAACTGATTACCATCACAACATACACTAAGTAATACAACCTTTGATGCCATCATAGCATTATGGTTGTTTCTAAGTTCTGAAGTATCTATAACTTTTGTGAACTAAATCCAAAACACCAAAAGAAATAGTATCATTACCGTAGCCAGACGTTTGAACATCAAATCCTTCATCCTAGCACACAATAAAATGATATAGTTAAGGAAAAATACAAGAGAAAGCAAAGGAAAAAACAAAGCCTTGGAAGCAAGATTTTTTATTTATTTTTAATTGTACCTGCAGTTCTCGAATGAGAGGCAAACTTCCAGTAATTGAGTAAGGCTTTACATGCCCAACAACCTCTTCAGTAGCTTTACATAATACGTGAAAGCCACGGGAGTTGAGATCACAAGCAACTCCAGATGACGTCTCATCAAAACTTAATGTGAGGCTGTAGAGAAAAAGAAAAGTATAACTACTTTTTTTATTTTAATAATTAGCATGCCCTAAAAGTTTGTTTGTTTGTTTAGGAAATTCACATATCTGATGGTAGCTATTTAAAATGCAGAGAAAACAAAGGATCATCTAAGGGTAAGAGAGATTGTGAAAGCAGAGGGAAAGGTTTATGGCATGCATCTGACTAATGTTAAAATTAAGAAAGCTCACATGATTGAGTAATTACATGTTAACTAAATGAATATCTTATAAGAATTACACAAGAGGGAGAGAGAGAGAGAGAGAGAGGAGAGAGAGGAGAGAGAGAGAGAGCACCTTCCCTTAAGTTTTCATCTGGTAGGACATACTTTGACACCGGACCTCGTGAGTCAAGCTTTCCAATGTTTTCATTAATGTCATCCACATATTCTTGAAGCTTTTCCATCACGTCCTTAACACTGTAGCAGGTTAATGGTGTTTCCCAAGTTAAAAATGGAGCCCATATGAAATATTTACAATGAAACTATAAGAGACGGAACTTAGCCAAACAAAGTAGGTTGCTTACTTGTAGAAGGGAGTTAACCTGCACCAAAAAAAAAGAGGAAAAAAAAGGAATTAAGAGCAACTCCTAGAAAAGAAAAAGATTAAAGACAAATCCTCTGGAGATGTCATGTCTCTTACGACCAAGAAAAGAAAAGAGATATCATTTTACCATAAAGGCCTCAAACAAAAGTCATCGAGAAGATTATACACCTGACATCTCCTGAAATTGTGCACTCTGCTGGAATTTGATTTATTCCGCCCCCAGGATCTGCAACCGGAAAAAGGTCAATGTAATGTACAAGCATTTTCCCAACATTTTTACCATAAGATTGAAACCTTAAAACTTACAACTCCATTGAGTTGGTTTCATGGTTGACGGTGTTGCAAATCCGTAGACCTCTTCCTTAGGATGGGGAGGAAAGTCTCTATAGAACCGCGACTGGATCTCTTTCAGTGCTTCCATAGCTAGCTCCAAAGGGTTTATAGCCTGCAGATATTCAACATCAGCCTCAAGAGATAAATAAGTAGAAACAGGATGTAATGTCTGCTTTGATTCTTAACTTATTGTAAAAATGCTCAATTGTCCAAGTAGATACAAGTTCAGGCTCTGATTCACTTGCTCCTAACAAGTTTTTATCCTAACGAAATATAGGAGCCACTTGTAGGTCAAAGAAAATAAAATTGAGTTTGAACCAAGATAACTTTTTACCTTCTTTGGAAGTAATAAAAAAAATCATTTAAAACCATTTTAAAGCAATGATATTCATAAAAAGCCCATATAAAATCAACACTTCCCTATCCATAATAGTTTGGGCACAGCTACTGAAACCCTATATTGCACTTCATTGAAGGCATTTTCTATTATATGGAAACCATCATGCCTTCTCTTATTATTACCTGAGCCCTAAGTTGTTAAGCGTTCTTGCTCCTCCTAGGGTCAACAAAAAAATAACATCACTGTTTGGTATTCTGCTGACCGAGGCCCCCACACACAGCTCCAGTCATAGGATTTGCAGCATAAGAGATAGAAGTATCTTATATTGTTTTATGTTTTATCGAGGAAATTTTTATCACGCCTTCTCTTAATAACTCAGCCACATCCATCTAAGTAGCACCTTCAACTTTTACCAGTCAAGTTTATCTCAACCTGTAACATTTTTCTTTGCTAACCAACTTAATACCTCAGCCACTCCAGAAGTCCCCATTTCTATTCCCAGTTATTAAAAAGAATACAGGCTTTTTCCTCACCCTCTCATATCTCGGGTAGAGATAAAAAAATATAACTACAAAACCAGTCTAACTAATTTCCATAATGTCATTGCAAAAGATGTACCTGACAATCTCCTGAAAAGAAACTGTACACTGACAAGTCAATGAATTACACAACATAGTGGTATACCTTGTGTGCTAAACCACTGTGGAAAAGCTTGCCAGTCACATGAAGCTTCCAAGGTATCATACCACCAGTACCAACGCAAGGTTGTTTATCTGCCGTGTCAATCCAAAACCTGAGTTGAACCCCAAAAGTCATAATCATAAACATGAATCAGAGAGATGTTTCTTAGTTTTCCTTCAGTTTTACAAGAAATGCATATTACTTACAGAGGACCTTCCCTTAGCTTACTGAGTAGCCCATCCTTCACGAGTGCATCCACACCAACACCTGAAATGGCAGAATTTTCTTCATTTGCTATAAAGACTGCAACCACAGTGGACTTCAATTTTGGCTTTGTCTCTGCGAGCCGTCTCATGAGCTCAGCTACAAGTGCAACATGGCCCAAGCAATCAGTGGTTCCACGGCCACGAAGCTTATCACCATCAATGCTCAATGAGAATGGATCAAACTCCTGCAAATACAAGAATCATATTTGATGCACAATGGATCATCACTACCTAACAAAATTGAGAAAATAAAATAATGATGATCATTTTAACTACATCCCAGTAGTGATCCATTATTTGTACACAATGCAAACGAAAAAAGCAAGCTCCTGTAATGAAAGACTAAACTATCATTGCATACGGAACATTCAAAGAGCTTCAGAGCCTAAGCTGTGAAGAGAAAAAAAAAATTAATAGGCCACAGTTACGACATTTTATGGTTGACTTGAACTAAAGCTTACTGTCAAATTATGCAGACTGAAAGACCAAACAAGAACACAATAGAAAACAAAACATTTATCAAAGAAAATCATCGAAAACTCTGGTTAAACTTCACAATTGATTTTAGATGCATCATGGTGAACTAGAAATATATCGAACATCTGTTTTCAATTGAAATAAACACTAGATAAGGAGTTGGTAAGATATGGAGGAAGGATAAGCTAGCCGAAACCAAACCATAGTTATCAATGATTTGAAAAAGGTAAGGCCACACAGAAAAAATGAGAACTTCTGAATTTAATTTAGGCCAGAGACGAATAAAGGGCAGTTCAAAACCAATGAATTTTGTCAAAAATCGTGAGTTCTTTTAGCCAATCGAGTTCGACCTTGAATTGGACGCATAAAATCCCAGATATAATCAGAGAAACATAAATATTTATCTCCAAGGGGGAAACGCTAACCTGAAAAATATCAGGAGCATAAGTAAATAAAAAATAAACATTCAGAAAATACTGATGTGAATAGATAGCCTCGAAACCCCTAATGCCATAACCACACGAACCCAGATTAGTTTACACACAACTCGAAACAAGTAATAATCAAACTGAGGCTCCAGCTAATTCAGACAAACCCCATAACAGAAATGCCAAAAGAATCAGCATACAGGCACAATCAACAAAAACACAAATTGAATTGAACAGCTATTTATATGTTGAAGATAGACTGCCAAACTCTAATGTTCTTGAACGAATACAAGCCAACCCAAGATAACAAGAACAGAGCAAAAGCCAAAGATTAGATATAAGAAACAAACCCAGTCATTAGGATTTGCAGTGACCACGTCCATGTGACACCCCACAAAGGACAAGATCTTCCCAGGCACAGTTCCTGGGTATTCTACAATAACGTTTCCTCTGCCAGGAAAGTAGGTTACATGGTTGATCACCAAGGGTCCACCGCCTGTGGTGGTGCTAAGGGGCAGGAGGGAATCAAGCACGTGCTTGACCACTCGGTCCTCCTGAGGGATCAGTTCAGGTGGGTTGTTTTGGAGGTACTTGGACTCCCCAATAAGCTTGGAGAGAAGGGATATGAAGGAGTCCTTGTTGAGGTCACCTAGTATTTTCTTGAGGTCGGTTGAGGAAGCCATGGCTGTGAAATGAGAATTTTTTTTCTTTTGTGGGTTTTGGCTTTCGAAGTCGACCGGTATAAAGAGGGAGTGAGAGAGAGAGAAACAATAGCAGGGTGGAGTGTGGCTGACGACTTGGAACACGACAGTGGGAATTGCAAAAGGCAGAATTACAACTTTGCAAAAGGCAGAATCATAAGAAAATGTTAAATTTTGATGCCTACTTTACCCTATGCCTAGATGAAGAAATTGAAAATTACATAAAATTTTAAAATGACTGAATTTCGATTTCTATAATTTCAATTAATGGCAATTGAAGATTTCAGTGTTTAGATTTATAGTTATACATGTCTAATTTTGTAAATGACACTATGAAAATTGTGAAATGATGCCTATTTTGATATAAATTAAACTCGGGAATATGATGCTCTAATTTCCACCATTTTTTTCATATGTCATTTAGTAAATTCTACGCTTAACTTGCCAAACAAAGGAATTGTCAATTTCTTCTCTTAAATTCCCGACTTTTATAGTGCATTTGGATGAGGAAATTTCAAAGTACAAGGGATTTCATAAATGATAGAATTTAAAATGATAGAAATTAATATTATAGAATTTGTAAAGTTTCTTGTTTGGGTGACGGATTTAAAACATGAAATTTAACCTTTATTTGTAAAGTTATCTTTTTTAAAAACTCAATCTCTCTTGAGATTTTAGAAATGACGACTTTTAGATAGAATTTAAAGTTGGGATTTATGATATCCAAATTCCATGTTTTTTCCCACGTGGAATTTCTAAATTTCTATGTCTTTTTTATCCAAACACGGGAATTGGTTCATGTCAATTTAGAAATTCTGACTTTTGTCAAAATGCCAAGTTTATTTCCCTCATCCAAACACACTGTTAGCTAAATTCCGAGTTATTTTCCCTCATCCAAACAGAGGGTTAGATAAATTGCACTTCATAGGGCAAAACTCAGTACCCAAAAAATAGACGCATAATCTATCTAAAAATACTTATGTGGAAAAGAAAAAATAATTAAGGTTTCAGTTTCATATTATAATGCGTAAATTTGATATATCTCAAGTTGTGATTACAAGCATAAATATAGATGGTAATCTTTGCTAATTGGTATTCATTAAAGGGTACTTGCTTGGTGTACATTTGGAAACTTGTTTGTACATTTCTATTTAATGTTACATTTGTTTTGCTTGTTGTACACGTGGAAACTTGTTTGTGTAGTTCTATTTAATGTTATCTCTCTCTCTCTCTCTCTCTCTCTCTCTCTCTCTCTCTCTCTCTCTCTCTCTCTCTCTCTCATATTATAATGTTAGTTTGATTTGTTATATTGTAGGTTGCGGTTACAAGTATAAATATCGATGGTAATCTTCTTCTAATTGGTAGCCATCAAAAGGAAAAGGTGAGTTCTTGTCTACGAATGAAATTACACTTAAGGTTTGGGATTTTTTAGTTGGGCTTAAAAGTTGGTCATTCTAGTGTTTTTTCTTAAAAAGAAAAGATGTTTATTCTAGACTTTTCAAAATGCGGTCACTATTTTGGGAACTTTTATTGCTGGAATACATTTACTTGTCAAATTATGCTTCTTATTTGAATGCTTAGTTAGATATGACATTGTTGTGCCCTTTATTATTTATTCTTCTACATAAAAATAAAGGAAGATTGATTCTTTTCTTGTATGCCAAAAGCTTCTAAATAGTTTATTTTTTGTACTAATTTTTGTGCTAACCTTTAATGATTCCTGCCAAAAACAAAAACCTTTTATGATTATTCCCTAATGAAATAAATTTAGACTTTATTATAGTTTATGGCAAGATTTCTTTTGATAATGTGCCTTACACAATTTTTACTTTTATCATGTGGTAAGGTTTGTCTCTTGAGCAATTCAAGATTGTGATTCCTAAAATTCCTACATATTTCATGGTACGAAAATTTTCTCTTTAATTTTTATCAGCAAAGTTGTATTCATAGTTCTACTAGCACACAACGAGGAATATCCTTTACATTGTACTGTTGAATATTGCATATATATATATTTGTTCGTTAGTTCTATGTCCCTTAATTTTATCTTTTTGCTAGTTTGAACTGTTGATGAAGATTTTACTATGTAATTATACAATAGCATATTATAACACAACCTGCCCTATTAGCCTTGTTTTTTCACCCATGGTTTTTACATTGTGACTTTCTAATCCCTTAATCGGATTGTATGCAGTTAGTTAAATGTTACCTTTCCTTGCATTTGGGATAGATCTATGCATTGTTCAGATTAGATAAACATCTATGCATTGCATTTGAGTTGTGGCTAGTTTGGTTTGTTTTGTAATTCGCTTGTATACCTATTTTTTTCTTGTGTGCTTATATATAATGTCTTTGTTGCAATAAGATGACAAAGAAGAATAGTAACTTCACCATAACTGAAAATGTTGCAAGTGGATCTTAAAAATTGTCAGCATTGTGGAATGCTCAAACTATAGCCATCTTCATTGACCTTTGTATCAAGGAGGTGGATCTAGGCAATCGTCCCGGTACTCACTTTAATAAAGTATGATGGACAAAGTTGGTTATAAATATTAGTAAAGATATAGGAAGACCGTATTAAAAATTTCAATTGAAAAACAAGAGAGATTTACTAAAAAAAAGAATGAAAATTATGGAAAGATCTAAAAGGGAAGGAAACTAGTCTTGGGTGGAACGTCGCTAAGCATACTATTGATGCATTTGAGGAATGGTGGCAACATAAAATTCAGGTATTTGAATTTTTTTTGTTCTTGTTTTTATTATTGTTATTTTTTTATAACTATGTTTAAAAATTTATTCTAATATTTGTATGGGTCATAATGCATGCAGAACCCAAATATGCAAGATTCCAATTTGAGGGTATTAGTCTTGAGATGGAGGAGAAGTTAGATAGGATTTTTTGAATGCCACAACCACTGGTAAGTAGGCCTGGGCGCGGATCGGTTTGGAACGGTAAAGGGCTCTTCCATTAACCAAACCAAAGACTTCGGTAGAACATTTTCTCTTTCGTTAACCAAACCAAAGACTTCGGTAGACTTCGGATCGGTTAACCTAACATTTAGTTCGGAACGGATCGGTACCCCGGTAATACCGTAATAAAAACATACTAATAAAAATACAATTTATAATAATTTCACATGACATAAGTTCTTGAACAAATACAACAAATTATCCTTATAAAATACAAAATCAAATAACTTAATTTTAAAGTTACAAACGAACATTAAAACTACATAATAAAATAGCAAATTACGTTACAAAACAATAAGAAATTAGTTTAAACACTTCAAAGAACCAAAAATTGCAGCATAGAGGCCGAGTAATCTTCAATCCAAATCTGATTTGTGTATTGTAGCCAAAGAAAAACAAAGTTAAGAACAAATATCAAGTACATGGGCATGTTATTTGAGATAAAGGAAGGTTATTAATCATCATACCATTCAATATGTACTCAAGATGGACTAGCAACCACTTTCTCTTTCATTTGAGAACTAGAATATACCTCTACATCATTAAACAAATTATGAAATTGAGAAAATAAACATATGTCATATGAATGCAATTGAAAACCAAAAGAAATATAAAAAATTAAAATTACTTACCAGTCTCAATTTCTCCAAAGCATCATAGAACTCAAGTTCTTCCTTAGTGGGATTCTTGTACAAGGAGAACTCCTCAGCTTTCAACTAATCACTTGTGCAAACCAAGGCCTCTACCATTCTTGGAGTCAAAGAAGCACGAAAAGGATCTACAATTCTACCACCCAAACTAAAGGCAGATTCTGAAGCCACGGTAGAGATTGGAATGCCAAATACATCCTTGGCTATTTGGGATACAATTGGAAACCTTGGACTATTTTCTTGCCATCAAGCCAACAAGTCAAAGTTGGGATTTCTAAGATTTTCAGGTGGCTCTAACAAATATTTATCCACTTCATTTCTTATCTCAACAACATCCATCACTTGTCTCAACTTCATAAATTTAGACAATCTTTCTGCTTCAACATCATCTTCATCATTTACCATAATCGTATCCCCAATTCTCTCCAAATTGCTATTATTATAACCTTGGGCAGCCAATGGGTCAGCTACTTTATACACATCATACATGTGGATTAAAAAGTCCTTGACTCCTTTGTGTAACTCATTAACCTTGGAGGGATTGGATTCTATATCGGAAAGGCTAAATAAGGGATACTCCATTTTGTATTGTGGATCAAGAACAATTGCAATAAGCAACAATTTGTTAATGTCCTCAACCTTCCCCCAATACTTGTCAAACTTTCATTGATGTTGCTACGCTTTTTATGAGAGAATCCTCACTTCTACAAAACTTTTGCAATTGAACAAAAATAGCACACATTTGATGGAAAGCTTGGTGAGAAGTCACTACCATTGACCTACTAAATTTCAAAGTGGCTTCATAATACAACTTTAAGAACTTGATCAAGACTCTAGCACAATCCCAATCATTTGAGGTAGGAGGCCCTACTCTTTTTTTCTTATTCTCAACATCATCGTCCATAAAATAACCCACAAAGTGTGGGTCTCCATCATCCTCCAACATCCTTTCAAAAGCTCTTTGATACTTCAATGCCCCTTCCAACAATAAATAGGTGGAATTCCATCTTGTACACACATCTAAGGGCACAAGCCCTTTGATATCAAGTTTCTCAAAAGCAACACATCTTCTCCAACTCTCCAACCTTGCGGGAGAAGAATGGATGTACCGCACCGAATTAGTAATAGCCATAATGGAGTTATCCAATTCTTTAATCCCTTCAAACACAATTAAATTCAAAATATGTGCACAACATCGCACATGCAAACAATCACCACCAAACATAAGTGTCTTGCTCTTGGTCAACCTACCTTTCATATAACTTATCATTTTATCATTAAGAGTAGCATTATCAACAGTAATAGTAAACACTTTATCTATACCCCAATCATTCAAACAATAATCCAAAAGCTTTCGAATAGTTTCACCCTTATGGTTTGGAATGACACAAAAGCTTATAATCCTCTTGTGCAAGTGCCAATCAACATCAATAAAGTGAGCCGTAACCACCATATAATTTATCTTTTGAAGAGATGTCCATGTGTCGGTGGTAATAGACACCTTATGTGATGGGTGACTTAACACACTCTTGAATTTACCCTTCTCTAATTGAAAAAGATTCCACATATCTCTAGCAATTGTCCTACGAGATGATGGATCAAACTTTGGTTGGACTTCTTGCATAAAATCTCTAAACCCCACATTCTCTATATGGCTAAATGGAAGCTCATCACGAATAATCATCCGGGCACATGCAAGTCTAGATCTCTCCTTACTAAAGGACCAACTCACTATACTACCCTTATCCTCCTTGACAAATGATAAGATTTTTTGACTTTTGACATCTCTAAGTGGAGATGTCCTACATGTAGTATTTAAATAATACCATAAGGAAGAAGTACCATTACGGGAGTCAAATCCGTAATCTTGCTTACAATACTTACATATGCACCTAGGTTCATCATCATTTGTACCTTCTTCCTTCTTTAACTTATCAAAATGTTCCCACACATTAGACCGAGCTGCATCTTTTCTTTTTAAGTTATTCAGTGGTGGAAGTGGGGGATTGACATTTGTTGGACTATCCACAGATTGTGCAAAGGTTGGTGTAGGAGTTAAACTTGCTTTTGACATAAGACTAGTAGATGAACACAAATTAATTAAATTAAACAAAAAGATATGAGTGTCCAAAGAAATTTCCAGCGGCCGGAAAAACTTCAAACTGTTGGCCAAGACTTCCAGGTTAGGTAAATCACATGTAGTAAAGCAACTTTTGTTCTTGGACCTACCCCAAAAAGTCGACGAAAGTGGCCGGAATTGGAGGCCGAAACCGGCCAAAACTTCCATCGCTTGGAAACATTTCAAAACTCAGAAATTGATCCTAAATACCACAACCAGCAGCTAGAGTATGTTGAAAGGATAGAAATGCATACCAAGTTCGAAGAATTTGGTTGCCAGAATCCCCCGAACAAGCTCCTTCAAGTTATAGGTAAAACCGGCGACTTTTCTGCAATTTCCGGCTACCACGGGCAGCGGTGGAGGCGGCGAAGGGTCGCGATAGGAAGAGGGAAGTGATCTTGACGTTCTGATACCAATATCACGAAGTTTGGTGGCCGGTGGAGGAGATGGCGGAGGAAAAAACCGTTCAGATGAACAGTAATTTCCAGATTTCTGCGTGCAGGGAGAGAGAGAGAGAGAGAGAGAGAGAGAGAGAGAGAGAATTTCCAGATTTTTAACAAAACAACTTCAAGGAAATTAGGGTTAATGTAGGTAGTGTTTCAGTGTTTGGCAGTCTACAATAACTTAATATCCAGCCACTAATAAACATATACATATATTAGTATTTAAATAATAAAATAATTATAAATATCAGATCGGTATAGGTTTCCTTCGGATTATGGATTATGGATATTCTTGGACACTTTCATCTGCTGTACTTCCAGTTGAAAGTGATGATGATGTCAATCCATTTGAAGTTAACAGTGATTCGAATGAGTCTGTGCCAATTGAAACCACTCGAACTACAAACAATGTGCCAAAAAAGAGAACTAATCAATCACTTGAAATTTAAGATAATAATGAGAAGAAAGATAAATGAGGGGGGAAATGGGAGGTGCTGCAACATTATTACTATAAATTGAACATCTTGTTGATGTGATTGAGAGTAGGAGTACTGGAACATCAATGACTAATATAGTTTCACAAGGAACTAGTGTTTCTGAAGTGATGAAAGATGTTGCAACTTTACCTAGGGCAAAGCGTGGTAGCAAGTTGTGGTGGTTTGCAACTAAATTGTTTTGTGCTCAAGGAAAGAGAGAGATGTTTGTTGTCATGGAAGATCTTGACCTCAAACTTCAATTTTTTAATCATGAGTAGGATTGTATCTCCTACAGGATTCTAGATATATGCCTCATTTCAAGGTAACTATTGCATTTACTACTCTTAAGTATTTGTATATGCTTTATTATGTTATAATTAATTTTATGTTTTGGCTTTTATCACTTGTAAGATTGTAAGGGTGCTATAGATGGTGTTCATGCGCAAGCTATAATATCTCATTCTAATCAAATACCATTTATTAGTAGAAAAGGGGTACCTACCCAAAATGTGATGGTTGCATGCAATTTATATTTGCATGTGCCAGATAGGAAGACACGGTCTATGACACAAGGATATTTCTATCGGATTTACGTGATCAAAGTTTGAATTTTCCTAAACCTCCAAATGATACTATATCTATCTAAAGAAAAAAAATTCATATATTTTAGTTTTTAGTTTTTTACATTGTGAATACTCAATTAAATTTCGGAAACCTCCAAATGGTATTCAAGGTGAAGAGATTGAGAGAAAAGTTGATGCACAACAAAAAGATGCTCCTGTAACACAAGAAATGGAGATATTGAGAAATCAATAGCCTCAAGTTTAATGAGTTCATTTACTTAAAAATGTATATGATTGCTTGTTTATGACTAGTTTAATTTTTGTTATGACCATATTATTTATTAGCCATAACTCTATGGTTGATCAAAATGATCATCACACCCAGCAAAAACCAGAAAATGGTCAACACACTCATGCTATGACAGCTGGTACGCTCCAATAGTCACAAAGGCATATTCAACACAAGGACAAGCATATTTCTTGTTCTTATCTGTTGAGTCATCCTCAGGGGTCCTTGCCCTAGGGCTTCCTATATAGTCTCTTGTGTATATATATATATATATACACCTTTTACCTCAATTGTAAATTTCAAAAGCCACAACCTTTCATTATCTGATACATTAATTGTAACCCATTATCAATTTTAATAGAAATATAAACATTGCTTTTCTCAATACCTATAGATCTTTTTCTTTCTCAGTATGAATTCTATCATTATTGACAGTATATGTATTTTTAATGGAATACTCTCAAATTCTCTTGCACTCTTTATCTCAAAGCGCACTACACACACATCTTCTGTCATAATCTCCTTTTCATCCCCACTCTCACTTTACAACATAACACTTGTTTTGCATCCAACATCAACAGTTGATGATATAGTGAAAGAGTACATGCACCTCTTCGACATCATTATGTTTGCTAGTGTGACAGCATCTTCTAGCCACATCTTCGCCAAATTCAGATGAATTTGGCCAGAACACTGTGACCCCTATCCCTCATGCAATGTAAGTACTTTTTCCATCAACTCACTCTCTCTACATCTTATTCTATCACTTTTTCATAGTTTTTGGTTTAAAGAGTATATATCTACGTTTGTTCTTATCATGACTTTATGTCCAAGTAATGCTGTTATTTGGGAAGAGTAAACAATTTTGCCCCTCATAGCGTCCAACGATGCTAATGTTGTATAAGGTAAGCTACTGGAGAGGGGAGGCTTGGTGATCCAAGGATTCCACGACCTTGGTGTGATTGTGACTCTAATGGACGACAACAATGTTTTGGTACTTGTACAATGTCTAATGCCAGAAGCCCACATAGTGTGCCGATTAGGATTTGATTAGTTCATTGCATCTAATCAAATCTTTGTTATCCAACCCCCAACAAACAATGTCAGCAATGTTAGTATGCACAACGCGAGTATCTAATGAGTGGAGATATGCAAGCTCTGTGGAGTTTGATGGATTTTGGTGTTGTTAGGTGTTGTCTTCTATGTAACACACTATTGTGTAGCTTACATTAAGTTAATATATTTGATTATTATGTGTTGGTAATCAAAATGTTTAGTTGTTTTTTCTAGGGATGTTTTTATTGGCTATGTTAGGGAAGATTTTAGGACGTATGTTTAATTATTTTTATGTATTGTTTTATACTGATTTATTCTTACAAGTAAGTTGTTGCTTCTCTAATGCATAGTAATTTATTAACATATGTAGTCTTCTCATTCATTATTTAGATTCGTTTACTAATGTATGTAATAATATATCTAGTGCAGTATTCAGCTGATTCAAACCATTCACACACTGGAGCGGGTTTCAGGTTTTTGTTCTACAAAATTATAAAGTTTAAAGTGTAAGTTTCATCAACATACAATTACTCAATCAAGGGATTGCAACTTAGCAAACAATTTTTAGGGAAGAGGCCGAGCAAGAGTATAATGATGTTGATTCAAATGATGTTCCAACTGTTATTCCTTAGTTCATGAAATTCAGACATACTGCTTTTGAAGAAAAATGTAAAGGGGAAAGGCCAAAACAAGAGTCTATATGTTGATGATTTAAGCTCTTTCCCTTGCCAAACATGGATGGAAGAAAAATTTAACCCTACAATTGGCAATATTAGAATGCCAAAAATCTTCAAAAGCAATCATTTCAATAGTGTGAATTAAATGGCGGCTAAACCTCATAGCTGTTTTATAGAAATATTGTGAATTTAGAATATAAAAAAAAAAAAAAAAAAAAAAAAAAAAAAAAAAAAAATCTCAGTCATGGACTGGAGCAGTTTATCGACATCAATTCTAAAACCAATGACATATCTCAACTTTGTGATAGGCTTGATGTCTAGTGTAGTACTCGACTCATTCAAACAATTCACACACTAGAGCGAAGTTCAAGTTTTTTGCCACAAGATCGTATGATTCAATTAAAGTTGAAAGTGGGGTGTTCCATCCACATATAATTTCTTAATCAAGGGATTGTAACTTAGCCAACAAATATTTAGGGAAGAGGCCTCAACATAAATACAATGATGATGATTCAAATGTTGTTCCAACCACTATTCTTCAGTTTAGAGCATTCAGACATGCTGCTTTCGAAAGATGTAAAGGGAAATGGCCAAAACAAGAGTATTGTTGATGATTCAAGCTCTTTCCTTGACCCAACATGGATGTAAGAAAAAGTGACACTAAAATTGGTAATGTTGAAATGCGAAAACTTTTCAAAAGTAATCATTTCAAGAATGAATCGAATGGTGGCTAAACCTCCATATTTGTTTTATGAAAATATTGTGAATTTAGCATATGATTCTTGGACAAAACATTCTCAGTTCTTGTATGCCTTGAATAAAATGGAAGGCTAAATACGTTAATACTCAATTCTTCTCGGCCTTAAGTAGAAGGGAATGCTAGAGCCATTAATGATCATTGAGAATGTTGTACCATATATAAAGAAATGGTCAGCTTTATGGGATACAATAAAGCAATTGACTGACATTAGTTCTGAAACCAACGTCATATCTCAACTTTGTGACAGGATTGGAAAGGTACTTTTTGATTCTCATAGACTACTGTTATTTGAATAGTAGAGAAACATTCTTCATTAATGTCACTCATTAAATCTTGTATGGGTTAGACAGTACAAGATGGGCCCATATATAGCCTGAGTATTTAGAACATATCTTAGGCTACCCATTGAATTCCACTTAAGCTTTTGAGAGTAATTTAATAGAAACACTTCTTTCACTCAAATATGTCAAACTAACGACTAAAGCAACTACATTTCTTCCAATAAATTCATCACAAATAAAATATAATGGGACCTACTATTGATTCTGAGAAGATGACTTTCTTAATTTTCGACCATGTTTGCCGACTCTCAATTTCCTCACCATGTTAGTAAGTTTCACCGCTATTTGGATGGGCCCAAACAAGCTCGTGCACTTGGTTTCAATGTTTTTCTTCACATTTGGAACATTTGGGCTTCGTCGCCTCTCTTGGCAAATCAGATTTATTTACTAATATGTGTGGATGACATTCAAATTACACTAATGATTCCAAGTATTTTACTTTTCTTATTTTTGACTTACAACGCCTCTTCTCCATAAAGGATTTGATTCATGCTAATTATTGTTTAGGCATGGAACTTAAGTAGTCCTCATCTGGTTTGTCTTCGACTCAAACAAAATACACTTCAGATCTCTTACGTCAAACTCTCATGTAGAAATCCAAGCTTGTCTCCACATTCGTCGTGGTGGTCACCATTTAAGTGTTTTGGATGGTGATTCTTTGTATGATCTTTAAGAATTTCGAAGTGTGGTGGGTTCCCTTCAATATAAGTTGCACACGCATCATCATTGTCACCTACTATACCTAATCTTGTACCTCAATCCCAAACATCAACTCAACAATCTCAAGAACAAACACCACCTCAACGTAGTGATTTTCTACCATTATCTCCTTCTGGAGGGAGAAAACCAATCAAAGGAAAATTAGATGTTGTAATCAATTTGAGAAGTATGAGGATTTAGTAGAGTTTGTCAAGGAATATGGGACCAAATCTTCAATCTCTAAAAAGAGAGCAAGATGCAAAAATTGCTCTAGTCATTATGTCGCTGGCCCCACTTTAAATGAGACTTCAAATTTAAGGAAGCATATTTAGTCTCAATGTAAGAAGTACCCTGGGATGGTTGGTAAGGATAAAAGGCAAAGGACTTTGTATTTCGACCAAGCATTTGAGCCACAGTAAAGATGATTAGTTAAAAATTGTGTAGAATGGGTAGTCATGGATGAATTGTCTTTTACTGTGGTTGAAGGTAGAGGGCTTAGGAAGTTTTGTGATTCGTTAAACCTGCATTTCCAAGTGGTATCTCGTAGGAAACTTATGAGGCATTTTAAGACAATGTGTGATGCCATGAAATAAATATTGAAGGGAGATTTAACATCATATAGGGTATGCCTTACAACGGACACTTGGATAAATGTTCAAAACACAAACTACATGGTGATAACTACATACTTTATTGATGGCGAGTCACTACAAAACCAAATGCCTTTAGTGAGCACACTTTGTGGTATGTGAATGCATTTTTCGGTCGGAAATACGCTTTAGGACTGCAAACTTCATTCGGAAGTCATCAGTAATTGTTTGGTTGGAAATAAGTCTTTTCTGACCATCGTTATTGATTAAATGTCTGTCGGCAATGAACTTTCAAAACTACTATACGGCTTTATTTTCGACCCATAAAAGTGGTCGCAAGTATTTATATAACTGTCATAAATAGTTTTTGACTGAGATTTCTTGTTTTTACGAATTCATATTTTCGACCAATAATTATTGTCGGAAATAGCTTTTCCAGCAATGATATATTTTTTACCAGGGCTCTATTTCATCGCAATTAGCCTTACTGACCGAAAAAATTTGTGGGAAATATATAATATCTCGTCGAAAATTAATATAATAAAATATTTTCGATGGGTAAGTTGCATTGGAAATATATATTTCCAACCACATTTATGTAAATAATAGTATTGGAATGATGTTTTTGTATTTACTCGATGATCAATACAATAAGCAATACATGACTTATATATAGAGTTGATGATGCTAACTAGAGTAAGTAGATATGTGATTGAATACAAAATCAATTAGAGTTAATATACAAAGTCACCATAAAGATAAATTAGGAGGGGAAGCCCTTGATTGATTCTGAGGAGTTGACGATGGAGCTTTTGGAAGAGTCTTATTTGGTAGCGGCAAGATTGTTGGAGATGAGACATTGATTTGCATTGATTGTGGAGTTGTTGCATGAGCTTTATTTGGTAGAAACAAGATTGCTAGAGATGAGGTATTGATTTGCATTGACTACGGAGTTATTGGAAGAGCCTTATTTGGTAGCATCAAGCTTGCTAGAGATGAGGCTTTGATTTGCATTGACTACGGTGGTTCCCTTATAATTTATTCGTTGGAAAGTTTTTTGAAAATAGATTAATCTTGTCATAAAATATTTTGGACCAATAAGTAGTTGGAAATGTAATTTTTCCGATCCAATTTTGTCATGAGTTATGTTATTGGAAAGTATTTCACATGATGAAGTGTTTGTTGGAAATATGCATTAGCGAGAGTGAAATGTGGTAGAAAAAAGTAATTATTTTATTGAAAAAAATTCAAATTACAATATTTGTTAGAAATAGGTTTTTAATAATTAGTAATTAATTGGTATCAACAAAAGAAAAAATAATATGACACCATACTATACTAAAATTTTATGCATTCAAATAAAATTATTCATAAATAGTTAAAACATAAACAATCTCCATCATCCTTAAAACATATAACCAACCAACAAATTTACAAAAATTGAAATTCAGAATACTTATGTGGTAGCAAAATAAAAATGATGAACCAGCTATATATGAGGTATCTGAACAACTTTCGAAGTATTTGAGTTGTTTTCCCTTATTTAGGAGGCAACCAATAATCAACTATTTCACACCAAACATCTTGAGATATCCTTGATGGTCAATGAGTGTATCTCTTACCAGTAGTCATGTACTTCTCAAAAATGCTATTTCTCAATTCGGGCAGCCAGTCAGAATGTCACAATTTAATATGAAGTTCGAATGCAACCTATCTTGACTTTTTCCCTTTCTTTCCATAGCTATCATTTGTAAGAGAAATACAACGACAAAACATAATTGAAAATTTGAGAACTTATATAATAGAAACACAACTATATAAAATAAAATAAAAGCAAGAATTTCATCAATAATTACAAGCAAATAACCCATACATCCTTGATTTGTCTTTTGCATTTCGCGATCATGTGATGCTTTATTATTGTCCGTTCTCTTTATTGTCATTGCTGCCATTTATTATCAAAGAATACCAAGGTCATACTAAAAACAAAAACAAACAGAACCCACATATAGTACTTAAAAAAATAATTCATTCAAAAAGGAAAAAGAATAAAAAATTTCAGATTAACAAAGCCATTAGCAATATATAATAATATGACAAATTCGTATAAGAATCCAACGTCATTCACCAAAAAACAAAAAAGAACAGTTTTGGATTAATAAAGAATAGCATATCTAAAACAATACAAAAGAAAAGAGAATTCATAGCCAAATACTAGGAACATATTCTTTAAATACCAAAAACAATCCACAAGCACACAGAGAATTCATAGCTTTACCTCACATTCTCAGACAACAAGTAACCAAAAAAGAAAACAAGTAATTGTATGAAAAAAGAAAAAGAAAAAAAGCAGTAGGCCATTGGCTGGGTTACCTGTATGCGCTTCTTTACTACTGTTGTTGAAGACGTATGGAGGTTATTTTTTTCTTTTTTCTTTCTGTGCTTTTGCTGAAGACTGATACCGCATATGGAGTGTTAGGGTTGGCAAAAACACCCAAAGGAAAATAGAGGCTTGAGAGGAAATTTGGGCTTTTACCACCTTTTTTAAGGCGGGAGTTTAATCGCATACATTTTTTAAAATATATTTTGTTACATAAATTGATTTTATAGAAAATAAGAAAAAGCTTTTGTTTTATAATTCTTTTTTTCTTTGCCAAATAAAAAGATTTTGTTATCTTGCTCCTGCATAATGGGTTCACTTTATGTTAAGTGTCAAAGAGCATTTGAGAATTTAGACAAACCATTGACTTGTTGACTATGATAATTCGAATACAATCCAAATTTGATATGATATTGCATTAAGCCAATGTAATTTCACTTAATTCTTCTAATATGATGATGGGGGAAATCAAACTATTTATGTTATTTGATAATTCGATATCTTTATCAATCAATTCTTTTTTTAGGTAACGATCTACAAACTTTCGTAAGTGCAATAGTATTTGAGAATCTAAAAGTACCATTGATTGATCAAAAATCAGATAAACTTGTATGTTTCTCATTGGATATGGGTTGACATGTCAAATACGTTAATTCGAATTAGACTAATAAATCAAAATTCGATTTGTTTACAAGTGTACAAGATGTCATAATACATTAATAATTGGGACAACTGGTGATTTGCCCCCTGAACTTGTATTTAACTTTCGATTTACCCCTATCCTTGTTTTTTTAAAGAAAATTAGGGATATGAAATTTTTTTTCGCCAATTTTCCCCCTTTCGTCTAAATCCGCAGCATTTTATCCAATTTGTCGTTAAATATGAGGGCAAAATGGTCATTTTGCACATTAAAAAGAATAGAAATACTCTCTCTCTCTGTCTCTGTCTCTCTCTCTTTTAGGTGCAAACTAGGTTATATGGGTGGGGGGGTTGAAGCAGGGATTTATTGCCACCGCCGGGGGGAGGGAGGGGAGAGAGGGGGAGGGATGGGTCTAGGTTTGGAGGCAAGAGCTGGGGGATGAATAGGCCTGGGTTTTAGGGGGCAAAGGCTGAGGGAAGAGTCTTGGCTGGTGGTGGACCTTGTGTGGGGATGAGAGTGGTTGTATGGTGGCGTTGGGCGATGGTCTAGGGGTGGATCTCACTTAGGATGGGCCTCGACTGGGGAGAGAGAGAGAGAGAGAGAGAGAGGAGAGAGAGAGGAGAGAGAGAGAGAGAGAGAGAGAGAGAGAGAGAGAGAGAGATAGTTAAGGGTGGTGACAAAGAGATCAGAGGGGGAGGTCGGAGAGATGAAAAAGGAATGAGGAGAAGAGGAGGAGGAGGAGGAGAAAGGGAGGAGACAGAAGGGGAATGAGGACTGGGTTCTTCAGGTTGAGGGGAGGGAGGGTTGCACGCTGGATTCTATGGGTGGGGATAAGTGAGTTGTAGCTGCCCAGGAGGAGGAGAGGGATGAGTCTGGGTCTGGGGTTGGATCTCACGACGGCAACGGCTGGGGAATGGGATAGGTCTACACCTTGGGGGCAAGGTTGGGGAAAGGGATGGGTTTGGGTCTTGGGGGCAAGGGCTGAGGATGGGTTTTGGCTGGGGCTAAGGGTGAATCTCGTGTGAGGATGGGGGGAAGCAGGGGGACGAGGGGGGTTTATATGGTTGCTAAAGGAGATAGAGCTAGGGGAGGGGGGGTTAGCGATAGGTTTGGTTAAGTGCCACGATAGGTTTGGTTAAGTGCCTTTTTCTTCTTCTTCTTTTTTGGTCAAATTTCCTCTTTTTCTTCAATTCTTTTCAAAAAAATAATTTTTTTAAATGATTTAATTGAAAATGGGATGAAATGTTGAGGATTTAGACGGTAGGGGGGAAATTGGAGGATAAAAAAGGTTCATATCCTTAATTTAAAAAAAAAAAAAAAAAAAAAAAAAAAAAAAAAAGGATTGAATTGAAAGCTAGGTACAAGTTCAGAGGGGCAAATCACGAGTTAATCCTTACTAATTTTACTTTATCTATTGGATGTCTAAAAGTTGCAATTTTTCAAGTCCAATACAGAGATTGCACAATCAAAGTATGTTATTGACATGAGTGTATTGGAAACCAATTTGTTGTTGGTTTATATTATATATTTATTGGCCATTAGCTTGTTCTCCTTGTTTACCCATTTGAAATTGGTAGTACAAAAGAAAATATACTTTTGATTGTTGTGACATATCAAGGCATGATCAAAAAAACAAAAAAAAAAAAAAAAAAAAAAAAAAAAAAACATCCCAAGTCAAGTAAGTCTTGTTTCCCATCTCACCATGTTAACAAATTCAATTATTTTTCCTTTTGTGCAGAGGAAATAATTACTTAGCTTTTTTAATATTTGTTATCAAAGAATTAATTAGCTTCTTGGTTTTATGACAACCGCATTTGTTCAAATAATATTATTACTAAAACAAGAAATTATACTTCTTTCTATTCTTCCCACAATTAAGCTTGTCAGCCCCCTAAAAAAAAATTACTAGTCAACCCAAAAAAAGAGTGGGGCCGAGGAAAACACGCCCAAAAATTACTAGGGGTGGCAATTTCCTATACGACCCGTTACACGACTCGAAACCCGCACGGAAAAAACACGACTTGAACCCGCACGATTAATAATTGGGTAATTTTCGGGTCAACCCATTTTGACCCGTTTATTAAACGGGTGGATTTTGAGTCAACCCGCCAATCCGTTAAAACACATGTGTAACTCGTTTATTAAACGGGTCGTGTCAACCCGTGTAAGACACGCCAATCCGTGAAAAAATATAGAGAGATAGAGACTTCAAAACACACATATGGGGTTCCCACCATCCTCATTACTCTCCAACACCTTATCCACCATGCTAGATACAACTTTGTGATTATATACTATGTCTTTTGATATTTATAACATTTCTTTTCTTTCTTTTCCGTCTATCTTCTCCTCTCTCTTTTTAATTTCTTTTCCTTCTCTGTCTCCTCTCTTTGTTTACTTCCCTTTAGTTTTCTCTCCTCTCTTATTTTTTTTTCTTTCTTTTCCTTCTCTTTAGTTTTCTCTCCTCTCTTTTTTATTTTTATTTATTTCCTTCTCTCTTCTCTCTCTCTCTCTCTCTCTCTCTCTCTCTTTTTTTTTTCTTTTCCTTCTCTCTTCTCTCCTCTCTCTATCCTTTTTTTCTTTCTTTTCCTTATATTTTCTCTCCTCTCTCCGTTTTTTTATATAAATTTTTTCAGTTGTGACTTTTGTAACATGCATGTTATTATTTATCAACCCGTAACACGACTCGAAACCCGCACGATAAAAGACGATCCGAACCCAACACGACACATTTATTAAATGGGTTGGGTTCGGGTTGAGCATTCTTGACACGTTTAATATCCCGACACGACACGAACCCAACACGACTCAACCCATTACCAGCCCTAAAAATTACCTCTATATTTAATTGGATAAGAATCATTAGTCACTAACATAAAGTTTCTCTAACGACATAGTATTTAATTCTTTTTACTTATTCTATAATGGGAAATTGACCTTCCAACTTTTTCCAAGAATGTACCAACAACACATATGCCCTCGAAAATATAATGACATTACCGAGAGGACATATTTCTCATCAAAAATAGTTAAACCATTCCAACAGAATGAGAAGCCCCTCGAAAATAGTTAAGCAATTACGACAGAATGAGAAGCCCCTTAAAAATAGTCAAACATTTCTGACGGAATGAGAAGCCCTTCGGCAATAATCATCCTATTTCCTACAAATATATTTTTTGTCCTTAATAACGTTGGCGCCAAGTCTTGCCTCCAAATAAATTACATTTTCGACGACCATAAAGACTTTTGCCAAGGGCATTTCCTTTATTGGAAATAAAATTTAGCCCGGTGACATTTCCAACGGACAACATTTTTGGGTTGGAAAAATGCTTTTCTGAGGGAATTTTGGGGCCCTTGGAAAACGTTGGACGGTAATGATCAGTTTTTTTTTGGTTTTTTGTTTTGTTTTTGTTTTGTTTTTTTTGTAGTGAGTGGAACTCACACAAGAGAGTTTTGAATTTTTGTGTGATTGCTAATCACAAGGGAACTCATAGTAAACTCCTAGAGACTTGTTTGCTTGATTTGGGATTGACAAAGATACTTACAATCACGGCCGACAATACTTCTACAAACACAAAGGCCTTAGAGTACTTGAAGTCGAAGATGCTTCATTGGAGAAAAGGTAAGGTTGTGTTAGGAGGCAAGTACTTGCATGTTAGGTATTGTGCTCACATGTGAACTTAATTGTTCGAGATAGCTTAAAAAGCTTAGGAAAAAGCATATTGTCTATTAGGAATGTGGTTAAGTATGTAAGAGCACCTCTACAAAGGTTAGAGGAATTTGAGACTTGTGTCAAGAATAAACAAATGATTACAAAGGGCT
This sequence comes from Prunus armeniaca, assembly GCA_903112645.1. NCBI lineage: Eukaryota > Viridiplantae > Streptophyta > Magnoliopsida > Rosales > Rosaceae > Prunus > Prunus armeniaca. Next base: position 3,858,574 of record CAEKDK010000005.1, on the reverse strand, counting down.
TGTAGTGTTGGATGTGCAAACTAGGGAGAATTCTACACATATATAATGTTGGAATGCCTCTTTGAGGTTTGAAAAAGCCTTTGTGAGAATGGGAGAGGACCACCAAATGTTTTTTTTTATAGTCAACTTTCTAAAGGTGTTTTATAAAGCCCCATTGAATATGAATCTTTCTTTACATCTAGCTTCCCACACCACCTTTTATGACTTGATTGCAATGGAATGTGAAACTGCAGATTTGGTTATTGGAGATGATATGATGGAAATCGAAAGCCATACTTCCAAGGTATTGAATGATATGGCACAAAGCATGAAGAAGAAAATTTGAGAAGTATTGGGGTGACGTTCATAAAGTGAATCAACTTTTGTTGGTAGCACTTGTGCTTGATCCTCGATAAAAGTTGAGAAACTTAGAGTTTGTCTTGAAGAATCGGTATGAAAACTCGAAATATGCTACTAGGAAGAAGAATAAGGTAAAAGATCTTATAATGGAACTCCATGAAGAGTATACTATTCCACAACCACCACCCACTCAAAGTTATGAATCTAGTACTACTAGTAAAACTAATAGAGCTAGTAGTATCACTACTATGCACCGAGGACGATGGACACGAAGGCAATTGGTAGAAAATTTGATAATAGAATCTCAATCAAGTGATGTCATGATATTGGAGCATGAGATTGATAGGTACATAACCGATCCTATTGAAAAAGTGATGGACGACTTTGATATTTTGAATTGGTGGAAATTGAATGAGGTTAAATATCTGATGTACGTTGTCACTTATTGCAAAGAATGTACTTGCCATCTCGGTATCAACTATAGCTTCAAAATCATGCTTTAGCACAGGTGGTTGAGTAGTCAATTCCCTTCATGCATCATTGGCTCCTAGGATTATGGAGGCCTTCATTTGTGCTTAAAATTAGTTAAAGTTAGATGACATCTTCTCTTTAAAGTATGAGCCAACCATTCAATAGATGGAGCTTTATAAATCGATTGAGTAAGTTATTAATTTATATTTTTATGTGATTTAATGATGTATATATATACTTGCATAATGTTTTAATGTATTTATGTTTATATTTTGTTGATCTTAGGAACTTATCTGCACCAAACAATTTAGCCACTATTACTTTCTAGTGAGACTATATATTAGATGTATGGATATGAGAATTAGATGTTATTAAGTCATGTCTTCATGATTGAATTATATAAATTCATAACTTAAATTAATTGGTTGTGTTACTTGATTTGTACTTGATATTAACTCACATGGATCGAATATGAAACTGAGATTTCATTCCAGCATGTTCAATTTTTGTCTATCTCATCAATTCCAACAAGGTCAATTGTTGTCGTCGGATCAGCTGCACCAAAATAGATTCAGCTGCATCCTCAACTTGTGATACTCGCAAGTGCACGAGCCGCTCGGTAGTATAGCATATGTAAGTGCGAGGTCGATCCCATGAGGATTGATGATAATTGATTCAATTCGATTCCCTGTATAAACAAAAATGGAAACAAGGTTTATAGATGATTGTGAAAACTACAAAGATTAAAACAAGAAAGAAAGAAAATAACTAATTCAAGCAAATAAGTTACCAAGTTCAATTCAGATTAACAGATTGATTCTAGCTAAAGTATGATTAAGCCATGGTGTCTGGCCCTAACCTTGTATTCCTAATTCCCTAATTTGATCATTTGTTGTCTAACCTAAAATTAAGCATTAGGAATCCATTAAGCATAGAAGAACATTTTAAACAACTAAGTATGTATCTAATCCCGATTGTCGAATTCTATACACACCCTTCCTATTCATAGTTCAATTTGAATTGAAGTATGGTGTTTACTCTTAATTCAAACCAAGATAGCTAACATGCAAGCCTTAATGGTGATCAATCATTCAAACTAGCATATTAACTTATAAGCATAATGAATAAGAACAAAAGCCATAATTGAAACTTGGAAACTAATCAAACTTGAAAACTAAGAAATTACATTACAATGAAAATTAAATTGGAACTCAAAAACTTGAAGAAAGATTTAGCAACTGGATTTTTGTGAAGACCCGTATTTTAAAATATATAATATATATTGGTTATATTTTTAATTATCTTGGTACATAAAATGTAAACATTGTTGTTATAATTTTTTTTACTAATTATTATACTACTACAATAATAACTTATATATATATATAATTGTTTTGTTTTAGGTGTTATACTTTTAGATTTTGTTCTTAGTTATTAAAAAAAAAAAATAGTAGTAATATTAGAAATAAGTTTATGTATTGCTTTTAACTTTATCTCTTCCTTGCCGACCAAGTTGAAGTGGCCTAGATAAATTGTACAAACACACTTTAAGACTCCAAGTGTCAATCTATTGAGATGACTAAGCCTTATTTAGCATGAGGTGTTGGCAAGTTGATAAATAGCTATCCTAAACTTGGAGATCAAGTTCACACGTGGTCATCACCTCTCCACCAATTAGAACAATTTGAAACCTCTTGAGTTTTACTATAAATAGGACACTTCCTTTGTTTTTTCGAAAGCATTTTTACCTGCATGAAAGTTCTTACAAAGAGAGAAGAAAAAACGTAGAGGGAGAGAAGAAAAAAAACGTAGAGGGAGAGAGAACAGTAAGGAAATTCTTGGAGGAGGTACTTAGCTTGGGTTTTCATAATTTGGAGCTAGCTTTGGAGTTAAGGTAGGGGTTTCTTGGGGGGGCCTTTTTCAGAGATTGATTTAATTAAATTTCGTGAGCATAATATTATACATGGTACTGTTTGATTTACGTACTCTTAACTGTTTGAACAATGTGGGCATGATTATATGTACATTGGTGATATTTAAATGATTACATTGTTTTTATGTGATATGTGAACTATATAATGTCATGGAAATTATTTGGAGTTCTGGGGTTGAGAAAATAATGGTGGAAAAAGAGGGTAATGGGAGTGGTCTTTTGTGTAGTTGAGTCTAACTCTTGGCAGGTACCAGGTCTCAGGGATCCCACAGTGCACATGAGTTTTATTGGGTGATTCGGGACTGGCGAAAGGGAGTTAGACAAGATGACTAACAAAAGGGGGAATTATGGATGATTAAAATGGGTGTTAGTTCATATAAATGGGGCATTCGGGACCAAGTGGTATAAGCATGGTATGGGACGTGCAGGTCTGCTTGTCCAATTATATGAATTAACGGGATTAGATGAAGAGCATTCATGCATTGTTACTAATAATGTGAAATTTGGCTGCTGGTTATTTGTCACTTAATTTAATTATGTCAATTTATAGTAAAAAGGTTTATGTCCCTACTGAGCTGTGGTTTCGCTCACCCCCTAATAGATTTTGCAGGTACCGAACCTGAAATCTAAAGCTTGTGATGATTTTTGGCATGTCTATAGAATGTAACATAGCTTGTGGTTGAATAATGAGCTACTCTTTAAGTGAACTCTCGAGTAGTTCTAACTTGTAAAATAATGTAAAATTCTTATGGTTTCAAACGTTATCGTTTCCGCGTTTCTGCTGAATATTTTATGTGAAATATATCTATTTTATTTATTTAAATGTCTTCTTCACATTTTAGTTATAGTTTGTATTCAATTCTATAATTAAGATGTGAATCACATCGTAACCCAAGGTTTTGTAAATCCGAGGGTTGGGGTGTGACAAGTTGGTATCAGAGCCTTGTTTTAACGCTTTCCTAAATGTTTTGTTACTCAATCTGTTAAAAATTGTTTAGGTTGGCAACCCGATCAGAGTAATGATACATGGGGAGGGTTCCAAATGGGACCCGAGGGCCTTACGCCCAATAAACACGAAGTATACCTAACCATGTCGCCTACGTACCCGTCTTATGGGACTCGTTAATGAAGTAGTTAGTGGTTAGAGAACAGGGTATAGAAGGAATGTTTTTACAACCAAAAAATGCAAAGACTTTTGTTAGACATCGATTGCAGGCCAAAGACTAAGAGTTCACTATCAGTGAATATTGAAGCACACTCCTTACACCAGTATTAGAAGATGGCTGGCGTATTATTGCTGCTGATATGTGCTGCTTCGATCGACGGGCTACCTAGAATTAGACTGACCTTATGTTCTCAGAACCACAGGACTGAAATCGTACGGCCCTGCTGCCCAGACCGCGAGGAGTGAAGGCCTCATATTGGAATCTTCTGGATCGTGATGGCTTTATCTGCGAAGCTGTTGCGTCAGCTGCTTCAGTAGTTATCATTGACGTGCACAAATCCATAGTCCATACTATCATGTCAATATAAGTTCTGAGGATGAAAATGAATATCTTCCAAGCTCCATTATTTCGCTCCTGTTGAAGTTATAGATATTACGTATCTGATGAGGAATAGATTTCTCTCGAGAGTTTGACTAATAAGAATAGTTAAGTTTAACTAAGCTGATTTTGGTATGTATAGTTTTTGTAAGTCAGACTTATGAAGGTTTTTAAATAGAAAGGGTTCCTTGTAATATAGGTTTGTTACCATTTTGTAAAATAGGTTTTGTAACACTTATAATATTTAATAAGCATGTTTTATCTGTAATATTTCTTTTTTCATATAATTATCATGTTATATAATAGGTATGTTTTCCGGTTTCTTCTATTCTATTGACATGATTAATTGCATAAAAAGTTGCTATGAATTAATTTCCTGTCATATTTTCATCATATGTATTACTCATAGCATTATTTTTGGTGTCACGCCAGATTTTTGATCTTGAGATATTGATTGATTTAACCTACCACTCAGTTATGTGCAACTCATCTAGCTTACACCCTAGCCATTCTTTTTACTACTGTATCATATATGGTTTGCATTTAACTACACAGACAAGTGGCCGTTTTTTATTTGTTAGATTCTATTAAAATCTTGTGTACCGTCATATAGTTTGGAGTTTCTTAAGTTAGAGCATCAATCATTATCTTAGTTTATTTGACTCCTTCGATTCACACTAGATTATCAAAATCCTACTAAGTGTCGTATCACATCAACACTCTTTTATTGGTACGTCATTGTGGGCTTACGTGTGCTATGACAAATATTCTGGGCTTATTTTAATATTATATATATCTATATATTTTTAATCTTGGTGGAATGATTTGGTATATCGGGTTAATTATTAGATGGCAGCGAGTAGAAGGACCAATGAGAATACATGTGCTAGTAGAGAATACTGTTACCATTCAAGATATGCATCTGCTATTCGTGAGACAAATCACCAAAACCACTACCTACTCATCCGAAACTATGAATGATGGTCAAATAATGCGGATCAGAGAATTTCTACGACACACCCCTTTGTTCAAGGGTGATCCAAACCCCTAAGGCAGTAGGCAATGGTAGACAAATAAAGAGAGAAAGATGATGAAACACAGATTGTCCCGGAAACCTTGAAAGTGACCATTGCTTCTACCTATTTGGAAGACAGCTATCATTGGTGTGAATCGTCTTGGCTATGCCTGATGTTGAGGTTGCTACTTGGGTGCCCTTTGAGACAATGTTTGCTGGGAGGAAATATATTCCCTGGCAAAAACCACCAAATGACGTACGTGAGTTACACTATCTTTTAATCAGGTGTATTACTGGGAATATAATCAAGCTAAGAGACCTCTTGTTGCTTGCTCTCCTTACTAATTCCTGATGAATCTGCAAAAGCCAAGGAAATTTGAAGAAGGATGAGAACTAGGAGTCACGGATAAAGGGAACTTTTAAATTGAAAAGTATACTGCAGTTGTTGATCCGTGGCCTTAATGCCGAACAAGGATACCTATTCTAAAGATTTTTATTTTTGGAACTAAAATCCTAACGTGGACAAAGTAACAAACGCCAAAGATTTTTTCCACCGCGCATCTCTTCTCGAGATCAAAATCCAAGCTCTTTGAGGCAACTCAAAACTCCGGATTGTTTCATTGTCACAGTAGGACTTACCGGAGGGATTGTCCCCTGCCTACAATCAAAGCAGGTACCTTTGCTCCACAACCCCAACCACATTTCGGCACCACAACACCAATGGCAAGCGCTCACAACACAGTACCGTATCTCCGTCCAAGCCCCTATCAGATTCACTGATCAGTTTAGAGGGCGGTTAGTCACAAACACCATGTCCAAAGAGATCGGACCCTACACAAAAGGCCTATAGGCAACCAGAACAGCAAGGGAGGTCAGACGAACCTACATCAAGACAGTATAGGCGGTTGGACATGGACGGAGCCGAATGAACCTCCTGTGGTGGAAGGTACATTTCTAGTTTTAAAACTCATTGTTGTTCTGGTTTTGTGGGGAGCTAGACTTGTTTTGACCCCTGGTGCTAGCAAATTGCATTCACTATCCGTAGCATGTTTCAGGCTATTCTTGGAATAGAATAGGAATTTATATTTTTTTTTTTTTTTTTTTTTTTTTTTTTTTTTTTTTTTTTTTTTTTTTTTTTTTTTTTTTTTTTTTTTTTTTTTTTTTTTTTTTTTTTTTTTTTTTTTTTTTTTTTTTTTTTTTTTTTTTTTTTTTTTTTTTTTTTTTTTTTTTTTTTTTTTTTTTTTTTTTTTTTTTTTTTTTTTTTTTTTTTTTTTTTTTTTTTTTTTTTTTTTTTTTTTTTTTTTTTTTTTTTTTTTTTTTTTTTTTTTTTTTTTTTTTTTTTTTTTTTTTTTTTTTTTTTTTTTTTTTTTTTTTTTTTTTTTTTTTTTTTTTTTTTTTTTTTTTTTTTTTTTTTTTTTTTTTTTTTTTTTTTTTTTTTTTTTTTTTTTTTTTTTTTTTTTTTTTTTTTTTTTTTTTTTTAACCAGTCAAAACAACAGAGTACACTGAAAACCTTGGAAAGCTTTACGTTCGAGAGATAGTAAGATTACATGGGATTCCTGTTTCGATTGTTTCAGATAGAGATTCCAAGTTTACTTCCCAAATTTTGGGGAAGTTTACAGAAAGCATTGGGTACGCAAACTAAATTTTAGTACTGCTTTTCATCCCCAAACTGATGGACAATCAGAGAGAACCATTCAAATTTTAGAGGACATGTTGAGAGCATGTATTCTAGATTTTGGAGGAAGTTGGGAAGATCATTTGGTGTTGGCAGAATTCGCCTACAACAACAGTTATCAATCTAGTATTCAAATGGCACCTTATGAAGCTTTATATGGAAAGACCTTGTCGGTCACCTGTATGTTGGACTGAAATAGGAGAAACTGTGTTGTTAGGACCTGATTTGGTACAAGAGACAACTGCAAAGATTAAAGTTATCAAGCAACGTCTCTTAACTGCTCAAAGTCGACAAAAGAATTACGCTGACCAAAGAAGGAAACCATTAAGCTTTTATGTGGGGGATTATGTATTTCTTAAAGTCTCTCCACACGAAGAGGAGTAAAAAGGTTTGGAAAGACTGGAAAATTAGCACCAAGTTTATTGGACCATTTGAAATCTTAGAAAGGATTGGTGAAGTAGCTTATAAGCTAGCATTACCACCTCAACTTTCGAATATACATAATGTTTTTCATGTTTCTATGCTTCGAAGGTATGAACCTGATCCAACCCATGTTCTAGATTGGGGAGAGCTCAATTTAGATGAAGAACTATCATTTGAGGAAAGACCAATACAAATTTTGGATCATAAGGAACAAGTGTTACGTACGAAATAATATCATTGGTTAAAGTTCTTTGGTTACATGGGAACACAGAAGAAGCTACATGGGAATTAGAAACTGAAATACGTAAAAAGTACCCAGAATTGTTCTCTGATTCCAGTAAGTTTTTAATTTCGAGGACGAAATTTTTTAAGGAGGATAGATTGTGAAGACCCGTATTTTAAAATATATAAATATATTTTGGTTATATTTTTAATTATCTTGGTACATAAAATGTAAACATTGTTGTTATAATTTTTTTTACTAATTATTATACTACTACAATAATAACTTATATATATATATATAATTGTTTTGTTTTAGGTGTTATACTTTTAGATTTTGTTCTTAGTTATTAAAAAAAAAAGTAGTAGTAATATTAGAAATAAGTTTATGTATTGCTTTTAACTTTATCTCTTCCTTGCCGACCAAGTTGAAGTGGCCTAGATAAATTGTACAAACACACTTTAAGACTCCAAGTGTCAATCTATTGAGATGACTAAGCCTTATTTAGCATGAGGTGTTGGCAAGTTGATAAATAGCTATCCTAAACTTGGAGATCAAGTTCATACGTGGTCATCACCTCTCCACCAATTAGAACAATTTGAAACCTCTTGAGTTTTACTATAAATAGGACACTTCCTTTGTTTTTTCGAAAGCATTTTTACCTGCATGAAAGTTCTTACAAAGAGAGAAGAAAAAACGTAGAGGGAGAGAAGAAAAAAAAACGTAGAGGGAGAGAGAGCAGTAAGGAAATTCTTGGAGGAGGTACTTAGCTTGGGTTTTCATAATTTGGAGCTAGCTTTGGAGTTAAGGTAGGGTTTTCTTGGGGGGCCTTTTTCAGAGATTGATTTAATTAAATTTCGTGAGCATTATATTATACATGGTACTGTTTGATTTACGTACTCTTAACTGTTTGAACAATGTGGGCATGATTATATGTACATTGGTGATATTTAAATGATTACATTGTTTTTATGTGATATGTGAACTATATAATGTCATGGAAATTATTTGGAGTTCTTGGGGTTGAGAAAATAATGGTGGAAAAAGAGGGTAATGGGAGTGGTCTTTTGTGTAGTTGAGTCTAACTCTTGGCAGGTACCAGGTCTCAGGGATCCCACAGTGCACATGAGTTTTATTGGGTGATTCGGGACTGGCGAAAGGGAGTTAGACAAGATGACTAACAAAAGGGGGAATTATGGATGATTAAAATGGGTGTTAGTTCATATAAATGGGCATTCGGGACCAAGTGGTATAAGCATGGTATGGGACGTGCAGGTCTGCTTGTCCAATTATATGAATTAACGGGATTAGATGAAGAGCATTCATGCATTGTTACTAATAATGTGAAATTTGGCTGCTGGTTATTTGTCACTTAATTTAATTATGTCAATTATAGTAAAAAGGTTTATGTCCCTACTGAGCTGTGGTTTCGCTCACCCCCTAATAGATTTTGCAGGTACCGAACCTGAAATCTAGAGCTTGTGATGATTTTTGGCATGTCTATAGAATGTAACATAGCTTGTGGTTGAATAATGAGCTACTCTTTAAGTGAACTCTCGAGTAGTTCTAACTTGTAAAATAATGTAAAATTCTTATGGTTTCAAACGTTATCGTTTCCGCGTTTCTGCTGAATATTTTATGTGAAATATATCTATTTTATTTATTTAAATGTCTTCTTCACATTTTAGTTATAGTTTGTATTCAATTCTATAATTAAGATGTGAATCACATCGTAACCCAAGGTTTTGTAAATCCGAGGGTTGGGGTGTGACAATTTTGTTACAACAATTGAAAACTAGAAAGGAAAACTAAGAGAATTTGAGGGAGAGAAGGGAGGGGAGCTCTAGAGAAGTGTTTGAGAGCTCCCCTCTTGGGGGTGTTTACAAGTTTGGAGAACCTCACTATTATAGGCCTAGAAGAAGTAAGAATCTAATTATACAATTGAGTGCACTAATCACACTCACTTCTCCTAACACATTATTGCAATTGAAAACAATTTCTCTTGTCTTTAGGCTTAGTGTTGTAGCTCCCACTTCATCTTCTTTTAATTCATTTGGCTGCTGCAAAATTCCACTAACAAATCCCACCACAAACAATTAGCTCATGCTTATGTCATGCATGACAATGCATTGCAGTCTTCTTTTGGGCTTGTTACTCCAACCTGAAAAATCTGGAAAAATATGGATTTTGAAGCTCTTTGTTTTATCTTTCCAAGCATATGCAGCCCAACTCAAGGAAAACAAAGACCTTCAAATGTGATTTTTGGCCTAGTAATGCAGATGCTGCCGAATTTGACCTTAAGCTGCCAAAACTTGTATAACTTTCTCTAGAAGACTCGGAATCATGAACCGTAAAATTCTCCAGAAACTAGACTTCCGTATCTTTCAAATGATGTATGGCTCATTATTTGGTTCTTCCTGAGAAAGTACAGTGCATACATAGTTTTGAGCTCGCTTGACTCCAAAATGCATTAAATGAGTCTCAAGCTTAATACACTGAAACAGAGATAAAAGATGGTCAAAAGCACAAGTTTAACTCAAAAACATAACCAAATCATAAGCTAGAAGGGCACACAATGATATGTAATTATGCATCGATCAAATAGCCCCAAACCTAGATTTTTCTAGTCCTCGAGCAAAACAAAAGGAAAACAAATAAGAAGTTAATTAGACCACTTTCGTAGGTAACTCAATTGCATTGAGTGTATGCAACAAGCCTTTAAACCTCTAGGCATCCCTAGTAGGAGGAGTTTTGTCTCCTGAGGGTTTAACAGATACGATACTCACAATGTTTTACTGACTCTACAAAACAAAGTGGTTAGAAAACTTATTAGAATTTGTTATAGTCCTTAAGTAAAAATAAAAAAAAAAAACCAAAAAAAAAAAAAAAAAAAAAAAAAAAAAACAAAAAAAAAAAAAAAAACAAAAAAAAAAAAAAAAAAAAAAATCAAAACAATATTTCCAAACATTTTCCGAAGAGAAATGACTTATGCACACGACTCAAAAGTTTTAACAATAAAAGCTCAGTTTTAGACATTATTCACAAGGCAGCAATGTTCAAAACACAACATGCTCAAAGTGTAGTAGTGTGACAGCCAAATGCAACAAATTCCCCAATCTTAATTTTCCCACAATTTCAAAAATCGTACCAAGCACAAATTTAACTTCAAATCTCACCAAAGTTGTCCTCTCACAAATGAATCACTCAGAAGAGGGCTAAAATGCATCACTCAGTTATAAACATGGGATTTGAGTTAAACCAAAAAGGACTTAACTCGAAATAGAAAGATGAAGAACTTGCATTAATATGATCTCAAGAAGGATGCCAAACACTTAAAAGTAAGAAAATGGATGCAATTCAACCACGTGACATTTAAGATCAATTTACGTCTTTAACATAGGTTGTAATGGGGCAGAGGGTGTAAGGTGAGTAAGAAATGAAAGGTATGGATAAAACAAAGTCCAAGGAACTCAAAGCATAAGATTTTTTTTTTTTTTTTTTTTTTTTTTTTTTTCAAAATCTCCTTATACCTCTATTTTTTTAATTGAACAAACACCAATTTATTTTGAGGCCAATAAAGAAACCCAAAAACGAAATTTCATTCAACCACCACTTAATCACAACTTTTCTCTTTTCTTTCACCAATTGTGTGAAATTTTTTTTTTCCCAAAATGAAACACTCCTTCCCAAACTTAGTATGAAAAACACATCCCAATTAAAGCTCATGAGTTCCTTAGAAAGGTAAATATTTGTTTTTCAGGCTAAGGCGAGGAAATATAATTGGTTAAATGAAAGAAAAGGTTTACATGTAGGCTCAAAATGGTTGACAATGGAAAATCATGCTTAAGCATGCATAAGGTTAGCTTGAAAGGCACAAACGATCCAAAGAGGGCCTTCATATCATTTCTTAAATGTCATGAAATCAAATTGCATAAGAATGAATGACTTTTAAGTGTTCAACCAAATCAATAAATAATGAGATCAAACAACTTTGATGACAAGAAAATAAGAGTATGTGTATAACACTCATGAATTGAAGTACAAGTCTCAAAAGCTCACTTTATTTAGTTATATAAGTCTAATTTATGCTTAATACAATTCTTTAGATCATGCAAATCCTTTAATTGGAAAAATATGAAACAAATGGCAAGTGTAAAGAAGGTTTCAAACATATCATGCTAGAACAATGCAACATATCATGCTAGAACAATGCCATTTTTATTTTTTTTTAAAGACAAAAAAAAAATCTAATTTTTATTTAAGTCATGCAAGCATTTATCACAATCTCATCATATGTGTTTGGAAAGTGACTTAAAAACAAAAACAAAACAAGACTCAAATAAATAAATAAAACAAGCAAAAATATTTATAAAAAATAATTAAGAAAAACCAAATTTACTTGCTAAACTCCAATACCCCCAAACCTAGAAATGAATTTTGTCCTCAATGTTTAAAACTTAGAAACAAGCAATGTCATAACAACAAATGAAAGGTATTAAAGCAAATAAAAATCACAAAACACACAAGAATTCAAATATAAAAATAAAATAAAATAAAATAATTACAAAATAAAAATTACAAAACAAACAAACAAATAAAAAAAAACGAAACAGTAAGCCCTAAACGCAAACTGAAACCCAAAAAAAACTTGAAGCCCAAAGCCCACAATGAAATTAACCCACTTTGAAACCCAAACAAAGTGAAACCTGACCCGCAATGAATTTCGAAGCCCACAAGTCATTTTTTTAAAAAAAATTTTAAAAAATTTTGGATTTTTATTTTAATTTAAAAGAAACCTAAATTGGATTTTGAAACGTGGGACCTAATGTCTCACCCCTGCGTAAGACACTGACAAATAATGTGAGACAAGACAAGACATAAAGGCGCTGCAGAAGCGGAAATTACAGATTTTATAGAAAGGCGCAAAGACTTTGCTGAACTCGTTCATTCAGAAAGGGCACACCGTGACAAATTTGGGAATGGTGGAAGCTGTAATGGCTAGTGTAACATCTAGGAAAAAATAAATGATATTAAAAAAAAATTTATTTAATTATGATTATTTTATTTATAAATTAAAAAAAAAAAAAAAAAAAAAAAAAAAAAAAAAAAAAGGGGGGGAAAGGCCTTTAAAGTTTTTCTCTTCATTCTTCCCCCCTTTCCCTCTTGCTTTCTCTTCAAAATCTAATTTTGGGATGAATTGTTCATCTATTGGAGGTGAGTCAACTAGTCTAGGCTAAGGATATTAATAGCATAAACTAGGATAAGTTTGGGAATGAAAGAAAAAGAAATTTGGGTGAGGAAGAGAAAGGAGAATAGGAGGAAGAAAAAAAAAATCTCTAAGGTGAGTTAATTTAGAAAAATTTGGTTTTAACCTTGTGATTGTGTGATTTTAATCTCTTAAAGAATAATTTGAGTCATATGAGTGTTAAGAAAAATTGAATTGGAAGAGGTTGAATTTCTAATTTCTAATTTCAAGTGTGGGTGTTGTTGATTTTGGTGTCATTTTGAGTTTTTGGTCAGTTTTATTGATAGGTATGAAGTTTAGAAGTGTTTTAGAAGCCTTAGGAACAACTTGGAGGTGTTAGAATGGTTGGAAACAACTTTGAACCAAATTTGAAAAATGTCATTTTCTGGAAATTTTCAGCTTACGAGCCTCACTTTGGCTCTCTTTTTCTCCCAATCCTTTGAGTGTTTGAGGAATCCATTGGCTAGGTTTTAAACTAGACATGACAAGGAACCAAAAAAAAAAATTGGTTGCGTCGAATTTGATTGAGTTTTGATATGTCAAACACATGTGAAAAATTTGGAGAAAAATCTGTTTCCTACAAAAAACCAGCCATGAGTCCAACTTTGGAGCTAGTTTTCATTCGTTTTAGCTCCGTTTTGAGTATGGTTTGTTGGGTTAGAAACTAGAAGGAATAAGCTTCAAAACTACAAGTTTGCCCGTTTTTATAAAATTAGATTTTCTAACTTCATTTATGTTATTTATTTTTCAAATCTAGGAACGGGAGAGAACCCGGCAACCTCTGAAGGGTAATTTCATCATTTTAGCTTTTTGGACACGAGGTAGGGTTTCTTGATTTCCCAATGATTGGGATATGCCACTTTTAATCTTGGTGCTTATATATAGTACTATAAATATGAAAATTATTGTTGCTTTGCTCGGTGAATATTATTTGATGTTATTTGAATATTATTATTAATGTTTCTTCGTGGATTTTATTTGATATTGGGTGAATATTATTATTCATGTAATTAAATTTGAAATATTATTGTTTATCTATATTCTTATTCAACATAAATAACTGATGTTTGCTATGTATTACATATGCATCATAAAGACAGTGGTGTTTGGGGTGTGTGTGTGTCGTTTGACGTATATCTAAGGGGTGGGAAAAGGCCTTAGAAATATTTGAGTAAATAAAAATGTGGAACATATTCAGGTGACGGGAGCAGGGCTTGAATATATTGAGGTGATGGAAGCAGGACCTCTAATGAAAAGTGAAAGTTGAGAAATTCGTAAACAAAAGAAAAATAGGTTAAGGGACGAACTGGCGCTAATTCATATTTTAGGGTATTCGGAGCCACAGTGGTAAAACACATGGTATGGGACATGCAGGCTCGTTGCCTTAATATATGAATTAATGGGATTATAAGGGAGTGAGTTCATGGCATAACTGCATATGCAAATTTATTTATCTGGTATGGTTGCATAATTTCTATATATTGTGTTGTTTGATGCATGACACTTTGATTAACTGTGATAATTGACCTTGAGGGGTTTGACGGTACTCTACTAGGTATTAGAATGCTCATACCCTAATAGATTGTGCAAGATTCAAATCGAAGTTTGAGGAAGAGGGTTTCAACCAAGCTGCTAGGCTTTTGTTATTGATTTGTGTAATTAACTTTTGTAAGTAGTCAACGGTTTGATAAATATCTTAGTGTGTAATTAACTACGAGTTACAGCGACTTTGATTCTGTGTTGTTAAGTAAATTTGTATTTATTTGTGGCTCTTTTTCTCATCATATCATGGTTGTAGGATTTTATTCTTATGACTATGGTATGACTCACACCATAATTTGGGAATATTCCTTATTTTCGAATTGGGTCGTGACAGCTAGGGTTTGTCATCTATAGAAGGAAACTAAGGGAGAAAAAAAAAAAGGTATATTAAAACCAAGTGAAGGTCGTTTTTTCTTTTATTTTTTTTAGAAAAAGAAAAGTAAAAGTAAATAGGAAAACAAACAGTTTAGTGATAAATCCACGTTATAAAGTGGTCCAGGTTCTAGCTATGTCGGGTCCTTCCTTGTCTAGCCTAATAGGAAAAGCAAAATTACCTATTAGCTAGCTCATATATATAATCTGAAGACCAATAAATAATCCGACCATGTAAATTGTATTGTAATAAATAATAATTTTCAAATATTCACCTAAACCTAGGTTGAACAGATGCACATGGGATTTTAATTCTGTTGTTGCACAAAATCTCTGTGGGGATTTTTTGTCGTAGCAAAGCTAAGAAGAAGTGTCACTATTAGTAACAGTCTATTGTGCAGGAAAAAGAGAAGAAAAAGATAGACAGCTTTTTTCCATGCAGATTAGGATAAGAGAGATGCAATGATTATAGTGATTGGTGTGGCTGGGAATCTGAGCCCATGCAGTGACCACGACTTCACCTCCGACCTACTTCTCCCACACACTGCTTTTAACAATCGCACCAAACCCCATAGTAGAGCTGGTTATTATGAGATTTATGGGTAAATGTGCTTAAATTAAAATAGAGCTCTCTTTTTACATACTAAACCTAAGAGCATCTCTCTCGATCGAAAAAAAAAGACAAAAATTAAGAGCATCTCCAATGAACAGCGGACACTGAAATATTCATGGTTGTTAGAGATCCAGACTAATTAGCATCCAAAGGAGAGGGAACTGTGAAAGAGGGGACCGAGCATTGTATGCATAGATGAAGCCAAGAAATTAGAAATCATGAAGTATGCAATGCACTTTCTTAGCTGGATTTTTGTCTAGCTAGGGATATAATGGTAGGGGCCGTAACAGGGTAAGGTATGAGAAATTTTTGTATGTGATTGTAGCATACATCATCTGGTAAACAAGAGTTCCAAATTATATAGACAAGTGCTATAATTCGAATGAATGGACTTTTCACGCTGAAAAAGTACTCGTATCAGTAAGTATTAAAGTTGTTTTTAATTATTTACTTCCGGGGTTTAGGGTTACAAAATATTCGAACCCTAACCCTAACTTTGATAATTTCTCAATGGATTTCTTCTTAATATTTGGCTCGAAAAGGTTTGACAAAGCACAATATTTGAATAATTCTGGATCGGAACATAATATACACCTCCTCGAATACCAATGCCTTATCACTGCTATGTGGAAGGGGTATCAATCAAGAGTGGTCCAACCATTATCATTACCATTGGCATTTTGAGAACTTCAGAATCGCCGTAATTAAAGTTTTTTTTTGGTTTTCTTTTTCTGTGTAATTATATTGTTACGAAGGTTTTCAAGTACTTTAAGTGGGGTTGTCTGGTGCATCTTATAAGCTAGTTGTGAGGCTAAGCATGAAGGTTCTTCTTGATGTCATAAGGCTGACTGCAAGTACCTTTCTCTCTGGGATAGCAAGCTAATAAAATTGGTAGGTTCAAGGATCATTAAGCCGGCTATTAAATTGGCAGGGTCTCGGACCCTAGTGGAAAATTATTTATTTATTTTTTAATACAAACGTTATTAAAGTAAGGGAGATTCAAACACAGGACCAAAGTGCCTAGGGTACTTGAGCTATAAGCCCCTTGGGGAAAAATATTTATTGAATCTAAAGGGTATTGTGGCTGATCCTCTACTAACCTAAGTAATCTCCTAACCTTGCTAACCTTTTCACAATAATTAAAGAATCACGTTTCAAGTGCAAAATCGTGCAGCTTACAATTATTGAGCTTCCTTCT
Source organism: Prunus armeniaca (assembly GCA_903112645.1). Lineage (NCBI taxonomy): Eukaryota > Viridiplantae > Streptophyta > Magnoliopsida > Rosales > Rosaceae > Prunus > Prunus armeniaca. The sequence goes on along the minus strand of CAEKDK010000005.1, from coordinate 3,841,980 downwards.
TTTGCAAACCTCTCCTCAAAACACTGGGTTAAGGATGTATTTTCTTTTCCTTATCATATTAAAATTTTGCATCAACTCAGATTGTGCTTTAGTTTGGTCAGTACCCACCTTTTTGTTATCCTACTCCTCTTTGTTTGCCTGTTATTTTTAATGGCAATGAAGTTCTCAATTAACTCTCATTAATCTTCAGGTAAACCTTACCATATCACCCATCGATATTACAAAAAGTACTGAAACAGAAAAGAAGGATCCTAGGGATTAGAAGTATGAGACAGAGAGAGAAACAAGGAGCCTGGACCTATTTTAAAATATCAAGGTTATTGGTGTGAAGAAGATTTGAGAGCTCTGTGGTTGTACGTAGGTTTTCAAGCCTATCTGTGAAGCAGATGATAGCTATTTTCTTACAAGTCTATTTGCCAATGATGTGATTTTAAAGAGATCCATCTAATATCACTCTATGTTACATATGAGTCCTTAATAATTGCTAGCATTTTGAATTCTGAACCATTGTATTGATACGTCGAATCCGAAGATGGACCACATAACCAACGGGATCTAGTCTTGTGGGAAAGGTCTTTGACTTGCAGACCAGCGACCTTAAGTTCAAAATCCTATGACACCTTGATAGTATGTGAGAGAAACCTTCCTCTTCCTTCTAGCTACTTTCAACTATTGGTTTTTCTTTTTTTATTAAAAAAAAAGAAAAAGATGGACCACATCATCAATAACTCTACGTTGGCAGCGAATGAATACTTGTGGACACCGGCGGACCTGTTAAGGAGCAAAGAGGTGCAGTTGCACCTCCCCTCGCCAAAAAAATCATTATTGGTGCTTGAAATTGTCCATTTGCTCCTTATTACTTTCACTTTCATTTATTTTTATATTACTCCATTTACTTAAGTTTACAATGTAAATAAGGAAGTACCTCTCATTTGTATTCAAAGAAAAATACTAGAAAATCAAATTCCCCCCAAATCAAAATTTTAAAAATCGGTTTTAGTGCAAAATACGATTTAGGCTAAAAATGATAGCTCATTAAGTCAATATATACTTCATAATAAAATCCCATAAAATCAACTTTTCTTATTTGATGTGTAAGGAATAAAAGCCGCCAAAAATTATCTTGAGAAAATGATTATTTTGAAAAACCATTTTTCATACTTAGTCAATATTTTTACATAGAACAATTTTTCATGTATGATATGAATGCATGAAGGGACCTAAAGTCAATTTAAGTAAAAAGTCTTAGATGTTCAATCCACAAAAAGTTTTTAACCTTTCAAAATTGCACCTCCACTAAAAAGGTCTTGGGTCCGCCAGTGCTTGTGGAGTGATAGAGAAGCCTAAGATGCCTATAGCTGTATAGGTAGTATGGTAAAGAATCCACTGTTAAGAATATATATATATATATATATAAATATGTATACAGAAGAATGACCTGATGAGAAAACTTGAGAATTTACCAGATAATTCGTAGGGGAATGTTTGCTTTATTTTGGCTTTAAGGAAATCTGAGTTTCTGAAAAAGGTACTGCCAGCTAGCTTTTGTAATGGAAGTAAAGGTACAAGTACGCCAGGCCTAGGGTTGGAACCTAGCTATAGCGGGCTCGTAGCTAGTCCAACTATCACTGTTCGAGTATTGTAGTCTTGCAGGAAAAAGATCACTGTAGAATTTGTAATGTGCATTTCTGTGTCTCTACTCAAATGTTTTTGAATTAATATTTTACTCGGACTTTGGTCGTGGGAATATACACAATTTCAATACAAAAGCAGCTGTTACATAGTCTTTCTTCTTTTCGTTTTCGCAAAAACATTAGTATATAAATCGCTTGCTATATTTGAGATATATACTTAGAGATCTCTTCCAGGAAAAAAGAAAGAAAAAAAAAGGACTAAGAAAACAAAATAAAGTGCAATTCCTCAAATAAATGAGGGGCTTCAGATCAAGAAAGGAAGAGGGGAGGAGCCTCGTGTGTATCTGAAATATAGCATATATCACTTGTTTAACCCGTCATTCTTAATCCCAATTGACGACTTAATGGTTGTCCAAGAATGAATTTAATTAGGATGTCTGATTTTCTCAATCATCTTTTATCCACTTACATTCCATTTTTAAAAAATACTTTTTTATTATAACAAAAAAGAAGTGTAAGTGAACGAAACGGGAGTGGGAAAATCAACTCTCATTAATTATTATGTTTTCAAGAGGCTCCAATGGAGATGGTTACTGTAGTTTGTCACTTTTCAGAGAGACGAATGAGCGGCCCACCATCAATTGGATCAGAGAGACGAATGAGCGGCCCACCATCAATTGGATTCACTAAAATAATGTCAACGAGCATGGATATTTGTGTCCATATATAGAGTTTGCATTGGCACTTGGAGACACCTATATTGTATTTGTGTCTGGAAATATGGTTTGTGTTGGCACTTGGATGTCCAACATGGATATTATCTCCAACTTAATCACACGGTGTTGAGTTTTATCACAAAAGGTATCAATAGTAGTAGTAGTGGAACCCTTCATTTATGTATTGTATTTGTTTTGTCACGTGTCTGATATGGGGCTTTACATTCTTTAATACGCCCCTCGTGTGTGACAACCCTTTTTATTATATACAAGAGATATTGAGAGATGAGGAATTCGAACATAGGACCTCGTAGATGCATAGATAACTGCAACGCGTTTGATTAATAACTGATGTGTCAATTTTTATTTGATGTGAATAAATATGCTCTAAGGTGCGGCTAGACACGAAACAAATTAAACAACGTCATATCAGTTAATATCTAAAAAGTTGGTGTATCTAATACTACTATACCACAAAAGGGCATTGATGTTTTTAGTAGCTAATAACCATTCAAGTTTTCCAACATAGATTTTACATTCTTCAACATAATTAACTTAAAACACTTTATACTACAGAAGCACTTATTATGTTGTTTTTTTAAAAGTATATGGATTTGTTTGATGGTCTTAAAACATTTTCATTTAATTAAAAAAAAAACAATCTTAATTTTTTTTTTTTTTTTTTTTTTTTTTTTTTATTTTAAACACCAAATAAAAATATATTTACATAGAACAAAATGGTACACTGAGCCAGAAAGAAAGGAAGACCCTAAAATTGTTTAATTACACGAATGTGCTAAACATGGACTTACTTCAACCGCAAGAGTGGTGTTGATAAGAGCTCTTAATTTGAAATCAATTGACTCGTCTCCTTTCCCAACTTCTTTTGTGGTGCAAAGTGAAAGTGATGATCGTACGTATAACTGATAAACAATTACTCCTCCTCCATGAATTGATGGATCATAAATGAATATTTACCATCTGATATTAATGGCAGGCCAGCCAATCAAAGGATCAAAGCAGAACTTCGGGTTTTGAAATTTTTTGAAGTGGCATTTCTGTGGTTTGTGGAAAGAAGAGGAGCGAATCAAATAAGCATTACGTGATAGAAATAATCGCCACGGAAATGTATGCCCAGGGACAGCACTGTAGACCCAATTTACTCAGAAATCTGTGTAACGGAAAATGACACTGCACTGCCAAGCTTTTATCTCACTGCATCTACTCAAAAAAAAAAAAAAAAAAAAAAAAAAAAAAAAAAAAAAAAAAACCCTAAATAATAATAATTATTCCTTTTCTTTCATGATATATATAATATACATAATTTCTTTGTCTTTGTATTTATTTTATAAGATATATGTCTTTCATAGCTTTCTCTTTCTCTTCCATTTGCAGCTTTCTTCAATCTCACACACAAAAACTAATTATACCAACCATGAAAATAATTAAAAAACAAAACAATCTCAAACATATGATTTCTATGAAAGCTGGCCAGAGTACTGGCACTGTGTAATCTTACACATCAATATATGGCACACGATCTCTTCCTCCAACTGCTGCAGACACTCGCCATGTATTTTGATCCTTAATCTCTTGTTTGGTCAAGATGGTACTGTTGGTCGGCCATGGCCAAGGCGAAGCTCTAAATCAAGCTCTTCAAAATTGCCATTTTCGGTCTCAGGTGTTGAGGGTTCCGGATGATCAGCTGATTTGCTTGAGTGATAATATTGGGAATTGGTTCCTGGTGGCACAACTGATGCTAAGTAGTCATGAGGTGGAATATTGGGTGAGATTGAAAGGAGAGTAGATGGTGATTGCTCAACGCCATGTGAACTTGAGCTCATCAAAGTTGTGGCAGTGTTGAAGGATGCACCATTGATACTACTAGGGCTTGGCAATTGGTAAACCAGGCATAACCCACCATTTGCATTGACAAATTCTTGAGTTGGGATTATGAATGAGGAAGTGGAAGCGGATGAGGCTGATGCCGGGTTGATCGGAGGATTAGATTGGTGGAGTCGGGCGCGGTCACGGCGGTGCACATTCATGTGGCCGCCTAGGGCTTGGGCGGACCGGAATTCCCTTCTACAAAATGTGCAAGTGTAAGACCTTGGAGGCCAAGTGGTGCCCATTACATTACCGGTATCCTCCGCAAAGGCTCTCACTTCCCACGAGTCATCTTCGGGTTCTTGAGCTGGCTTAGGGTTCCACATCCAGGCTTTGGGGGGCAAGCTAGGGTTTAATAATTGCGATTGGTTTTGATTTTGTTGTGATATAGCCAATTTTTGGAGCTCGGTCAAGGAGAGAAGGCCAAGCTCAGCCATGGTAGAATGGTACTTGTACAAACATTTAAGATATAGAGATATTGATGGAGGAGTTGATGTGGAACCAAATGTGAAATGGGTTAAATAAGGGGATAGGCTGAGGAGAGGGGAGAGTAGAGACAAAATGAAACCCTAACACTCGAGTGTATCACCAAAGTTGGGCAACAAGCAGTTGTACTTTAGCACAATAGAGATTAAAATAACTTATGCCACCTCCACTAGCTGTGTTCTGTATAGCAGGACAGTTAACTTTGGCTTCAACGTCAATCCATACGTGTGTTTACTGATTCAAATATCCCAAGCACAACTTGTGGGTCAGATTTTAAGATAGTTTATAGAGCTAATAAGACAACAGGGGTTCATGAGAAATTAAGAGGAAATTAAGTACTATTGAGAAATGCGAGATAATATACTAACCTCACACACACTACACAGATGGTAGGACTCGAACCCATGACCTTTTCTAGGAGGAGCAATTGCTCTAAACCACTACACTAGTGAGTCCTTTGTTGCATGCTTAATTTAAATATGTTAACTTGAAGGAGTCCTTTGTTGCATGCTTAATTTAAATATGTTAACTTGAAGGCCTAAGTGATACATGCTTAATTAAGATTCCTATTTTGTAATCTAATTGACAATTCCGAGATCTAAGTGATGAATTTGTACTAGGGAAACTGAAGCAAAATTACAATGGCTTCGTTTAATCAGAGACATCCAGAAATTTTTTTGGCTCGGTTGGAAACAAAATGACACATCTCATTAAATGGGCAGTAAAGTAAGTTACATGTGAGAGATTCAAAGGTTAATTAATTGTGAAGGTAAAAGTTCATTATCATTCGAGCTACAAGCGCCAACAAGTTTAAGCTTGTTTAGAATCAATTTATCATGGGTGATGCAATCATGTAATACCATAAGTAGAAAAAAGAAGAAAATGAATATATCCAAACTAAACACCATTTTTCTGATACTATGTTGATTTGATCGGTGTCAATCCTCGTGTTAAGATTTCAGAAGGACGTACCTTTGGCCCATCACTAGCAACATCGATATTGTCCCCAACTTAATCACCTGTTTAGCAGGTGTGGGGTTTTTATACCAAATGTCTCGATGTTATTAGGAGTGGAACCATTTATTATATGGGACTTTCTATTTTGTTAAGTTTCCGATGTGAGACTCGTGTATTTTTCAACACTCCTCCTCACGTGGGACCACTTTTTAATGGGCCACATGTGCAACCAATTCCACATTGGTCACTTTTTTCTTTTTTCTTTTTTTTTAAAATTTTTTTAATTTTGGGGTTTGTTTGATTTTTTATTTAATTTAGGGTTTTTTGTTTAATTTGAGTTTGTTTGATTTAATCGGGCCCAGTCAACCGACCCGCTCTGATACCATGTTAAGATTTCAAAGGGATGGACCCTTGGCCCACTACTAACAACATCGATATTGTCCCCAACTTAACCACTTGTTTAGCAAGTGTGGGGTTTTATACAAAATGTCTCGATGTTATTAGGAGTGGAACCATCTATTATATAAGACTTTCTATTTTGTTAAGTTTCTAATGTGGGACTCGTGTATTCTTCAACACCTCGAACGTAAGACATGCTTTAGTAATGTCTCAAAACCAACAAATCTAGGAAACCAGCAACTAAACACCGTTTTTTTGTTTTGGTAAAAGGCCAAAAAGGTAGGAAAAGGTTATGATTCTCGGAAGCATTGTGTGATAGTACATGTGACAATATTTATGTTTTTCTTCACATCATCCTTTATTATGGTTCTTAGTTATTTACCAAACTCATATAAGGATTGGGCATATAATATTTAAAAGGGTTATTTACTCAAATGGTCCTTAAATTTATAACCGGATTGCATTTTGATCCCTTAATTAAATTATTAGTTCAAATGGTCCACCTTATTAATCGCACATTGGTCCTACTGTTATATTTTGTCAATATTGCCGTCAAATATAAGGGTAAAACAGTCCAATTAAATAAAATAGTAAATAATTACAAAACTAAAAATCAAAAGAAAAAACTTGTTTGCCTCTCCCACCTCCCAACCCCCAATCCCGAGCTCAACCCCTCCCTTCATGTCCCTTCCTCCTCTCTCCCTCTATTTCTCTCTTCAAACATTTATTGTGGCTGCAAGGCTCTGGGTTTGTTCGAGAAGAGAGAAAGAGAGAGAGAGAGGATGGGTGGGTTGGATTTTGTTTAGGGTTACTTTTTTTGTTGTTTTTTTATTCTTTTATAGTTTCTAATTAATTTAAAAAATGAAGAAAATTTTTAATTAATTTTAAATAATATATTTTTATATTTTTAGTTGTCAAAAGTTTTATTTACCCCCACAAATGTAGCATGTGCTGCTCATATGACTAAATTTAACAAAAAATATAACGGTAGTACCAATTCGCCGATTAATAAAGAGTTGGTGTACCATTTGAACTAATAATTTAGTTGAATGACCAAAATGCAACTCGAGTATAAATTTAAAGACCATTCGAGTAAATAACCCTATTTAAAAAATTAAGGATGCCATAGCAAACTTTTTTTTTCACATTCAAAGGAGGCCAAAATGGAATATGAAGACTTATTTTCGTTCTCTTTAAATTTTCTCTCCTTTAAGGAGGCCAAATTGCCTAATTAATTACCAAAGTAAGTTCAATTAATCAAATAAACGTATGTCCAACGTACTCCACTTGGATGTGGACTGTCATATACAACTTATGATTCAGTGTCTGCACTTGTCATCTTCTTCTTAAATTCTCTTCTTTGTTATTCTTCTTGTTGTCCTCTGCAAACAGATTGTTTTCCACCCTTTAAATTATGATCATACAAAGACGAAGACTAAACCAATTACATTATTTTAACCTAGTGATTAAGAATTGATTAATTATCATATCTCTCTTCAACAAGCTGAAAGCTGATCAAGTGTTTTGACATAGCTTTTTCCACCAACGACTAAACCAATAAAACTTAATATCTTACTTTTTCATAACATTGTTTGCATCGTCTCCAGTCTGCGCGACTAATTAGACCGACAGGGATGAGCTAGCTCTTTTACTTGTAACACATTCTTAGTTGCTTATTTTATTTGGTAATTACCATATCCTACTAATTAGTGGAAGAGAATATTTTAAAGTGCTTTGACTTTAAGTGCTTAAACTGTGTGATAATTTTAAATCATTTCTTTTTCTTTATTATCTTGTGAATAACGAGGTTTGTCTATTAAGCTAGTATATGTATCTGTCACATTCACCCATTGGATTAATATTGGTCTTATCATCCAATAGAATATTCGTGATGCAAGGTAAGTTTAGAGGCTAATATGCTCAATTAAGACAAAGATAGGGGATATCACTAAAGATAAAAGGCGAAGGGAAAATATAAGTGATGTGTTATCATAGTGAAATACGGATGAATGCACAATTTCTAAATGTATATACTTAAAATTCATGTGTATAATTTATAGCTTTATTTTAATTAATTATATTATAAATCTAATTAAATAATTATAGCATTAATGATGTTAATTAGTACAAATGTGCAAATATATTATTTATTTATTTATGAAAAATGTGTAACACTAAAGAATCCGTGATGTCCCAAAACAAGAACGTAATAGCACTACAAAAATCTAAGAATTTGTTGGCATATATTTCATCCCATTTGAGCTGATTGACCACTAATGGTATGCCACATGGACGGCCTAGTTAGCAATGCCTCATCACTTGGTCCAACACGACCCAACTGACTCGACCACCTCGATCGAGAACCAGGTGTTGTAACCCCTTACAGACCATGCTTGACTCAAATAGTCTTGCCCGACCGACCACTACACTTAATGAAGTTGACAACCATGGATGGGCCGCGATACTACATACTCGGCTCAGCTTCCCTATACGGTCACCTTGGCCTAATCCTACCGACTAAACTAGAGACAACTGAGAGTTGGTACGAGGTCATCTGTTAAGAACCCATGGGTAGATTTTGTCAGTAAAATCGGCTTGTAATGGAATGTTGTCCAAGAGCTCTTAAACCATTCTAGGATATGCTATTTTTCCAATGTGGAATCTCGAGTCATAATATTCCACCAAGCTTCTGTACCCAACGTCCTTGTTGGCCCACTCTATCGACACTGACACGGTGATAGCTCTTTCCATCCTTTGTGGTGGCTTTAATCAACTACCAATATTTAATGACTCGATATCATGCTCATACATAACATCGATCATTTTAATTCATCCTATAGTCACTCCTTCCATGGAATTGAGCCTAGTTGTGTGGTGACCTAGCTCTTATACCAATTGTTAAGAACCCATAGGTAGAACTTGCCTCTAAAAATCGGTTTGTAATGGAAAGGTGTCCAAGAGTTCTTACATAACTCTAGAATATGTTATTTTTCCAATGTGGGAAAGAATAGGACTTTGGGATTAAATAGACTGCCAGGGCTAGGTGTCAACACATGGATGGATCTTATATTAAATGCATTCCTAACTCTTGGTAGATGTCATTCGCTCTTTGCTAGTTGGTTCCCCCTGCAATCAGCACTTTTGGCCATGCTCAAACACCACATCTCCCCTTAATTAGGGTATGGGCTAGGCACCATTCTTCCTAGGAGTGGTTGCGGTTCAGTAACCGCGAATTTTTGCCCAAACCGCAAACCGATCGACTATTTGCGGTATGATGATTTTTGAAACTGCAAACCGCAGTAAACAGCAAAAAGCAGTAGGTTACCGTGAATTAGCGGTTTAAAACCACAAATTATTTTTGTGTCATAAAAATCCAATCTTCCACATTTTAGGCCTAATTTTGATGCTTCTTTTGAAGCCTTTTGATTTCAAGCATACTTTAACCCAAAAATTTAAATTCACAACCTAAAGAAAATTAAAGTTACAATTCCAAGCATTCTAATTAAAGTTAAACTTCTCAAGCATTCACAACCTCAACTTCTCAAGCATTCCAATTCCAAATCCTTTAAAGTTACAAACCAAAAGGAAAATGCAATGCAAAATGAATTAAAGTTACAACCCAAAGGAAAAATCCAATTCAAAGTTAATTAAAGTTACAAACTAAAAGGAAAATGCAATGCACCAATGTTACAAACTCAAGTGTTGGTGGTGGTGAGTGGATTTGAAGGACCCTATTGTGTTGTTTGAGCACCAATGCTATCTACAAAATGCAATTTTTTATTTTTATTTTTTAAATATAGTTGCGGTTTGCGGTAACCGCAAGTTTTGAAAATCAAATACCGTAACCGCAACCGAAAATGCGGTTCGGTTCTTCATACCGCAAATGCGGTTTAGTTTCCCGCGATTGCGGTAAATTGTCGGTTGGTTTTTTCGGTTTTTTCTGTTTTTCGATCTAAAATGTCACCCCAAATTCTTCTCTTAATTAAGGAAGTTCTATGGGAACAAATAAAATTTGACTCCAATCATCACATGGCAAGAATAAAATAAAGCACAACTCGCGTGTGTGTTGCACATGATCTCAACATAGGACTATATGCATGCTAGCTTAATCTGGGTTGCACATTGTATCCTTAAGTGAGTCTCGTTCCCTCTCTATCAGGTAATACATTGTTGGTGAAGATGCCCCTTTATCCCTGTCAAAATACATGTGATAGTGCCTCAATATGACAGGTTAGGGTCATTCCTCACTAAGTATGAAGTACAAGCATACCATAATTAAGTGGTGGGCCTGTTGCAATGCAATCTCACGACGAGTCTTTCAATCCCCTTAATGTCACATGTGTGAATAAGGCCACCTAGAACGACGTCACATGCCTAAGGATCGTGCAAAATCCTTTAGTTGTCGTAAGGGTGGCAGTTGCAGTGCAAGCGCACAATTTCACCTTCAGAGATATTTTAGGGTTTTCTGAGAAAAGTATGCTAATTACTCAAATGGTCCTCAAACTTATACTCGATTTACATTTTGGTCTCTCAATTAAATTATTCGTTCAAATGGTCCATCAACTCTATATTATTTAGTCAATTGGTCCTACTGTTACATTCTGTCAATGTTGTCATCAAATGTAAGGGTAAAACCATCCATAACCATCCTATGTTCCCCAAATAGATGATAAAGTGGTGATACATAGGTGATATAGCGGTGATAAAGGGGTGATAAAAATTGTTGTTTGTGTTTACCTTTGGTTTCTTGTTTTGTTTCATTTCTTCTACTTTTCTTTACTCTTTTCTAGTTCCTAATTGTATTTTACCTTTGTGTTGTGTTAAATAAGTGTTCTTTACGTACTCAAACTATAACTTTGTATAAGCCTCCAGTTCCTGGTTGGAACAGTCCTGTATTTACAAATCTATACTTCAATAGATTCGTACACTTGCGGGTATTTTTAATTGGATGATTAAGCATCAAGCAATACAACATCAAGCAATGCATTATAATCCAGTACCAAGGAATCCTCCAATTGAGACAAAACCCTATTTGGTCTTTAACATAAAGCTCTTTGAATACTAGCCAATCTAGCTAGAATAAGAGCTTTCTTTTGTTTCAAGTGGCTAAAAATATTTTGGTTCCACTATTTTAGAGGAGCAATTAACCCATAGGACTTATCAAGAGCAGAACCAAGAGTCTGCCCTCATTTTTGTGTCACAAAATCTTTGAAACTTCCATGCTGCATCCACATCACTTCAAATCTAAAGGGTCTGGCATTTGCAGAGGAGCTCATGCGGGATTGCAGAGACATTTTAATGGGATAATGGTAAAATACAAATAGGATACTAGAAATGAGTAAAGAAAAATTGAAGAAATGAAACAAAACAAGAAATCAAAGGTAAACATAAAGATCAATTTCTATCACCTATTTATCACCATAGTATCACCACTGTATCACTACTTTCTCACCTATTTATCACCACATCACCTATTTGGGGAACATAGGACGATTATGGACGGTTTTACCCTTATATTTAACGGTAACATTGACAAAATATAATGGTAGGACCAATGGACCGAATAATATAGAGTTGATGGACCATTTGAACTAATAATTTATTGAGGGACCAAAATGTAAATTGAGTATAAGTTTGATGACCATTTGCTTAATTAACCCTGATTTTTTTTAATAAAAAAAATTATTAAGTTTAGAAATCAGTTAAAATTATTATTAAAACAAAGGAACAAAGTGTTTGCAATTATACCAAAATTAATGGACAACATACCATATGGGTTAGAGAGGCGCATGATTTTCATATGTAAATGTGTGGCTTTTGAGGAACTTTGTTAACAAATCAGCCACAAATTTACCAAGATAGTGTAGTGATTTATTTTCTTTATTTATACTTGGTTTCTACATTTCTACTCTCTAGTTTGTTCCATATTTACCAAAACATGTGAGCAACCCACAAAGAAGTTTGAGACAGTAAAGTAACAATAGACAACAAGTGCAATATGGAAAACTTACCAAGAAAATGGGAGACTCAAATAAGATTATGAAAATGCATACTTGCAACACCTTCATTCTCTTGCTTTTTCTACATATCTTTCATCAAGGGATAGTTTTCTTTTTTCTAGTATGTTGCTTCACTTTTCCTCTTCTTTACTCCATGTGTAGTAGAATCAAGAGTTTTCAAAGGAAAAAAAGACAAGTGAAAAAAGGAAAAGGAAGGTTTTCAAAATAAAAAGTGGTAAATAACAAGTAGTTGTGGAGCCAATGACAATATCTAACACACATTCCAATAAAAAAATAATTTTTTTTTAAAAAAAAAGGATAAAAAGAAAGGGACTGGCACAAAACAACAGCAAAACTAGTTTGGTGGGACCATTTCGCTAGAGGAAAATACTATGAGATATGATCTTGGACTTTTGTTGAACCACTTTCTATTTGGAAATCATGTTTCATGGGTTAGGAAGAGACAACCCACATGGCGGTTCAGTTGAGATATAGACTAAAGAGCTTATGAAGTAAAAAAAACTTTTATTATACCAGACATTTGAAAACTTAGTGCACCAATTAAAATTTAGAACAATGTAGGTGAAGCATGCTATAAAATGATTTTTTAAGTAGTAAAATTTCCTGGTATGAACAAAACAAGAAGAGATACAAACAAATTCATACATAAAAAAAAAAAAAAAAAAAAAAAAAAAAAAAAAAAAAAAACAGATGCATTTACAACTTTATCAAGCCCCTCAATCAGATAAAACATATACATATTCAATTAAACAAATCATATGCAGACAAAAAAAAAAAAAAAAAAAAAAAAAAAAACAGATGCATTTAAACATATCAAGCCCCTCAATCAAATAAACAAATACATATTCAATTAAACAAATCATATGCACTCCATCAAGCCGATAATGAAACAATTTCGAGGCTTATAATCGAAACCCTAAGCATTCAAACTAGAGGTGTCAAATGGGCCGTGTCGGACTGGCCCGACCAATTTAGAGTTGGCCTATTTAATAAACGGGTTGTGTCGGGCCCGTTTATTTATGAAAATCATCAATCAAAGCTCGGGCCGAGCCACTAAACGGGCCGAGATGGGCCTACGCCAAATTTGACTTATGTATTGCATTTTGTTTTGAAATTTTTTTACAACTTCATTTAAATCTTTTTTACAATTATGTATATACAAACAAGACTTATTATTTGTTGAAAAAAGATGCCAATAACTTTATTTAAAGTACATTAAATAGAAAATGACTAGAGTATTGTTTGGATTTAAAAAATTGAAACTTGAAAAATAAAATCATTATTTTATATATAAAGAAAACATTAAATTTTAATATATATTATTAGAGAAAGGAAATAGGCTTGAATTTAAGATATAAATGTAATAATATTATGTATTATTGTTCTTTAAAATAAATATAATTTAATAAATTGGCTTTAAACAGGCTGGCCCATTGGCCTAATTACCTCATCCCCATTAGCCCAAAGATACGGGCCTTGTCGTGCTGTGCCTTATTTAAGTGGATCATGCTCCGACTAACCCGATCCATTTGACACCTCTAATTCAAATAGAGAAACAATTGTCACACCTCAATTGAAGCCTAATAATTGAAACCCTTGTAGATGCAGAAGAGATTGAAGCCAAACAACTGCAAAAATTAAAAAACAAATTATAGTTAATTTAAAAAAAAATACCAAAAATCAATAACCCAAATAATCACTAAATTGGGGGAAAAACGAAAAAAATTGTCTTCCTTTCATAGATTAAAACAAAATACATACTTCTCTGCCCTAGAATGATCCAGAGCCCTTAACAATTGGTATTGATTCTTGGAAAAATTGGACGAAATTGGATGTGGTTCGGTTAAGCTCTCGAACGAAGTGAACCAAAGGGAGAAAGAGTCTCTCTCGACTCTAACTGAGCGACTTAAAGAGGAGAATCAGAGTGAGAGATGGTAGTGGAGAGCGGCGGTTGGAGAGATGATTACTGATTTGGGGTTCTTCGTGTTTCTAACGGAGTGTATGAGGACGATTGAGTCTTTTTCAACTTTAACTGAGCGACTTAGAGAGGAGGAAGAGAGTCAGAAATGGCAGTGGAGAACACCAGTTTGGAGAAGTTCGTGACAGAAATTAGAACAATTTTTTCGAGGCAGCTATGACGATAAGTTTGATCATCTCAGCAGCGACAGATTTGTGGAAATGGTAGTGGTTGATGGTTGCTTTTTTGTTGAACTTTTCCACAAATACTTACCCTCTGACCCAATTTTCAACATGCCATGTATGTCATCGACAGTTGGAAATGACTTGTTGCTACTTGAAAATCAGCTTCCTTGGAAAGATGATTATTGTTTATTTAATCTCTCAACGAAAAAAGAAAGAAAATCTAAATGCACCTCTTCATTTGCTTATTTCTGAATTCTTTGAATACCACTTATATATAAATTACAAACCGTCAGCGGAAGACATTTGCTTGACATCACAAGAGTTGCTGGCCTTATACTAGAGGTATCAAACAAACCAGGCCAGGCTGAGCACGGGCTGATTAAGTAAGACCCGACAAGGCGCAACCCATATCTTTGAGTGGGCTGTGATGACCTGAAGCCCAACAGGCCGGCCTATTTAAAACCCATTTATTAAATTATATTTATTTAAGAGTAAAATAATACATAATATTATTCTATTTATATCTGAACTTCAACTCTATTTCTTTTCTCTAATAATATATATTAAAATTTAATTTTTTAATAAATAAAATAATAATTTTGTTTTTCAAGTTTCAATTTTTAAAACCCTAACAATAATCTGGCCATTTTCTATTTAAATGTACTTCAAATAAAATCATTGACCTCTTTTTCCAACAAATAATAAGTCTTGTTAGTATATACATAATTATAAAAAAGATTGAAATGAAATTGTAAAAAGTTTACAAAAAAGTACAATGCATAAGTCAAGTTTGGTGTGAGTCCATATTGGCCCGTTTAGTGGCACGATTTGAAGAAGGTGCTCTATTTTTAATGCAATACATAAGTCTGATTGGTTTTTATGCAATATATAAGTTGCTCTATTTTTTTTTCCTCTACCCACCAACATGGGCTGGGAAGAGGAAAAAAGGGCAATGTGAGAGCAAATAAAATCTAACGCTAAACTGCCACATGGCAGGATTAGACTAAAGCACAACTCGCTTGTTGGTTGTGCATGATCTCAACATAGGTGGTGAGAGCCTCAAGGATTATTTAGAGGGATTCACAGATGAGCCTCAAGGGGTTTCTTACGACCTTATATTCTCTTATTATTTGATAGATTGTTGCTGAAAGCAAATTTCTTAAGGCCAGCATTGGTGGGACAAAAGAGCTTGAATGAATAGGGAGAGTAAGATTAGAGGGAGATGTTCCACTTCTTGATGCAGACAATTGTCCAAAAGGTTAGGCTTCCCCACCTAGTGAAAATTTTATGGTTATATATGCATAATTGGGTGTGCCTTTCTTGTAAGTATTGTGATCAAGTGCTATAGTTCATGATCTGGCATTTGGTTATATAACAACACTGACTGTTGACCTTACCTTTCTCATTAAAAGTCAAATCGAATCAGAGATTCCAGAACAACTCTTAGGTGTTGTAATTCTTTGTCTGAACTCGAAAAAAGACTTTCATACAACGGGGACATCAGTTTTTGCTATCTCCAACCAATAACTCAATGATACATGAGATAACGTTTCCACGTGTCATTGTGTTATTGACTAGTGTTATCTCAAGGGAACTCTTGATATGGGTGTTTGGTTTACGAAGGATTCTCTTAGTTTACATGCTTTCACAGATGCTGACTGGGCAGGGTGTCCCATTGATCGGAGGTCTACCAGTGGCTGGTGCAACCAACCGTCTCTCGCAGTTCCACTGAAGCTGAATATCGTGGCATTGCCATGACTGCTGCTGAGCTGATTTATCTTTCCAAATTATTCAAAGACATTGGTTTCCAACTGTCCTCTGTTCCTCTTCTTTGGTGTGATAATCAGTCAGCCATTCATCTTGCTTCTAATCCCGTCTTCAGTGCAAGAACCAAACATGTCGAAGTTGATTATCATTTCACTAGAGAGTTGGTTCAACACGGCTTCTTACAAATTCGGTTTGTTTCCTCTGCAAATCAGCTTGCAGACATTTTCACGAAACCTTTATCTACTGCCAGACATGTCTTTCTTCATGAAAAGCTTACAGTGTGCTCTCCCCCTTTCAGCTTGAGGGAGGCTAAAGGCAGTAACTAGTTATTAATCTGTTAGATTAGTTATATTTTCTGTTTACTAATATATTCTCATCTGTAATTAGTTATGACAGCTCAGCATAGTTGTTGTGTGTATAAAGGCCTTTGTAACAGTTTATTCAATAATGAGAATCACACTTCCTTTAACGAGTAAGTTTTTTGGCTGAACTAGACCTTCTTGTGATCGGAGTGCCGCCAATTTGCAGTCCAATCTGCCTGAGCGATTCTGGAAGTCAATTTAGAGATAAACCTGGACATTTGGTCCACTCAGCCATTTACTTTTGACCAACTTTGTCCTTGGCTGGAAAATATCAAACTAAAAATTTTAAGAGTCGGGTTTCAAACCAATTTCACAACACTGCCTAACTTAATTATAAAAAAAATACATTTTCTTAGAATTTTTTTAAAAACGATAAATAAATATTATATGAATGAAGATCAATTGATCTATAACTAGTATTTGCATTGGATGCAAGAAATTTGCCTATTAGTTTTACCAAAACAAATAATTCAGACAATGGATAAGGGAAAAACGCACAAGAGTTCAAAAGGAGAAAAAAAGAAAAGAAAAAGGAATGGTGTTAAATATCATTTTTATGTCAAAAACACAAAATAAAATCCCTAAACCCAAAATAAACGTACACTTAAACCTCATACCCTCCTGCAATTGTGCTACCCCACTCAACTAAGAATTTCATGTTAAATACAAAAAATATAATCTACAACTAAAATAATTTTCCTAAAGAAAATTACATCCTGCAATAAAGGTCAAAATTGTAACTATTGGATAATTACAGTCTCAGCATCTAAGAGGCTAAAATTACTGTGATTGAAGAGGACAACAATAGCCGTCTAGAGGACTCAAAAATGCTATTCAACCGGACACACTTTTCTCTTGTCAGAGAACATCCTTTCAGACGGTCTATTAGTAATTTGGCCGCTCTTGCTAGTGCCGTTCACAGCTTTCCTTTCGATGGACCTCGGCATGATCCTGATCGGTATTCCACCCAAATCAAAGTCTTCTTTCAAAGACCTTTTTAGGAACCTGATGTCTGTTTCTGAGAGCTCTTTCTTCCCACTCACAAAGGCAACAAAAGTGGGTGGTCGGGCCTTCACCTGTGTAAAATACTTAACCTTGGGTTGAGCAGCCTGATCTTTCCAAGAATGCCTGCTCATAACCTGATCAAACACAGGAAAAGACGGAGAAGGTTACTTCCAAATGACTTTTATGAGGTCGATGGCTGAAACACAAAAGGTATCATCAACTGACCTTACGCAACCAACGATTAAGACGAGCTGTCGACAATCTTGAACACCATTTTTCATATGTATCAATAACCTGGTGCATGACAGCTGCATGACCCCTTCCCTCCAAGGCTGATATGAATACAATTGGTATCCCAGTCACCTGTTTGCAACAACCATGCTAACAGTAAACTACCATTTTTACCATTGCTCAAAACACATTATTGCAGATAGAGCTTGGAGTCCCCCTTCCCCAACCTTCTGTCTTTTGCAGATACCCGCCCGAAATAAAAATACTTTGTGACCTCATAGTATCTTATATCATTATTTTTTTGGTCAGAACAAAAACCCCATATTAACTTGGGTAGCCGAGGACAGGCATATGAAAAACGCTTCAGCCTTTTGTACTTTCTATGAAAAGTATTTTAAATATGCGTGAGTAGTGAAGATAATAACAAGCAGGAGCATTCTTTACATTTATTTTAAGAAAATAGTACACAGGAATACCTGGGGCATAATGGTCTGAATTTCTTGGGGCACAGCTTCCATAACCTTGTCATATAATTGCTTCCCTCTTAACAGATCCATCTTGTTCACAACTACAACCAAGCCACGGCCTTCTTCAACTGCCTGTCTTGCTATAACTACTTCATCATGCTTCAAACTTCTTCTAGAATTTGCAATCTGGTCATTACATAAAATGTTGCAATAAAGGAATCCATTAAATATGGAGAAGAAAACAAAAACACTGTTGCAGGTTATAAAATTTCTAGTGCATATATCACTATTATAATATGGTCAAGAAGTTTTTTTATATTCATTAAGGATTCACTATTATAATAGGGTTAAAATGCTCTCGGGTCAATTTAACAGTATTTGCACCCTAGATTGCAAATAACATTAATGGGGCATATATGCTGCCATCCACCAATGCACTAATCATTTTCACCACACTGGGCAAGACAATAACATTAAACCTAATAAAACCTCACTGCAATATTACCTAAGAGGTGCATCAGTTCATGAAATGGGAAAAGAAGTAGATGACGCACACTAAAATTGTTTTACAAATATAGATTTGGATCAATACCTTTGTGGCCCAAAGTAAGTTCGTTCATAGTACAAAAGTAACATTTGCATCAAGCAACAAATGGCAATAAAACTCTTTTAGTAGAACAAGTTCTGTTTTCTAATAGCAAATCTCACACAGAATTTAATCATTCAAGCCTCATAATATAAGAAAGGAATTATCAATGGGTTGACCTGTGCACATAAGGTGTCATGTTTCGTCTTTTTATTTTTATTTTTATAAGAAACCATAAATTTTTATAAAAAAAACCAAGAAAGTAAACTAAACCTTAAACAAGAAAGTACACATCGGTGAACAAGAGATCCACCAAATATACAACAATCAGAATCTTGCAACTAAGACACCTCCCTATCACATTTCACTAGAAAAACTATCTCTACTATACTACTGCTTTCCAATCCAAATATATTAAATAAAAGGTATAATCCTTAAACTTTGAAGACATTAATGCCCACAAGGATCCCATAACTGAACTATCTCATCACCCTTAACATTATAAAAAACTCTCCTATTCCTTTCCATCCACACTACCCAAAAAACTGCCAACATAGCACATCTTCCCAGAACTTCTCCGCTTTTCTTTCCTCTGAATAAATTAAACCTCTCTCCAAACAATGCAATGCATGAAGCATCAAACAGAGACAGACTCCCTTTGCTGGGTCCCACCCATTCTCAAGCAGCCCATATTTACTCCGGATTACAGCATATCATAGGGAGTCTGTCTCTTTTTGAAACCTCTACAACCACTTACCAGCAAAGCCTCATATTTCATCATTAACACTCTTGTACACACTTGAGACCTTTTTCTTTCCATCATAGATCATTTTGCCATTTTCATAGCAGACATAATATATCACACACTATCAAATTTTCATAAAAGAAAACATATTGTATGACACACCTCTTCTGCATCAAGGACCAGAGCGATTACATGAGCTCTCATTAGACTCTTTCTTGTCTGCACAATGCTCAAGGATGCTGGTCCTTTCTCCATTTTTGTTCTCTGCAACCAACCTGCAGTGTCGACCTGAATTTAGCCACAATAAAATCAAATAAATCAAGCAATATATATGAAATTTGAGAAGATGAAAAAAAAACATAAAACAAAAGATATAATTAAATTTAGAGAGTGCAACTAGCAAACTTTATCAAGATGTCTCACATTTGGTAACGAATATACATTAAATATGCCAAGAAGAAGGATACAAATCTTGTACTCAAGATAGAGATCAAAAGTGAGGGCTAGTGGTTGCTACAACCAACAGTACTCTAGTCCGGCTCTGCACATATTTCTTGCATGTGTTATGCCCATGCTGCTTCTCATGCAACTCTTCCAATCCATAAAAAGCTACATTATTCATTTTTGAAACCAGGAAATGCTTGAAAGAAATATCTTTGAAAGTTTCACATTCCTAAAGCACCTATTGATTTCACTAATAAAATCCAATAATCTCACTCAGGCCTTGCACTAACAAAGAAGCGCTCCTACGAATCTTGTTCAAGGATGCTATAATGAAATGGAATCAACTAACCCCCTTTCCAACTCACAAAGAAAAATTCCTATATTTGTGAAGAAATCTAATAGCATACGATTTTGATATATACGATAAAGTTGAAGCTCAGATGGAATACAATCTCTGACAGATATAAGACAAGGTTATAAAGAGCATGACATGAGAATAACGAAAACTACAGATGTATGATTAGAATATAAACAAAGGAAATAAATTATCTATTAACCTGAGTGCGAGAGTTTAGACTCCAATAAGCATAATACTTCTCTAGATAATTGGAAAGGTGGAAGAGGGATGATGCAATCAAATAATCTTGTATGACTGTAAAAAAGCAAAAAAAAACACCAAACAAATAATATAACATGTACCAGGTATATTGTTCTCCCTTGACATTCAAACTGAGCTCTAATTGAATCTCTCGTCAAACCAGCTTCTGGACCCACCAGCACCCGTTCTTCTTGTAGCAATGTATTCAGCAACGTTGACTTCCCAACATTGGGTCTTCCTACAATTGCTAACTGTAATTGCAACTTACTCTCCTCAACCTCACAGGAGCTGCCATCCTCACTGAAATTACTCTCCTCAGTACCTTCTTCATCTAGGATCAGGAAAGAAGGAAAAGGGCTATCAACTAGGTTAGCATAAAAATTGACCACATCATCATGAAAGCAATAAAAGAATATGATGATGCCGTTAAAGAGCAGCTTGTTTGCAGTTTATATTAGAATACATTATATGAAATCATCAGTAGCAGACTGTTTGCGATTTAAAAAGTATACATAAAATATTTACTAGGGTATAAACTTACAGTATCCAAAATATGAGATAGTAGTTTATTGATATTGGACTAAGTAGTCATCACTACAGTACTATTCCATCAAACATATTTAAAGACAAATAAAACATCAGCCAAAGGTACAGGTCCAACAAACTAAACAGAGTTAGATTGTTGGGTATCAATGTGAAAGCATTTTTAAGGATATTATTTTTACTGTAATTATGCTAGATACGGGGAGGGGGAGGGATTAGTTTTGAGATAAAGGAAGGTATTCTTCTTGTGTATGATATTTTGGTAGATTTGTTTTTTATGAACATCTTTCCTATCCTATTTGCCGTTGCACTTTTTAATGCAAGTCGTTTCTCACTAAAAAAGAAAATCATAAAGTAAGCAGTGTTGCTATACATAGGGCAATAATTTGACATGCTTAGATGTGTGAACACTACCATTGCAATCCCAATACAAGTTTTAAAGAGGCATGATAATCTTCATTAATTTTCTCTAAAGAGTAAATATGGTTGCACAGTGCAAGCTTGCTAAGAGCGATGATAGAGAATAGAAGACTATAATGTTTCAAAAAGTTCATCTACATCATGGACTGCATGGAACAAATACTTTATTGAAAAAGAAAAAAAGCATAAAAATTTCCTTACTGTTTAATACTTGAAGCATATAGTCCTCAAGCTTAGGCTTTAGACTCCCATAGAGATCTTGCATACCTAGTCCAGTTTCAGCTGATATGGCAATAGGGTCACCAAATCCTAACCTATAAGTTTCAGCAGCAGCTGCCATAAGAGAGCCACTACCATCAAGAAGTGATTCGGATTTATTCATGGCAACTACAAGATTGATTCCAGGTGCATGTTTGCGCAACCACCTTCCAACCTCCAGATCAAGGGGGTGCAGTCCAGCTCTAGTCACAAGATAACATCAAAAGACTAAATAAACGTTACTTTCAAAAGGAAAAGATAAACTGAAGGGATGTGTTGTGATGGGTGGTAGCACTCCAGTAATTCTTTCAAATTACAACAGTGAACTACAAAATTTCAATAGAAAGTCCATAAAATATAACCCCCTGGTCAACCAAATGTGACTTATCTACTTGATCACATAATATAAGGCTTCTTATTCACGGCCAGTAATCCCATATAGAAAAGCTTTGTTTGGTCAACTTAAACACTTGCATGGGGTGAATAGAAACTCTTTTAATTTTTACATAAGTAAAGACATGCTAGCCTCCATTTAATGATATAACTAACCTCACATCTATTAGGAAAACAGCAAACTGACATCTTGCAAGAACACTTGCAGTCATTCCTGATGTTCTGTCAAGAATAGACCCTGAAGATGCTGCTGTTTCTAAGCCAGCCGAGTCCAATACTTTAAACCGTAGATCACCCAATTTTGCAATGCCTTCTCTTATGTCACGAGTAACATGATCATCTGGTGTATTGTAGACAAGAGCCTCCCGTCTCCGGATTAAACTACAATAAAAATTAAAAAATTTAGAAAACAAGGCTGAGAATATTACAAGTTACAACCTCTACGCCAATATAAGTAAAACCAAAATTTGGAAAATACACATAGAATACTAATTTCAAAAAATAGCATAATGAAAAAAAAGCAACATCTAGAGGAAAAACTGACCGATTAAACAAAGCTGACTTGCCCACATTTGGACGCCCAATAAGAACTACAGTTGGAAGCAGATTCTTGTTCACTTTGGTGAAATCCACTGGTGTTTGGTAGACCCTCCTAATTGTCTTGGTCGTAACATCCCCATCAGAATCAACATGGGATTCCTCCAAATTACCGATTGCATCATTGCAAGAATCAGAATCAGACAGTTCATTAGTGGGTAGCGTGCAAAGTTCCCCTGTAGCCTGAAGGATACAAGGATGCAAGATTGAGATTGACCTGTACTGAACCCAACCCAAGGATGGTATCCGAATCCGATTTAAAAAGGCAGTGGTAAATGATCCTGAAAGAAAACAATCATCAAGCACATATATTTGCATCTACTCTTGAAAATTAAACAGAGACGACATACAGAGTTGATAGCATGAAAAAAAAACAAAATCTTACCAAATTTAGTTGGGTGCCTGTGTCTCTCGATGTACAAGTTGGGGACCAAGTTAGTGTTACTCTTAAGCGAGTTATGGGGGAGGCCTAAACCAAACTTCCTCTTCCGAGCTGGAAATGAACGAATGCATGAATGAGACATATCCACCAAGCGTTGGGTGTCCTATGACCTAACCTGGAATGTTGAAGGCAATTTGATGCAATTAAGTTAAATTAATAGGAAATTAAACCTGAATTGGAACAGACATCCATCCACTAACCCAGCCACTGAATCAATACCCAAAACCCATATAATATGAAAAAACATCTTACTTACCTTTAGTTCCATCAAACCCGGAGGCTATTATAAAATTCAATTGATCTAACAAGAAAAAAAATGGAGGAAGAATGGAAGAGAAGGAGAAGAGTGCTATGTGGCGTGGGATAGAGAAGACGCACGAAGAAGAGGAGAGCGTGAAATCATCTTGGGGTATTTTCGGAATTTTATAATTTTCATTAAAACCAATCGGGCTGGGCTTACTTACCTCCTTTCCCTTCCGCCTCCCGCTCCCCCCTCTTACCTCTCTCGCTCCCCAACTCTCTCCCCTCTCTCGCGCCCCAACTCTCTCCCCTCTCTATCCCGCTGCGTATTACCCGGCGCTGCAGATCTGATATCTCTCTGCACTCTCTCTCTCTCATCCCACTTTTACCCATCAGCTTTTAAACATCTTACTGCATACAAATTTCTCTACTCTCTGAAACTGGACGTTTTCAGTTTGAGGTTTTAGCCCTAAACCCAAAAGTACAATGCTGCCAACACCTCTCTCGCGTGGATTGAAGAGAAAAGCCAAGAGGAAACAAATTCAACAACAAGATGCAGAACTCGAGCGATTCGATTCGCTCCCATGGAACCCATCTCTTCCCAATGACGACCACAACGCCTTCTCCAATGTCGTCGGCAACAACGAGCTCGAAGGAGGTTTGTAAACCATCACAGATATACTAATCAATTTTTGTTGCGTCTGTTTCACCGTTAAAATTGATATAAAGAAATGGCAACAAACTTGTTGAAATTAATAGGAAAGTGCTTAAAGTATATATGTTCAAAGTGAAAGAAGACCAGACAAGTTGTCCAACTGATTAAGTTTTAACGTTATTTTGATCAAATTCTAAACTGTGTTTGTAGATAATATACCATATTGTGCCTTGCCTAGTGGTATCATGGCCGCCATATATATATTGATGCATCTGAAAATTATATCCACGTGTTCTATAAATTGCATGCAATGAAAAAGTCACAAGTTATACTGAAGTTGGTGATGCTAACCTTGTGCAAAATAGATTTGATCAAATCATCTAGACTTCCTAAGATACTCCCTATTTTGTACTATTCATTGCGTGCTATAAATGTAGCTATGGTCATTCTCCAGTAAGTATTTAAGTTAAGGATTGATTACATACTTCTAATCTCTGCCATTGGATTGTATACCAACACATTTAATGAATGCAATTCAACGGCCAAGATTAAAAGTATGTAACCAATCCTTAACATAAAATACTTATTGGAGAATCTTCCTAGGTATAAATATATACATATACATATAATATATTTGCTGGGAAACTATTTAGCCTGAAACTCGGTTTTGAGGAAGTAACCTAAAGCTCTAGGGGAAAAGCCATGTAATTAGAAAATTAATTCTTTCTTTCTTTTTTCTTTTGTAATTAGTACTATTCAAATAAGTTGGAAAGTGTAGGAGAGAAGATGTATGCATGCTGAAACTTTTAAAAAAATTTGTTTTTGATGATATCACAACAAGATGATCTTCTTGAAGTATACAGGGTGTTGATAACTGACCAATTATATATAATGCTATTGGTTCAAGAAAAGGTTTCCATCATCAAATTTAAGAAGATCCATTATCTTAGTGCAGTTGCCTTCCTTTTATTTTTTCTTTTATTTTTTTAATTTTTATTTTTTTGCTTTCAAAGAAGCAGAGTTGCTATTAAGGTTTTTGGGGGTTTACATTTGATATTGTTAATATGAGTGAATGCAGGTTTTCTTATGCTTGAAGAGATTGATGAGGCTGAATATGGATTACAAATTCCTGAACCGCAAATAGAAATTAGGAAAAAGAAGGAAAATTCTAAGCAAAGTAAAAAGTCCAAGAAACAGAAGTGCAGCGGAGTCGATGGCTCTGCTGGCGAGGGGGCGGAGGCTAATGGTGAAGAGAGATTGGACAAGGATGATAATGAGATGGATAAAAAGAAGAAAAAGAAAAAGAAGCCAAAGGAAGCTCAGGGAAGTGAGAATGTTGATGGAAATGGTGACAATGAGGTTGAAGAGAAAGACAAGGACAAAAATGTTAATATTAAGAAGAAAAAGAAGAACAAGAACAAGAAGGCCAAGGAGACCCTGGAAAATGAGGAGAACACAGTTGGTTAGTGTTGTCTTTTTACTTTTGGAATTTTCCAATGCTAATTTGTTTTGTTTTATTTTCTGCATTGATGTTGTGTGGTGCTGTTTCTTTTTTAATTTATTTTTTATTTTCTGCATTGGTGTTGTGATTCCAGACGACAGTAGCAATGGCAAGGAAGAAATTGAAGAAGAGCCTTTTGATGAAGATGAATATTATGCATGGAATGAGTTGAGACTCCATCATCTGATTATGAAATCAATATATCGGCTTGGGTTCAAGGAACCAACGCCAATACAGAAAGCTTGTATTCCCGCTGCTGCTCATCAAGGGAAGGTTGGTTAAAGTTATTGTGTAAGATCTTGGATAGGTTGGGGTTATATCTGGTTTGATGATCATTATAATTGATTTATATGGCAGGACGTTATTGGTGCTGCGGAGACAGGGTCCGGGAAGACTCTAGCTTTTGGTTTGCCCATTTTGCAACGGTTGTTGGAGGAAAGAGAAAAGGCTGTGAAGATGTTTGATGAAAAGGGGGATCAAACAGAAAATTTTTCTCTGAAAGGTCTTTTACGGGCCCTTATTATTACTCCCACAAGAGAACTTGCACTTCAGGTAATACAATTGCATTGCCAGTTGATTTTCTTCTTGTAATTCTCAGTTGCATGAGTGCATGGGTTGACATTATGGATAGTTTGATGCCTGTGCTGGGGCTTTTGTCACGTTCAAGTCTAGGAGTTGGTTACAAGTAAATTAAAGATAGCTAAACAACAGTTTGGCATTTTTTTTCCGGAAACTTATTTAAAATAAGTCTTTGGTTTTTATAATAAAAGAAGGTTCATTCCTAGTGGAAAGAATGGTTTCCATTAGGGCCTACATGGTCCATATATATCTTTTTATTCCTTTATCTGCTGCATCCATTGTTAGGGTCCATAAATATCTTTTTATTCCTTTATCGGCTGCATCCATTTTTAGGGTTGTTTGGGACTTATATTATAGAAGGCCCAGGAAAGTTTGTTAAATGGTTCTGAAAAGTTACCACATGTTTGAATAATTGGAACATATGGGTTTTAGAATTTTTGTGAACCTTGTTTGATTTGGAATCTGCATGTGGGGATTTTCATTTTTCATTTTCCAGGTCTCTGATCATCTTAAGGCAGTTGCCAAGGATACTGATGTTAGAGTGGTTCCAATAGTTGGAGGGATGTCAATGGAAAAACAGGAGAGACTTCTAAAAGCAAGGCCTGAGATTATTGTTGGGACTCCAGGAAGATTATGGGAACTTATGTCTGGTGGAGAAAAGCATCTTGTTGAGGTTAGTACTGATAATATTGTGTATGTAAGCAGTTGCCTTCATTGGAAGAGGGCTATCCCTGTTCAACTCCAAACGTAAGAAATATGGTGACCATAGTCTCAGTTGTGGTGTCAGGCAATGCTTGTTCTCATGTGCATAAATGAGCTGCACACATGTACTACACCCTTGACATGTGGTATAGTTTAAATCAATTTTGTGACTCTTGTTTTCTGCTTCTGCAGTTACATTCATTGTCTTTCTTTGTGCTGGATGAGGCTGATCGAATGATAGAAAATGGTCATTTCCGTGAATTGCAGTCAATAATTGACATGCTTCCAGTGAGGAATGGATTAAGTGAATCCCATTGTGAAAATGCACAAAATTCTGTTGAGATGTCCAACTTCCAGAGGAAGAAAAGACAAACATTTGTTTTCTCTGCTACTATAGCACTATCTCCTGATTTTCGTAAGAAGCTAAAGCGTAGTTCGCTAAAATCAAAGCAATCAATGTCTGATGGGGTGAATTCAATAGAAGCTCTAAGTGAGCGAGCAGGAATGAGAGACAATGTTGCAATCATTGATCTGACAAATACATCCATTTTGGCAAATAAGCTTGTGGAGTCATTTATCGAGTATGTCCCTGTCATCTTTTCATCTATTAGTGCAGTGGATTTCTGGTCCTCTGTTTCTGCATGCGTTTCTTTTAATCAATCACTTTGTTTCTTATAAATAAAAAATGGGAAAAGAATGTATATTTTTTAATTGGATACGGAATTCTATTGCTAGTTGATTTTGTCTGAAATCTAAATGGAAGTTGAAATGGTATATTTGGTGTGATACTTTACATTACAAGCATAGGTAGTTCTATTTGGGGCACTTGAAAATGTGGTTTTGTTTCTGCTTGTTCAAATATGTGTTGTTCTTTTTTTTCTTTTTCTTTTTTCCCTGAGCTTTAGGCATGCAGTTGCAGTCCTTCGCTTTTGAAGCACACATATGAATGGGAAAATGTAACAATTTTAAACATGCATAAATCGTACTTTTTCTTAGCTATTCTTAAGTTCACAACCCCTTACCTAAGGGTCACTAATTCTGCCTAGTATATCCCGAAAGAGCTATAGCTTATCTATTCTTTTTTTGTTCCATGAAATGTCCTTCTGTTTGTTGCAATTAGTCATCCACTAGGTACTTCCATATCTTATTGTTAGATACTGGGGACAATTTACGTTTCAGATTAAAATCTTCCTTGGACTAAACCCTAAACTCTCTTAATTTCAACACATCTGCCTTTTTCATTTGTATGAATAAGTTGTTTAGTCTTTTCATTGTAGTCTCTTCAAGTTTATTGCTTGAGTTTTCCAGTGGAATGCTACTTAATCATCTTAGGTTTGCAGATGCACGGAAGAAGATAAAGACGCCTATTTGTATTATATTTTAAGTGTTCATGGACAAGGTCGCACACTTGTGTTCTGTACATCAGTTGCAGCGTTGCGACATATATCATCACTCTTGCGCATACTTGGAACGAATGTCTGGACACTTCATGCTCAGATGCAGCAGCGAGCTCGCTTGAAGGTTCGTTTTTCATTTTCCAATTAAGTCAAACAAGGTTGTAACAGAAATATCTTGCAAACAAAAAGTTATAATTAAATTTTCATTTGATGTGGTGGGCCTTGACATTTTATGAATTGCTTTATGAAATTTGGTCATGCGAATGATTGACAAAAATTGTTTAGTATTCAATTTAATCAATGGTTATTTAGGAAAGTAAGTTTGAAGTTCAACCTTTTTAGTTTGGTGGAGCTGAGGGCAGTAGGTGTTGTTTAAACAGAGCAGTTATATGATGAGACTTATACCTATTTATAAATAATAGTCCCATGAAGTAGACTATGAAATGGCAAATGTTTTTTTTATAATAATCTTACCAACCCTTTATGTTTGTGTCCTGGAGCTCATTCTTAAATGTATATAATCTGGGTCCAGACAAACTGGAATTGGGACGGATCTGATGCCTTTTTTTATTTTTATAGTCATATTTGCTCTTCTCAAGACTTGGTTGTATTTGCAAGATTCTTTAATTTCTTTTTTAACACTGTTCCACTCTTCATCATGCTGAATGCAGGCAATCGATCGTTTTAGGGGAGATGAACATGGTTTACTTGTGGCCACTGACGTTGCAGCAAGAGGCCTGGATATTCCTGGTGTTCGAACTGTTGTTCACTACCAGCTTCCACATTCAGCAGAAGTAAACATTTGGATGTTTTTCATCATGTTTGTTGGGGTCCTTACAGTTTCTGACTGGAGTGTTTTATTTATTTATTTACTAGGTTTATGTTCACAGAAGTGGTAGAACTGCTAGAGCTTCTGCTGATGGATGCAGCATTGCATTAATTGCACCAAATGAGACATCCAAATTCGTTTCGTTGTGCAAATCATTTTCTAAGGTATCACTTTTCAGAATAAGGCTGTATTTTAAACTTTACATCAAGGAAAAAAATAAGTGCTAAGTGATGGTTTAAATATTGAGTATGTGCTCGTACGTTGAATATATCAATCACAGCACTTATTGTTTTTAGTTCTGTGACTTCTGTCTCCAATTTATCCTTAATATGTTTTTTTTTCTTCTGTACTTAGGAAAGTTTTCAGCGATTTCCCATGGACAACGCATACTTGCCTGAGGTCATCAAACGATTATCTCTTGCCCGTCAAATAGACAAAATCCTGCGGAAGGATTCCCAGGTATATTCATATATTTAGACTTTTACAGTATAATTCTAGTGGTGGGCAGTGTGGGCTAAGCTGCTCAACGCCTATGCCCAGTGCACTCTAGGGCTGCAAGAAGGGCAGGGCTAATATGACTTGGCCTGAGGTATGAAAGGCCAAGTCTTACCCAGCCTAGGTTTAACAAGACTCAACTTCCTGTTCAGGCAGAGCCTTCCGATCCAAATGGGGAAAAGCTAGTCTTAGGCCTATCCCTTAGTCCAAACAATTGAATGGACCATAGGGGACAGGCCTAGAATTGACTACGACTTTTAACTTGGGGTTTTTGTGGTTTATATAATTTAAATTATTTTTATTGTTGAGAAACTCCCTTTGTCAACATAAATATAGAAAATGTTAGTTATATCATTTGTACACTAATGTTATTTGAAAATAAAGGCTAATATGGTAATTAACTCCCACTTTCTCCCTACGACACGTTTGTTTTTTTTCCCCTTTTTATGTACCTTTCATCACACTGCAGAAACTTCCATCACATTGCACGTGTCATGCATCTGGTCTAAAATCAAGTTACTAATTATTTATTCACCAAACAACGAACATAAACTATCCCCAAACAACAATGTTGTCTTTGAAAGAATTGAACCTACCTAAATCAAAACTTAAAATATAATATCTGTTATAATATATAAGACTAATCCCACTAGGCACAACACAAGGCCCAGCCCAGTAGGCCTTGTAATGTGCCTATTGGGCTGGGCCTTTCCATGAAAGAATGACCCAATCCCAACCAAGGAAATATCGACTGCGAGAATTCTATATAGTGAGGGCCATATATTAGGCCTTCACTATAGAATGACTCAAATGGACTGTCCCTGCTTGTGCATGCCATCGGACCAGCTAGATGCATCATCCCAAAATGTGGGATGCGACCCTTACATACTCTGTTGTATCTAATCATGATTTTTTATATTACTCTAGTTTTTCTTTTCTCTAAGTTACAGTTGATGTGCATATTTCATACAGTCTTCTATGTGTGCACATGATGCAGGGCAGCGGCTATAAGCTGCTGTCCAGCGACCCAAACATACCCAAAATACAGAGAATAGAAGGATAAAGCAGTAGAATCGAAGTTGGAACGAAGATAATTGAGTTCTAGGGCAAAATCCCAACAGAAACTCTATAGACTAACGTCTGAAATTATATTCATCAACAAAACTAAATACAAAAGTCTCTAAATAGCCTATTTATACTAAAATACACCAGCCAAGCATTCCTGTTCCTAGTTTAATAAGAAACCCTAATTGACAAAGGAAATTAAAACCTAAACAGGAAATTAAACCAAATCCTAGTAAGAATAGGAAAACAAGTAATAAAATAACCTATTAATTTAATATAACTAAAACTTAGCCTTATTGGCTGATGCCCACTTAGATTAGGAAGTCTAATAGATGCTCCTGCATCAGCACACTAGTACCAATTTTCGTAATTCCCATTCATATCTATTTCAGATTTTTCTCATAATGGGCTATAGTATGTTTGACTACCTTTTGTTTGTTCATGACCTCATTTTACTAATTTTTTTAATTTTCTTTTTCTTTTCAGGAGAAATCAAAGAAAAGCTGGTTTGAAAGAAATGCAGAATTGATTGAATTAGTTGTGGACAATGATGACAGCGAGGAGGAAAGGGTGAAAAATCATAAGAAAAGGAAAGCCAGCTCCATGAATTTACACAAATTGCAGCAGGTTGCGTAGTATTACGAACTTTCCTATTCTTATGTTTGTCAAGTACTGCATATTCTAAAGTTTAGGGCAATATCATTTGATCTATTTTTATCTGGAAAACAGGAGCTGAAGATGTTACTTTCGCGCCCATTACAACCGAAGTCATTTTCACATCGTTATTTGGCAGGGGTAACTATCTCACCATCTTATTTCCCTTTTTAAAAAAAAATCTTTTATAAGATGTGATCTTATTCACTTTGACATTCTTTTCTAGAAGCTGTTAGTGTTAGTTAATTGCTGTTAATATTGGCAAAAGTAGTTTTAACGCTGATGCATTCTTTATATTTTCATAATATCACTTTATTTTTTTGTGGAATGAGAAACTTCTATCCATGAAAAGAAAGATGTTCAAGGAAAGATAGACAGGAATCAGTCTAAGCATTACTAGCTAGAGCATAACATTTAAATTTATTTCCCACCCATTGAGATTAATTAAATTAAATGGAGTATCATTGAAATTCTTAGACCAAAGGAAGGGCCAAATAATGACACCAAATCAAAGTCCATTTCTTGTAGAATGGACTAAGATTGTTATTCTTGTATAGGGTCATCTCAGTAATTTAGTTCCCGAGGATTTCTAATAGGATTTTAGGTCAATAAATCAGGCTTTGTATTTCTGTAGAGGCAGACTTGGTTCATGTAGTGCCAGAAGCGGTTTTAGAACTTTGGGTAGAATTAGGAGAAAAGTGGGATTATAACTTTCATAAAGTAGAGGAAGAAAGAGCTAGAGATATGTGACGAGAAAGACATTAGGGTATGGACTGGGGAAAGAGATAGTCAGGGATTCAAGAAGGATAAACTTTATTCATCAACCAAGTCTCCCTCTAGAGAATTACAAAACCCTTAATTTATATAGACCTAAAACCCTGTGAGAAACCCTCGGTAACTAAATTACTTAAATAAACCCAACTTCAAAAACCCTAAATTAAAACAGTAATTGTAGTCTGTTCTGCATAACCATTTCCCAAACCCTGAGTTAGGTAGCCCATCATTTTCCTTTCCTCAACATCAATGCGGACCAAGACAAACCCTTAATCAAGGACGAAAATATCTGCTGATACACTGACAGATTGGATTTTCAGAGTGTCAACACCGATACTGGGGGGGGGTAAACCTTTCTTCCCCCCATATCACTGATATGTTGTCGATTTCCCCGATATTGTTGACAGTTCTGACATTTCCCGATGTCAGCCTTAAAACCTAGAGAAGTTTTGTGATTTTTGAAGGTAATAGAAGGAAGAAGATGCAAATTGAAACCAAAATAGGGAGATTCACTATAATACCCAATATAGGAGCCCAAATTATTAAAAAAAAACATATATGAAATGGACTTTAGAAACACACCCAAAGCCCACTTACAACATAACAAAGGCTTTTAACTTTTTTTAAATTACAAACTGCTATTGATTTCTTAAAACATACCCAACCCAAAAACCTCATAAAAAAGCCCAAAACACTCAATGGGGCATCAAAGTAATTTAATAATTAAAATTAAATTCAATAGGGCTAGCTGTCATTTTTAGGTTTTTTTTGGGTATGTTTATAGAAATTAAATAGTGTAGGGTTATTTATAGTTTTAGTGCTAAGAATGGGTATTTGACTAAATATCTCACCCAAAAGAATCTCTAATCATTTTTTACAATCTCTAATTAAGTCAAACATGAACCAAATTAAACCTTAATTGAATACCCATCTACTAACCCGGCAATTTAATCAAACTAAATATCCAAGTAATCTGGTGATGGGTATACACCAATACCAAAAATCTGGTGCAAATAAAACCAACAATATCGATATACACCGATACCAAAAATGATTTCATATTTATATGTTAATCACCAAGAACTCCCATCTCTAAGCTGATATTTTTCTCTCCTTAAGTAGCAAAACTCTTCACCCCTTCCAACTCATAAATTTCCTTATCTAGTTATTCTATAAAACTGGCACTGTTTATCAAAAACATAAAAATTCTTTTGTTCCAGTCTCGGCTTCCTTTTTAACTCTTAATTTTTTTAGTAAACCTGCACCTTCCCATCTCTCAATTGACACTATTACCTTGCTTGTACATAGGCCAGGTAAAGGACCCAACCTAAAACCGTTGGAATCCCAAACAACGGGTAGATGCTACCCCAACAGAGGCTCTGTTTAACACTTGGGTAACTCCTCATGATTGTGATCTGGGTGTTGGTAAGGGTTGGATTCCAAAATAGTGCGCCAAAGACTAACCTAACACAGGCTGTCTGCCTAACACTGGGTAACTCCCCTCCCGTAATTGTGCGCAGGTTGTTGGAAGAGTGAAATGAAAATTAGTAAAATTAAATAGGAGTGGAAAAATATTATAGAACTGCTTTGAGAATATTTTGTCATTTTATCTTTAGTTAGTACAAAACTAGGAATGTCGTGTAGTAACTAATCACAGGGGAACCTAAAGGTTCTAAGGGAACTGAGACTCAAGTCTTCATGTACTTCTGGAATGTTTGGATAACCCCTTGTAGATTTACTAAATTATGGCTTTCACATTTTTAGATTCTTTATTTTCACAGGCTCTTTCAAAGAATATACATTTTATGGCTACTTAATAACTTATGTTTGTAACGTGACATTCCTTAATTACTATCTTCTCTCCCATTTATGGTGTTTTTCCGGAGAGTTGAGGTCAAACTTATGATTGATTTGCCCTATCAGATAATATGATTATGATCTCCACCAAGGAGTATATTGGCTGTTGCTGGACCTTTATAAGGGGCTCCTGCACTGTTGTGTTTTCAAGTAATGGCACTGATCCTCTTTTTTTTTCAGGCTGGTATTTCGCCTCTCCTGCAACATCAATTTGAAGAATTGGCTATGAAAAAAACTTGGTGACAAGAGTGACTCAGGACATAAGAAAAATGTAAATTGGTAGTTATTGGTCAGGATTGCGTGGAACCACTCCAGGCACTTCGGAGTGCTGGGCATGAGGTAGTACCTAAAGGCTAGAGTCATAGTCTTTACCTATTTCCTGCAATCTGATTAAAGTTTTTTGGTATGATTTCATTACTCTTTTCTCTTCTCATGTTGGTGACACTGAAATAGTTCCCAATACGAGAGGATCACATGATATCCAGATAATACTGATATTTTTTAGTTATGATTGAAACTTATGTATGGTCAAACTTGCACTCAAAGTAGATATATCTACTTTTTGAAGCCTTAAAAAATTTTGCATTTCCGTTGATTTTTCAAAAATTAAAAATATGGATACATTTGTTGATTAGAGAGAACGCATACCATCATAAATGAACAGATGCATGGTAAACTATAATTACAATAAGATTAGCAGCAGATGTGTGTGAAAGTGATATTGAAATCAACAAGACAAACTACAGAAATTTGCTTTCATTTGACTTTTTATTTGGGTATTAATGAGCATGCATTATTTTTATGCCATTACTTCGAGTTCCAGTATTTCATACTCTCTCTTTCTCTCTTAGGTGCGCATAGATGGGAAAGAGATGGCACAAAAACGAAGAAACATTGTGGATTTGAGGAGGAAAAGAAAAGAGGAGAAAACACGTAAATTTTCGTTCCTCTCTTTCCTTTTTGTGTGTATGTGTGTTTTGGGGTGGGAGGGGTTTGGCTCTTTTGGTTTTTGTATTGATATTGTTATTCCTTCCAGGTTTGAGAGATCAACGAAGAAAACGGAAGAAACAGCTAAAAGGGGGAGATTGAGCTGAATGGCCAATTGAAATTTTTGTTTACTCTGGGGTTGATAATCTAGGACCAACAACATATTGTAAGTTCAAAGTAGCTTCTGGCCTTTTCTATTTTCTTTTTCTTGGTGGAAAGGAGATTCTTTGATGTGGCCATTACCTACAACATATTGTAAGTTCAAAGTAGCTTCTGGCCTTTTCTATTTTCTTTTTCTTGGTGGAAAGGAGATTCTTTGATGTGGCCATTTACCTCTAGGTTGAAATTGAGTTTTGAATTCATAGTCGTTCATCCTTAAACCTTGGGTTATTATTTCAAGTTTTTATTCTTTATTACGTAATAAGAATTATAGCTCTAAGCTGGTGGGGTGTGGGTGTGGTTCTGGAAAGAATGACAAGACGACAGTGCATAAGAAACATGCAAAAAACCGAAAGTACTTTTGTGATGATTTAAACAGGATGATGGCTCCCTTTGGAGGTGCACTAGGAATGTCGAGCTTTTCGACTTTTCTCTCTAACCCCTAGCCCCTCTGAAAACTTTTGCAGCGCTTTGGAGGAGGCCGCCTTAGTTCCTCCTCCCCTCTCCTCTCCTCCTTCCCACTTCTTCCTTCTCCTATTTTTCTCTCTCTCTCCTCTGTGAGAGTTCTTCCTCTCCTCTATGAGAGTTTATGTTATTTTTCTATTTGCTTGTTTTTGCTCCTTACCTCTCTGAATCTTCTCTCCAACTCCTTCCCATCCCTCTAATCTCCCCCAAGTTCTCCTCTTCCCCTTTCCCCATGCTTGACTTTCTTTACCTCTTCCTCTTCATCCTCACCTTAAATTTCCCTTTCTTGAGATAACTGATTTTCCTGAACCAACCTATGACAATTTTGGTAATGAAGAGGAAGTTATTGATCTATTACCAGTTGAAGGAGAATTTTTGGTGGTCAGACGAGTGATGACAACTCCCAAAGTTGAGGAAGAAGATTGGCGGCGTCATAATATATTCCGAACACGAGTCCAATGTGGGGGAAAGGTGTGTAACGTGATCCTTGATGGAGGAAGTAGTGAGAACATCATCTCAAAGGAGGCAGTGGAAAAACTTAAGTTACCGATTGAGAAGCATCCTAATCCCTACAAGGTTGCATGGTTTCGAAAGGGGAACGAAGTACCAGTTACTTCAAGGTGTTTGGTTAAATTCACTATTGGTAATACTATTGATGATGAAGTGTGGTGCGACGTCGTTCCCATGGATGCATGTCATATCTTATTAGGAAGACCTTGGTTGTTTGACAAAGACATGATTCACTACACTAAAGCCAACACCTATGTATTCCATCAAGATGGGAAGAAATTGAGCTTGCAACCACTCAAAGAAGTGAACAACAATCCTAAGGTAACCAAAGTCAGTGGGTTTTTAACAGGCCATAATTTTGAACAAGAGAGCAAAGAAATGGGAATTATGTATGCGCTTGTTGCTAAAGAGATAGGAGCTGATCAACTGCTGAAATTTAATGAGTTTCCGAAAGAAATTCAGCACATATTAATGGAATTCCAAGAGCTAGTTGGTGATGAATTACCACAAGGTTTACCACCAATGAGGAGTATTCAACATGCTATTGATTTGGTGCCTGGAGCAGCATTACCTAACCTTCCTGCATATCGGATGCCACCCACCCAACGAGCTGAAATTCAGAGGCAAGTAGAAGATCTAATTGCTAAAGGGTTAGTGCGTGAAAGCAAAAGTCCATGCGCAGTTCTAGCATTGTTAACACCAAAGAAAGATCAAACATGGAGGATGTGTGTGGACAGTCGTGCCATTAACAAGATTACAGTGAAATACCGGTTCCCTATCCCTCGATTAGAAGATATGCTTGACATGCTGGCAGGATCTAAGGTGTTCTCCAAAATTGATTTGAGAAGTGGGTACCATCAAATTCGCATGAGGAGCGGTGACGAATGGAAAACAGCTTTCAAAACTCCTAATGGCCTTTACGAGTGGTTAGTGATGCCATTTGGACTCTCCAATGCTCCAAGCACATTTATGCGAGTCATGACTGAGGTATTAAAACCTTTCTTAGGTTTATTTGTGGTGGTTTATTTTGATGACATATTAATATATAGTCAAACTTCTGAAGAGCACTTAATCCATTTGCGGCAAGTTCTGGAGGCCCTTCGGAAGGAACAACTTTATATAAATCTTAAAAAGTGTTCCTTCTTGAGCGACAAAGTTGTATTCCTAGGCTTTGTTGTTTCAACTAATGGCTTGCAAGCAGATCCTGAGAAGATAAGAGCTATTATGGAGTGGCCAGTGCCACAATCTGTGGGTGATGTTCGGAGTTTTCATGGATTGGTCTCGTTTTATAGGAGGTTCATCCGTGGTTTCAGCTCTATTATGAATCCGATCACTGAATGCTTGAAACAAAACAGCTTTGAATGGTCAAAGTCAGCACAAAGAGCTTTTGAACAAATAAAGGTATTGATGACAGAAGCTCCAGTACTTACTTTACCAGATTTTGAGAAGTTATTCACTATTGAATGCGATGCATCCCATGTTGGAATTGGGGCTGTTTTGAGTCAAGAAGGCAGACCCGTGGAGTTCTTTAGTGAGAAGTTGTCTGGTGCTAAATGTCGCTATTCTACCTATGACTTAGAATTTTACGCTTTGGTTCGGGCAATTCAACATTGGGAGCACTACCTCGCTTATAAAGAATTCGTGGTTTACTCTGATCATCAAGCTTTAAGGTACTTGAACTCTCAAAAGAAGTTGAATGCTCGGCATGTCAAATGGAGTTCATATCTTCAAGAATTCAATTTTTCTCTCAACTACAAGACGGGTGAATCTAACAAAGTTGCGGATGCCTTGAGCCGAAGGAATCTATTATTAACAACGATGAGTACCCAAGTTATTGGCTTTGAGGAGTTAAAAGAACAATATGCTACGGATTCATATTTCAGCTCTATAGTTTCTGAACTCCAAGGTCCAACAGGTTGGAAGATGTTACCATTTCGAATGCATGATGGGTATTTATTCAAAAGAAATTTGTTGTGTATTCCCGAGGGATCATTACGTGAACAAATCATTAGGGAGCTTCATGGCAATGGATTAGGAGGACATTTTGGAAGGGATAAAACATTGGCTATGGTGACTGATCGTTATTATTGGCCTGGGATGTACAAGGACGTTGATAGACTTGTCCGTAAGTGTCAAATCTGTCAGTTTGGCAAAGGAAGTTCACAAAATACGGGTTTATACACGCCCTTACCAGTTGCAGAAGCCCCTTGGGTTCATATTAGTATGGACTTTGTGTTAGGACTTCCGAAAACAGCCAGAGGACATGATAGTCTTTTTGTCGTGGTAGATCGCTTTTCCAAGATGGCACATTTCATTCCATGTGCTAGAACAGCAGATGCTACACATATAGCTGATTTATTCTTTAAAGAAGTGGTGAGACTACATGGTGTGCCAACATCTATCGTTTCAGATAGGGATGTTAAGTTTACTGGGCATTTTTGGAGGACTCTTTGGAGGAAGTTTGGAACTGATCTAAAGTATTCTAGCACTTGTCATCCGCAGACGGATGGTCAAACTGAAGTAGTAAATAGAAGTCTGGGTAATATGCTAAGGTGCCTTGTTGGAAGCAATGTCAAGACATGGGATTTGATCATTCCACAAGCTGAATTTGCATACAACAATTCTGTGAATCGATCAACAAAGAAGACACCATTTGAAGCTGCTTATGGACTTAAACCTCAACATGTTATTGACCTAGTTCCACTTCCACAAGAGATGAGGGTGAGTGATGAAGGAGAGGGTTTTGCAGATCACGTGAAAAGAGTGCATGAGGAAGTAAAGACAGCTATAAAGGCTAGTAATGAGTCATATGCAGCCGCTGCAAATCAACATCGGAGACTCAAAGATTTTGAAGAAGGTGATATGGTTTTGGTGCATTTAAGACGAGACAGATTCCCGAAAGGCACATACCATAAATTGAAGTCTAAAAGTTTGGGCCATGCAAGGTGTTGAAGAAAATTAGTTCAAACGCCTACATGTTAGAGCTGCCCCCTGATCTCCAGATTAGCCCAATTTTCAATGTGTCTGACTTGTATTTATTTGAAGGATTTGATGAGGAACCAGTTTCAACAGAGGCACAAATCCAACAACTTCCAAAGGCTCACCCTGAAATTGTTGAAGATGTGTTGGATATCAAAGAGGTAAAGTCAAGGAGAGGTAACCAGTATAGGCGGTTCTTAGTGAAATGGTTGGGTAAGAACGCTACTGAGAGCACGTGGGTTCCTGAAGAAGAATTAAAGAGGATTGATCCAGAAATATATGCTGAAGTTGTTAAAGCTTTCTCACCAGAGTCGAGTTCTTTCCAACCGGTGGAGTTGATGCAGGAGCATCAATCCTAGTCAAAAAGGGCTAAGTTTTAGATATTTTACTTTATTAAATTAATTGTTTTCCCCTCTTCATTAGGATTTGGTTTAAGTTTCTTGTTTTGTTTCTAAATTCCTTTATCAATTAGGTTTCCTTAGTAAACTAGGAATAGGAATTCTAGGCTGGTGTATTCTAGTATAAATAGGCTGTTAAGAGACTTTTGTATTCAGTTTTTAATCAATATAATTTCAGACTTTAGTCTAAAGAGTTTTCTTGGGAATTTAGCCCTAGAACTCAATTATCTTCGTTCCAGCATCAATAACGCAAAGAGCAGCTTATAGCCGCTGCCCTCTGTCATCCACACTTTTCATCTCTACATCTCTTGCCCCTTCTCTGTTATGGTGTCCTTCACACATTCCCTCCGGTTGTGTCCCGACCCGAGATCTCAACCATGAGCCATTGCTCCTCGGCTCCATGGATGAGAATGCTTCAAAAGTTCTCTTTGCACTAGCTTATAGGATTATGGTAGCACTCTTTGCGTTGGTGGTTTGTCTACCGCCATTCTCCATTCTAAGCAATGGTTTGTCTGGTTACTAGTTACCTATCTCTGGCGGTTGTGGATTTGCGACGGCAGTACGGCAAGAGGAAAGTGGCGGCTGTAGCTTCTCAGATTTAGGGTTCTTCCTTTGTGTTTGTATTGGGCTAGATGTTTGTTTTAGGATTTTCTTTTATGTGGCTTTTTTTTTCTGTTGGGTTGA
Source organism: Prunus armeniaca (assembly GCA_903112645.1). NCBI lineage: Eukaryota > Viridiplantae > Streptophyta > Magnoliopsida > Rosales > Rosaceae > Prunus > Prunus armeniaca. Next base: position 3,801,951 of record CAEKDK010000005.1, on the reverse strand, counting down.
GGCCTTATACCTATCAATGTTGGTCTTGTTTTTATTTTTGCATTTTATGATTGTGTAATCCCTTTCATATTTATGAAATGAATTACCTTGACCCAAAAAAAAAAACATGCAAAAACCTGACAACCGGCCTTGCCCATTGAAGGCACGAACATGAGAAAACCAATTGGAACATGGAGGCCAAAAGATGGTCAAGCTATAAATGTCCAATGGAAATCTCAATTGACTTATAACTTGGACATCAAGCTAAACGTATAATTTGGGACAAAGTTGATCTTTTGACTCTCACCAAGGTCTAAAAACGTTGACGTTTCAATTTATGTGTTTCTTCAACTCAGGCAAACTTGTCTACTTCAATGAACCACTATAAAAAAATATATAAAAAAATTGATTGGTCTGTAAACGTTTTTATCAAAATAGACCACAGATCTAATCTATTTATGGTCTAGCGTTATTATTCAATACAAAGTTTCAGAAATTCAATATTACGATGTACAATTTAACGTACGAAGGGTCATTCATGAGAATTTACACACATTTGTACTCATATAGTGTCATAATAATTTCCACATTAATCTCATAATAATTCAAAGTTTGGGAGGTCAAAGTCTTGGGGGGTTTCTATATGACATTTATTTTCATTACTACCTAGTTCACCCAACAAATGACGTAACTCTTGTGTTTGGCTTGATCCGTTTTGTTTCTAATTTATTTACTATAAAAAGCAAAACACTCTGAAACACATAGAGACAACGAATCAAACTAAGCTCTATCAAGGGGCTTGTAGCACAAGTGGTTAAAAGCATTTACCCTTGCACCTCAGGTCCTAGGTTCAATTCCCCCCCTCCACCAATATCACTTGTATCAAAATCAAACTAAGCTCCAAATGGCCAACCCTTTGAGCACTCTACTTCTTGTGGCTCTACTTTCTCTTTCAGCTGCTGCAGCAACAAGAACTAAGCTGCAACCAACCAACAATGTGGATGGTGGTATTTGCAAGTCATTGGTGGAGACACAAGGCTATGCTTGCGAAGAACATAAAGTAACTAAGTTTTATAAAATGCCAGCCTTAGTTTTATCTTTTTTCATCAGTTTATATATGTCACTCTTCTTTTGGCATTGACTAATTAAACTTTGTTGTATCTTTTTTCATGGAACTTTTTATGGGTTTAAGGTAACAACAGCAGATGGTTATGTCCTTGGCTTGCAAAGGATTCCAGCTGGTCGGTCCAGTAACAAGACAGCAGCTAAGCTGCCTGTTTTGTTACAACATGGACTCCTTATGGTTTGTACCTAATTGAGCCACCATATATCTGAACCCTAAATGTACACAGTACATGGCATAACAAACCAATTAAGAAACAATTTATGTGTGATAACAGGATGCTTCAGCTTGGCTGCTCAATGAGCCGGATAAGGCTTTGGCATTCATCTTGGCAGATAAGGGTTTTGATGTATGGCTTGCCAACGCTCGTGGGACAGAATCTAGCCGCGGACACACATCACTTAGCCCTAATGATCCGGTTCGATCACTGGGCTTTTATTTTAATCACATCATAATCTGCATCGTAATTAAGCTTATACATACTAATGAATCAATGATACATGTTTATATATGTAGGCATACTGGGACTGGTCATGGGATGAATTGACTGCTTATGATCTTCCTGCTGCATTCCAGTACGTGAACAATCAAACAGGACAGAAATTACACTATGTTGGTCATTCCTTGGTAAATATTTGCATGCACTTTGCTGGATCCAGTTTTTTATTTTATTTTTTTCCATTTTGTAAGACATAATTAACAAACAAGTATGACTGAGACTTGGAAAGTATTGAAATTATAGGGAACTTTGACTGCCCTTGCCGCCTTCTCCCAAGAAAAGCTGTTAAACTTGCTAAGATCAGCTGCTTTGCTTAGTCCAATTGCTTATCTTGGTCAGATATCGCCGTTTGGAAGAACTGCTGCCGACATATTTTTAGCTCAAGTAACACAATTTAAATGAACTTTTATTTTATTTTATTTTGAAATTATGGGATTCTTAGTTCATTCATTGTGATGAAAGTAGAATAACCGACCAAAGTGTTATGTGTTTTATTTAACAGGGACTGGCGTTGTTGGGTTCCCAGGCATTTCCAAACGAGTGAGATTAACAACTTAACCTATTTTTCTTAAGTAGCAAAGGCAAATGCAGACAAAATAATAAGTTTAATTCATTTTTGTACAGAATTTTCTCTCCAGAAATTGGAGAGAAACCCAACTTCCTATACATACTCTTCACAAAATTCTCCTGGCTCTGAGGCCAACAATGCTAGCCTAGAGCATGAGAAGTTTCCCAACTATGTCTTATAATTTATTTCGTTGTTTCAAAAGAGTTGACAAGGATGCTTTTTACATAACGATTACCTAGAAAACTGTCCTTCAAGTAAAATTTATAAAGGATTTTTCATGCAAAAAAAATATATAAACGGTTGAATGTTAATCTATCTGATTCTTGGTCACTCATTTGTGAAAATTGACATGATAATAACAATTTTCCTGTCCTTCCCAAAATCCCAACAGTCAGGTAAACCGACTTTTGGATTTTATCTGCACAAGACCAGGCATTGACTGCTCCAACTTTCTATCAGTTACAACAGGTGACTACCATGTTAAGCTTTCCCATTCATCCTTTTTAACTTGAATTTCTTTTTTTTCCTCATCTGTTGATTGACTTGGTTTTTGCAATCTATAGGCCCAAATTGCTGCCTCAGTTCTTCAAGCATTGATGCTCTTTTTAAGCATACGCCGCAAACTACTTCAACAAAGAATGCTCTACATCTCTTTCAGAGTAATTCTCTTTCATTTCCAAGTTTAGTTATGGTCACCTAAAACTAAAGGTCTAAAGTCCGCTAAAAAGCTGAAGTATTTGTTTGAAAGTCCACCCTAATTACATTCAATGCTTAATCTAATTTTAATTTTTGCTTCTTGTTGATTTTCGAAAGTGGTCAGAAAGGGCACCATAGAAATGTATGATTACGGTCTGCCAATCACAAACATGCAGCACTACAGGCAGCCTACTCCTCCTGTGTACAACATGGCAAACATTCCAAAAGATGTTCCTCTATTCCTCAGCTATGGAGGGAGGGATCCGCTTTCGAACGTGTTTGATGTGAACCTTTTGCTGGACAACCTCAAAGATCATGACAAGGACAAGCTTGTGGTACAGTTCAGAGAGGATTATGCCCATATGGATTTTATTATGGCTATGAATGCCAATCAAGTTGTGTATGATCCTCTACTTTCCTTCTTCAGGCTCCATTGAGAGTTCATCTACTGTTGTAATCTGCTTTTGGGATTTTATCTTTCTTTAATCTTGAATTGTCAAATTTAAGAAGTTTTGTTTATGTTTTTCCTTCAAACATACATGTGAGCTTTCTTATAGTGTATCTTGGTTTATCAGGAATAAAGTAATAAGTTATTTTGTCACATCCAGAATCCATTGAATATAAGTTTATATGCATGACAACTATCAACTCCCATAGACAGTGACGCAGAATGACCAAAAGAAAACCACCGATTTTAGTTTCATTGTCAACAAACCATTGTACATTGTAAACCCCTATTTTGTTACCAGACATTTTATGTTAGATTTGGAGGTTTGCTATAGTGAGGCTTAAAAATTGATGGTCGAGATGAACTTTGATTCAAATCAACATGTGGGTTAGGTCAGAGCCTACCCTCTTGCACACAAGTTTGAATCCTCCTCTCATAGATTAGATCAATTTAGAATAATTTAGACTGTCGCTTGTATAATTTTTTTAAAATTATTTTTAAAAAGGTAATGCGGTGCAGGCTTGAGGACATCTTTGTAACACATGTATAGGCTTCCATGATATGGGCTACGATTTTCCTCAATTGGACTCTGAAGAATCCGATACCGGCTTCAATAATCATCCTCGAATCAGGCCCAAAATCAATCGTTAATGATCAAAAAAATGTGCATGGGATGTGAAGTTCAACACAACTAATTAAATGAAGTTGCTTCATTTATTAATTCGTTGCATTGCAATAGATAAAAATATAACAATTGGCACCATGTGAAGCCCAACAAGCAGGTTCACCCAACATTTCCAATTCTAAACCCCAACTTTAGCCCCTCGTTTACTCAATCTCTTTGTTAGTATGTCTTTATATACCATGTTCTGTTCCTTCAAGAGGGAGAGACAGTTTATCGAACTTACCCAATTTTGTCCTGCATGTCTTTTTATATTTTTTATTTTATACAAGTGATACTGAGGGAGGGGACAATCAAACATTATAGGACCTTGGATGTATGATAAATGTTCTTAATCACTTGAGCTACAAGTCAGATGTTCTGAAAACCTAAAGAAAATACAAAACAATTAAGACTAATTTATACTTATCTAAGCAATACCTTTTCTTTTTTTTTATCTTCTGGAGATCAGCATTTTGTTTTACTCATATCCTTGTGCATTGCATGAGGAGACACTCCTTGATATTAGTAATTTCCTACAAATTTGCAACCAGAAAAGGCTCGAGAATTTTGGATGTACATACAAACCGATGACCAATTTGTTTAACTGATCTGCAACCTGAGAGAAGAAAGCCCACACCATTTGGTAATAAAACGACAATGAGATCTTAATCAGCCACATGGGCCGCTCATAATCGTGGTTTAATTAGTACCCATATTTTTTTAATGGTTAATTAAGATTAATTAATCTAAGCACCAAGGAAGGAATCAATTGGGTAAAGGGTGTGTTTATAAATAGTTTTAGGGGTAGGGCCACTTGGAAAGCGACAAGGAACATTATAAATGGTGTGGTGTACTTTGCAAGTTGGCTTTAGTGTAAACAGTTTTCGAAAAAGATGGTTTGGATGTGTTTTGTTTTGTCAATGGGAGGCTGATGGGTTTGGACTTGGAGTTGTTTCAAAGGCTATACAGCTAGTCATGTGATTTACCAAAATTTTGCGTTTTGGTTCATAATTAAGCAATCAAATTTGCAAACTTACACGCGCCCTTCATGATGCTATTTTGGTGTGTAGTGATAGTGAACTGCCAAAACTGTATATGCATCTACTTTGGGTCTATATTTTAGGTCATCATGGTTCGTTGAGTGGTCCCTTGAGTGATGTAGCATCACTTCTACGTTCGAATACACATCTGTTTCTGTATGGTGATTTGTCCCTGTTTGTATTGAGTATGTGTTAGTACCGTAGAGAAATCATTAGAGTTGAATGTACTAAGATTTTGTATTTCAACTGTTATTTTACCGACAATTTTTTTATCGTGGAAGTGGGGAATCAAATGTAGGACCTCGAGTGCATGAGTAAATACTCTTCATCCCTTGACCTTCACGCCCCGTACTTATTTAACATGTACATTATCACACTATCGATTTGAATCATTAGTCAAATTGATTTTTTTTTCTTCTTTTAAGTGTATACCAAATTAACAGCGTGGATATCATTACATGTCAAGTATGAGAATATTATAATGAGGTTCCTAAGTTCAACTTCATCTAAATTTTATGTAATATTGTGGATGACTATTTAGTCGTCTAGTCATATTTGGTTTGGGAGGTTTTAAATAATGGATTGAAGAACTTACTGGTACTGAATATAAGAATTAATGAAGTTGAATTAATTTTAAGTTAACCTACACTCACAGTTGAGGGATTCCTCAAACAACCTTATTCAATGGATACTCTTATAGGGCCCAGTTCGCATTATATTTTAATCATCTGAACCGTCTATTTTTTTGGTATTCTCATCCCTACAAAAAAAACTCAAATACGAAACCATTTAACCCCTCAATTAAATGGTAGTCATTTTAGTATTTTCTTGAAATATCTTGTTGGTCAATTTTATTGATCACAAATGTCTTAATGGTTTCCAATTTGTGTAATTTTTTGCAATGATGATTTTTAAAAACTTAAAATATATACAGTTTGGATTGTTGAAGTAGAATTCACAGTGGACCCTACAAGGCGTTCGAAGGGATCCATCAATAGAACATGATTGATATATAGAAAGCTTATGAGGGATCTATCAAATAACCTAATAAGAGGGACACTCTTTTAGGGCCCATTCTTCATTGTATTTCAATGATCCAACTTGTATATTTTTAGGTATTGCCTCAAAAATCATTTCTATAAAAAAAAACACTTAATATGAAATCATTTAACGACTCAATTAAATAGTTGTTGGTCACAACTAGATGTCTTACTAATTTTCAATTTATCTAATTTTTTGCAATGATAATCTATCACGAAGACTTCAAAATAAACTATTCAGATCCTTGAAGTAAAATTCATATTGAACCCTACAAAGTGTCACTCAATTATTATTCGGATTCCTTAGTATCTACAGAATGGCTATAAGATTATAATGATAATATATTGTTTTTTCGAAATCATGCATGGAGGTAGTGTTTAATATCTACAGAAAATATTAATTTTATAAACAATATATATATATTTTTTTTAATGTTCATTTACAATTGTACTCCAAGCTTCAACATCGACCCTTCATTTTGAGTTAAAAATCATTCATCATACCACTTTTTACAAATTCCTATGACATAGTTTAATTCTAGTTATTTAGCATTTGACCAATAACTTCATCTTCGATCCATGCATACTTCTCTTTGTCGCCTAATAAATAAACTCGGATATGATTGCTAAAGTCATATATTTTTGTAATGAAAGATAAATAATTATAAACATAGTATCTAAATTATGGATTAACTTATAATAAGAAAAAGATACGTGTTGGTTGGTACTTTTTGATAAATAATTACAGACCTTAATGCAGTTTTTCTTGCTAAATATTAATATATGGAAAATCTAACTGTACAATTCCTAAGTTCTCATCATATATGATTGGTCCAAAAATAAAATAAAAATTAATCCTAGGTCTTGGCAATTCCATTATCCCAACTTTTAATAATATTCAAGATACTAGGAACGAAAAAACAACATAAAAAGTAGTTATTTTTAAATTCATGAACACGGTTACTAATATACACAAACAAATCTTAGAATTTAGAAACTGGTCTTCAATATTATTGCGGTTTTACTTTAACAATCTAAATTATCTATGTTTTAAGTTTTCATTCAAAGATTATTCTTGTAAAAGACAAATTGAAACCATAAAAGCATTTAGTTGTGATAAAAAAAAATTGACGAGCACGATGTTTTAAAAAACACTAAAATGAATGGTTACAGATTTAAGTGGTTTTTTGTATGGAAATTTTTTAAGAGAATACATAAAAATAAACAATTTGAATCATTAAAATACAATACGATAGTAAACCCTTTTAGAATTATCGAAGTTAAGGTTTGAAATCAGTGAGTAAAAGATGAATTATCAAGCAATACTATGGGATTTTGGTGTGTGGTGATTACAAAGTGGTTTTGTCCTGTGGGGTGACGCATAGGAACTAATGCTCTCACAGTTGAGAATTAAGCACAGCAATACCATTGGTAGCTAGCTTTATTGCAAATCAAGTGGGCAAATGCACAGAATAAAGACTAATATTAAAATTAAAAGGTAAATAAGAAAGAAAAATGATGAAATCAAAAGCTTGTGGGGACCTCGGATTTAAGCATATATTAGGGCAAGTTAATCACCTCTTTGGCATCCGAAGATTTTATATTATTAGTTGATTGAGACTGACGATGATGTTAATTATAATCGAGATTATCAAAATGATATATGCATTGTCAAATGCGTGTAATGAAACACGACAAGTTGGAGCATGGAAGACATGGGAGCACTTGCTTGGAATAAACATAATTGGGAGACTATTGCTCTCAATTATTTGAGATGGTCAATTGAAGAAATTTATGTACCATCTTCGTTTTTACCCTAATAAAGTAGAACCTTGATGTTTAAATTAGTGATGGGTAAAGTTTGAATTCCAAGTCTCTGCATTTAGCATCCGTGCATCTACACGAATTTAGCAAAATATTAACCATTAGATTAATCTAGGGGGGTAAAGTTCAATTCTCATGCTTACGTCTAAACTATGTTGTTTTAAATTTCATTTAATTATTTTCATAGTATAAATTCTAAAACTCAAAATGTTTAATCCTTAAACCCTAAAACAACATCGTTTTGGCTACAAGCACAAAGTCAACACCAAAAATATGAATATAATAGATCATTTTAGAAGACTAGGTGCTAACGATTCTTGCAGACTTGCTGATGGCATATTAAAAAGATTAAGTTTGCCAGAAGGATAGAGATGTTATTTGAAGCATAATTAATATAAAACTTGTATATATTGTTATGATTATTATTTAACTTCAATAATAAAATCACACTTTGAAGTTATTTCAAATTGTCTTGGAAACTAAAAACATTCGCAATGTGTCTATATGTCACATGATAATCGTACAAGAATGGCTTGTGAAAGAATGGAGAAGACGTGCTTCCCGAACCCGCGAGAGAGAGAGAGAGAGAGAGAGAGGTGTTGACGTGTGAAAAAGACCTGAGGGGATGTAGATTAGGAGTTGGTGGATCTTCCCAAGGACAATATTGTGACGGAGAGAGAGAGAGAGAGAGGTTGGGTGGTCTTATTCTTATCACAAAGTCAAAGGACATGGTCCTTTTGATCTTTTCTCTCTTGTGTGCCTCTTTGTTGTCTTGAAGGTCACCCCTCGTGGGTTTGTCTTTTTATGAAATCCAAGCATGTGACCCTATTATATAAGGTTTTTTAGGTTTTAGACATAAAAAAATTTTCACTTTTGGAAAAAGTCAAAACTTTTTTAAAAAAGAAACCACTCAACTTTCACATCAAAGACATGCAAATGTATTTGATTTCTTAGGAAATCTAAAAATAAATAAGGGCATTTTTGTCCATTTTTACTTCTTTTAAAATTTTTCTCTCTCCTTTTGCTTTTTTCAAAATGTCCCTAATCTCATCTCCTCTCTCTCTCACACTATATTTTCTAGTAGTGGTTGTCCACCGTACAACTAGAACTAGGTTAAAAATCTTTGAGACCTGAGCATTTTCAGAAACCTTTCAACACTCAAGGATCTCTCTCTCTCTCTCTCTCTCTCTCTCTCTTCTCTGTACATGCGTGGCCTAAAATTCGGGGGGCTTTTCCTAGGACTGGACTGAGAGAGAGAAGGACAGGGTTGTTGCCATAATAATAATAGCAATAGCTTTATCGATCTTCCTGCCCCAAGCTCTATATATATACGCAAAGCCAAGCAAAGCAGAAGCCTTTCTTTCTTTCTGAACCCAATCTGCCTCCACCACCACCAGTTATTTCACAGGAATATTAAACTTGCATTCCTTCACCAAGCAAGCTAATCCAATCGTAGACCAACGCGCAGGTAAATGTACGTGTGTAACAAAACCCAATTAGTTAGAAAAGAAAAAAAAACAATTGGTTAAATTAAAAATGTGACTTGGAAATAATGTGCTTGTGGGTTTAGCTATAAAACCATGTGTAATTGTGATTCATTTGAGGTGACATATGTTTAACATATTATTTGTCTTTTATCTGTAATGAGATACTCTTCTTTCTTGTGAATCACAATTTGACACATATACAAAAATAATTCATTAAAAATATAAAAATAAGAATTTATGCACACATATCACACTACTATTGACAGGAATGTAAGAGCTCCTACTTACTTGACAAGGAAAGAAGTATTTTCCTTACTTAATCTTCTAAGTTCGTTATGAGACTCAATAAATATATATTTTTGTGGATTTTTGTTATGTAAGTCATATGTGAATGCACAATAACTTATATACTGATCAACGACTATAAATCAAATTTCTAGCAAAAGGAAAAAGGAAAAAACTTATGTGTAACGGATTTATGTAACAACTGTGATTGTAACCAGTGGCAGATCCAGGATTTGAAATCCAACTGGGCGAAACTCACATTAAAAACTCGAGGTTATGAGTGAATCTCATTAATAAACATAAAAATATGCACCTAGTATGAGGACATAATGAGTTTTACCCTCAAATGCATCTCTATACATAAATAAAAGTATAGAGAAAAAAAAACTATTCTTTTTCTTTAAAAAAAAATTTCCAACAAATTCTTTATTTTCTTGAGATTCGAATTGTGATCTGACATAACAAAGATAACCTATTTAATCCAACATCCCAACAAAAAATCAAATAAATTATCATAATAACATCAATGCCTTTAATCAAACATTAACATACCAACAACAAATCAAAACATCTCAACGATACCAATATCAAATCAAACATCTCAACAAAATTCCAAAAATCAAAGAGGAGATAATTAAAGAGGAGAAATTTTAGGTTATGCATACATAACATATGGTTTACTTTTTAAGTGGGCATTGGTTTGTATGTTTCACATGGGTTAACTTATTTTATATGGGTATTTTTTATTTTTGAAAATTTTGACCGCCCCTGATTGTAACGTTTGTAGCATGAAGTAAATATAATTGTTACATCAACTCGTTGAATACAAGTTTTTCTCTACCATTGGGGGAAAACAGGAGAGAGAGTGGAATTAAGGAAGCTGAAAGGAGCCGAGGGGAAGTCGTATTGGGGTTAGGTAATAGCAGAACTGGTGCAGGAGGGCTATCTTAAAGAGGCCCCCGGGATTTAAGGGGTGAAAATGTGACCAAGGAGATGGAGATTGAAAAGAGACCACTTCCCAATGGAAAAAAAATTAAGTGACAGAGAGATAGAGAGAGAAGATATTGAAGAGAAAGAGCGCGCGCGCGAGAGAGAGAGAGAGAGAGAGAGGCCTCGTGGCCGACAGCCATTCGGTGCTCCTTAACTTCTCCTGCGTTTTTTATTTGGACACTGCACGTGATCTCCCTCTCTTTCTATCTCTCTGTGCAAACTCCCAGTTGCGCTAAGCTCCATGCAATCGGATTGGGTAAAGCCCATGAAGAAAGATAGATGACCACAACAAAGGATGTTGATGTGCAGAAATGGAAAAAGGACTCAACAAAGTACTGCTGGCCATCATGATCTTAATTCGTAAACATTAGTTTTTTTATATTTATTTCTTATTTGGCTAACCCCAACAATCAGATTTATTGACTATGTCACAAGTCAAAATTGGATATCCACCAACTCTTGTTTTGGTTTTTATTAGAGCAGTGATCTTTGAATTTGTACACTATTTATATTTTAGTCTTCTAACTTGGTTTTTAGTTCATGTAATTCTTCAATTCGATTTCATGTGGTACATTGTTCTGGCCTATACTTCCCTCCAAATATTTGTTGCTAATCCCACCAAATTCGAGCCCTAATCACTCGAATTAACCACAATTCAAACCTTAAATAGTTGATGCATACCACAAATCCTGTCTTAATTAGTAAATTTAACACTAACCGAATCTTATATGTTCACCCTAAACCACAAACTGAACTTTCAAACCAAAACATTTGAGACCATATTCAGTTTGTACTTTCCAAAGTCAATATATCTTGTCATAGCAATTTCTTAGGTCTCTTTTTGGGATTATAAAGTCCTTTTTTACTCTAAAAAGTAAATCATGGAAATGTCACATGATCAAAACCAAAAAATGAGCACCAGTTAACATAAATGACTAAATGTGTGAGACAAAGTTGAGCTGAAGAACTGCAAGAACTAGAATTCGAGTTGGATGACCAAAATCTAAAGTGTGTATAATTAAATTGAGTTTATGGACCATTGCTCTAATTAAGCCTTATTTTTTTCCTTTCATATGGTAAAAAGTTGTTATTGGATCTCCAAGATAATCATGATGCACTCTTTTCTCTCTTATCTTATAGACCAGGGAGTAATACAAAATAGCTAATTTAGAGTAGTAATAATCCCCTTTAAAAAAAAAAAGAAAAAAAAAGCATATTCTACTAAAATTAATAGTGAGAAAGGGTGAAAATCTAGAAACTCTAATTACCAAAAATAAGCCAAATTATATTAAATAAACCTCACTACTAACTTTGGGTCACACCAAAACCACTTTGCTTTAAAGTCCAAGATGGTGAGAGTAATAGAAAAAACACATCCTAAAGTGGTTTAAGAGCTCTTGGGCACTTTTTCGTTACAAGCCGGTTTTTAAGAGCAAGTTCTACCCATGGGTTCTTAACAATTGATATCAAAACCAGGTTTCACTATACGCAATTGGACTCACTTCTATGGAAAAGGGCTACCTATAGGCTCAATTAAGATGATTGGTGTTATGTATAGCATAATATCGAGTCATTGAATATTGTTAGCTGAGTGAAGCCACTTCAAATGAAGTGGACCAGTGTCGATAGAGTGGGCCAACAAGGACATAAAGTACGGAAGCATGGTGGACTGTTAGGACTCAAGATCCCACATTGGAAAAATAGCATATACTAAAGTGGTTTAAGAACTCTTGGGCACCCTTACTTTACAAGCCGGTTTTTAAGGGCAAGTTCTACTCATGAGTTCTTAACAATTGGTAGTAAACATTTTCTTTGATTTAGTGCACGAAATTTTGACATAAATCTCTTGCTTGTTTTGCGAGGGATTGACATACTATATATATATAGTACCCACTTCCTTGCACCCAAGTTCGACCCTCTCCTTATACATCAATATTTTAAAATATCACTTTGTGAAGAAAAAAAAAGTACCAGACTTTTACAATTAAGGGTAAACTGTAACAGTCAAGCAATGATATGATTACGAAAAATAAATAATTTAACAATTAATGTATGTGAACGCAACCGCTTCTGATAGTTAATATAAGCTATTTTAGTGTTGGGGATTATTTATTGAAAAATATATATAATAAAGGCAAGTTATTTGCTTCTACGGTAATAAATAAGTACATACATTAACTATAACATGCATGTTTGCGATGCAAATTATTACAAACGAAGTCTACGAAGATGAAGAAATCACCAATACATTGCCCTCTAGAGATAAGACCATAAGACATAAACAATAGATTATATTAATTGAGTTATATTTCGAGCTAGTTGAACCTCTAAGCAACTTTTAAGAGCCATTGCTTGACTAGACTACTGGATTATCATTATGATCATTTTAATAACTATCGAAATCATTGTGTTCGTCTATTTAGTTCGTCTTCGTTAAATGACTAAATAATCCATATACGAGACCTAATAATTAAACAGTTTGGATCTTCGTACATGCAATCCCTATTGGGTTTTGTTAAAAATAAGTACCCCTCTCAAAAAGTTTTCTAATTGGATTAGTCTTTTCACTTTTAATAACTGTTTCAAAGATAACGACCCATATTTTATCTTCGTCGTAGTAGGTTTGTGTATATATACGATCATGTGTTTAGCCACTAAAGCATGATTCACATTACAACTGTATATTATGAAATGGATAAGGAAAATAAAATAAAATAAAATAATTTTTAATTATAATAAAAGGTTAATTATTATTATTAGTATTACGTACTTTTTAGTCTTCCACGCATAAATTTAATTGGTAAATTTCAACGCCTCCAAATGGCCGCATTTGGTTTGAAAAATTCGGGTCATGGATTACTTTTACCCAATCATACAACAAATTAGATTTCTTAATTTCATTAAGTAATAAATTTGTATTAGTGGAGAAAGAACCTTTCCAGCTTAATTATTTTCTTTTGCATCGTTTACTTTGCTTTTATAATTTGTTAATGAGTTAGGTAAGTCACGGTCTTTATATAATTTAGCACCTCACGGATGAAATGAAGCATTTCCTACTTGGAATTGGAACACAAACCTTCTTTCTAGAAGTAAAGCTGTTCAATAGTTAGTTTAAACCTTGGATTTAAGGTTTTAAAAAATTTAAATTTTACAAAATTCAAAAAAAGAAAAACATGAAGAAGGGTTTAGTATTTTGGATTTAGGATTTAGAGAAATAAAAATTCACGTGAAGACGGGTTTAAATTTAAAATATCTTCCAACATTATTCAAAACTATATAGTTTGTTGTACTAATATGAAAAATGATCTCAACTTGGCATTCTATACTTTATAGCATTTTATTATGACCTTATCGGTTTAACATCAAATTAACCGAAGTTGAGAACTATGTCAACTCATCATATTAATTAATAATCAAATATTTCATTCTTATTATAAAATTCGCAATCTTAGAGCATCCACAATGGATTCTCTAAACCACCTCCTTAGACAAATTTTAGCGAGGAATTGGAAAAATTAGAAAAATACAACTCCAACCATGCTCCATATCTACCTCCTAAAATAGGGAGACCTCTAGGAGCTCTTAAATCTGAGGAGAAAGAAAGGACTCTTAGCGACTCCCTATAATTTAATGTTGCTTTGTTTTATGCATAATTCAAACTTTTAATAATTTTTTTTTTTTTTTTTTTTTTTTTTTTTATTTTAGATAGGACCAATCATATTGAATTAAAAAATAACTATAATATTTATGACTCCCTAAACTAGGGAGTATGATTGAAGTTCAAATTTTATATAGAGCTCCTAAAATAACTTTTGTGTGTTTTTAGCTAAATTTTAACTAAAAAATAGAGAGCATTATTGTAAATGCTCTTATAGATTTATCAAAAGTTATTGATGAATTGAACTTGGCTAAATATGTTGATGTATTATGTATAACTTATAACATGACACAAATTCTAATGACCATATATGTGACATACCACTGACAAATCAAATATATGGATGATGGAAATGTATAATGAGTTAAGAGTGTGTGATTTGCAACTTTACGATTCATATAGAATTTAGATGGTTCGTTATACGTAATTCCTCAACTTTTTCTTCACAAAATCCTCATAACTTATAAAAAACTTTGGATTGATGTTTTCTCATACTACGTATATTATTTTTTTTTTTTGGTCAACTTACTACGTATATTACTAAGTAGCTCTTGATTTATTAGTATTTATCTTTTGAAAATTAGAAGAGGTATCAAGTTTCAAATTCTCTCTTCCTTATATGAAAAAAAAATATATGAGTACACACGGGTTAATTCAGCCCCAGTTCTACCCCACACATGTCAAACGGATCGATCAAACCTATACAGCTTATATTGAATCTGTTTCAACTAAAAACTATTAGTGTCCAAACCAGACCAAACCTAGTTGGTTCTATTCGTTCTATTTTGATCAGTTTTGTTGGTTTGTATGAGAGGAAGACAAATTCAAGTGATGAGAGAGGTGGTGAATTGGGGAGTTGCAACGATTGAGATGGAAAGCGGTAGAGGCCGATTTTCCATTAGGGACTATTCTATGTTGCCAGGGATCAATCAATGGAGATCGAGAGGCGTAAGAGACAAATAACCCAGCGTAGGGGTTGTGAGATCTTGAAAGAGATGAGAGTTGACAAGTGAAAAAATTTAATGACATGTGCAAATGTCGAAGAACATGAGAGAAACGAGGGTTATGTTTAGCTCTTAAGTTAAAGAAATGAGGGGATTGGGTGCTACAAATCAAACATTAACACATTAAAAAAAACATACATAAGAAAAAACCTCAAAATCCGGTTTGATTCGATTGGAATTTTAAAAGGTTAAAGTTATAAACCGAATTAAGTCTGTTCAATTCAATTATGAACCGGTTAACTTTATTTTTGTTGAAAATCCAGCCCCATCCAGCTGGTTTGGACCAATTCGTCGGTCCTCCGGTTTATTTACACAGCCCTAAAAGAAATGTATAACCCTGTACTTAAGTGAAAACTTGATCATAGAAAATCAATATATTCGATGGATTCAATGATATAATTGGTCCTTGTTATAATTAATTATTGCTAATGAAAGCTGAGGCCAAGCCAGTCAAGCAAGGATGGCTGGCTAAAGAGAGGAGGAGGAGAGGGGACCGTCCAGGTTGGGGGAAGAAGACAAAAGTGGGGCCCATCCGCCGCAGCACCATCTCCCACTTGCCCCATTCACCCCTCGTTTTTGTAATTTTATAATGCAAATTTGTCTCCCCCGTCACGTTTGAAGCTAACCCAACTGGTCAACTATTCCAAGTGTTGTTGAACCATGGTTAATTACTTATTACACCCAGGTCCAAACCCATGGTTACTTATTACACCCAAGTCCAAAACCCCATGACCAATACATCTGCGATCCATCATCTAACCCCACCCACACACTTCTCTCTCTCTCTCTCTCTCTCTCTCTCATCTAAGGTTCTTTTCCTCATATCTTTATGAATATCATTAGATCACACAAACTTTTGAAATGCAACTTCCTCACGCTCTCCTTTGATCCTTAATTTGTCATCAGACTCGCCCATCCAATTTAAATATAATTTCTTGGTGCCACATCTCATTCAAATATTACAAAGCTAAAGTATTTAGGTTTGTTTTTTCTTCATTCAAAACAATATTATAAAGAGTTGTTTCATATGGTTTCTCTTATCAAAGAACTTCATCACCTTATACTAACTTACCATCATAAGTCAACATTTTTTTTTTCCATTTTTAGATTATTCTATATATTGGTCCATCTTCATTTATATGATTAATCTGTTATATTTTTGTCAAGGCTAGTGATTTAAATTTTGAAAGCCAACTAATAATATGATCATAATGTTGATATTGCATTTAAAGTTGAAACTATATTTTATTTCCCATTTCATCTTTTTTATTTGTTATATAAAATAGTGCTTTTATTTATATCACATTTACTGACTACATTACTGACCACCTTTCTAATACAGGTAGATCTCATGTACTCATATTAAATAGGTGGTCAACAAAGTAATCAATAAATCTTACCATAAACCCTAATATCATACTATTTTAGAAATAAGCACCGCATTAGAGAATGGTTACCACTCATTTGTCTTGTTAAATGAATTAGTCACTTTTTATTTTATTTTGAGTTTTGTGCTTGCATATATAATTAAAATTGTAAAATTTTATTAGTATTAGCTATAAATGTAACCGACATGCTATAATTTTACAAGTACACATCCCATCTTAACATTTATATCATTTTAACTGATTCTTATGTCCAGAAGAAGCTACATAGTTTTAGGCTTCCATAAAATTATCAACCTTGATTAAATTATAATTTGAGTTTATAATTTTTATTTATACAAATGATATTGAGAGATGGAAAATCGAACGCAACCCCTCATATACATACATGAATAAATATTTTTAATTAGTTGAGCTACAACACACTTACTAAATTCAAATGACTTATCATTGAACTCTTTAGCAAAATAACTGATAAGTAGATCAAGATCAAGAATTATATATATATATAAATAGAATAATAAATATAATTCCACCCTTATTATATTGAAGATGACGTTTACTTCACGCTCTAAGATTGAGAGTCGTGCTTGTAACCATGCCCTTCTTCCTCAGAATAAGAAAGCAATATTAAACTTTGAACAAAATATTAATTTAGTGATATATTTAAACTTTTGTTGTGAGAGAAATGACTGCGTTTTGGGTCCTTTGTCGCCCCTACCCCATACCACCTCCTCTCATCCCTCCTCTTCTTCTTCTCCTTCCCTTTCTCTGCACTCGATCCTCCTTGTTCTTCTTGTCGTTGTTATTTTTCTTTTCTTTAAATCTCTCTCTCTCTCTCTCTCTCTCTCTCTCTCTCTCTCTCTCTCATATATAATTCAACTACTCTTAAAACTTCGAGTACCGGAGCACACCCTCTCTCTCCCCCCATCTCTCTCTTCTTTTTCCATTCTCTTCTTATTTTCTCTATATATTAATTTTCCCACTTCCATAAAATAAACAAAAGCAGAAAAACACAAACAGTTTTTAATTTGCTATTCCCAGTTCCATAAACTAATTTTATATAAAAAATCATTTTTAATAATTTTCTCCCCTTGTTTTCTGTTTTTCTTTTTGATGTGTCCATGGCTGGTTTGGATTTAGGCTCAGCTCCTCGCTACGTTCACCAGCTTCACAGGCAAGACTTACACCTCCAACAACAACAACAAACCGACTCTGAAGACGATGCAGTAGTCAACAGGTCAACCGGCCAGTTCTCCGCGGAAGATCATCACCAGGGCCTTGACCTCGGGGGCATCAACGCCGGGTCAGGAGACATCGTAGCCCGGCGGCCCCGAGGTCGTCCTCCTGGATCCAAAAACAAGCCCAAGCCCCCAGTCATCATCACAAGAGAAAGCGCCAACACTCTCCGAGCACATATTCTCGAGGTAGGCAACGGCTGCGATGTATTCGATTGCGTCGCCACGTACGCGCGGCGCCGGCAGCGTGGGATCTGTATTTTGAGCGGCAGCGGCACTGTCACCAATGTGAGCCTGCGGCAGCCGGCCGCAGCAGGCTCCGTAGTAACCCTTCATGGAAGGTTCGAGATTTTGTCACTTTCAGGCTCATTTTTGCCCCCGCCGGCGCCGCCCGGGGCCACGAGCTTGACCATATTCTTGGCCGGCGTGCAGGGGCAGGTGGTCGGGGGCAGCGTGGTCGGTGAGTTGACCGCCGCAGGCCCCGTTATCGTGATCGCCTCCTCGTTTACTAATGTTGCTTATGAGAGGCTGCCTTTGGATGAAGAGGAGCAGTTGCAGGTGCAGGTCCCCCAGGGTTCCGGAGGTAGCGGTGGAGGCGGCGGCGGTGTCGGCAACAACCCTTTCCCCGACCCGTCTTCGGGGCTTCCTTTCTTTAATCTTCCATTGAATATGCAGAATGTTCAGCTGCCGATTGATGGGTGGGCTGGAAATAACTCAGGAGGTCGTCCACCATTTTGAGAGAGAGAGTAGAGCAAATTAATTGAAGTGAGATGACGCTAAGAGTTTGATGTGTTTAATTAGAATGTTTTAGACGGGGATTTCAGATTTGAAGCTGGGTTGTGCATTGGATGAGATGAGCTTTGTTGGAGATAAAAGGTCAGCAAATTTCATGGACTAGCTAGTCATCATCCTCATGTTTAATTTTTTTCTTTCTTTCTTTTTCTGTTAAATTTGAAGTTTCCACTTCTTCTTCTTCTTCTTGTTTCTTCTTTTGGGTCTCTTGGATTTATGGAAATAGTGGCTTTTGTTCTTTATAAGGAATGGTTTGAGGTTTCAGCTTTAAACAGTTAGCAATTATTTTTATTACGTTTAGAAAGTGGCATAGTCCCTGAAATTTAGGGGGTACTGCTACCAATTGTTTCCCTTGCCTTTTGCTAAATTTATGCTTCTTTTGTTTTAATCACATGATTAAAATCTGTCTTTGGAGCTGTATTGATATACATACTTGGCATAGTCTCAAGTAAATCTTGTAGGGTCTGTCGCTTGCCATCTGTTTCCTTCAATTTGCGTTGTTTTCATGAAATACTAATAGCTACGAAAGAAAAGTAGAATGCCCGTCGATAAAACCCTTGCTCTTTTTTCCTTGTTTATTGGCTCAACGTTTGGATTTATTTATTATGCTGAAGTTACATTAGAAATTTTCAGCTCACTTCTTACACTTGCTCTTTTAGCTTTCAAGAAATGTTTGCTAGGTTAATTACAGGCATCATTTTCACCTACAGATTCAAAACCTAATAAAGCTAGTTACAAGATTCCATGTAAATTTGGATTGGTTAGTCAGTACATCATGATCCCCAGTCAATTTAGGAGCATGAAGGAAATAGACTCGATGCTTCCAAGATCTACCTACTTATAGGCACGTTAATTTTCTAGCTAGCTGATGGTCAGTTTACTTTTTCAACTAAACAAGGAGTCTTTCATATCATTTGGCGACCTACTCCGATTCCAGCACTTCTTTGTTGAAGTTTCTGGAAGCCCATTTGGGAGCAAGCTGCTAACTTGAAAACCAGGAGCTATATAGAGGAAATGAACCATAGTCGTCATGCATGTTTAATACAATGCTTCAAGTCTTTTAAGTGCAAAAGGCTGCAGTTTTCTCTCATACTAAAATACAATTTGCAGGAGAGAAGAGATAATATAAATAATCTAGCCCTTCGTGGTCGGTATTGATTCTCTTAAATTTTCAGGTTTGTGTGTCTTATGAGCTGTTTTATGAGTTATTTAAACTCCTAGCTAGAGCTTTACAATGCACGCATTCAATTCTATTATATAAGTCAACAATACTAAATAATCACACACTTGTTGAACTTGAGGAAACCACTTCCACCTCCACATCCACTCACCCACACCACCATGCATCATATGTTTCTTCAAAGTCATCCGTTATGAAACAAAGTTGGCGATCATTAATAATCTTTCGATGGTGTTTGGTTTCTTTCATGTGTATGTGGAATTCAATTTTAATTCTCCATTTGGAATGTTTATGCAAGATGTTGGTGAAGAATTAATGTGGTTGTTTTGTATTTTGGATGAAATCTATCGATGCTCCTCCACATCTATCAGTATCGTAGTACTAGTGGTCATTTTAATTAGGAGAATATATATTTCATTTGACTCCTTAAAGCACTTTAGCTCACGAATATGCTTGGAATACTCCTCTAAGTGGATTCTCAAGCTACATTTATCTTATTTGGATTAAGATATGATTTATTTTTTAGTACAAACGACGGTCTAAACTGCAGGGGATGATAGTTTCTCACACACACACACACACACACACACACAATCAAGATGCCATAGATTTGAACCTGAGACTAACCAAGATGTCATAGGAGGTTCGAACCTGAGATCTCTGGTCTGCAAGTCATCAAGGCCGTTTTTCACTGGTTTAGAAACTTATCATAACATGACTATAAAACCTAGTAAGATTGTCTTCCCCAATTTTGGGGATATATAACCACAAGCAATTACGAGGGCAACCTTGCATAACCCATGTATTGAAGTTGCCGCTTATTGTTTTAGCATTTGATATTAGGATTAATTATAGCAATGGTCCCTGAACTATACCCGTAGTTACATTTTGGTCACTCAACTCCAAAACTAGCTGCAGAGGTCCCCCAATTATGTATGGTGTTGCATTACTCGTCCATTCGTTCAAGTCTGTCTATTTTTCCGTTAAATCCATGGGTAAACTTGGAAATTCATTCCAAATATTTATAAAAACGAAATAACAAAAAATAAATAAATAATGATTATTTGTAGCAATGGTCCCTCAACTGTACTCGGAGTTACATTTTGTCACTTAACTCCAAAAATAATTACAGAGATATCACTCAATTAGGTATTACGTTGCACCATTAGTCCCTACTATCAAGTCTCTCTAACGGTAGAGACTAATGGTGCAACACAACACATAATTGAGTGACCTCTGTTACTATTTTTGGAGTTCAGTGACTAAAATGTAACTCCGAGTATAGTTGAGAGACCACTGCTACAAATAACCCTTGATATTAATACCACGTTTCTTCTCTGACCTTCATTTATTTCATGAATGATTTAATCTTAGAACATTTAATTGCTGTATTAGCTAGTAACTAGGCATTGCAACCAGAAGATCTTTGTAACCTTTCTTTTCGTGGAATGCATCGCTCCTTATAAATAAAAAATATAAAAAATCCGTTCAACCTATTCGATTTGTTGTAAATATTTTATTTGCTTTTAGGTTGGAATGTGAAATGCTTAATTATCATGTGCAGAAAAGAGCTTGAAAAAAACGGGTGAGAAGAGTTTGAAAAAAAATGGAAGGTAGTTAGAACATATGCATCTCGGCTGATCACCAAAGCAAATATATATAATAGAGCAAGTGTTCTTGGATAATAAAATAACAAAAAGAACTTTGATCTAAACCATGAGATGACCAGATGAACAATATAATATCCATGCTTACCCATGCTAATTTAACCTGTCATCTCCACCTTTAGAGATACTAATGATCAAGAGCAGTTGAATATTAGGCCCCCAGTCCCCACAGGAAAACATAATTTTTGTGTGCGCATTTCCATGAACGTATTAAATTAATAAAACAGCATTAAGCAAATGAAAACTAATGGGGACAGACAGCAATCATGATTTTCCAAATTACCATGGTGTCTACTGTCATGCTGGTTTTCTTGCTTTAAAAGTGGCTGCAGCTACTTTATAAACTCATGCTTTTCATTTTTCACACTCCTTCGAAGCCTCGAGAATGAATGCATTTGCAAGGCTAATCAGTGTGTTTTCTGACTTAGATTTCTGAGAGATGGTAAGGCCGACAAACTGGTCACAACCTAAGAGTTCTCTCTCTCTCTCTCTCTCTCTCTCTCCCTAATGCCTTGTCAAGCAAGCATGGACGTGATTGTAATAATTGGAATGTAGTGTGATGGTGACAAGATGTGTGAATCCAAAAGTGCGGAAACATGTGATACAATCAATAATATAGAAAGTAACTTTGAACACAATTGATTGTTAAGAATTAAGTAATCTGGATTAAGTCACTGTATAACTCTAAGCTAATTCTTACCCAAATTAGCCCGTTCCCGGCATCGCCACAAAATCAATTCGATGAATGATATTCGAAAGGGGCATGTCCTCTTTCACTTCTCTGGTTTTTCAAAGACCTTCATCAAGAACATCATCTTTTCTTTGATGAACGCAGCTGTGTCAAGGCAAAAGATTACTAAGCAACTTTGTCGTTGAAGAATGGTTGGTTACCATTTTCTTATTGCTTTTGAGTCGTTTAATGACGACTTCTGAAAAGGATTCTTCAATCTGGCAGTGGGTGGCACACAGAGCTTATTTTTTGGTGTTCGTAAAAATTTTCCAAGGAGAGGGAAAAGCATATATATGATTAAAGAAAGAAAAAAAAAGAACATTGGAACATGGGAAGAAAGAAGCTATCGGGCCACATCTGCCTCCATCATGAATTTTTAAGCCGTAGTAATTCATTCCGATTGGGCCCTGTATTAGGATCGCTGGCCCGATCTGTATGAACAAGTTGAGAATTCACCCCTCAAGCTTGCTTACACTTATTTTTTTTCCCTTCCATCTTGTTTAACGCCCTTGCCAAACCATACAAATTAAAACCAGTTCAGATTGTCCCCTAGAAACAGGGGATATCCAACCTAATCATATTCAAAGTTCGCAATGATATGTCACGAGATTTCGAAATAATATGGGTGGCCTTAAGGATTTGAAGGCCCTAGGCGAACCACAAAAAAGTAGCCCTCAACTCTTTTAAGTATACATTGATGAAAACATCTGCCAATGCACCGATCCAATCAGCCAATGTGTCGGATTTTCAGTGAGTAGACACCAATACTTGGGAGAGAGAGGAGGGCCGTGGGGACGAAGCTTTCCCCATATCCGCGATATATTTGATGAAAGTTAAAGACAATTCACGATATCAGCCTCAACAATTTCATAATTTTTGAAGGTAATAGAAGGAAGATGATACAATTTCAAACCAAAAAAATCTGCAGTCATTTTTAAAATATCTAATTAAGTCCAATACGAACAAAATTAAACCATGATTGAATATACGTATCCTGACCAATCCGTTTAATCTAAATATTCAATTAATCTAATGATCATTCTAATCTAAACATAACCAACAACATTGATATAGACCAATGACAAAAATGATACCGATAGATCCCTGAAATATCCGTAAATTGGAGGGCCAATATTATGAGGACGTCCACGTTTTCATCATTGTATGTACATTCATGTGATTTTATTTATTTTTCTGTAACTACTTTGAAAAAAATATTATATGAACTAAAATTAAAGAGTGACATAAAAACAAAAATAATATGCAATCCACAGAGCAACATAACAAGAAAGGGAAAAAACAAAATTTACCCATACTTAGTCACTTACGCATATACAACATAAAATTCTAACTGGAGTTTCATCCACAAACGTACAAAGGTCAAAGTTGGACAGCAGGCTAGCTGTAGTGGTGTACATAAAAAGCCAATTAAAAGACTTGCAAGTTACATCCATCTTCATTTGGTAATTGAAAGCGGCTGCGTCTGCTATGCGAAATCAAGAGGGGTTGTTTCATATGAATGCGCATCTATATATTGGAGGCATAGCTACCTCCACTATTTCGCATGCACACTACTACTAGAAAACCTCGTTATAAGCCACATCCATCACCTATATATTCATGTTAATCACAGACTATCCGTGACCAAAAGTGTTGATCATGGATTAGATACAGATCACATGACTAAGGAAATTTATGCTCATTTGTCTAGTAGTGGCAGCTAGATATACCAAATATGGAAAACCTTGAAGCCCAAATATTCTAATTGTCAAGTGGATCAAATGCATGCCGAGTTTTAGATATCCCCCCTAGCTAGCTACCAAATTTCAAATGACATTGACAAACATTTATTTTTATACAAACCAGCTGGATGTTGTGTAATCTCAATCTCACCATCTCAAAGCCTTAACATGTGTTCACATAATAAAAAGTCATCATCATGCAGCTTTTGTCCAGCATAATATGGCATGACTAATATTTTATCATACATACATGTCTAGTAACTAGTACAAATGATGAGCCAATTGCACAAATGGTTACAACTAACACCACTACTTAAATTTATAAAGAGATAATGAAAAAAAAAACTATTGCAAAAATTATCACACCTTGCAGTACATAAATACCCTCTTCTGAGTCCATACTTAAAATCACATACGTGGACAAGGTTTCAGCATTAAGATGTTCTCCATACTCGGACGGAACTACCTAGTGGGCTACACTAGGCTGTAGCCCATGTAGCTTTTTGAAAAAGAAAATATTAAACCTATATAGGTCATTGGCTGAGGCTATCATCTTATGGCTTCTTGGCAGTTTCTCACGTAAAGAAGTATATAAGTTTGAAGTCTCATAGAAAGAAATAAATATCATAGTATCCTCGATTATAATAAACTATGTCAAAATAATATATATATATATATATATGTGAAACTTAGCCTAGCAACGGTCCTAAAAAAATACATGCTCATTTTTCTATTATTTGTTACAAAAGTCTCATTGGTAAAATTTTTATCCCTAACTCTCCAATTTTAATATTTTCATTGATTTCTCTCCATAAGAGAAAGATGTGTCTCAATGAAATTCACCCTTCTACGAATAAGATGAAATGAAAATGTCACAAAGATACCAAACACTTACCCAAATATCCAAAGCTCGAGCCCTTCACCTTCAAGCCATCATGTCCACTAATTCATCAGAACCACTAGTTCCAAACACTATAAGATCTCCTGTTAGACATTCATTCAATGATTTCCTTTACACAGAGATCTACATTGGCACACCTCAGAAAGCCAACTTTCACATTGACACCGGTAGCTCTATGACATGGGTTCAGGGGAAAGAATGCCAAACATGTTTTCTGGTGTCAATACCTAACTTCGACGGCAAGCAATCGACCACATGCCGAGCCATGCTTGCTAATAACCCACTCTGTGTTCTTCCAGCCACGGGGCTTGTTCCTATTTCTAGGAGTATGCTGATGGCCCTACCAGAGTCTGAGGGTCTATTTGGACTTGAGAAATTTACTTTATTATCTAATCAAGGGCAACAAGCGATCCCAAATGTGCCATATGGGTTAGGACTTGACAACAATGTAAACTTCAATGACCGTTACCATGGCCAGCCTAATCCAATATCAGAGTCTATGGGGCTAGGGGGGAGTCAACCCACCAATATTCTGCAACAACTAAACCAAATCACCCTTCAAAGATTCTCCTACTGCCTTCCACCACAATTTGAGTCCCAGCCATCCTTGTTACATTTGGGTAACGATGCTGAAATTCGAGGCGGTACCAATGTGTTTGCCACACCAATTTTGGGCGCTCCAAATGACCATTATTATGTGAGATAAAACGCTATAAATTTCAATGGAAAACGTCTCCAAACCAACCCGAACTTGTTCTCGAGAGGTGGAAATGGGATCATAGTTTTTTTTCAGGATCTCCGTACACTCTTATTGTGTATGATGCATTCAATATCTTGAGCCAACTTTTGACCAAAATATATATATATATATATATATATATATCTTGAGCCAACAAAGTGGTGGACTACTTTCACAACATGTACGAATGGCAACCAATTCCGAAAGGTACGAGTGATGAGTTCGACCTCTGCTACCAGAACACCCCTACAGTGTTTACGGCCCCATCTGTGACGCTTCACTTCGAAGGAGGAGACCTCGAAGTGCATAGACCCACACTCTTCCAACACCTTGAAAGTTAAAATGAGTTTTGCACGGCGATATTGTCAAGGGGGACAATAATGGTCCAAACCTTGTAGGTGCGGCTAGGTTAATTCCAGGTGCTTGTTTGATGTTGGTGCGAGGAGATTGTCTTTTGGTCAGGAAAATTGTGGAAGATTGGAATAAGTACTAGCTTACCACTACTCTCTAGGATCATGAAATGGTTCATATATTGTGCCCATCAAACTCCATCAAAATAAATAATAACTCTTTTTCTTTGCCATATGTTCTTAATTTTTTCTTTTAGATGTACATGTTATATGCATGGATTTGAGTTTAGCTTGAAATTTATTCCAAAAAAACAATAAAGGATTACAAAATAATTGACCTATTTGTAATTGAAAGGATGTGACCATTATGTGACTGCCAAATGAAACATACCTTTTTCTTTTTCTTCGAATTTTTATTGAAGAGGAGGGCATAGAACCCTGCACCGATTTGTTTTCAAATTTTTTTTTACTATTTTAGAACATAAGAATCAAAAAGAATTCAGCCTTCAAATTGGTGAAGTTTGATCATCGGTACTAGAGATACCTGGTTCCTTATTTCCAATAATACTATGTTAAACTTCTATCATGAAATTTGTCATAAGGCTAATGAATGAGTCAACAATGTAAGTTTCATACTGCATTGATGGATTCATTAAGGGACAAATGGGGTCGGGAAACTCCGTGGAGGCAAGAAAAATGGCTGGGCAGCTCCTCCGGCGATCCTGTGGAAGGCTGGTGGGCGACCCATGAGTGCACACCAGGTGCTCGACAAAATGCCACATTGAAACTGTCTGCATCTGTCAGCAGCTCTCGGCAGCTCTCGTGGCGTGGTCTAAATATAATCCTGGTCAGGCAATAGCTTAAAGCCCCTTTTCTGAAACTTTTCCTTTTATGTAAGACCATTTAAGTATATGACTTATAATTTATAGTATACATCCCCAAGTAAGTTCAAAATACTTGGTTTTGGTTGTGTGTACATGTTTGTCTGGCAGCCCATCTATAAATTAAAAGACACTTTGAAGTTTCACGTAATTAATTAGAAAATCATCCAAAGAAAATAGAGATGAGTCGTTCGGTTGTGTATCATACCTAGCCTAGCTGTAGAGAGTATATATATAAATAGTCACATCAGAAACTTCCTAGTTCAACCACCTTCATCTGTGTGATTGAAAATTGACAAGCACTATCTTCCAATCTCTTAAGGGATCCATCTCCGTTTATAGTATAGGAGATGCTGCAAGTGATCTCAAAGAAGAACGACTCTCTTTATGAAAATTTCAATGACAGAAAACTCATGGATAAAACGCACTAATTTTTGGTGGATCCACCTCTTCAAACTTTGTTGACATATTCCAAGATGGCAAGATTAATATTTCCTCAATTGCATTCACCTTATGGTATGCAAAACTTAATTATCACACCTTATAAATATCCTATTTCTTGTGAAGCTGGATCAAATCAGATAATCAAAATTCAAACATGAGCCTGAGAAACATGTCTAAAATAATTCCAGTTTTCTTTTTCGTTCTAATGGTCTTTCTCATGTTTCCAGCAACCATGGGAGGCGTAGCCCAAGGATTGAGCATTAAGATGTTCACCATTCTTTCACCAAACTCTTCCATCTTCCCCCAAAACCTCACCCTTTTTGAAAAACACCAAAAACTGACCGAAATATCCAAAGCTCGAGCCCTCGACCTTATCATGACCACCAGCTCATCAGAAACCTTAGTCCCAAACGCCATAAGTTCACCTGTTAAACATGCATACAGTGATTTCTATTACATAGAGATGTACGTTGGCACACCTCCTCAGAAAACCAACTTGGCCTTGGACACCGGTAGCACTCTAACGTGGGTTCAATGCGAAGGATGCAAGTCGTGCTTCGAATTGTCAATGCCTAACTTCAGCATCAGGAGATCAACCACTTCCCGGCCCATGCCTGATGATCACCCACTGTGTGTTCCTCCAAACCTTGGTCCTGGAACTAAGGGCCAGAATTGTGTTTATGGGTTGTTCTACTATGATCGCAGTTCCACTTACGGCCCCTTCGGATTTGATGCGTTCACATTTTTATCTGATCAAGGGCAACTAGCTATCCCTAATGTGGCATTTGGGTGGGGACTCTTCAATAAGGTGAACTTCAATGACTATTTTCATGGTCATGATAATCCAATTGGAGGGATTTTGGGGTTAGGAAGGGGTCACCCCATTGGTATTCTACAACAACTAAACCAAATCACCCTTCGAAGATTTTCGTATTGCCTTCCACCACAATTTGAGGCCCAATCATTGCTACATTTTGGTGAGGATGCACAAATTGGAGGTCCCAGTCTTGGTAGCACACCGATTTTGGGCGGTCCAGATGACTATTATTTCACGAAACTGGATGCTATAAGTTTTAATGGACAACGTCTCCAAATCGATCCAAGTTTGTTCATGGCAGGTGGAAAAGGAATGGCAGTTGATTCAGGATCACCATATAGCCATATCGTGGCAGAGGCATTCAAGGTCTTGAAACAAGCTGTGGTGGATTACTTCCATAACATGTATGGATGGCAACCCATGACGCAGAAAAGCAAGACTGATTTTGATCTTTGCTACCAGAATATCCCTACTGTCTTTACTTCACCATCGGTGACACTTCATTTCGAAGGAGCTGACTTTGTGCTGCATAAACCCACACTATTCCAGGCCTTTGAACATCACAATGAGTTTTGCATGACCATTTTGTCAATGGACCAAAGTGATGGTCTAAACATTCTGGGCGCGGCTCAGCAGGTCAACTATAGGTTCTTGTTCGATATCGCTGCGCTGAGGTTGTCGTTTTCTCCAGAGAATTGTTGAAGATGGAAGGTTTTAATAAGTTGTGTTCATGAACACCAGCAGAATAGTAACAGTAATAATAATTCAGCATTAGTTTTGTGTTTTGTTCATTAATATATTCTGACTTTTCTCGCAAACTAACATGGATATGCATCCATCTGATTTTATACTCGGAATTTATGATTATAAGAAAGCTCATGGTGCAAGATTGTGCCAATCATTCTTATACACCTTTTGGCAAACTAAGACTATCGTGATGATAACGTGTTACAATAATCTTCGGTCAAATCTAAACTTAGAAAAAGAAAGAAATTAAGGTTTCCCATTACTATCCAGACTTTTGAAAGCTAAAAAGTAATGTGGAAGTTATGAATTTGAAGCATTGGTTCTTTTCAGTTTGAAATGTAACTTATGATCTGTTTGCTGAGTTTCTCCTCGTTTACCATAATCCTAAGCAACATCTTTTTTGACTTTTGTCAACATAAATTATAATTGAAGACTTTTGTCTTTCTTTGCTGAATGTAAAGAATGATTTAATTCGAACAGGTTTTGATTCTCATTTGAGCAGAACGCAAGTACTTGAGTTTTCTTTTCTGATCTCTGTTATCTCCTCTGACTCCCTCTTTCTCTTTAATTTAAAAACAAAAATTTGAAAGAAATATTACCAAATTGATCAACCTGAGAAAAGCCCAGTTAGTTATTTCAATTACTCATGCAACCTTAACCACAACATACAGAAACTGAGAATTGGGGTCTGATGGTGATGATGAATAATTAAAATTAAAAGTTGAACATTGCAGAGATGAATTAATTGAATTATTCATTGCAATATGTATATTCATGTGTGAGTTATTAGATTATTATAAATATTTCTTTACAAGAAGAATTCTATAGACTCGTATCAGTGAGCAGCATGGTACCTCTGTTTCATATGAAGTGCCTCTCTGTATTTTCCTCTAGAATCTGCCTAATTATCTTGAGCATAGAAGTCGATGATCTCCTTAAGATTGAGCTTGAACAAAGAAGAACAATCATTATACATCAACCACAGCATATGCTCGAAAAGAATAGCATCAACATCCACAAAAACCATCCTCCCCTTGCCATTCTCATGATCAATAAAATCCACCATCTTCTTGTCCTTGTTCATCATCTCGATCAAAACCCGAAACGGGTTCTCTTCTAGCACAAAAGGGTCTACCAAGAACTCCCTCTTCTCCTTCCCGACCACCACGGTCACCGGATTCTCCAACCCTCCGAACCCCTCTTCGGTTAAATGCCGGTAGCCGCCTATCCGTGACCCCATGCACCT
Source organism: Prunus armeniaca (assembly GCA_903112645.1). Taxonomy (NCBI): domain Eukaryota; kingdom Viridiplantae; phylum Streptophyta; class Magnoliopsida; order Rosales; family Rosaceae; genus Prunus; species Prunus armeniaca. The sequence goes on along the minus strand of CAEKDK010000005.1, from coordinate 3,771,787 downwards.
CTTTTTCAGCATTGCAATTGGCAAGACCAAGCAGGCCATTGGAAAAAGAATTCACACAAAAATGAGCCTTACAATATTTGGGGTATGAGAGTATCTGAGTATGTATGTGTTTTATTTGCAAATTTTCAAATTTACAATTTGCTTGTGGATTTTGGGTATGCGTTTGTTTTGGTTTTGAGGACAATGAGAACTAGGACGTGCTTATTAATTTGGGAGTTAAGGCAAAGGCATTTATGGGGAAAGTGGTCGACAGACAGGGTATGACTGAATAGGCCAGCCAACGGCTAGAGAGAGAGAGAGATAGCTTTTATTTATTTTATATTTATTTTTGTATTTATTTTTGGGATTAAGAAAGAGTTATTTTGTATTTATATTTGTATTATATGGTTTTAGTGTGTCGCTTTGCTGGCAAAAGAGCCGTTGGAAGCTTCGCTGGGTAGTAGGAAATTAGGAAATTAGGAAATTAGGAAATGGAGTGTGACTGCCGACGAGGCGGCAGTGGGCCCACTCCGCCTGCTGGCTGTTGGCGCGTTCCTGGATGTCATCAAAGGAACCTTAGAGACCGTGGCTGGTGGGTCCATTGAAGAAATGCATGAGGTGGTTGAATGAACTTGAACTTTGAGCTCCATTGCTCACCTAGACAGAGTATGCTAGAATTCATGTCGGGAGGGATACATTAGACCATGAAACAAATATACTTAATATGAAATCGGAATAATAGGAGATAAATTGATGATTTTGTTCTGTTAATTTGGATAAAAGTGTGTTTAGTTTTCCATTAAACAGGTATCAACACATAGGAAAAGGTAAATAACTAAACAAAATATATAGAATAAACTTTAGAACATCTAGGGTCGACCAATAATCTCACTGGCCGACTCATTCCATAAGCAACATATATACATATCGAAGTAAAAATTTGAAAGAATAAAAACTATGAGAAGGGGCCCCGTCTCATTCTGGTCTTTAGGTGGTTACGTCATTAATTGCCCTTTAACTAAAGTTTGGTGTTCCACATTACCTTTTTATTATATAATTAGGATATTTGGAGTCCTTCTAACTTTTTATGTCTCGATCGCTTTAATTTATTTGAATACATTGTTAGTCAATCTACAATCACTTCCAAACATATCTTTAACAAAACTAGAAGTTATGGTCATATTTATTAGTCATGTGGTTCTTATGGTGCATAAATGTTATACATGTAGCATTGCACTCCATAGAAATAAAGTGAGATGATGATTAAATCTTAAGGTTAATTTCCCTTGTAAATAAAAAAACAAAACAAAACAAAGTTTCACGGCAACTTCTCTGTTGTTTGGTAGCACCGCTCCTTTGATAGGGACGGGATTGAAGTATGTAGGCCCCTATGTGAAAACCGAAGTATCTAAATGCTCACAATAAACAATCATAATGTCAATATCATACATTATAAAATTGACTAAATTTAACGCGTTACAAAACATAAATCATCTTAAATGTCACCAGAAATTTTAAAAATAATAATAATAAAGCAATGTGCTATCTATAACTAACTTCATCAGTTTATGTATCTAAAAAGTTGCATGTGCTTCACACATAATCCTTTACCGAAAAAAGAAATATCTAGTAGTATGCTGATATTTCAAACGTCGCAATACCATTCAGAAGGTTCATGTGTGAATCATTTGCAACCTTTTGGATAGATAGAATTAGGCTAGCACATTCCAATGAATTGTTTATCGAGTAATGCTACATTTACCATATTTTTATCCCACATTTTTATACCACATGATATGACATGTCCATATTATATGTCACATCAATTAAATGAATGAAGTGTATTTTAATAAATAAAATTAGAAAAACAGAAACTAGTATTTTACACGATATAGTATGTACACATCAACTGCCACATCATGTGGTATGAAATTGTGGTATACAAATGTGGTAAAACTAGTATTATTCTTGTTTAACTAAAGGTAGCACATTGCTTCAATTTACTTTTCAAGTGGCATTGGTAAAACTTTGCCCATGAAAACAGTCCATGATTTTTCAAACTAGCAATGGCTATTATATTGTACTTTCCAATCTTCTTCCTGAGATTTTTGCCTTGTGTTGTATTGGTCTTCCTGATAGGAATTGTTCTAATAAATGATGTGCAAATACCATTACCTATGCTAAATTACTTCATGCTACACTTTATGTGCAAATACCAATTTTTGGCTCCACTCAAAGTTGCATTAGGATACTTACAATTCCTTACGGCCAAAGTTTTTTTTTTCATAATTCAATAAGCACTAACAATTTGGTGATCACTTCTCACACCTAAAATCTCTTCGTCACTACAAAAATAACTACAAAATTAATAATAAAGTTTGAATTCTAACCCTCTAAACCCTCGCTCCCTGAATGACAAAAATTCTGGGAGGCGAAAACGGCATCAAGCCTCCAGCCACTTGCCTCACCACCACACATGCTCAAACAGATCAAATCTTGATGTAAATTAAAAACATTTCAGGTAACAATTTACATCCGGTCCTGAACTAGATGAAAATACTGGGGGCAGAGATTCCAGGATATGAAACACGAGAATACAATGTGCCAACTGAAACTGTGAGAGAGCGAACCTATAATAAGATTCCACTCAAGCCTATTCAAGACTGCGATGAAATTTTATATTCGTAAAACAAGTTACATATTAAGTCAGATACTCCTAGCAGGGAAACAAAGAAAAATGAAAAATAGAAAGAACGAGAAAATATTTTAAATGCAATTTAACTCATGAGAACCTAACGGACAGGCGGCATATTCTCAGCTATCAACAATAGCCCATGTTTTAATCATATTTAGAGAGAGAAAGGGAAAGTGTGAACTACCTTGAAAGCAAAAAATAAAACAAAAAACTCAACCTAGAACTAAAATAATCCCCTGTGAGTTGTCCCCCCACACCCCCCTTCTCCCTATCCACTAGGCAGAATAATGCAGTCAATACCGGAATGCGCTGTACTGGTAACCTGGAAGCATTTTCCACTTCACTGTTGAGCTTGACCCCATAGTTGGTACATCTGCATATTATGAATGGGTTGACTAGCATTATTGTAGAGCACAGGTCCCCTGTTGAGAGGGCTACTACCATTCTCATCAGATGACTCACTTGAGGCTCCTTGAGAGGAGGGGCTGGCCGCCGTCATCGGTGCACCAAAATTCAACATTTGAGATGGTGGTGGAGAAGAAGGCCCGGATTTTAGGAAGTTGGAGTTGGATTTTTTCCCATCAGCAATAAAACTACCCACAATGACCTGGCAGTGCATTAAAATTGAGTTAAATGCAAAGGCTATATATGCATTTAATGAATTTTCGGCTGTCAAACAGTCAGCAGGATATGTTTATTTCCCAGGATATCCTTTTACAACTGCAGAAGATGAACATAGTCATAATTTCATAACTGATCTGAGCAGCAAAAAGTAGCAGAGTGATACCTGTACCGGTGATGCTGCCACCAGCATGCCTGCAACTCCACCACCCAAAACTTGGCCATCAGACCCTGCCAAGGATACACTCAAACCACCACTTCTGCTGCGGTTCCCATTATTTTCAGAAAACAAGTACGAACCTGAGAGCGAAATAATCTCAAATCGACCCTGCAAAGAAAAATACATAGATAATATAAGCACAAAAGATATCGACAATAGAAATAAAGAACTAAACATGAAAAAGATCATCCAGGTTTATATAAGTTTGTCAAATAACACCAGAAATGAATCACATGACTATGTAACATTGAGTGCTCAAACAAATTTGTGCATTCGTTGGACAAAGATCAACACTTGAAAGAGTAGAACACATTACCAATGCCTCGGTTAATGTGTAAGTGGAGCGGGCATGAAAGTGAGTGAGTGATTGTGCATGTGAGAAAGGAGAGGGGGACTGATGCGCATGTGAGTGTGTGTAAGAGAGAGAGAGAGAGAGAGAGAGAGAGAGAGAGAGAGATCTGCTTAAGCAAACTTCAATAAGAATGTCATCGCTCAATAACAAAGACTATTTAAATTTACAGTAGCTCCAATTTTACAAAATAGAAGTACTCACTCTATTAAAAGAACGAATTTTGGATGTATAGAAGAAGGTTTGAAGGTGCTGAGATTCGGTTGCATATGCTTAACCTTCAAATTGTGAGATTGCCCGTATACCACATCTATTCATTTGTTTCTACTTTTTCAATTCTTTGGATGGTTATTCCATATGCATTTGTTTCATCAGCCTTGTTAGTCATCAACAGAAAACTCTACAATGTTTCCTTATCTCATGATTTCATGGCCTCAAGTTTCCTAATTCAATTGCGTTCATGTAATTTACTGACTGCATGCAAAATTGAAACTTATTTAATTATGGATGCTCTTCGAGTTCAATTATCATACCATTAAAAAAACCAACAAAATTGAGATTCCTGGAATAATATTGGTCCATATAAGGAATCACATCTACTATGTAAAAAACAGATCAAACTTAAGTGCTGTAGCAGAGACTGTCAGGTCTTTAATGCTACATACTGCTGAATAAAATGTTATTTGAGAATCCAAATAGCATAATAAATTATGCTAAACGGCATGGAAATTCCATTGTGGAGTAATATAATCTAAATGGTAAGACTGAACTAAACAAAAAGCACCCCAGCCTCAACCCACCCCCAAATATACACGCGCGCGCGCGCGAGAGAGAGAGATCATCATAGTATTGAGACAATAAACAACAGCCATACTAATGTTCTCCAAGAAAATCATTTGCAGAAACAAAACAAAATAATATTTTCACAAAACACAAATCAGATTATATAGATGTTGACTGAAATTGAAAATGTTATATCTGTAATCCTCAATTTCTGTAAAATGAGGATATCCAGTGCAATCTAATGTAGGTGTGGGATAGCACGACAACCTTCAAATGATGAAAACATAGCATACTTAAGAGGAAACCAACAGAGAAATATGAAGAATTGTCAAGGTGAGAAAACTTTGTGCACCATGCTTCTGATATAAATTTCTGCTCCCAATATACTTTTATAATTAAGGAATTTTATTGCTTCTGGGCCAGACATTTAGAACTGACTGCTTAAAACCCACGTAGCACTTAATATTATTTTGATAGGAAACAAGACTTTATTAACAAAAAGAAATTGTAAGATACAAACAGACTTGTGCTTCTCGCAAAATAATGCCACACATGTAGCTGGAATCACCGAGCTAGAGCTCAATATGAACCAACCATGTCAGTCAGTTTCAGGGACAATTTGCCAGATTTGGGTTTGAGTAAATTGGTCCATTTTTTGTCTGTCTTGTGAAACATGCATATCCACCATAATTACCAGAAAATGTCACAATAAAAGCTTAAGAAAGAAAGCTGGCAGTGGTAACTGTGGGATCCCTATTAACGGACAATTTATATCTAACCTTTCAAAACCAGTACTTAAGGTAGTGCATACATCTGGAACATTGTTTCCATGTGCCTTGATATCACCTTGAATAAAATTTACTTACTAGAAAAAGAGAATATTTAACTCATTATACATTAAGGGACCCCACAGAAAATTTCTTATAACTATGAATGCAAAGTACTCAATCTAGAGGGAAGGTCGTAAATTTGACTACAAAGTACTCAATGTAGAGGGGAAAAGGTTGTAAATTTGGGTTTTCATTACTCCACAGTAATAAATTCAAAATGAATGACATTTTCTTACAGCATGACCCATTTTTATATGGACAAACAACAGCTTTTCTACATGGTACAAAAAAATTTGTATTTGTAAAATCGAGAAGAGGAAGGTAATATCATAATTATGCACAAGTTTGTAGGTTTTTGCATCTGTTATCCTGAGTCCTCATCAAACTCATTTCTGGTTCTGTAATATTGCAGTAAGTACATATAGAACCACATCCATGTTCCAACATCCATACCAACATATTTGTTATAAAAATATCAAAGTACCTCATATGTGACAGTACCACCAGACATTGCTGGCTGGCGAAGGGTAACATTGCAGATGGCCCCATTTGCAGAGAGAATACAAACCGTACGCGGTCCTTGTTGTGAGAAGGACATAACCTTTGCTGCAATATCCTGCAAACCACAAGGGCACACAAATAAGAAGGCAGACCATAATTGGATGAAAATATCGAATATTATTATTATCTATGCATTAAATTGAAATTGGGATAAAAGATGCACAAGAACTGAAAATGAGAACATAGTCCTGGACACTTATATAACATAAAACAATGCATAATAAAGAAATACTATTTTTCAATTTCAATTAATCACCATGGTCAACTACGCCACTGTTCTAGTGGATAAAGCCCCACCCGTCACACAGAAACAAATAAATAAAAAGTTATTGACAAAAGGATGCAAAAAATTTCTTCTCTTAGTATTCTGCTATATATTATTCTAAATTCGCAATTGATCAATATCTCACATCTACAAGTAATCCTCACATATTCCAATGACGCAGATCAATGGAGAGGTGTATTTTGAGGAATAATTATCCAATGAAAGCAAACATAATGTATTTCCTGCGAAATACCAAAAATATCAATACTTAAGACCCCCAGTGATAACAACCAGAAGAAATTCAAGAAAATAAAATATTCCTTATAATACTCAAAGGTAACAAAAAATCTACTAAGTAGATAAGTGGTATCTTCATTTGGTAAACAACAAACAGTATAATGTGACACAACCATTTACAACAAACCCATCACATAAGTTTCATTCCTTATAACAAAAAGTTGAAAGATCTGGTATATCAGACATCACACAAAGATGGAAAAAAACAGCAAAAGTGCATTTTAAATATTAAGGCACCCTTTATTTTGGCTGATATATGCTTTTTATGAATAAATTTTTATTTTATGATGATGGCAAAAACTAAAGAATTGACATGATTGCTGAACGTCGTACCAAAATAAGGGATCAGAACACAATACAAGTATTTACACCATTGTTAAACTACAGACGCATTATTTTCACACCCTCAAAGTCATAACATCAGAATTGCAGTTCTGGTTCACACAACTTTAAATAAAATTAAAGGCCATCCTTTATTGCACTAAATAACATTCTTTATTCAGGAATCTCCTAATAACAATGAGAAGTTCCTTGCAAGAACTGCAATTAGACTCACTTCATTAACTACAATTTACTCTTAACATCAAGAAAGTCACATACCTCGCCGGCTTGCACCATAATAACATGAGGAGTAAACCCAACCCCACCAGCTCCTGCACAGCACACAAGCAAACACCAATCACCAGAATGTACATCAATAAACTACAAATTCACACCAAATTTTGTTATGGCACTGAGAATATCAATTACCCAAAGCGTCCAACTGCTTCTTGCCCGAACCGGGGGGCCTCCCTCGGTTCTTCTTGGCCGGGGGGTCCGAAGACATTGTGCCACTCGACTCCCCGTGGGGCCCGGCCGCGGCTGTTGAAGCCGTCGAGGGCATCTGCGTGGGAGCCAATCCCAACGCAATGTTGCCGTCGGGTGAGTACTTTCTGGGCCGCCCGCGCTTCTTCTTCGCCGCCGAAGCCGAAGAAGAGTCGATGCTGAACCCTCCGCCGCTGCCGCAGGGCCTCAGCGACCCGTCGTACGGACTGGGGCTCAGAGAATCCATCTGCGGCTTCGATGTGGGCTGCTGCTGCTGCTGCTGCTGCTGAGGCACGGCATTGAACGGGAACCGAGCCTGGTTAGGGCCGCCCATCATGGGACCCGAATTGGGGTTTAGGTTGCTGTTGGGCATGGACGTTTGGTAGGAAGGCGGACCCACCATCATGTTCTGCTGCTGAGGAGGCGGCGGCGGCTGCTGCTGCTGCTGCGGAACTTCCCGCGAATCCATTTGCGGGGGATCAAGAAGGAGAGAACTGATTTCGCGTAATGGGGTGTTTGGATTCCGGGAAAATGTACTGAGAGAGTTGAGACCTACTTTGTTTCAGAGAGAGAGAGAGAGAGAAGAGAGAGAGAGAGGTGGAATTAAAAATCTAGCGGAGAAAAAGCGTTTGATTTTAAAGTAGGGTTTAGATTTTTTAGGGTTTTAGTATATTATTAGGGCTTTTATAATAAAGGAGTTTCGCTAATTTATGCCCATGGCCGCTGTTGCGGATCTATTTTACGGTTGCTACGTGGCAGGGAATTAGAGTACTAATGAAACACCTTTCTTTTCTTTCTTTTTTCTTTTTTTTGAGTTGGGGACGGAAGCCCAAAAGTACAAAGCAAGATTAAGGCAATTACCTTTGGGCCGACCTAGCCCACAGATATCCGCAGTCAAAATGGAGGGGATTTTTTTTGTAGAAATATCATATGTACTTATACTTCAGTTTCAATTTGTCACTTAAAAGAAAAGTTTAAGAGAAATGTAATTTTAATTTTTCAAAATCCATGATTTGTCTTCTGACTTTAGCACCATCCAATTTTTCATCCACTTCTAAAGGCATTTTAGTCTTTCCATTTTCTAAGAAAAAAAAGATACCTCTCTCTTCCTTTCTCCACCACCCTAACCGCATCCACCTCCAAAACACATTGCATTGGAGCCCCCATCCCCCTCTAATATCTCTATCTTTAAGCATGTATAAAAAAATTTATGGTGTTCTTTGAGCATGTCTAAAGTTTTCAAAAAGAAAAAAGAAGAAGAAGAAGAAGGTGGACTCGGTTTGGGTGGAGGGTAAATGTTCCACGATAGAGAAAGAAGTAGGAAGGAGAAGAGGGAAGGGGACTGGATTTCAAGGTGAGTGGAGTTGGTTGGAGCCGCTGGTGGTGCACAAGGGATTGGGGAATGTGAGAAATGATTTTTTTTCAATTTTAATTGTTTAAAAGATATACCATTTTTTATATAATGATTTTTTCCATTTTTTAAAATACCCTTGAAAATTGAAAGACTAAAATACCCTTAAATGGATGGAAAATTGGATGGTGTTAAAGTCATATGAAAAATCATGGATTTTCAAAAATTAAAGTGACATTTGTCTTAAATTTTTTTTAAGGTGACAAATTGAAACTGATGTATAAGTTCAAGTGACATTACACTACTACAAAAATAGAAATAGACGACTGGGAAAAACCGTCGTCTTTTTCTTTTGAAAACCGTCATTAAATCGACCGCTATCTTTTGAATGTAAAGCTACAATGATGATTCACTGTCATCTATTATTTGTAAAGACGACGCTTTTACTCCAAATTGTCGTCTATTAATTGTAAAGACGACGGTTTTTCTGAAAGAACCGTTGTCTATTAGATGTAAAGATGACAATTTGTCTAATAGAACAATTGTTTATTATATCCAAAGACGTCGGTTTATAATAAAAGCATCGTTAATATCAGTAAACACTACTACAAAAAAAACAAAATAGACAACAGTAATCCACCGTTGTTGTGATGCTTTGAAAACTGTCGTTAAATCGACTGCCATCTTTTGGAGTATCAAACTACAATGGCTTTAACGAATATATGCACTCAAAATTTATTTTTTTTCATAAAACTTGAAGATTCAATAGTTATTACATAGTCAACCAATACGTACTTCCTACCTATAATTAGAAATAATAGAGCTCACAAATTCAACTAATTTGATCTTATCTACTTTCTTTTTTCCTTTTTCTCCTTTTTTTCCCTTTTCTTTCTTTCTTCCTCTTCTTTCCTTTCTCTTTCTTCTTCCTTCCCAGGCCACTTTTTTAGTTTTTTTTCTTTCTTCCTCTTCTCCTCTCTTTTCTTACTACAAGAAAAAACCATTTATGCTACCAAATGTTCTATGACCAACTATAATTTGGTCTCCAAAAATATGTATGCGTGACAAAACTAAGATAGTTGGTAGCCAAATGTTTCGTCCATTGGTAGGCTTGTGGTAAGACTTCACTCAATTGAGTAGTGACCAAAAATTATTAAAGGGCGACAAGTTGTTTTGGTGGCTCGGAGAGAACTTCGCGACCAAACGCGAGCTTGGTAGCCATTTTGTCAATGTTGGGGGTGCAAAAATGAAAAATGAGACGGAATGGAAATATTTTGCCACTCCAAAGGGAAATTTGTGCCTAAATATTTAATGGGTTTTGGCGACCAACATATGTTAGTCGTTGATGAGGGGTTTTATGAATTTAATTGATAAAAACTACGTTGTTTTACATATGGCTTCTTCTTTTTTTGGTGTTTGATTGTTGAGACTATAAATAGAAACTTCATCCTCAATACGCACCAAATTTTGGTGTTTTCGAAGGAACCTTTCTTTATAGGCGACCAACTAAAATTTGATAAGTGACGAACTACTTGGTCACCAAATGGCGATGAAAATAGTTGTTGGTCTCCTGTTACTTTCAACAAAGAGTCTAAGGCAACCATCTTAGCAACGAAAACATTTGGTTGGGGAATGGTTGTGGTGATGAAATTTCCCTTTTTAGCGACCAAACGAGGTGGTCACTATTGGAGCCAAAAATTTCGAATCCTCCAACAAGTAATATAATTTCCATTTTGAGAAGCCAAACACCATCTTCTATTGCCACCAGTGAAGCCGGATGCTCAAGTCAATATAAGTATAATCGCATGAGAGTTTAGAATAGTATTGTGCCTGATTTTCTCCTCTTTCTTTGGGATGTTGTGTTAATTGGCCTTTTAAAGGCAGTAAAGTCTTGGGTTCCAACTCCCACATTCCTCATTTTTCTCCATGACTCAGGATAATGGATGTCATGTTACTTGATTTTCTCCACTCCTCCAAGTTTAGGATGTATGGGTAATAGGTTATTGCTTCATATATACTTCGTTCTTGGGTGTAGAGAGAAAAAAAAATTCATTGTGAGAATTTGTTCCATGTGAGATTTTAGGAGGTGTTAAGTAATTTGTTAACTAACGAACACGAGGAAATATAAGTTTTGGAATTTAGAAGTAAACCAAGTTTGTTACATTTTCACCATGACTAAGCAAAGATTCATGAGTAAAAGCATCGCCGTGAGAAATCCTTAATCCACAAGTTCTTGAGTTGTGATAATGTATTGTCAAATTTGGTGAACTTTAGTTGGGATCAGCAAAGGATCCAATTGATTGGGATTGACTAAGAATCCGATTGATGGGCCCCAGTGGATTAATAATCCCTTGGTGATGTAGGGATTGACAAGGACCCAATTGATTGCCCTTAGAGGATTGGTAACATTGGGGTGATGTAGAGATCGGCATGGACTCAATTGAAAACCTCAGAGGATTAGTAACCTCAGGGTGATGTTGGGATCAACATGGATATAATTGATTGCCCTCAGAGGATTAGTAACCTCAGAGTGATGTTGGGATCAACATATCATAGCGTTATTAGCCAAAAAATAATAAAATAGTGTTATTCCCATTGTGACCGAGTTTTTCTCCTAGGGCAGCCACCAAGAGAGTTTCTAGTTTTCCAAGCCCGCTGCGCTTTATTAGGAAGCTGGACACCATGTCAATTTGGCCCTCAATGAGCATATCCAATTCTTCACCACGTGATGCAACAAACTGCAGATGATTTATGACGTGTCCTCAATGGGTCAACCAAAAAAGGAGGGAATGCATAACGGCTTTGCGTAGAAGACTTCTACAGAGGAGAGCAGAAACACATTGCTCATCTCCTTTATCATCATCCTTCATCAAAGCCACCCTTCCTTAACAACTCCAAAGCTCTTTTACTTGCCATTTATTTCTTCTTTTTTATTTTTTATTATTAATGGATGGCAGAATCCAGTCTCACAATTCATCCATGCCTCTTGTATCCAGGTTGGATCATTTGGATTTCATTGTAAGTTTAATCAATTTCTCTGCACTCATTATTATTTAAAATTTTCTATATTTTATTAGCAAGATCATGGAAATTATTGTCCTTTGCTACTCACCCTTTTATTTATTTTTTTTATTTTTTATTTTTGGAATATTTGGGGTGTGACCTAAAGATGAAGTATCTGGAAAGAAAACAAAAGTTAGCAAAATTGGGTAGCAATGGTTCGAGTGGTGCAAAATTGAAGGGGCAATGCCTGCCAATGGATTTGGCATTGAAGGAGACTTACTTCAAAGGCTCACTCTTGGATCGAGTGGCAGCTCTTGAACATAGGCTTTTTCAGGTGAATTTTTGTTGTTTAATTTGAATTTATGAGGTGAATTATGGTTAATTCCATCTCAATGTTATATAATTGCTTGCTTGCTGGAGTTTAATTATCAAATTGCAGCTTACTACTTCTAGAATCTAGAGGAAGTACCAAAAAGCCAATGGATTTACCATGTCACACTAGCAATGTGATTTTTTTGGGGAATATAGAGAATTTTACCCAAAAAATGATAACGATACAACCAAGACATCTACAAGCCAACTATAAATTGTGTTTATATGGAGGCAATAGTATACACGTAATAGACCTAGTTATGAAAAACAAAATCAATTTTCATATTTATAGGGAAGCTAATATGGTAGCTGATGCTCTAGTCAATTTATTTGGTCACAAGTCTGAGAGAATCATCATATTTGGTAGCTGTTTTTTGTAAAAATTATGTATGATCGGAATTTTGGGCTTCTTCAAGGAGCCTCTATGTAATTTATTTTAGTTTTAAGAAAAACAATTGTGTCAATGTGTCTGACCTCTGTGATTATGAAACTAGACAACTATCATCATTTGGAACAAAGGAGTGACCTAACAAAAAAAAAAGGATTTGACGGCCAAAAAGAAAACAAAAATGGTTTTGTCTTTTCAGTGGATGCAGTTCTATATCAATAAAGAACACAATTAAATTTCCTGCTTTTATTTTCCTTCACTGCAGTAAAAACATTATAATAAAAAATTATCATTGACCTGTGGTGCTTCAGTTGTGCTTAGAGATGGATTCAAGCAGCAGCTCATCATGCACTTCTACGCAAGCATCAGGGAATACCTATTGGAGCCATGGATCCAAGGGGGAATCATCTTGCTCATTCCCAACTTTCACCTCCAATCCCTATCAAGGTCACAATAAAAGAATATCCCAAGTCCATGCCACAAGGCTTGAAATTGAGGTAATTAATTTATATCTCAATCAGTTACATATATATTTATAACTGAGAAATTTTTCATCTCTGCATCTGATGTCCTAAATTTGATTTCTCCCTCCCCCAATATCGCTTATAAAAAAATAATAATAAACTACAGCAGGGCAGTATCATACTAAAAGCATATGCTTTCTTCAGAAAGTTTTGCCTTATGTCATCTAACTTGTTCTTGCTTCAAACAACTTTTGTTGAATGGAGTTTTTTTTTTTTAATTTTTTTTTTTTTTTTTTTTTTTTTTTTTTTTTTTTTTTTTTTTCTTTTTAGAAGTTTGATGTAATTTGTGTATATACATATATATATATATATATATGTATATGTGCGTGCACGCTTGGCTTATTGTGGATGCTGACAATTTTATATCATGCATAAAGCCTGTGCATATCCATGTCTTTTGTGCAATGGTTCATGAATGAAGCCTTACTTTTGGTCACATCAAAATATTCTCTTTAAAAAACTTTCACTTTTGTTTCAGGTGATCATCTCAATCTTACACATATTCTACTTCCCATCTGACTTCTTTTCAGTTCCATTCAAAGCACAACACAGACTTATTCAGTGCCCATGGGACCTTGGAATAATGTCTGGTTATTTTCTTCTGTGCAGGAACAACCTGATGGAGAGCACCCAAACCAGAACCCTCCAACTACTTGTTCTGCTCAAAACCAACTTACTAAGAAGAAGAAGAAGAAGAAGAACCAGACCAACAAAGATGAAAAACCTTGCCCAAATGGGAAGAAGAAAACCTCTTCCAATTGGCCGTACTTGAAATTATTAGGCTGCTAGTCCCACTACTATTTCTTTACCCTATTTTCACCTGTTTTAAATATATATTTTTTTTTTATAAATATCTTCCTTGGAAACTTATGCTTGTTACAAATAATCAGCTGCTACAAAACAAAAGCATTATAAAACTTGGAAATCTTCTAGGCTCTTCTCCAAATAGTTTTATAATCTAATGCATTGGGAAATTCAGGCCTTAATATATTCTAATACCAGAATTTTAAAATGACAATTATTGTCAACACAGCTATTGCAGAATAATTAGCCTCTCGAATGGCTCGACTCATATCTAAGCCATTGAAGCCTATGTACAATGGAGGATTTGGTGGTAATAATAACACCGTTACTCCAGGACTAACCAAAAAATAGAAGCAAAAAAGCCAACATCATGACTTCAAAATGGGACATAGCCTAAACAAATTGCACCAATCAAATATCTTCTTTGCAATCCCTTACATGGTTTAGAGCAAAAGGAATAAACAAGAACCACAAAACCAAAAGTGGGGGAAATTAAATATATGAGGGCGCAACAAGTCGTGGGCAAAGGTTGCTGCCAAAGACTTGGATTCTTCATGTCGATAAGAACGTCATTTGCCTTGTCTTGTTTTGGCGAATATATGAATAGCTTGACCTAGGGTTTGTTCAAATATATTTATTTATTTTGTAGACGTTAGTTAGGTCAGTTAGTCAGGACGGTTAACCTGCCTTTTTCTATTTAAGTTTGAATTCTCCTCCAAGTAAATTAAACTATCGCTTATATAAATATGCGTACATATATAAGAATATTCGAATATTCGAATTTGAATACAAAGAAAAGGATTTACTGTCCTTATCAACTAGTCTAATTTATATATGCTTAAAATATATTTAGACTAGAGGAACTAGAAGGGGATGGGTTTGCTTAGCTGGATTAGCTGGGGAAGTGAGATGGACGTTTACTTTCCCAAAGAGGGAACCACGCAAGCTCCAACACTACCTAAGAATATTAAATTATCCGAAGACAAAGGAAAGAACATGTCAAGTTCAGCTGACCTGAACAAAAAACAAAAACCTTATAGCTTGTTTCCTCAGCTTCGACTTGAGTTATGGGCTTTGTTTTTTTCTTTTCATATTAGAGTTAATCTTATCTCTTTTGTGTTGAACTACTAGACTCGTAGAACGAATGAATCATATGTGTCAAATAATCTGATTTCAGAGCAATCAATTATGAATCAAGAACTAGCTTGATGTTGGTTTTTTTTTTCTTTACTAAATCTAAAGACCTTGAATCACTGTCAGAGTGGGGATTCAAAGTAATAAGAACTCGAGATTTTATGTGTCTAATAAATAAGGTCTAAAATATCGATATCCTAAAAACACGAAAATTTTGATGGAAATATCGGGATATTATCGATATCGATAAAAATTGAATAAAAACTACGAAATTGTAAGAAAAATTTGGAAATTTTTATTGAAACTTTGGAGGATGTTTATTCAGTCAATTATCTATTAGTTTATTACCAAAATAAAAATAAAAATGGAAGGAAATGCATTGCATGATAGGTTAACTTATTTAAGTTGATTATATAGCGAGTTGCCAAACATAGTGAGTGTAGAAAAATATTTAGTAATTAATGAAAGAAGATTAACCACACCATAATTATTTATGTATAATGATTTACTACAATATTTTACACTTTATACATTGCATAGTAAGAAGATACATGAGAGACTTAGTACCACACAGAATTCTTATGAAGTTCAAATTTTCATTATCTTTATCATCTCTATGTGTAGAATAAGTGTATTGTGAAGAGTAGTCATCAAATGATAAACCCCCAAAATAGTTTTGCATGTAATTGTTCAAAATAATATAAATATACATATTTTAGCATATTATCACAAAGACACAAGTAACATGGTGGTTAAGGTGTTGGATGAGTGAAATGGCAAAGGTTTGAATCCCATTTTTGTGTGTGTGTGTGTGTGTGTGTGTGTGTGTGTTTTTTTTTCTTTTCATTTTTTCCATTACATCGATATTTTCAATATTATAGCGATATTATAACCATATTTTGAACAAAGTATTGCTGAAGTGTGAGCGAAATTATCGACATTGACATTTTCTGATATTATTGACATTTATACGGTATGTGTATGAATACGTTTCGTTGATATTATTGATATTTTAGACTATGCTAATAAGCAACTAATGAGAAAGAAGAATAATGAAATAACTCTATGTGGGTGCCATAGAAAAACTCAACATAAAGAGAGGAGGAAGAAGCGTCACTGTCCCTCATCTCCCTCATCTCCCTCATCTCTTTTTTCTTTTTCTTTTTTCTATTTGGGTTAGTGAATAAGTCCGCTGGGCATTTTGAATCAGATGCTCAGATCATTTTGGGCTATGTCTTCAATCAAATCATTTTCTTAAAACTTGCTCTATAACAATGCTCATTTTCTTTGAATTTAGCTTTACTTCGTATTTAATGAAGTTTGCTACAAATCACTCAATTGTTCTTTGTCATGGTTGTTGTTTTGGCATATTTGTTCGCTCTTAAGCGCAATTAGATTGCTGGAAGGCCCCACATCTATCACATGTTTTCTCGTTTAGAGACTATATGAGGTGGTCGATGTGACCACTACGCCGCTTCTTTAGGTGGTAGCAGTAGTGTTCATTTGGGCTTCTCTATTGCTTATGGTTTTGGTTATGTTGGGTTGCTTAGACTTTTTTTTGGGATTATGCTTAATGTGGTGATGTGGGCTATAGTAGTTGTTAGTGCAACTTCATTAAGCACTGGAAGAATCACAAAGCATAAAAAAGATGGGTTGATTCTGCCACTACCAAAACCGAAGATTATCCACACGTGACAATCCTCATTGTTCTAGTTTGTTCAAGAATGAAGCCTTGATGGCCCTGACCAAACCACTTCTTCAAATCTGATGACTCAAGGAGATCTGAAGACTTAATCATCCTGTTCAACGATAAGTACTCGCAACACTTGGATGAAACTCATCAGATAGATTGAATCAAAGTGATATCCAAGTAAATAATAAACCATAGAGCGTTTAACTGACGCACTTAATAAATTAATACAAATTTATTTTGTACACGTGTTCTTGTTTGATTGTTTTTGAAAAATTGACACAACCATTCGAAAAGGCAGCGTTGAACACTAAATTTGATTTCCCAATTAACTCACTCTTTTTTCTTTTTTACATGTCTTGATCTTTTAAGTCACTCTCATTCTTTGGAGAAAAGTCACTTTTTATCCCTATATCTTACCAAATCTTCTATTTTGGTCCTTATAGTTTAAACTATAACGATTTGACCCATCTAGTTTGATGTCCAAATTTTTGTCCAATTCCATAACGTAATAAGCACTCATGTGTTTTTGTCTACTTGTGCCATCTACCTTCATGCTCCTTAAAAGGTTTGATTTTTTCGATCAATTTATATAAGATTCAGAGTGAGGACAAGTATAGAGTGCAAAAATTTTGATTCAAAGGTTGAAGAAGTGGCTCATCCAGTTGTGGTTGTGGCAGACAAACAATACCCCTTCACTTGAAAGGCATAAGCTTACTTAATCACGAAATTGAACGTGTCTTCAAATTGCAATAGGTATCAAATTAGAGATTAAATTGTCAAAATTGAATTCATAGATACCAAAATAAAAACTGGGGAAAACTACAAGGATAAAGAGTGACTGTATTTCCCTTTTTTTAAAACCTATATAAACTAACTTATACAATGCCCATAATGTACGATTCATTATACTTCCACTCTACTTGTTGTGAAAGGAAAGCATTAATGAATTTCCATTAGTATCTTCTAGAGGTTCAAATATTTAAACAAACTGACCCAACCCATGCTCTATAACCCGTACAATAATTAATCTGACCTGTCACTTTATTATATATATAATAATTTGCGGCAGCATTGCCTTCTCTTTCTTCTTTGGGTAAATCCATATCTGAATCTTGTCGTATTATGTATAGTTTTTATATTATTTTTTTCTTTATGAAATTATTTTACAGAAAAAAAATTAAGACGTGCAATTAGCTCGGCTTGCAGAGCTTAGCCAGGTAGAACTGTCAAGCAACCAAGAAGAACCCATCTGTCCGCATCAACAAGTTGACACCTTTCCCATACACCTTTTTAAAAACCCATTTTTTTAAAAAAAAATTCCCAAATTAACCCCTTCAATTTAATAAACAAAATACATTTACCATTTCACCCCTGCCATCCTACAAAATCCCCATCCCAAATAAACGAAAGTGCATCTCCTCAGCAGCTCTTTCTTTTCTCTCTATCGGAGACTCGTAATGGAGAAAGGCGAGGGCTCAGCGGCCGAGCAAGACGCGGAGGAGAACACCCAGCACCACCTCACGATTCCCGCCGGGTTGACTCAGGACGAGTTCGACGACTTGAAGCGGATCGTGGCCGACTTCCACAAGTACCCGGTGGGTCCCGGAAAATGCTCTTCCCTACTCGCGCAGCGCGTGTACGCTCCGGTCGACAAGGTGTGGTCGGTGGTGCGCCGCTTCGACAAGCCCCAGACCTACAAGCACTTCATCCGGAGCTGTACGGTCAAGGAGGGGTTTAAAATGACCGTCGGGTGCACGAGGGACGTCAATGTCATCTCCGGGCTACCGGCGGCCACCAGCACAGAGCGGCTCGACTTGCTCGATGATGACCGCCACGTCACCGGTTTCAGTATTACCGGCGGCGAGCACCGGCTCAAGAATTACCGGTCGGTGACGACCGTGCATGGGTTCGAGCGCGACGGAAGGATCTGGACCGTCGTTTTGGAATCGTACGTCGTCGATGTGCCCGAGGGGAATTCCGAGGAGGACACGCGTCTCTTCGCGGATACAGTTGTCAAGTTGAATCTCCAGAAGCTGGCGTCGGTCACCGAAGGGCTGGCGGGTTACGGTGACGCTAAATCGCAGGTGATGTGAGAAAAAAATTCACACGGATTTTTAAAAGAAGAAAAGAAAAAAAAAAAATCTATTTCTGGGGCTTTGTTTTGGGGTTTTTTTAATTTCTGAATTTTGTAAGTACGCCGCCTCTCTTCCTTATCTCTCTGTTTTTTTTTAAATTTGGAATCACCAAAATGTCCTTGGTTTTAATGGATTGACCGGGATGCCATGCATGAGTAAGTTGAAATTGTGAGGAGAAGGTAAGGGCATTTCAGTCAATGCATGTGTACAGAAATGTCAAAGCTGAGGGACAGTGATGTCATGTCTTCTTTCTTTCTTACTGCCAAATTCCAATGTGAATATTTGATTTGGGCATTTGGGTTTGCAGCTCAAGTGTGCTTTTCAATTTATTTCCTCTCTCTCTCTCTCTCTCTCTCTCTCTCTCTCCATATCTCTTTGATATTGTAATAATCTCTGCATTTTGTTGAGTGCAAGTTAGAAGTTAGGACCAACCAAAGGGCAAGGAGCTAAGAAAGAGCAAGGGATGAGTGGGTCATATCCTAGTTTACCCCCCCCCCCCCATAATGCCATTAAAGAAAATGGAATCTATGCTTTTGACTTTATGTAAGAATCTAATCGCGATAAATGGGGCTTTTTGTCCTTCGACTTCTCATCACAAATCACAATGCACCATTGGAATGTGTTAATATGTTTTAAGAATAAACATAATAATTATTGATGAGAAAACATGAGTACAAAGAACTATAGATAAAATTTTAGTAAATTTAGGTTTTAGCAAAAAAAAAATTTCACTTTTAGAAAAAGTCAAAGTTTTTTAAAAAAAGATAGAAAAACTTCTTAACTTTCAAATAAAAGACATGTAAATGTAAAAGATTCTTTAAGAAATCCAAAAATAAATAAGGGCAATTTTGTCTATTTTGGCTTCTTTTACAAAATTTCTCTCCTTTGTGTTTTCCAAAGTCTCCCATAAATTTTCTCCAATGACCAAATGCAATAACAAGTTGAATCGATTTACAAATGACTAGAATTCCTGATTCATTAATATGTATCAATTTTGAAAAGTATTGGACATAAACAAAGAAGCATTACTATCACTCCACATCCTCTCGAGGCAAATCCAAAGAGACTCATAGCGTCATATCGACTAAACTCAGTGTCATACTGGCTAAATTCGAATCCAAAGGTTCTTTTCTTAGGGTTTTCCGTTCCCCCAAGATGTGTATTTAATCTTTGTACAAATAGTTGATGCATTTTATTTTAGGGACATCCTTATAGGGTTTATTCTGCATTGTATTCTAATGATCGAAATCGTCTAATTTTTTTAAGTACTCCTTCGAATATCATCTTTGCAAAAACAAAACAAAAATCACTCAAATTCAAAACTATTTGACCACTCAATTAAATGTTTATCATTTTAATTTTTTTAATGAAACACTGTATTAATCGATTTTGTTATTCACAAGTAGATGTCTTAGTAGTCTCCAATGTGTCTAATTTTTACAACGAATTAAATAGGGGGCATGAAGGAAAGTAGGAACCCATTGGAGAACAACAAAGGGATAACACTGAGTGGAATGGAATGACAGAGATTTGGGGGAACAATAAAGATAGGAGGCATGAAGCCCCAGCAGAGAGGCATAAAGCCCCAACAAAGAGGCAAGAAGCCCCACCAAAGAGGCAAGAAGCCTAGAACTATGAAGCCCTAAAAACGAGCAGGAAAGCTCGAGTATGAACCCCGAAAGAAAATCAAAAACTAGGGAAGAGAGATGGGAGGAGGGGTAGAGACCTCCTCTCCCACAAGGAGGGGATGCAGCGTTGGATTTGGAGAGCCCAAGTTTTGCTAGGTCGCAGAGCTCTCGCTCTACCCGTTGAGATTTTATTTATATTTATTTATTTATTGTGAATCACATAAGGTGTACCTCAAATGAGATTGGTTGGGGAATTCCACAAGGTGACTGTCTATATTATTTGTAGTTCTTAGCAATTTATCAGATTCAATGTATCTATATCAACCCCCATGATAGCACAGTAAATTTATCAAAATGTAACTAAATAGTAATTAATTATTTCTACTTCTACCAAACAAAAAAAGAAAGAAAGAGTACACAGCAGCAGCAGGTGAAAGGTTCATTGTACTGGTCACCGGTGGTGGCAAAAGTATTCATTGATGAGAGCTAGCAATTTGCATGTTGGCAGTTGAAAGCATTACTTACTTCTCTGACCATTGGAGTCCAGTCATTGTCACTTGTGATTGAGTTTGCATGTGATGGCATTGAGACATACAATTCTTTTATTTTTATTTTTTTATTTCAAATATAATGATAATAATAATAAGAATAATGATACATGCGAAGAAAAAGAAACCCATTTCTTCTTTTTCTCCTTTTTATTTCAAACAGTAAAGAAAAATGGAATTGAAATTCTCAAATGTATATGTATTGTTTTTTGAGAAGAAGATTTGATTCATAAAACCAAAGAGCGGCACAATACAGTAGAGCCGATCGATAAAAGCGCCCTCTTTAAAATCTTCCTAGGAAACCTTCACAGAGAGAGAGAGAGACAAGAGAGAGAGTACTACAGTAGGGGTCCAGATATGGAAGATTAACAATACTGTTGAAAGGAGAGGTCCATTTATAGTAGGACCTTTTCCCCCTTTCAGCTTAAGATCGAAAAAGGGCATTCAACTATTGGGAGTAACATGAGTCTACGGCACCCCTCCCCATTGTTTTTTTTTGGGGTTTTTAATCAACAAGAAAAAAATACACGAACGAACTTCTTCTAACATTAGGAAGAAACGACTACCCAGAAATCAGCTGCTGGTAGACAACACTTGTACATTTTGAAATCATGAAAAGCCATACGTTTTTTGTGAGAGTCAATGATGTATCGTGTAATTTGGTATCTTGGTTGGTGGTGGTGGTGGGTTGTGTGCCCTTGGAGATTATGCAGACCCTTTCACACTGAACTTCATCAAATTAAAAATAAATTTAAGAAAAGGAGATTGAGATTGTTACTGGCAATTCATAGAGACAGAGTCAACGGTCCCCATGTCAGGCTGAGGCATGGGACTGTAACGTATCCGAATTGATGGATATGTTAGGTGAATCGTACAATACTATATACACTATGATGATGCTACCAGGAAAATAAAAACATTATGGTATGATGTGATGAGGACCAACGAAACAGCAACGGCCATGTGGCTCAATTATTATTGTTATTATGTTAGTCTAAATTGTTGAGCTGGCAGTGGATTGGTTAACTTGACTAGAGCAGATGTGTTTTCTACTCAAAATTCGATTTCGAATTCCGCTCTTTGTAATTTAGATTAAATTATAGTATAATATCGTTCGTATAAAAAAAATTGTAAAAATGTTTTCTGGGCAAAAAAAGAAATAATACAAAAATTGTGAACATGTATTGACTCTGCTACTCACAATCAAATTAATTGCAATTTTTTTTTTTTTTTTTTTTTTTTTTTTTTTTTTTTTTTTTTTTTTTCATATTAGAGATAATCTCCATTACACCAAGATATTATCTTAAATAAATAACAATAAACTAGATCATGGCAGAATTGATCCAATTAATATCCGATAAATATTCTCATGTATCCAATTATTATTAATATTCTCACAAGTCTCTAATTGCACAAAGATATTATCTTAGATAAATACATGAGAATATTAACAAGTATAAAATCATCCACGTAATGATATTTGACAACATTTCTTTATTTTTTATTTTTATAATTATAAAATAAAGGGAGAGAGATGATGAATGAATTTATGATAGGAAATAATAAAGATAGTGTACAGAAAATAACAAACCATTAGGCAATCAGTCTCAGTTTTTATTTTTTTTTGGAACTATTTTATGTATTCTTCTTCTCACTTTAGCGTGTTGAGAAGACATGGGCAAGGGAGTATTGAACAGTTATTGCTATATTTTCTATGCTAAAGCAATACCCGGGTATGGACAAATTAGTAAGAAACGCATATATCTGCTATATTTAGCTTCTCCTCCAATCCCCTTTTTTTCCATGGCCATGAGTAAGAAAAATGGGTCCCACTTTTAACACGTCAGCATTTAACAAACTGACTAACAGTTTGGCTAACATAGGGGGCAAATTGTAGGTTTTCCGTGACGTTGAGTATGTACTGGTAAATGTCTCCAAAATCGAGTATGAACTCGTAAATGACCCTATAGGTTGGGGGGTTTACTGTAGTTTGTCCAAGAAAAAAAAAAAAAAAAAAAAAAAAAAAAAGAAGCTTAAAGGTCATTAAGAACCAAGATGTGAGGATTCATGGTTAAATCTCACATCTTACCCTTAACCCTAAGGAGATATGGCTTTTGGGTCATGATCAGGTTACTTATAAGCCACAAATGCCAGGGCATCCTTTCCTATGACATCCCTCATCTTCATTATGTAATAGGATCATAAGTACAAATCCAACATATGCTTGATAGGGCATAGCAAGGAAAATGGCTATGCCCTTTTCCTTTCTACAAGAATGCATTCATATTTCATCTTCTACTATCTAGAACAATTTTCATACAGATGTCCTATGTAAATAAAAGTATCAACGGTTATGCCCCGGGTCCTAAATCATTTAATCAACCTAGATCGATTCTAAGTGCAGCAACTCATCTTTCCCTTCTAAACAATACTATAACCATTCAGACTTGATCTGCTCCATAAATTTCCTCAATGAACAAAACCCTAAAGGTTAGGAACGTCAAGCAGTATAGAAACAAGATGTGAGGATTCATAGTCAATCTCATATCTCTAACCCACATCTCACCCTTGGTTTTCATCATGCTAATAAGACACAATTGCTAGTAAGGTCCTCCTTTTACTATAACATACTCAATTCTAATAATTACAAGAACTCTATGCACAATTCTTAAAATGCATGGTCATGTTGTTCTTACCATAACTAAAGGTGTGAATAAGGTTCACCACTCAACTTCATCTGATCACCCAACAGCCAGATCATAAGAAATAGGGATATAAAGGAACACAGGCACCCAATCTTGCAATGAAAAGTAGCTGAAACCCTATCCTATCCACATCCAAGTGTAAAAGCGAAAGAAAAATGGAGCAAGAGTTGAAAGACATTGAATGGCTGCAAATACAGTAGCACCCCTAAATTGAAAAGTACATAAAAATACTTCCCCGCCCCCAACGCCACTTGCAAGGAGAAGAGTCATTTTTACCAGTAAGTACAATAATAATGCTAGGAAGCCTAATGCTTAAACAAAAGGAAAAATGCTAAGATGAAGATAGTTGAAGAGAAGAATGCTGGTGGATGTTAAATGCATTCCCTCAACATACATGAATCTCATAAGAATTACATTATATTTCTTCTGTCTCGTACTATCATAAAAGGAAATTAGAAAGTCACATGCGTCAGAAATTCATTATCTAGGTAAATAATCTTAGCATTATAAATAGAAATCTGGGTTGTAGTTTCTCAATTTCATTTTCTTTCACAAACATGAGAAACTAGAATTACTTCATCCCAATACATCATTACAATGTTTAAATTTAAAGCAGAAAAACAATGAACTAGTAGCATTATTCAAATTATGAGTTGGTCAAACAAGAAATTCTTCATTGAACAAATCTAGGTACAACAAAACTATAATCACTAATACGAAAATTCATTTCGCATGCCAGCTAACTTAAGAAGAATTAACATCATCAAACTACAGTTTAATTCAAATATCACAAAATTACAAGAACTCTTCCACTATAGACCCTACATATTAAGTTTCAAGTGTCCTACCTCCTTTCATGTTATAGCTCCATCTTTCCAGTCTTTCAAATTACAGCTCCTGTCCAATCTTCCCATTGCATTGTTGATCTTCACTATATTTCCTAAATTGAACTTGTTGAAGACAAAAATAAACAAAAACGATAGCAGCTGATACAGGAGTCAAGAATCAAAAAAGATGTAGAGTGGGTATCAACGAAAGAAAGATAAAAAATGAGAGATGAACACTAGAGGTAGCCCAAAGGGCTACTCACACTACCAGTATACAACACTGTTTTCACAAATGAAGAAGTAGATGAGAGTCCGCATAAAGACAGACCTCAGGAGAAAGCATGGAACTGACATACATAACAATGGTGTGAAAACTACTGATCCCTCCATCTTGGACTTGAAATGGGGAAAAACCCCGAAGGAGATAAAGGAAATAAATAACCCGGAGAGGGTGGAGGTTGAGGCCCTGGACCTAATATCCCTGATTGGGCCATGGGTGAAAACTGAAAATTGGGGGTCAGTGGTGGAGGAAACTGCATCCCAGGTGAAAGCAATGGATAAGGTGACCTTGGGGACAACAGGTTCATGTAACCTGTTGGGGATGGCAATAAGAACTGTGAAGTTGGTGAGGGTAAGAGGGCAGGAACATTCACTGGTGGGTGTGGTAGATTAGGCGCAGGTGGTACAGGACCATTCATTCTTGGGGGCGGGTGAGCAGGCATGGATGGGTTAGGAAGTAAACCAGTCGATGGTGCCTGAGACTGACTTTGACCTGGACCTTGTGGTTGTGGCTGTGCTTGGTTTCCCCTTGGAGTTGGATCCAGCATCGAACTTTGAAGGTACCTCATATATGCTGAGATAGGAGACTCAGCTGTATTTGCCCACATTGAGTCTCCATGTGGAAATGGCGGCATTGGTGTAGGTGATGGTTGTCCAAACTGAGGCCTCATGAAGTTATTATTGTATGGAACCGGTGGTGGGGCTGAAGGATGAGGAGCTGGAGGTGGGATTACTGGTCTATTATTGATAGGTGTTAATGGAGGAGGCCGAATTCTCTGCAACCGCATACTTTGGGATTTTGACGGATTCTGAGGAGGTCTAGGCAAGGGTTCTTGTGATGGCGAACCAGTAAGCTTCTGAACAATGTTGCGGAAATCATTCTTGCTTATGTTGTATACCTGAGGCTGAGGCTGAGGCTGTTGCCTAGCGGCATTATTAGCAAAATTGGGTTGGTGCAATGGACTCTTCCTTATATTTTTCCCAATTTTGTTCACACCCAAATGATCATTATGCCTGTTTGCGGAGCTATCCATTTTGAGGAAAACACAAACAAACTCACACCACCAACCAATTAACTTTCGCCAATGTCCTACAAAGTCAAGCCATTCGCATAAGCTTCAAAACAATTGCCCAGAACTTCAAAAGAAAGCTCAAACACAACTTTCCAACTCCTTGAATCTCAAATACAACTTCACCAAACGAATTATATGTACTTCTGCTAAATACCCACAAAGTCAAACCATTCCAAAGCTTCAAAGGATACCCAAAAACTCACAAACCAAGCTCAAAACAACCCCAGTTTTGTTCAGTGATAAGTATTGAACGCAACAATCTTAGAAAATGCAACCAATTCAAACAAATCGAGAAGCACAAAAGCTGCCCTCACAGTCCAACACAAAAGCCGCAAATCGAGAAACCAGCAAAAGTTCCAAGCTCAGACAGATTCCTGTAATACCAAAACCACAAATCTTAAATCTCCCTGTAGCTTTAACCCCCCCTAAAAAAAAAATCCCAAAAAAACAATTCAAGCAAACAGAACAAATATCTTACTATAATTGAACCACAAGCATTCCACAAAGAAAACCCAATTTCAGAAACTCCAAAACCCACCTACAAATTTTAGTTTTTTTTTCTTTTGGGTAAAGAAGAAAACCTACCAAGAAAATTCTTCAAATGGTTCACAAGACAAAGAGTAAACGCAAAGAAACATAGAAAAGTAAGAATAGAGGGAATAGAAAATTACGCCTTGACTTGAGGAAGTGATACGGCAAAGAAGAGTCAACCTGGATCTTTTTTCCTCTTGAGCTTTCTATCAGCAGCAAAGAAACAAGATAAACAAGGAGAAAGTTGGTGCGGGAAGAAGCCCTAGCTATTTAGTAAATTAGCAATTTGCAGAAAGAGTTGAGCAAGTGGGTCAAATATGGAAGGAAAGAAATGAATGAATGAATGAGAGGAATTTAGATGGAAAACAAAGAAAATAAAAGAAAGAAAGGACGTGTTTGGGTGAGGACGCATTGGGGGCCAAAAAGCCAAAAGCCAAAAGCGTGACGACGGGCTAGCGTTGATTAGTATATACTTTTTACATCTTCGAATACAAATGAAAGTCTTTATTTTCCGATTTCAGAAGAGAGAGAGAGCCAAGTCAAAATTAAACGGAATTGACGCTGATTTGATACTGCTACGTCTCCATTCTGTAGGTCTTGACTGACCTTCTCCTCCCCTAACTACAAAAATCTATGTGGGTGTCGTAATCATAAGCAGCGGATTTATACCAAGTTTTCATTTTGTCAAAAACAATTTACAGCAATATGCCAATATCGTCTAAGGGAGATGTGAATGAAGTAGGCAAACATGTGCTATACGAACTTATATGGCACGATGCGTACTTATTTGTCACATGAAAAAATTGATCACTCTAATAGATTATTTACTCATTTGTCACATGAAGCAATGTAATTGTACTAACTATTATTATATTATTTACTTTCATCTTTTATATTATCTTTTACTACTACATAAAAACAAAAGGAGAATGCGTATGTGAGTTAGTCCAGTTGGTCAAGGTAGTGTGCTCACTCGCAACCAAGTTCAAACCCATTAGGGAGAGTGTGTATATTTTACCTAGTCAACCTATTCCCTTGGAGAAGAAAAGGGCATATGTGGCACATCAAACATGGTTTGTCTACTCATTTGTCTATACCCTTGGTGATGCTCTGATTATAGGTTTTTGTGACTTTATAAAAAGAAAACAAAAGGAGTTATTTTCCATTTTGATTAAAATTTTGGTGTGATTTGCAGCTGATAGTTAAGGTACTAAATATCAATGTTAATAAAAATATAAGAAAATTAGAAGTGAAATATATCTATTATATATATATATATATATATATTTATACAAGGTCTAAATTTTATAAATTAATTTAATCTAGAAAGAAAGAGACTCGAACTTGAGTGAAAATAATAATAATTATTTTTTTCTTTTCATTTTTCTTAGGGCTGGAAGCATTATCCATTTATAAAAGACCCTCATCCAAGATAAGATTAGGAATGAATATGACACCAATACAGTTAGAAAATTAGACTTTACGTACCACAATTAAATAATCCTCTCATAAAATTAAAATTATCTTAATCAAAAGTGAGTAGGTGATCACTGCATAATTGTATATCATTTTGTACCCTTATAGCATATGATTTGGTTATGTTTTTGAGTTAAACTTGTGCATTTAATCTATTTTGTGTTTGTCATTCAGTTCATTGAGCTCTAAGTACCATTGGAGGCATTGGATAGAAGAAGATGCAAAATGGTGCAAAAAACGTGCAAACCTAAAGACTTAGTTAGCAACTTGTTTCGAGCTTAACATCTTCATCCTACCTTGGATTGGCTCAAATGACATGTGATTGGAAAGATGACATGTTGGACTTCAAGTTGGAGGGCCGTCATTTGCTGAAGTGAAGCCCAAATTATGAGCCCACGAAATTGTTTGTCATTCTGACCTAAGCATGAGCTAATTGTTGCTTAGTAATTCTGACCTAAGCATGAGGTGTTGCTGTTGGTGGGGAAGTTAGGTGAAGTAGATTCATTACTTATAATTGGAGTGGAGCTTTCCATCAGTCAAAAGAAATAAAAGAAAATGAAATGGAAGCTGCAACACTAAGCCGAAAGAGGAGAAACTAATTTCAAATGCAATTGTATGTTAGGTTAGGTAAGTGTGGTTGGTGGACTCAATTGTATAATCTGATTTCAGCTAACCCTTGTGCCTATAAATAGAGAGTCTCCAAATAGCTGAGACTCATTAATCAATAATTCCTCATTCTTAAATTCCTTTCATTACATTGTACACAAGAGGGAGAAAAGAGTGAAGGTAGCAGTTGGGAGGCTTTGGCCTCTTGACAGCCATGAAGATGAAGCTTTTCCATATCTAGCATGATGTCCCTACATTCTTCTTCCCCATTTGCTTTTTATTTTCTTCTTGTATTTCCGTGGATTTACTTTGTCTTTCTGTAATTAGTTTTGATAAACATCTTGCTGGTCTTGTATCAGGGTTTGAGTTTATAAAGTTTAATTTCATTCATGAATTCTTCTTCACTGTTTTAATGGAACTACTTTGCATCCTTTGATTGATTACCTTAGGTTTTATGCATTCTACTCTTGTTGGGAAGGTTAAGGACCATCATATCATCATTCCTTCCACTAGCAACTCATGAACTGCATAT
Source organism: Prunus armeniaca (assembly GCA_903112645.1). NCBI lineage: Eukaryota > Viridiplantae > Streptophyta > Magnoliopsida > Rosales > Rosaceae > Prunus > Prunus armeniaca. The sequence goes on along the minus strand of CAEKDK010000005.1, from coordinate 3,742,774 downwards.
AAATGGTTCATGTGATTTGGTTTCTAGGACTCCTAATGTAAACACCGTGATATTCAATGCAATATGATCCAAACACCATGGACTTATTTGTGAGCATCGTCATAACTGAATCAATTTGTTTACTTGCTGCCATAACATGACTAGAACAATTAAGGTGGATTCTAAAACCTCACCATCTTGTCTTAGTTCTTTTCTTTCTTTCTTGTTTTTTGTTCTTTTGTTTTCATTCTTGTTTTTTGTTCTTTTGTTTTCATTCTTGTTTTGTGTAGGGAAACTGAATTGGATCATTCAATCACCAATCCCGATGTGATCAACCTCGCATTTACATATGCTAAACTACCAACGGCTCGTGCACTTGCGAGTGTCACAAGTTGAGGATGCAGTTTAATCGATTTTGGCACAGTTGAATCTATGCAACAAGTTTGTGGCGTCATTGCAAGGGATAGGTAACTCGCTTGATTCTATTTGGTTTTCCTATTTTTTTAGGGGTAAATCGTTTTGTTAGTCCCTGAACTTTGACTCGATTTGCATTTGAGTACCTCAATTTCCAAAATCATTCCCGTGGTCCTTTAACTTTAGTTTAGTTTGGACAACTAGTCCCACAGTTACTTCTGTCAATTTTTTTTGTTATATTTAGGGCATGTGAGGAGTAGTTGAGGGACAAAAAAGACTTTTACCTGTTTTAGCTTCTTTGATACGACATTTAACACATCAGAAAAAGTTGAAGAGTTTTGAACCAAAGAAGAAAAAGCTGACGCTTTCAAACAAAAGAAAAAAGCTGAAGCTTTTAGACAAAAGCAAAAAACTGAAGAATTTGAACGTGTTAGGGCTTAGTATTTGAGAACTGGACTATAGTTTGAGTTGATTTTGTTTGGGTCGTTGTGTATTAAGGTCGTCTGGGTCGATGGGTGTTGGTTATCTCATTATAGGGTCAATAGGTGTTGTCGACAACTTTGATGGAGTTTGAATTCAAGTCGTCTGAAGACCCCCCCACATATACGATATGTGATGCTAATAAAAGTACAAGAAATGTTTTTTTATATGTTAATTGCTTTATGTTGTTTTGGAATTCTGTCTGTGTTTACTCCAACTATGCAACAATTGAGGGTTTTGTTATTGTCTCTCTTTTGGGCAAATAAAAAACTATTTCTTTTGTCTTTATGTTAACATTGAACGCATACCTTGTGTTCTAGTCAGACATTGAGTGCATACTTGGTCCTACTATCCTTAGTTGAATTTAAGGGTTTGTGGTCCTACTGGTATGATTTGTGTCAATTGATTGTAGAGTTACATACACTAGCACACTTGGTATGTACTATGCTTGCTTTAATTGAAGTGTGATTTGTCCTTATTTAGGTGAGCAGAGATTTTAAAAATTGGTGTTGAATATACTAAACTGAGATTAGTGCTTAATTTGTAGATAATGGTAAGTTCTACACTTTGGAAATTCACCATGGGGGTGTTGTACAAGATGGGGTAAGGTGGGGGGGGGGGGGGGGGGGGGGGGGGGGGGGGGGGGGGTGTGGACATTGATGGATGATCTATCACTCTTGGATTTAAGGAAAATAGATATAGCATTAGGATATGAAGTGGACAAAACTAATAAGGAGATAAGTTTGTAAATATATTGTATGATGTATGGCAGTAATGGTGAAACTAATGTAAAGCTCATTGACAATGACAATATTATTTGTGACATAGTTGGCTGCATACCAAGTAACAGAGTGTTAGTGTTATACTATACTGACAAAAAAATAAGTGAAAAGACATGGACTCAAACATCTGTGGAATTGCCTAGTTTGAGAGTGAAGAATACAACTATGAGAGATTTAATGAATACCAAATGAAGGAGGTTTATGAGCCTTCAGAGCATGTTGTTTCTCTTGGAGATTGTGAAGCTGCAGTTGATGAAGAAGAAGAAGATTCAGAGTTTGTGGATAGTGATTATGAGTTTAGTGAAGATGAGGAGGCTAATAAAGGTTGTAATATAGACATGAATATGCCTTCTGATGAAGAAGTGAATGTTGAGACTGAGAAATAAGGGTTGGGAGAGATTTCTGATGATGGGGCAGATTCCGATACTTTATATTCTGATGGGAACACCTCAGATGATGAGAATAGCAATCGACATGTGACAAAAAAGTAGAGGATTCGCCTACCAAAGTTCAAGCAATATAAGAGAGCTACTGACCTTAAAAATCCAGAGTTTCATTTGGGGATGCAATTTGCAAATCGGGATCACTTGAAAGAAGCAATAAAGGAGTATGCCATTGTAAATGGCAAGCTATTGAAATTTGATAAAAATGACAAGAATAGGATGAAGGTCCTGTGTCGTGGATCTGGAAAATTTGCATTTGTTCTTTATGTATCTAGGATTGATAAAGAGGAATCCACTTTTGAAGTAAAGGCTATACATGATGATCATACATGTGGCATAGTAGACAGGTTGAGATATGCTAATTCAACATGGATTTCACAAAGATTTTGTGATAAGATGAGAAGAAATCCCAATTGGAATGTGGGGCAACTTCAAGATGAGGTGAGGGAACACTATGCAATGAATATTACATAGTACCAAGTGTACAGGGCAAGAAAATTGGCTAAGAAGGTCATTGAAGGTTCATACAAGGAACAATATGAGAGATTATGGGATTATGCAAAGCAAATTAAGAAGACCAACCCTGGAAGTACTGTGGTAATTAAAACTGAACTAGCAGGTGATGATGCATTGTTTCAACGGATTTATATTTGTTTAGCTGGTTCTAAAAAGGGTTTCTTAGAAGTGTGTAAGCCTATCGTAAGTGTTGATGGCTACCACTTAAAAGGACCCTGGTCAAGGCAGATCTTAACTGCAGTTGATGTTGATGGAAACAATGGTATGTTCCCATTAGCCTATGCTATAGTTGAAATAAAAAGCAAAAATAGTTGGATATGGTTTCTAAAACTCTTAATTGCAGACTTGGGGATCCAAAATGGTTTGGCATGAATGTTTATAAGTGATAAACAGAATAGGCTAATTCCTGCTATACAAACAGTTCTACCAAATACTGAACACAAAATGTGTGTGAGACATTTGTATAACAATTTCATAGGCTATCACACAGGACTTGGTTTGAAACATTTGCTATGGCCTGCTGCGAGGGCAGCCACATTGCCTTGGTGGGAAGCAGAGATGGATAATATGAAGAAGAAGGATCCAGATGCTTGGGGTGGCTAATTAAAAGGCCAAAAAATTGTCAAGATCTCATTTTGCAACACACTATAAGTGTGATTTGTTGTTAAATAACCTATGTGAAAGCTTCAATGCAGCCATTATGGATGCAATGGATAAGCCAGTCCTAACATGCCTTGAGAGAATAAGGATGTATATTATGATTATGATGGCTAATAGAATGGCATCTTATCAAGATTTGAGGTATACTGTTGGTCCTAGAATCTTCAATATAATAGAGAAAAATAAATTGCCATCAAATCAATGCATACCAAGGTTAGCTAGGGAGAAGAAATATCAAATAAGTCATATGTATGGGGGAGAATTTGCTTTAGATCTAATAGCAAAGACTTGCTCTTGTAGAAGATGAGACTTATGTGGGATTCCTTGCCCACACGTAATTTATGCTATTTTCCAAAGAAATGAAGACATAGAGGATTATGTGGATAAACTGTACAAGAAAGAGGCTTACTTGAAAACAAATGGCCCTTATCATTGGACTAATTCCTTCCATGAATCAATGGCCAAGGAGTAGTTTACTTGCAATTAAACCTCACAACTTCAAAATCCAACCAGGAAGGCCAAGGAAGGTGAGGACAAAAGAACCAAGGGAGGTTAAAATACCAACTCCAGTACCGCCAAATCCAAGACCACCGAACTAGAAACCACAACCTACAAGGCTTAGACGAATCTTTATCAAGATTCGATGCACAAGATGTTGTCAAGAAGGACACAATAGAAGAGGATGTGAAAGGGTCCAACAGGTAAAAACTGGCTTAAGATTCCTTACCTTTACGTTATGACCTAAAACCTAACCTAACTTATTTTTTAATGATTCCATATGTAAGTTGAAGCAACTGAAGGCCAAGTTCCAGCTCCCCAAGCCCAAGCTCCAGCTCCAAAGCCCAAGCTCTGACTCCCCGGGCCCAAGCTTTAGCTTCTTAAGCCCAAGCTCCAGCTCCCCAAGCCCAAACTCATGGTCCCCAAGCCCAAGCCCAATCTCAACCCAAACTAGTAACTAATATTTGAAGATGGTCTGATTTGTCATTCAATAACCTCAATGTTTATAACTGAAAATTTGCTTTTATGTGGCAGCAACTAGAGGTGGTAGAGGTAGATGGAGAATGAGAGGCTTAGGAAGATCATCATCTTAACCTCAAGCTCATGCACTGCCTCCAAATATCTAAGGAAGTGCACCAATTTGACCAAATCAAATGGCCTAACTTGTAAGTGATATTTGAATATGGTTTCATACTCACATTTTCTTATGTCATTTGAATAACTTCAATCACTTTTGTCAAATTTTGCTTCTAGGTTGTAGCAACTATGGGTGGTAAAGGGAGAGGGAGAATGAGAGGGTTAGGAAGATCATCATTTCAAACAGTGAGCAAAAGGAGAGTCACTGGAACAACCAATGGTGCATCATTTTCACAGCCACCAAACAAGTTACCAATGAGAAGAAGATGCACTACAAGATGAATGGTGTTTTGTAATTGTTTTGGGTTTATCCAAGATTTAATTATGTTGTGACTACTATTTTGGGGATACCTTTTGAGACTTAAACATGGCTCTTTTGGGGATTAATTGTGTTTTGTACTCTGTTTGAGTAACAAGTTATCATTTTGGAACATATAGTGGATATGAGGATATCTTAAACATGTCATATGATTGCACTTTTACAGAAAAGGCTCTATTTGTGAATATTTGAATTTGTAATTAATGTAAGTTTGACTCTTTTGCTTATGTGAAAGGTTGCTCTACTATTTCATGTGCATTTATATGCCTTAATTTTAAGAAGTCTTGTATGCAGATTAAGGTCAATGAATCTGGAATTACAAGATTGCAAAAAACCAAAGTGTTCAAATTCCATAAGCTTTAATAACATTACAAGATTGCATAACTAATTTTGGTAATTACATTAGCTCCAAAATGGTTTTCACTGCCCTTACTCCCATACATTTTCTAGACATGTTCGATACCATCATCATCATCATCATCACAATGACCATAAATAAAACACAAGCGCCCATACTCATCCTACATTCTCTTTGTCGATGCCTCATCATATTGTCTTCCACCAAAAGTCTCAGACTTCTGTTGTTTCTGACTGCATAATCCAACTCCTTCTTATTTTCTTCAATTATGCCCTCCATTTCCAAGTTTCGAGCTTCTAAAGATTGAAGTGTGTTGACCACAACATTTTTTCTCTCTTTTCTGTCTCCCTCATTTCATTCTCCATCATTCTTATTCTTCTAAGCAGACCAGACACCGTATTCTTCCCTCTTAATGTGTTTCCTTGTCCAACCACCTAAAATAATGCTCTCAAACTCTGCTTTTCTTCTTCATTATTATAAAATTCTTCATTAGTACAAAATCTGAACATAATACCAATTTTGTGCATAAACTCAAAAAGGAAAAATTGTTTACCTGGTTGTTGTCATAGGCCTCGAAACATCTTCATGGATTAATGTATGTCCATGAAGTCCTTGATTTGATCAAACTCCCACAATGAAAAGACTTCACCGATTTGAGGCTTTGGTTAGATTCCACTGATGATGTTTGAGACATATCACTTGCCATTCTTCAAACTAATCTGCTCTCCAAGCTTCCAAACTTGAGGATTCCAACTTTTATTGAACCAATATGAGAGGGAAGGAGAGTTGTAGAAGCGGATTGCAACTTTTGGTTCTTTAGGTTTTTGGCAGCAGGCTCTGCAAGGTCTGTTTCAGAGTGAAGGCGAGTTGCAGAAGGAGAATAATAAAACCAACCTGAAAAGACCCATCTACCCCTAAATATAACGAAAAAATTGACAGAAGTAACGGTGGGACTAGTTGTCCAAACGAAACTAAAGTTAAAGAACCACATGAATGATTTTTGAAATTGAGGTACTCAAATGCAAATTGGGTTAAAGTTCAGGGACTAATAAAACGATTAACCCTTTTTTTTTAGTAACAAGACAGTTTCATGTTTTTAAGTTAATGATGTTAATTGATAAGTTGAGTTTGTAGTTCAACGAATAGGACAATTACCTCCAAGTAAGAGACCTGGGTTTGACTCCCAGCTTACACAACACAAATATTTATAAATCTGAAAGTCAATTGTCAATTTTTTTATAAACCACATACATGCTTTTACAATTTTTAAAAGTGTGTCACATTTGGAGTTATTGAAAAGGGTTAATCATTTTATTAGTCCATGAATTTAGACCGAATTTGCATTTGAGTCTCTCAATTTTCAAAATGGTTCTCGTGGTCCTTTAACTTCAGTTTGTTAAGATAAATGGTCCTGCCGTCAATTTTGTTAACTTTTCTGTTAAATGCAGGGGGTATTTTTGTATCAGAATTGATTAAAACATGAATACAAAATTTAAAAAATATAAAATTAAAATTAAACCCTCTCTCTCCCCCTCTATCCCGATTTCTACTCCCGATTTCTTTTATTGTTAATTTAAATATATGATTTTTTATTCCTTTTTTTGGTTTTAATATAAAAATACTATTTTGCCCCTGCATTTAATAGAAAAAGTTAACAAAATTAACGGCAGGACCATTTGTCCAAACGAAACTAAAGTTAAAGAACCACGGGAACCATTTTGGAAATTGAGGTACTCAAATGCAAATCGGGTCAAAGTTCAGGGACTAATAAAACGATTAACCCTATTGAAAATAGCTAAAACAATATTCACATCCCATTATATCTTGTTAAATAGGCTAATTGATTGTAGAGAAGAACTACAAACTACTGTTACTGAAAGAGCATGGAAAGATTTGTTGAAAAATTTAGATGAAGGCAAAAGGAATTTAGTTACTCTCATTCAAAATACAGTGCAAGAGATGATAATTTTTGGGAACATGTTGAGGCAATATTAAATTTCAGAAAGCCAATTTATCTGGTGGTAAAATTGTTGATGATGATGGCTAAAAGATGGGTGAAATTTATGAAAGAATAGAATGCTTGGCGAAATAAAAGATATTATGGCAAGTGGAATATATGCCGAACATTTTCATGAGGTTGAAGAAATTGTGCTTCGTAGGTGAGAAAAGATGAATATTCTCATGCATTGTCTTTTATTTGCCTTAACACCGAGGTTTTATGATAAAGTTTATTTAAGTGGAATAGAACAAGGGGGTGTGGCTAGAAAAAGCCCTAATGAAGACATATAAGTGAGGAAGAATGTTGTGAAAACCTTTGATAGGATATCAAAAACTAAAGCTGAGGCTAGTTTGCTACGAGAACAATTCGCTTGCTTCTATCAACGAAAAGGTTTTTATGGTTCACTAGAGGCTCAAACAAATGTTGTGGTTATGGATCTCATTGATTGGTAGTCAACATATGGTGTAGAAACATCAGAATTAGCAAAGGTAGCTAAAAAGGTATAAATTTAATTATTTTTTAATCATAAATAATTATATATATATTTTAACAAATGATAAAGGTGTTGGCTCAATCGATATCAAGTTCACCAATGGAAGAATTTGGAGCACATATTCTTACATCCATAATGTTAAGAGAAACTAGCTGAATTTTGCAATAACTGATCAATTGGTTTATATCCATTCGAATATCTGTCTCCTACAATGCAGGTGTTCACGGCCAAGCATCATTCTCACTGTCCTCTATGCCTAGTCACTTTTCTTTTGGAGGGAGCTTAAGCGCAAGGACTAGTGCAAAAGCGAAAGGAAAACGACCAATTGGCTAAAGTTGCTATTTTTAATTTTAAGTATTTTCAATTTCCGTTTTGTTTGGTTTGAAGTTTCAACAATAAACTTTAATTTATGTTTCTGCATGCAAATTTTAATTATGAACTTATTTATTTTATGAATAAGTGGTTTTATTTATTTATTCAATAAGTTATGTATTTTATTTGTTCAATGTATTGAAAGAACTGCGACTTTCCTTCTTCCTTAGCAATTCTTGAATAATCTCGTTCTCCTGGATCCTAGGGTCCAAGGAAGTTTTGATCACTCACTCTTCGATCTAATCTAAAGGTTGAGAAAAAATTGATTTAAATATCAATATGTTTATATTTTATTACTTTTAGTGTACAAAATATTAATTTAACTTTTAAAATAAACAAAAACTTAAAAAAAGAAAAAATCACTCAAACCAAAACATGCTCTCTTAGAAAACCAAGAACATGTTCTCCTCCTTTGTCGTTCACAACTACCTTCAACTCCGGCATTGCCGACAAAAATCAAGAGCATGTGTCGTTTAAGATTCACTCTAATTCTTATTGGTTATCTACTTCATCTCTTGATTTAGTTTCAAATATTCGATTTTTTCATAAACAAAAGAAAATTTATTGATCCAAATTCGGAGCCATCAAGCCATCCATCCCTTCACACTTTAACGTGATTGAATTTGAAGAGCCCACAACCAAGTCACTTTCCTGTTGTTTCAGTCTTTGTGATCAATTTTATGTTTATAAATGTTAGATTTGAATGATTCATGAACCCAATTTGGGAAAACTTCAATTTTTTACAAACAAATTTTAGGTTTTTTTTTCCTTTCCAGTTCATGAACCCAGACTTGGGTTTCTACAACTATGTTGTATTTTCATGAAAGGTTCATGTTTTCTTATTCACTAGGCGTGAAGTAGAAAGATGACTGGCGTTGGAGACAACGGTCTTAGATGTGATGAAGATGAGTTTTTTGTTCATGTATTTCATCTCTGATATTGAACTTTTTTTTATTTAAAGAATATTAGTTTTAATAACCAAAATAGTATTTTACTGCAGTAAAAGTAAAATAAAAGATGACATATTGATATTTAAACCAGTTTTTTCCCAACCCTTACATTAGATCCAAGGGTAGATAACCACAACTTCCTTGGACCATAGAGTCCAGGAGAACGGAATTGAATTCTTGAAACCAGAATGAGTACTTTTATTATATTGACATACCCACCCACCCAATCTCTAGTACGTTCCCCTTTAGAGGACTTCCATCCATTTGCCATGGCAAATAGTAAGGGCAAGTAAGGGTGGCTATTGTTCACTTGAATAGTATATTTTCTAGTAATTTTTTTTTTGTACTTTTCTAGCCATTACCATGGTAATCCAAGGGCAATTACTATTCACATGAGATTAATTTTATTTTATATATGAGATTAATAAATAAAAATTTGCTGTATAATTTTTGTTGTTGAATTTTTTGGTAATTGTTTTGCAATTTTTTAAAACATTTTTTCTTTGCTGATGTCAGTGCCTATCATGCCTTGGGCCTTGTCGGGCTGGAAGTCACCGCTGGAGCTGATTTTGGGAGACCAGGGGCTTTTCGCCTGGGCTGGGCTGTCCGCTGGAACTGCTCTTACGCCTATCCATCCAATTATCACCCATCCCACCTCTTGGAATCTATTCGTCCAAAAAAATCCTCTCCGAATCCAATATCTTCCAAGGGACCAAGAATCAAACGTGGGCTCATCAGCTATAGCACTCTCCCTCATGTGCCCTCGATTGCTCGTCTGCTGTCGGTGGTCAGGTACTGTTCTGTAGCAGCGACGTCTTCTATCAGGTGCTGTTCTCTCCTCTGGAACTGAGTCGTTAAATCTTTTCGTTCCAGATCGATACCGTACCACGATTGGGTACGCTCGATCCAGATCGAAATTCTCTTGAGGGTGAGCGAATTAGGCAACTATGGTTTTTCTTCTTAGAAAATGAAGACATGCATTGATTTGGCCTTTTGAAACCTGCATTTTGATATTCTTCTAACCTGCCGCTTATATTAATTGGACATGATTAACTGCAAATTTTGTAATTGCATAATAATAGGTGCCTATATGTGGTGTGCGACGGCATACTTGCATATAAAATATATTTAATTGCATAATAGTCTGTGGCCATGGCTATTAGTGGCCAGCCTTCTTAAAGCTTCCTGGTATATATATATATAATATTTATGCTCCAACCCATTCTTTAGTTAATTGGTAGCTTGGTGGGTTGAAATTTCTTTCTATAATAGTTATAATGTCATTGTTTATTTAAAAAATTTCATCTATTTGTGGCAGGTTGCAACTAATAGCAATATGTTTGTGATAATTTTTTTTTACTGTTGTACTAGTGTTTTGTGTTCCAGTTATATCAGTTATGGAATCAAATTTCTTAACTGAAGTTTCATTGCTTCAGGAGTTCGGGACTAAAAAATTATACAGAACATACATGAAATACTGATTTTGGCCTGAAACGTGTGCAAGAGAGACTGTTGTAGACACTTTGTAGTCGTTTGACGTTCATATCTGCCAACATTGGATAAAAGGCTTAAGAAGCTAAGAATGGAATGGAGCTGCCAACATTGGATTTAAAGGTAATTCAATCCTCGTTGGATGGTAAAGAACCAAGATTTACATCCTTATTTTTTCCCCCTTTTGAGGGGCAACTTTTAGATTCTAATCATATTCCCTGCTTGGCTGATTGATAAATACTCTCTGGTTGTGGCTGATTAATAAATTTTCAAAGGTCATGGATATACCTTTAAGAATTGATGTTTTATTTCCAAATCAGGGGTAGGTGCTCATGATATATAATCTACCAAAAGTATTGAAAGATTCATTGAAGTTTTAACCAGACCACAAATTACTAAGATCTTTATGCGACATTTAATATAAATGAGATCGACAGATTAATGAGATCAAACGGATGACAGCCACTTGCAGAAAGGTCAGAAATGTGCGGGATCCCTTTTGAGAAAGATCTGTGTGTGTGGACAAACATTAGGCTTGTTTTGCATTTATGGTTGGCTTGGGTATAAGAGTCCATATTTTTTTCTGGACAAACAATTTTGTAGATCGTGCTCCATCCAATAGGATAAGTCCAATAGGATAAGTACCTGAGGAGAGTCACATATTGAGATGGTAGAATGTAAAATTTCTACTTGATAACTTCATAGCCATGTAAATGTACAAAGGTCCTACAGCAGATATTACTGGATTAAAACTAATTGAGTATCAGTCTTTCCCATTCTAAAGCAAAATTTCAGAATTTGATTGTTAGCCCGTGATGTATACTTGAACGCGTGTAATCCTCAATCATACAAAACTGCACATTTATGTCTCATTAAATGTGCTGTGTGAGGAAATTTACTTAGCTGGTACTTCCGACCAAATGAATACCTGATCATGTTTTCTTTATGGGCTTGTGAAGGATGTTGTGCAAGTAATGTTTTTTTGCTAATTTTTGTTTTTGTTAGAGTGATGCATTGCTACGTTTATAGATGTAGCAAGTCATTTTCCCTTTGTTCACCATTCAAGTGGCTGCGTAATTGAAGCGAGCTATCATCTCTTAGTTGTGAGCGAATTTTTAGTGGTAAGAAGTTTACTGTCAAATAGAGAACCATTGTTTGTGGTGTTATTGTTTGCATTCCTCCTTTATTCATGCTTATGCTAGACTTGGTCTGAATGTCAGGCAGCAAAAGATATGAATGCTGCTCAAACACAAGATAGTTTTATAATGAAGCCTATTGATCAAAGAGAGCGCACCCGAAGTCGTAATGATGTTCTGACTCGTCGCCTGAAGAACCGAGAACGACAACGTAGGTATAGGGCCCGGAAGCGCCTTGAAGCAGATATGAAGAAGCCTAGCATCATAAAGCAATCAACTCCACCACAAGTAGAAGTGCAAATGAATGGATTTGTTAGCAATTATGTACCCCGTGTGCACTGTAAACGAGATTGGAAAAAGGATGCAAGGAGGGCTCGTGTTTCTGAGTATCCTGAAGTTACACCTAATGGTTGTGGTGTCCTTACTCCTATGTCAACCAGTGAGAGTCAAACTGTGTTATTATCTGGAACTACGGCAGAGCCACTATTAGATAGTGAAACCCATTCCGAGATATCTGTGAACCAGAATAACTTTGAAATGCATAGACCCAAACTGTGTCGAAGAGATTGGAAAGCCGATGCAAGGAAGAAGAAAAACTAAAGCAGATGGAAGATAACTCCTAACTGTTCCATTTTGATGGGATGGTAACTTTATGAATATTGGGCAGATGACTCCAAACTATTCTGTTTTGATAGTATGGAGTTGGTATAAGGGATGGGGAAATATGCAGCTAAGTTCAAAGTTGGTTAAGTATTGGATTGCATATGCGGAAGTCTAACAATGACGGGAAAGGAATCTTGGACATCGATACTGTCGTAGTTAGAAAATCAGGTAAGTGGTCGAACTTGTTGTAATGTATGATTACTGTCCACGAAGTATATAAAGACTGACGCAAGATGTTTCATCTGTAAGGAGTGATGGGTTTTGAATGTGTGCTTTTTAAAAAGCAATGTATCCTGGATTGCATCTGAAATTTGTTTGACATGACTCTTATCTATGCGTGTGTTCGTATTGAGTATTTATAGTCAACTTGGTGTGAAATTGTAGAATATGGCTTTAAGATGCTTAAATGGAAAAGAGATTTTCAATGTATGCCACCATAGACATCATTTATATGCCATCATTGGCAGCAGGAAGAATCATCTTTTGAATTGCTGTGCTGGTTCATCCTACTCATGGCTTACCTTCGATCTTTATCATCTGCTAATAAGTTAAAAGAACTGTAAATATTTAATAATGTGGTAGCAATTTGTTATGCATTCGCTGCACTGGTGGTTAGCTGCAGTCTCTAGATTGTCTTGAATCAATACCTTTTGGCTTTTGGCTGTGGCCTTGGATGAAGGGATAGATTGGGGTATGAATTAGGCTTAGGCCCGGTTTGGGATTGCTTTTTTTTTCTTCGCCAAAAACCTGCTTCACTTTAAAGTTAAACAGTTTAAGGTGTTTGGTAAAATAAAATATCTCGATTATTTTAAAAGTAGTGGTTTTTTTGCAGCAGCTTTTAAAAGCAGACTTTAGGTTGTTTTTCAAAGCTGTTTTCAAAACAAGCAGATGAGTCTTAAATGAATTTTTTTAATTCCCAAAATACCATCATTAATTTTTTAAAATGACACCACCTTTACCTCCACATCCACCTCCACCACCACCTTCATCACCTCCACAGCTACTGTCGCCACCACCACCACTACCACCACCATCACTACCACCACCATATCCTCCCTCTCCGCTACCACCACCACAACCCCCACCACCTCCCCCTCCACCTCCACTACCAACACCACCACCACGTTGCCACCGCCACCACCACCACCATGCCACCATCGCCACAACCAACTCCTCCTCAACCTCCACCACCTCCACCACCCCCACACCGCCACCGCAACCTCCACCTCCTCCTTAGCCACCACCACCACCACCTCCCCCCTCCACCTCCTCAACCCTCATCCCCACCACCACCACCACTACAACCAACACCACCTCTTTCACCATCACCTTCACCTCCATCTCTTTCACCACCACCACTACCACTACATGATTAGCTCATAACAGTTTCAACATCATGTCTAGTTGAGTCATTATTCACAGTTACAATAATTTTATATTAAAATTTACCAAATGGTTTTGATACTGTTTTTTGTTGTAATACCACTTTAAAAATATTGTTCACCAAACATATAGCTGTTTTACTTTACAACTAATTATTTTCAAAGCACAACATAAACAACTTTTTTTTAAAAGAGAGCAATCCCAAACTGTAGAATTAGATCGAATTGGATTACATTAGATTAGAGAGGATAACATTCATAAGACAATAGCAAATAGCAATGGAGTACAGAATTTCCTTAAGGACATTAAATGGAATAGAATCCTTACCTATTCTAATCCGAACTCATTTTTGGTTTATCTCTTTTAAAATATAGAAAATAGTATGAATAACCCCAAGAGTGAAAATAATCCTTTTTTTTTTTTTGGCTATAGGAAAAACCATGTACATTTGAATAAGGAATTTCAATTTTCGACACTATATATGTTCAAATCTCCTCCACAACGATCAAACTTCAATTGACACATTTGCATTTCTCTCCGTCTCAAAAGATAACGACACAAAGCTCAGAAAAGTAAACAAACAAATGAAAATAAAATTAAAAAAGTGAAAAAGAAAGAAATAAAGAAGAAGAAAAAAGAATTGAGCATGAAAAGATTAAACTTGTGTCAATTATATCTTAAGAGTTTCTCCCTTTCTTCTCGTTTCTGAGGAGAGCCAAATTCTCAAAGCTCCAATCCCTTCTCATTCCAGAGCTCCTCACCAAGCGCGGTTCGGTGCTTCCTTCATATGCAACCCCACCTGTACTCATAAGCCGGCGATGCCCCAGGGACATCTTCACCTTCTTCTTATCCTGCATAAACATAGAAGATTCCTGGATTTGCTCGTAAGACGGCGGAGTTAGGTTCCCAGACCAGCTTCTCTCCATATTGATGTTTACACAACAAAGTTTCCTATAAGCCTTGTCCTTGCGTACATTATCATTATCAGAGCCAGAGGAGTTTGTCCTGTTGAGGACCTGGCAAGTTAGGCAATTAAGGGTCATCGTTACAATATGTGTGTGTGCCTTGGCTAGCAAGAAAGCTCTTCAACAAAGAGAGGTTGAAAGCCTTCAGGCTAAGCTTGCATACGAAAGAGGAATGGGTAGGGTTGGAGATGCAAAGGGTTCTACCATTTCATGACGGTGATGGATTAGGGAGAAAGAGAGAGAGAGAGGAGATTGAAATATACAATGTTTTGGGGGGTTAGTTTTTTGGTTGGAAAAATGACAACCAAATGTTATTTTGTTAACTTGGTATTTGGATTAGGGTAAATGCCAACCGGAAATACAGCTTGACCAGTTCTAATTTGGGCCATCTTTATCCAATTGGTTTTCATGGAAAAAGGTTGCTAGCTTTAGGTTTATATGCTGTCATTTTGTTGTGCTACAATCTGGTTTAAAAGATTTCTGCTGTAAACTGACGCAATGTAAAAGTGGGCGGGCAACCTCATCTCTGTTGAGGTGCAAAATACCAAAATTTTCTGTTTCTACAAACAAGGCAACCAATTGACTGATACAGAAAAGAAGCAAACCCGAAAAATGTAAAAGTAGATATAAGCAATTGATTATAAAATATGATATATATTTACCCAATTTCCCAAGCTAATTAAAACTTAATTATTAATTATAATTAGGTGGTTAGGTACCGTTTTCATTTGTGATTTTAATTTTTAGAATTTTTACCGCAAAACATTTGTGTCCTTTATTTATTTATTTATTTTTTCCGTCCTTCGTGGTTTGAAGGTCAATATGAATGCTCACAAGTAGTTTTTGCCATCAGCCTTCGTCTAATGGAAAACCAAAATTATATAGGTTCTGCTGCATGCTAAATTTGCAGCTCAACTCTTTCATCTATGTTACTGAGTCTTTGGAGCTCATTGTTTAAACTGTTGTTTATGGAAAGTTTGATGATTTGCAGCATCAGTGATTTAGACAATTAAGGCACAGTGATTATCATCCATAGTTTTAACTTTGGTTTTTCCTTTTCTATTCCCTAGAAATTAATTTTAGTGAGAAATCTAGATTTCTGTTTCAGAAGGTTCAGAAGGTTTGTTCTAGAAATGCAAAATCCAAATATTATGAAGTATGTACCGGAGAAGATCCTCTTTTTGCTTTTCCAAAATATAAATAGTCTATTATGTTAGTCTGATGTTTCATACCCCAAACTTATCTTTTATAGTTAACGTTCCATTTGTGTTTTGCAGGCATGAGTCATTGGGTATTATTGTTGGAATTGTTTTCTTGGTCTTGGGAATCTTATTCCAGTATTTCAACTTCACTACAGATTCAACTGTAAGTTTGCTCTCTTTCATTGAATACAGGAACATAACTTTATTTCAATTTACAATTTCTGCAATTTATTATTGCTCAGAGGTGAAACTGTTTGTTTTTGGTGAAACATGAGAATTCCTGTTTGTTTATTATCTGTTTGCCTACTTTTTAAATGTAGTTATTTACATAGTTAAGGGCGTTAGTGAAAAAACTGTTCCCACCAATTGAGGGGTAGGTGATGAGTACATTTTGGTCAAACCCATTAGAGTTTACAAATGAAAGAGATGGAAAAAATTTGATGATCTTATAAGATGTTTTAGATGTAATGAACAAAACTATAACCTATAGCCTGTGATTTCTGCCTTTATTCTACTGACATTAACACCTATCATTTTCTATATTTGTACCAACAGAGTTAAAACCTCCGCAAAGGACAAGAAAGAACATAAGCCACCTCTACAGCAGAGCTAACAAGAGAAAGAACCCTTTCTAATAGAGATCAAGGCAGAAAAATCCTCTTCCACCACCCAATAGCATATATATATAAAGACCTATCCAAACTCTTTTGAACAATGAGCAGCTCAATGTTGTCGATATTTTGTGATGTTTTGACTGCTAATTGATATATTAAAATATGGTCAGTATTTTAATCATGACAAACAACATAAAAAACATGTTATTATCCTATTTTTTTTGTAACTTAGACTTGCTAAACAAAGCATGATGCCACTGTTTAGATCTCCATGTCTATATAAATAGTACAATCTTTCCTACATATTTCACAACTTCGTACACATTTCACATGGTTTTAAAACCCGCAGCATCGCACGGGCACCATTGCTAGTGTCATGCTAAATGTGATGAAGAAATCTTTTTTTTCTTTCCTAAATCCAAATTAAAATATGAACCGGAACTTAAAGAAAATAAAACCCTACAATAACATAAGCAATAAAAAAAGGCTTATTTATGTACATGCCCTCTGTGCTTTCAAACTTGTCTCAGATTACCACCTGTGTTTGCAAACGTCTCAAAGTATCCCTCAACCTTTTAAAATTGTCTCACGTTACCCGTTCCGTTAGTTTTTTTGACGTTCCATTACGAATGTTGGGCCCCACTTCTTTTTCTCCTCCTTCCCCCCCCCCCCCCCCCCCCCCCCCCCCCCCCCCCCCCCACACAGTAGCCCACTCCCCTTTGTTACTGTTCATCAGACCAGTTTTTGGGACCTTCCTTCTTCCTCCATCTCCTCCGCCAACCCAAGTGACGACATGGGTATCAAAAGAACCAGCACGTTGTCTGCTGTATGGATCGCTGGAAAAAGCAAGAAATTGGCCGGTTTTTACACAAAATCTCCATCACTCGTTTGGGCGATTCTGAGCACCATTTGCTTTGATCCATGTATGGTTTTTCAACCTCTCGAGCAGTTCTTGCTGCTAGTTGTGTTGGTTAGGAGAAATTTTTTAGTTTTGGAGGGTAAATAAGCGATGAACAATAACAAATGGGAGGGGCTGTTGTTCTGGAATTTTTTTTGGGGGGGGGGGGGGGGGGGGGGGGGGGGGAGAAAAAAAAAGAAAAAAGAAAGTGGGGCCTAACATTCGTAACGGAACGTCAAAAAAACTGACGGAAGGGGTAACGTGAGACGGTTTTTAAAATGTTGGGGGGTACTTTGAGACGTTTGTAAACACATGTGGTAATATGAGACAAGTTTGAAAGCACAGGAGGCATGTAAATAAATAAGCCATAAAAAAATTACTAATAAACTTTAACAAAACAACTAATTAAACACGAATATATAGTAATAATAGTATAGGTTTCTACACTTAACAAGTCCCTAGTGAATCTAATCCTTGATTTTAAATCCTCTTCACATCTTCCCACCTCAAGTTCATCTTCAAGTCCTCATATGCAACCATGAAAAATTTATTCGCCTAATCACACACTTCAAAAAAATAGACATAGTCTCACAATCTATGTGGTTTCAGAAAACTCTTTTATGTGACATGTTATTGGTGCTTTTTTAATTAACTAAAAACTTTTTAAAACACTTTCTACAACTAGATCTTGTTCTAGTAGTATTTCTCTTCACAATATTGGAAGAGATTGCAAGTTCAAATCCCCCATCCCGATTAATATAAACATAAATAAAAGAAGACATATGAAGGGGTTTAAATCCCAAAATTAGCCAGCTGATATTTCTTTGAAATTAAAGATGTGAGTTTTCTTAAGGCTGATTGATATAGACACCCACACCACAAGTTGGGCAAAAAGAATTAATTTCAAAACAATTTTGGTTTATTAAAAAGGGTCTCTCATTAGATAGTAAATCCCTTTATATTTGAGTCATGCAATACAAGGCATGAAGGGTCACTTCCTAGGCCACACCAGAAGAACCCAACAGGACTGAATAGAACATGATCCACAAAAATCAACATTTGAAGCGCTTTTTTTAGTGCCACGTGTGATTAGAGCTTTATTTATTTATATTTATTTTATTTTTTTGTGTTAACCTCAAAAATTTATAAGAAATTAATACAAATACAAAAATACATTGAACTTTTTTTTTTCCAAACTAGCAACATTATCCTCGACTATGACTATGATTATAGGCAGCAGCCTTCACGCCACACCTGCAGAGATAGTTTGCAATGCCCAACGTTCCTTTTTCTAGTAGGAACATATGTGATGGTTGACCCATTCTCTAAAGGCTCCTCCTGCACAAGTGTTAGTCTTTCTTTCGGTTTATTTGGCAGATCAATAATATCAGATACAGTTTGTTTTCTAGTATTATGTTGACAAGTGTGAACTGATGCTTGATCGAGGGATGATATTGGGGTGAAAACTAAAAGCAACTGCTCTTCTCACACGATATGGCTGAGTTTTGTGAATTTGTATTTTTTTGCTTCTTATTTTATTGCGTGTTTGCGAAACTGCACATTCGAACTCTAAAACATAAATTTCTCATAAGCTATTGGTTTTTTTGTTTCAGGGGTTTTTCTGTCCAAGTATTTTTTGGTATTTCGTGAGCACGTTTTCATCTTATTTCCTTTTCATATTTTTTTCAAAATTAAAATTTCAACACGTTTATTTTACCACTATACCGCTTTTTAATTAATTTTTTCTGATTTTGACAAAAAAAATTAATTTTTTCTGATTTCTTATCAAGTTTTGGTGGACTTAGTCTTTGTGATTTCATCTCCTTTTAAAAGAAAAGAAATTGATATTGGATTTCAATATTACTTTCTGAATAGTTAAGATGTAAACTTCTTTTTTTCTAGTTTTTGAGTACACAACATGTATAAAGGGTGGCCTCGTTAAAACATTCCCAAAGAAAATTACAGTGTAGGAAAGAGTACCACACCACACATGACACCTTATTAAAAAGCATACCTATAATAAAAGCATGAATTTAAAAAGCATTGATAGTCAAGGCCAGGATGTACTACCGTAAGTTCTGGAGCCCTCATCTCCCTTGGAAGTCTTCCTGTCAATAAATAAAAAGAAAGAAATGAAAATTTGAATAAGCCAAAATTATAAAATACTAGAAACTTAAAAAACATTATAATTAAAACAAAACAAAACGAAAAAATTCTTACTTGTTTTGCTTAAGTTCGTAGTCGATGTCGTAAGGCATGATTTTCAAGTTATGCTCCTCAGCAATTTTTGTACTCTATTGATGAAGGATCTATGGAGTACGGATCAATGGAAATTTGATTTCCTTTCCATTAATGATCGTTAGTTTTGACTTGTATGTCTTTGATGCTAGTTATAGATAGTTGTTCTGATTTTTCAGATTTTCTATAGCCGTAGAGATAGCTGAGATGATTAAAACACTCGAAAAACAAAGAGATATCTCTCAGCTATCTCTAGGGTTATAGAAAAATCTAGAACAACTATCTATAACTAGCATCAAAGACATCCGTTAGTGATGGAATCTCTTTAGCTTCAGCTGATTTGCGGTTCTTGGGTGGAATGCTTTGAAGGTGCGTAATTCTACCTATTTTTGATAATTCAATTTTAAACGCGGTGTTAGTGATGAAAGACATATCTAACCTAATTACAAAAGAAGACAATACGGGCTTTTTATAACCGGATGGGGATGGAAATGAATGTTCCACGTCCACCTACCATTCATGATAAAACAAATGCTTTTCTTGCTGAAGAACTCACTCAACTGTCAACTCATGCAATTCATCCTTTATTTTTATGTAGTTTGCATGTGGTGTGTGTGTCTAACGTTTTTGTCATTAAAATGTTTTTATCATCTTTCTTATTGGGCTTCATGATATGAGCATTAAAATATGGGCTGTTATCTGGTGGGGATTTCTATTTGAGAATCTCTGCGTGAGAACACCGTCGGATCTAATCTAACGGATGAGAAAAAGCAATCCTAAGTGAAACTGTTGCAGTGGAAGGAAGCCTACACCCTCCAATTTTTTCACGCTCCCGCGCTTCTTTTCGGATCTAATCTAACTGAGAGGGCAGAGAAAGAGAGAGAGGGAGTTTGAGAAAGGTATCGATTCTGACCGAAGAAAATAGGAGATGGTTTGAGAGGAGAATCTGTTTGAGAGGAGGATGGAGTCTGAAAAGAAGTGCGGGAGCGTGAAAAAATTGGAGGGTGTAGGCTTCCTTCCACTGCAACAGTTTCACTTAGGATTGCTTTTTCTCAACCGTCAGATTAGATCCGACGGTGTTCTCACGCAGAGATTCTCAAATAGCAATCCCCACCAGATAACAGCCCATATTTTAATGCTCATATCATGAAGCCCAATAAGAAAGATGATAAAAACATTTTAATGACAAAAACGTTAGACACACACACCACATGCAAACTGCTCAAAAATAAAGGATGGCTTGCATGAGTTGACAGTTGAGAGAGTTCTTCAGCCAAAAAAGCATGAATGGTAGGTGGAGCTGGAACATTCATTTCCATCCCTATCCGGTTATAAAAAGCCCGTATTGTCTTCATCACTAACACCGCGTTTAAAATTCTGTTATCTAAATTGGGAAAAATTGCGCACCTAGAAAGCATTTCACCCAAAAACCAGAAATCAAGTGAAGCTAAAATGATTCGAACACTCGAAGAAGAAAGAGATAGGGCGATAGATAGTCTGAAAACTCTAGAACAATTATCTATAGCAAGTATCAATGACATCGACTACGAAGTTCAGCAAAACAAGTAAGAAATTAATTAATTAATTTTTATTTTATTTTTTTTGGTTTTAATTATAATGTTTTTCAAGTTTCTAGTTTTTATTTATTTATAATTTTGGCTTATTCAAATTTTCTTTTCTTTCTTTTTATTTATTGATAGGAAGGTTTCCAAGGGAGATGAGGGCTCCAGTACTTACAGTAGTACATCCTGGCCTTGACTATCAATGCTTTTTAAATTCGTGCTTTTGTTTTAGGTATGCATTTTAAATAAAGCGGCATGTGTGGTGTGGTACTCTTTCCTACCCGTAGTTTTCTTCGGGAAGGTTTTAACGAGACCACCCCTTATACATGCTGTGTACTCAAAAACTAGAAAAAAAGAAGTTTACGTCTTAACTATTCAGAAAGTAATATTGAAATCCAATATCAATTTCTTTTCTTTTAAAAGGAGATGAAATCACAAAGACTAAGTCCACCAAAACTTGATAAGAAATCAGAAAAAAATTATTTAAAAAGGGGTAAAGTGGTAAAATAAACGTGTTGAAATTTTAATTTTGAAAAAATATGAAAAGGAAATAAGATGAAAACGTGCTCAAGAAGTACCAAAAAAAACTTGGACAGAAAAACGCCTGAAACAAAAAAAAACCAATAGCTTATGAGAAATTTATGTTTTAGAGTTCGGATGTGCAGTTTCGCAAACACGCAATCAAATAAGAAGGAAAAAATACAAATTCACAAAACTCGGCCATATCGTGTCAGAAGAGCAGTTGCTTTTAGTTTTCACCCCAATATCATCCCTCGATCAAGCATCAGTTCACACTTGTCAACATAATACTAGAAAAGAAACTATATCTGATATTATTGATCTGCCAAATAAACCGAAAGAAAGACCAACACTTGTGCAGCAGGAGCCTTTAGAGAATGGGTCAACCATCACATATGTTCCTACTAAAAAAGGAACGTTGGGCATTGCAAACTATCTCTGCAGGTGTGGCGTGAAGGCTGCTGCCTATAATGTAGCAGTATGCCATGGATTATAACAGTTTTTTCATGTACTTACAGATGTATGCCGATGATAGATTCTTTTTTACTGTCATATTGACAACTCATTGAGTTCCACCCATTATCCAAAAGAATTTTCTAGAGCTTCAACATCGCATCCTTTACTATTAACTAAAGCTTCATAAATAATTTTTTTTTACTAAGAAGTCTTCATTACTATTTTATGAATTTTTCAGAGGAACTCAAAAGATGTACATAGGCTCACAAGCAATTTGTGTATTTTCATGTTATTTAATGAATTATTCTTATTTTTGGAAGTTAAGTATACAAAAATAGAAATAAACGTAAGAGAATGACAAGTGGTGACACTTGAATTGTGTGTCGTTAGAGTTTTCAACAGGTGTTAGTATCGCGTAGCACCATGTGTCATCATGTTCATTTTTGTATCTTTAACTTAAATTCACAAACAATGAATAAAAAATGAAAAAAAATGCACCGAAAATTTCTAAAAAAACTCCTTGCGACATTATCTTCGACTACGATGTGTGATAATAAAATTTTGGCCTTGGAAAATTTGAAGTAATAATTGGAGGAAGAGTCGTTGTAAAGGAGAGTAATGATTTTCAACATAGTATTATTGTTGGCATCAAAACAAACTTGACTTTGAGAAATTATTTGAATTTTACATGTCAAAATTATATTTTAAAGCTTAGCCGCAGTAGACTTTAGAGTTTACAGGGATGAAGAAATAGACATTAGAGTTTATAGCGATGAAGCAAGTGAAGGAGTTGAGTCTTATTCAATCCGTCTCCACTGATAATAGCTCTGTCAATGAGTTGTCAAGCTGCCATTGTGCTGCTGGTTTTGCATCAGTGGATTTTATTATTTGCAACTTAATTACCGAGACCAAAGTAGAGTCTTTTGCTGTACCTCAGACTGCTTACTGAAATGATTTGTAAGTTGTTTGTGTTATTTATTTTGATGCCCAAGGAGGGACCCATATTTTGTTGCAGTTTGTGCAAATTTCATGCGGTGGATGGAGTCGTCCTCATTCCTATTATCTTGATGATGTACCAGAAATAAGGAACTACTTTGCATATGTTAAGGTTCGTGCCAATCTATTTAGAATTGGTAATTTCAGAGGCCCAAATAAAATAAGCATTGTGGAAAGGTTAAAAGCCTTTTTTATCATCTGAAAATACACATCCATAAATGCATGATATGAGTTCCTTTAGTTTTGTGTCATGATAATTGCTTTGTGAATTGTTTTACTGCTAGGCACATCATTCTATCTTTTCTTAATAATTGATCGTATGTTTCATTGGTTTATTACTTCAAATTTCCCAACAAGGTAAAAATTTTGTTTTCATACGTCATAGTCGAGGATAATGTTGCAAGGAATTTGGAATAAAAAATATAAAAAATTCAATGTATTTTTGTATTTGTATTAATTTCTTATAAATTTTTAAGGTTAACACACACAAAAAAATAATAAAAAATAAAAAATCAAGCTCTAATCACACGTGGCACCAAAAAAAGCGCCTTAAATGTTGATTTTTGTTGATCATGTTCTATTCAGTCCTGTTGGGTTCTTCTGGTGTGGCCTAGAAAGTGACCCTTCATGCCTTGCATTGCATGACTCAAATATAAAGGGATTTACTACCCAATGAGAGACCATTTTTAATAAAGCAAAATTGTTTTGAAATTAATTCTTTTTGCCCAACTTGTGGTGTGGGTGTCTATATCAATCAGCCTTAAGAAAACTCACATCTTTAATTTCAAAGAAATATCAGCTGGCTAATTTTGGGATTTAAACCCCTTCATATGTCTTCTTTTATTTATGTTTATATTAACCGGGATGGGCGATTCGAAGTTGCAATCTCTTCCCATATTGTGAAGAGAAATACCACTAGAACAAGATGTAGTTGTAGAAATTGTGTTTTAAAAAGTTTTTAGTTAATTAAAAAAGCACCAATAACATGTCACATAAAAGAGTTTTCGGAAACCATATAGATTGTGAGACTATGTCTATTTTTTTGAAGTGTGTGATTAGGCGAATAAATTTTTCGCAGTTGCATATGAGGACTTGAAGATGAACTTGAGGTGGGAAGATGTGAAGAGGATTTAAAATCAAGGATTAGATTCACTAGGGACTTGTTAAGTGTAGAAACCTAAACTATTATTACTATATATTCGTGTTTAATTAGTTGTTTTGTTAAAGTTTATTAGTAATTTTTTTATTTTCTTTAAGTTCCGGTTCATATTTTAATCTGGATTTGTGAAAGAAAAAAAAGTTTCTTCATCACATTTAGCATGACATTTTCAAACGACGAATAGGGAGACTAAACTTTATTACCATACACAACATTGCTTTTGTTCAAACTTCTGATCACCCTCATCTCTATGTCCCGGAAAATGGACGATTTCATTGAATTACGTTCAAGCTATGTGAATGAACAGCTGGTTTTGATGGGAAAATGTTGTATGATTTAGTGATCGGGGTAGTTGAGGCTTAGGTTCTTCTTAAGCTGAAAATTTAGTTTGTGTGTAATCAGTTTCATATGAATACGGTATAAGCAGAAGATTAAAATGAAAGTTTCTGTCTGATCAGTTTCAATTAATACATGCCAAACCAATAGTTTCTCCACTTTCAGAGCAGAAATGTTGCTATCTGGCTATACCTAGGAAATAACTCAACTCTAAAATTAAAGTTCAGTCGACGACAGAGAAAGTTTGAAACTCTCTGTCAGCGATGGCTGCTTCCATGACCTGTCGCGGGCCAATTTCCCCACCATTGTCCATGAAGGACTTGATCAAATTGTCGTTGACGCCACTCATCAGCGTCACCCCTGGATGATGTTCTTCTGAATGAGGATACTTCCATTCACTAATATTCCAAAGCAAAATGTGAGGCAATGGCCACGCATCGTATCCGGAAGCCTCAAGCTCCTCATGCTTGCTCTGTTTTGCTTCATACAGAGTCTTCGAGGTGCAGCTAAAGAATCCTGTGAGGTCGGTGAGCACAAACACTTTCTTGATCATCTGCTCTGCCTTCAAGTTCTCATTCTCAACCACTTCCAGAATCAGATCACACACCTTCCGAAAATCGACACTCTTGTTGGACTTCATGCGACATGTCCTCATCATAAACTCGCACTTGGACTTGAGATCATCGCCTTGTATCGAATGCAGCAGCGGCTGAGACTGACCATCGGGCAAATCACCGAAACTGATCACCTTTCCTTTCCATGCCGGATCTTCGTTCAGTTCCGAAACCAAAAGTCCCAAACTCACCCCCAATTCTCTTTGTAATTTGGCCGTGTGATCGGTGATGTTACACACTGCCAAACAGTTTTTAAATTTGCCCAAACCTTCTTCCCCCTGCTTTTGCCGCTGCTTCAGGTACATGTCCTCCACCATTGCCTTCCACTGAAGGTTAGCCGCTTCCCCGAAATCCTCATCTTCTGCATATTTCATGATCTCATTTGGAAGCAAAGCATCCGGCTTTATTATGCCGCCTCCTAAATTGCCTCCTGCTGCAGCTGCTGCTTTCACCTCCTCCAAACATTTTACCTCAGCGCGCTCTAGTGTGTGGTTCCCATGTAAGGCTCGATGCATGTAGTAATTTAAAAAGGGCTCCAAAGCGTTGGTTAGCCGTTCCCACTCTTCGGATTGATCCGATTCTGGTGGGAAAAGCCTCCTCGCAATGCTTTCACGAAGCAAAATGGAGCTGGTGTGGGGGTCGGGGAGGCTGCAAACCGCTGCAGTCCCAGATACCAAAAGATGATCAGCCTCATCAAGTTGGTCCCAGTCTTGGAATGACTTTAGTTCCAGCTTGTGCTGCTTCAATTTTTCAATATCAGACTTCCACCGCTCCGCCAAGAGATCCATAACCTGGTCGTGTAACAACTTATAGTCAGGGTCGCGGTGGAGCCTCTCCTCCGCAGTAGCGTCTTGGCCCTGTTCTAGAAGGCCGTAGAGAATGTCGAGAAGGTTATCGAAACCCCATTTCCAACCTGCGAAGGCGGGGAGGTTGCATAGTAGCGTCTTGGGGTGGTTCTGGTGGAGCCAAAACACGGCTGTGTGAAAGGCTTCCGGATAATTTCTTCCCTTACGAAGAATCCTAGAATGGAGATTGAAGATGAGCTTGAGGGTGGTCAGGGGATTGTGGGACCAGGCCACCGGCAGCAGTTGCTTCAGATAGTTAAGCCTATAATGGTTATAATGGGAGGTCTGTTTCTGCCTCTCCTGCTTGATGTCGTCATCTTCGTCGTCGTTACTGATGTGATCTTGATCTCGACTTTTCACATGAAAAAACATATCAAGGCAGGGATCACCGAAGGAATACCACGAGGAGAACGAAATAGGGTTGGTGGAGATCGTGTCGGCCTCGGCCATGTCAAGGTTAGAGTTGGAAGACATTAACCTTCTTGTGAGCAGTTGAGGAGGACCGACAAGAAGGGTTGTTGAAGTTGGAATTGTACGAGTAGCAGCAGGAGCAGCCATTATTTTCAGAACCCTCCTGAAATTGAAACACATTTGAAGCGTTACTGCTTTCTTCATCTGTAATTCCTCGTGAAATTGAACCTTCTTAGTTCAAATTGGACTCTCTCTCTTTTTCTCTCTCTCTGAGTGTGGAGCTTGACTGATTGATCTTCAGGCTTCCAAGGAAATAAATACGCTTGTTTTTGTTACAGAACAGATTCACTGCCTGCTTGGGCACCAAGGAAAAGGAATTGTATCACAAATCAAATACATAAGATAATTATCACACATATCCTTTTAAAATAAGCGAATTTCCAGTGGAGTAGAACTCTATAAATAAAAAAAAATTCAATTCCCAATTTTTCTTCTTTTTTATGTCGAAAAAAAACTTACAACCAAACATAATAGAAATTTTAAAAAAATCAAATACAAATATTGTCCTACGAATGAAGAATATCATCTAAATCATATGCAACCCCACCAAACACATGACATGGCTAATGCACCTGAAAATTTTGTAACAAACCCTTGAGGGGTGGGCACCAGCTCACAATATTATAAACACACTAAGATACAGAAGTGATACCTACTCACAATATTATCAACACATTTTCATCACATTTACTTAATTAATACCTACAAACACTATTTTCAACACATTAATATACAAAATTGATACCTAATTAAACTATTTTCCAAACATTAAGATACAAAAATGATACATTATTTTCAACACATCAAGATACATAATTTTCACCTGCACACTATTTCAACACATTAAGATACAGAACTGATACATAACAACACTATTTTCAACACATTAATATACATAATTGATACCTACTACAAGATGCATTGATCCTTATGCATCCCAAATCATCTCATATTCATTGTTAAGATCTTCAAGTTTCTCTTCTGCGTTCTACTTCTAATGGTACTTATTATTTGTTTTCCAATCCCCATTAAATCACTAAAATGATGCCCTACACTCACACCACTAGATGGGCAAAGTAGGATTACAATGAGGGTCAAAGCAAAAAGATAAAGGTTCCTGGAATTTTAAGAAAAGACAACCAACAAGTAGAATGCCAACAAAAAAAACATATAAAATAAAAATAAAAATAAAATAAAATAAAATAAAATAAAAAAGGGAAGAGGCAACAACTGTGAATCTACACTTCAACAAATTACCACAAAGAATTGCAACCAAAAAAAAATAAAACCCCCCAAATTTTGGAAAGATGAAAGAATATTTAAACCGCAGCAAAACTTTAAAAAAGAGTTACTATGCTTCAACAAATTATTAGAAACTAGAAAACACAACACAAGAAAGCAACTGAAGCCAATTTATATTTTTGCAAACACAACTTACCCAGAAAATCAAAGCCCTAAAATCCTAAACAAAATTTAAACATTAAGTGAATGCAATATAACATGCAAACCTTAATATGAAAGAGAGAGGGAATTCAAGAGAAACATGCCGATTTAGACGTTCAGATGAGAAAGACTAGACGAGGGAGGTAAAAGACTAGATGAAGGAGGTTTTGCGACAACAAAAGAGTAAGTGAAAGAGAAAGAGTAGACCAGGGAGTTTCTGCGACAAGAGAAGAGGAATACATAAATTTATGTTTGGTATGTGAAATTTTGGATGTTATGATTAGGGTTCATTCATAAATTCATTTAGAAGAAAGGCGCAACTGTCAAGACGAACAAAGGCTCATTTTTTTTCGAAACAGGCATGACTTGACACATGGGCTAAGGAGAAACTGCAGCCTACCCGTTTGCACCGTAAGCTTACTTTTTCTCCTAAACCATTCATATACATTTCAACGGCTGCGATTGATTTTCATATAAGGTTCTCACATAGCTGTTCTCACATGATCCGAGCGCCTGATATATTGTTATCTGTGTTATCTTAGAATGCTGTTAGATAGATGGATATATGTTTTAGTTAAATTTAATTTTAGAGTTGAGTTATTTCCTAGGTATAGCTAGATAGCAACATTTCTGCTCTGAAAGTCGAGAAACTATTGGTATGTATTCATATGAAACTGATTAGACAGAAACTTTCATTTTAGTTTCTTCCTCTTTGGTACGTATGCCTAAATTTTCAGCTTAAGAATAACCTAAGCCTCAACTATCCCGATCACTAAATCATAGAGCATTTTCCCTCCAAAACCAGGCTGTTTATTCACATAGCTTGAACGAAATTCCATGAAATCATCCATTTTCTGGGACATAGAGATGAGGGTGATCAGAAGTTTGAACCAAAGCAAAGTTGTGTCTGGTAAAGTTTAGTCTCCCTATTCATCGTTTGAAAATGTCATGCTAAATGTGATGAAGAAACTTTTTTTTTCACAAATCCAGATTAAAATATGAACGGGAACTTAAAAGAAAATAAAACCCTACAATAACATAAGCAATAAAAAAAATTACTAATAAACTTTAACAAAACAACTAATTAAACACAAATAGTAATAATAGTATAGGGATTTTAAATCCTCTTCACATCTTGCCACCTCAAGTTAAAGTCCTCATATGCAACCGTTAAAAATTGATTCGCCTAATCACACACTTCTAAAAAGATAGACATAGTCTCACAATCTATATAGTTTATTTGTGCTTTTTTATTAAGTATAAAGGTTTTTTTTCACACTTTCTACAACTAGATCTTGTTCTAGTGGTATTTCTCTTCACAATATTGGAAGAGATTGCAAGTTTAAATTTCTATCCCGATTAATATAAACATAAATAAAAGAAGACATATGAAGGGGTTTAAACCCCAAAAGGGTTAATAGTTTTATTAGTCCATAAGCTTAGACCCAATTTGCATTTGAGTCCATCAATTTCTAAAGTCGTTCCCGTGGTCTTTCAACTTTAGTTTCGTTATGACAAATGGTCCAGCCATAAATTTTGTTAACTTTTCTGTTAAATGTAGGAGCAAAATGGTATTTTTGTATTAAATTGATTAAAATATGAATAAAAAAATTAACATAAAACTCTCTCCCCCCTCTATTCCGATTTCTACTCCCCCAAACTTTAATTTTATTTTATTTTTTGTTGGTTTTTTATTTGATTTTCTTTTATTGTTATTTCAAGATATGATTTTTCATTCATTTTTTTTGTTTTAATATAAAAATATCATTTTGCCACTACATTTAACAGAAAAAGTTAGCCAGCAGATATTTCTTTTAAAATTAAAAATGTGAGTTTTCTGAAGGCTGATTGATTGATATAGACACCCACACCACAAGTTGAGCAAAAAGAATTAATTTCAAAACAAATTTTTTTTATTAAAAATGGTCTCTCATTAGGTAGTAAATCCCTTTATATTTGAGTCATGCAATGCAAGGCATGAAGGGTCACTTTCTGAGCCGCACCAGAAGAACCCAACAGGACTGAATAGAACATGATCAACAAAAATCAACATTTGAGGCTCTTTTTTCACTCTCTCTCTCTCTCTCTCCTCCTCTTCTGAATTCTGATTCATTGCTCCTCCAACTCCAGAAATGAAAAACACATGTATCTACTGTGCTGTACCAAAATGCCTATACCCCACTGGCCCTGCTTCATGCATGTGATTATTATAAAGGTGAGGAGAAAAAAAAAAATCATGAGATACTCAATGTTCTGGAAATTTACCACGTATGAGCTGTTTTAAACCCGCATTGAGGCAAAAAGCATTGGTTATATTAGGAGAAATGTGGATGACAAGGTAAAAGAGAAACAATAAGAGAAAGTGAGAAACCAACTTCTTTTGGTGTTCCTTTATGTTTACTGCTTGCTTCCATGATGCATAATATTTGCTCCATTTACAGAATGGTAACTGCAATTACTAAATATGGCAAAGAATTTCCGACTGTGCTGCATCCTTTTTTGATCCATTAGTGTCGGTGCATTTTCAGCAACAAAAATAGACCCCAGGGCTTTCACGAAGCGTGCCCTTTTGGATTTTGGGGCATTTTTTAGATAACCTGTAGGAACATAAAAAGGCTTTTGCCATGCAGATATAAATTCGAATCCGCTTCCTCGTAATTTAAATATTAGTTTAAAGTAGATTATCGCTTGTATAATGGCTAGAATTTCACCCTTCTGGTATATACTGAATCCATCGCACTAAAACCACTTGCCACAAACAAATTCATGCACCTGAAATCTGCAAGCTCAATTCTTTACCCCAAAAAAAATCAAGTAAATTGATGAAAACTTGTGCATAGAAAAATTGAGGAAATCCAACGATAACAGGGGAAGATCAAAAGTTGAAGAAAGTTCAATATGTTTGATTGCTGAATCCAGTAGTGGACATAACAGATTACAAATGTTACATTCTGAAATACATACTTCTACATCACTAACCAGAACTCCCATGAGGTTCAAATTTATAACGCTTATATACACAAAGAAGAAAGACAGAAAATTGACACCAAAAAACAGAACAAAAAAATATAGCTATTTTCACTGAAAGGGGAGGGAGCCATGTAGTTTTGGACCTAATAAAATTGTTTCAGCTCCTCAAACTCAATCTATACTAAAACAAAATGCTACCCAAGAAGACATGAGAAACGCGTGGAACCAGTATCTAACAGAGCTCGCTGCTTTGTCGGGAGCCTTAAAATGTCCCAAAAGCCCTGAACCACCATTGAAATCCAAAACAAACTCTCTGTTTCTCCTCTCCTCTGGTTCCCATTTTTCTTACCGGGAGTCGCCGATTTTCGATGAAAGAGCTAACCTGAGCTGATCCTGAGTGTAAATTCGGCTGCCCATTTTCACAGTGGCTTGTTGTATCATCAAATCATTGACTACAGAAATGCTGGCATGGTGTACATCCAAATCAAGCTCTTTGAGAGAAGCCATTAATCTGGCTGCAGGGTGGTTCTTCTTGCAACACTGAATTCGAATCATGGCGTCCCATCCGATTATCTTCACATCAATATCCAAGTCTATCAATTTACTACTAGCTTGGTGTTTAGACATTTTGAGGTCTTGGTCTGACAGAGAACTCGAGTCTTTACAACCCAAGTCCTGGTTCATCGACTCCAATTGCTTCTGCAAATCCTCCTTATCGCTCTCCACTGTCTGCAGCTTCGCCTTCAGCTCGTTGATATACGATATGGCATCGCCCAGAAGCGATGCCTTGTCCATTTTCGACACGTTTGGTACCACCGCTCGGAGAGCATAGAATCTCTGGTTAAGCTTCTCTCTTCTTTGCCTCTCTGCTTCAACGTGGTTCAGGGGCTCTTCTCTCCCGTTGGCCGGTTTACGACCCCGTTTTCTCGGTCGTTTTTCTGGGTCCACAACCCGGCTACTATCAGTCTCCCGAACCACCGAGGCTTCAAGGTCGGAGTGGTCCGAATCGGCGGCGCCACCGCCGCCCGATTTCACGACACCACTGGACGGCAAAATCACCCCCGAGCTAAACGACAAGATCCCCTCGTCGTTGCTGCCGCGAGAGGGCGGCGACCTCTTCTTCTTGCTGTTGTTATCCTCGGCGGCGGCAATTTGGGAGTGCCCCGAAAACAATTTTCCATTGGCGCTGTAAGAGCTCCTCTTGCTCTCACCGAAACTCAAAATCTCCCCCGATTCAGGCTTCAACGAATTGGAATTGGAGTTCTTCACGCTGCTCCCGTCGTAACCATAATCGGAAAAATTGAGCTCCCTGGTGAAGAAGCTTTGCGTCTGCTGCTGTACTTGCTGCTGCGATTGTTGTAATTGAATCGCGCTCGGGTTCTCCGATAAGCTACTGGAACTCGGCTGGTGGCTTTCGAACTGAATTGGCTTCGAGACGGGCTGTGTGCTGGTGCTGGTGGGTGCCGAAGTAACGGGAGTCATGTTCACCGGGTCCTTGACTTCGATGGTGGTGGACGACGGATCGTTAATCCAGAGCGACGACGGGTCGTTTTCTCCCTGATCGGCACCGCCGCCGCCCATAGGCCACGAACCCACTTCCAAATTGTTGAAATTGAACAAAACCCGGACTTTGTTTGTCAGATCCGAGCTCTGGTAGATGAGCTCCGTCGAGCCCAGCTCAACCACCCCATTTGCCGTCGGAACGCAAACCAGAGTCTGCAGCCCAAACGCCTGGCCCTGTCTCGCCCGCTCGCACGGGGACGCCGCCAGCCGGTCCGGTCCAGCAACCCAGACCGGGGTCGAGTGAAAGAAGGCCTGACCCGGAAGCCCGCTGCCGGGGACGAACGACTGAGTCATCGAGACCAGGAAGAACCACTCGGTATCGGTCACCTCCTGATCCACTACTGCGTCGTCTGCTGACGTGTCGGCCCCGGAAATCAAGGAGTTGAGCTCGCGGAGGACTTTTTTCCTGTACTCCTGGTCGGCGGCGGACGTCGTCGTTTTGGCCTTAGCCTTGCCTTTGTCCCTCTCGTCCTTGTAAAACCCTTCACCCCAGCCGAGAACGGTGCCGCCGGAGTAGTCGTACGAAGACTGCCAGAAGATGGCGTAGGTCCAGCTCTCGCGGGCGCCTTCGATGAGGGCCTGGAGGCGCTGCATGAGGGTCTCCTGGTTGAAGGGCGTGATGGACGGCTGAGATGGCGCGACAGCAGCCGCCTTCGGGTAGTCTGAAGTGGAGGCTGACGACTGAGGCTGGGCTTGGGGGTGAGCGGGTTGAGGCGTGGGCTGGGCCGATGGCGCCGCCCAAAACGACGTCAGATCGGATGAGCTCATAAAGGCCTCCATCAGCGACGCGTTGTCGTCCGTCCAAAGATTCATCGTCGGCGGTATCCGATAGTCCGTCATGTGAGCGTTACCGTCTTAGTGACGTAAGAGTAGGTGTGGACGAGGGAGAGAGGATAAGGTGCGGAGAGAAAACGAGAAGGTAGAGAGAGAGAGAATTTCGATTTGGGGAGTTTTGAATTTGTGTTTGGGGATTTATTTGGAGAGCATTTGAGCTGAATTTTGGTTGGGGAGGAAAGTGGGTGGAGGGTGGAGGAGAGAGTGAGCGGACAAAAAGTTTACTAGCGCAAGCCGAGTAAAAAAGAAGGGTAGTTTCGGGGAAAATCGGGTTCGCCGATTTAATCGCCAGCGTAGATTCTCCAAAAGCCGGCGTATGTACATCTATCTAAAGCTTGGACGTGCGTCACGTGCGTTACAAGTGTCACAGCTGGAAACTCTTTGACTTTTGACCATGCGGAAAGGGCTTTGGAGTTTTCCGACACTGCAAGTTGCAACACTAACACCACAATCACGTGCGGAGGTGCGGCTTATTTATTACAAAAAACATAAGTTTAAATAGAAAATGATAATAACAATAGAAATGCGGGTTTTTGGGATAAGATGATTTTCCAATATCTTTATTTCGCACGAGTAATGGAGTAAAAGTTTGACTGCATAATCTTTTGACTGGAATAAAAGGTTGAATTTATTTTTAGGAAAATTAGGAATTAGACATGATTAACTTTAGTAATTTGGATTTGAGACATTAGGTATTTTAGTTTGGGTTTTAATACCCATAAAAGAATATGTATTTTGGATTATGTCAAAAAAGAGGCTCAGATTCATTGGCCCACATTATATTAATCACTGAAAAGACAATTATACCCTTTTTATTAAAATATTTATTAGTCTCCATTTTTTATCAGATTAGATCTCTCTCTCTCTCTCTCGGACTTTTAAAAACTGGAAACTGCATTGCAGTTTTTATTTAATTACAATTTGATTTTTGTTCTTTCCTTCACCTTCAACCTCACCAATTTGAAGAGTAAAGGCTACCTAGATGAGGAATTGGGTGGGCAAAAGAAGAGTAGAACTACCCAAGAGAAAGGGAACTCAAAATTAGACTTTTAGAAACTGGAAACTGCATTGCAGTTTTTATTTAATTACAATTTTATTTTTGTTCTTTCCTTCGCCTTCAACCTCACCAATTTGAAGAGTAAAGGCTACCCCGATGAGGAATTGGGTGGGTAAGAGAAGAGTAGAACTACCAGAAACTGAGATGCAGAAAACCAAATTGTATTTCTTTCTACCAAAACCAGAAACTGAGATGCAGAAAACCAAAACCAGAAACTGAGATGTAGAAAACCAAAACCAGAAATTGAGATGCAGAAAACCAAAACCAGAAACTGAGATGTAGAAAACCAAAACCAAAACCAGAAACTGAGATGCAGAAAACAAAAACCAGAAACTGAGATGAAGAATCGGCTTCGATCGTTGGTGGTCTTCAATGATGGTTGCGCGAATGGGTTGGTGGTCTTCGATGATCGTTGGTGACTTCGATCGTTGGTGGTCTTTGATGATCGTTGGTGGTCTGGAGGTTTCTGGAGGTGAAGTTGAAAGGTCGCGCGAATGGGTTGTGATTCAATTTTGGTTTCGGTTGATGTCGTTTTGGTCCAGTTTTGGTTTGATGTCGTTTTTCAGCTTTGGTTTAAAACTAAATACTGAAAATGGCATATGTTGTAATTTTCATATTTTGTAATGGTATTTTTGTTACATTTTGGTTTTTGGCCTTTTGCTAATTAGACTAAATTGTATTTCTTTCTACTAAATTAGTAAACTATATTACGGTTTAAAACTAAAGCTCCCGGTCAACCCCAACAAAATTCAATATCCAAGTTCCACAAAAAATTGAAAACAGTTTGAAACAACTTTTATGAGTTATAAAAAATAATAATAATAAAACTAAAATTAGTTGCAAAACAAGTTTTTTGTTTTCAATATGGTAAAATAAAAAATGAAATGATTATCAAACACAATGTACAAATGCATATGCTATTGTTTATTATTTTTACAAAGGATCTTCCGGGTGCACTTTCTTGTCCACTATAGTTATTATGATTAACAAATCCTCCTTGTGAATATGTCATAATTGAAACTGTTCATCTATACAACAAATGAGCTAGAGATCGTTTAGTTATCTATATGTATCAAATAAATACTCAATTCATCATAAGGATCTTAACCGTTACTAAAATCATAAATTTGTTCCACACACATGCATTATTAAACGATCTCTAATTATTTTTCTAAACATATTACTTTTAAATTGTGACTTAAGCAATGAACTGTCGCAATGATGACATTTCCAACACGAAGATTAGTAAACAACAGTTGAGAAGGACAAAGGGATGCAAAAACTGTTCTAAAATACGAAGCAAAGCATCCATGTTAATCGCCTTCGTACAGTTAGGTTCCACGAAGTAGCCGCCACTCGGCAGCAGCAGTGAAAGTTCAAATCCTCGGCGCACGCCATCGAACTAATCGGCCATCCATCTGAAGCTCCTGTTTTCCTCTCAGGTTAATTACTTTGAATCGAGTAGCGGACAACGACTCAACGACGGAATATAAAACATAAAAGACAAAAAGGGTGGGGACGCGTTGGCTTCACAGATTGAATCCTGGCCCTTGATCTGGTCGCCCCGCATTCGTCCTTTCCCCCGTTTTCAAAATTCCCACACCAGATAATCATTAATTTATTACAATTTGCTCGTATAATAATACACGGTTTAAATATTTAAAAACACGTTTTGCTTGATGCGTGTCGTAAAAGCACGTTTCGCTTCTTTTTTTCCTTTTTTATTTTTGTTTTGTTAGGCACGTGTTACATTCCTCCTTCCCATGTGAAAAACCCGCCCCATCTTTTTTTTATTTTTTAATTTTTTTTAATTTTAAATATTTATCTTATCCTTTGTTTATTTTCGTTAAAACCCATGAACCTTATCGTCACGAACGCCAAACATTTTCAAAGAGTCCACAACGACGTCGTTCTCATCATCCCATTGCAATACAAGCTAATCTGTTTTAATCTCTCAAATTTATTTGTTCTTTTGTCGTCTAATTTTTGAATCCATTATTATTTTTCCCCTTTTTGTTTCTTCTGCTAAGAGATTGTTTTGTTTTGTTTTTTTTTTGGTTGAGGAATCTTTTCTTTTTCTTGAGCACGAATCAATTGCAAAACAAAAATCACAAAGTACAGAAGCTAAATGTTGTAAACAAAAGCTTGTCCTGCTTCCAGAAGGTGACCCTCAGGTGCGTAGCTTTGCTTCTTTACTTGGTGGTTATTTTTTTATATTTTATAAAGCGATATTTTAGTGTAATATACAGAGTACAAGATCGAACTAAAATACAAAGAATCAACACACTAGTTTGACCAACTGATTTAACTCACTGCTGTTAGAAGAATAGAGTCGTTAATTAGATAATCACATGGTGCGAATGTGGATGTTGTCACTATCGCTTGCACCACACTTTATGAAAAGATAATGATTTCTAATGAGGGTCCATGAATGCGGACATGGTTTTCCACCAAGGCTGGTCTTGTATATCTTTCAATGTTCAGCAGAAAGAGAAAAAGTGAAAAAAGAAGTAATAAATTACAAGGTTAATTTCAGCTTAGTGCATTGAATCTTTCATCAAATAGCATGGTTAAATCGTGTTTTTCAATTTGAATATCTTAGTGTCGGCACGTTTACGAAATAGTGATAATTTCATCGTTAAATAAGACCATCAAAAGATGATGTGACATATGGACCTGATGGCTAGTGATGATATAATTTCGTTGTTGCGATAAAGTTAAAAATTACATTCAAAATTAAGAGATAAGATTAAAAATCTTAACTAAAAATTTGAGACACCAATAATGAGAAGGAAGAAACACAATTAAAGAGCCAAAACAATGACCTCGTTTCAGCTCAAACCAACATCTTCAAGACCCTATTGAGCGACATCACCAACCACGATGACGATGCCCCTATCATCTTCTTTGAAAGCAACCCGTCCATGAGGAATCCGACCCATATCTAGCAATCATCCCCAGTTGCACCCCTTCCTCAGCCCATACCCTTAAGCACCATCTTCAGCCACACCCCTTCCTTCAATCCAGAGTCACCACCACCATCCTTTTCAGAAAAACCCCTCCTTCTTCCTCTATAAAACTTATTTCATATTTAATTTGGGGGTAAAAGAAAATTCAAGGGAATAATCAAGCCATCAATGAGCCAAAGAAAATTCAAGTAAGAATTCTCATTCTTTGTGTTAGCAGACTAATATGAATATGACCAAGCCAAAGTGATTTTTCGGGTAACGATTTTGGCACTATCAGCTTAGTTTTTGCACTCCAAACTAAATATTTGATCATTTTTCTACGTACACATACTAAACTTAGAGCATGCGAATCGCTATCTTTTTTTTCAACACTTGACGTCGTAGTTTCTAAGTTTATTTGTAATCAGTTATTATTATTTTCTACTATGTAGACGCTCTTTTCGGTACATTAAAGATATTGAACCTTTACAATCTCCAATCCAAGTAAAGATTTTTAATGCTGTATGATCAAAATCGCTTTCACCAATTTAAAAAAAAAATAGAAATGTTGATGCACATAAATCTAAATGGGATGTCAGTTTTTCAGGGTCCCATAAGGATAAGAGAGGGAAATAAGGAGGACAAAAAAGTCGCAGGAAATAAACGTGAAAACAATTGAAGCGAGTGGGGAAAGCTACAGGGTTTGCTTTGCTCAGCCTAAACAAGCCAATCGTGTCTTGCTCTTTCTTTTTATTTTTTATTTTTTATTTTTTCGATTATTTGTGGACGGCAGATTCATTCATGCCTCTAATCCGCATTTGTCACGCCTACTTTCATTTCATCTGCCTCGTTCTATAGCAGCCGTGTATATCGTACACGACAATGATGTACACAACTTCGTACAATGTACATTAAAAAATAGGTCAAACTTACATTTCGAGTCCTTAGAATTTGCTTGATTTTTCACTTGACTTGACACTTTTGATTATTAGAGATTTTTATAGGACTAGGCTAATTTTTTATTTTATTTTTACAAGAGATATATTATAAGCCTTTTTTTCTTCTCTTGAAATAAAAATGTGAATAAAATTTTATAAATCAAACAAGGTTACATTACGAGCAAATATAACACAAAGAAATATAAAATATCAATAAATACCAAATCAAACACATTGTTCAACTACTTGAGATATAAGTTGAGAAAGTTTCTCAGGAATTAAAGTATCAATATTATATGCAGAAGGTGTATGTGTATCCTTGTTATCGTTACTGTGGGAGCATATATTTTCGTCTCCAATCAAGGCACACCAAGTGGAAAAGAAGATTATCTCTTAAATTAATTAATTGAACCAGTTTATCTGACCAATTAATTAATTGAGATAAATATATTAATTAATGGAATATTATCTTTATTTAATAAAATAATACCATTAATTTAGATATTATCCTAATAAAAAGAAGATAATATCATTAATTCAAATATTATCTTCATAAAAAGACATAATATCATTTAATTCAGATATTATCTTCAATAAAGAGAACATAATATCATTAAATCAGATATTATCTAAGTCCGACTCAATCCCTACGAATTTGGGTAGACAATAAACTCAGCATATTCTCTACGAAACCCTAGCCTCGAGGCTCCTATAAATAGACAACCTCATTCATCATTCAAGGTACACCTAAACCTACTCCTAAGACCCGAGAAAAATACCCGAAGCTCTCTCTCCATCTCCACTCTCCACTCTCCACTCTCCATATTCTCCACATGGCTCCGGCCACCGCACACGGCTCCGGCCGCCCGGTTCACACCATACATAAACTCTGTACCCTTTGCTTAGCTATTGTTTTTCTACAAACACTTGAACTAACTTAGGCATCGGAGAGCCTTTGGCCAACACCCCCCGAGTGTGGTCTATTTACTCCAGTCTTTTTTACAAGAATCGAGGAAGAGAGAGAAGGAAGATCAAAGGTTGAAGGATCTAGGAGTGAATATTCTCCCGCGAAATTATTTGCATAAGCATTTGGTGCTTTCATTGAGAGCACGAGTTATACTCAACGCGTGCTCAAGGAATCCGTTCATCCTATTTTTCACTCCATCGAAGCCTTCCAAACAACCAAGGTTGGAAGCAAACACCTTAGGAGCAAACCCGCCGCGATGGCTAAATCCGTGACGGCCCAAAGCCACTCCACCCACGATCCTGCAATCGACATGGTGGCACCACCATCTCTCACCACCGTGGCACCTACCTGACCCATGACCGGATCTAGCAACCTTCGTGGCACCGCCATCGAGCATGGTGGAACCTCCTATCAAGGTGGGCTCATTACCACCACTAACTTAGGCCCGGTCTTGGAGCAACTTCAAGCATTCCCTCCATTGCCACCACGTTCGATGCACGCTCCTGCATACACCTCCAAGGAAACCCTAGCTCGTGTGTAATTGGGCTCTACACACTTCTCTCTTCTCGATCCACGAAGTCAAGCAGATCATAATCTGAGAGTTGACCAGCTAGCTCAGAGGATGGATGACCAAACCAATCTGATAAGGCAGCTCCTCCACCAAATAAACTTGGTTCAAAACCTTGGCATTCAACAACTGGGCGAAGAGAGAAGGATGGATGAACGTATTGATCGACAACTCAATGGGTACCAAGCAGGTCAAGCAGGAATTGACAGATAAGGAGAGGGACAACAACGTGATCAGCTTGTCGGCATGTCACAAGCATTTGCAAGCCACACGCAAAGCAATGAGCGAGAAAGGCTCGGCCCACGACTTGACGTTCGCGCTCGTCTGGGCCCGCAGGGAAATGTTCATGAAATGAGATCAGTTAGCATCGCCCGAATCACGATGGTCGCCAACGTGATCGACCAGCAATGTGTGCAGAAGACGTTGAGAAGCTTGTCAATGACCGACTTCGAGACTTGAAGACTGGCGGGAACCTCGAGGATGCACTACGTAAGGAGATGGACCAGGCGATCTCTACTCATTTCACCCCTGAAATCGAGCAGGTTGCTCCCCAGAAGCGATTCTCAACGCCTTCGTTTACACATTTCAAAAAGGATTCCGATCCCAAGAGCCACCTAAAACACTTAAAAAATGTCATGATCCTCCACAAGGCTGACGACGCACTTATGTGCAAGGTGTTTGCAATGACTTTGCGAGGAGCAGCTCAGGACTGGTTCCACACCCTGTCATCCGAGTCGATCAACAGCTTCAAGGAGCTTGCTTATGTCTTCACTAAAGAATACACTTCTTATCGGACGATCAAAAAGAACCCTGATCATCTGTTCAACCAGCGCAAGAAGCCCGACGAATCCATTCGAGATTACATCAAGAGATTCAAAGCAGAAAAGACCAACATTGTAGGATGTGACGGCCAGATAGCGTCAGTTGCCTTCAAGAAAGGTATTCCGGCTGAACATGACTGGTACCGCGAAGAAGTATAAAAACTTAACAACAACAATTCAAATTGGAAATTGAATATAAAAAAATAAAAAAAGAGAAAAACTTACCAAGATTAAGGAACCCACTGAAGATAAGTTGGTACAATTTTTTATAGAGGGATAGCTATTTATTCTAGACTTTCAATGTTCAAATATGG
Source organism: Prunus armeniaca (assembly GCA_903112645.1). NCBI lineage: Eukaryota > Viridiplantae > Streptophyta > Magnoliopsida > Rosales > Rosaceae > Prunus > Prunus armeniaca. The sequence goes on along the minus strand of CAEKDK010000005.1, from coordinate 3,701,904 downwards.
TGTTTTGGGTGGCTAGAAGAAAAATTATGATGTTTGCTTCTAATCAAATTTATATAGGTTATGCATTGCATGTTTACTATTTCCTATATGCTTCAAGAGTGGGCTTATTTCTACATAGAGAGTTGGGCTTATTTTAAATATAGAGCTAGACTATTATTTACTTTACCTATATTTGGCTTAAACCACTAAAACTACAAAAAATAAAAAATAAAAATCAGCACTAGGCTGGAGACCACTCCAACCCAAGTGTAGATCTGCCCTTGTGCCACCCCTCTGGTTATGGGACCTACCGGAAAAATACCCAAGCTAGAAGAATCAACTTAGTCATTTTCTCTTAATTTAATTTATAATAATCTCTATTTACGTTTCTCAAAATATTGCACCGCTTGTTGGCAAGAGCGCTACTACTAGGATAATGTTGTTTATAAATCTTAAGTAAACTTGCACGACTATAAAATGAGAATGCAAATGCTCTCTTATTTATTATTATTATTTTGTTAATATTAATATATATATATTAATATATGATACATAATATTATAATATATTAGATTATTTTCAGGATATTTACTCTAAAATAAATCGACCAAAGCAGCATGCTACTTACTTGAGGTAAAAGGCATATATGACATAGCGATATCATATTTCTTTCATTGCTTACAACTTGAATTTTTTGTTTTGTAATCCAAAACAAAGCAGCATGCTAACTCTCTTTTTTTTTTTTTTTTTTTTTTTTTTTTTAAGCTCAATTACCGTTATAAAGTCAATCATATCACTCTCTTTTAGGATTATATTTTCCGTAACTTGCATTGGTTTACTTTTCAAATGTAACATAGTCATGTGAAATGAAATACAACAATTTTATTATTGAAAGCTAAAACGAATACGTAGGGCTCGTAAATTAAAAAAAAACTATTAATTGATATTTATTTATTTATTTATTTGATTGAAAATAACTAAATTTCATAAACCGGAAGCATTGGTTACAATAAGGTCATCAAGAATACAATTCATTAGCCACACAGGGTCTTCTTCTAACTAACAATAAGGACCTTCTTCGTGTAAAGCAAAACGAGCAATAGCACGAACCACTTTGTTACACTCCCTATGTCGAATTTGGACTTCCTTTAAAGAAAACCGCATGAGCAAGTCTCTCACATCATCCACAATGTTGCTGACAATAGCCCAAATAGTCTCCCCTGAATTAATCATCATAACAGCCTTAGAAGAGTCAAATTCTATGAGGAAAGGGACAAAAAACCAGCAGCTGTAGCAAATAAAATTCCTCTATAGATAAATTGCAATTTTGTAGCTAGAACGGAAACCCCGTGGGGGCTTTGCATGGCTAGGGCACCCATAAAAACTCAAGAATCATTACGAAAAACTGCACCTATACTACGCAAGCCTGTTGCGTTGTCAGTAGCTCCATCAACATTGAGCTTGTAGAAACCTTCGCGGCACCCCCCGCACGCGCGCGCGCGCGGGGGGGGGGGGGGGGGGGGGGGGGGGGTGGTGGGGGAGCACAGACAACGCCTCTATTGATATATTTCTTATTTATAATATTATGAAGCGAAAGCCCATAAATATATGAAGCCGAATTATCAACCTAATATAAAGCCAACATTGCAATCACCATTCTAATTTCTAAATTGCTGACATGAGCATCTACAACAGTCTTTTCAAAGGCTTTTAAATAATAGATATTTAGTTATATATTCATTCTTAGTACTAATGATATAGATAAATCCTACACCATTCAACATTCATATAAAGTAACAAACTAATAATCTAATTATATTAAAAGTTAATGTGTGTGATAAAGCATAATAATAAATGGTGATAACCAATAATAAAATATTAAGTATAAAAAAAATAATGAAATTAGTATAAGTCGTTTAATTCCATCTTTTCAAATAAACCAAACCGAACCACACCACTCAAATTAATTTAATTTGACCGATTTAAATAGTTCATACCCTTTTGTGCTAGAAATCTGAATTATAAAGTTAGCAAAGAAATTAAGAATAAAGTTAAAATGAAGACATTCGACCAAAAAAGAAAGAAAAAAAAAGGTTAGAATGAAGACAGAAAATTCTACAAATTGGCAGATTCATCAGCAGCAAGTGGCACCAAATCTCGACCCCCTACGTGTTGACGCTGCCAAAGTGGAAGGCTGTTTTAAACACATGGAATATGTCTTTGCATAATAAAATATCTAATTTTGCACAAGTATTCTTTCATATTATTTGGTGAAATGGGGCCGAAGCCCAATTGTTCTTTTATTTTATTTTTTATTTAATAAATTTTTTGAGATTACATTCATAATGCTGGGATTAAAATTCTGAATCTTTTTTTATATAATTTTTTATAACTTTAATGTTTGCTTCCGATTTATTATAACTTATAATTATAGTTTTCTTAGAGATTCTTATATTTTTATATAACCAATGAGTAAAATTATTATTATGTAAACGTGTTGTCATTTGTCTTTATTGAATTTTGTCATGCGTTTGACAGCAAAATAATAATAATAATAATAATAATAATGTAAAGGACTCACTAGTGTAGTGGTTTAAAGCAATTGTTTTCCCAAGAAATGTCCTGAGTTTAAGTCCTATCGTGTGTGTGACCAGTAGTGAAGCCAGGATTTCACATTAGAGGGAGCCCTTCACAAAATTTTAAAAAGTAATTCGAATAGAAGCGCTCACGCACTAACCGGTTAATAAGTTAATGCAATACTAACTACTCGGTTTAGCCCACTTCATAATATCATTTCATATTAATTAATAATTTATCGACTCATTAAAATCATAATTGTCTTCAATTTCATATTTTAACATTGTTGAATATTAATCTCATCATATACACTATTAAAGGTTCAAAAGTTAATAATTTATATTCCAACAGAGAGAAGAAGTACAAAAAAAGTTCATAAATCCCAATATTACGGTACCCTACTTAGACATATAAAAAGGGAGGGAAAAAAATTCACAAAGCTTAAGTTAAACAAAAGAGGAAAAGAAAGAGAAAAAAGAATTAGGTGTTTTTAGTGCAAATATCATAACCTAACCTAGAAGTTTTAAGGGAAAGTAGAAGAGTGATTAATAAGTTTTATGTTCACTGACTTTGCAGCTCACTTTCTTGCTGTTTTGGGTCATAAGTTACCATAATGCATGCATGCATGCATGAAGTTATGGGACTATGATAAGTAGGGTGGTGGTTGTACTCGTATTTTCACAACATTTAGCCTATTTGAATAATCTAACGATTTAACATATGACACATCAATAAACTTTAACAAAATTTAATAACTTCAAAAAATAGAAAATTCAATTTAAAATTAAGAAATGAGATTAAAAAAATCAAAAAAATCCAGAAAGTGGATTCCCCCGCCCCACCCCATCCCCGCCATGACCATCCTTACCCACCCCAACACCACCTAACCCGCCATACCAAATGCCATCTCTCTATCTCACTCTCTCACCATCCCTTCCCACCCCAACGCCTTCCAAAATTGTGCCATTTTTCACCTAAATTATATTGTGGAGGATATGCTTCTGCATAAACAAAGTTGGAGGAAAATCAAGGGTTCAATTAATGGTTTCTCAAGCCCATTTGCATATATAGATATGAAGGAAAATTCAAGCAATTTCACCACATCAATGGCTGTGATGATATGTAAAATGTTTTGTTGACTGACTTCCTCCTACCCGATTCCTCACAGCCCCCTACCCCTTCCTTCATCTTTTGCCAGAAAGCAATGGGTTTTTAGTATTTATTATTTTTACTTCAACAATAAAACAATTGTTAATTTTAAACAGTTTTTAATTTAAAACATATTATATAATGTTAAACATTTATGTTGATGATGTCATGTTTTAAACCGTTAGATTATTTGAATGGACTAGATGTTGCGAAATGCGGATAAATGCATAACCTTTAAATGTAGAGGCTCAAAATCCGTTTTAAAAAGACTCAATTTAACTTATCCTAATAAATGCACACAAGTTTAGGGTTAGTGTAGTGGTTTGGAGGAATTGCTCATTTAGGTAAAGTCTTGAGTTCAAGTCATAGTATCCGTGTAGTGTGTGTGAGTTTAGTATATAATCGCTCATCTCAATAGAAAATGTCATCCAAAAAATAAATAAAAAATAAATGCACACAAGTTTTCCAAACTAATTATTAAAAAACAAAAAAAACCTCGCTGAGTTTAACCAAAACAAGAAAAAAAATGCTTACAGAAAAAAAAAGTCCCAAGTACAATAAATTAGATAACAAGTGGTCATACAAAAATATTTATGGTGTGCCGCATATGAGAGGAGGGAATTGCCTATTCCGAGTGCATACATCCAAGTTTTGAAGAGAAGTTGAGGTTTCACATCAAAACTAATTGGTAAGGCCATCTCCAACCCATGAGGCCAAATCTAAAAAATCCTAAATTTTAGCCCAATTTCTCTCACAATCCAAGAAAAGTAGTGAATTAAAATTTGGAAACATCCAAACTTAGGACCAAATGCCAGTCTAACTATTGCTTGGAATTTTTTTTGGTGGAGCCCACACAGCCATGATGCAGCCCATGTTTTTTTTGGTGGAGCCCACACAGCCATGATGCAGCCCATGTTGTTTTTTTTGGGTCAAATTGTTTAAAAAATAAATTGTAAAGTTATTTAAAAAGATTAAATGAAGAAAAATTAGACTTCAATCATTTAATAAAGTTGCGGATTTAAAATTTGAGTCTGAAGGGTTGGGGAAAAAATAGTTTGAGTCCGTAGAAAACACAAATAGTTACTTTTTGGAGGGAGGAAATTTGGGTTTAGAACTAAATGTTTGGAGAAGGCCTAATAGGGAGAGTAACCTATTCCTTATAAACTCAAGTAAATCCCTTGACTTATCAATGTGCAACAAACATTCTCAACAAGTTTCTAAGGTGTATATAGCCGGTGACATGTAAGTTTTTCCCAGCACAAACCACTTGTTTGGATCCTCCAATACTCAGGTCAAATAAACTAAAACAAAAGAGGAGACACCGCGTATAAAATTGCACCATCAACCAAACCGGGAATGCCTGCGGCGTCGTAGCCCCAAACTTACAAGCACGTGGGCTGCGCGCAAGAGCGAGTAGAGAGAGAGCCGAGGGCCCTATAGCTGATTTTGAAAGGGGTGAAAGCATAGTGTGTGGAGTGGAGCAGCACCAATCAGGTTTTTATTTTTAGGTGTGGGTCTTGTGTCGCATCTCTTGAAATTCAAGGAAGCACGTGATTCATTCATATCACACACGTCACGCGGTTTTCGACCTTTTGCACATTTTGCCACTCATCCGACATGTCGTTTAGCAGTACTTGCTTTATTCTTTAAGTGGGGGCATGCATTGTTAATGGGACATTAACAGTGATTGATTGCTTTCATTAGTTTAGTGGGTAGGGTGGTTGGACAGATGGCATTGTCTAACTTAGTGCATGTATATATATATATATATATATATATTAGTAGTTTTAAAAAGGTTTTCCATAAGATTAGACTTTATTTTATTGTTAGTTTTTTTTTGTCCAATGAGTAATTATTTTTCTTTTGCATATATGACATTATAATTATTCCATTCCATCAAAGAAAAAAGAATTGTCAAAATGGACCCGTCCAAGGGGGAAAAAAAGGGAACAAAATCTTATCCATATGATACCAAATGTTTTTTTGGGGTCTAAGTTTGGGAGTATTTTTGCTCACCACTTTAACTAGAGGTGTACCATAACCACCATTCTGAACACTTGACACGTGTTCATAGACCATAATTCTATAAATACAAAGAAAAGAGTTAACCATGGTCATGCCTACGGATACGTGTCAAGTATTGAGAAGGGTAATGAGGATACACCTTGAGTTAAAATTATGAGCAAAAAATATTTTCCAAAATTTGAGGGAGGATGAGATGTGTCATTGGGGATGAGACCACTAATCTACATGCAAATACTTTTACTACTAAATTATGGACATGTTGACATATGATACCAAATGCTTTGATTCAGGACCCACCACTTGTAATTTTGGGTTGTAAAGGGTGGATTTTTTTAAAGATATAAGAAATAATAAAAATATGAATTCTCCATAATTCTTAAATCATTTTCCCACTAATAGTGGTGAAAATTTAACCTTATTTGAATTTAATTAACTCCACATTAAGCATTAGGGTTCATCATTATTTGATACAAACATTTAAATAACCTTGCCAAAAATAATAATAAACAAAGTTGATTTAATATATAAAAAATTGAATAACTTAGCTTTGGCAACATGAACAACTTTTTTCATTTTTTAAATGATATTGTATAAATTCTTATAGAATTGTAAGTTTCTTATGGTTTTGTTAGCGTAATCTCTGTCCACATGGGTAGAGGTGAAAAAGCTTAACCAACTGAGACCCTTTTGGCTTCAAAAAAAAGTTTATAAATAAGAAGATGATAGTTCGGGTTCATTATTTATATAAAAATAAAAAGAGACCCGTAAATGCTCGCAAATCTTGTAGTTGAGTACATTTACTTAAACCCTAAGCTCCCATTTGGCCTTTCTTGTACCAATGAAAAAAGAAAAGAAATATCAGGGAATTAAGTAGGCTGTAGAGCAACTATGTTTTATTCCTTTTCAATGATTTCATTGACTAGACCTTAATTGATTAGGTCCAATGCATGTCTAAAATATAATGGACCCCATAAATCAGAGGGGAAGATTTGAGGCATATTATTGTGGAAAGCAATTCTTTGAGGAGATGTATATAGCTCATGAAAAGTTATTTGGGATCTTAGTTTCTTTTTGAACTTTTTTACTTTGGAGAATTGAGAAAATCTATACTTTTTTCTTTTTGTTCAGAAGAAAAATCTAATCTAATCTTATATAGTTTTTCATTGAGTTTGATATGCTTGAGATGGACTTCATTTCTATGGTCCACATTTTAACAGGCCCCTTTGCCTCTTCCACGACAAATAGTGAGGAACCAGATCCTCTTTTGGCTGGGGCCTTCATTGCTTCACCCATTATAGTACATATTTTTAAGGATCATGCTTCTTTTATCATTCTTCTTTTACTACTTGTGTTAGGGTTACACATTCGAGTTTAACCATAGCCATTTTGTAGGATGCTATAAAAGGGCTTTGAATGTCAACAAGGTCTAGTCCAATAAAAAAGAGTTTTGACTTACCGACTAATGGTCTCAGATTTGAAATTTCATGATACATTGGCAGCGTGCGTGAGAGAAATTCTCTCTCATTTCCTAACTTCGAAAAGAAAAAGTTTTGAATTTTGAACATATATAAAGGTGGGTTGAGTTCAATTATGCAAATGTTGGTCCAGGCCAATGATATTATAGAGTAGGCAAACCAACATCTCCTGCCCCCTTCTCCATTTTTAGCTGCAAAACTAATATAAATGACAAATCAGGAACATCAACCGTGAATGAATCAACGTTTGCCCAACATACTTTTGAAATCTAAAAGTGGTGACGTGATGTGTTTGCTTACAACTAGTTCCATTGAAAGAAAACAACAATTATTTATGGGCAACATGACCAAGAGAGTGTGGACTCAAACGGGGGCCTTGGAACCACCGAAATTCGTGACTTGCGGAAGGAGCTAAAGCATGTAGAATTCAAGCCTAAGCCCAAGTTCTTAAATTAGTGAGTGTATTGCACTATTTACACACATTGTTTTTCAATGATAAGAATCGTCTAATTTTTAGATATTCTTTTAAAATTAACTCTGGAAAAAAAAAAAATCACTTGAATCCCTTAAAGATGGTTATTATTTTAGTATTTTCTTGGAGTACTGTGTTAGTCTATTTTGTTGCTTACAATTAGATCACTTAATGATTTTCAATTTGTCTAATTTTTTGTAAGGATAATCTATGACTGAAGACTTCAAAAATAGGAGAAATTTTTGTATGTTCCGGGTACATCAACTGGTGTATCATCCAATATACATAGGACATGTGGAAATATTTTATTTTTATTTTAAAAAAGCATTGCAGTAAGTTGGAGAATCCAAATCACATGTCTTATGTATATTGAATTTGGGGTTACCATTTAGCCCTTGAGCCCATGGGCTGATGAAGGCCCACCCGACCCATTGAGAAAAAGCCCAACTCGTTATTTAATGGGCTAGGTTTGAGTTAGGGTGTTTAAATCGACCTGGCCCGTTTGAGCCCATAAAAACCCAACTCGGCCCGCCCATAGAAGCTCGGCCCGCAAGCCCATGTATATAACCCATTCCTCTGTGCACCAAAGAGAGGCATTACGTTTGTATGACCCAAAAATGGAGAGAGGCAGTACCTATAAAAACAAACTTGTGAGTAATTGATATTTATTCCTTCATTTCCCCCCTTCCTCTCAACAACACAGTGTTGGCCGTGTTTACATGACAACTGCATAACATTTCTTGTTTTTAGCTTTTGTTGTTACAATTTTTTTTCTTTTTTTTTCGTTCTTCCTTTGGATAAAGGCTTTTTATAATGTCCCAAGGCAGTGAGATACTACTTTTGCTTTCCCCCCCTAGATTAGTTCCATGCAACAATTACGAGCAGGTTTCTACAAGTGTCCTGCCATAAGATAGTGTTGAAGACCACCTTGATTGGAACTGAGGGGATACATGAAATTAGCTATGGTTTAATTGGAGTAGCCTATTATCATATTAGATTATCGATTGCCAGTCCTTATGGCTTCTTAGGCTTCCTTTGTCGATCCAGAATCTCACTGGGATGAATCCCTCTCTTGCAAATTTAATTAGATCAAAATCTGTCTGATTCTGTTCACAGTATTTGACTGGCAATTTTTTTATTTTTATAATGATAAATCTTTGGAGATGCAATAAGAGAGGATACAAATTGACTCAACTTCAAATTCAAAACCTTAAACGTGTGAAACATTGGCAAAAGGGGAAACAAAAACATAGAAAAACAAGGATACATATAAAAAGAGAGGGAGAAAAAAAGAGAAAAGAGAAAAGAGGAAAAGAACAAGAGAAAAATTACCTAGGTTGTAAGTTGTAACAGCAAGCTCATTTCGGTCTAGCCCGTTATTTTCTTTCTCCTACTTAAAGGCTGGTCCAATCCGGTCCAAGTTCATAAAATTTGGATAAAGTTAGCATGACCTGGCCCATTGACTACCTTTATTGGATGGAACACCAACTAGCTAGTGTACCTAGAACATGCAAAAATTATTCGAAAAATAGACGGTTTGGATTCTTAAAAAAAATTGGAATTGGACCTCAAAGGGTCTCTTAAAAGAAGGGACTAATATACAGTAATATTCAATTGAGGGATCCCTATATATACTAGCCGAGCATTGCCAATTGGAATTTTTTTTTAATCTTCAAAATTTTTTTTTTTTTTTTTTTTTTTTTTATTTTTCTTTTTTATTCCAAAACATTTTTTTTTTTTTTTTTTTTTGTGGGCGTTATTTTATGGTCCAATCAGATAATGCTCTTTTCTTTTAAATTTTTTATAGTTATTTTATTTAAAAATATTATAATATATATTATAGTAGATTCACCTTAATTTGATTTAAAATATTTTTTAGTTTTTTCATTTACTTTAACCAAGGTTAGGTATTGGGGATTTTGAGTAGCATTATATCTATATATATATATATATATATATATATATATATACAGAGAGCTTCCATTGAGGGATCCCTCAAATAAGCTTATTTGAGGGACACCCCTTGTAGGGCCCACTCCGGATTGTATTTCACTAATCCAAACCGTCTATTTTGTAGATACGCATTCAAAGATCATCTCTACAAAAAATCACTTGAATCCGATATCATTTGACCATTCAATTGAGTTATTGAAATTTTAGTACTTTCTTGAAGCACCGTGTTCATTGATTTTGCATGACACAATTGGATGTCGAAACGGTTTCCGATTTGCCTAATTTTTTGTAAGGATGATCTATGAATGAAGACCTAAAAAATAGATGGTTTTGATCATTGGAAAAAAAATTGTAGGGTACCCTAAAGGGCGTCCCTCAAATAAAATTATTTGAGGGATCCCTCAATAGAAGGGGACTGTATATATATATATATATATATTGAAAAATAGACGATTTGGATCGTTGAAAGAAAACTTTATCTATATATATAGAGCAAAAGACAGAGAATAGTGAAACATTTAACATACTAGAAAATGCTCTTGGTTAATTCAAACATTAAGAATTGAAATTATTAATTAAATGAGGATAATATGGTAAATTCACATTTTTCCATATTAAAAACAAAATCAGATAATAGGTCCTACTTTTATGAAACATAACTACCCATATTATATTTTCTTAATTCTAAAAATAAAATAAAAAATAAAAAAGAAAACCAATTGGCACATGCGTGGGTTAGTATATATAAAGGCAGATGTGTCCAAGGATTGAAATATCGGCCGATACACCGATATATCGGCCGATATATCGATATTTTGAACTGTCGACACCGATATTGGGGGGTAAGGCCATATCTTCCCCGATATCGACGATATATCCTCGATAAGTGCGATATCCCCGATATTTTGCCGATATTCCCGATAATTCCCGATATTTCCCGATACCCATAACAAAACCCAAAAAATTCAAAAGTTTTGAAGCAAATTGAAACTGAAAAGATTTTTTGGAGGTATATGTGCAGTGATTAGATATATGTGTGAAGGCTTTTGGCAATATTCAATTCAAAAGATGTTTTGGAGTATGCATGTTTTAGAGTATTCATCAAAAGAATCTAGACCTAGTACTAACTCAAATGAATCTTATGATAGCTATGGGTATGTCATGTTTGATTATAGTGGAACTAGATATGGAGCTCAAGATGATGAAACAGATTATGGACCTACTAGTTGGGTTAATCCTAACTATCCCATATGTGGGAGGACAGTAGGGAGCTCAACTCAAGAGAGACATATGTGCACCATGTTCAAACATGGCTTACAAACTACTCGGGTTACATGACTTGGTATGATTATTGTATGAATCTAGATGGTTGTTCCACATTGTTTGAACCTCATAGGAGCTCTTCATTTATGTAGTTGGACACTCATCTAAATTGTAATCCAATGTTCAAATAAACTATGGATTTATGCATGATTTATTCATTCTAATCAACTTTTTATTTTCAAACTTTTCATTAACGCGTATTACATACCACTTATATTTCATCATATATATATATATATATATCTTATTATTAGTAAATTTTGATTTTATTTGTTCAATACATTCATTGACAATATACATAACATCTATGAAAGTTTTACACCAAAATTATGTGTTTCAATGCCTATATCTGTCATTTTTGTTGATTTTTTCCCGATACCCAAAACGATAACGATATATCCCTCGAAATATCCGTAAATTGGAGGCCCGATATTATCTGCACGGCCGATATTTTAATCCTTGGATGTGTCAAACCGTGAAACATTCAAAAACTCTTAAAATACCCATGGTTAACAAAGGGGACTCACTAGTATAGTATCCGTATAGTGTATTTGAGTTTAGTATGTTATCACCCCACTCAATAGGAAAGGTCCTAACAAAAAAAAAAATTTATAATGAGGGTAGAATAGTGAAAAATTAACTTGCTTAATTACAATTAAAAAAAAAAATCAACATCAATAAATTTTTTTAGAAGTATAAGGATCGTATGCATTCCTCTCTTTTTATTTTTATTTTAAAAAAAATTCTTTTTATCTTTTTTATGTAACTATATTAGAAATATTTATATATCTGTAAAAAGTCATTTTTAAATGAAATGTAAATACAAAAGATAAGGCAAACAAAAGGCCAAATTGCCAAAATGTTAAAAAAAAAGTTTCTGGTTTAGGGACCATTTGGGATTGCTAGGGAGAACTTTTGCTAGAAGTGCTTTTATTAGAAGCACAACAACAAAAAGCCAAGTGGTTTTTTTTATAAAAACACTCACTTTGGAAGTGCTTTAGAACCCCTAAGCATTAATTATTTTTGTTAAACACTATCATAAGCGTTTTTTTGTTATTTGAAAGCATTTTTAGCATTTTAAAAAACATTGTCAGATATGCCCTTAGTAAGAAATCTGGACAAATTCTGAATTTCAAATCGTCACCAGTGTTTAAACATAATTCATTTTGCTGACATGAATTTGACGTTGGATTTGGTGGTTCAAAGCTTCAAACGATTACATCTTCTCATTTGTTTACAAGAAAAATACTTTACTATGGTTATATTATAGGATTTGTTGGGGTGTTTTTTCGTGTGAAGTATGTTAGCATAGGGTTTGGTATGGTTTAAGGGGACTACAGGCTTAAGTTTTAGGGGTATAGGATTGAGGATATAGAAAGTCTTGTCCTAAATTTTAGCACCCAAACCTAAAGCAATGTGTATAGGAGGCTAGTTATTGGCTGCTAAAAAAGAGCTTACTTATATTAGGGGTACCATTGTGGCGCTATCTCAAGCCAATCACACAGTATCATGTTTTTTAACTTTATGATATGAAAATGTGTGATAGACTTGGGATATCACCATGGTGGCATCCTCGTTGTATGTAAATTATTCTTGCTAAGAAGTTCTAATGCTATGTCCAAATTGGAGGGCAGCCAAGGCCTCTAATTTCTTTCAACTTTATTTGACTCGTAGTATGAGTAGCAAAACAAGAGTAATTCGTAATCGCAATCAGACTTCTTATTTTGATTCCAATTACGGATTAGTAAATATGTCAATAGTGGAAACGAAAAGTGAAAGATGAATGACTTAGAGCATCTCCGACCGATATGTCAAAAGTGCCATATAGATATTTAACGGCTAGAAATAACATATTACATCACTCCAACCGAATTGTCAAAGCTGATGTGGAATGAAAGCTGATGTGGAATGAAGGCCGGAGGTTCAGCTGTTACTTTTGACATCCCAAAAGCAAGATGTCAAATGAATATTTTATTATTTTTTAAAGATAGCTAACAGTTACTTTCATTTATTATTTTCCTTTTTATTATTTTTCTTCTTTATCTTAAATGATTTGACTATTACAATAATTATTTATTTGACATATCAGGTGAAGTGTAAAACTTTGTAAATGACAAATTGCCACATCAGCCATCAAATTTAAATTTGATGTTTGGTATTTGACATCTCCCTTGGAGATGCTTTTAGAAGTCCAAATAATAAGTAATGATAATGCGGTTTGTTGACTTTTTAAAAACCTATTTGGAAACCACACCATTGTTACTTATATAGTTGTTTTCGTTTTGGGTTACCTCTTTACTTATATAGTTGGTATACAAACCAAAATTCTTTTACTGGTCAACGTTTCAGCACTACTCTACAAAGTTATATGTTTTTATTTTTTGCTCATAAAAATACTTTTGTGTTAATATTGTTGTCATATAATTGCATAGTATAGGTTTTGTATGATTATAAAACGTATAATAATAGTAATCCGGTTGAAACATATATAGTTAATTGATATATGTTAAGTGGAGATAAATATATTTGTAAACTGAACATTAGAGTAAATGTTTTTTAAAAAATTAAAAATTAAACTTCGATGTGTGCAGTTTGCTTAAAGATTTGCAAAATGAATTCAATTTATACGTAGACATGTTAAAGTTGCTCATGTTTGAACTTTAAGGATTGGAATGTATTGGAGCATAAATGTGGTAGCTTATAACGTAGTTACCAAATAATTTAACCAACTTCCGTTTTTTTATTGATTTAATTTCAAGTTTTGTTGTTTTTGTTTTTGTGCCAAAGTTATGAAGGGGGATGAGGGTTTTCTCTCACACACATTATTAGTGTGAATTATGGCCCATTGACTTCCCTTGCACGATAAGGTATCCCGTATTAATTGTAATTGATTTCTTTTTATTTCTGATTTCCTACTGTAAATAGAATTAGGAATTTATTGCTTTACTTGGCCACCAAGGCTTTATTGTATTATATAGCCAAGAGCAGCAATCTTGGGATTACTGCTAACCCTAACCCAAAACACCAAACGATGGGGGACCAAGATTTGTTCCCCCCATTAAGGGAGCATCATCAACTCCACCCTGATTTCTCACCCGAACCTAGAAGAATTGACGTTCTAGATGACCCAATTTTTGAAACCCCAGAACCAAACCGCCGAGACCCAGACTTAGATCTTGATACCGACTCAGACCTCGGCCCCAACACAATCAATCACTTATGAATCTTTCGATGCACATATCGACATTAAGTTGGATGGCACCAACTATGCCCTATGGTCCCAAGTTGTAGATATGTATATTCGTGCAAAGACAAGTTAGTATATACTAATGGAGAACTCCCACCTTCTCCTCAGACAGACCCGACGTTCACTCGATGGTGAACATAGAATTCGATTGTAAAAGGATAGCTAATAAATTCTATAAAGCCTAGATTGATTAACAATTTTATTCGATTTCCCATGGCAAAAGCAGTGTAGGATGTGATTACCAGTGGCACAACCTACTTTGATGGAACTAACACTTTTCAAGTGTATGACCTTAAATGGCGAGTCTCTAGATGCGTCAAGTAGGCGGCTCTATTGAAACCTACTAAAATAATTTCCAAGGCTTGTGAAGTGAGGTAGACTTTCGTCGTCCAAATATGATATAGTATGAATCTGATATAGACCTGGCAATATCTTATATGACCCGTTAACACAACACAAATTCCCAAAAAAAAATTTAGTATTTGGTCCGAGTTATCGTGTCATGTTACTATTGTGTTGACCTGTTGGCCACCCGATAAGTTATCGTATCGTGTCGTGTCAATTTGCGAATACCTATTAAACTCAAGGGCATTTTTGTAAATTCATATCTTTTTTTTTCCTTTTTTCTTCTTCTCTTTTATCTCTTCCTCCCCCATTCCCCTAATTATCTCTCTCTCTCTCTCTCTCTCCTCTCCTCTCTCTCCTCTCTCTCTCTCTCTCTCTCTCTCTCTCTCCTTGGTCTGCTAGGAGATCATCAAATCATGGAAGACATTGCTGCTAGCGAATCCCACGACTGAGATGATGAAGAAAGAGTCACTCAAGTTGTCTTCTTTAAGGTCCAAATTCATTGTTTGTTTTCAATGACTCTAACGTAACGTAAACAAGGTTCCCGTAAATGATTGAGATGATAAAGAAATATGGGGAGCATGAGAGGAGAAGAGATGGCGGTGGTGATGAGTTCTATGACCTTTTTTGTTTTTTTGTTTTTGTTTTTGTTTTTTTTTGGGGTGCACTAGTTGATTTTTTAATTGGATTTCTTCTTTTTTCTTTATAAAAAAATTCTTAACAGGTTATTGTGTAGTGTCGTGTCATATAATTAGCGAATTGTAACGGGTCGTGTTAGTGTTTGACATTTTCAACTTGTTTTCTTATCGTGTCGTATTGTGTTAACCCGTTAAGAAAAGTGGGTTGACACGAAAATAATGTGAACATTGCAAAAATGACATGAATGCCAAGTCTATTCAAAAGGTACAACGACATTATTAAAGAAGATCAAGTTTAGACATTTTTGGTTGGATTGGATACTCGACTTGACAAGGCTCGAAGTGATGTACTACAAATGAATATGTTTCCCACGGTGGAGCATCCTTATGCGTATGTTCATAGGGAAGATCTTTGACAAGTTGTAATGATGGGAACCTAGGAGCCAACTGAAGTAGGTTTGGAGGAAAAAAGTGCACATCGACTGGTTGGTCCAAACATACTCCACCTCCTATTGCCATTGGTGGCCTAGGCTTGACCTCATTGGAGGCCTAAATATTTATTAGTAGAAGGGGCTAAAGTTAATTTTCGACATACAAAGCTATGTCAAATTGAGGACAAACCTATCAATTTAGCCACTTATAAACCCTGACTCATATAGGATTTCCCTTCACTTTGTCCATTCTTCACCCTAACATCCTGCTGAGACCCAAAAAATCTCAAGGAATGTCCATGTATATTTTAGTTATAATGCATTATGGTGCTATAAAATAAGCCTAGCTAGGGTACACAAAGGCCTATCAAATAAGGCTACGAATTGCCTACACAAGCTTTGATATTTATGCCATGCCAAAAGACATTACAATTTGGCACATGGGGAGGTCATGGTATGGATTTACTAATTTTACATGCAAACCTGCGAAGTTTAACAATTTCACATGCCCAAGCTCACCTAGCCCATTTCTTTGTCAAACATTATCTAACACAACTATAATTCACAGCAATACAACGTAACCCGAACGTAAGCACGCAAATAACAAGCAACACCAAGTGACTCCCATTAGTGCCAAACCACCCGACAAGCTTAAGTGTGCCCAAGCCATATACATGCATGGGGCTTGTTGAGTAGGTGATGGTGTGAATGAGTATAAGGGTTCATAACGCCTATTGAGAGTTCAAAAGGTGGATGTTATAGGCTACTTAGGGGTACCAAAACTCAAGCCCACTTTTTTTAAGATAAACTACATACATAGGGTAAGTAAAAGAGAGAATCCCATCACCTCATTCACTTGAGATTGAACCATCATTGACCAAAACCCAACTAGGACCTTTAAAACCCAATGTGCTTAAATACATGAGTTGTTGGAAGAGATAAAGTCTCTAACGTGTCTTATGTCTGACCAGCAACTTCACCCCATTTTACCTCGACAAGCTCTTGTAAGAAATGAGGATAGATGTGAAGGTCTTTTTGTTCCAGTAACTTTAGGTGGACTTGAGCCGCTGTAAAGAGAGAGTGAAGTTGCCCCCTTGCCTGGGTTCAAGAACTAGGCCCCCAAAATATTCCGAAAGAATGCTGATTCTTAGGGAATACTCTAGTTTTCTTACCAAGCAGATAATGATGGTTGTGAACAGATATTTTGGCTTGGCTTAAGTGGCTTATGGCATGAGAGCTAAGTCTCCATAAGTTTAGTGAGAGAGCGTATGCTTGAGTTGAAATAGGATACTAGATAAATGATATGTTAGGGGTTTGGAATGGTTTTCTTGTTTTTGTGAAAAAAAATAAAGGATGAAGGATTAAGCTTGAGTGTTTCTAGCAGTGGGTGTATGCCTTGCTTGCTGTGTCTTGTTGTCGTTGGGTTAACTATTGCCCCATTTTATAGGCGTTGGAGCTCAAACACTTCTCGAGTGATCAATGAATGAGCGGCTAAGTCTCTAGCAAAAGTTGGTGACACAGTAAGTATGACTGAGGTTTTAGTGTTGGGCAGTTGGGGGTTGGGCAATAGTCACTGCTGAAGCAAGACTAGCAGTGCTTCTGGTGCTATAAGGTAGAAAATTAGGGATCGAGTAATAAATGCTGAAGAAAATGCATTCTCTGCTTACCCACAATGGGCTCAATAAAAATGGGCTTGGGTTTTGACACTTCTAAGCAGCCCGAAATCTCTATTTCTTGAACCTTTTGATGAGCTTCATCGATCCTTGTAACCATCCACACAACTTGCTCAACAAGCCCAGGACATGTATGTGGCTTGGGCTTACTTAAGCTTGTTAGGTGGTTTTAGTATAAGAAAATGTATTATTGGCTTGGCATGTCATGTACACTATTTCTATATTTATTTAATGAATTAATCCCCAAAATACAGCTTGGATTAAAGCATGACCAACATTGTATGTTATATTGGGCTACTCATGACATTTTGGGCCTCAACAATAGAAAACAAGGTGGAGCTTTTCTAGGAACATAGGTCGTTGTAATATCCAGCTGCACAAAGACTTGGGCACCAAACAATTTTGTCCGCATTTATGTGGATTTAGCTAAATTCAAAAGTGTTTCACTAATAAAGGCCAAATTGGAGAAAGTGAATGGAAAGAGAAGAGAAGGCTTGGTTAAATAGGAATAAACCATATAGGGTTTCTAGGGTAAAGAGGGGTTCCAGGGCCTATAAAACGAGGCCATGGGTGACTCAGAAAAATAAACCAAAGCAGTAGAGTGAGCTTATTCTATAATTTCTAGAAACGTCAAGCCCAAGCACGATATCTTCCATCTTGCTCTATTCTTTCTATATAAAAAAAAAAACCTATTTAAGATTTAAAACACTCATTCTCTCTAGCCAAGTTGAATTCATGGTCACCTTCTTGCTAAGAAAACGCTGACATCACAAGCCCATCATCTAGCTACCAAAAACGCCTAGAATCTCAAACTTTAATTTTCCCTTCTAACCTTTTTCTCTTAGAACACCATCCCAAGCCTTAAATAATGCCCGAACATTTCTACAAGTCACCATCATAAGATTCAGGCATCATAATTAACTTTATTTGTTTCAAGAAATCCATTCAAGCCACTGGAAGCAATTCCAGAACTGCTGGAAGATACAATCCAGCTACACTTCCAAGATTTTTCCTATCTCCCTTTCTTGCTTAACTTATGGGCTCTTAGCTCTTACACCATAAGCCTCTCAAGCCAAGCTTAATCTCAATTCACAAAAGCTTTCATGCCAAGCTCACATGGTCATTGCACAATATCAATGCATAGTCTTTAGCTATCGGACGTTGTACCAGCTGTTGGAACACTTTCCAGCACCTGTTTAAACAAGTTGTAACACTTTTAGCATATGTTCCACCAAGTAAAGCCCTCCCGTACATAAAAACTTGCAATGAAATAAGGAGCCATTGGAGATAACTTAATCACTCCCTAAGACTTAAGCTCTTTTGGAGTGTTTTGGGGCCTGGTATTTCAAACTCAAACAGGGGTGAAAAAGAGCTGAGTCCACCTTGTAGGAGTACTATAAGCCCATTACAACTCTCAACAAAAAAAACCCTCACATACCAATCTTACTGTCTTTATCCATAAAAGTTAAAATAGATTTGCTCAAGATCTCATTTAAAACCCATCCGTTTACTTTTCTCTACCTCCACAACAATCTTGAGATCTTTAACCAAAATATGGGTGTTCAAGATATAGTTACATAAGTTTGGAACCATCAAAATCTGGTTGTCACTCAAAAAATTCCACATGTACCCAAAGACACAATGGCTCACACACTACCCAACTGATGGGTGACTCAAAATCTATGTCTGCTGCACACAAACCCCAACCCTCAAACACTATCCTTTTCCCTTTCACCTTTTCAAACCCATCTCCTAATGCCTCTTCAATAGTAGGCCATCCAACATGTGGCTTTAGAGCCACAAAAAATGGCAACCCAGTTAGCTCAAACCCCTGCACCAGATCTTGGAATTGGTTGTTCTCAAGGACCCATTAGCTCCCAAATGTACATAACACCACATACTCTGTTGCCTCAAACCTAGCAAGCCATTCAGCTCACCTGTCTTCTAATGTTGAGCGATTCTTATTACAGTCTTCCAACCCCATAATTGGCCTAGTTAAAAGAAAGGTAAGAGTTTTAACTCTCTCCCTTCTTCTTCCCTATTCTTATCAACATCATTAAACATAGAATCACACCACAACACACATCTGCCAATGCCTCTTCAATAGTAGCACAACCTACATGTTACTTTAGAGCCACAAAAAATGGCAACCCAGTTAGCTCAAACCCCTACACAAGCTCTCGGAATTGGGTCATTCTCAAGGACCTATTGGCTTCTAAATGCACGGAATACCACAGACCCTGCTGTCTCAAACCTAGCAAGCCATTTAGCCCACCTGTTACCTAATATTGATTGATTCTTATTAGTGTCTTCCAACCCAAAAATTGGTCCAGTTAAAAGAAAGGTAAGAGCTTTTACACTATCTTCTTCTTCCCCATTCTCCTATCAATATCATTAAACATAGAATCACCACCACAACCCCCCCTCCCCAATTAGACTAACCAAGCAATTGCATAAATACAACCCTTGACTAATGGGAAAATTGTAGATTCCATCCACTTTTCCTTGGGTTTCAGATCGTAAAAAATAAACACGTGACAGTTGCACAAACCATGAATAGTCTAAGTGGTATTTGTACAATTTTCTAATTTTAATTTTACAATAAATCTTTAATTTGTCAATTAATCATATTTTTTTAATCCACGTGTCACTAATCTTTTTCTATTTAGGCTGTGTTGGATCATAAAAGAATCTCTTAATGATTGTGTTGATGCTTGGTTTTTGCACCACCATTTCAAAGTACGCGCAAACTATTTTTGGCCTAACCTTCCTCAAGGGTGGTCTTTTTGGGTTTAAAAAACACACTTTTGTAGAACTTTCTTTCATTTGCACTTTAAGAGCAAGGTAGTATTGCGGGTAATGGGCTTCAAACTTCCTGAATGAGAAGACAAAATGAGTCACTAAAGGTGGTTGTGGGGCCACCAATCACCCTCCGATACCTATAAGATCTTTCCCAAAAGGAGTGAAAAGTACTGTACTTAAGTCTAGAGAGATTTCAAGTTACCATTTTGGTGTAAAGTACTCCTTTTTATGTTGGGAATGAGGAATCCTCTTTTTGCTATCTTCTGATGTGGGACTATTAGACCTTTGATGATGTGGCATGCTCAGATTGATTGTTGATGAGATCCTGATGGCGTAAGTACTTCCTCTATGAGATGAGCGCACCTCTTGGGATCAAGTCTAGTAGGCCTCGTTGTTGATGTTTCGGCCTTTCAAAGACATGGAACATGGATTGGTGCGTAGGGCCTTGGTGCCTAGTCATTGCATGGGCTTAGGCAACCTTGCCTTGTCTTAATCGAGCCTGGGAGGTCTTAGGGGAGGCCAATTTAGGGTTTTTGGAGACGGCTGGTCACTTCCCCAAGTGACCTAGGCCTAAGTCTGCTTTGGGCTCTTGAGGGTGTGCCTTATAGACATTTTGAGTACAACAAGTTGAATTGACGCAAAATTTGAAAATGTTAAGGTATCAAGTTATTAAAACTCAAAATACGCGTACTATTCATAGTATGAAACTGAAATACACCCTTTATTTATTTACATTACATCATATAGCAACAATATGAGATTGAAAAAGTGAAACCATGACATTTGAACGCTTGTGAAATGGGCGGGATTGGGTGAAGGGTTAACCCAGGGCCTACCCAGTCACATGCTTTTTCCTCCCCAATGGTTGAATAGGCAAATGCTCAAAGTATATTTGGATTTAAGTAAATCAATAAAAATTCTGCAATGGGTCGTTGCATATTATGTGGAAAAATGAGTGAAAGGAATTGATGTCACGAGTATACTTTTTTATTTGAATGTGAATATATTAACTAAAAGCAAATATATATATATATATGTTGAACAAGATTATAATTTGGGGGCCTTTCTAAAATTAGACCTCTGTGCAATCGCTCACATTTCACACCCCAAGCCCCGTTCACACCTAATTCAACACACGCTCAATATAAAGAAGAAAATATTATGTACATTGTTTCTATCTCTAGTACAAAGTATTAAGCCAAAAACTCATTGAGTCTTAATATTGCTAGTTGGGAAGTGTGAAGAGGGAATAGAAGGGATTGAACTGTGAGCTTACGTCGGGATTGAATGATGAGGGTTGCTAGCTATTTCTTTTCTAATATTTCTTATTTATGAGGGCCAAAAGTGGAATATTGAGGGGGAAAAAAATTAAAGGGGTGGTTCCAACATATTGATGGGTGTAATTTCACTATGCTTTTAAGGTTATTATTCATATTTTACAATTTACATATAAGGAATGGGAGAAGTCATGATAGTGGGAACTTATATAGGAGAATCAAAGAATGAAAATCAACTCAACTCATACCCCAAAAAAAAAAGAAAAAAAAAAGAGAGAATCAAATCAACTATCCTTAGTTGATCGCATTCCTAATTTGACGATATTCGATTGTGAATTTGACATGGAATCCACATAAATTTTGGTTCTTTATGTAACGTAAACACATGGGAAGTCAAGAATTAGAATCATTCAATACCTATGTGTTAGTGAACATTGGAGAAGAAGAAATCATAATCATTCCAACGCCCATTCCTAATAAGTAAATGTGCATGTTTACGTATCAATAATGGGTATGGGAAGAAATGAAATGATTTTCATTCATGACTTCTTTTGCGTTTACTTGTAATTAGGAATGAAAAAATGTGTGGGTCCCACCTCAAAATCCGTAATCACATCCCCTCAAAACGAGGAATCATATCAACTAGGGAGGGGTAGTTGATTTGATTCCCATTCCATTTTTCCCTTACTACCTTCCAAAAATACCCTTACCACTTTAAGATAATTACAAAATACCCCAAGCCCTAGAAAAATAAAAACTCACGGCACTTTAATATTATCAAGATTATGCTTAGGTTATTATGATTAGGGTTTAGTTTAGCACCACAATATGGAGAAACATGGACATAAAACAAAAACTATTGACACTTGTTATGTTCTTCCATCCCATAAAATGAAGAAATGAAACTTTGAAGCCTTTTTTGTTTAACAAAAAATTCAATGGTTGTTTATTAATCACCTTTGGAAAAAGCTAAATTATTCCCTTTTCACCTTGGTTGCTAGCTTCTACTTGTCTTGTTATGCTTCTTATCACTATGTCATATTTGTTTTTATTTATTTATTATATTCCTTATATTTTTATATACTAGTTTTTTCATCACTCATTATATAGTATCTTATATTATTCAATTGGTTTTTTTACAAGTGATTTAGGTGAAAAATGTATATTTATATGTGCAAGGCATCTTAGTAATCAAATTAGTTTAGGTTCTGATTCATGAGACTTAGTAAATATTAATAATGGGAATCAACTCCATTCCTGTGCTGATTCCATATGGTTAGTAAACAACTTAATGAAAATGATTCTTCCCATACCGATTCATTACTTCATAAATTCCCCAACTCCCCAATTCCTTCCTCCATTCTTGGTAAGTAAATGGCTCGTAAGGTTTTTCTCTTTTATTTTCTGATGGATTGTCGATTATGTATTTATTATAATAGTATAAATAGATAAAATATAGATTTCTCTCTCTTTTCTTTTTCTGGCTTTTAAAATTAGAAAGATTGAACTAAATTAAGCATGATTAAAAATAAAAAGTTTAAGGTTGAAGAAATGTGGAACTGGGTGGTTCAGCTTGACCCATCTATATATATAAGCCCAGCCGTTAACGGTTGGTAGAAACCGCAGTTGCCACCAAAAAGGCATGGGGGACGTAACATGACAAATTTCGTTTGCCCTTCATTCAGATAAATAATTACACTACTAGACAACAACGAACCATCAGCATCAAAAATACCCTTGAAACCTCAAGGGTAGTTTCGTCATTTGAAACAACATTGTATCATACCCACTGCTAATAAAATGGTTCCGTTTAAAATTTCACAAAACGAAAAACCAAAACCAAAAAACAGAACCTGAAATCAATTTGGGGTTTCATTTCCACACATCTCTACCTCTCTCTTTTGCCTGAGGAGGTGTTCAAGCACCTCTTCGGATTCATTTGTTCTCGCTAATTTCTCTAGGATTTGTCTCTCCAATGGCGTCTGAAATCTTCAATGACAAGAACGCTGTTTTCAGAAAACTGAAAGCAAAGTCAGAAAACAAGGTTCTTTTGTTTCTCTAATATCATTTTGCCTTTTTGGTTTGGGTTATTCTTGAAACTTTTATATGGGTTTTTGAATTTGATGCAAATTCGATATGGGTCTGTTAGATCTGATTCAGATCTGTGTTCTGTGCTTGGATCTTGAGTTTTGTTTTTCATTTTGTGGGTTTTTGCTCCAGATGTGTTTCGATTGCAATGCAAAGAACCCAACCTGGGCCTCGGTTACATATGGGATCTTTCTCTGCATCGATTGCTCGGCCGCTCACCGCAGTCTCGGCGTTCACATCAGCTTTGTTAGGTATGTTTCATGTGGCAGTAAGGATCTTTAATTCTCTCAATCCTTAATTTGTTATATTTTGGGTGTTGGAGTAGCTGTTTTGAGTACATATGATTGAATGTTTATTGCTTTAACTATTGGTGCATTTTGTGATGTAATCTAATTTATGTTACGAGAACTCAAAGTTCTGTTTTTAAATAAGAGGGAACTGAAATCATGTTACATGTTGGGGATCCGAGTCATAGTTTGTGTCATTAATTAAATCTTAGGAATTTGGTAATTAGATAGACGTTGATGGGATTGGATGGAGGGTGCAGCAAGAAAATTGGGCCAGAAGTGCGAAAGGTTATGCTCTATTCTAGGAACCGTGATCTGTTTTGTTCTTTTAATAGAAAGGAGATTTGTGGAAAGCACCTCTTGTGGTTCTTTGTATCTGTTTGAGCTAGATGGAGTATAAATCCTACAATTTGACCCAAATTTAATATCTGAAGTACAACTGAAACTATAAGGCAAACAAGGGAACTGTTGCATGCTTTCTTAGGAAGACTGCAAAGGTAGATAAGAAGTTGCACACACACACACACACACCCATACGACTGCAATGAAGCCATTAGTTTTATGTGATTCAGAACTATTAGCAGTTCTTTCCATAATGACTTATGCTTTTATTCGTTGTTACTTTCCACTTAATGGAAAAGCTTTCCTGTTACTTTCCCCTCGTCCTCCCCCGATCTTCCTAGACGAGCCCTTTCCAAGGATGTAGAGCACATCCCTTTCCTCCAGATGACGACCTTCCCCCAACCCCCTCCTGCGCGATCTTGCCTACCAACCATTTCCCCTCCTCAATGTGGTCTTCCCAAACAATCCACTCTCCCCCCTCCCTACCCCAACCCCTCACTCACTCAGAATCTTCCTGTCTCCACACCCCTTGCCCCTTGGCCCTCCCCTCCATCCCCCATCATCTTTCCCCACCTTCGATTGTTGAGATTATTTTAGCATCAGGGGCGGATATGATAGTTTGAATTCAGATTTCACTTCAAAGTTCGATTATAGTTTTATTGAAATTGGACCTAGATTTATTCTAATTGTTAAATTTTATTCTCCATGTAATGATTCTAAGTTTACATAAAAGATACTTTCTTGATAAATAATTTGTCTTTTAATGGATTGTACAAGTAAAATCATGTGTATTTTTCAAAGGTTGAGTTGAATATGATTGTCAGATCATTTAGATTTAATAATGCATCCTATTTTGAAATTCACATTTTGGTTTAATCCTTAGCAATAACTGCAAAAACAAAATCGCGACAATGACAATCTTATAATTGATTTGTTTAATTTGTGCAGATCCACAAATTTAGACTCATGGACTCCTGAACAGCTTAGAACGATGAGCTTCGGTGGAAACAACCGCGCACAGGTTTTCTTTAAGCAGCATGGATGGACGGATGGAGGCAAAATTGAGGCAAAATATACATCAAGAGCTGCCGATTTATACAGGCAGATGCTTTCTAAAGAAGTTGCCAAAAGTATGGCAGAAGAGGCAGGTCTTCCGTCATCACCTGTTGCATCTCAGTCAGGACAAGCATCTAATGGGCTTCCTGATGTCAAGACCAGTGAAGCTCCAAAAGAAACATCTTTAGCAACGAAAGAAACCCCTGAAGTCTCTGCTCCCCCGAAAGCCCCCCATACATTTGTTACCAGTACTGTCAAGAAGCCTCTTGGTGCTAAGAAAACTGGGAAGACTGGGGGGCTTGGTGCTCGCAAACTTACTACAAAGGTTGTGATTTCTTATTATCATTTAGAATAAATTATTTATCAGCAATGGTATCTTTGAGTTCTGTTTCCTATTTTATTATATTTTAAGGGAAAATGCCTTTTTCTTAGCGAGATAACTTTTATCAAATGCAGTCAAGTGAAAGCCTGTACGATCAGAAACCCGAAGAACCTGTTATACCAGTGCCTTCCTCAACTAACAGCACTCCAACAACAGCTGGCTCGTCCTTTGCATCTCGTTTTGAGTATGTAGAAATTGTCCAAAATCCTGAGACGAATCCCAATGGCGCTCATGTAATTAGTCATATTGCTCCACCAAAGTCATCAAATTTCTTTGCGGATTTTGGAATGGACAGTAGTTTTCCCAAGAGAACTAGTTCAAATTCCTCCAAAGTTCAAGTAAGTTATATTCGACCAATGACATTCACATGTAAGTAGTTTTCCCAAGGGAAGTAATTAGTTTTTTATGTTTCTTGTTCTTGCCCAATAATAAATATTAGTTCTTTAGAAATAAATCGTTATTTTAGGACCTTTTACAATGTGAAAAAATTTAAGGCTCCAATTCCGTAATCTATATTGCACTTTTCACACCAGGATTTAAGGCTTGACATGATTTAGAAGTGTTAGGGTGACAAATTTAAGAGAACCAAAAAGGCTAAGCTTTTCCTATCATCTGGTCAAGGAAGAAAGAAGAAAATAGACACTGTATTACTATGATGAGAAACAATGGTCAGACATGAAATCTATTCTGTCATAAAAGGGAGAAGCTTCAGGATTTTGTTTATGTTTTGAAGACCCTGAAATCCCCTTTGCTAAAAGAAACGGTTCAAACAAACAAATTTATCTAAAGAGGGGAAAATAGTAAAGTACAAAACTGAGTTTAGAAGGAAATAAAAAGCTGCTACAGTTTACACAATGGTGGGGTGAAAACTGTCTACTTGTTTGTTTTTCATTGTTTTACTGTTTAGTTTTATTTTACTATTAACGTTTTAATTGTATTTGCAAAAGCCTCCATTGGTGTCAGAAGGGTAATGCATTTTTATGTTTCTAATCAAACTCAGAATACCTCAATTCCTAGATGAGGATGAATTTATCGTTCTTCTCTGTAGTTATACTGCAGGTTGATATGGATGAGGAAGGCATCATTTTACCAAAACTCTGTGAAATTGGGGCTGTGTCTATAACAAATCTGCTCGTATATCATAGAAAATATTTTTTTAAAGAAATTTGTTAATGAATTTTCTTGTCTTGAACTTTTCAAACGTGCCTCTGAACTGTCTGGATAGTTATCACTCTGGCATTTAATTTAACATTCTTCACTGAAATTCAAGTTTTAAGGTCACCACTAATTAATTGAAGTGATGTTTTTGCTTCCTGTATGTTCATTAAAAGGAGTAATTTACACATTTGTAGTTTCTGAGTGTTTGTTCTTTTTCTTTATTTTCCTGCCATTCATTGTTTTTAAGCTCACCACTAATTAATTGAAATGCTTTATGTTTATCCTAAAGAGGCTCAAGTCCGTTTGCTTTATATTAGTAATATGGGAAGCAACCAAATGGAATTTTTGTAGTGTTTAACAGTTTTCATATACCTAGAATCTGTAAGGTCCAGAAATTCTACTCAGAAGTAAACGAGTAGGCAAATTTTCCCTCATGGGTGAGAAAGCATCCTAACATACTACATGTATTTGGTTATCTAAGTTCTGGAGTTAAAACATTCCTTTTCAGGCAGTCATTACAATTTGAAGTTTTTATAATCGTAATCTAATAGGCAGATTATTGTCTTAAAAATAAACAAAAGAACATGAGATTGTTGAGTGAGTTACATTATCCTTTAAATGGTTCATGTATGCTTGGCTAGGAGTACTTTCGTTTGCTCCATTCCAATTTTATGTTGTTTTTAAGCGGCAATGACCATATGCCTCAAATGGTAAGGCCTTGTTTTATCAAATGGTAGCGTTATTTAAAGAATCATTATGACAAAGGGAATGTGCTATCCTTCTCATGCATGATATCCAGTCCTGCATGATGTTGCTCTGGCCATATAATTTCAGGTGTGGAAATAAAATTTCTCTTATGAAGATGTATACTGTGGGAATGTTTAGCCTGTTTTCAGGAAGACATATGCTGCTGGTGGTTTCCTCGATCCAAAAATCTGTCTTATAGTGTTTGCTCTTTTGGTTATTTTTGCAATTGTCTTTTTGCACTTGCATATTGGCTGATGGAGACACCAACTTGTGACATATAAGAGAGTTGCTTTATGTCATGGTTCAGCACACTGATAACCAGTTTGCATTTCTGTTCATGTTATTTTGTGTGTGTTTCTTTATATTGATGTTTTATTGTTTTTCAGATTCAGGAAACTGATGAAGCGAGGAAGAAATTCACAAATGCAAAATCGATCTCTTCCGCACAATTTTTTGGTGATCAGAACAAATCTGCTGATGTTGATGCTCAAGCCTCCTTGCAGAAGTTCTCGGTATGTATCATTACTATCATAATCAACTAAACCCAGTTCAACTGGGAATTTCTTTTGAATTTTAATTCCCTTTTGTCTTTAGTATTTTTTATTTATTGAAGTCCTGCACTGTTACTGCTTAAATTCAGCTAGACCTCATAATTAAAATAAAAGAAAATTGTCTTTTGCAACATCAACACATCTTTGGCATACAAATCAGTTTATACGATTGTGTTTATAGTTTTCTGATTCCAGACATTACCATGATAACCTGGGAACACGAATGCTGCTTCTTCTTTTTTTTCTTCGACTTTCATTAAACTATCTCAGCTGAAGCGTGCTGGGTGCTTGAAGTTATTAGACTCAAGTTATTAAACACAAATTTCTTGCTACTTCCAGGGTTCCGCCGCCATCTCTAGTGCTGATCTATTTGGTGACAGGGATGATAATTTGCCCCTTGATCTTACTGCAAGTGACCTTATCAACCGACTGTCTTTTCAGGTATGCCTTGCATATTAGAAATTTCTAGTTGTTTTTGAGTCATTGGAATTCAATTTTTTTTGTCGTATGTTTATCATATTTTGGCCATGTCTGATCAGAAATTATTCTTCTTTTCCTTTTTGAGTTTCCAGCCTTTTGTTTAACTAATTTCGGTTTAATCTTTGTGTATTCTCCTTTCCAGGCACAACAGGATATCTCTTCCCTAAAAAACATTGCGGGAGAGACCGGGAAGAAGCTTAGCTCCTTGGCATCCAATTTAATGACGGATCTTCAGGACAGAATCCTCTAATGTTGATATGCGTTGTCTTTATTTGTTAAAGTACACCAGCCATTATCATATGTAGTGATTGTAAAGAGTTCATAAAATTCTTTTAAAGACAAATAAGACTTATCAAAATTCTCCAGGCTTAAGAAGAGTGGCTGGTGTTTTATTTTGTAGCACAGGTATTGTTCTGAGATTTGATCATATGCGTTCTTGTTTCTGTAAACCACCATAACATTACTGCTTTGTGTCAAGAGAGCAAGGCAAAGGATACTGTATTCTGTTAAGACTTTGATTTGTCCTTGAGGTTTTGATCACTTATTCATTTTCATTTTGTTAAAATCATTCAATCCAATACAATTTAATAGATATGGTCGATTAATATTCGTTCTCAAAATTCCTTAGGCCAGCTTTTGCAATAATTTTTAGAGATGCATGTGTGGTTGTCAATCAACAATGGAGATCACTACAAAACCACAATGGGGGTCACAACAAATTTCTGCATTTTCATCTTCGGGAATGTAAACTTAAGCAAGTTATAGAAGAGCTTGGATTTTTTCAGACCGAAAAAACCAAAAAACAAGAGCTTGGGTTTTTTATTTTAATAAAAAAGTGGTTATGACTATAACTTTTTCTATAGAAACATTCCCAACATGCCTAGACATTTTTAACATCTTTCGGAAAAGGTATTTAGTGAATTCATGTATTATAAACATATGTATGTATTGCTAAAAAAATACTTCATTTTTCCATGCACTTCAAAAAAATATGGCAATGTATATATATATATATATATATATTTTTTTTTTTAAAATCTCCATGTTTAATACACATACTAGCTATTCTAAAAATAAAAAATAATAATAATACACGTACTAGCTCTTGAGCACATGCTCAAGAGTGCCAATTGCGTTTATTTATTATTTATACTTATTGTTTTAATTTAAAATTAAGAAAGAGAAAATGGGTCTACTTGTGTCCATGAAAATAGGACTCATGTTCTCTTTTTTAATTATTTTATAATTCTTTTATCTTTTTAATATTAAAAAACTATTAATTTACTATAAATATCTTTATTTCCTAATATATTCTAGGATCAACTACATAGAACCCCAAACTTTGGGTATCATTTCAAATTCATACATGAACTTGTAAGACCCTAGAGTACAAACGGATATCAAAACTTACGAAAATCCTACAAATGAGCCCTTTTGTTACCAATTAATTGTAATTTTCCTCGCTCATATTTCACTACAATAACATGCAACTTCTTTTTTCAACTTTGGTCCCAAAAATTTTTTAAAAAAAAAACACATGCAATTTCTGAAAATAAAGAAAAACGACATCTTTCCGTCTCCCTCTTTCCCTCTCTTTTCTCAACTTTGGTCCCAAAATGGTGGAGACTTTGGAGTTTTCCCTCCTTTTCCAAAACCCGAAAATTTTCGAAACACTTTTTTTCGCCTTTCCCTCCTTCCAACCGACAGCTTCAACTTCCCGAAACCCCCAAAAATATTTTAAAAGCAAAATTCTCAAAACCCAAATCCCCATTTCCCTCCTAATTCGTGGAGCCAAACCCAAATTCCAATTTCAGATACAAATTTCAGTTCGCTGAAAAGCCCATTTCTTGAGTCTCCAAGAGCTTCAGTGGAAAATTCATCTCTCAGAAGCCAACCTTTTGCCTCCAGACTCACTTCTCACAAAGACCTAAGTGGGAAATTCAGCCTCTCCAGCTTTAATGCCTGCTCTTGCAGAAACCCTAGATGGGTCTTCGCCATTTTCGCAAAAGGAAGCCGTAGATGACCATGCTTTGGTGTCTATCGCAGAAAATGCAAATGGGTCGTCGCCATCTTCACCTCTCAAAGCCCTAGACGATATTTCTTCGGATTCTTCTTTGCCAAACCCAACTGGGTCTTCACCATCTGTTGAAGAAGGCCAAGAAGATGAACCATCACCACCTTCGCCTCTCAAAATTGTTGGTAACGATTTATCAAATTATGAATCGGATCCACATTCGGAGTTCTCAGGACCATCGCGGTGGTCGTCTTCCGCACCTTCTTGGTCTTCTCGGTGGTCGTCGAATTCTACCAAGGAATCAGTGATTTCCTCGGATTCCCAGTTTTCAATATGTGAAACAAAGCCCTCTATGGTGGTATGCTCCTTTGCTTTGAACCTATTTGAAACTTTGTATTTATTTTACCATTAAAAATTATAATTATTATTCATTTTGCGTTTAATTTTAGTCTAAGTAATTTTGGGATGTTAAGTTTTGTTGTCGTTTTGGTGTCGCAGGGTGCAGGGCTTGCAAATCTAGGCAACACATGCTTTATGAATGCAATTCTGCAATGCTTCACGCACACTGTGCCACTCGTGGAGGGTCTTCGTTCTTGCAATCATTCCATGCCCTGTGATCGTAAGGCCTTGGTTTCTATTGCGTTTGCTTTATGTTCTTATCTGATATTTTTCTTAATTGTTGGAAGCTTTATGCAGCTAGTTAGTTTTGCTGATTTCTTAATAAATGTACTAATTTAAAATCTGAAATTGGGATTATGTAGGTGGTAGTGAAGGATTCTGTGTTCTTTGTGCTCTTCACGACCATGTTGATCTTTCAGTAGCTTCTTCAGGAAGAGTTATTTCACCATGGAAACTTGTTGACAATTTGAATCGTATCCCTTTGATCATACGTATTGAGATTTCTGTGCATAAAATTGTGATTGTGATTGTTCTTTTCTTTCTTTTGAATGAAAAAAAGAGAGTAACTTATGAAGCCCCTACAAGTCATTGATTTTGATTGGGCAGTTACACTAATTTTTGTTGTGAAATATGTAATTCTACCTGAAGCTTTGAAAATTCTGTAGTTTTACCCTGAGAAGTTTACATCCGAATGTGATTCTTAACCCTCATGCTACTAGATTTCTCATCTTTCTTCCAAAGATACCAGCAAGAAGATGCCCATGAGTTCTTGCAATGCTTCTTAGACAAACTTGAGAAATCTTGTTTGGATTCGTTGGAAAAGGAGAGTCTATCTGCCCAAGATCAAAACCTTGTGGAAAGGGTTTTTGGTGGTCGTCTCCTAAGCAAAGTATGACTCCATATCTGATTGCCATGATTCATTCTGCTATGGTTAAATTTGATGGAAAATCAAAATTTTATTATAATTCTTATTGATTTTTGTATGTATGAATTACTTTCAGCTTCGATGTTGCAATTGCGGTCACTGTTCTGACACTTACGAACCTCTGATTGATCTGAGTTTGGAGATTGAAGATGCAGTGACTCTCCCAAGGGCCCTGGAGTCCTTCACTAAGATAGAAACTATCAATGACTTGGAGACGAAGTTTACATGTGAGAACTGCAAGGAAGAAGTGTCAGTGGAGAAGCAGCTTGTGGTGGACCAGGCCCCTCCAGTTGCTGCATTTCATCTGAAGAGATTTAAAACTGATGGATCTCATGTTGAGAAGATTGAAAAACATGTAGAATTTCCTTTGGAGTTGGACTTGAAGCCCTACACCAGTGGCAGCGACAATAATGTGAGTTGCTGCTTATTATTATTATTATTATTTACGCAGAATATGTTGATTTTCCTTCGGATTTGGACTATTAGTCAACCAGTGGGACCAACAGTAATGTGATTGCTGCCTTTAGTTTCTTCATAATCAAATTGGTATCAGTTATAACTTATAAGAAATGCAAGGTTTTTTAACACATGATAATGGTTAAATGATCTAAAAATAAAGGTTAGCTGAATGTCATGTTTGTGTTTTAGCTATGTTTAAATGGCTGTTGTTTCTCAAGCCCTTGGGGGTTATCTGTAAATGGTGGGGTAATGGGTTAGGATTAGGGTAGATCCAAGATTCGATTCCCTCCAATTTTAACCAAGAAAAAGAAAACTGGTGTGGTCTCTCTAGTTCTAATTTCCTGTTTCTTGGCAATAGGTGGAATTGAAGTATGAACTTTATGCAATTGTGGAGCATGTTGGGTTCTCATCTACTTCTGGACATTACTTTTGCTTCATTCGGTCATCTCCAGATACATGGCATAGGTTGGATGACTCAAAGGTAATTATTTTCTTTATACATTCCGTAATAAACAATTCATTGTAACTGTTTTACCTGCATGACTTTGTAATTCTTGTGAAGCTGGTGTGTGGAAGTGATTGTCTTGCCATTCATGGCTTCTTCCATTTGTTTTTGTATAAACCATCTTTATGATATGATCTTTGTTCTTGTTGTATGTTTACATACAGTAAACGGTAATGATGATCTATGGTAGTTGGATTGTTTCCATCAGGTTTTACCCTCAAATATAGTAGTATTAAGATTAACACTAAAAGTTCCACTGTTATTTTTGTAGGTCACTAGGGTTCAAGAAGAATTTGTTCTGTCACAGGAGGCCTACATTCTGTTCTATGCAAGGCAGGGTACTCCTTGGTTTTCTAGCATAGTGGAATCACTAAAGCCGTGCTTGGATCCAGCTATGACGAATACATCACCCAAATCGGTCCTAGAGAATGTCGAGAGTGTCAGCATTTTATCTCCTAGTGTAAACAATGTTGATTGTTGTGTTGCCAATGAACCCGGAGATGCTCATGAGAGAATTACTCTTTCGTTGCCTCGAGCAAGATTTGAAGAGGTTGAGGTCATTGACACTAGAGATGCAGCCGATGGTTGTTCCAAGGAGACTAAAGATAGTGCTGCTGTGATTGATGCTTCAACTCCAGGGAGGGCAAGTAACTCCTTTGATGGAAAATCACACAACAATGAGAATATATGTAGTACATCGTCTCTTGGTGGAAATAGGTGCCATAAAAGGTCTCCTAAAGTTTATCTCCATCCTATGACACCACCGAGATCTCTTAGTCCTGATCTGCCTTCTTTTGAGTCTCCAGGTAAGCAAATACACTCTGATCAAAAGATTTTATTACCTTTCCCTTGAACTTTATGAATGCAACTAACTTAATGAGGTGGAATTGAATTTTTCAGAACCAATTTATTGTCTTCCACGCGATCATTCGAAGTCAGCGGACAGTGTGGCCTGCAAAAGATCATTGAACAATATTATTCGAAGTGATCATTTGAAGTCAGCAGACAATGCGCTCTGTAAAAGACCTTCCAACAATGATGTAGATGATTCAAAGAGAATTGAAGCATTCAGATATCTTTCAAAAAAGAGTTTGACAAGGGACAGGGGAAGCCAACTTCTTGCTGCCATGGTCAGGCCTCAAAGTGAAGGTTCTTCGAACAAGAGAAGGAAGAGAGTGGGATCATCACCATGCAAAAAGGTCAGCCCTCCTGGTGGTAGTCATAAATCTATGCGTCCTGTGGCGGCGGCATTACGGTGAGCCGTTCCAGGCTTCTGCTTGCTAAAGCTTTCTCCAGCTCAGCCGCAAATGTAAAAGATGAGTTTGTTCAAATATTTCATTTGAACAGAAAAATAGAAGAGGAGTTTGTTCATATATTTTATCTGGCATCTTTTTATGTCTTTTGCCAAAATTTTATCTGGTTTCTTGTGGAATGAGTTACTGTTTCATTTGCGACAACCTCTTTTTGAGTATATATGGTTTTGCTTGCACGAGTGACCTTGCAACATTTTCTGTTATCGGTTCCATACTAGGAAGAATTGCAGGAAATCGTTCGATGGCACTTATTATTTCTCAATGATATCCGATGATTAAGACAATTCCTGTGAAACTCTTTCATTTCATTGAAGTTTATTCTTATTCTTACAAAGCAAATAACATTTCCTATTGATTTCTCCCCTGGACTGGAACTATTTAGATTCTGAATTATCGGTTGCTATGCCGTACCCAAGCACTAGCAAAATCAAAATAGCGAAATTCTTGGGCCACATGAATAGAAAGCTAGCAATCCAATTTTCATTTGTTTTATTCAGTGAAAGGATTTCCTTAAAAGGGCCAAAAGCTATCTATCAAATAAACAATTATATTGACCTCTAATTTCATCAATTTACCAACTAATGACAAGTTTCATATAGGGTTTCAAACAACTAGAAATCAATCAATCAAAATATTGCAGGACCTAGTCCACACTCTTGCTACTTATCCACCTGCAGACTTGATCCCCTCATCTTCTCAATGATGGCACGAAACTAGGCCATGTTTATCAATAGCCTTGAGGCAGAAGTTCACCAACCACTTTTTTCCAAGTCATAATGTGAATATGATAGAAGGTTTGGAGAATTGAATATATTCAAACGGAACCCTAAGTGTATGGAAGAGATATAGATTCAAACGCATAGAAATCTCACAATAACTCTCAAAGAATAAGAGGGATGACATAAGTAACATGTATGGAACTAACCACTTACCTCTCCTAAAGGCAATTGTGACTTGGATAGCCATTGAAACTTTGACATCGTTATAAGATAACGATACCGCTTGCCTCCTTCCCTAGGGCTTGCAAATCACGGTTTGACACATGTGCAAAAATAATTCATCAAGAACATTGCAAACACGAAAATCCTGCAACAAATTAGACAAAAACACGAGTCTCACACAGGAAATTTGACAAAATAGAAAGTTCCATATAATAAATGGTTCCACTCCTAATAACATTGAGGCCTTTTGAATAAACCCTACACCTGCTACACAGGTGGTTAAGTTGGGGATAATATCGATGTTGCTAGTGATGGGCCAAGGGTCCATCCATCTGAAATCTTAACATGGTATCAGAGTGGGCCAGTTGACTGGGCCCGATTAAACCCAAATCAAACAAACTCAAATCAAACAAAAACCCCCAAATTGAACCAAAATCAAACAAAGTGAGGTGAAGAATGCATAGAGTTTTCTGATTCTTCTGAGTGATTGGTGTGTTTAAGCTTGTGTGCTATTCAAGGGTGCCAAGCACTTGATCTTGAATCGGAATTTGAGAATTCTTCGAGGGTTGTCACGAATTAATCTCGAGCACATGAGGACCACGAGTGGTGTCACGTGGTGGATAGTTTTCGGCTTTTGGCAGTGAAGAATCGACACTTATTTGTTGTGCTTAGTGATTCTCCAGAGCTTGATGAAGAACTTGAGAGTCTAGGTGTTGCTTCTGGCAAAGATTTTTCTGGTTTCACAAAGTGTGTGTCTCCTCTTCTGAAGGTCCTTTCTCATGAATATGAGCCTAGTATTTATAGGAAAAGAATTGGGTCTTGGTTTGGAATCCCTAATCTAAATCCCTTGATTTGTGGGATTGATTTCTGATTTGATTTAATTTGAGCTAATTGATTTAATTTAGCTGTTAATTAAGTCAAAACCTTTCATTTAGGGAAATTAACTCGTGATTTAGGAAGATGACCAAATAAGGATAATTTATTCCTTTTTGGCATATGATTTCATTTGATTGATGAAGCTCTTAGATGCTAACATGTGTCATCTCCGGTGCACACCTTTGTTTGCATGAGTCATGTGCCACGTGTATTTGTGTGGGACCCAGAAATTTTTTAGTTATCTTTGACTAGTCAAATTTTGAATTTTGACTATTAACTGTAAATTAGTGAATTTTTAATTCACTATAATTTCCATGTCTACAAACACAAAAAGAAAAACTTCTACACACATCATATTGCTATTGACAGAAATATAGGAGTTTCTACTTATAAGGGAAGGAGGGAAGTATTTTCCATAAGGTAACTTTTTCATTCTGGAACGGCACTCTGAACTCAACACTCACCGTTATTGGACTCCAAACCACTTTAATGCTTACACACAAAGGTTTTGGTCTTAGAGAATGTCAACGTAACTAATTTTGCAATTGCAGTATTATACTAGCACTCTTATTATTGTTGTTTAAAGAAGGTCAAACAATAACTGGGCTTGACGTTACTTCTTTTGGAGTAATGTTGCAATTTGGATAAGAAAAGAAAACTGTTGGTGCTTTGGCCAACCAATGAAAGCTGTCATCTGTATCCAACATAAAATCCACAAAGGAGAAGATACACGCGTGTGCTCGAAACATGAAAATGTGAACAGGACAGAGACTTTGACATGATCACTACAACTTCCTAGTAACAATTGGCCTCGGCTCATTGATTAGTCAAATAGGTTAGAGGTTGGAGATAAGATTTAGGAATGAACATCTTATATTAATCTAGGGAAAACCAAAATTTGTGAAATCCTATACTCCTAGGCATGACTGTACACTCGTTGGTTTCATCAAGCCCTGAGCTTAGTTTTTCCCTCATGACAAAGATGGCATTTATTTAAGGAATGTTGAGCCCTTGTAACAATTCCGATTTCGGTTCTTGATCAATTTTTTTCTTCTTCTCT
The DNA here is from genome assembly GCA_903112645.1 of Prunus armeniaca. Classification (NCBI taxonomy): domain Eukaryota; kingdom Viridiplantae; phylum Streptophyta; class Magnoliopsida; order Rosales; family Rosaceae; genus Prunus; species Prunus armeniaca. The sequence goes on along the minus strand of CAEKDK010000005.1, from coordinate 3,664,955 downwards.
CTATGTTGAAGATTGGCACAAGAACTAAGCCGGCTTAGTAAAGTTTTAAAAAAATTGTTCACTTTTATATAATATGGTTGTTTTCTTCAAAAGAGGAGGGAAGAAGCAGAAAATAATGCGACAATCAATTGTCAGCTGGAATAACAGAGCACTGGCAACCTATCGTATGTCGAACGGGTCTCTAGAGTCGATGAACATTACGAAACATGTGCTCATCGTCATGGATGGGATGAAAGAGTTCACGACGGAGCCGCTTGAATGGGCCCTTGAGAATGTAATCAACGTTGGCTCTACTGTCACTCTTCTTGGTGTCATGCCATGGCTTAATATTCCCCGTGAGTACTGTGATTCTAGTCTCCTCAATCCGTTAATCTTTAGTATATGCATATATGAGTGATCAAAATGCATGGCAATCTTGAGCTTTTAATTCTAGTTGAGTACGTAATAAAACAAGCCTGCACCACAAAAATCGCATGACGCTATATAGTGGAAGGAAATCGAACCATTGACCTAGCCTAATCCTAACTCATTTCGCTAATCTGTACTTCTGCTAACCCAAGAGCTTAAGGATTGGATTTTTAATTAGACCACATAGTGTAGGTGTTAATGTGTTAATTTACAATTGATTATTCAATATTTCATGGAATTACACACATGTAGTATGGTCATAAAAAGACCAAGTTCTTTAGAATTTTCCTTGATTTTATTTACATGTCACGCTTCTAAAGCTGGCTATTTACTTTAATCCAAACAAGTTTTTGCTTCGTATATAAAATGGACTACTTGGGTGGTGAATGTAAATGTGCAGTCTCTTCCAAGACATGGCTGGATGTTTGGCCGGTGGGACTAGAAGAATTGTCATTTGTCAAAGAGAAAATGAGTGGAAAAGCGATCTCAAATATCTAAAGCTTCAGAAAGTGGTGGACCTTTGCAACAAATATGGGGTACAGTTAACGATGGAGCTCTCTCTCTCTCTCTCTCTCTCTCTCTCTCTCTCTCTCTCTCTCTCTCTCTCTATATATATATATATATATATATATACTTATGCTCGTCTAACATTCTGCATGTGTATGAAATGTTAATTGCAGGTTTTTCCACAGAAGAAAGTTATAATGGGTTATCCCTCCCGGCTGCTGGTTGTTGAGCAAATTACAACCCTTCAAGCTACATGGGTGGTCTTCGATAGGTATACCATGCATTACAGTGAAAGATTTCGACTTTATTCAGTTATTTTGTTCTTCATATTTGACAAGTGCGTCCAATAAGGACGGAGCCTGACTTCTGTTAAGATTTTCGTAAAAGGTGATTGGGTTAGGATTAATAAAAGTTAGGGTTTCCTTCGGACACACTTCTACCGGAAAGACTACTTTGTTAATTAGACAAATTTTCGTCCATAAAGAACCAATTGTAACAAAAAATCTTAATAGAAGTTAGGTTATGTCCTTACTAGGCATACATCTCGAAGTATGAGAATCAAAACGACTGATAAGATAGTTGATCAAAATGAAACTTTGGTCAGTATACACTATTTGTCAAATTTTAGCTAGTACTTTAATGGGATCTATCTGTACAGGCATCAAAAGAATGATAGAAAATTTTATGCCGGGAAGCTTCCATGTAACATGGTGATGATGAACGAAGAGGGGGAAGTTGATATGATAAAGGGACGGCCCATGATAGATAGTGACAGCGCCGTTGGAGAGTCACCAGCCTCTTTGCTACCGACTCCGATGATCTGTGACCACTTGAAGGGAATTCTTAAGAAACGAGCACAAGATCTTCATCAAGACCCTGAGGATCAAGATCGGAAGGACGTGCCATGATCAACAAGGGAAGGAATGCAGAAACAAAGAAAGGATATTGGCAGAAGAGGAGAGGCTGAGGAGCTTATCTAGAGATGCAATAACTCCTTAGGGGAGTAACTTGGCCATGGATTTTATTTGTTTTCACTTGAGTCAAGCTATCAAATTAATCACCCTTTGTTTGGCAAATGTGTATTCTCCCAAGATTTTCTGATGTAATAAGAATTTGCTCTCCATGCTTCTTGTTATAATATTTCATACATAATCTTCTGGACTTGAGCAATGCTGAGGTCTTATCCTAGCCTCTTAAGTTATTCTACAAAGACTAAAATCTAAATGAGAAGTAATTTTCATATCCATATTAATATGGAACATCAATATTGCATGTCCATTTATGAACTGATGCAATTATAGCATTCGATCTGTTTCAATTGATACAGACTCGGATAGCATGCCTTTGGCTTTTTTACATTCGCTGTATTTATAATATAACCCATCTTCTTACCGCAGTCAAATTTATTTTTCATAATACTTATTGGTAAAAAGAAGTGTTCCATAGAGTGAAACAGTGGGTGTTTTCAAGGCGCATAGCCACCGTGACCACCACCTTTACCGCCCCCAGCACCGCCTCCATAGCCGGCCCCACCACCATGTGCACCTCCACCACCCGATCCGCCTCCACCACCAGAGCCTCCACCGCCCCCGCCACCAGCACCAGCACCACCGTAACCTCCACCAGCTCCACTACCGGCTCCTCCACCGCTGCCATATCCACCTCCATGTGCTCCCCCAGCACCTTCTCCACCACCTCCGCCGCCACCACTCCCACCACCTCCTCCTCCTCCATGGCCACCACCTGCTGCTCCTCCCCCAGCACCATACCCACTGCCAGCACCCCCTCCTTCACCACCACCTGCTCCAGAACCTATACCGCCACCACCTCCGCCGCCACTACCTCCACCACCACCACCGCCATATCCACCCCCATGTTCTCCACCAGCACCATACCCTGCACCTCCTCCTTCACCCGCCCCACTTCCATACCCTGCACCCCCAGCAGCAGCAGCACCGCCACCACCGCTACCTCCACCTCCGCCCCCGCCATGTCCTCCACCAGCAGTGCCATATCCAGCACCACCGCCTTCTCCACTACCACCACCATACCCCCCTATAGCAACATTAATCTTGCCTCCTAATAATTCTTCACTAGTGAAGAGGGCTCTAGTGGCAGAACAAATGCCTAAACTTAATATCACAAAGAAAATAACGCTACCAATCTTTTGGGGAGCCATGGGAGTACTTCTAGCTACTTGAGTCCCGCAAGCTTATGTGCAGAATGCAAGAGAAAGTGGGTATATATAGAAATTTTTGTGGTAGGTTTCCAAAATATCGTCCACTAAGAGAGAGCGTGGATGTTGAAAGGACATGCAAACTAAGGATAATTGTGGGCACCGACACATTCTCCAAAAGCACCCACTCTGTCTACTAATCTCACTCTTATACTAGTGTGTTCATGCTGTCTTCCACACAGTGGCGGAGCCACTCCTAGACCTGGAGTGTCCCTGGCCCCCCCATATTTTTATCACTCATCTATTATATTATATATAATATATAATTCCACATATGATAATAATTTACTTCTGGAAAGCGGCATGCTGCAAACTCGATCTCTTTCACATTAGACAAAAGAACGTGAAATGTTAATTTTATTTTCCTGTGTAATTACTAGTGTTTTGAGTATAATATTCTTCAATCATTTGCTATATAATATTTCCTTATTTTCCATATGATGCCTGCATTATCATCAGCTTCTGTATTAGTGCAGTTAGTTTGGTAAGATCCATTATCATTTTTATAGTTTTCAGTTTTGTTTATGATAATTGGCCACAAAAAGGTTCGTTAATGATAAAAACATGCAGGTACATATTTATCATTATTTATTTGCTTCTCAGACTATTGGATTATAGTTAGGGATGAGTCCAGATTCATCCTCATCCATCTTGATTTTTCTAGGTGGGAAATGATAATGCATGACATTTTCACCTCCACATTCTCACACGCCTCAGCACATGTGGCGACATTTAAAGCCTAACATGTGAACAACACATATTAGGTGACGTGGACTGTAACATCCAGACCCAAATTAATTATTATTTAATAAAATTATGAAATTACAATTTTTGCCCTTGGGGTAGGGTCATGTTAGTCACTTTTCGATATGTAAGGATTTTTGGGATTTAAGTGGCACCATTGCATTGAGCTCATCGATACGAGTTTGTAGGCACGTAGTGGGCTCAAATCGGAGTTTAACGAAGAAGTTACGATCAACGGAAGTGCAATGGCATAACCATAATTTTTTCAAAGTCGGATTTTTAAAAACCAGGTCAGCCTTCTCTCTCTCTCTCTCCTCTCTCTCTCTCTCTCTCTCTCTCTCTCTCTCTCTCTCTCTCTCTCGTCACGATAGCCAGATCGATTCCAGCGCTGTCCAGCCACCATCGGACGCCACAACCTCCAAAATCTCCCCCTCCTCCTTCTCTACACAATCCACCCAATTTCTAGACCCGACTTCTAACCGTGAAGAGACTAGAATGAGGGGAAAAATCCCGATTTTTCTAACTCTGGCCATGGCATTTATGGCAACCAAAATTGTCAATCCAGGTATGGTTTCTCATCCTCTTAATGTGTTCTAGCTGTTTTGATGGTTGGTTTTGATCGATTTGATGCCGTGATAGTTCGATTAGGAACCTAGATTTTTCCCGACTTTGGTTGTGTTTTTCAGCCACTTCCCTGCCAAATTGGGGGTTGGCCCAGTTGAATTAGTTGCTCTACTAGTTGTCTCGATCACGTAAGTATAGGTATTGTTGGGTGATTTGAGAAATTTTTGTCGCCGAAAATTTCTCAAGCCACCCACGTTCTGCCGGCTCGTGAGCCTTGGTGTGGAGGCCCATTGTGTACTAAAATTTTCCCCATGTCGTCCCGAGCAAGATGGTATGCTCGGATTTGAATTTGGTTATCATTTGGCAATCGAACGGATTTACGCATATTAGGCAATATCCGGGTTCGATATGTTTGGACCGTTGGATTGGCTTCATTTCCAAGTATGTTGTTCTCTATACCTCTAGGATTGTGTAGAAACTCACGGATTGAGAATCAGAGTCTCAGATACTCTGAATCAATGATTCAAAGGTTATATAAACCGGTGATCGTGCGATCAAGAGCGATCCGACCGCTCAATCGAGGCCAAACTTGAAGAATAGGTTTAGTAGACTTGGTTGAACCCATAGGAACTTTCAGATTGAAAATCGGAGGTTGTGGGCCCCTCCAGCCCGGTTGACCAATATGGAAAGTTTGACTGCTCGGTTGACCGTGAGTCTTCCGAAGTCGTCTCATCCTTCAAAAAGTATTAGATTGACCTTAAGAACTCCCTAAAAGTCATGCTTACACTTTTGAGCCCCGGGAACTAGAGTTTTGATTTTTAAAGTTCGGAGTTGGGTTCGGTTTCCAAGTTCATGCACAACAAATCTCTCCGAACGAAACCGTAGAGAGTTAACTTTGGATAGTGTGTGAGTGGACATTTGTTTTATAAATGATTTTCATGTTATGATGGTTTTATGAAATGTTTTATGAATGAATTTTTTATGGTTACTTTCTGAGCATTAGGTTTTGGTTGAAAATGATTTATATATGGTTAGTATTTGAGATTGATATTAAATGTTTAGAAATGATTTAATTGTGGTTTAGTGTTTCAGATTCAGTTTGAGAACGATTTGGAAAGAATTATAAATGGTTTGAATCAAGATAGTGAATTTTGGGATTATTAGATTGTCGTTATTTGCAGGTGTTAATTTGGGAAAAGTCCATTTTATAGGGGAGACTCTGCCAAAATTTTGGTAGAAGTTTTGATCCATTTTTTCTTAAAGTACCGGTGAGAGGTGTAAAGTTAGTATTGGGTCCGACATCGTTCTGGTGCTGGAATATGTAACAGGATTCGACACGAGTTTCGAGGGAAAATTCGGGTCGGGTCGTGTCATGGAGTGTTGGATTTCATGCAGAGATTAGAGAAGAGGATAATAAGGAATTGTAACTCCTAACTAAGCTTTCAAACTCTAACACTAACCTTGATCCAACATGGTGACAATAGAGGATCTTCGAGTGATGCAATAAACCATATATTTACTTGATTTTCTTCCACAACATCTTTGATGTAGTGAAATTTACATCTTTGATGTAGTGAAATTTTAGGGCAATGTGTTTTGCTCTGTTGTGATAAACAAGATTCTTGCTCATAGCAATAACAGATATGTTGTCACAAGGAATCATAGTAACCCATTCTTGTTTCTCCCCGAAATCCACTATAATTCTCATTCATACTGCTTGAGAGTTGCAATTGAAGCCGATATCATACTTAGCTTCTGCAGTTGATAGTGCAACTGATTTTAGCTTGTTAGAGGTCCAAGAAAATACACCAATTCCTAGTGTAAATGTATGACTAGATGTGCTCTTCAAGTCATCCACACTTGTTCCCTAATAACTATCACAAAACCCTATCAATTTTGGCTCAACATTCTTTTCATACATTATACCAAAGTCAAGTGTATCGGGAATGTATCTTAGGATGCTTTTTGGAGCTCCATAGTGGATACGACCTGGCTTGTGCATAAATCTGGACAACAAGCTTGTAGAATACATTATATCTGGCCTAGTTGCTGTCAAATATAAGGATGGCAATGGGATGGTTCAGGGCCGGATATGGCAATACAAAAGTCTATTAATATTTTTATCTAATAACATGTCATTCCATTATATGGCATGCTTACTAATCAGGAATCGGGTTAAGCAAGAATTGGGTTAAACATGAATCAAAGTCATGCATTCTAATTAAGTTGTTTACTAACTGTTACAAATGGGAATGAAAAAAAAAGATTTCCATTAAAATCGTTTACTATTGTCAAGAATCGGAATCAAAACTAATTTCATTACCAAAATGCCTTGTTCTAATTTTTCAAATGAATTTTTTTAATTAATAATAATGAATTTAATTTAAGAGTGGTAAAAGATAATCAGATTTATAGGTTTACTTATTTACATTCTATTAAAAAAAAGAACAAAAAGGAGATTTGAAGAAGAATGTGGACCCAGTCAGAGAGAGAGAGAGAGAATCTTAAAACTAAAACACCTATTTGTTTGTGCAAATAATCTCGCGGAAGAATATTCGCTTCAAGATCCTTCAACCTTCGATCTTCCTTCTCTCTCTTCCTCGTTTCCTGTAAAAAAGACTAGAGTAAATAGACCACACCCGGGGGGTGTTGGCCAAAGGCCCTCCGATGCCTAAGTTAGTTCGAGTGTTTGTATGAAAACAATAGCTAAGCAAAGAGTACGGAGTTGTATGTATGGTGTGAACCGGGCGGCCGGAGCCGTGTGTGGTGGCCGGAGCCGTGTGGAGAAAATATGGAGAGTGGAGAGGGAGATAGAGCTTCGGGTATTTTATCAGGTTTAGGAGTAGGTTTAGATGTACCTTGAATGATGAATGAGGTCATCTATTTATAGGAGCCTCGAGGCTAGGGTTTCGTAGAGAATATGATGAGTTTATTCTCTATCCAAATTTGTAGAGATCAAGTCGGACTTGATTATATCTCTTTATTGAAGATAATATCTGATTTAATGACATTATCTTCTCTTTATTGAAGATAATATTTGAATTAATGATATTATCTTCTCTTTATTAGGATAATATTTGAATTAATGGTATTATTAAATAAAGATAATATCCCATTAATTAAGATATTTATTCAAATTAATTAATTGGCCAGATAAACTGATTCAATTAATTAATTTAAGAGATAATCTTCTTTTCCACGTGGCGTGCCGTGATTGGAGATGAAAATATCTGCTCCCACACTCTCTACCACATTTCACCAGAGTGCATATGGTGATAGGTTGATAACTACCTTTTGCTTGATTTTATGAACTGCTGTAGGATCCTTTTTATTAATAATTTCATACGAGACAAGAATGACATCTTTCAGTGGCCTGGGAGTTTCTTCAACCTTCCCAGCAAGAAACATGCACACTGTTGCAATGGTCTGCAGAACAATTTAATAGAATTTAGTCAATAAAATAAAACATCTTCCCTTTTTCTTTGATACAAATCATTTTCCCAATTAATTTCACCTTAATCATTTGTGGGATAGGAAACTTAACAATTCTACAAATGAAAGTTCAACAATACAAAAATAGTGAAGCAGCAACACATTGAGGGTTCACCCAACATTACAATTGCAGATAAGTAATATAACCTTTAAAACACTACAATCGCGACAAAGAAGCAAATCGTTATTAGGGTTTAGATAGGGTTTTGACGTACTAGAACGAGATCAAATAGGGTTGGCTGGTCATTGCGCTCGGCGCCGATCTTGAACTCAGCAAGATAGCGATCGTAATCGCTCTTCATCTTGAGCTAGAAGACCTTGGAGTTGCCAGTGAAGTCCGAAGGGATGACCCGCGAGTCAAGCAGCTTGAGAATTCCATCGTAGGTGAAGGACGTGGTCGTCATTGCTGTGGAGAGAGAGAGAGAGAGAGAGAGAGAGAGAGAGAGAGAGAGAGAGAGAGAGAGAGAGAGAGAGAGAGAGAGAGAGAGAGAGAGATCTAATCTGATAAAAAACGGAAACCAATGAATCTTTTAAACAAAAAGGGTATAATTGTCTTTTTAGTGATTAATATAAGATGGTCCAATGAATATGGGCCTCCTCTTTGGCCAAATCTAAAACAAAATTTCATTCCTAGGTATTAAAACCCAAACAGAAATATTGTTTGTCTCAAATACTAATTAGTAAAGATAATTATGTCTAATATCTAATTTCTCTTTTTAAAAACAACGATCGTTGTCATCCAAATGCACTCGCTGAGGAATTTATAACGATATCAATAGATACAACTTTTGGGATTCATAATATACTCAAAATTATATTAATCCTCTTGTACCCACATTTTTCTTCTTCTTTTTTTTTTTTTTCACTTTTGGTCTCTATAGTTTGACGCTTCAATCACTTTTGACCATGTAGTTTCAATTCGGTTATTTTTTCCATTGTAGTTTCATATTTATTGCAATTTAAGGACAATCGTAATTTCTGTCAAATTATTCTTAACTTTTGTTATCTATTCAGGGGTATTTTGGTCCAAACTTGCATCCCCTCCCCAACAAGCCAACACTCAAGAACAGTACCACCCAACCCTAGCTAGCCACCATACCCCTGTAACTAACTGCCATCACAGCCTCCCAAGGCCGCCTAACCCCATGATATCATGGACTCATAGATCTATCTATATTTAACAATTTGTGCAAGAAAAGTAGTGAATGTTAAAATAAATAAATAAAGTAACAAGAACACAATCAACAATTGAACAAAAACATAAGGAACCCAAAACGTAATTGGGCTAAAATCAGAGGGGCAACGGGTCTCCACAACCCCCACTTCCAATCTCTCCTCAATTTGCCTTCTCTCTCCCAACTTGATCTCGTACGTATTGCTTGGAGACGTCAATCGGTCTTAGGGCAACTATTGGAACATAGCTCTCGGCTTTCTAGCTTATGCCTTGTGCATTTGTTGGGGCTGGGGCAGCCCTGGGAGGCTGTGTGGGTGTTCAATTACAAGGTGTGAGGGCTAGCTGGGGTTGGGTATGGACTGCTCGTGACTGTTGGCAGGTTAGGGGAGGGGATGCAAGTTTGGACCAAAATACCCCTAAATAGATAACAAAAGTTAGAATAATTTGATGGAAATTAGAATGGTCCTTAAATTGCTACAATTATGAAACTACAACGACAAAAATGACCAATTGAAATTACAAGGTCAAAAGTGGTTGAAGTGCTAAACTACAGGGATCAAAAGTGACTTTTGACCGAGTTTTTTTCCCCTTATTAATACTAATAATAATTTAATATAGGTAAGAAGAGGTGAAGCTTTTGGTGACAAAGAAGTAGTAAAGGTAATTTCAAGGAGCATAACCATTGCTCTCACCACCACCTTGTCCCCAATATGCAGCTCCATAAGCTCCTCCATAGCCACTGCCACCACTGAAAACTCCTCCGCCTGCACCACCTACATAGCCACCACTAGCTCCACCTCCAACCCTACCACCACTTGCTCCTCCAGCAGCATAACTTCCAACCGCACCACCACCATGTCCGCCGCCTCCTCCGATTGCACCACCATGTCCGCTGCCTCCTCTAACTGCACCACCATGTTCGCTGCCTCCAATGGCACCAGCACCATGTTTGTCGCCTCCAATGATACCAGCACCATGTTTTCCACTACCACCATGTTCGCCTCCTCCTCTAGCACCACCACCATGTCCGCTGCCTCCTCCATAACCTTCGCCATGTTTTCCACCAGCACCATGTTTGCCATCGGCACCAGCACCATGTTTGCCATCAGCACCAGCACCATGTTTGCCACCTCCAGTGGCACTAGCACCATGTTTGCCATCAGCACCACTACCAGCACCATGTCCGCCGCCTCCCCCAACACCACCACCATGTCCGTTGCCTCCTCCTGCACCACCTGCATAACTACCACTAACTCCACCTCCAGCTTCTCCACCACTTGCTCCTCCAGTAGCATAACTTCCTCCGGCACCATCACCATGTCCGTGGCCTCTTTCATAGTCTTCGCCATGTTTTCCACTAGCACCATGTTTGCTATCGGCACCACCATCATGTTTGTTGCCTCCAATGGCACCAGTACTATGTTTGCCACCAGCACCATGTTTGCCATTGGCACCATCACCATGTTCGTTTCCTCTAATGGCACTAGCACCATGTTTTCCGCCTCCTCTGACACCACCTGCATAGCCACCATTAGCTCCACCTCCAACTCCTCTACCACTTGTTCTTCCAATAGCTCCACTACTTGCTCCTCCAGCAGCATAACCTCTTCCGGCACCACCACCATGTCCACCGCCTCCTCCATAGCCTTCGCTATGTTTTCCACCAGCACCATGTTTGCCACCGGCACCACTACCTTGTTTATCGCCTTTAATGGCACCAACATCATGTTTTCCACCAACACTATGTTCGCTGCCTCCTCCGGCACCACCTCCTTCTACACCACCTGTATAGCCACCAATAGCTCCACCTCCAGCTCCTCCTCCACTTGCTACTCCAGCAGCATTGCCTCCTTCGGCACCAACACCATGTACGCTGCCTCCTCCGGCACCAACACCATGTTTGCCGCCTCCTCCATAACCTTTGTCATGTTTGCCACCAGCACCATGACTACCACCGGCACCACCACCTTCTACACCACCTGTATAGCCACCAATAGCTCCACCTCCAGCTCCTCCTCCACTTGCTACTCCAGCAGCATTGCCTCCTTCGGCACTAGCACCATGTACGCTGCCTCCTCCGACACCAACACCATGTTTGCCGCCTCCTCCATAACCTTTGTCATGTTTGCCACCAGCACCATGACTACCACCGGCACCACCACCTTCTTCACCTCTGTAACCACTACCATACTTTCCAGCATATCCAGAGCCACCGCCAGTACCTCGACCATCGCTGCTCGCTCCATGTTCACCACCAACACCATAACTGGCACCACCTCCTTCACCACTCCCACTTCCATGTCTTTTAGCGCCCCCACCACCATCAACACCACCACTACCGCCAACACCACTACCAACACCTCCATAGGCAACACCGCCGCCACCACCACCATGTCCACCAGCACCTCCATAGGCAACGCCACCGCCTTTTCCGCCACCACTACCACCTCTATAACTAGGAGCACCATGTTCTCCTATCGCTCCATAATCCCCACCACTTCCTGCACCTCCTATGCCACCATATCCCCAAACACCACCATAACTTGCAGCACCACCAAATCTATACTCCGATCCACCACCACCGACGACATGGCCTGCACCATAGCTGACAGCAGGTGCATGGGCAGGCTCTCTATCATGTAGGAGTGTTCTTGCTGAACATATTCCTATACCTAATAACGTAAAGAAGACAAAACTATGAGTGTTTTGAGTAGTCATTGAAATAATGTAGTTGAATCCACAACAATGGAGTAGAATGCAAGAGAGGTGAAGGTATATATAGGAGCGGGAAAGGGTGGTTAAAGCACATACAGAAGAAAATTTGAGGTGTTTCAAAAAAAGTGGCTGAATGCTAGAACAAATCATATATAGAAATAGAGGAGAGCTTATGTTTGGTAGTCTTGCTGCTACGTGTTGGTTTTAGGCTATTTTCAAGGTTCTTTCAAATTATTAGTGGGTATGAATTTAGGTGAAATAATTAATAGATAATAAGAAGCTGCATGCTAATTTAATTTTTAAATAATTACCGTCATCCATAATCCGAATAATTGACTTAATTAGCATTATATGTATATATGTGGAGTGGGTTAAATTAAGTATAATCTTAATTAGCAGTTGATTAATTATTATGTACAGTCATGTTTAAGAATGAGAATGCCATAATGCCAACTTCACAAGTGCCTGTTATGATTCATTTCTCGTCCTCTCCTCACATATATTGGGCTTTTGGTTTACAAAATTCTTTAGATGTAACGTTCAATTTTAGCAATCCAAAGAATGACGCCAAAAAAACTCAACAGCTTGCATTCTATTGTTGTGGGCACTATCAGGCAACATAGTAGGAGTGGGCTATGCATTCTAGGTTTGATGTTGAGCCTGGTGCCTGTTGTGGTTCCTTTAATTCGTTCACCAAATAATGTGTCGGTGTATGTCAACTATTTACTCGTTTGTTTAGTGACAATTATTTACCTTATTATTGTGTATCCAAGAGTGTTGCTATTTCCACCCACCTGTTCTATTTTCCCACCCACCTTATTTTCAACATTTTAAAGACAAATTTACCTATTTGTAAAATGACTTCTAAGGACATAAACCTCAACACATGACAAACTTTCTCCATCGACGACCATGGAGGGATATACCCATATGTAGTGTCGACTCCCAATGCAACAACACCAACGCCTACTGCGCAGGTGACAGTGATCCTTAGAAAGGCTTGAAACATCTTTCTGTCACTCAGTAGGTGCTTGCCCAATCCAAAAAAATCGTTGGCTTTCGTTCTTATTGTTTACGACCTCTGTATTACGTAAATTGAAGAAACTAAAAAAAAAGATATATTGAAAATAACAAAATACCTATATGTCAGGTAGATTATATATTATCTCATACTTCCCCTAATAATCAGGTACAATCCTATATTTACCTAGTAAGTTATGTACATAATCTCACATTTACCTAGTAATTGGATACATAATCTTATATAACCTAAAAACCAGGTACATTAGAAAATTCTACTTATATATATACATATATTAAAATAAATCACATTAGCTCATAGTACCTATATATTAGTGTTTGGGCCAAAATTCTGCACACCCAGCCCAACACTAAAAGCCAGAGAAACAAAACGAACTACAGGGCCTAAGCAGTCTGGACTTTGCGATTAGAAAAGTCTAAGGCCCAAAATCCAAAAAAAGAAAAGCCCAACCCTGGATCTGTCAAAAAACTTAGGCTTCGAAAGGAAGAAAAAGGAAGAAATCAACCCATAGCTCCAAAAACTCGACCTGGACTTGGCTTGATTAAAAGAGAAGAAAAGCCCAAAATTGGAGACAAACCCACGTGATCTCCTGACTTGGAAAAGTAAGCAATTTCAACTGGGTTGATAAAGAGTTGACAAGGGCAGGTATAAAGGAAGGACATCTTTGAAAATCTCAGCAACCGGAAGATCAAATCCCTATTATATATATATTTAGAGATATTCTTTGCTCCAGAGAAGGCACCATTTTCAAAAGATAAGCATACTATGTTTTTGAGAGATAGGTAGGAAGTAGAGAGTTGTTCAAAACTGGAAAATCAAACTAACCGTCACAGTGTGAGCACTTACAAAAAGCAGTCGAATTGGAAGAAGGGTTAGGTTTCTTTTCAAAAATACAGGGAAGTGATTGCCTTAGAACTGACTACTAAGGACTTATCTGCCAGAATTGATAAAACCCCTTTTTCTTTGCATTTAAAAATGAAAGATCTTTTGATACAATTTTGCCGCCCATTATTAAAATATTAGAAGCCCCATCCAAAGCATTTCTTATAAATATAAGAGAGGGTGAACATAGCAAAACACAATCAAAAAAATCAATCAAAGACAAAAACTCAAAATGATCACTTGATCTCAAAGAACTTTCAAACAAACTAAAGCAACCAAAAGCTCATTGAGCCAACAAGAAAGAAGCCAGCTACAAATCAAAACTTCCAATTTCAAACTTAGAGAAATAAATCATCCAAAACGAGATTTCTCTCTTTACAAATTTGGTTCAGCAAAAGCCAAATCAAGCAGAGCTCGGGTTTTACAAATATGAAAATCTCAACAAATTTATGGAGAGCCTTGATCAAGCAGAACAGGTACCACAATGCAGTTCCAGCTCAGTAATCCTCAAGTCCAGCCACTTCTGCCTTTTTTAGACTGAAGAGGCCGCAATTATGCCCATTCAAGAAGCCTTCCAGGGTTTGAAATAGATTAAAGCTCTACCAAACTCGAACATTGGCATCGATTTACAGCTGAAACTCAACAGTTGAAGTTGCTAACAGTCCAGTCCAGCACAGACATACCCAATCCAGCTTGGGTCAGAAGCTTTTATCCAGACAAAAATGGAAGTCCAGCCTTCTTTTTGCCTTTCTAGAGTTGGTTTTTCCCTCTTGAGTTTTGTAAAAGGCACTTTTGCCTAAAACGGTTTACTATCTTATCATTTATTATGGCAAGAACTGCCAGTTTTGTATTGTGAAAAATTGTGAATTATTCACCAGTGTGAGGCAAGAAAAGAACTTACTTGGGAGATATTCCTCACCCAAATTCAGAATCTCTTGTTTAAAAATTAGTAACTTCGAGTGCAAGTTATCTATTTTTAAGAAGTCTGGTAGAATTTTTATTACTAGCAGTGGCACGCTCGTATAGTAAAGAAAGTTGACTTGTTGACCAGTCAATGGTTTTCAAGGCAATGAGGAACTTTACCCTTCCATCACAGGAGCAAACATAAAACGGGTGAACAATTAGGTACATAAAAATGTCATCAATTTGTTTATATTGTTTAAATATTTGGGTGTTTACTTGATGCATAAGTATATAATTTCATGTGGGTGTTTGCCTCATCGATTAGTATAATATGTGGGTCTTTACTTTTTATTGATTAAATTGTATTTTATACATATATTAGGTAAATGTTCTCAAGGAAAGAATTCAAATTTTAAATTATGAAATTCAATTACAATGAAAGAATGCATTAAATTTGGACTTTCAATGTGTTTCCTTATTTACCTCAAATGGTAAAATCGACATAACAAAAAAAGTAATTAAAGTCAAAGGACATGCATATAAAACCAAAATAATCATTAACTATCGAAATCTAAAAAAAAAAAAAAAAGAAACAAGTCACAGTAAGGCCAAAACAAAGCAAAGTCAAGGGAGAGCCATGCGGGCCGGCCAAACAAATAAATAAAGAAACATCAATCTACATCAGGCTGTCTCCACTCCAAAAAAAGGCTCAGAAGGAAAGAAGGCTTGGGATTTGCGGCTACCAACTTGCATTTGATAGTTCAATTGGAGAGGGTTGCTGTCAACCCTGAAAACACTATCATTTCTTTTTCTCTCCACGAAGAACAGATAGCCACAGCAAAAGGCCAATTTTGTGGGTGACAATAGAAAGATAATTGTTAGGCTCACTGACTCAATTCAAAGTCATTACTAGCATTAGCACGGATCACCTCTCTCAACCCACAAAATCCACAAGAAAATAATGGTAAATACTGAACTGCTATGCTTTGGTATTATGATTTTTTTATTTTATTATTATTTAAATTTCAATGGTTTACCAAGCTTTCTTTTCTTTCTTTTTTCCTCTCTTTTTTTTGTTTATTTTTGTTTTCTCTTTTTGGTTGCACTTCTAGAATTCAACCAAACAATTATTTATGTTTACTAGCTATTTGAGAAACAACAGTCATTGTTATTCAAATGCCCGCAGCACAATGGTACGTAACATTCATAAATATATCATGAAGAACAAGAATCCATATTAATCATCAACAGATACAATCTTTGGGAGCATAGAATTGGGATTCTTCATATACTCAAAATTATAATAATCCTCTTATACCCACATTTATCTTATTTTTTTTTCCCTTTTTAATACTATTAATAATTTAATATAGGTAAGAAGAGGTAAAGCTTTTAGTGACAAACAAGTAGTAAGGGGAATCTCAAGGAACATAACCCCCATGGCCACCGCCCTCACCGGCCCCACCACCTCCTCCGTATGCACCTCCATGTGCTCCTCCATAGCCGCTGCCACCACCAGAACCTCCTCCTCCACCGGCACCACCCGCATAGCCGCCACTAGCTCCACCTCCAGCTCCTCCCCCACTACCATATCCTCCTCCACTTGCTCCTCCAGCAGCATAACCTCCTCCGGCACCCCCACCATGTCCGCCACCTCCTCCATAGCCTCCGCCATGTTCACCACCAGCCCCATAGCCACCGCCAGCTCCACCACCTGCTCCACCTCCATAACCACTGCCATGCTCTCCAGCATATCCAGAGCCACCACCACCACCAGTACCGCCACCTCCACCACCGCCCACTCCATGTTCCCCACCAGCACCATAGCCGGCACCACCTCCTTCACCACCCCCACTTCCATATCCTCCAGCGCCCCCTGCACCATAAGCACCACCGCCACCACTACCGCCGCCACCACCACCACCATGTCCACCAGCACCTCCATAGGCAACGCCACCGCCTTGTCCACCACCACTACCACTGCCGCCACCAGCACCTCCATAGGCAACGCCACCGCCTTGTCCACCACCAGTACCACCGCCGCAGCCACCACCATGTCCACCAGCACCTCCATAGGCAACGCCACCGCCTTCTCCACCACCACTACCACCTCCATAGCCAGCAGCACCATGTTCTCCTACTGCTCCATAACCCCCACCACTTCCTGCACCTCCTCCGCCACCATATCCCCCGGCACCACCATAACCCGCAGAACCACCACCTCCATACCCTGATCCACCACCGCCACCGCCGCCACCGCCGCCATGGCTTGCGCCATAGCCGACAGCAGGAACATGGACGGGCTCTTCAGAATGTAGGAGTGTTCTGGCTGCAGAACATATCCCTATACCCAATAACACAAAGAAGACAAAACTGTGAGTGTTTTGAATAGTCATTGAAGTAATGCAGTTGAATCCACAACAATGAAGTAGAATGCAAGAGAGGTGAAGGTATATAAAGGAATGGGAAAAGGTGGACTGAGCACAAGGTGGTTGAAGCACATGCAGAAGAGAATTTGAGGTGTCCCAAAGAAGGCGGTCCAGTAAAAACTACACTCACTTACTACCTTAGTGTGCTTTTGCTGTCTCCCACGTATACATTGATATAATATCGTTACGCAATCAAGCCATTTTGTGCGTTATTTTTTATTAAAAAGAAAAAGAAAGCCATATATATTCAAATAATGGATTGCTAATGTTAGCCAAAAAAAGAGGTTGAATGCTAAAACAAATTTATCCATGGGGCATGATGATATAGAATGTAGGACAACTTGTGTTTGGTCGTCATGCTGCTACGTGTTGGTTTCAGGCTATTTTTATTCTTCTTTCAAAGTATTAGTGGATACGGATTTTAAAAGGAATAATTAGTAGATAATGAGAAGCTACATTTTCATTCTTGGCATTTAGATTTGCTTCTCAGTGGTGACCTATACATTGATGGGAAAAAGACAGATCGAGCAGGTTATAGAAGAGAAAACATAGAGGAAAAGGAACTGAGAAAAAACATGGCAAATTGAATCTAAAGCTTTTTCTCTTCTATAACGGAAATCCTAAAACATACCATAATTTCTGACCAGAAAACACGATTCTATTACTAGTAAGGGAACAATATAAAATTTATGCTTCAATCATATTACCTTGGTAACAATATACGGTCGTAATCTTTTATGTTTTATTTTTGTTAAAACCAAACTAACCGTAATGCTATTTTGGGTTTAGAGTTAATTCATCGGTTCATCTGTTATATTGTCCTCATTATGGGCTTGATGTATTTTAGTTATACTTTTGATATAGTTGATATTAGAAGATGGGAGATTCGAACATAAGAACTCGGTTGCAGTACAGCTATTATATTTTGTATTTGTGAAAAACTGAAGTGATTGGAATAGTAATTGCACTTAGAGTTGACCATTTAGCCTGTTATATTTTTATATATGGGCTTGATGTACCTTATCTATACTTTATTATATAGGATATGGTTATGGACTATAGAGTATGCGACAGGATTTACATTAAAATGGACCTGCACGTATAAATATATAATTGTAGTTAATTGGGAGGTCCCTACTCCCACTGTGACCTATCACTTATTTAAACCTTCCAATTACACTTTATATATATATATATATATATATATATATATATATACACACGAGGGATTCTTCAAATAAGCTTATTTGAGGGACACCTTTGTAGGACCCACTATGTATTGTATTTCACTAATCCAAACGTCTATTTTGTAGATATTCATTCAAAAATCATTTATACAAAAATCATTTGAATCCGTTTGACCACTCAATTGAATTATTAGAATTTTAGTACTTTCTTGAAGTACTGTATTCATTGATTTTGTAGGACACAATTGGATACCCCTAAAAAATCAAGGTTTGGTGGATCATGTGATTTTAAAAAAAAAAAAAAAAAAAAAAAAAAAAAAAAAAAAAAAAAAAAAACTTACAGGAAAGTTAATCCCTCAAATAAAATTATTTGAAGGATGCCCTTTAAGGTACCCTACAATTTTTTTTCCCAATGATCCAATCTATCTTTTAGGTCTTCATTCATAGATCATCCTTATAAAAAAAAATTAGACAAATCGGAAACCGTTTCGACATCTAATTGTGTCTTACAAAATCAATGAACACGGTGCTTCAAGAAAGTACTAAAATTTTAATAACTCAATTGAGTGGTCAAATGATATCAGATTTAAGTGATTTTTTGTAGAGATGATCTTTGAATGAGTATCTACAAAATAGACTGTTTGAATTAGTGAAATACAATCCGGAGTGGGGCCTACAAGGGGTGTCCCTCAAATAAGCTTATTTGAGGGATCCCTCAATGGAAGCTCTGTGTGTGTATATATATATATATATATAGAGAGAGAGAGAGAGAGAGAGAGAGAGAGAACATAAGACTTCTATAGCTTTGTAGCGAGGTAATCAAATAATTCGATGCCTATGGTTCTACATGCTTATTTAATTAATGACCATAATTATTTTATAAATTACTTACATCTTGCCTTTACATTTGCGCATATGTATTTAGAAAAATAAAGCCAATATACTTGATCCATAAAAACACTCCCCCTATTAACTCACTCTCAATCTCCATCACAATCGCTTTATTGGAAGGACCCCAAAAATAACTTTATTAATAATGAGCATGCATATGTAGGTTAAGGCAAGTTGGTATGAGCCATGAGCTCGCCGGATTGCATCCAAGTTTGAGTCTCTCTCTCTGTAGATTAGAATAATTTAGAGTAATTTAAACTATCAATTGTATTCAAAAAAATAATGAGGGGAGGTATTTCGGGTCACACTCTACATTCTAGTCCATAATCTGAACCATTTATTTAAGCCTCTATGAAACCATTATATCATAAATGTGGAGTGGGTTAAATTAAGTATTATCTTAGCAGTTGATTGGTTATTATGTATATGCATGTTAATCATTCAAACACTGGGGACCTTGAAATGGCCTCCTAGCTAGTTTTATTCTAGAAGTTCCAAAAGGTGATCAATTGTAGAGAGCGGAAGCTAAAAGTGATGAAAGATTCAGATTTATATGACTGCCATTATGTCAGTGCACAAGCTGGCTAGCCACCACCTTCCCAAGTGCCTGTTATGATTTCGTCCTTCCTCCCTCACATGTCTTCATCGTTTGGTCACCGTTCAACCAAGCAATGAGATTGTTATTACTTTAACATGATGACCATGTACATGCCATTTTTCGATGCGACGTACGTCCAATCTTAGCATACCATAGAAAGAAACAAAGAAAGCATTCTTTTGGGAAGTTAGAAAAACCTACCAGCACTGACTAGCATACGACTTTCATTGAGGGAAAAGTGAAGACAAAAAATCTCAACAGCTTGCATTCTATCGTTGTGGGGTTACTGTAGATCAAAAAATTAGTACGAGACGACTATGCGTTCTAGGTTTTGAGCTGGGGCCACGTTCCCATTCGTTTAATTTTCAGACTATCAATATTTCGTGCCATAATACTAAGGTCACCAAATCTATTCGCCAGATGTGTATTTATTTTTAAAACACACACGATAGTGTAAATTATATAGGGAGGGAGATTTCTCACACACACTATCAAGGTGCCATGACCATCGGGGTTCGAACCTTACACCACTAGTCTTCAAATCAAAGCCATTTTTCATTGGGCTTGAATCCGTTGACAAAATTAATTAATTGAAAATTCGCTAGATAATGTGAAGTGGATTCAAACATTACCCCGTTTTTTGGTGAAAAGATTTGGTGTTCCTAACCCTACTCCTATAGATTATTCCATGAAATTTTGTTTGACAATTTTTGTCGGTGTATATACTTTGATGTGATTTTAAAGCTAAAGTATAATGTGCATTAGCTGAGTGCTGGCAGATTAAAACCACCAACAATGATGAAAAATAGTGACCGAATGTAATGGTTTACAAAGCATATGAGGATCATATTGCCGTCCCATGTTCTTCAGATCGAAGACCTCATTGAGAGGAGCTCCAATTTCTATCTAATTAAAGCTTCAATGACACAAGCTGTGCCGCACATGTTAGTACTAGTAGGTATATAGTGGGCAATCACATGCTATGACGCTAGGGCAACCTTCTCTACCTAAGCCTCTTACTGTAGATGGGACCAATCCATCTCACTTTGCTTCCCTAGTGGAGAGAGCCTTTTATTCTTCACGCTTGTTGCTCTTGTGGTTTGGTTGGCTGGTTGCAACCTTACAACATCATTCTGACGCATCAAAATCTTCTATATATCTTCTATAATTAATTAATATATGAAAAATAATAAGTTTTATTAGGCGCCTATGCTGGGATCCTCCCTCAAGTTAGATTTTTGTACAATAGATAGTCTAAATTACTCTAACTTATAGAGATGGTATTTGAACTTGAGTGCAAAAGGGACGAACTCACCGTCCTGATCAACTAACCTAACCCTTTATAGAGAGTTGGGATTCAAACTTGAGTGCAAAAGGACGAACTCGCTGCCCTGATCAACTTGACTAACCGACATCTGCTTCTAGGTATTAGTACCCCTAACCAACATCTGCTTATAGGCTCCAAAGGGGTCTAAGCCTAGTGAAAAAGGGCCTTGACTTGCATATTTTATATGTGTGTGTGTGAGAAATCTATATTTCCTCTAGTTTAGACTATCTCTTGTACTTTAAAAATAAAAAAAACAAAAAAAAACATATGCTTCTAGGCGCCTATGCTGGTTGCAACCTTCTTCCACATCATTCTGACGTATGAAAAATAAGTTTTTATTTTATTATTTTTTGAGGAAAAATAATAAGTTTGTTATATTGGACGCCTATGCTGGGATCCTCCCTCCTAGTTAGCTTCTAGGTAGCAGAGTCAGCAGCATTTGAAATCTTCGAAAGAGCCCACGGCCTCTGATTGAAAAACGACCTTCCGAAGGCCCAAAATCCGCAATTTCAATTTCAATAGAATCCAAAGAAAAGAGTCCTCTGACATCAAAACTGCGATTTATGTTCTGCAGTTTATGGTCATTTGTAAGAGCTATTATCTTTAGTTTGGAAGAAAAGATATACATCGGGCAACCACAAAACTGAAAGGCCGTGCCAAAAATCTTTTGTCATATCATGCAGGAAACCATGAGACTCCAACCAAATCATTTTCCAACAACAATCGTATATGTTATAGATATATTATATGTATTTTACTATGCGAGTTTGTTTCTTTGTGAGAGACTGTAATTGGAAGAAGACCTTTTTTTATACGGAAGAAAACCTTGTTTTCTAGGTAGTTTTGATGAGCTCCTCATGAATTAAGTATTTTTATATAAGATGAATTATGTATTAAGCCTTGGTTAAAAACTATGATTTGATACATTGCACATTTGTGCTTACTGGGATTAGGCCTGAAAACAAATTTGATTATCGAAATTCTCAATTTCGTCACCACACTTGAAGTCATTAGCAGTTCAAGTCCAATTGGATGTTGCGTGTGTGCAGGTCATGATCGCCCTTTCACCAGAGCCCAGTCAAAACCCCTCAATAGATCGATATGGTTTAAGTTTGTAGGAGTAAAAAATTAGGGAAGCAAAATTGGGAAATTAGAGGGCTGCAAATTTTTTATGAAGGAGAAGGTATTCAAGCTCTCCCATAACGAAAAGGACAAGCCAGGCCAGCTCGTTGCTTCTCCATGGTGGGTTTGACCAAAAAAACCAGACCCTTGTGCTTCCATTCTCTCAATGATATCTTTTGGGACGCCATGGTTCACTACCTTAAAGAAGCCATACTCTTCACAGGCTTCCACAATTTGTTCCGATAGCTTTGACCTATTGTAATTGGATAGATCGTATTGGTGAAGGATTGAGAAATTTTTGCAGCCCTAATTTTTTTCTCTCCTACAAACTTAACCCTGTTCGAACTACTGATGGGTATTGATAGCTGGACTAGGGCGAAAGGGGATTGGGAAATTAATGGAACAGTAACAATGGTTAAAAGTGGTGAACAGATTTGCATCCTTTTTAAAAATCTCCATTTCCTTATCTCTATCTACATTAAATAAAAAAATCAATTATGAGCCACACAAATTCGGCACTCAATTATTGTAGGAAGATGACAATTTCATGTGTATCAACAGTTGTATCCCCACAAACAAAATTGTTTTGTCTCCACAATCAATGGTTTCTTGACATTTCGACTGGCCTTACAAAGAAAGGTCCATAGCTCATCAAGACGAACAAGAAGATCAAAGAAGTCCAACAAATTCAGGAAAATGGAGGCTCAGAGCAGTGGCGAGCAATCAGTCAGGTTTCATTCCTCTCACTACATGAATAATAAGGGAAGAAGAAGATGCTAAAGTTGTGTTTATGTTGTACTGACAATTCAATGGTTGTTTTAGATGCACTGTGCCACTCAATTCCATTGATCATACTTAAATTAACTGCCTCAAATTTGTGCAGGTCTGTTGCAGCAGCCGGAGGCAACTCTAGCATCAGCAAGGCATTTTGTAGGTGTGGCGAAGGGTGGAAATGTGTCATCACTAGGACCGAAGGACCAGATGCGGGCAAGGCCTTCTTCAACTGCGGTGACAATTGCACCTGTGTTATGTACGTCAATCAGCACACAAATAAACCAGTCTAAGTTAGTAACAAGCATCACCTTCACCAATTGCTTGTTTGCTGAGTTTCGCATGTACGAACTACAAAGTGAATTGAGACTAATGCCCAGTTCTTTCTACAGATATGCAGATGGGACGGTGACTAATGACGTTGTGCCGCAGGAGGTAGAAAAAGTTGGTGCAAGCGAAGCATACTGCGAGTGCGGTGAAGGCTGGAAATGTGTCATCTCCAAGGTTGAAGGGCCTGATGCTGGCAAGGGCTTCTCTGAATGTTCTAATGGTTGCACCTGTGTGACTGATGCCTGAAGGCTGTTGAGAAAGTGCAGATGTAACCACTAGGTGCTATTGTTGGTAGAAAGCTGGCCCCTAGAGGATCATATGTAACCACAAAAGGTGGCTGTAGTTTGCTTTGGCAACTCATTTAGTATGGTTCTGTAAAATATGGGATGCATGAATTACAGATAAAAATAAAGGGCCGGTAGAAGCTTGCTTCCTCATGTACTACGATTAGCAATTGCTGCATTATGAAATGCATGTTGTACTCTGCTGTGCGTTTTTAGCCCTTAATGGTATTGGTATTGTTTGTTTTACTCATCCAAAATTAAAAATTGTGTGTTTTATTCTGCTTTGTGCATTTTTAGCCTTTCAGACACAGTTCTTACTCCACGACAACTACTACTACCTGATGCACCAAAGACACTAATCTCTACTAAGGACTGATGAGGCACTGAAGAATAGCAATCATCATCGGTGATGCTCGATTAAAATCTTCTTTTTCTGATGAAACTAAATAAAAATCTATTCAGAGGTGTCAAAGATAGATAGCTCCAGCAAAGCAAAATGTACAAAGGGTGCAACTTTAAGAACATAAAACGGAGGAAACATAAGACTCGTACATGGGGGAACAAAGGAGAGAGTGCAATGCATTTAACAAGTTCATTGAGCCTTCTGCACTCTCAAAAGCCACTGTCAAAAGCACTAGAAATTGCGTACAGGAACAAACCTTCCGAGCCTCTCTCCTCCACCAGAGTTCCTCACCAAATTAGCCCGCAACACTACAAGCAACTCACATACCAATCTTGGCAACACAAAACTAGGTGTCTAGAAAGTTGAAGACTCAAATGAGGTATATCTGGCCTATCTTTCCTTCAATGCGGTAGGCTGGTTATGTCGCCTGGGTGAAAGACAACTTATTTACAGGCAATTGCTTCTGCAGCCTAGAACCCTAATGAAAATGAAGATTGGTGAAAATTCTAACACATTGCCATTGGCTTCAGAACTGCCATATCCTCTATGGAAATTTGATTCACAAAAGTGGACACCTAGTTTATGAGTGCAATTGGCCTAATGCAAGTTCTGATTATTTGGTTCAGACTAAGATTGGTTGCCTAGCTAGGCCTACTTATGCAGATTAACAAAATATAATTTGAGTGGTTTTTTGCACTTAAACACACTTGAATTCTCTAATTCAAAAATAATACAAATAAAAATTGAAACCTGAATTGATAAAAAGAAAAAAAAAGAAAAAAAAGAAAAAAAAAGAAAAAAAAAGAAAAAAAGAAAGATAAATGAGCAATTCAACTAACACAGAGCCTCTCTTGCTAAACAATAAGAATTCATAATCAACAAGTTTAAAATTAATCAAAGATTACGTACTTAATGTAACAGAGCAAGAAAACATTGACCTTTCCCAAACTGCCTTTTTCCTCACATTCCGGACACAAAATGCCGGACGTCCTCAAGAATGGCGCGACCCTGGCAAGGCCTATCTTTTCTTTTCACGTACCCTTTGGCCTCCTTCTCCGTGAACTCACTCAAACCCGCCTTCCCATTTCTCTCCCACATCGCAGGCCCAAAGCTTCTGTGCGCGTAATACGCCTGAGCCTCCACCGAAACGACGTCGTCGTCGGCATTCATCACATCAACAGGTAGCCGCTCGTAGTGCCCGATGCTCGTGCCCTCCAATTCGTCGAGTCGAGCGAGTCCTCGGGTCGACACGGAGTAGAGCTCGCCCTTGACCCGGTGACCGGACCCTGGGAGGTTGATCAGGTAGGGGATTCCGTAGGGTCCACAGACGAGCGGGTAAGAATGGCGGGTGATGTAGGGGCCTAACAAAACGGCGTCGTCATGATTGATAAGGTCCTGCGTTAGCTTGTGGTTGTGGAAGCCTTGTTTGAGTGTGCCGTAGGTGAAGATTAGATGGGGTTTGGCGTCGTCCTTCAAACCTTCAGCCATTGGTGCGCGGAGAGCGGAAAAACTGCCAAATGAATCAATTTATAGGAACGGTTTTTGTTCTATTTTGTTTGTTTTATTAGAATTCAGAATTGTTCGAGCAAGAAAAAGGATTGCAGAGTAAGGCCCAGTTCAAATCCAAAATCACAAAAACCCCACCAGACTGGGCCTCCTCGTCTAACTTGTAAGCCCTGGCAAAAGAGATGGTCCAAATCCAACATTATTGAGATTTTTTTTATAGAAAATTTAGATTCAATATTAACTTGGGGTTTTTTCTTTGGGCTTAAATGCAAAAATGGTCTCTGTGTTTTACCATATTTGTCAATGTAGTCCATGTGTTTTCAATTTGGCCAATTTGACCCTTGTGTTTTCAATTTGGCCAATTTGATCCTTGTGTTTAGAATCGTTAGCCAATGTTACCCATTTCGTTAATTTTCTGTTAGAATAACTCAAAAACTATTTAAATATTAATTTTAAAAAAACATAACTGTTTCAATACAGTTTAAAAATAAAACATAAGATAAGAACTAAATAAATAAATAAAGGGAAAGACACCACCATGCAGCCACCGCCACCCTTCTCTCTTTCTTCTTAACAACCACCCACCACCCGTTTGGCAACCCCATGTCTAACCCACCCACTCTTAGGCCATGTTTGGTGGACTGGACTGGATTGGATATATCCAATTAAAATGGATATGATTCCAGTCCATTGTTTGGTGGGCTTAAGTGGATCATGAACTGGTTAGGATTCATTTTTTTTTTTGGGGATAACGGTCTAGTATACATAGGCTTTCAAGACATGGGTTTCGAAGACTAATGTGGAAACCAACTATTGTCTTCTCTTCTCTTGTGTCGTCTTCCTCAGCAAGTTTCGCATCGTGTCCCTCATAATGCTTCGCGTCATTTACCTCAGCCTGCTTTGAAGTGCTTTTCTCTCTTCTGTCCACTCCCCTCTCTCATCTCTCCTTTCTCTTCTTCTTTCCTCTCTTCTCTCTTCTGGTTGTTTTATATATAAAAACTGATTTCTCTGTTCTGGATTACTTGGCTCTCTTTGAAAATAAAATATTCAATTTTTTTTTGCTAAATATTGAGATGTTTTGATGATGGTTATCCATATTTTTTATGGGTTAGATGTTGAGCATTGTGGTTTTTTGGGTTTGATTTCTTTTGTTAAAAAGAAGGCCTAACTGGTGACTTGCTCCATGAACTTGTACCTAACTTTTGATTTACCCCATATCCTTTTTTATATATTTTTTTATAGTAAATTTGGCTTACACCCTTCAAATTCAATTTGTCGTACCTAAAACCCTTCACTTTTTGTTCCTATAAATAATATCCAATTTGTATAAGTAAAAACCCATGACTAGGATCTAACTCAGCAAATTACCTAATTAAGCATAAAATCTGATTTATTGTACTTTTCATATTCCAAAAATACCCCCAACTAAGCCATTATTGCATTTTGTATATCAATGTAGGAATCAATATGGAAATAGTTTTTAATTGGATTGTATATAATGACAGATGTTGAATTTGGAAATATCTCCAAATGGTTGTAATGGATGTAAGAATTAATTTTGAAACATTTTTTAAAAAATTTAACAATAAATTCAAATTTGGGTAATCGGTTTGTTTAATAAAATGTTTATATTATTTTCTTTTTATGAATTATACATGACTAATAATCCACTTTATAATTGTTTATGAATAAAACTGTACATACTGATTATGTTGAAAAAATAATGTACCTATTACTTGTTTGTTTTATGAAAAATATAATTTACCTAGTATGAAAAGTGTACATAATTATCTATTCCAATATACCTACATTATACGACATCCAATATACCTACATTAATTTTAATGTACTTACAATTAGGATTTAGGTATTATATGTCATCCAATGTACCTACCATTTGAATAATATACCTACTACGAATAAAGTACCTATTATTTATCTAATTAATGTACCTATTTTTTTCTATAAATAATATAGCCTTTTTTTCTCTGAATAAAGTACCTATTATTTGTTTTATTAAAAGCAATTTTTTTAAATGAACCTATTTTCTCTCTCCAAATAACGTACCTATTTTTCCTCTCCAAATAATGTACCTATACACATTTACAGGTATATTGTAAAATAATTTACATGTGGGTAAATAATGTACCTATATTTAATATAAATTATTGTGTACCTATTTTTAATTATGAAAAATATATGCAATTACAAAGTAACTGACTTTGTTTTTTTTTTGGTAAATAATATACCTATATTTTATATGTATATATTTATATTATATTTTTCATAGGTACAATATTGGATATGTAATTTACAGATTTTTTTGTTTGTTTGCAATTTTAGTGGGCGAGATGTGAGAGGGAATGACAACTAAAAGAAATGGGGTGATTGATATGCTATTAATAGGGAGTATATTAATTACAATTATGGCAGTTAATAAAATACTTGAAATAAAATTATAAATAAAATATGAAGTTTAGTGGCAACGATGTAAAAACATAGAAATACTACGACCTCTTATATCCTACTGGTCATTTAAATTTGAAATTGGGTTTTACCCAAAGATTTATAGAGTGATGGGTATATGTCTAGGAAATAGAAAATGTATGGGTCTATATTGGACAAACCCTTTTTTTTAAATAGAAAATTAAGGATATGAACTACTTTTTTTGGCCAATTTCCCTCATACCATCTAAATCCTCAACATTTTGTCCAATTTTTGGTTAAATCATTTAAAAATTATATTTTTGAAAAAAATTGAAGAAAAAGAGTAAACCTAGCGCCAACCTTCCCTCCCCTCCAACCTGAAGAACCCAGTCCTCCTTCCCCCTTCTGTCTCCTCCCTTCCTCCCCCAGCCCCCCTCCTTCTCCTCCTCCTCCTCTTCTTCCTTTTCCATCTCCCCCATTCTCCCCCTCTAATCTCTCTGTCACCACCCTCTGATCTCTCTCTCTCTCTCTCTCTGAGAGTATTATTTCAATTTTCAGTTTTTAATTTTATTTTTCAATCTTTATTTATTTTTAACGTACGAAATGACCATTTAAGCCTAACAAAAATCATTCATCTTTTTGTTTCACTTCCAGTATTAAAGCACTATTCATTGAAGTTCTTTCACATCTGGTTTCCGTTCCAGAATTTGCATCATCCTTTTTAAAATTTTTTATTTCATGTTGTTTTCAGTTTGTATTTTCTTGGATTTGAGAAAACTATCGATTTTTTTTTCTTTTGTTTCAAATTACCATTTTCTTTAGATAACTACAATCTTTTTTCTCTTGCATAATAAAAAAGAGAGATTTTCTTCTTATAGGAAGACAATGACCTTTTTTTTCCTGTTTCAGGAAAAACATGCCTGCAAAGCGCTGGGCAGGTTTGTATACATACATATATAGTATCGCCGTCCGGCTATACTAGATTCTTTTTGAAATTTTTTTGATATAGCCTTTGCTTAAGAGCTCTAGAACCTGCCTCTTCAATAGCATTTTGAAGTTTTGAATTAACGTTTCCTTCCTAATGGCATCTGCGTATGTGTTTTGCTTCCTTCCTAGGATTAGGATAGGACCTTTTTGGGAGAAAAACCGAAAAGGTTTGAACTGATCACCATCCTCACCTACTCACAACAACAAATACAACGCCAGGTACCGTATATCATTATCATACATGTGATATGGTATGGCAGTTCAGTTAAGTTAAAATAAGAAAGAAGCATACACTTAACACATACTTGAACTACCACATTTCCTTGTCTGTTATAAAAGCTCTAGTTTTGAGACACTTGCAACTTAACGTGCTCCTGCGAAATTCCAATAGTTAGCTAGCAAAAGCAAACACTTAAAAATTGAATAAGAGAGATATTGAATTTGAACCCATGTCTTTATTTTATTTTATTTTTTCTCAAAAGAAATAGCATTCCCCTTCTGAACTTTTATTTTTTTATTTTTTTAGTCCATGTGTTTTCAATTTAGCCAATTTAGTTCCATGTTTAGCACTGTTAGTCCATATGGTCAAATCCGTTAAGTTTACTGTTAAATAAACATTGTACACCTTTTTTTTTGTCTTTTAAAAACCTATAAACCTTTTTGAAATTAATGAAAAATTGAATTAACTTAAAAACATTAAAACATAACATTTGAAGAAAAAAAATGTTATTTGCCTTCATCTCTTAGTTTTTCCATAAAAAGAAATCATGTGTTTTGATGAGTCGATTTTATATTATATATTTAACCCCATTCTTAGTATATTTTGGTTAATATTTTGGAAGAATTTTGATACTTTGAATTATATTTCCAATATAGGACTTTCGACTCCCTCTGGAGCAAAACATAATCAAATGGACGAATTTTGGAGTAATTCCAGTTGGAGGACGTTCGTGAGTCACTTGGCTTGATCGTATCAAAATTTAAGACTTTTCTACCAAGCGGTTATTTTCTGGCGATAAAATAAAGGAGCGATGTGCAGTGCTGGAATAGTGACGTTTTGGGCTTGTATTACGTTTTTGGAGCCCAAGATGACCTCGGATGGGTTCATGGCCTTCTGGAGAAGTGTTCAGAATATTTTTATCTTTAAAACGAGCTATCTTGGGCCAGATTTGGAGGAGATTTGAGACTAAAACGTGGCTGGGCAGATTGTGGGCAGATTCTCCTAATCCAATTTGGACTTTATTTCCTAGTCTTATTTTATTTTAACTTAGTTTCCTTGTGGGGATTGGGTAGCTAGGTTTTAGGAGGTATTTAAACTCCTTTTCACAGCAATTTAGGGACTCCCTTTTTACTTTTTTTTGGCTTTTGGAGCAATTGCTAGGGTTTTGGATTTTCGCGACTTTCAGGTGTTTTCATTCTTATTCTTCTTAATGATATTTTCTTGGATTTCAATTGTGAACATGCGTAACTAACTCTCTTTTGCTAGGGTGAGGCCACGAGCCTTAGCAAGAATATGTAGTTTCTATCAAATTTGCTTATGATTATATGCATGCAGGTTTTTGAATTATTCATCACTGGGTTAAACTATCTAAGTGTCTTGATGCTTGATCACCATTAGGATGTTTAGAAAAGTAATTTGATGCAGTTTTGGTCGGAGGTCGGTCCCTGAAATTGACGAAGGCTTCTTGTGATTAAAATGTGCAAGTTCACTTAGGATGAATACCACGTCTTAAGGGTTGCATGGTTTTTCAAAAGGTTTCACAGAACTTAATGAGTCATGTATGTTTAGATTTGATCTGAATACCACAGACGGATTGCATGTGTGATA
The DNA here is from genome assembly GCA_903112645.1 of Prunus armeniaca. Lineage (NCBI taxonomy): Eukaryota > Viridiplantae > Streptophyta > Magnoliopsida > Rosales > Rosaceae > Prunus > Prunus armeniaca. The sequence continues at coordinate 3,634,198 of CAEKDK010000005.1, read as the reverse complement.
TACGCTCTATGTTAGGGGTCCAAGTAGGCATATATTAGGAATACCTAACCTTCGAAATATGCATGTATAGGTCATAAGTAATTGGGGGAACTATATAGAATTGTTAAGGTGACGGCGGATTCCTAGTGCTTTCTTAATTTGATTTCTAAAACCACAACTGTTTCTCTTGCTCTTAACTTTAATTTTGCATATTGCCTTATTTTTATTAGTTAAATTCCTTTTAATTTAAGGTCTTCAAATCAAACATCTCAATTTTCTCTTTTGCAATAATTAATTAGAATTTGGTTGCTACGAGTTATTTAATAATCCCTTGCGATAATCATTTATACTACAATAACCTTGTCATTCTTGCAAGTTTTGTAGGAGTTTTAACCCTGTTTGCGCAGGTACTAAAAAGTCTATCAATGTTTGGCACATGTCACCATTTCCAAGGGTGTGGTAGTCATTTTACACCATAAACACCAACGAGGTCTAGCTCAGTAGAAAAAGGTCTTGACTTGCAGATCATAAGTCACAGGTTCCAACCCCCATGGCATCGTTGTGTGTGGGTATCTGTGAGAAATCTCCCTATCCTCTAATTTAGACTATCGCTTGTACCTAACAAAAAAAGGGGAAAGGAATCTCTCTCTCGGGTTAATTTGATACTTCAAACCATATGGGTTTTGTTCACCCATCAAACACGCTGCACGTATGGACCAAGAAGATTGAATTAAAACTGTCTTCTCAAATCCCATAGAATGCTAGTGTACATGCCCATAAGTACTTTAAGAATTTTTTTAACATAGTAACAAACAAGTAATACGGCGGGTTATGTGAGATAGGCTTGAGCTTTCCAGTAGATTGCCCACAGATAATCCTACTCCATAAATACCTACTTTCAGAATTCAGATGAAACCTACTTTATTTTATCAGAACAATATTATAAAATTAACTCTCTCGCGTGTATCCAAGCAAAGCAACTTCAATATGACAGAAGAAGAGAAATTACTTTGCCATGTGGATAACACAACGCAAACACTTCCCTTCTCTCATGAGATTGAAAGCTTTGTTGACATCTTCAAATGGCGGGTTATGTGTTATGTACTCGTCGGCTTGGATTTCCTGCAGGTAGATTTTTAGGAATTCAAACAGACTGTGCATTTTATTTTGTGGACTGAAAAATATAACAAGTAACAGTGAAATAACAGTGAGAACTCTGATACCATGTTAACCAATATCAAAAGAAGAACTATGAAGAACAATTTCTAGAGAGAGAGAATGAGATATCTGGAATAGAGAGAGAGAGAGCACAGAAAAATGAACTTTCTTTCTTAATGAACAGGTAAATCAGAATACACTACTTATACACAGCCATCTTAACTAACTAACTATCACATCTTCTAATCTTATGCCAAGTGTCACAATCCTACTCTAACATCCCCCCTCAATCTCACGCTGGGATAAACCAAGCATGAGATTGTGACAATGAGTATGGAAGAGAGGAGCACTTAAGCCTTTGGTGAATATATCGGCAAATTGCTCTCTAGAAGACACAAACTGCACAAAGAGCTGTTGTTTGGCCACTCGTTCCCGAACAAAATGAACATCGATCTCAATATGTTTGGTCCTCTGATGCTGAACGGGATTGAAGGATAAAGCAATTGCGGATAGGTTATCACAAAAAAGCACCGGTTGCTGAGCAATGGGAACCTGCAAAAACACCAGTAATTGTTTGATCCAGTCAAGTTCTGCAGAAGTAGTTGACAAAGCATGATATTCAGCCTCAGTGGAAGATCGAGAAACAGTCTGTTGCTTCTTAGAGGACCAAGACACAGGATTGGAACCAAGAAACACAACCAAACCGGTAGTGGACCGCCGATCATTTGGATCTCCTGCCCAGTCAGCATCACTAAATGCTGTTAAGTTCAAGTTTCCCCGAGTATAGCTAAGGCCGAAGTGCATTGTACCCTTCAAGTACCGAAGAATCCGCTTGACGGCTGTGAAATGTGACACCATTGGATTTTGCATAAATTGACAAACCTGATGCACAGAAAATGCAATATCAGGTCGGGTGAAAGTCAGATACTGCAAAGCTCCGACAATACTGCGATACAAGGTGGGGTTCCCATAAGGCTGACCATCATCTTTGAGCAATCGGTGATAAGGAAGGCAAGGAGTATCACACGCTTTGGCTTCAGTCATTTCAATTTCGACAAGGAGATCTTGGACATACTTAGACTGTGACAAAAACAATCCAGAGTCGGTACGAGAAATTTGGATTCCCAAAAAATAATGCAAATCTACTAAGTCTTTGAGCTCAAAATCAACTGTGAGAGAATGAATAACCTTGTGAATTTCATTGATAGCACTGCCAGTAATTATGATATCATCCACATATACCAATAAGATGACAATGCCAGAATCCACTTGTTTCACAAATAGAGAGGAGTCAGAGTATGTATGTTGAAACCCCAATGTAGGTAAAAAGGAAGTGAACCTGTCATTCCAGGCTCGGGGAGCCTGTTTTAACCCATATAAAGATTTATGAAGTTTGCAAACTGTAGGGGCTTTTTTCTTCCGGCAGCTACAAATGGGCTGGGCTGCCGTAAGGAGGAAACTGAAGAAATCGTCCCTTATGTCTGAGTTCGAAAATTAAGCCCCAAAATACCTCGAAAGGGCAGTAGAGCCTTAGGAAGTATTTTGGTTACCTTCACCAATCAAAATAATGGCAGCTTACAGGTAATTTCTTCATGCTTACAGATAAACTCTCAAGCTCAGCGTGAGTGGCATGTGGCATGGGAGCAAAATCAACATGAGTTTAGCATTAAGAGAAAATTTAGGCTTGCTTTGAGGGAAAAAGGAAGGAGAAGTTTTGTAAGAGATTTGGCTAGGAAAGGGAAAATGAAGAGCAGAGTTCTTCCGGCAGCTGCCAGAAGAGCAAAATGGAGAAGAAGATGAACAGTGCACGAGATTGCTGGGTTTTTGTAAGTTAGAGAGAAAGTTTGCTCTTTGGGTCTGAGTTGTGGCTAATGGTGAAGTGTTTGGTGGTTTGGGTAAGTTTCCAGCAGCCTGACAAAAGTTATGTCAGACTCTAGAATGGCATGGCAGAATGGAAAGTGGGAGTAGATGGAGGATTAGGGCACGAAATTGCAGAGATTTCATGGTGAGAGATGAAGCTTGCTCTCTAGATGTGGGTTGCTTCCGTTGGGTAGAAAAGGCCTTAATTTATAGCCGCTGGAAATCACCATTCTTCAAGAAACCCTAATGGCTTCTACTTATTTTGGCTAAGCTTTTTCCTTCTTTCTCCTCCTCTTATCTGACTTCCCTATCTTGGCAAAAATTGCCTATGTTTATTTGCTCGAATTCAGGAGATTTGGGAGCTCAATGTCCCCTTTTCCCGCAGCTGCGCAGTGGGAGCTTCCTTTCTTGGTTACTGTTTTTTCTTCTTTCCTTCCCCCTGCCTTGGCTAAATCTGATGAAGGAAAAGAAGTGAAAATATATGCTGGTCCAAAGGGTGCTTTTGACAGCGTGCAGGCCAGCATTCCTTGGTTCTTTGGGCGTCTCTGGCTTAGAACTTGCTCCTAACAGCTTTGCTTGATGAGTTTGCCAACCTCCTTCACGTGTTTTCTGTTTTTCAAAAGAGCTGAAGCTTTTGTGGGCTATTTTGGGATTTTATAAGGGCCAAGGTGGTTTCCTAAGCAAATGGGCTTTTTGTGAAACATTGGGCCTCTTGATTGGGCTTATTTTTTTTGGTTGGGTTATTTCTTGGTTAGGTTATTTTGCTTGGGCTTTTGGGCTACTTTTCTCTCTTGTGCTTACCCACATGTTTTGACCTATGAAATGGGCTTGAGTCCCGAGGCTCCCAAGCAACCCGGGACTTCCATTTCTCGACCCATCAATGGGCCTCATGACAATTTATTACCATCCATACCACAACCCACTCAAGTAAGCCCCAGGCATCTTGCGTGGCTTGGGCCCATTTAAGCTTGTGGCGTGATTAGGTGCGGAATAATAATTCCTTGCTTGGCGTGGCGTGTCGCTTGGCGTGGCATGTGTGCAAGCGCATATGATGAACTTTCGCGTGCCCAAATCGGGTTTCTTCTTGGTAAAGCATCGCATTGGGCCGAGAATTTATTTGGGCCTCAACACAAACCAAAGTTGGATGATGAGAATCCCCAAATCCAGGAGGTTGAGCCATGTACACCTCTTCTTGGAGAATACCATGCAAAAAAGCATTCTTGACATCGAGTTGGCGTAACGGCCAACCAAAATGGGCAGCAAGAGCTAAGACAATCCGCACTGTAGTTGGTTTAACGACAGGACTGAAAGTTTCCCCATAATCTTGACCTGGTTCTTGACTGAACCCTTTAGCAACCAATCGCGCCTTATGTCGTGCAATAGACCCATCTGCATGTTTTTTTATCTTAAAAATCCACTTACATCCCACCAGATTCTTGTTAGGAGGTAATGGCACCAAACTCCAGGTCCCCTGAGAATGAAGAGCATCGACTTCCTCTTTCATAACAGTCAACCAAACGGGCACTTTTAAAGCTGACTTGTAAGCGGCAGGCTCAACTAAGGATAAATCAACACCCCCAGACTCCTGTAGAGTTGTTAGAAAAACCTTCTTCTTCACAATGCCACTTTTACTTCGAGTTTGCATGGGATGCAGATTCATAGGAGGAACCTCAAGAACTATTTGCATGGAGTCAGGTTGAAAAGAATCAGCCAATGGTAAAGTGTCAGTTGACAGGGCTCCAGCATTGGACTCAGGTACCACAGGGATTGATGATAAAGATGGAGATGCACCAGTAATGGACAGAGGTGATGGTAAAGAGGATGAAGCAGGAGTATTGCTAGGTGAAATGAAAGCATCTGATGCAGTAGTGTCATGAGAGGTAGGCAATGCAATAAGATTGTTAGTGGTGACAACAGGTAAAGGAGGAGATGGACGTGGCAGAGGAAGAGATTGAAAAATAACCTTTGAATGTGGCACTAAGTCTACATATGGAAAATCATGTTCATCAAAAACAACATGTCTAGATATATATATATATACGTTTCCCAGACACATCATAACAGATATAGCCTTTATACTGAGAAGCATATCCCAAAAAGACACACTTAATGGTTTTTGGTTGAAGTTTGTGGGTGAGATAAGGTTTTAACAAGGGATAACAGGCACAACCAAATATTCGTAGATGAGAAATGGCTAGAATATTTCCAAACAAAACTTCAAAGGGAGATTTATCATGTAAGATGGATGTAGGCATTCTATTAATCAAGTAGGATGCAGTTTGGACAGCATAAGTCCAAAAAGAAGATGGTAGGGTGGCATGTTGTAATAAGGTGATGGTAGTTTCGATAAGATGTCTATGTTTTCGTTCAGCGAGCCCATTTTGTTCAGGTGTGTATGGACATGACTTTTGATGAATGATACCCTTATCAGCAAGAAAAGCTTGAAACTGTTTGCTAACATACTCTCCCCCCCCCTCCCCCCCCTCTGAAGAATCTGAATCGAAGTTGAAAATTGAGTTTGAACATATTTGTAGAAGGTAACAAATACAGAATACACGTCACTTTTATTGATTAGGGGAAAAAGCCAACAATACCGTGTACATTCATCCACAAAAATCACATAATACCTGTATCCATCAACGGAAATACAAGGAGAGGGACCCCAAAGGTCACTATGGATGATATGAAAAGGTTTGACAAACTTGTGGACACAGTGGGAAAAGGGAAGTTTACAAAACTTGCCCTGAAGACAACTATGACACATGACAGCTGAAGAAATGGGTTTACATTGTACATGTGCCTTTTGTAACATCAATGTAACAATTTTATTTGTAGGATGACCTAGTCTATGATGCCAAGTAGAAGAGAGGACTAGCTGACCAAGATATGCTCGAGGTTGAAGTTTGGTGGTTGTGAGAACAGAATGAGAAGATGCAAGAGGAATGGGATAAAGTCCATTACTGCACAGCCCTTTGTAAAGAATCCTCCCTGTGGCTTTGTCCTGAATCCAAAAACAAAAAGCATCAAAAATTAACCAACAGTTGTTGTCCAAACAAAGCCGATGCACAGACAACAAATTTTGAGTCAACTTTGGAACATATAGAACTGAATTCAAGTTGATTGGCTTGACTCGTGTAGGAATAACAGAGTTACCAACACATGATACCGACAAACCTTCACCATTAGCAGTTTGAACTGTTTCATTTGTGGGATAAGGTGTAGCCAAAGATAAAGTGGATAAGTCTGCAGTCATGTGATTGGTTGCCCCAGAATCAGTAAGCCATACTTGAGGTAGACCCTGAGATGAGGGTGGCTGAGATGGTTGCATAACAGTATGCATAGCTTGCATTGGGGATTGTTGAGAGTGATGAGATTGAGCTGAAGAATATCCAAGTGAGGAAGAAGGCATCCGAGGAGCCTGGGAAAAACCTCCAACACCAATAAAGTTCGGACCGTTATCATTATAAAAGCAGTACCATGTGGTGTGATTTGTTTTACCACAAATATGACACTTGGACCTCGCAGGAGGATTAGACCCACAGAATGGAGCAGTGTGACCTTCACTGTTGCACAATTGACAAGTAGGAAAAAGTGGGGCTGATGGAGATGTATACTGAGAAGTGGGAAATTGACCAAGAACACCTGGAGTTGGTGTGGGCAACACATGGGTTTGAGTATAAAACTGTGGTCTCGGATTAAATGGTCGCTGACCTTGATTAAACCTGCCCTTTCCCTTGTTGCTATGAAAATTTTTATGACCACCATTAACATACGAGGACTGGCCATGAGATAACAGTGAGAAGGATTAGGAGGAACTTGTTCTAGATGGTTTATAATACTAAGCGAAATTCAGATTATAACCCTACTACTTCAAACAAGATGATTTGATAAGTTTGTACATAAGACATTTATCAAACTAAGACATAATAAATTGTTTAGGCATGCCCTATCGCATTCTTGTAACCAGGACTAAACATTGTCAGTAGATTTTCCAGCTACATGAGGACACATTAAATTTTACAACAATGGGAGGCAAAAGGACACTTAATATTAGAAGGGAGATTGGACTTACTGATGCTTCAATGAAGTTTTAGTTAGTTTTACCTTTTTTGTGTACATATCTACTAATGAAGGGAGATCAGATTTAGGTTTCCATTCTCCAAATAGAGATCCCTTCAATGTTCTTCCAGTAAGAAATATTCCATAATGAGCTGTTACCTCCGGCTTCACTTTTGGCACACCAAGTGTAACTGTCAACCCCCATCCCTTCAAAGAAACGCCAGATACAAATGAGTGAAGTTCAATAAATAAGAACTCATCACATACACAAAAATAAATATGAGATAGGCTTAGGGGAAAAAGAAAAACACTGAGGTATGAGAAATTTATATCGCAACATGCCTGCAAAGTAGTAGTTACCATTCCAGTGTCACCTATACATTCAAATGAGTAATCAGCCCCTCCACCTGTCAGATTCTTAATAACCTGAAAGAAAGTTAGCTTATATGTAAATTTCAAACTAAATGACTTCAAGTTCATTCATCAGGGTTCCTTACACATATCACTGTTGCATTATAAGTTAGCTTTATTTCTTTCATAATAAATTTCACTTGGGAGGGGGGAGGGGGGCGGGGGAGTATGGTTATTTCTGTTTATTTCAACATTACCTGTTGAATAGGATCTTTGCTGTCATGAGGGTTGATAAGTGCTGTAATTCCAAAAGCTTTTTCTGTACAGATAAGAGCACTTATTTGCCAACAAATACATTAGGGACTTGTACCATAGAACTCCAGATAGAAAAGGGGGAAAAAAAAATAAAATTACCATTTTCACCCTTTTCAGGATTAGTGTCAACACCAATTATTTGAGATGCTCCCCTGAGCTTAGCACCCTGTGCAACCTATCATACAAGAAATCATTACTGTTTAAGTCTTGCTGCTGTCATATTTGAAAAGTGAAAACTGTTAACAAGTCTCTGCACTTACAGAAGCCTAAAAATATGTCAACATATGTCAGCAACGTTTTTCCTTGTTCAAGAATTGCAATTACATATGTATGTGACTACGTGCAGGGGCATGTGAGGGCTATCAGATTCCTTTTCTTCTGCTCCTCCCTATCCCCCATCACCTCCAAAACAAAGGAAGCCTTTATATATTATTCTTTGCTTTTTAATTGTGAAGAAACTTATCATGAACGGAAAATTCATTCCTGTATTACAACATGAACACAGACAAACACCGACATGCATATGCAAACCAAATTATTCTCCTGCTTCATGTGATGATGCGAGGGAGAAGGTAGAAGATGCTCTTTAAGGGGAATCCATGTTCAGTAACCATCAAGGGGTATCCATAAATAATCATATTTTTGGTATCAACATACATAGATAACTTTTTTCAGTTAGATGAATAGTTGATACTTTATATAAAAGAATTTTCGTTTTTAAAATTTTTGTTTTTATAAAAGAATTTGGGGTTTTGGGGGCTTTTGATTTGGAGCTAGCTGGGGCCCGCCTCAGCCTCGGGCCTATATATGGTGCTGCGAAGCAAAAAGTGAGCTGTGAGGCCCTCTCTCTCCTTGATTTTCTCCATTTTCGAAGCTTCAACTCAGCTTTTCTTGCTTACATCTCACGTTATGCCTCCATCTCACTCACTCCTACACTCTATGTTGCGCCCTTGAAAAATCCCCAGCCCTCCTCCTTTATATATACACCCTCAAACCCTAAATAGTACATGTTGCTGCTCAATACGAGAGAACAAGATATTACCAACATCAGGTGGAGGTTCTGTCAGTTCCAGGTCAGGATCATCTCCCGATATGAATCAAACCCACCCTGGCACGCAGACCCTAAAGCCTAAAGAACCAGACCCACCCTGGCACCCAGATCTGCCTAGCGCCGCCTTGCGCCGCCTAGACCTGCCCAAACCCGCCTAGCGCCGCCTAGACCCGCCTAGCGCCGCCTAGACCCGCCCAAACCCGCCTAGCGCCGCCCAGACCCGCCTAGCGCCGCCTAGACCCGCCCAGACCCTCCCAGAGCCGCCTAGACCAGCCCTGCAGTGCATAAGTTTGAAAAATCGCTAGGCAGTGGGCTTAAAGAACAAAAGAAAAGAACCAGACCCATCCTGGCACCCAGAACCGCCTAGCGCCGCCTAGACCCGCCTAGCGCCGCCTAGACCCGCCTAGAGCCGCCCAGACCAGCCTAGCGCCGCCCAGACCCGCCTAGCGCCGCCCAGACCCGCCCAGGCCGCCCAGATCCGCCCATGCCGCCTAGGCTGATTTTTCGTAATGCAGGGTATGGATTGGAAGGAATGGTTTCAACATGAGGGGATATTTGCTTCCAAGGTTGTTAAAGTATGCAGATTCTGTTGCCCTCAGTGTACGACATTAAGCATATCCATAGTCGCATAGGGTTTTTTTTTCTTCTTCTATATACGTAGGAAACGAAAAAAAATTGTAGAAATAGGGAAACAAGCATAGTAGAATTTGTGAGAACCAACCAACCCTAGTCTGCAATCTGCATTAAGTCCAAACAGGGTTAAGCCTGTCCGAAAAAATGCGAGTTTCATTGACATTTTGTTTGATCTGTTGATGGTTAATCGTGGTTTAATATATATATATATATATATATATATGTTGTCCTCAGATTAAGAAGTGAAGCATGCTCCCATGGATGGTGATATCAGGTATAGTTGATGCACGTTAACAATTGAAGTGATTGAATCTGTATCTACATTCATTAATAGCAACCTTTACACTTATAGAGAAACAAGCAAACACATTACCATTCTAACTGTTACGTCAAATGTGTGTTGAAACTGATTATAGGAATATCCTCTAAATAAATGTACATCTAGAGTTTTGTGAGAGTAATGGTTAGTTGGTTGCAAGGGTATGCAACTTTTGATGAATTGTTTCCTTCAGTCTGTAAAGTGGCTGAATTTAATTTCACACATAATTGTGGCTGCTACTAGTAAACAGATTCTTGAAGAAATGAAAGGTAAATGCCATATAATATTTTCAAATCCTTCTGATTATTTCCTAGGCCAGTTTAGCTTGAAATGATTTTCTTAATAGATGCCCTTTACATGCATGTTAATTTTGTTTTGTTTTGTTTTTTTTTCTTTCCTGCGGTGGCAGTTAATTTCGTACGATTTGGAATTAATGGAAGTTCAAGAAATAGGAGTCCTGCAAATGATACAACGAAGAACCCAAGTTTCATATGGGAATGGGCTATGGTTTATGGAATGACTGAGTGGCTACTTCTTGCTATATTGGGGTTTGATCTATGATGAGCTATTCCAGAGAGAACGTAAAAAAGAAAATTCATTATTTCCTCTGTAGGTCGTTGAGGGGCTTGAAGATCTGCTTGAATTTGGGGGGTGGCATTTTTGTCAAACGGGACCTACTGGATCAGCTGAGACTTGAACTGATCAGAATGCCTGGTGGTGGTTTGTGGCGCCCTTATGTTCCAATAATTTGGGTACATCTAGGAGACTCTGTGTTCTCTGATCTTTCTAGTTATAAAACTCAAATTATTGACGGACATGCCACTGTCATTTAAACCCTATAATAATGTAGGTTTGTAAAACAGTTTTTATGTGTGTTTCTTTAGCCACACGGTATTATGATTGATGAAACACAAAGTGCTGATGCGAAATAGCTAGAAATTACATGAGACACTCAAAGAGGAGTCTTTGATAATAGAAAGAGCATAGCTCTGTTTGACATTACAATATTGAAATTCTTAATCACTGATCCCCTCCACAATAGCCTACAGCTCCCCACTATTCAACTTTAGTATTGATAGCTTACTAATTGTCTTCGCACCTACTCAACTTAAACTATATACTGTAGGGTTTCTACTTTCTAATCAAGTTTCCAATGCTGCTAATTGTGAGATTTTTTAAGGTGAGAGACAGTTACAGAAAACTTTATCAAATTAATACAATTATCTTCTAATTAGAGTCTAACTCTCCATATACAGTGCAGACTAAAAGACACACCCCTCACTGGTTCATCAGGTGTACTCAAGGTGAGCAACCCTGGAATTCTTGTCCTTGTTGACCATAAGAACACTATCAATCTATTGGTAGTCTTTAATGAAAATGTCTTGTTCCTGTTAGTTGGAAAGAGTCAATTTCCCCTCTCATTCTCTCTGAGTTTCTATTTTTTTTTTTTTGGCTTGGTTCCTGGCATTACATGGTAGTCTTTAACCCACCAATTAATTCTCCAGGTGTGGTTGCATCAAGGATGAAGCCTCCCCTAAAGAAAGAAACATCAATGAAGCTTTTGAGAGCACTTAATTAACTTGATATATGTAAATATGTAAAACAGCAGCCATGACAAAACAGTGCATTCAGAACATCAACATAGGATGCAAAAGCGATCCCACAGGATTTAAGTTTTTTTTTAATTTTAAGTAAAAAAAAACCACACATATTCTCAAGCAACATTTTTCTGATCAACTTCTAATACCAAACAAAATATTAACTCTAATTCAAATCACAACATGAGTTGTTGAAATCATGATAGAATACATATCTGTAACATCTTAATTAAAAGGAGAAGTTACCCACTTCCAAGGAGCATGTCGAGCAGGAAGATTCGAAGGGACTGAGACTAGCAAAAATATTCACGAGATCTCTTTCTTCACTATCTGCATGATTATGTTCAACAACACAAGTGTGTTACCACATAAAGGAAGGAAGGTAGGTTCAACAAATGACAAGGCAACAAAATTACCAACCACGGTCACAACTGTGCTACAATTTCAATGTTGCGAAGATATATATATATACTCTTAACTTGTTAGGAAAGAATTGGACACCCAAAAATAACACCTAAATATATTACCAATTTTATTAAACTTAAAAGAAGACTTAAAGGATAACCAATTCTGCAGTTCCAAAATAAATAAAATAATAATTTGTAAGTCATATCCCTTGCTTGGACTGGAAATAGGTGATGAGTGCCTCATTGTTGGAACTGTGCGTGGCTCCTTTACTATTTTTGACTCCATCTTCTTATAAGAAGTTTCACCAATTAAGACATTCGTTAATTGCTTCTCCCCAATATGCTCATTTCCAGAAGCTACGGAAGTCTTTGTTTCTCCTATAACGGAGATAAGAAATCATAAGCATTGCACATATAGCATCCATTTACCATAAGAATAAAATGCTATGTTCACACTTTTAATAACACATCCAAAATACTTTGAACAAAAAGAGCTGAGTAGATCAACAAGTCTGTCTCAACACTTTTACTAACCAAATTCTATTGCATGAACTCTATAATAAGAGCAATTTATAATTTTTCTGTTTATAAGAAACACAAATTTAAGTTACAAACTTTCATTAAAACAAAGAAAGAGAATCGTGATGCAGAAGACACTGTTGATAACAATAGTGAAGATTATTTGTACCATTTCTTATACTCAGTTCTGATGATTTGACTTCAGTAGTGGGCAAAGTTGCATACTAGATGGTCACTGGAACCATATTCCTTTGAATTATGCTAACCAAGAGGAGCCTTTGGTTCTGACAAAGACATAAGAGCAACCAATTGCACCACTAAGAGTATATCAAAATGCAAAAACTTTCACTATCTAGCATGTACTCAATCATCCATATATACAAGGGGAGAATGGAGATGCTGTGGCTCATAGAATCAAAGCACAATAGGTAAAATGGAGGGTTTTGTTAAGCAAATATGTTGGTCACTGGAATAGAAGCTGGTATTCTTTTTGCCACTAATAATCTCCAATTGCAAGAATCCAAAGCTGTAGCCATCAGATTTTTCAGAAAACATTCCGCCCATGGCATACTCCGGAGACATATAGCCATAACACAATCAATTGAGAACTGACGAAACTGCTTCTTTGTTTATAGTCTTGAGAAAAATTATACCAGAAAAGTTAAATCTAAACGCCATGCAATGCAACAAATTTTTAGTTAATTATGAACACAAACAGAAGGGAATTGGAGTCAGTTAAAATTGTAGGGTTGTAAATTGAAGTGCTAGTACACCTCAATTTACCAACATGTTAATCCCAATGTTCGAAAAATCACTATACAGTAAGGGGGCGGCAGGCAAGGGCCTAGAGCCTAGAGGAGTAATATGCGAGTGCCTATGCTTTTTTAATAAATTATTTAGTATTATAAATTACCAAAATCATGAAAAATAAAAGGATATATAAATTATATATTAAACAAATAGTATAATATTTTTTTGATTTAAAATATTAAAATATTTATTTGTTACTTATTAGTAGTTACTTTAGTGATTTCATAATACAAAATTCATTTAATGTTGTATTTTATGAAGCCCAGGCCCTTCTCTCCTGCCAGGCCCTTTTCTAAACCCTACACATAACTCGCAACCTCTTCAATCCTCGTTTCTCTCTCTCCCTCTCTCGCCTCAGCGCCATCGTCATCTCGTCCAAGACCTTTGAGTTCCAAAATGGCCTTTTTTTTTCTTCTAGGCCCCAGCACCCGCCTAGACAGCCTAGACCGCCTAGCCCCCACCTAGGCCGCCTAGCGCCCGCCTAGGCCATTTATTCAACTCCATCAAATGCATTTTATGAAATTGCCTTTCAGGTGACCTTAATTGCTCAACGGGATGTTCCTCTGTCTATTGTAATGACGGTATGCACTACTCTTGGGGCAGTAGCCTAGCCTCCTCTACTAACAAAGATATTGGCAGGGACTTACGTCCCTGTGGATGCTGCCAAACTGTCAATCAGCACCATGCGGGTTAAGTTAAATATAACAAACTTCAGTAATATTATATTATCCATCAGCTGGGGCTTATGGTCTCTATTCTGTCATCTACAGGTCGTTGTTGCTCCAATTTGTTAGGTTCTTATATGCAGAGTGCATTTCCTGCAGTGGTTAAAATTGTGATACCTTGTGCGCCACTTTTTGCTGTTCTAGCTGCATCACTGCTTGCATGTAGGTACATTTGTTGTGCATATAAATATCTTTTAATTACTTATATGTAAAATATGATTTTCTTGCCTGTGGTTCCTTCCAAATGTGCTCTCTTTCTCAAACATACTAGATTTTATTTTGTGGGCCAGTGTATTCTTTGAGAATGTTGTCCGTCTCAAAGCTTCAATGGTTGCTGTAACATTGCAGGCTGATCTGTCTCTAATGGCTCATGCTCAGACAGTGTTATCTGGAGAAATTGGGGTGGTTATTCTTTCGGTGCTGTTAGTACATATTGCTGGTTTCTTTGTAGGGTAAGTTGCCTTTAACTGTTGGTGACTTTAATTGTTAGGTGTGTTGTTGTGGAAAAAGCTCAAGGTAATGTACACATTTTTTTTCAGTATGTAAAGATTCACTCTAATTTAAGCTCAAATTTTTTAAAAAAAATTACGTTGTAGCCTTGTATTAGTGTATTATTACTGTTTGATTTAGCTTCTGTCAAGTTTGATATATAAATTATAGAGTGAAGTTAAATATACTTTGAAAAAACAAAGTATTCAAAATTTGTAAGCAACTGTTGAGAAATAAAGAGTACCGCACGCCTATACACTGGATTTTTTATTTAAAAATAAAGAGTATAGCCGCGCGTCTATACACAGGATTTTTTTATATAAAAATAAAGAGTATAGCCACTGGGGTTTTTTTTTATAAATAGTATAGCCGCGTTGACATGGATACTATTATCTTTTTTCCCTGATTTTTGTTTATCGATAGTTTAGAGCATTTTCCGTTACAATTAGGCCTTTACACGAGTCTCTATTGTACCCTTTTGAGTTTTTACTTTTCCAGAGTTATTCGCTGTATAAAAAATTTAGCATTTTCATGTTTAATACTCGTATTTTACACGTACGTATGTATTTTTCATGTATAATACACATGATTTTTATAAAATTTTCAATAAAAATAATATATATTAAAAAAATTAAATCTATAAAGTATATATATCGAAACTAGCAAATTAATATCTATAAAGTATAAACTAATGCAAATAGAAGGGTCGTTTTTTAATAAATTTTTTTAAAAAAATAGTATAGCCGGGCCGCTATACCCTTTTGATTGGGCATTGTTGTGTCAAAACTTGTGTCAAAAATATAGTGTCATGGATCCACTTCCATACACACGCACACACACAAGTAGTAGTATCTGTCTCTTTAGTACCCTCTCATTGCCACCGGCTCACAGCTGCTTAGCTAGAACAAATATGTTATTGGAAAGCTTATTGACCATTGATTCAATATGTAAAATGTTACTACAAGTGTGTGGATGAGGGTGAGAGTAAGGGTGAGGTAGTCATTAGAAGGGAACATGCATGGTTTAGTTCCCCCGAGTCTTCTCAGTAAGTAATACAACACCAAACTCAAACTGTATATATATGCTCTGGGTTGGGACCGCTAAGTAAACATAAATAATTACCTGACCATCTAAATGGCTTTCAAAGCAAATAGAAGTCTTTACCACAGTCCACAATATCACATAGAAATTCAAAATAGCCTTTAAAGTCGAAATAGCCATCTAGGACTACAAGTAGTAAATATCACACAATGGTCAAAAACGACAAAAAACACATGCTCTCTAAAGAATCTGAAAATTCTAGACTGGTTTCCCCTATCACTAACTCGCTAAGTGCATATGATTGAAGTGACTATAATTGCATACCTTATAACACGTGCACATTGCAGTGGCATTTTAGGAGATCCTTCCTCACACAATTTGGAACTTCATGAATCTTTGCCCCAAATCTAAAGCACTTGTGTTCATTTGTTGAAAATGTTGTAAAAGAATGACCGACTTCTAGTTCATCAAGATCCCTTTCACTATAAGAACAAGATTTTTGAGGTTGAGGCAATGACCCTTCACCACTTAGCATTAAAACTGTAACTGGCATGCTCGGCCTATCTCTCGAGTTACATTGCACACATAAAAGACCTACATGCACGAAATAATCTCACAACTTCACGTGGATCACCTGAGCCCCTATTGATGTATCAAGCACTAATTCTCACCTATTGATGGATCACCTGAGTCCCCTAAGGCCCAATGCTAACCTTTTGATTAATTATATATATATATATATATTAACCATTGTACACATAATTCTCACATATTATTGAAGAAAAATGATATATACTAAAATAAAACAGTATAGCTGCTCGGCTATACTCAATTTTCCCCTCAATTGCTTTTAAAAAGAGTATCGCCGAGCGGCTATAATAAAAAACAGAGCTACTTGTTTCATATGTGGTGCATAAGCGCAGGGCGGGTCTGTATACATACATATATAGTATAGCCGACCGGCTATACTAGATTCTTTTTGAAATTTTTTTAAAAATAGGCTATATTCATTTGCCTGCTTTGCTTTTTTTTTTTCAAAAGTAGTATAGCAGCCCGGCTTTACGCATTTGACACGTGGCAGCTAGCCCCTGGGCGCGTCAATTTATATATATATAGTATAGCCGTGCGGCTATACTATTTAAAATAAAAAAATATTAAAAATATATAAATAGTTTCTTCTTAACTTGTGTTTTTTGGCCTACTTCTTTAATTTAATATATGTAATTAAGTAATATGTTAGCCTTTTTTAATTACTTTAATTAGTAACTAGCCCCTTGGCACATGCTCACGCATGTGCCAATTGGTTTAATTTTTTTAATTTTTTTAATTTTTAGAATTAAGAAAAGATAATATAGGTACTTATGTTTCATAAAAGTAGGACCTATTATCTTATTTTATTTTTAATTTTAATTTTTAATATAAAAAAATGTGAATGTACCATATTATCCTCATTTAATTAATAATTTTAATTCTCTGTGTTTGAATCAACCAAGGGCATTTTTTGGTATTTTGAATGTTTCATCATTCTCCGCCTTTTGCTTTATATATATAGATTATATTTTAAACAACAAATAGAATAATGAAATTAAATATGGCGTTTGCTCCACTAGGATAGAACTTTCTAAATCAAAGTTCTAGCACTAGAGCTTTCATTTCTAGTGAAATTTTTGGGTTTATCGATGCGGCTATGCAAGAATGATGATATGAATGTTCTCTATGAATTTATAGGACAAATTCCAAACATTATTTAAAAATAATTCAAATAATTAATTAACTAATCGGGTTTAATTTAAATCACAACGCCCAAGAGCCCTAAGGCCCAATGCTAACTTTTTGATTAATTAAATATATATATTAATTAACCATTGAACATATAATTCTCACATATTATTGAAGAAAAATTGTATATACTATTTTCCCCTTAATTGCTTTTAAAAATCGTATAGCCATGCGGCTATATGGTTTTTAAAAAAAAAACGGGTGCTACTCGTTTGACGCGTGGCGCATAAGCGCTGGGCGGGTCTGTATTACATACATATATAGTATAGCCAACCACCGATACTAGATCTTTTTAAAATGGTATTAGCCTATGTATAGCCGAGCAGATATTTTCAAACTAGCATAGCCGTGCGGCTATACCATTTGCTTACCTTTTTTTCCCAAAATAGTATAGCCGCCCGGCTTTGCGCATTTGACACGTGGCACGGCTCCGTCATTTTTCTTCAGCACGGCTCCATATTATGCTACTTCAATAAAGAAACAGAAATTCTTGGCCCAGCAAGTCAACCATGCCTCTGTCATTTTCTTCAGCACGGATATGCTCCATTCTCCCCCAAGCCTTGTAGCTTCCTTTTTTTATTTTTGTATCTGTCCACCGCCTCCCCTTTTGTATCCTCCTCATCGGTTGAGCCCCATAAAAATTGGAACCACCAACCTCTCTTGAGATTGGCTGGTCAAACTCCCATTTGTTCTCAACTCCTTTCTTGCACTTGGATTACCAAGCTTCGAGGAAAATGAGGGGACTTGCACATGGGATCAACCCACTTTTGAATTGCTTTATCCTTTGGCTTTGAAATTTGAAAAGCATATGGAATAATTGGATTTACATGCTTTTTCTTTTGTTTCTTTGAAACACTTATCATCTATATTAGATAAGGGTTGCTGGATGTGGGCTTAGACAAACACAACCCAAGTGATATATTTTTTTTGGTTCAACAACTCCATCATATCAAAAGTGCACTAGAAAATATTTCCTCCAAAGATTTCTTTAATGAGATGCTAGGGTGTGGTCTTATCGTCGTTTTAAACTGGGAATTCCACTTGCCATGTGAAAAGTGAACAAAGAGATATATAGTCACACACGAAATGTTGAAATTGATAACATTTTAAAATTGTAGTTGATAATGTGAAAAAGAAAAAAAGAAAAGAAAGGTCGTCTCCATTTTCAAAACTCACCCCAAATTTCATGTTCTATTTATTCTTCCATTTGAGAGTCACATTGCAATATGGTGTTACTAATCTACTAATATTATGCACACATGTATTTATATATAAATAAAATTCTTTAACCATGTTGTCCACGATTATACGAGTATGAAGGTGGTCACAACTTAGAATTTCTCATAATAATAAAACTAATTTCAAACTCATGTTGTAATTCGATTTAAATTACTATACTAATGCAATTCGATTTCATTATCATCATCATTAGTCCCATGTGCCTAAATGCTGCTTCCGGAATTTCCTCCCAAGAAACTGGTGGAATTGGACAGAGTCCAACCAATTAGCCTAAGACGTTGTCGTTTTTCTTGAATTAACCTCGCTTTCTGTTTTAGAATTTAGACCAGGATTAATCAAAAGTCGTCTTCTAGAAAAGGCAGGAAGGAACAACAGCCTCGGAACTCGAAGATTATAGTGCCATTGCCGGCTCAACGTCATTGGTCGAATCAAATTCCTTTTCCCTACCGTTGCACCAGATCATCAACCCCCCACCACCTTCCCAATTTCGATGAAAAAAAAAAGTGTTGCAACCGTGTGCGTATGTCTGTCGAGATCTTCAGGGCACAGAATCGCAGGTCCCATAAACGAGTTTCTGAAAAATAAAGTTGACCTAGACGTCGTGACAGCCAATCAAATAAAGGGTGGGGGCAACAACCACATGAGTTGTTCCTCTCCCAGGCCTGGGGTCCCGCGCAAGACGTGTGGGACCACGGACGCACGGATCTGAGATGAATTGGAACGGAAGCTTTGTTCTCACGTAATGGCCGTACACGTGGATTGATCATGACATGATGGTCAGTTGCGAGTGGACTTGTGAGGCCCATTGGACAAAGTAACGTTTCGAATAGGGTGAGGGTACACTGTGTCAGATGCATGCAAACAGCTGTGTTCTTTTGTTCTCTTCTCTGTGCATTGCACCCGACAAACATCTCATCCTAAATGCTCCTCTTTTTTAACAAAAAAGGTTAAATTGGATTTTTTAAAAATATAATAAAAAATATGTTTAATTAACAGAAAATGTATTTATTTTATTTTCTTATCTTAATATACTTTGGAGTTTAATAAATATATGGTTATGGACAAAAGAAAAAACAAAATCTTATGAACTGTTACATCACGACCACACCAAGAGATGAGAATATGATAAGTGTTGGTAAGGAAGAAAACATGTTTGTGGATAGGAAAAGAGGTTTTCACCAAACTTTTTTCCTCGCAAATGTAAGTTTATAAATGTTTTGTTATTACCATAATATCTTTGCTGTAATTTACTTTATATATGAAATTTAGCTTAATCTCTTTAAACTCATTTTTACTCAACTAAAATCTATCTCTTTATTTTGTTTGAATAAAATCTTTTTTCTTTTTTTTTAATAAATAAAACTTGATGACTATGATTCAACTCGACAAGTTATTTAATTAAGCACAAAATCGAATTTATTTTTCCCAAAATACCCCCAACTAAGCCACTATTGCACTTTGTATATTAATGTGGGAACCAATATAGAAACAATGACACAAATTGAATTTGGAAAGACCTCCAAATTGATGTAGGAATTAATTTGGAAACGTTTTCAAATTTAATAATAAATTCATATTTAACATACCTAATCGGTTTATTTAATAAAAAAAATTTATTTAATTAATTATGAAGTATACGTGATTAATTATCTATTATTTTATTATTTTATAAATATAATAGTGTACATACAATTTTATGCTGAATAAAAAAAACATTCCTATTACTTTTTTTACGAAAAATATCGTACCTATTACATATTCTATGAAAAATAATGTACTTAGTAGGTAAATTTATATATAAAGCAAAATGCAGAGAATGATGAAATATTTAAAATACCAAAAAATGTCATTGGTTAATCCAAACATTAAGAATTAAATTTTGTTAACTACATAAGGATAATATGGTAAATTCACATTTTTTCATAATTAAAAAAATTAAAATTAAAAGAAAAATAAGATAATGGATCCTATTTTTATGAAACACAACTAACCATTATCTTTTTTAATTCTATAAAAATTTTAAATTTTTTTAAAAAAGCTTCTCGCAGGGCGGAAGCACGTGCAGAGAGGCTATCTACTTATTATTCAAATAATATACCCAACTTTTATAAACGCATTTCAGATATAATTAATAATTTCCTATTATGCAATAATATAACTTGTAATTTACCTATTATGGGTATATTGTAAGGTATATTAAAGCTAACACATTCATAGGTATATTGTGAAATAATTTACCTACCCGTATTGGATACAAGATATATAGGTAAATTTATAGGTACATTATATTGTATAATAATAATTTACCTATTATATTTTATTGGGATAAAAAAACAATTATTGGTTGAAAATTTAAGGATTTTTTATTATTGTCGAAATTTTATGGATTAGAGGAAATGCCAAAAAAAATATATATATATGTTGATATGTTATAAATGAGGAAGTATTAATTAGAAATGAGGGACTTAATGCTATGCTTAAAAACCGTCAGGTTGACTTATTTGAAATCTAGTGGCAATCAATGTAAATATGTAGGAGTACTATGACCTCTTATATCTTTTGTTTGAATTTAGGTTTTATACATAGATTTCGAAATTAATGGGTTGATGTCTAGAAAATAGAAATTATAGGGGTCTATATTAGAGAAGCCCCTTACTTTATATATATATATATATATATATATATATATAATGATACTTGGTTTATTATGGGAGCTTTTCCTTGTTTCATTAGGGTAGAATAATTCAGAGTAGAAATTTTTCTGGGAAGCTCTTTCCAAATGTGTTATTCCCGTGTCAGAAATTTTTGTTTCTATATGGATTTTTTTTTTCTACTTGTATATATAGGGCCTTGACATCCATATTTGCACAGGGCCTCCAAAATCAATGGACTAACTCTGATTTAGACTCCATGCATTTTTCCGTATTTCGCCTCATCCCAACTATTAGAATAATCTAATGGCTTGAACATAACATGTCAATTAGTATAAAATTGAATTTTTATTATACTTTCTTTTTCTAAACTAACAGTATCCCTGCCATTATCTCTTTGTCTCTCTCCCTTCCCCTCGCCTCCCTTTCCTCGATTCCGTCTCGCCCATTTCCCACTTCACAACAATCTCTACTACTAATGAAGGACCCACAGTGGGGTCACTAGCGTCGAACGACCCCACAGAAGCCATAGAAATAGGAGGTCCACCTGAGCTGGTTGAACGAACATACGGAATGCGCTCCAACTGCTCAATGGTTTTGCTTGAGAGGAAGAAGAAGAAGCACACGTTTCTTGTGTTCCTTCACTCTTACTTTTCATTTCAAACTATGTTAAGAAATACAGAGACATAGAGAAGAAAGAAAAAAAGAGGGAGCCATGAAAAAGAGGAAATTTGAGAGAGAGAGAGAGAGAGAGATTTTTTAATATAAAAAAAATTAAAAAAGAATAATGCTACTCTTACCACATTTGTATACCACATCTCTATACCATCTTATATGGCATCTGAGGTGGACGACCACATCAATTAAAATTATTTAATATTTTCTTTTATTTGATAATTTATTTCAGTATTTATTTTTCTAATTGTCTTAATTAAAATACACTTCATTGATTTAATTGATGTGGCATATAATATGATCATACCACATCATATGGTATAGAAATGTGGGATAAAAATGTGGTAAGTGTAGCATTACTCTTTAATAAAAGATGAGAGGCGGCTAGAATAAAGGAGGCGTGAGAGAAGAATGATAGGGTTGAGTGGGAGAGAGGTAGGGATATTATTCGGGCTTTTGCTTAATTAGATGCGAAATTGGGCTTTAGACTTAGGGGTGAAGTTGGGTTTAAAGGGATTTGAATATCAATTGGGCTATTAAAACATTGGATTTAAAATATAAAAGTTAACAAATTAATCTATCAATATATATATTAATATAAAAATTAAATAAATACTATATTATATCAAAACGGATCGGATTATTATCAAATCGGATAGAGCCAAATCCATATTTGTTCTGTTAACTTAACAAGTTAATAGATTCGGAACATAATCTGATTATCAGATAAAATCACGAGATCCATCTACTCCAAACCCCATTTCTATTTCTCCTCAACCTTAAACCCCCCAAATCTCGCCCCAAAACTCTTAACCCCCATCTCTTCTATTTCTCTACCACCTTATACACTATGACCCTACGATGTAAGATTTCTGGATCAGTCACTATTTACTACTCAACTTCAAAACCTAAATCAAAATCCCAAATAATATCTTAAATTTGATGAATCTTTTTTAACTTGGAATTTTATGCAATAATTTCAAAATTTAATTCATGGGCGCTTTTATCCCATCTTCCAATATCGTGAAGAGAAATATCGTTAAACTAAGTGCAAGTTTGTAGAAGTTGTTCAAGGCTCATATTTTGCAACCTATTTGCAATAAAAGTTAGACATTGGCCTAAATTAACATGAGATAAAAATCTTATTATATACAAAGGTTTTACTAACCTAGTTTGTCTTTGAATGCAAAAACAATACAGTTTTATTGAACGTGAGCTAGGTTACAATTTAACGTGTTTGCATTAAAAACCAAAACGCTTATTTTTTTTTCATATCTTCAAGAAGTGTATGAAAAACACAAGTATTAATGAAACATTGTTTTCTTCTTCACATTTTCACTTTAAAGATAAAGCAACGTTTGTATTTTGTATATGAACCCAGGTGGCGGGTTGACTGTTGAACTACAGGTGGCTTCGATAGTGATTTTCTCTTACTTTACAGAAAGACCGTCATTCCATTATTAATTAAGTCGTCAACACACAAACTCTCTCTGGTCTGTGAACGCTTTCTTGGACTAACTCTACATCAATGGTGTGCCATATTGTCAACCCTCCTAGAAGCTATGCACCTGCAATTTCTTTTATTTTATTTTTCTTTTATTTTATTAGGAACAAAC
Source organism: Prunus armeniaca (assembly GCA_903112645.1). Taxonomy (NCBI): domain Eukaryota; kingdom Viridiplantae; phylum Streptophyta; class Magnoliopsida; order Rosales; family Rosaceae; genus Prunus; species Prunus armeniaca. The sequence goes on along the minus strand of CAEKDK010000005.1, from coordinate 3,610,924 downwards.
TTGGTAGCTTCTGTACTTTGCATTAGAATGTTATGTGGCAACCACAATTACTATAGCTTCCCTAAATTACCCCAACCGAAAATAGAAAGAAACTCCACAAATAATAAAAGCCAACTTTTTTATGCAAATTAGAAAAGTTGAAGTTGAAGGGTATGTACATTAATTGCTGCTACCTAAATATTATACCTAACAATTTGACAATATATATAAGATGCTTGTCTTGCTTCCACACTCTAAATGTGGACCATGGATTGTATTAATTCTTAGTTAGGTAATTTTCATTTTAGTACTATGAAGTTGTCTGAGTTTCAGCCAACTTTAATTTCACATCAATTTAATAAATTCGTTAGTCAATCTGTTAGGACATCCGTTAAACACTGACGTGGAACCACCAACTTCGCATTATGTGTCCCAAGTGAACCCCGTACTAAATGAAATCCCGCCAAAAAGCTGACGTGGCCACTTACCCCCCACCTGTCAGCTGCCACGTGGCCTGACATCTTTATTTAAAAATTTAAAAAGCCAACCCCCGCTTAAGCTTTTGTTCAAACCTATTGGCTTCCCTAGAAAATCTTTAAAACCCAGCTTAAACCCGAGAAGAAACCATAGTTGAGACCAAAAACAAACTTCCCAAGAAGAAACCCACCTTAATCGAACCACTCCCACTTCCGCTCACTACACCATCGCAAAATCAAACCAAAAATACTAAAGAACAGAGGAGCGGAAGAAGGAGAGCAACAATGTGAGTGCAGATGGCTTAGGTTAAGCGTGATATCTCATACGGTAAGTTTGTATTGGTGGTTTTCATGTTCATTTCGGTTTATGGTTTGGGTTTATATAGGCAGAGGGTTTGTGTTAGGGTTTCTATTGATGGCATGGGTGTTTGTCAGAGGCTTTAGGGTTTTTGTTTGTTAGTGGGGATCTTTCATGGCAATGGGTGTTTGATACTTTCCCATAGTGAGACATGCTGCTAAATAACCTCTTTTATTATAAAGGCTAGATCGAAGCCAATACTAACCATGTTGAAGACTATTAGAACAATGCTCATGAGAAGAATTTATACGAGAAGAGATGCAATGAAGAATGTTGCTGACCCCATTTGCGCTAAGATTTAGAAAAATTCCCAAACTTGTTCATGCAGGAGATGGAACTTGACAGGTATTCCACGCATTAATTCATGCTTGTGCATCCATATACAGCTCCACCATCATCATCTTAATCAACTGTTTCGTCTCAGCCAAGTACTTCTATAGCTCCACAACAAACTCAATCATCCCAAACCAACCCAAGAGATTATTCAAAGAAGGGTTATGGTAGGAAGATGAAGACTACTTTCAATGAATGACTTAGACTGATGGATAGGATATTTTGAGGGACACATTTTGGTTAACTATTTTGATGGATATTTTGGTTAGACTGATTTACAATGATGGGTTGGCATTGGATAGGGTATTTTGAAGGACACATTTTAGATAGGGATACATTTTGGATATGGATACATTTTGAATGGATGATGCTGGTTAAGAAAAAAACACATGATTGTTAAGAAATGATGATTTCATATCAATGATTCAGGTCATTACAGAGCCAATACAAAACGTTGCACCTCATTACATAACCATTTCATTCAATTCGAATACATATGACTACTAAATTTAAACACTAATTAAATCAGCACCTTGCCGTTACATAAACGACTGACCCCTAATCCCTAACACACATATTTCCCTTTGCATCATCAAAGAAACAAGCAGCATCCAAGACAACTTAAAAGAACCAGAGTTTCCTTTTCCTTGCACGAATTTGTAGCATCTCATCATCTATATTATGTATCCTCTTAAGAAGCCCATCTATCAGCTTCTTCGTATGGGGGGAGTTCTCTACATCATACCACACCCACCATCACTTCTCTACAAATAGAGTTCAACTTACTTCATTTGACCCAAAAACATACAAGACCCAGATCAATTTTACATGAAAAATAGTTCAACTTACCTTTGCTCGCACATCAAACCTTCTACCAAGGTTCGAATTAGTCCAAGAAGTCAAGCACTTCGCCCTCAACTCAACCCATAGTAGCAGTTCACTGGCATTTTCCTTTTCGACTCAGATATCCCAGACATGGACGTCATGGCTAAGATATGTAGGAAATTCTTCTCTCTCACCTTTACTCAAGATTCGTTGTCCTCAATTCCAATGTTCTTCTCTCTGATTTGGGCATGTGGGGTTAGGTTCGGATAAATAGCTGATGGCCATGGCTTTTTCTCGATAATTTCTTTAGCGGCTAGGGTGGTTGGCTTTTGAATTTTTTTAATAAAGATGTCAGGCAACGTGGCAAATAAGAGGCGGGGTAAGTGGCCATGTTAGCTTTTTTTGCGGGATTTCATTTAGTACAGGGCCCACTTCGGACACGTAATGCAAAGCTGCTGGTGGTTCGACGTCTGCTTTTAACAGAGGTTTTGATGGATTCACTAACGAATGTATTAAATTGGTATGAAATTAAAGAACATTAATAATGTAAATTTATTTTTATTTTATTTTTTACCTATGCATAAATATCCATATTAATGTGCTCACAGATAATGCATGAGGTCGAGGAATGAGGACATACACATGGAGACTAAGGCTGTGCCTGCCATCAGCTGACCGCAGCAAAAGCTAAAGTTGTGGCTGCCTTACATGGCGTCTGCGAGGTATATGTTATCTACAATTAATCCCATGCACAGGTTTGGTTTGGCTGTTTCTTCAGAAGCTAGCTTTATAATAGTCACTGCACAAATGGATCCGTATGTGATCCAATTCTGTCAAACTCTTTTTATGACTTTTTCTGCATTTGAATTGTAGCCACTAACTGACTCACTCATGTCGGAACCTAAGATTCTCTTCCAAAACCATACAAGTTTTCTTCTCCTCTTACATATATCATCATGTGCCCTAAATAAAGAACCCAAAAAGAAAATAAAATAATAATAACCAAGAGAAAGTGCCATTTATCTCTTAGAGTGCACCTAACTTCCATATGTGGGGGACCCTATTGGAATCCAAATTGTCTTTATTATGCTTCTCTGAGACCATTTGCCAATGTAGGTTGTATGATATCTCACTATCATCAAACAGTCAAAAATAGCTGTATGGTATTGTTTTAAAAGACGAGACACTATTGTGATGTGAGTTAGGCTAATTCACCAAAGATATATTAGTGTTTTCACCGCCTTGCACTCAAGGTTCCTCTCGTATCGTTTTGTAGTGACGCTATGAATGTAATTGTATGTTACGATCTTAGATGTTAATAAAGTTTCAGAAGTTTCACCAAAATTCATAAATAAATAAATAAAAACATTTGTGGCCTGCATCAAAGTGATGACTGCTACAATCTGATGTAACAATTAGGACATAGAATCTCCCACAATATCTTTTGGTGGGGTTTTTGCCACAATATCTTGTTTGTAGCCATAGAAATCTGGCCCTCTATTTTATTTTTGTAGTTCATTGAATTTTGTATATGTAGGACAGAGAGACAGAACTTTATAGATTTTCTATACATGTCACACTCGCTAAAGTAACACAATTTCCAGAAGCCTTTTGAATATTAGCTGCAAAGGATTTGTCAAAAAATTCTGTTCAAATCTCTTCTTTATTTATAGACTTGACGTTTAAAATATCAACTCTTTTAGACTTTTACTTGGTCCAAAAACACTGGCAGTGTGATGGCTAGGACCACAATCACAAGCACTTTACTGCTGAGCGCCGAGCAGCGGCAGATTAAAAAAATAATAAGCAATGCTTTAAGTTCATGGGGAGAAGATTTAACAGTTGTGCTAACCATTTCAGAATCTTTGATTCTTAATTTCTTAATGATTTAATTGGCAAAAGGACCAAGTCAAGCTAGGCCAAGTCCCACTCACCACCAACACCACAATTCACTTAGTCAAAATCAAAACGCTGATCCGCCTTCTAAACCAGAATTAGAATGGTAGAGAGGAGTTTTTTAATTTGCAATATTTTATTACATTTGTTTTGTCCGGCGTGTTTGATTGGTTTATATTGTTAGTTTGCTAGTCGGAGAAATGCTGTTTTATTCTTATCTGAATGTGCGGTACCTATTTATAATACACCAAATAATTTGAGAATATTTATTTATGTTGAGAGACATTATATAGTATTCACAACTCTAAATTGGAAATACTTTGTTTATTAAATTTGATCAACTACTATATATACATGTGATAAGGTTCGCAGGGCTCAATAGAAAATTGGTACTGTTTTTGTCGATCCAATGGTTCGAATGTGCAAACATGTGGTTAAGGTTACTTAGAAGGATTTATGCATTTGCCTTGGAGACTTGCCGTAAAATCTTGGGTTACACTAATCGAGACGCAATGATTAACATTTCAAGATACATGAAACTTGTAGTGAATATGACATGTTGGTCTCAAGTCATTAGTATTTATTGCTCAAGATCATTTGGTCTTAATCGTTGTGGAATATTAGATGGCTGAAAGGATTGAAGAGCAATTTGACAATCGCAAGTCCAAAAACATAAAAAATCAACCTTTGCGTATTTGCGTATTTGGGTTCAGAGCTCCAATTTGGACTCGTGATAAGTAATTTATACGAGACAAGCGCAACTTGCCACTTTTCTATGACACATGGGCTTATTATGCCAAATTCTAGCATTTACTAGGTCAAAATTGTGTTTTAAGTTTGATGGTATTTTTGAAATTTTATTAATTTCATTTCATTATTGGACAATCAATTAGAAAGAAGAGAGAAAGAGGAGGGAGGAAGGGAGAGAGAGAGGAGGGAAGTTGATTATTTTTAATTTTTTAATTTATTTAAGGTTATCATTGTTATATTGAGAGTTAAGTGGTTGGACATGTGTCAAGAAATGAAATGAGAAATATGGAGAAGATATGGGAAATGAAGACAATAGATCCGGACTCAATTTGGGAATAGCCTTCGAGAAACCCTAATTCTATATAAAATATCATGAGAGGAAAAATATACACTCCGAATTATTTTAATTTATGTATTGTTCTTTGTACTTTACAATATAGGTGAATAACTTAAACTATTTGTAATTAATTGTAACTTGTGGCTCATCATTTGCTTCAAAATTGTCTCACCCTTTGAAGGAATCTAAAGAAATAATTAGAAATGGTTCCAAAGATTAATCAAATGTCACATTGGCCATTTGTGTGGACCTGCCAAACTTTTCTAATAACTCACAGACAGTAAGCCGCTCATTCAATATCCTGCATTCACGAGAACAGATATGTCATGGACATTATTTTCAAGTTAAGATTAATTATATATGTAAGTGGCTGTTGTTGGATGTTGAATATTGTTGATGATGATTCTAATATTACTAAACTTTCACACTGCTTTCAAACGTCCCTTCACAAAAGTTCTTTGAATTATTTGAGGTCTCTTGACATGATGACCCAATGAGCCAATAATACCATGCACTACTTTATACTTTTGGTGTTCTTCTTTTTCACATTGATACAAAGTTACTTTAAACACTTTATTTCAGTGCAAAGGTTTGCAGCTCGAGTGTTGTTAAGAGCGTATTCAAGAGCATTTACCTATGGACCGAAGTTCTAGTTTCGATTCTCCTCTCCTTCAATATTGTTTGTATAAAAATACTTCTTTTCAGTTGAATAAGAAAACACAGCTATTTAAAAGAAAAACCTATATTTCAGTTTTTTCATACTATGCTTTTTTTCGAGGATTCATTGTTTAAAAAAAATCTTGAATAATGAAGGATTTATGAGATATTTTTATGAATCTCTCTTTATTCTCTATTTTTTTTGGGTATGATATTATTTAAATTTTGATAAAATTATACAATTTTATTCTAGGAGGTGAAATATATTTTCTTTAGAAATAATCAAGGGTTGAGTTCCTATTCTTACGTATGTAGTTTAGAATATTATTTTCGAATTGATCCAAAAAAACGACATAATTAATCAATTAATACGATTTTTGGTGGGATTAGTTTCCATTCCCATGACACAATTAATTAAACAAATCAAGTTAAGAGTTGACTTTAGTCATAAATTAAGGTTAGGATCAATTAAAATCGACGGCAAATCCATGCATGACACAATTAGATTGTGATGCTTCCCTCCAAATTAGGGTTTAACCATTTATTACCGTTATAAATCACATGCACAAAAACAAAACAAAAAACCAAAAAAATAATAATAATAATAATCCAGAAGATACATTCTATCTTTGTTTGTTTTTTAAAGTCCTTCCAAGATCTAGGAAATTGCCAGCCTCACATTTTCACCCTCTAAAATCATAATGTGCCCTAAACCACTAAATTAAGAAGAGACATAAGTCACATAACACCTATATATAACGGCCCTACCTTCATCCAAATCTTACCTTCCGGCCCCTTACCCAAATTATTATTTTTGCTGAAATTCCCTAACTAGACATATCAACTAACAAAGTACACAACTATTATCGTTTTGGAAAGAAAGTACACTACAGATGCAAATATTCTTTTTGGACACCTTTACTTTTTGTAATTAAAATTTGGTACTCCTTTTAATCAGTGGTGGTAACCGACCAACTATCATTGACGACACTGATACAGTCGATAACCGATGATCGACCTGCGATTCAGTGACGATTCCAATTTATCCGATACCAAAGCCTCTCGGTCAGTTATCGGTTATGCGAGTTCAGTTCGGTTCAGTTCCTCTAGTTTTAATTACCTTTAGTTAACTAAAGATTCCCAAGTTGATATTTATTTTCCAATATCCACGTACCTGCCACGTGTACCAAAGTAGTTCCAAGTTGATATTTAATTCAGTCAAGGCTTGCAACGAGGCTGGAAGTCGTTAAAAAATCCAACCCACCCAGCAGCCTTCTCATGCGCCAAAACTGCTTCCCACGTTTTTCTTCAGTTAGTTAAATTTACCCGCAACTAAACGTAAAGCCGAAAAAAATTGCATGAGATAATTTATGGTAAAAAATAAAGATCATAAGTAAATGTAGGCTAGGGCGGCCCTTTTGCATCCGAGCTCGATATTTCTGTAAGTACATAAATAAATAAATAAACAAACCCAGAAATTTAGCATACAAATTTAATGGATGCACAGATTGATCACAAATCACTGAATTTGCCAAACTTTGCAATACATAATCCCAAGTTACATTCGAATTATTACCATTGCAAGATCAAAATTCCTCATCGGGTCTTTCAAATTTCAAAAATTAAAAATAGAGAAAAAAATTAAAATTATTAGATTTTTTTTCAGTGTTAATTTAATTATTTTTTGTTTTACAAGAGAAATATAATTAACCTCTGTACACAGGCGACCGCTCGGAAACAATCTTCGAAATTTTGGAATGCCGGAAGGCCTTGATCGGACTCGGAAAATACCAGCCCCTACCCTTCGACGGCGGTCTCTCGCCTGCGGCAGCGCCGGAATTCGACGACATCATCGGTACGGCCACCGACCTCGATTTCCTCATCATATTCCTCCTCATCGCAGCATCTGCGTCTTCTACTTCCTCTATTTCTCCCACTACTTTCTTCTCCGGTGTCGTTTCGTGTTCTCCATTTGCCTCGCTTCTCTTGCTCCTCTGAGATGACCGAAACATCGACGACCAAAACGACGGCGTTTTCGTCCGACCGCCGCCGCTATGCGGCTCGCTCCGGTCGAAATCCACATGGCCGACTCCGCCGCCGCCGCCGACGAACCTTGACCTCGAACGCAGGAAGGGGATCGCCACCGATCGGGACCGTCGGAATGACGGCTCGCTCTCGAGAAGCTTCGAGACGCGGACGCCGTCGCCGCCGGTAAACCGGGAGGAGGACGACGACGAGGAAGAAGACGACGTCGTCGCCGTAGCGCAGCATCCGCAGGGGCGCACGTTAGCGCATTCGGGGCAGAGGATGACGAGGCGCTCGCGGAGGCAGACGGGGCAGATTCCGCTCTTGCGGCGCTTGGAGGGGTGTTTTGGACATTTCCACACCTCCTCTTCGTCCACGTAAACCGCCGCCATTTCTGGTTGTGAGATTCTTGGTTTGCTCTCTCTCTCTCTCTCTCTACTTTCTCTCTCTCCGGTTTGCGTGGTTTTGCTTCTTCTTCTGTGTGCCTCTCTCTGTGGCTTCGTTTTGGCTGAGGTTTATAAAAGGTGGGGTTTGATTGGGGAAGACAACTTAACCGCGGTTAATATTTTAACCCGGGTTAAGGTAATACGGTGTTATGGCGTCGATTAGTAAACCTTGGTGGACGGAACGCCCGCGTTTTGGGCTTTAAATGGATCCGGTAGATAGAGGTAGAGGTCTTGAATGGGAGTCTCTATGTTGTCAAAGCTGCCCTCCACTCTTGACTTATTTACGGAAACGCCATGTGGCAGTTCACACGTGCAATATGGGGAGAGAAATGTAAAATGGGACTGGTCGTAGGCCGACAACTGCGTTGTGGGCCCCATTTGGTAGAAAAGATGAATTGATTATTTGTAAAGTAAGTATCTTTGTAGGTGTGTATTGACCTTTTGAGTTGAGCAATTCTTTTCCTCATAAAGTATGTGTTACTAGAACTTTTGACCAAAGGGATCTCGCTAATTGACTTTGTAAAACAACTAAGTCAAAATTATCCCATCATTTCTACTTTAATCTATGAATATCATCGTGTACAGAGTAGAAGGCCTTTAGCAAAAAAGATCATGGAGGTACAAGTTTCCATGTTAATTTTGAGATATTATTGAACTACATGAAAAAGATCACTATCTTATGATCTTTCTTTTGATTTTAATTGGGAGAGAGAATTGATAAATAAAGTAAAGATATCACTGGTCTAAACGCATCTATAACAATATATTTAAGAGAGATGTCAAATTCAACGTCGATGCAAAATCAGCTGAAAACAAACGATAAAAATGCTCCAACCGAACAGTCTAAAGCCTATATAAAATGTCGTCCACCTCTGCAACGTCAAAATTGATGCCACAAAGTTGAGGTGTTATTTTCTGCATTACGACTTTTTAAACCAAATGACCCACCAAATAATCTTTGGGCTTTGTTACTGTCACTGCTTTTTATTTTTAATTGTTAAAAAGTCACTTTCAATAATTTATTATTATTTGCTCTTTCTTCAGTTACTATTACTTTATTTACTGCTTATTTTATTAAATACAAAAGACATATGGGTTGTAATGAAGCATAGGCAAAAGAGTAGATAAATTTCAGTTGCCTTATCATATCAACATTTTCATGCTCTAAGAGAAAAGGTAAATGGATAGATAAAATATACATACTCTCCCCAACAAGGCAATATTGTCTACTTCAAAATGAAGAGGTATATTGGGTCCTATTTTTTTATATATAATAAAATATCATCTCCACTCTCTCACCTACTTTCTATAAAATAAAATAATAAATGTAAAAGATAAAAATAAATAATATAATAATATAATAATGATTTGTACACTTGCATTGCTTAGGCTCTTGGAGTGACCAACCCTTTTCATTAGGCAACATGTCACCTAGGTTGTTATAATACAATTTCCCCTATTTCATTTGCATACTACCTTGGAGATGGTCATGTCAAATTGTCACATAAGCCATCAAATTTCAAATTGATATTTTATTAAATTTTTATTGATATCAGTTCCTTAAATAAATAAATAAATAAAACAAAGTTCAATTAAAAAAATTAAAAAAAAATTAGTTTTAGGATATTAATCATTAAAACATTAAGAAGGAAATATGAAAACATTGAAAAAACAACCTAGCCACAAGGGCGGAAGGAAGATGTTACGTAGTGGACTGGCAAGAGAAGTAACATATTTTTTAGAGATGGAGATGGGGTGTATGGCTGGGGCTGGTGGGTAAAACAAAATATTATGTTAATAATTTCTATTTTTATTTTTCCCATTTGTAAAAAAATTTAGATAAATTAAATGTAATATGAAAGTCAATACATTTAATAAGGGTAATATTATCAAATCACGTTGTGACTTGAATTTAGAATTTGGAGGCTAAAATTCATTGTGAGAAAGATGCCTTTAGAGCCCGGAATATTCCATTGGAGCTCTAAATGAGTCTCTATCCACCATTTTTAGAGCCCCATTTAGGGACCATGATTTGGTTTGCCCTTATAAGACCTCAACATACTTTCTTCATTTTATTATTAATTTTCTTCTTTTCTTCTTTTCTTCTTTTTCTTTTTCACTTTAATTTCTTTTATTTTTCCTTTTTAACTCTATAAATAAATCAAAAAGAAGAAGAAAAAAAAACTTTATGAATTAATCAAGTTGGGAAAATTCAAAATAATTAGGATCTCACACACGTAGACAATCCACAAATAAATGAAGAAAAAAAAAAAACCTTGTACATAAATATATACTAGCCTCTCTGACATATCCTTGGAGATGCTCTAAAAGGGAGATGTCAAATATCAAATATTAAATTTGAATTTGATGGCTTATGTGGCAATTTGACATATAATTGAATTTACATTCCACCCGACATATCAAATTAAAATATTATTTTATTATATAGTGTTATTGGTTTATTACTTTATAGGCATAATAATTGAGAAATAATAATAAAATACTAAAATAATCACAAAGTCAAACAACAACAAAAAACATGAGTAGAGAGAAATGTTATTCCATGCATTTAACATTTTAGGTTGGAGTGAGTCTCAACTATTTTTTTTAACATGATAAAAGTGCCACGTTGCATTTAACATCTCCCTTGGAGATGCTATTAGTTCTTATAAAGTTCTTGCCATATATTTAAGCATAAAAAATAAAAAAATTTAGTTCTTATAATGTTTTTATATATTTAAGAACTAATACCTACTCTTGTATAAGTCTCTACTAGGGTTGCGACAGAAACCCTCCCTCTTTCAACTTGCCAACAACCAACCTTTCCTAAGCTAAGGGAGGTGGCCACTGCCTCTCCTCCCCTCCGCCCATCTTCTCCCTTCCTATCCTCTTCTCCAATCTATTTCCTTCTCATCCTCTCTACCCTCTCTTTCCACTTTCTTGGGGGCTTTTTCTGGCCCCTCTCTCCCCTTCCTGTTCTCCTCCCCAAATCTCTTAGATCTTGGGTTTTTAGCCTCGATCTATTTGGACCTAGTTGTGTTTGTGTGTTTGTTTTATTTGGTTATTTTTGCAGTGTTCTATGTGGTTGGTGTTGTCTCTGTCTCGGTGTCGGTGACAATAGTGATGCTGGATTGGGTCTTTCTTTGGGAAAGTTGTGATACTTGGTGGCTGATGTTTTGTCTCTGTTTCGACAATGATAGCAGTAGCGACACTGGTGATAGTTGTTGGGATGTGGTGGTGTGCCATGAGGGTTTTGTCTTCGGTTTTAGCGTATATTTTGTTGTCCTTTTCCATAGTTATATTGCTCCTTTGTAGCTCGTCTCTGATATACCCCTCCTGAAGACCTATGTTTGGTCATAGGGGTTTTCTTTGTCAGATTCTAAGTTGAGTTAGGGTGCTTTTCAAGGGCCATTCTTGTTATTATTTTTGTGCTCTTCCTCCGTATGGTCTCCTAGGTTTCTGTCCTTAGTGTGTTTTTGTAGTTCATGGGTTGTCAAAGGACTATGAGTGTTTCTTATAGAATGCTTCCACTACTACAAAAAGTGACAAAGACGACCAGAAAAAAACGACGGTCTAAGTGAAAACCGTCGTTGTTTTTTAAAAGACGACGATTCTATAAAACCGCCGTGTAATAACACCTTAGAAACCTAAAAAATGGAGATTCAAATGGTTGTTTATAAACAACGACGTACCTAATTAAAAAACCGACGTCTATTTGAAACAGGATTTCCGCAGTGTAAAATCAAAGCAAATAAAGAACGGCAGAAGTTATGAATCGATCGACGTAGAAAGTAAAGACGACGATTTCAAAAAAAGCCGCCGTTTTTACGCAGAAAATAACACGACCAAGTTTTCGTATAAGGCGCCATATAATTACAAATAAATCCACGGCGGTAAAATACAAAATATCGTCGTATTAAATTAATGTACAACGACCGAAAATAAAAATATATCGACGTCTTTCTTGTATAGTTCTACGACGGTTTCTTTAAATCTCACCACGTTTGTTTTTCATTTAACGACGTATTATAAAATTTAACGTCGTATTTATTCCCTTTATACGTCATACCTTATATTTAAACCGTCGTCTATTATATGTAAAGATGACGATTTTTTTAAAAACCGTCGTCTATTATATGTAAAGATGACGATTTTATAAAACCGTCGTCTATTATATGTAAAGACGACGATTTTATAAAACTGTCGTCTATTATATGTAAAGACGACGATTTTTATTACAAACCGTCGTCTATTATATGTAAAGATGACGATTTTTTTAAAAACCGTCGTCTATTATATGTAAAGATGACGATTTTATAAAACCGTCGTCTATTATATGTAAAGACGACGATTTTTATTACAAACCGTCGTCTATTATATGTAAAGATGACGATTTTTTTAAAAACCGTCGTCTATTATGTGTAAAGATGACGATTTTTTTTAAAACCGTCGTCTATTATATGTAAAGACGACGATTTTATAAAACCATCGTCTATTATATGTAAAGACGACGATTTTTATTACAAACCGTCGTCTATTATATGTAAAGATGACGATTTTTTTAAAAACCGTCGTCTATTATATATAAAGATGACAATTTTTTTTTAAAAAAAGGGTCGTCTATTATATATAAAGATGACGCTTTTTTATAAAAAATGGTCGTCTATTATATGTAAAGATGATGGTTTGTTATAATAACCGTTAAATCATGATTTTTCATTTATAACCGTCGAAATTTTTTGTCCCGTTACTTTATCTTTGAATGTTTATTTTTTTCGATTTTTGGTGTAGATGATCTCGAAGTATAAACAAACAAGTTTGACGGTTGGATCGTTGAAACTAGTTTCTTAGAATGCGTATGCCATCAAAACAATATATTCACTAACAATTTAGAGTTTATTTATACTTTCGTTAAATATAACATAAGATTTTGTGGTATCCACTAGTGTAAATATTTTAAATTGAAGATCAAATTCAGTCATTGTATTCATATAGGGTCAAGGAGTGTAGCGGTAAAAAATCATCAAAATCGGAGTTAAAATAACCGTTAAATCATGATTTTTCATTTATAACCGTCGAAATTTTTTGTCCCGTTACTTGATCTCTGAATGTTTATTTTTTCTGATTTTTGGCGTATATGATCTCGAAGCATAAACAAACATGTTTGACGGTTGGATCATTGAAACTAGTTTCTTAGAATGCGTATGCCATCAAAACAATATATTCACTAACAATTAAGAGTTTATTTATACTTTCGTTAAATATAACATAAGATTTTGTGGTATCCACTAGTGTAAATATTTTAAATTGAAGATCAAATTCAATCATTGTATTCATATTGGGTCAAGGAGTGTAGCGGTAAAAAATCATCAAAATCGGAGTTAAAATTACCGTTAAATCATGATTTTTCATTTATAACCGTCGAAATTTTTTTTCCCGTTACTTTATCTCTGAATGTTTATTTTTTTCGATTTTTGGTGTAGATGATCTCGAAGTATAAACAAACAAGTTTGACGGTTGGATCGTTGAAACTAGTTTCTTAAAATGCGTATGCCATAAAAAAAAATATTCACTAACAATTAAGAGTTTATTTATACTTTCGTTAAATATAACATAAGATTTTGTGGTATCCACTAGTGTAAATATTTTAAATTGAAGATCAAATTCAGTCATTGTATTCATATAGGGTCAAGAAGTGTAGTGGAAAAAAACGTCGTCTATTGTATGTAAAGATGACGTTTTTTATAAAAACCGTCGTCTATTGTACGTAAAGATGACGTTTTTTATAAAAACCGTCGTCTATTGTACGTAAAGATGACGCTTTTTATAAAAAACCGTCGTCTATTGTATGTAAAGATGACGCTTTTTATAAAAACCGTCGTCTATTATATGTAAAGACGACGCTTTTTATAAAAAAAACCGTCGTATATTATATGTAAAGATGACAAATTTTTTTTAAAAAAAAGCGTCGTCTTTTAAAACGCGCTAAAAAATGGCCGCTTAAGTGAATTCGCGCTCGATAAATTTTCAAATTTTCACCCGTCTTTGAAAATCTTATCTCTCATTAACAAGCGTTGTCTTTTAAAACACGCTAAAAAAGTCTACTTAAGTGAATTCGCGCTGGTCAAATTTTCAGATTTTCCCCCGTCTCTGAAAACCTTATCTCTCCCTCCTTGAAACCCTCATGCACTCTCTAAAACACCCTCATAAAACTCTCTACAAAATCATCAAAAGATCTTAGCAAATCCATAAGATGTAGAGGGATGTTCTGTATTTGAGAATCAAAGCTGGTTGAAAGGTTGATTTGAAAGTCACCTAATCTCTTAATACCCTTCTATATCTTGCTAGTGAATTCTGGATTAGTCTCTTTGCGTTTTTGGTATGTTCTTTGTATCCCTAATTTCAGATTTTGTCTTTCTTGATTTGTCTGATTTGTTTACATATTTTTTTTATTTATTTCTGGTTTCTTTTTAGATTTTCTGATTTGGTTATCAGGAGATGAGGAGGAAGCTTGCAGATTTATAACTCTTTCTTTTGCAGGTTTTCTATGTGAGACGTATGTTTTTTTGTTGTTGAAAATTTGCAGGTTCTCGATGGTCTTTTTTATGCTCATTTTACAAGTTTTCTCTGTAAATATGGACCAATGGTAAAATTTCTCTTCCACCTAATTTTTTATGTTTATAATCTTAGCTTCTTTTTTTTTCTCTCTTTGTCATTTTGATTTATTTACAGGGATGATGGAGGAGACTTCAGTTGTGCATCATTTGTATGTTTGGATGAGGAATGCTTGGATTAGGAGTACGTAGGTCTTGTTAGGAATTATGTTTGTTGTAGAATAAAGATTGGTTAACTATGTAATAACTATTGAATCTTCAAGTTTTATGAAAGAAACTATTTTTGATAAAGCATTATGGTTGGTTTTCTAGTTAAAATCGTTGTATAGCATCATAGGAAATCAAAAAGCATTATTGTACGTAAAGATGACGCTTTTTTATAAAAACCGTCGTCTATTGTATGTAAAGATGACGCTTTTTATAAAACCGTCGTCTATTATACGTAAAGATGACGCTTTTTATAAAAAAACCGTCGTCTATTGTACGTAAAGATGACAATTTTTATAAAAAAAACGTCGTCTATTGTACGTAAAGATGACGCTTTTTATAAAAACCGTCGTCTATTATGTGTAAAGATGACGATTTTTTTTAAAACCGTCGTCTATTATATGTAAAGATGACGATTTTATAAAACCGTCGTCTATTATATGTAAAGATGAAGCTTTTTATAAAAAACCGAAAAAACCGTCGTCTATTGTATGTAAAGATGACGCTTTTTATAAAAAACCGAAAAAACCGTCGTCTATTGTATGTAAAGATGACGCTTTTTATAAAAACCGTCGTCTATTTTATATAAAGATGACAATTTTTTTTAAAAAAAAGGGTCGTCTATTATATATAAAGATGACGCTTTTTATAAAAAAAACGTCGTCTATTGTACGTAAAGATGACGCTTTTTATAAAAAACCGTCGTCTATTGTACGTAAAGATGACGCTTTTTATAAAAAACCGTCGTCGATTGTATGTAAAGATGACGCTTTTTATAAAAACCGCCGTCTATTGTATGTAAAGATGATGCTTTTTATAAAAAAAGGTCGTCTATTGTATGTAAAGATGACGTCTTTATAAACAATCCACGACGGTTTTCATAAAAAAATCGTCATCTTTACATACAATATACGACGGTTTTATTAAAAACAGTCGTCTTTCCTCCTATAATTAACGATCTTTACCTCTAAACAACGACGATTTTCTTTGAAAACCGTCATCTTTACTGATAAACAACGACGGTGAAAAGCCGTCGTAGTTTGAAACCCAAATAGACGGCAGTCGATTTCATGACCGGGCGAAAACCTTTTACACGACGGTGGTTTCCCGTCGTCTATTTCGATTTTTGTAGTAGTGTTCTTTTGATAGTTGGGATGTGATGCGGTTCTCTGTATTGGTCTATTGTGTTGGTGTTTAGTTGGTTTTTTATTTTATTTTTTATGTTCTTGTAACCGTCTTTTGTGGTCTACGTTGGACTCTCTTGTTAGTTCTTGGCATGTGTGGTACTCTTTCCTGCCCTGGGGTTTGTCCCAAGTGGTTTTCCTATGAATGTTTTAATGAGGCTACTGTATTCATGCCAGTCTTTGTATTCGTTTTGGCTCATAAATGAAATATTCTTCTATAAAAAAATAGAACTAATAACTTCTTAGTTCTTATAATGTTCTTGCGATATATTTAAGAATTAAAAAAAAGGGTTAAATACTCTTTTGGTCACTAGGTTTTATACGAAAATTCTATTTGGTCATTGAGAAAAAATTTAGCCAAATTGGTCACTATTTTTCTCGAAGTTTACAATTTATAGACATTATGTTATCTCCGTTAAGTGCAGTTTTGATTTTTATTTTTTTGGGAAGCACCTTTAGTCTTCTTCTTCTAACTCAACAAGTTAAGGTATATTGCGATATTAGGGTGTAAATACGAAAATCCTACGACAAATGAGACTAGAACACGTGTACAAAGTACTATTTATATTAATGAAATTTAGGGTTGCAATCTTTGTATGAAATCCTTTGATTCGATCTCCAAAGTGTTTAGAGAAAATTTGTGATTGATACAAGGGTTGTAGAGACTTGATATTGATCAAACGGGTAGCACAAGGCTTGTTTAGTGATTGGAGTTTCTAGGGTGGAGGAACTGGCACCTATTTGTTGTGCTTGGTACAAAGTGGGGTGAAGAATGCATAGAGTTTTCTGATTCTTCTAAGTGCTTTGTCTATCTAAGCCCCTTTCCTTTGTCTTGAGGCTTCCTATTTATAGGCTCATGCAATATTTTTGATCTAAATGGCTTTCCTTCTCTAAGACCTTGCTTTGTGGGATTTTGATTTGATTTAAAATCAATTCCGATAATTTGAAAATTTAACCAAATTATCTTCAATTGATTGACTTGATTAATATTTGATTTAAATCGAAGTCAATCACAGAAGATTCTTCCCTTTAATTTTGTCTTCAATTTGAACTGTTTGATACACTTCGTTGGATGTCAACACGTGTCACCTTTGACAACTAATCCAATTTTGATGAGTCGTATGTCACGTGGGTGAATCATGAGGCTCACAATTTAATGCACAAAACATTATTTATTTTTTTATTTAGTGGAATTTTAATTCGCCAAAATTTCTTTGTCTACAAATTAGCCCCACTTCACAATGCACTATAGATATGTGCTTGTCACATGTAGGAGGTGTAGCTTAAACCATGTATCCTTCAAGATATTATTCATCTTTTGGGTATGTACATTCCGGGTATGTACATTCCCGAATTAGATTTGCAAGATCCAACATTCTCCCCGCCTTCATGTATAAGCAATTTCATAATTGTGCGGCTCCGTATAGCCAAGTAACTTGATATTGCCTTGAATATCTATGACACTCAATAAATATCCAGTTAAAATCTCTGAGTGCAAGTTACACAATCTTTCCTAAACTGAAATCTTCGAGGCATGCAAGGAATAGGAAATCCTAGCACCACCAGAAGCTTTGATGGCCTTTGGCATCTTTAAATTGTGATGCACTCATAAAGGTCCCACGGATTTAAGTTGAACAACAAAGACTTCTCCTCTTGTCAACAAGAAGGTCCCACGGATTTAAGTTAATTGCACCATTTGAATTCATTTGGCAATCAAAGTAGTGAGACTTGGCCTTCTTTTTCTTTTAATCAAAGACATCTGTACTTCTTAATATATACATATAAGCATATATATATATATATTCCCATGATACCAGATGGTGGAAGCATGAAGGGGGAAGCATGAATGCATAAATGAAATGAAAATAACGCTTAATTGACAGTAATGCATAATCGAAAGTAATGCATAAATGTAGAGTACTTACAGAAAATCTTGACTGAAAGATTTTATTGATAGAAAGTAGCACTCATATTTTGCAAGTAGAGTTTTCCTTGAAGGTGATTCAAAGAAAACTTTGAAATTGAGAAACTAAAAATTACATTCTGCCAGACTCTAGCCAAAAGGCCTCTATTTAAAGATCCAAACTACTGAAGTGTCGGTAGAATTGGATGCTGAGAATCTTGACTATTGGGGTACAGGTCTTTTGACTTCTGCTTTAGCTTTCGCTTTAACTGTAGAGGCACAGGACTTCAAAATATTATTCTTGCCTTTCAATTTTGTTTTTTCCTTTCTTTCACTTCTTTCACTTCTTCTTTTCTTTTACCTTGTCTTTTACTTCTGCTTTCTTGATTTTGCTTTAACTAGTCCTCATTGAGATCATATGGATCTTGACTATCCGGGTAATCTGCCCATCTGAATTTCTGAGTTGACTCCTTTTGACTGGAAGATGAGGCCTGAGATGAAGAAGACCGTGGTGAGGCATCCTCATCATCATCCATTTGGGAGGCTTGAATCATTAGTTGTCTTGCCAATTCTTTAATTTCGGACTTTGATCAACCCTCGATTGGTAATGATGAATGAGATGTTCCTGAAGTAGAAGGCTTCTGAGGGACTTTGACTGGGGGATATTCTTGGTTGACTCGGTCAACAATTCTTTCGAACTTGAATTTATCCCACCACTTTACTGAGATTTGTCTGAATAGAACTCTGGATTCGTGATTGACATGATAGGACCATTTGAGGATCCAAGGGACTCTGTCTTTTGCAACAAAAATTAATAGGATTGGGAAGAAAGTGTCTTCTTCTTTGAATTTGTACTTAGTGGAGAAATAGGTGACTGAGTCTTTGAGATCGGGAGGAAGAATTTCAGTGACTGGACCATGCTTTTCCTACCAGGAAGAAAACGGAATGGGAAAGGGCTTCGAAATTTACTATCAAAGTTGACAAACCAGGAGTGACTGAAGTCTTCTATTTGATGTAAGAAAATAACATTCCAAGCTTCAATATAGTCGTAATAACTATACTGAATTTTTGACTAAAGGGTTCTGAGATAGTAGGGGCGATCACCCCAATAAGATTGACTAAGGATTCTGTGAATATACATGGAGTGATAAAGGATGATTTCTAGGTTGTTTCTATCTTTGATTGGGCGTATTTCAAGAGTTTGTGTTTCAAGTAAGATATCCCTATAAAATTTAAGTGATTTTGATGGGTGTGGGGGGATGAAATGGAAGTTTGGGAAAAGTAGACTTTGGCAATTTTCGCAGGATTAGAAAGATTGTTGTAGCATGGTTCTATAATGAAGAGGTTGGTGTTACTTTTGGGATGATAAGGAGAGGATTTTTTGTGACTAATGGTTGACTGGGTTGAAGATGGAGTAGGGACTTGAAAAGAATCGTAGTTGGAAATTAGAGCTGACTGGTAATTGGGACGAATACTACTAGTAGTGGATCTTAGACTGCTGAATCTGTTGGTAATTTGAATGGGTAAGTGTCCTGGGTAGGGGACAATCTGGGAAGGCTCTGTTTTGACTGGGTTCATAGAAGCTGGGAGGCTTCTGACTGATTTGCCTTCTTGCTTACTTGGTTCTTTTCCGCCCATTTGTCTCCCTATAGAAATTCCCGAGTA
Organism: Prunus armeniaca; assembly: GCA_903112645.1. Classification (NCBI taxonomy): domain Eukaryota; kingdom Viridiplantae; phylum Streptophyta; class Magnoliopsida; order Rosales; family Rosaceae; genus Prunus; species Prunus armeniaca. The sequence continues at coordinate 3,591,269 of CAEKDK010000005.1, read as the reverse complement.
AGAAAATCAGGAATACTATTCTCACTTCCTCTCAAACACTTAATTTCAAAGTAAAAAATACTTAGAATAGCCTGCCATCGTGCAAAAATTTGTTTAGATGCAATATTTTGAACAACTTTTTCTAAAACATGTTTGGCACTTTTACAATCTTAAAAAAATTTGATTAAGTAAATCATCTTGAAATTTCGAAATCCATAATACAATAGATAGAATTTCTTTTTTAATAGTACTATAATTACTTTGTGACTAAGTCCAGACTCCATAATGGAATCTAACTATTTGCTCTGCTTGACTGGGAGAGACTCTTTGTTTGAGGATACCTCCATAACCAATTTCAGAGGCATCGGTTTCAATAATTTTGAAAGAATTGACTGAGGAATACCAAGAAAAGGCAAAGTCTTAACATGAATTTTGATTTGTTCGACAATTTTTGTGTGACTGGGGATCCAGGGAGGAGGATTACTTTAAAGTCTATCAAATAAGGGTTTACATTGTTTTCATAGATTATGATAGAAATCAACAACGTAATTGAGAGAACCTAAGAATCTTTGGAGTTGACTTTTATCAAGAATTTCATCAAGGAATTTGTCAGCAAACTGGATGACTCTAACAATTGGATTGATCTATGGCTGATGGATATTGAATCTAAGAAATCTGATGTTGGTTTGGAATAACTTAATTTTCTTGGCTGAAAGAACTAGACCATTTTTCTTGACTGTCTGTAGGAATTTGTGTAAGTGTTTCCAATGTTGTTCTATTGAGACTATGGAAAATTCACTAAAAGGATTAAAAATCTTGTTCATTATATTTTGAAATTCACTAGGGGCATTTTTTAGGCCAAAAGGCATGACATTCCATTCATAATGACCAAAAGGGGTGACAAAAGCAGTTTTGTACCTATCGCTTTCTTGGATTTGTATCTGCCAAAATCCATTTTTGATGTCAAACATAGAAAATATGACTGCACTACTTAGTCTATTAATTAAATCTCTTTTATTAGGAATTGGATATCTAATCCATTCTAAAACAGTATTAAGGGGTTTATAATTAATGACTAATCTGGGTGCTCCTCTTTCTAGCTCAACATTTTTTTGAACATAAAAGGCTGGGTAGGACCATGGTGACTTGCTTTTACATATTATTCCTTTATGAAGTAGGTCTACAATTTCTTTTTTGCAAAATTCCATGACTTCTTCACTTATTTGGATTGGTCTTGCTATGAATGTGGTTCTCATTAAAGGTTTTGACGTAAGGAAGACTCACTACATGTTGTTTTCTATGCCAGAAGGCATTAGGTAGGTCAGAACAAACTTCTTGTTTTAACTTTTCTTCAAATTTTTTTACTTGTAGTTGCAAGTTTTCATTTGCAAGCTGTTGTTCAATCCTATTAAAGGTTATTTCTTCTTTAAGGAAGTTGACTGCTTTGGAGACTGCATATTTTCTTTTTAGAGCTTTTAACATTTGTAATTCTGACTTGTCTAAAAATTCGAATTTAACCTTTTCGATAGAGGTGACTCCATCATATCCTACACTAAAAAGGTAGAGTAGGGCAATAAATGGTAATCCTAAAATTACTTCATCAGTTATGTCTTTGACTAGGACAAAGGATGTCTTAAAGCATATTTTATTTTGGTATAAATGGGCTTTAGGACTTTCATATTTAAGGTGCAGTGGTTTACCAGAGGCTGTTCCTAAAAATTCTTTTGACTTCCTGTAATATTTAGTGGGAATTAATCCCTCTTGAATGCAATTAAGGTCGGCTCCTGAGTCAAACACAGCTATTGTTTTTAGTTCAAAATTGTTGATATAAATACTGACTTTTGAATACCATTTACGGAAACTTAATTGTTTGATTAAATTAATAGCTTTGTCAATACTTGAATGTTCATGTTCATGTTCATCTTCAGATTGGTCTTCAAACTATCTTTTACCATTGTTGTTAGGTTCTATTTTTTCTAGTATATTAACCAGGTCTTGCTTGATTTCAACATTATCACTTTGTAATTGTCAGTTAGACTGTTTTAACTCAGTGATTTTCTATTTGATGATTTTTACTTCAAGTAGTAAGTCTTGTAAAGCGACTTTTTTTCTTTTGTTGAATTTTTCTAAGGTAGTATTTAGACTTATTTTCGGGGAGATGTGTTGACTCATTTCTTCCTGACTAATGACTTTTCTTAATTTCTTTAAATATTCTTATTTTAATTCTAGATTTTCTACTTTACTAATTAAATCAATTAATAATTCTTATTGCTCTTCTTGTTTTGTAAGGACGTTTATTGACTTAGTTAAGACATTACAACAATTATCTTCACAACCAAATTGGATTTTTGGGGAACTTCATTGGGAATCTGAGGAACTATAGTCTGCTGAGCTTGTTACTGAGGTCTCAATTTCACTAGACTCAAAGTTTCTTAATTCTAATACTTTAATTAATTGGGCTTTTTCTTCGTATGTGATTTTTAATTGTTTGATTGTGTCTTTAACTTTACATTCATTAGCATAATGACCATGTTTTTTGCATTTCCAGCACTCAACTTTTCTTTTGTTGGTGTTCTTTTTAAATTTGTCTTTTGTATCTTTTTTGGGTACTTTTGACCAATTCTTTCTCTTTGGGTTAAACTTGTTTTTACTATAAAATTCATTATCATTTTTGAAGGATTGTCGTTTTCTAGTGTAATGTCTAGTTCGACTGTTTTGGTCATAATTCTTATGCTTGACTTTTTTGGATAGAGGAATATATGCTAAACCATACATTTTCATGTCAACACACATTTTCATTCCTACTTGGTTAATTGTACTGATAATATTTCCATAAGTTAAACTATCAAAATCTATGTGACCCTGATCATTACTTAGAACTGTTCGTATTTTGTGTGCGAAAAGATTGGGAAGATCATTAATGAATTTTTCTTTCCAAAATGGTTGATTACTGTCATCTCTTAGCACGACTCTAGATATAAAGACATCTTTGTACCATATGAAATCACTTAACTTGGGACATTTAAGGTTGCTAAGCTAATCATGAATTATGGCTTTATTGTTACTAGCTGTACCTATGAAATGTTCAATTATTGTGTATAATAAGGTATTGACTTCATCTTCAATTCCCATGTTGACATTTTCATCAAATATAGGGAATCCATCTTCATTTAGTTTTACTGCACATATTATTTGTCGTTTTGACTCTTCTGTGAGATGTTTATCCCACCAAGAATGTAAAATTCCTGTAAATCCTGTTTCTAAGAGGGGCACTATTTCTGACTGTCTAAGGTTGTGATTAGTGATGTAACTATTGGCGACCATAGACATGTGCTGCAATTTATTCATAATTTCTTGATCAGACAGGCCATCTATATTCCACTCATAAAGTTTATCAGAAGAGACTGAGAATTGACTTTGAAAATTTCTTTCTCCGAATTGGATATCTGGGGGAGTTTGTTTAGGATACCAATTATTTGTTAAACTAGTGGGATTTATTTTACTCCTTAGTCTACTGAGTTTTAAAACATTAAAGGCGTTTTCTATTTTTGATATATTACTAGAATCAGTATCAGTGTCCAGGGGTGACTCTGTGTCTATTGGATTCAAGAGCAAGGGATGACCTTCATTTGCTTGGATGACTTTAAGGGTAGAGGATGACTTTGTTTTAGTGGGTTTTTCTTTGACTAGTGTTAGTTGTTCAAGCATTTCTTCTATTTTCTTCATTGTGGGGGTTGTCTTAAGTGTTTGACTAGGTTTTAGGTCTTGGAATTTGACTAAAGGTTTTTCTTTCTTAGGTTTGGGGTTCACTTCTTGGGTAAGTATTTTATCAAATTTTGTTTCTATTTTATCTAGCTTTTTTCCTAAAATTATTAGACTTGGCGTAATCAGCTACATCCTCCAGAAGGAGACGTAGGACATCACCCAAAGAAATGATTGAAATTTTCATAGCACAGTGACCAATTGGCTGAGTCCAACAAAAAAAAATTGTCAATCGAGGCCAATTATTGCAAAGTGATTCAGGATTAGCTACCTCATCATCTTTGGCATAATCAGCTACAGCCTCCTCGGCTCCATCCTGCTCGACCACCTACTCATCAGTTTTAGCCACTTGCTCACCGGCAGCAACTACTAGCTCATCAACCTCAGTCGCAAGCTCAATTGCCTCGACCACCTCATCAGCTGCGCCCTTCTAGACTTGATCCACCTTAGCTACCTACTCATCATCAATTGCAGTCACCTGTTCACCTTGAGCAAGGGGCACTTCTGGGCAGAACAACTCTATATCTCCATCTTCAATGGGGATGATATGAAGCAACTTTTCTCTTGCAGTCTAAGCAACACGGCTTATAAGCATCAACGACTGCTTCAGACTTAGGCGCTTTAGCAGTTTTTTGGTGGGATTTGAACTTGTCTAGCAGCTAATCATAGCTATGGATCATGTTAGTAAACTCATGATCAAGACAATCATAACCCTCATTTTTATCACAAAGGCAATAGCAGTAGAGGTAAATTCCTCATCCTTTAGTGCGAAGGAATTCTCCAGTAGGAACAAATTTCTCTTCAAGTTCGAAATTTTAGTCTCAAATTACTTTCGTTCGATTGAGAGCAGATCAGTCAAGGCGACATTCTTCTTCTCCAGCTCTTCAAGGTCCGAAAAAGGAGTAACGGTGGATGAGCTCCGGATGACCTCAGTGGCGTAAGTCATTCATTTTTTAAATAAAGTAAGAGCTTCACTCTTCTACTCTTTTGGAGAAAGACTTGAAAAGGTGCCGAGATCATCAACACAAGTAGACGAACCTCTCAAAAGGTTACTCTTAAGTAGATCATGTGGAGACATATCCCTAGCATGGTTAGATTTAGTCTTCCTGGGTAAATCATCGCAACCTTTAGCTTGAGCATATGACTATTTTGCCACATGCGTTGTCGCCATTCTCGCTTCAAAGGGAGTTAATGAGGCTGGACCAGCTCCACCCTTCGTCTCTCGTATTTCAGAAAATGGCACACGCTTGCCAAGTGAATAAGCAACTTTCTCAGTTCAGTTATCCTCCTTAGATCGATGTAGACAATTCAAACTCTTACGAGGAAGATCAATTGCTCTTCGCTGCTCAGCAAGAGAATCAAGCTTGGCACCAGTATCCTTATAAAGTATATCACAGTCTTTGACTTTTCAGCCGAAGACTTAGGCATGGGATCCCTATTATCTCGCATGTCATACGCCTTTTTGCTATCAATGCCCACAACATGCTTGACTTTAGTAGACGATGAAAGAGCACCTTTTACCTGAGACTTCTGAGCAGACGAGACCTCCTTCGTAGAAAAGGCTTTACCACAACGGAAGGAAGACGAGGCTTCTTGGGGACGCTTCCTGACTCGTGAGGATGCAACTTCATCCTTGGAAAGCTTAAGAGCCACCTTCCTCTTTCCAGAAATTTTAGTCGAGGAATCCTCCTATTCGTTAGGTTGATTATTCGAGTCGGGGTCATACTACTTTCACCTTTCAATGTCCCTGGCAGGGGCAGGCCACTAGCCTTCCTTCGATGCTCGCTTAGCCTTCAGCGTCATTCGTAAAACCTCACGGAGATGTTTAAAGCCAGACGAACCTTAGCCATGCCTGGTCCAAGATCAAGCTTTTTGGTGATATCCTTAACTGTAAGGAGAAGATAGAAATCAGTCATCCACACATAAAAAAAATTCAAGTAAAATTGAAGTAGATTAGTAGATTGTGACATACCATTATAGTAGGTGATGGGAACGATTGGACCGTAATCTACATCATCTTCCAACTTGCCATAGACCTCCAAAACATCAGCATTCCACACGTGGTCTCCTTAGTTGAGACTGTCAAACAACTTGGCATTGCACACACATAGATGAGCATACTTCTCGCAACATCCCACATCGAAGAAGTAAAAGAACTCTCGCACTGTCAAGCCTAACTTAAAGAAGCAATTCAAATTGTCAAAAGAAATTATCCCCTGATAAACATTTGGAGTACACTGGCTTGGAGCACATTCCAGTAAAGCACCATCCTAAAAAACTTTAACATGGGAAAACAAAAAAAACAAGCGGAAGGAGCCACACGGCCCAAACCACCAGCGCAGCCCTCAACCCAAGCCAAGCTGCAGCACAGCTACAGTGAAAAAAAAAAAAAAAACACACACACACACACACACACACACACACAGTCGCGACCACAGCAAGCAGAAGTCAACGACCACCACAGCACCGGCCTCCTCCCATCACCTAGGCGCAACTAATTGAGGTTGGTCCCGTAAATGGCCATCTCGCAAGCATGCCATCTCATGCCGAGAAGAAAAATAGAAAAAGGGGACGACGCCATCACCTCCACCGATCACTCTTGGCGCTATTACGACATCTCGACGACAACCAGCCAGCAACCATCAACTGGTCCTTGCCGCGAACAACAGAAAAAATTTATTTTTCGCAACAACCACCGGTGTTCACCACTGCCGTCGCGTCACGACGACAACTTGCCGGGCTAGCCAGACAATTCTTGCCATGAAGAAAATTTGAAGAAAAATAAAAACCAAGCATGACTTATTTTGGTGTACACAACAATTCCTCTCCTCGACAAGCAATACAATCCTCTAAGAACTCTCTCACAAGATAGAAAGTAGAAGAAAAAAGTTTGCGATATGAAGATGAGTGAAGAGAAGCCTTGCATTTATAGTAGTTGGGTATCCTTAACCTAGAAGGAATGACAAGCCCATTCCAATTGGGAACCCAACTTCTAAAAAGAAATAAAAAGCCTCCTCCAGTCAGGAGCCCAACTCCAAAAGGAAGCCTAGAAGCAGTTGGAAAACCCGATAAATATTTCTCACCTCCTCCATGCCACGCATGTGCCATGCAAAAATTTGGTGGTATTTGTGGGAGCAAATATTTTAACAACCAATCATGAGGCGCCACGTTTAGGTTCCAAGCATTGTGTAGATTCCTCTAGTTTATGTTTTATTTAAACTCTAATATCAATCTTAAATTCCATATAGATTACTGATTTTGAATATTTAAGGCTCGTGATTAACTTTCTATAGCTTTCAAGGAAGAACATGTTTAGAAACAAGGCAATAAAAGAAGAAATTGCTGGAATGTTATCAAGGAAATACTTACTTGATAGTTAGTTCAACAACGATGCCAAAACACAAGAGCATTTCACTTTCCAGAGGTTTCTTTGATAGCCGAGTCAACGAAAATATGATTCTTTGAGAGCAGTGGCGATGAACATAAGATTCTTTGGGAGTATTTGGGTTATAATGGTTGGGAAAAATTAGGGGTTTTTGGGTTATAACTATCTGACAAGAGGGTGAAGTTTGGGAGTGAAATTTTAAAAAATTTAATGGGAGAGAGAAACTGGCAGAGAAGATAGAGAGGTATGACATGTTTATACTGTAAGCTCACTTTACATGTTCAGTTGTTCAGGTCAAACTTACTAGAGGTCTCGATTTCCCTAGGGTTTCTAAAACCTATATGTTGCATGAACACTTCAATTAGCTAAAGTGTTGGAGTGTTAGACACTCGGACACGGTCAAGACATTCCCCGACATGACAAACTCATGGTCAAGACATGGCATGGGTGATTTTGAGATCAAAACACCATTATTTTTGAAATTTTTGTGGAACAAATTTGAAAAGTTTTATATAAAAAAACTTAGGTTAAAATTATTATTGATGAAACTCTATTATACTAATACCAATTACCTTATCAACCCCTTTTCTTTCTCTAGCAACTTCCGCCACCTTTTTCTTCTCTTTTTTTTTCTTAGTTTTCATTATATTTTCTTTTCTTCTTGGTATTTGAGATTATGTGGATGAATCATAAATTACATCGAAAGATGATTTCTCACACATATACACAACTATGATGTCATGGGGATTCGAATTTGAGACCTCTAGTCTGCAATCAAGACTCTTTTCACTGGACTAGACCCCGTTGGTAAATTTATTATTTTTTAAGGTATCATGTCCTAGCAGTTTCCATGTCCTAATTCTTCGATATTTTATAGTGTAACCTTGCTTTACCTGTTTAGCTGTTCATATCAAACTTAACAGCTCTGATTGAACCGCATATAATAGTCCTCACTAGAGAATTTGCGGTCCAAGTACAAGGACTGCTTAACTATTTCTCGGACTTGATATGGGCTGATGTGAAGATGTGAAGATGTGAAGATGTGAAGATGTGAAGATGGCAAATGTTGAAGGAATTTTACTGTGTTTTTTCTAGTAATTTTAGATGTCCTTGAAGATAGGTAGCTGCTAAGACACTTTTTTTTTCTTTTTCTTTTTTTTTCTTTTTTTTTTGAGATGAAGATCAAATTTAATTATGACCAAACAATCAAGAGTACATCAACACGGTATATTATATAATGGCCTCATTAAAACCATCCCGAAGAGAATTCAGTAAGACAAAACTTCGGAGTAGAAAATAATACCACACATACCAAAATCATGAACCATACATAGACCAAAGAAACCAAAAACAGATTAAACCAAAGGACAATCTGCTTGCCCGCAGTCCATAAGCCATGGGGTCCAGATTCCGGCCAGAAGGCGAGGCCTCTGTCTCAAAGACGTCTGTTGGAGATAATTATCTTCTAGGTTGAATCTGACTAGAATCAGTGCAACTGTTGGGCCGCCAGTTTGGTTAATTTGGGCTTAGTCCCCCCAGAAATATATCCCATGACTACGGATTGAGTAATGTAACGCTTACACTAAGTCCAATTCCAGTCCTTTGGGCCATGTTTGATATGCAGGTTGGACTAAAGAAATAGTCCAAATCTCTGAGTTCGATTGCATTATGAAATTATGTGTAACAAGATAAACAATCCACGGCTATGCTTTAAAGAGTAATGCAACTCTTATCATATTTGTATATCACATTCTCATACAACCTTATGTGGTAGATAAATTGGACAGCCACATTAATTAAAAAGTGTCAATAAATCATAAAAGAACAAATGTTAAATTAATTTTAATTGATATGGTTGTCCACCTCATCTGTCACACAAAGTGGTATGAGAATGTGGTAACAAATGTGGTAAGAGTAGAAAATGTTATGACAGTTAGGAAGAATTGGCTATTTCCTCAACAAGAGCTGAATGTGAATGATTTGATAAAGTCCTTTTTTTAACTATCAGGAAATTTAAACATCGTACCTCTTCCAACATTTGATAAAGAAGTATCCCGAGACTAAGAGTTAGTCTGTTGATAAAGTCCCATTTAGGAAACTAAATTATGTAAGGCCCGTTTGATGACCATTTCATTTTTAGTTTTTAGTTTTCATTAGAGGAAAAAGATGGAGAATGAAAGTGAGAATGAGAGTTGATAGGATTGAGAGGAAAGCTGAGAGGGGAGTATAGGAGGGAGGAATAATAAAAGTGAAAACAAAAACTAAACATTGAAACTATTTGAAATTATTTTCACTTGCAAGTTTTTTTTTCACTTTTGTTACTCCTCCCTCCCATCCTCCCCTCTCATTCAAATTGTCATTCTCACTCTCATGTTTCTCTATACTCTAGTACAAAAAATAAAAACGAAAAACTTATTAAACGGCCGTAACTAATAATTTGGCCAGATTAGTACATTATGTTTCAACAACATCTCTCTCAATTTCCTCTTATGAATGTACGACAATTAAATCAAGATTTGGGTATCACATGATGGACCTCAAGGTTTCAGTTTAACAAATGATTTCATTTACTAAAAACATTTTTTTATTAAAGTAAAAAGAAATTGGTGTTTCATATCATTCACACAATTTTATTGTTCATAACTCATAATTTTTAATCTTGTGAGAAAATGTATATGACATGCAAGTTAGTAAGTCACGTTGAACTAGTAATATACATGTGCATGAAGAAAAGAGACAAGTTGAGGGATTTTTTTGTATTTTTTTATTTATTTATGAAATGACAGTAAATCATTTAACGATCACGCGACTGTTTACAAGGCCACATAGTCAGATAGAAATTGGACCTATATCAAAAGGCCTCAAGCACTATTAAGGTTAAAAGGGTCATCAACTCTTATCCTTTTTATAACTTTTGATGATATCACGGCATTTTCTAGTTAATCGTGTTATGAGTACACTTTAAGGGTCAATCTTGCGTAAGGGACTTGTTTACTCATGTCTGCATCCGGGGTCTTAGATTCTATTTTTCCTTTCAACACTTCTATCCACACACAAAAAGGGCCGATTTTGCAATCTATCCAAGCACAAAGTAAATGAGTAAATAACGAAGTTACCGTGGCTCTATGTGACCTAGCATTGATGAGAAAGAAACAATTATACATCAACAATTTTGATGACTCACTTTACAGTCATTATCAAGGCATATTCGTTTAAGTTTTGGCCACCTAATTTTGAAGTTAAAAGCACAAGTGATTGTGACAGGGGGAAGGCTTCACTACAAAACCTCACAGAAAGGAGAAGAAGCAAATCATGATAATCATTCATTAGTCATTGTTCATGGTGCTTCTTGCAATGATTGGCACTACGCATTTCCATTGATATTTTCTCTCTTTCACACGTTGGAAGACAACTTATATGTTTTTATTTATTTCTTGCATTCCGTCTTGGCCTTAAATTTCCTCTCACTTTCTTTTGAATGAAAATGAACTTTGCAGTGCTTTTGTGGTTGAGTGGAAGCTATGCAAATTGGATTTCTCCAAGGCGATTATTCTTTTGCAAACCAAACCTAGAAGAGGATTTGTACATCTGTTACTAGTCACGGCCATCCAGTGGTAATTAGACACAGTACGTGTATGGCCAATTAAGTTTGTGTCAGTAACAAATATATATCTGACAACCACAGAGAACGTCGTCAATTTTAAATGTCGGAAAACCATCTATTAACCACGGTTACTGTGGCTGGTTTCAAAGTAGATCTCCTTTTTTCCACATCTAAGTCTATTTCTACTATAAACACAAACAAGAAGAGGAGGAGGTTTGCATGTTGCTGTTAGTCAACTGCTTTTCAGTTTAGTGGGGGTTGATAAGGCTTCATCGCCCTTCATTTGGTTGACCTATGTTTAAAACTATACAAAAGATAGTGCCAAATAAGGTGAAAGAACAACAAAGATATCCTCCTTAGAGAGAGAGGCCTTACAATTATGTTACTTATTTACTTCTAAATACAATTCAATCCATTTTTTATAAATGGAAAATATTTCTCTCCTTATTAGGTAAGTAGGAACTCCTACATTCCTCCCAATAGCAGTGTGATATTGTGCATAAGTTTTTCTTTTTATGTTTTTTAGGAATTATTTTTGTATCTGTGTCAAAGTATGATTGACAGAAAGGAGGAGTATCTCTTTATCGGTAAGGAGGCAAGTAGTATCATTTACAAATTTGGCTAATAGACTCCAAAATTATGGGCTTCCAAGTTTCATCATCTTTGTGACAATCAGTGTTTTCAAAGGCATGCGTAGGCGCGCCTCGGAGTGAGGCAGGAGAAAATCGCCTCAGGTGTTCCCTTGTTTAGTTGTTTGCACGCTTAGCGTGTGCGTCGACGGCGAGGCATAGGAAGGTGTGCACTTTGTCATATGATGCTAAAATATGATAACTATGAGAGAATATTTGTTTGTGGAAATTTTCTATATATTCATCTCCTTGTAGGAAGTCATATTTATAATACAACAGAGATTTAGTGGCCAAGTAAATAATAAATTCATATTCTTATTTATAGTAGGAAATTAGGAATTAAAGTAAATCAATTACAATTATAATAGGAATCCTTGGTGTGTAAGGAAAGTACGTCAATGGTCCACAAGTCACCAATGTCCAACTGATCCAGTGAATTGTGGAACGCTCTACTGGAAATTGCCTTTGTCAAAGTATCTGTCAATTGATCCTCGAATTTCATGAAAGGAAACTGAATCACTTTAGCCTCAAGCTTGTGTTGGATAAAGTGTCGATTCACCTCAACATGTTCAGTGCGATCATGTTGAACCGGATTGTGTGCAATAGCTATAGAAGCCTTGTTGTCACAAAAGAGATTCATTGTGGATGTAGGTTTATACCCAAGTTCAGTAAGCAACTTCCTTAACCAACTGAGCTCACAAATCCCTTAGTCATGCCTCTGAACTCTGCTTATACACTGGATAAAGCTACTACATTCTGTTTCTTGCTCTTCCATGTCACCAAATTACCTCCCACGAATATGAAGTAACCCAATGTGGATTTTCTATTTGTTACACTATATGCCCAATCTACATATGAATAACCATCAATATTCAGATGACCATGTTTTGAGAACATAAGTCCTTTTCCAGATGCAGACTTCAAATAGCTAAGTATCCGAAGAACTGTATTCATGTGGTCTTCATTTAGAGAATACATAAATTGACTGACAACGCTCACCGCATAAGCAATGTTTGGTTGAGTATGTGACAAATAGATCAATATTCCCACTAAGCTTTGGTATCTTTCTTTGTTAGTTGAAACTTGATTTTGGTATTCTCCAAGATGATGATTCTGAACAATAGGAGTGTCCATAGGTTTGCAATTTAGCATTCATGTGTCTGTCAACAAGTCCAAAACATATTTCCTTTGAGAGAGAAATATACCTTGTTGAGATCGAGCCACCTCAATCCCCAAGAAATACTTGAGTCTACCTAGATCCTTTATCTCAAACGAAGTAGGCAAATAGTCTTGTAGCTAAGATATTTCATGTTTATCATTCCCAGTAATAATCATGTCATCAACATAGATTATTAACGTTGTTACCTTCCATTTCTAATGTTATAAGAAAAGAGTATGATATGAGTTACTTTATTTGAAATCATTGTTCTTCATTGTCATGGTGAACCGTCCAAACCATGTGCGTGGTGACTGTTTCAATCCATACAATGCCTTTTGTAACCTACATATTGTTCCAGTTTGAGTAGTATTATATCCAGGAAGAATATCCATATACACCTTCTCCGTGAGTTTTCCATGCAAGAAAACATTCTTTACATCAAACTGATGTAGTGGCCAATCCAAATTAGCTGTAAGGGACAATAAGACTTTGATGGTGTTCAACTTTGCAATTGGTGCAAAGGTTTCTTCATAATCTATACCATAGATCTGTGTGTACCCTTTTGCCACAAGTCTTGCTTTGAATCGCTCGATAGATCCATCAGCATTTTATTTTATAGTAAACACTCATCTACATCTGACAAATTTTTTTTTTCTCATGGTTTAGTCTCCATTGTCCAAGTCGGATTTTTCTGAAGAGCTTTCATCTTCTCTTTTATAGCTTGGACCCACTTAGGATCTTTCAATGCTTCAGAAACCTTGGTTGGAATATTGATAGCAGACAACTAATGCACAAAATCCTTGAGTGGTTCAAACAGTTTCTCAATGAATACATGATTTGCAATTGAATACTTGGATGTCTTGCCAATATCAGGTGAATAACAGTTTGGTGGTTTTCCATGATTTTGCCTATAAGGTAATTGATATCCAATATATTTATCCTCTAAATGCACAAGTCTAGTTGGAATAGTTACCTCAAAGATATTCTTAGGAGATTGGTATGTTGGTACTGTTGAGTGAGAGGTGGGGTCTTCATCTTGTTGTTCTAAGTTGTTTGTAGTAGTAGGACTCAAATCAAAAATAGCTTTGCAAAGGTAAGGCAATCGATCGTTGTGCATGGGCAATTAATCGCTTTTTGGCAGGGAGCATTCATGCGTGCTATACTCGAGACGATCAATCGTCGAGTTTGGGGGATCGATCGTTTCTTGGTCGAGAGCAATCTCGTGCTCCAAACCTCAAGACAATCGATCACTTCTGTACATAGGTGAATGTCTTCGTTTTCCAAGTTGCTCCAATTGTGCTCTTCACTCTGTATCTCCCCCTGAAGAGTAGAATTGGATATTGAGTCATGGAAGAACATCTCCGATTCCAGAAAGGTGACATTCAAAATGACATAGATACGCCGGGTAGGTGGTGATAACATTGGTAGCCTTTCTGATAAGTGGCATAACCTAAAAAACACAACGAAGCGCACAAGGATCAAGTTTGCTTCGTTGATTTTTGTGGAAGAGAACGAAGGCCACACATCCAAAAATGTGAGGGGTCAGTACCAAAACATAGGGCAAAGGCCCGTGTTACGCAAGCACTTGTAATGGAGTTTTGAAATTCAAAACCCCAGAAGGCATGCGATTGATAAGGTGGATGGCAGTGACGGCAGCATCATCCCAGTGATGACAAAGAACATGGCCACCAATGAGAGAAGCGTGGGCCATTTCAAGGAGATGTCGATTCTTTCGTTCGGCAACACCATTTTGTTGTGGTGTGTGGGGGCAAGTTGTCTCATGAATAATGTCATGTATCTAGGAGTAAGTATGAAAGTCATGATTAGCAAATTCTCCACCATTGTCATAGCGAAGAATCTATATTCGAGCATTGAACTGTGTTTCCATCTGTTTATGAAAGAATTAGAACATGGAAAACACTTCATTCTTGTTTTTCATCAAATAAATCCATGTCATCCTTTTATAATCATCAACGAATGTGACAAACCAACGAATATCGAAATAGTAGAAATATATGAAGGTCCCCAAACATCAGAATGAATTCAAGCAAAAGGAACAGTACTTTTTTTCGCACTTAAAAGATAAGATGCTCGGTGAATCTTGGATAAAATGCAAGTGTCACATTTAAAATATGAGTCCTTAAATACAAAAAATAACTTGGGTAATAAGTGTCTCATATAACCAAAATATGGATGCCCCGCCAAAGCCAAATCTGTCAGTTCTTGTCATCATACGAATGCTTCACACTGTTGGCACGTCTCATACTGAAGTCATCCACATAGTACAACCTCTTTCTTTTAGTACCACGTCCAATGATCTCATTGGTGAGAATATCCTATAGTAAACAAAAATTGGGATAAATTAGTGTACAACAATTTAGTTGCTCAGTTGTCTGGCTAACAAACATTAATTTATTGAACAAAGATGGAACTAGTTGAGTATTAGAAAGGGACAGAGAATGTGAAAGGGCAACAGTGCCAGCCCCTGTCACAGAATAGGTAACTCCATTAGCATTGGCAATACTTGTGCATCAGGGTGGAGTGATGTGTAAAAAATCATTCGGATCAAAAGTCATATGACCAATGGCGCCAGAATCAATTATCGAACCAATAGTGTCTCGTAGATTAGAAGTATGAAATACATAACCGCAGTTACCTGAGTCATCAGGAGGCGCGAGGCTATTAGTAGGGTCTACCTACGGAAACAAGGCTAACTGGGGTTCAGTAGAGACAATAGCAGCATGGCCGGAACTACTAGCAATTTCTCTGAGCTTGTGAGTACAGAGGACCCCCGCTAGTTAGGATAACCATTCAACTTAAATAAGGTGTCGTGGGTATGTTTAGGGTTGCCATATTGAGTGCAACTACTTTCATTAGTCGAAGCCTTAAGATAGGAAGGTGGGATGGTTTTAGGAGGTGGCGCGCCAACAGCAGTAACATATGACTGGATTTGAAGGTAGGTTGCAGTAGAGGAATTCTAGGGTTGTCATGCATGACCAGGTGGCCCTGATCGAGGCGCACTCTTGGCCGCTAAGCTAGTGTCAATGGATGCGGATGAACCTATCATCATAGCTTGTCGAACCTCTTCACGGCGGACATAGGCATATGCTTGGTCCACTGTGGGGAACAAAGTCATGTGAAGAACATCGCTTCAAGCCTTATCTAGATGATCATCAAGGCCATCCCAAAATATGTAAACTGGATCTTCCTCCTGAATATAATTATAGCGCTGGATATCACTTTCATACTCCATCATATTTGGATGACAGAAATCAATCTCCCTCCAAAAACTTTAGAGAGTATTGTAATAGGTTTCAATGGAGCCACTAGCTTGTCGCATACGGGAAACTCATCGTTTCAGATCGTACACCTGAGAGGTGTCAATGCCATCATAGTAGGTCGTGGCAATTGCATCCCACATTGCTTTTGCCGTTGAAAAGTGAATGAAATTGTCAATCAAGCTCTACTCTAGAGAATTGATGAACCATCCCTTCACGATAGAGTTCTCGGTGCTCTAGTGGGGAAACGTTGGAGCGGTCGGAGGAGGTTGTGGAAGATTGTCATCAATATAGCCCAATTTGTCTTTGCCGAAGATATACATCTTGACAATTTGGGACCATATGGCATAGTTGGTGTCATCCAACTTGATGCCGATTTGTGTAGCGAAAGCTTCATAGGTAATTATCTTCGGGATCATCGTCTGAGCCTGGTTCAAGGTCGTCGTCTAAGTAGATTTCAGGGTCATTTGGGTAGGATCCTGATTTAGGATCGGGTTCGAGGTCTGAATCTGCATCTTTAGGAGTTGAGCCATATGGGCACTCAACTTGGCTATGGTTGGTTGAGAAGAATAGGAGGAAGTAGTGGTGCTACTACCATAAGAATTAAAAAGTCATCCTCCCCCATGGTGACGGTTAGGGTTTAGAAACTAGAGTCAGCAATCCCAAGATCGCCGCTCTGATACCCTGCTAAAATATTAGGACTATGAGATAATATTTGTTTGTGAGAATTTTCTGTATATTCCTCTCCTTATATGAGGTAATATTTATAATACAACGGAGCTTGAGTGGCCAAGTAAATAATAAATTCATATTTCTATTTATAGTAGGAAATCATGAATTAAAGTAAATCAGTTACAATTATAATATGAATTATTGGTGTGTAAGGAAAGTAAGTCAATAGTCCACAAGTCACGTCAACATGTGAGGCATAAGCTACACGAGAAAGAAGATAACGAGCTACGCGAGGAAGAAGGTGACACACTGAGCCCTCGTTCTATTTCTTCAGACGACGTCGTTTGGGTTGTTGAGGTTACCTTTGGGTTTTAATGAAGCTGTGCATTTTGGATGTTGTTTTAAACTTTTTTGCTTTTGTTTTTTCCAAAAGTTATTATTTGGCTTAACAAATCAATTTCTCACTCCTACCTAATACAATCAAACAGACCTAAACCCCAAATTCGCTCTTATTAGCTGCATATCTATCCAGTTCTAACCTTCCTCTCAAATTTAGGAACCAGCCTCCCTCTCAATTGATTGACCAGTTGAGTTTTAAGATTGACTATTATAATTATGACTTATATTTGATTATATTTGATTGATTAGTAAGCTTCAATGGAAATTAATGGTTCAATTTAATTATATTGTATTATTTATCAATGTTCTTTATAAAAATAATTCATGCCTCAAAAGGCTTATGCATCAACACTACAAGGCTTACTGCTCGTCTTGCGAGATCAAAAACGCCTTGTATCTACGCCTAGTTTTTCAAAACATTGATGACAATATATGAATCATTGAAACATGATTTGTTTTCTGCAAATCAAGCAATAAGAATGGTTTGCAGGGTAAATTCGTTGGAAAATGAACTTAATATTTTCATAATTGGCATGTTCCCAAGTGTGCAAGAATTAGTCAGTTTTTAGCCACTATATGAAGTAATTATATCATCGAAGTGTTAATGAGGACAAAGTAAAGTTGAAACAACTTGCTTGGCCCCTATGGCCGTAAAGTCATATGCCACTTCGCAGCAACTTGCAAAGCCTTGTAATCTCCTAAAATCCAATCATTTCCTAATTTTTTTACAACTCCACCAACCAGCATCAAGCCCCTTCTTTTCTTCTTTCCTATTTTTTATTCTTGTGTCACAGTGCAATTTAGAATGTGCTAGTCCTTAGTAGTCATCCAATTTTGATTTGGAAGGCAACAATTTTGACCATAAAAATTTTAGACTTAGATGGAATAAAGGTGACAAGTGGGAATTTCTTATTAAATAAGAACCACTGTCATTTGATGAATTGTAGGTAAACTAACATGAGGAATAATAATGATGGACTTGCACATAATAATTTTAAGGGATGCTAAGATTCACATAAGAAGAAAACTTGTATTGTAACTTACAAAATCTAACCCCTCAAACAAACAAAAGAAGAAAACTATCACACCACCCTCCCACTACTGTTCTGCTCCTCACTTCATTCCCTTTCAAGTTCCAACGTCCTCCTCTCAGCCGGAAAATTCCCCTCCGTCATCGCCCGGCTTCCTCTATAGTGTTCTTCTTTTTTGGAATTTGCGTGTGCCTTTTGGTTTGCGAGCCCGCTTCAACTTGACACAAGAAGTGTGGTGGCTGATCATTTTCAAGCATGTTGTGAATTCTTTTCTTGGTGAAATATTATGAAGCAAGGGTGGTTTTTGGTTTGTGATGGAGATTATGGAAAGCTCGCAATGAAAATGTTACCATGGAATTAGTTTTCAGTGCAAACCCCAAAGCCTTCGGAACAAAACATCAATTTTCTTATACACTCCTAACATATTTCTTCTTAACGTTTTTGTCCAACGACTTTCTTCGTTTTCTTTTGGGTCAAGAAACAACTCCTTGGTTCGTTTTTCTTTCTCCGCACAAACTGAACAACTGCTGTTATTTTGACTAAGCCAGATAGTCAACAAAGACACAACATGACGTGACGGAGGATTATTGGAGGGGTTGTAAACAATGAAAAAGAACTGAGAAGCAGGTTACCTAGGCTCCTCGGCAGGCCGGTGAAAGCAGTTAGGAGGGGACCCACTGATGATGTGGCCACAGGTAAGCTATTATTACCCCGGGGACCCACATTGGAATAAGACCCAAAACGCCGTAGTTTCTGGAGTCAAGAAAAGATATGTGAAACGCACACGCAGACACCCGAGTGGTCATGCGTGGTGTGCCGTGACCGTGGGTTCAAGCTCTCCATTGACTCCTAGGACGCCATCCTTTTCAAGTCAAATTCTAACCCACCATCATTTCTGTCCTTTTTTTCTTTTATCCCAAGATCACTTTTTGTATTTGTTTCAAATATTTTCCTTCACAAATTTATTCTAGAAACAAAAAAGACGGTATGTCATAAATTTCGCACCAAGATAATCATTTTTTCTGAGTGTACCAAGACAAACAAGTGGGAAAATGATTGTCATTGAGGAATTCGGCTGAGTGAGATTGACTAAATTAAATATGAAATCAAATTCATTTTCGAAGTGGAATATTTGTGGATCTTCCATTACAACAATATTTGAGACTAGTGATTTTAACATAACGTAAAGGTTTAACTAGAGTAGTGGTCACTGAATCTGTACAAACCAATTAGGGTTTCAAATATTTGGAGAGAAAAAAAAAGTGAGTAGTGTGAGGCAATTGACTAATTCGAGTTCGGTTGTATATGCATTGACTTTTCAGGGCTTGAACATAAGTTAATTTGAGTAGCGCTCGAATTGCGTAGGATTAGCAACCAATTTAGAGGAAAGAATAGATCAGAATAATGGGAAGCAAAAATGACCTAAAATGACCATTTTGCTCCTAAATAGATAACAAAATTTGCATAGTGTTCCGCGTATGGTACTATCATTAGATTTATAAATTTCTTTATCTTTATTTTAGAGTCAAGTTTAAAGACTAAATGAACGAAAAATTGAGTTGGATGACAAAAGTGTAAATCATCTACAAGTAAAGGGGTTGTTGCTCCAATTCAGCCCAAAGTAAACATTTTTTTTGTGTGTAAACAAAGCCATTTAAAAAAATGATTTTGAGAACAAACACCAAAAAAGAAAACCTTAATGTGAGAAACGTTTCAGTCGATGGCCTTCATCCCTCTACTCCTCCCCTCCCAGATCTTCCCCTCCTCTCCACCCTTTCCCCCCTCTGCCCCTCGCATCCTTGTGGGTTTTACAAACTTTAGGCTAGATTTTGGTGCTTAGTCGTTTTGGCTGAGTTTGTTGTCTGGTTTTGCTTTCTTGGGATGACGTAGTGGCAAATCGGCTTTTATTTTCTTGTTTGTGTGTTGCAGTTTCTTCAGCTGTAATAAGTGCATCAACTCTTTTGTCTCTACTTGTAGGTTTTACTTGTGAGAGTTTGAAGGTTGTAGTTTTGTGGGTTAAGGCCTTTGCTTGGTTTTTCTAAGCTTGTGGCTTTTATGCCATAATTTTTTTGGCATGTGTAGGTAGAGGTGCACCTTGTGTTGCTACTGTCAATGGACTTCTCTGTGGGTACTATGTTTCGATATTTATATTAACCCTATGTGACCATTGTGGCTTATAACCTTTAAGCCTGAATTATGAATGCAATTTATTTTACTACTCTAAAAAAAAAGGAAAAAACATATCGATTAGTATGATTGTGTTCCGTTTAAACATGGCTTACAACATATTTTGATCCTTACTAGTGTGAAAAATGACGCTAAAACCAAGTCTAGATACAAATCTTGGCTATTAAGGTAAAATTAATGATCACCTTCTTGCTCACTCACGAACTAGGCTTAAGGATTTGAATGATGCATGAAACAAATTTTGTAGATCAAATTACAATCATATTGAATACGTCAAACATTTACAATTGCACACAAGCTAGATTAAACAATTTAGATTAAACTTGAATTCAAAATATATGTGATATTCAAACGAGTATTCAATGTGTTTTGGGGAAAGAGTTTTCAAATGAACTTTCAAATGAACTTACTTGTGTTACATTTGTATAACTTGTCAAATTCAAAATGTCTTAGATTTTATTGTTGTTTTAGATATTACAAGATCTTACGTACGTTGTCAAGTTGGCTTGTTACATCTATTTTGGAGCATGAATAAGTGGTGATGGTATGTAAGATTGGATTAGGATTATGCTAGGTCACAAGTCGAAATGTATTTTGCTTCTTATATTCGCGTAATAACGCTTCTTGTTGTCACAAAACAAAGAAAATATATAATTATTAGTTACTTCCATCTATTTATTTTAATAAACAATAGGCAAACCATTTGATTAATTCCACCTGACTGAGAAAAATATTGGTTTTGGTTCCTTTCATGATCGCGTTGCTTAATCTATATGGGAGTATTAGTCAACTCACGCCCTTAGGCAGCAGCGAAAGCATGCGACATGCCTAGAAACAAAAAAATTAAAAAATAAATCAAGCAGCATTTAATAATTTTAATGGTGAATTAGAGGATAAAGTAACAGATCATCATGCATAAACTTAAAGACAATTAAAATGTGACCTTAGATATTTAAAAACGATGCACGCGGCTTGGCTAGCCCCAATTCAAGGGTAGGAGTTGGGCCAAATTCTCAATTAAATTTAAAAAAAGTTGGTAATTGCTGTAAAAGAGCTTCTACATAATTTGTTAATATAAATGGCTCGATACAAGTCATGATGTGTAAGTCCCATATCAGAAAATACAATAATAATTTATAGTTTCAATATAGATGGTCCATTTCTAATTGAACCGAGACCTTTAAATTGAGTAATTCGAACTCAAGTACAAAAAGACAAACACATTATCCTAATCAACTGACCTAACCCACAACTACAAAACAGAATCACATCTAATTATTTGAGCATAAACATATATTTTTTCTTTTTTGGACAAGTAGCGTGATGAACTTTAGTTGTATGTGGTCTAAATAATATTCCCAGAATTCTCTAGATGATTGTAGAATAGAATACAAATAAACAAACACAGTGATAAAGGACCAGCAGGGAATGATGTTGACTAGAGCTATTGGTGATGGTGAATCACACATCGCAAAGTAATTAATTAAGACATTAATCCCCATAGAACACCACATTAGCTAGTGGGGCTTGTTTTTTAGGACACTTTAAGGTGCTTATTATACTCTTCACCACTTTAAAACTTTCCAATTAAATAACGTATATGCATTCATCTACATAATTAGATCCTTCTTACCCAGCCAGAGGTGGTATTGATTTGCACGGACATATCAAACAATGGGCAGGCGTGTGTTTTGCCTTGTTGTATCTAGGGCTTATTTGTCACTAATTTTGGAATGGCTAAAAATATTTCAAGAATCCTTTTGAATTAGGGTAAGTTTCTTTTCACGAAGCACTTAGATTTTAATTTTTAAATATAAAAAGAATTTAGGTGCACAAGTATTGATAAACGAGCCCTTAATAGATACGTTGCGGTTATAATACAGCATTACAAAATAATATGATGTTGGTGTCATATAGGAACATAAGAAGCGGAGGCTTGTCTTATGTGCGAAAAGGAAATAGAGGGAAGATATGTATACATATGCAAGAAATGCAAACTCAAGGAAGGAATCTTAACTTTCATATGAATCCAATTAGAAGATATCATTCTAATAAAATATGCAGTTGAATGAGGACATTTGATATTTTTAGTAGGAAATCCGGTTTCTCTCCTAATCCATACTCTCTTAAGCTTCTTAAGCTTTTAATTAAATACTTTTAGTAGTTTAATTATCCCGTAGTTTATGCTAATTATGTTTGAAGTCAGATTTACTCCTTTTTTTTTAATACCTTGGTTGAAGTTGTACGTCCATATGTTTTGTTATTTGGATACATGAGGCATCTAGGCAGGGTGTTGTTACTCTGGACCACCCACGTGTTCTGCTCATGAGCCTTGTCAGAAGTTTTTAGAATTGATTTCTCCAAAGCCTGAAGCACCAGATTATTCCCCATTTATGAATAAATATCTCACACGATTACAATGTCTTAACCCACAACACACCAAAGTCCCCGTTGGATGCGTTAGTCAATTAACCAAGTAACTTGTTTGAAATGTTAATGCATGAAGCACTTTTGTTAATAGGGTTTTGTAAGGAGTAAGAGCATCCACGATGATGCTCTCCATTTCTTAGCTAAAATTTAGCTAAAAATTTAAGAAAGCTACTTTAGGAGCTCTCTGAAAAATTTCAACTCCAACCATACTCCATAATTTGGAGAGTCATAAATGCTATAACTATTTTTTGATTGGTCCATCTCTATTAAAATATAAAATAAAAATAGTTAGCATTAAATAAAGGTTTGAAATACTCATTAAATAAAGCAGTATTAAATTATAGAGAGTCACTAGGAGTCATTTCTCTCTCCTTAGATTTAAGAGCTCCTAGAGGACTCCCTAGTTTAGGAAGTAGATAGGGGGCATGGTTAGAGTTGTATTTTTATGATTCATCCCTAAAATTTGTCTATGGAGGTGGTTTAGGGAGCCCATTATGGATGCTCTAAGTAAAAATCACACGCAAAAACTTTTTCTTCTCTTTTTTCAAAAAGCGCCAAGACTAATTTTCTTTTCTCAAGAATGAATTACGGCTGATTTCTCGATTACTAAAAAATAAAAACATTTGAACCCTGAGTCAAAGGCCGAAATGATAATAATAATCTTGGATTGGTCATTTGGAAGTGTTTTTAATACTATAAAAAACATGCAAGGGGCTTGTAGCTCAATTGGTTAAGAGTATTTACCTATATATCCAAGGTCATAAGTTTGATTTCCTCATCTCCCAATAATAAAAATTGCCAAAAAACATTTACAAAACACCATTTTAAAAACCAAACCTAAAAGGAAAAACCTACTAGCTAAGTAACCCAATTAGCAAAAGCACCTACTTTTTGTACTAAATTAAGTTCACAAGTCTGCATCAAATCCCACATTGAGCAAGAATTAAGAGGGAAGGCTGCAAAAGCTAGTTGAGCATACTTGAGCTAAAGTAGAAGTATTTTCTTCTAGCATTGGTCAAGTCAAGCTTTTAAGAAAATGAAAGAAGGGTGGTGTTGGTAGGTATGGTGTGCAAGGTTTTTCCATATTTGGACTGTAATTTCTTATTTAACCAAGAAATTAATGTTAAAAGACCCACTAAGAATAGAAATCAATAATTAAATGGATGGTTTTGTGAGCATGCATGATCTGTTCAGTGTTGTGGTGGCGGCTGTCCATATAAGCACACAAGCCATTACTTTATATAATATATTTTTTTGGCCACAGTTAGCAAAGAGGGAGGGGTATTATCACACACCCACACGGTATCATGGAGAATCGAACAGCAAACCACTAATCTGCATATCAACACAATGTCATGGAGAATCAAACCGCAAACCACTAGTTTGCATGCCAACAATTCTACCACTGAGCTCAGCCCCCATCGGCTCCATTACTTTATAATTCATGATTAAAAACATAAGTACACCAAAGAATGCTAATTTTTGCAATTTATTACCATATCAGAGGAGCACAGAAGAGTACGTGTGCTCTTCAATCTAATCAATAATCTCCTTGAGAACATTGTTTTGTGCTGTTAGAAAGTAACGGTTGATGATGGGAAATCATTGTGCCATGTGTCAAATGGATTCAATAGTTTTCTCAGTAAGCATGATTTAAATGAGATATTCTTCTTCTTCATCAAAGAACCTTTTGATCATTTCAGTATTACTATAAAATAAAACTTTGTTATTTCAATAATTTAGGTAAATAAGAAATCTAAAACTCTTTTTTATTGGATAATGAATATAACTAATTATGATTAACAATTATAAGTAGACTATATGCACAAGTTATCAATGGATCCAATAATTTAAATTTTAAAATATATATATATTAAAAGTAAAAAAAAAGAGGCTTGGTCAAACTTTGATTGGTGACTTTTTTGTTTTTTTCATTTTTTGGTTGGTGATATACTGAGACTTCTGTTTAATTTGAGTATAAAAATTTGAGAAACAATATTTTCTCATTGGTGAGGCTTAAATTATTGACCCAGTGATGGAAAACGATATGTATTTAGACCGGACACCTCCAACGTTTGAGAATTCACTAATACTCTTTGAGATTTCTTGCGTTTTCATAAAACTCCTTAATGTCTCAAAAATTATACGAACACCCTTATGGTTTTATTGGTTGAAAACAAATTACATTTTTATGAAATCAAATTTTGATATATAACTTGAATGTTAAAAAAGAAATTAAAATAGTGGCAAAAATATTTTCGCATCCTTTCGCTTTCTGTGAACAGAGGATAATTAATGCTTGATGATATTTCCTCATATTATTATAGATATGGTTTTCATTTTGGCGATGGCCAACCGAAACCAAACCAACATGATTAGGCAGCCTTGACATAAACTTGTCTCCCCCCCAATCTAAATAAAGCATAGGACATTAGGGGCTGGAAATTTTTCTTGCTAAGATACTTTTGTGAAAATGACGAATTTGATCTATACAGTTCGAGTGTTTTTAATCAAGTCCTGGTGGTTTGATGTTTTCAATCAGGTTCTTATATGTCGATTTCATTATCAATGACAAATTAAAAAAAAACAAAAAAGTCTTTGAATTTATGCTCGAGTTTCATATTGGTCTTCTAATGAATTTGTTCACTCTAGAGGTCCTGCAACTGTCTCTTTTGTGTTAAATTGGGTAGTTTTAGTAAGTTTTAAGAGGTAATTAGTGCCTCAATTGATAGTTTTACTACTCAAATTAACAAATAATTTGACCGTGGGACCAATTTGACACATGTGAAAGAGTTGGAGGACTAGTAGAATGAAAAAGTTACTTGGAGGACCAAAATAGAAAAAAAAAATTGTCAATTTATAAGCGTAAATGATCCTTTTGTATTTTGAGTTTCAAAAATGACATCTCCACGTACGTCGCACTTGACAATTTTTCTTTAACAAATTGACTGATTTTTCAGTTTTTCTTTGATTATAAAGGAAACTTAACTACAAGAATTTGATTGGAAACTAAACTATGTAAATTTTTATTATGAAAAATGTCTTATTTTGTTTTTAAATGGTTTTTATTATTATTTATCTTTGGGTAGTTATTAATTGCTTCACACTTTGGGAACATATTGTTCAGCTAAATTTTTTTCAAAAAACTTGCAGTTTAATTACGTTTTGTTGGGTGAAAGAAAACTTATAAAGGATATCGATCGTTAAGTTCATAGTCTTACAAATGGTCAGAATTGACAAAGATAATAATTATTTTTTTTCACTTGCAACATCAAAGTGGACGATTCACCCATTCCATACTAAGAAAATCGCACAAAATATTTTGCTAAGCATAAGAATATCTCACGTCCACCTCAATTTGAACTTGACACATAGAAGTTTATAAAAGAGAATCTATTTTGCCAAAGTTAGGAACAAAACAGGGGTTTTCTCACACACATTGTCAAGGTATTATAGGGTTCAAATTTAAAAGCACTGATAATTAAGTCAATGCTATTTTCCATTGGGCTATTTCCTGTTAGTGATAAAAGATAAATTATTAAGAATGCATAAATCGTAATATTTTAACAATGTAGTTATGATCAACGAGGTATAACTCAATAAAAAAGGGTATTGACTTGCGAACTAGCGGTCTCAGATTCGAACTCCCATGACACTTTGATTTTGTGTGTGTGTGTGTGTGTGTGTGTGTGTGTGTGAGAGAGAGAGAGAGAGAGAGAGAGAGAGAGAGAGAGAGAGAGAGAGAGAGAGAGAGAGAGAAACTCCCTTCTCTGTAATTTAGATTATCGCTTATACTAAAGAAACAATGCAATTATGTGATTAGCAAGTGACCACGAGAAGTTGATGATAAATGGGTGGTTATTTTGATTGTTAATTAGTTGATGTAAAAGCATGGTAAAGGCCTCTCAAATTGAATTGTGTCATAGTGGGGTGGGGATATTTTGATTAACTAATTAAACACATAGAAAATTAGAAGACAGAATAAGTGAGATTAGGAATTAGGACAAAAGTTTGATTAGGACAAGAGAGTATAGAGACAAAAAAATACAAAAAAATATATTTTTAAAAAAAAAAAAAAAAAAAAAAAAAAAAAAAAAAAAAAACAATACAATGTTCGTGTCACATAAATAAATAAAAATAATTAAAGCAACAAAAAAAAAGAAAAAGAATAAGTATGCCCCCAAAACAAAATCACAAATAATGAAACGACAATAAAAGCTTTAAATAATAGAGTGGAAGAAGAAAATTCAAAAAAGAAAAAAAGAAAAAAAGAAGAAATATTAGAATATGAGAAATGATAAGACCAAAGAGGGCAAGAAAATGAAAGGGAAATAAAAAGGAAAGAAGGAGGTGGGTTCCTTGCACCCAACGCATCTCTCTCAGCTTCGGGTTTAGGTTCGGTGAAGACTTTGTGAGGATAAGAACGACCCATCCCTCTCTCTCTCCTCTCTCTCTCTCTAACGCCATCTACCACTCTATACAAGAACCCATTCCCTCCCTCACCGCCTCCACTCTTGCTTCTATTAACCTAAAAAGCCCTTCTCTTTCTCTCTCTAAAAGCTTCCTCTTTTCTCATTACAGTTCCCTTTCTCTCTCTACTTCTCTCTCTGTTCCTCTCTGTTTTCGTTTCTCAACATTGACCAGAAGAGTGTTTTCTCTTGTTCATTCAAGCTGGCGATCGAAAATCAGGACACCACTGTTAGGGAAATCAAGCCCAAGAGCAGGAGAATCATGGTAAAAACCAGTCTTGCTTGTTCTCATTGTTGATTTGATTTCCTGGCTCTTGTTTCTCTTTGCATTCAAATTTTGGGTTCAATGCTCTGTTTTGCTTGGTTCAAATTTTGAATTCTCTAGATTTTCACTGTGTTTTCTCTTCGATTCTCGTGGTTATCTTTCTGGGTTTCTTCATTTTCATTGTTCTAACACTGATACTTGATTGACTTCTGAATAGGGTGCTGGAGGTCCTGATGAGGAGGACAACAGGTGGCCGCCATGGCTGAAGCCTCTGCTGAAAGAGAGCTTCTTTGTTCAATGCAAGCAACATGCCGATTCTCACAAGAGTGAATGCAACATGTACTGCTTGGATTGCATGAACGGTCCTCTCTGCTCTCTCTGCCTCTCCTACCACAAAGACCACCGTGCTATTCAGGTAATTTTCAACAGCTAAACAGAGTCCATCAATTCTTAGATTCTTGTGCTTACCAAATTGGACATCTGGGTCACATTGGGGTTCTTGTTCTCTCAATCATTCTCATTAAAGTTCCTCCTTTTTTGCCTTTTTCTGATAAAAATCTCACTTCCCCAATTTTTGCTTTGGGACCAGAAATTAAACCGAAGGGAAAATTTTGTTTTGATGATGAACTGTTTGTTTTGGGTACAAATTTTGTCACACATATTGTCTGAATCCCAATTTTGGGTCATGAATTTCACATGGGCTTGCTCAGTTTTTGCTTCATTACAGCTATAAATCATAGATTTCTAATGGGTTTTGCTCAATTTGTTGATTTGAATGACAGATAAGGAGGTCCTCATACCATGATGTGATTAGGGTCAATGAGATTCAGAAGCATCTGGACATCAATGGAGTCCAAACGTACATTATCAACAGTGCAAAAGTTGTTTTTCTGAATGAGAGGCCTCAGCCTAGGCCTGGCAAAGGAGTCACAAATACCTGTGAAGTCTGTGAACGCAGCCTCCTAGATTCCTTCAGATTCTGCTCTCTTGGTTGCAAGGTAAATAATACAAATGTCCCAATCCCTGATTTTGTTTTCCTTTTGCACTGTTTGGTTGCTCTGAAAACCAGAGTAAATTTCAGAGGGAAAGAGTCCTCTTGCCCCTTGTTTTTGTCTCCAAGCAATCAAACCCAATCAGCTCTTAGTAAATGTCATTCATTTGGTTGGTTAGTCTGAGTTTGACTTTTCCATTGCCCTTGTAGTCTATAGACTACAATCATAGAGAGTTGATGTCACACTTTGAAATCCTTACCATTTTCTTACCAACCAAACAATCCATAAGTGTGAACAAGCTGAATTGGGAATCTGGGTCATTGGGTCAGCCCTACATTTTTAAAATCAGCCATGGAAATCCAATTTGGTTCTTGATTCCTTCTGTTATGTTTAATTTGCTACAATAAGTACTAATAATTCTTTGCAATGATCAATCTCAGATTGTGGGGACATCTAACAATCCCCAGAAGATGAAGCATTCAAAGGCAATGGGGTCTTCTGATTCAGAGGACTCATACAGCAGCAGCAGCCATGGAAGGTCCAAAAGCAGCAACAGGGTCCAGAGCTTCACACCCTCAACACCACCCCCAACTTCTGCTAATTACAGAACGGCCAAGAGGAGGAAGGGCATTCCCCACAGAGCACCCATGGGAGGACTAATTATAGAATATTAAGATTGAGCCCTGTATTTGTAGTTTATTACCCTAATGCCCCACCTATACAAAGTAGTTTTCACAATGCCCCTCCAATTACCAGAGCTTTTTCACCAAAAGGCCTTGTTTGGAGCCCAAAAAAAAAACAAAAAAAAACAAAAAACTACCCCACTTAGCTTTCTAGTATTGTACATAGAAGCCGAGCCAATATAGGAAAAAGAAGTGCAAATGTTGGGAAAGTTGGACAATAAGACAAAAGCAAAGGTGAAGGACTGGGAAACTGGACGGTGGACAGTCAGAGGACCAAGACGCAAAAAGAAGGGAAAAAATAAGTCTTTTTTTACTGTTTTACAGTTTTACTAGTCTGGAAAATATAGGATGGTTGTTAGGGTTTGTGATTATACATAAGTTTTGGATGAAGATGTAAATAGTGGGTTTTTATTTAGAGAGGGTTTAGGGAGGTAGGAAAAGTCAATGTACTCCTTTGAAGGTAGGGGATGTTATATATGGAAAGTGAAATAATAGATTTTATAATTTGTATTTTTTTTAGCAGTGTTTTTATTATTTCCGCTTTTAGAAGTTTTGACCGGCGCTTGTAAAAAGGAATACCAAAGCCAAGTGGGCCCCACGCCGGCCGCCTCGTGTGGGGTGGGTTATGATGACGGGGCTTTCTGTCACAGACTGAACACGTGTACGACGCGGATTGGGGGTGGGAAAGCTATGGCGGTCTTGATCCTCGGAATCATAAAGAGGCCTCAGCCGCCCTCCGTTTTTATCATATATATATATATTTTAATATTTTGGTCTGAAAATTCAGAAAGGCGGTTCCTTTAGCAATTGGCTTACGGAACTTGTGGGCCCATCCGTGCAGTGAAATCTGGCCGTTGGATCGAGCGTGCACGGTGATGTTGGCTTGATGGGTCTCTTATGGGCAATCATGGTGGGGCCCGTAACAAAGACAGGAAATGCTTTTGTGAATATCTTTTCAGCTTATAGTTGGAGTGAATTATTGTGGATAGTTGTCAATGTGTTTATACCATAAAACATGAACATTGTGTAATTGATCAAAACTCCACCTTTGTTGGTTGATGTCCAAGGACGAATGCCAACTTGCCCATCTCGTGTCATTTTGGTATGCTAGGTGATATTTTGTCAATCAAGAACACTTGAATTTTAGATTTTCGAAATTTACGGAAGCGACATTGATGTGATCGTGTAATTATGGTGATTCAAGAAAATGTATATATTTTCAAAATGCTTGTAATTCAAGTATTTAATAGCATTTAACTTTGTACTAGTCGCTTATATGTATTAAAAAAAAAGAACACGAATGTACTCTACTAGTCATCTTCTCCTCTCGATTACTTTCACATTTCAGAATGTTGGCCTCATAATGGGAAACTATTCATTATATGAGTCATCCATTAAAAATCATATTAATGAACAGAAAACCTAGTCAAAATTGTTTCATAATCTACTGTAATCAAAGAAATACACGAATATCATACATCATCCATTAAATACTAAAGTAATTTTCAGTTTGATTAATTTTAAAAAAAAACAATATGAAAGAGAAAAGAGAAGGTAGAATTAGCAAATAATAACCTTGGATCTTGTTTGACTATTGTAAATGGAGAAACACATTGGTACTAAGAGCAACTTTAATTGTTGTGTGTAAATTTAGAGATGTAAAGTCACATTTACATATTCGGGGGATGTAAATGTGATTTTTCCTCCAATAGAAGGATATGTAACCACTAAGCAGTGCTACAATTGCCCATCTTTTATTAACTTATCTCTCCTTTCTCCTTTTGCACCACTAAGCGGTCCGTAAAATCAGATGCAATTGTGCAATTTTTTTATTTTTTTTTTGCAACTTCCGGTGATTATGCATCTTTCCATCTCTTTTACATGCATCCATTGAAACATTTTCCGATGAATTTGGATCTAAATTTAGCATGTATCCCCATATACATGCAATCAATAAAGTTGCTCTAAATTTTCTTTGACTCACCTTGGATATTTCTCACGTGTTTCTCAGACTAAAAAATTATTACATCCTAGACTAGTACAAAAAAGTAAATATTTCACCTGCTTGGAGACCTATTGGTTTTTCTTTTTTTATATTTTTTTTGGGGGCAAGAAGAAGGACATACTGGTCATTTGACCAGCAAAAAGAAAGCATATCTGTTTAGATACCTACCCCATATTGTTTTGGTTAACGAATTAAAAAATAAAGTAAGTAAAATTTTACAATAAGCTTTTTCCCTAATGGTCATTATTGTTTGTATAAAATAAAAGGCCTCCTAAACCGTACAAAAATCCATGAAACAAAATGAAATGATCATTTTGCCTTTAAATTAGACAAAAAATGTAACAAATATTATAACAGGACCAATGGTACGTGACGACGTAAAATTGATGTTTTACAGGAGCCAATTATCGAGTCCAAGACTCTAAGGACCAAAATACAACTCCGGCATAAATTAAGGTAATATTGCTCCAGTCCGTATACATAGTAGATGTACAGGTATTTGATAATCAATGACCATAAAACGTGTCTCTCTGCTTATGGATAGAAAGGAAAAAACTATGTGCACCACGTGTAGCGTAGCCTGAGTACCCTAACCTTAGTCTGCATTCTGCCGTTTTTTTTTTCCTTTCAATCGTTGGTCTTCTTAAATCTCTTTTGTCCTCTCCTATGTTTATGATATAATTTTGTCTTTCTAATGCACAATATCACACCATTCAGGTGTGGACGGGTTGAGTTGTTATTAAGGTTGAACTTCACGAAGTTGAAACGATCAATGTAGACTCAACTTGTGCCCAACTCTTCTATAAGTTTCAATAATTTTCACTGAATCGACAAAAACTAAAACGAAAACTGATATAAACTATCAAGTTAAAACATAACATATACTATCGATTTTGGATTATAAATGAAAAAACTTGTAACTCATACCGTCAAGTTAAAACATAACATAAACTATTCGTTCTAATGAAGAAAAAAAAACATAATTTAATATATATGTGTTTGATGATGTGTACATGTGGCATTGGTGCACCTCCTTTTATATTGGAGCTTACATAATTTGTTAACCAGAGTTTCTTTTAGCTAATTAATTCCAACCACGTTTTAAACCCAGGCCTAACTTTTTTTTCTTTTCAATTCTTCTGTCCAAAAAGAACTACTTTCGATTTTTCAGTAGTTCCGCAAACCCTAAAAACATCTTTGAAAAAAAGAGAACCAAAAAAGAAAAAAGAAAAAAAAAGAAGAAGTAGAAGGCTGAGCGAGTAGCGTGTGGGTGGAAGATGTAGCGGACAGCACAAGAGGTGACACGTGGCTGTCTAAACCGGCTTTTTCAGTATAATGATATTTTTCTTTTGTCGAAGAAGAGGCAAACCAGCCACCAGTGCAGCAGGGATTGACACGTTTCGTTTTTTTTTCGGTGCAAGGTGGAATGTGACTCATGTGCTCAAATCATCCTCTCTCATATTGGGTGAAATGTACGCTGCCACGTGGCAGTGAAAGTTCCAGCAACTTTCTATTTCTTAGTATGTCAAGACGAGAGCCGTGGGAAGGAGAACTGGAACATTCATGTAGACTTCAAAAGCCTAAACTGGTAAAAGCTTTGATGGTAGTGTAGTGGGTCCGAGGTGGGTCTCAGCTTTCTATTGTTGTTGCCTACCATTTGCTAGGCAAGTAGGGAGGTCCTGACTTGAACATAGGCATGGCAGGCTGGTTTTGTGACGGGGCCGGGTATGCCAATATCATTCCTATTCTCACTTCAGTCCCTACTACCATCTTTTATAAGAATTTTTGAGGAATTTCCGTCTCCGTCTCTATTTCCGTGGAGGGGCTACTTCCTAAATCCCAGATTTTTTTTATTAAAGGTGATAGAGTGGAGGCCACCTTTACTCAAATCAGCTCAACTCGCCTGAATTTAGTCGAATTTCAGTCAATTAGAGCCATATTAAAGGTAGATAATAGGGAATTGAAACTCTAAAGATTGGAATTATGATGACAATTTTACTTTAGGAGAGTGGCTCGGTTGCATATTTCATGGATTAAATCGAACTCACTTCGGAGATTACATGTGTGTCCAAAGTTAGAGGTTAATTCAAGTGTTGATATCAAGGTAATTCATGATAATGGCAACGACATTTTCATTGATGCGAAGGGGAAACAGTGGATGTCGGTAATCCCTACCTTGTATTTTAGTATCATTTTCTATTCCGAC
Organism: Prunus armeniaca; assembly: GCA_903112645.1. Taxonomy (NCBI): domain Eukaryota; kingdom Viridiplantae; phylum Streptophyta; class Magnoliopsida; order Rosales; family Rosaceae; genus Prunus; species Prunus armeniaca. Next base: position 3,558,134 of record CAEKDK010000005.1, on the reverse strand, counting down.
CTAAATGAAAATGATGTAGCGGATGGAAAAACACGAGACCTCAAGTGATGCTCTCTAGTAACCAACTACTGTAGACAGCATTGCACGTGACCTCCTACATAATTCAACAAACCCAACAGCCAACAAGAATAAACTAAAGTATTTGTTTGACTGCTAACTCACAACACATTCTAGATATAATAATGAGACTAATAAATCTCAATGACCAAGTTAATCTGAAAAATCAAAGCTTGAAAAAGTATTGCACGGGAAAAATGATAAAGGTGTGGATGATGAAGCAAACTTGCTTTTGTGCATCCACTTCAAAGTTTTATTTTATTTTCTAGCAAAAAATAAAAAGGTACAAACTACAAACGACACCCCAAACTTAAAAAAGTGAGGGCCACGTCCTCCACATCAGCATTTAACATATTTATTAACGGTTTGGGCAATGATAAAAGTAATCTGTAAGTTTTTCGCGAATTTGAGTATGTCATTATAATGTCCCTAAAAATATGCATGAACTTGAAAATGACCCCATTAGGGGTTCTTTTGTAATTTATCCAATAAAAAACGATCTCCGTTTTTGTTTTTTATTTAATTTTTTCCGCTTACACAAGCAATTAGTGGACTTGCATTGTTTTTGCTACAACTTGGCAGCTCACGAAAGGCCACGTGCTGACCAAAAACACACTAAAACCACACGTGCGTTGCTTTTCTTCACATAAAACACGAGCCCTATTTACTTAAATAATTTTTTTTTAGCATATCTATTTCTCACATAATCCATCATCCCTGCTATTTTATGACCCCAAAAAATTATAATTCACATGTTCTCTGTGCTACTAGAAATGCCAGTTTGAAATTGTATTGTTAGTACTTTCTTTTCGGAATCTGTTCTCATCTGGAGTGCAAATATTTATTACGGAAAAAAAAACATTTTAGTATAGTATTATTAATGGTATTTCTTCATATGCTGAGAGAATCTCTTCATTTATGGTCAATTAGTTTTTAGGTTGAATGTCTATATTCTAACATGATAGGTGGTAGGTGCAGTGGTCCCATGCGCTCTTACATTGTATTTGTCCATATATTATGCGTAAAAAGACTCTACACGTCAGGGGGAGTGTTGAGAATATCTCACATTGATATGGAAGTCTAACATAGAGAGAATAAAAGATCTTGAGCCTCTCCACCAATTGTTTTTGGGTTAGATGGTCACGTTCGTTCTAACACAAGAGAGTATATAATTTGACCTAGTAAACTACTAAATTTGGCCTAAACTAAACAGCTCGTAAATCATAGCATGAAAGTGAGTTTAACTTGTGACGCGTTTTCTTCAAAATGTTATGTCGTGTACCCAAAAAGAAACTCAGTGTCCAAATATGCAAAACTGGACTTAGTGTTGAATGACATTTTGATCTCATCAAAAACTAGAAATGGTGATTAATTTGGTGGATCACATTTCGATCTCATCAACATAAAATTGGCTAAAAGGTAAGGAGGAAATGAATTTAAAACGTAGCATTTTTTTTTCTTCTTGTTGGTGGTAGCCATGTAGGAGGAGCACACAAGAAAAGACTAAAGACTAAAAGAGTTGGGTGGATGGATATGAATCTCTCTCCACTATCTCTACTTTTCTCTTCATGAGTTGATTAGCTTCTTCCTTTTGATGCCAAGCCCATCACACCCTCTTCTTTTTTCCGCAAAATAATCAAAGGTTCCCAATCCCAACTTTATATTAGATACAAATCCATTATTATGTCATACATGAGAACACATAATACATGAAATCAATGTGACTCTCTACCATGCAATAAAGCCATGCGTTTTAGATATTGATGATCACCATAAACCCTAATTTTTGTTTGTCCTATATGCAAATATGGGCCCCACTTTAATCAAGTTGCCTAAGCCATGATGCAAGTGGTTTACCAGCTCTTATCGGATGATAGGTAAAGCAAATGAGCCTCAATCATACCAAAACCATGCTGATGATCTAATTTCTGATTTATTTTTTCCTTAATTGTGGGCCCTTAGCAGCTCAAATGCTTAGCTTGGATTGGCTAATGTTGTGTCAGGTCACCAACGTTACCTGATCTTTTCACATTGAATGGTACTTGTTCTAGAAATCACTTTCATCAAGAGATTTTCCACCAGATCTTTTAATGTCTCGGCCACCACTTTAAACCGATTAATTGCTCATCGGGAATGTATAGAAGACACTTTATTTAAGGAAGTTTTAAGAGCAGAGTTTGTCTAAACAAATCTGTGCAAAAAATTATTTATGGCATGTTCATCAATTCTTGTTTTAGGTGTGCAAGTGTGTGTTTTTAGAAAGGATGCAAACGCAGAAACTGCGGTCTACAATCATGTTTTCTTCTTCAATTACTAGAATAACCTATTTAAGTGACATAATTCATCCGCGTCATATGGTCTGTTCACGTGTTATTACATAAATGAACGATATGATTGCTATTTTCCACATTTAAGGGAGACAAGTCTTAATAAGCAGACGTAGTCCATCACCACATTATAATTACTGTAATTTGTGATCGCAATAACAAGGGATACATTCTAATAAACCCTAATAGCTAGGATGAAGATAAGGAAATAGTCTAAAATATGCCGTGTAAAAGTGAAAGGATAAGGATGCTCCATTTTGGCATCTGATATTCCAATCACAAAGAGAGCATATAATATAAAATAATGCTCCAAGCAACTGAATATCTACAATCAATATCTTCTTGTTTAAATTTCTCCCCCATCCAAAAGAAAAAAAGAAAAAGAAAAAACTATAAAAATGGAAAGTTGGAGTTTGAACTGAATTAAGATCAAATGGATTTTCGATCCAAAAAAAAAAAAAAAAAAAAAAAAAAAAAAAAAAAAAAGAAAGATAAAATGGATTTGATTTGCAGATCCATGGGCCAAGGCCAAGCAGGTGTGGGTGGAATTGGGGTGGGCCCATTAAAATCAACAAACAGAAGAAGAACAAAGAGGATAAGAAGTTTGCTAGCTAGTTGCTTGCTGCTACAGCATGACGTTAAGTGACTCTTGGATATGTCAAAGCAGTTTAAATGTGTGATGCAACCCATCTTCAACCCCACACACCCTTGTTTTATGGGGTCACATTCCAGTCTGAAAGAAACTGTCGCTCATGGAGCACAAGTTGGAGGGGTCACATTCCTTTACATTGATTTAATAATAGTCTGAAAGCTTCATTTCATAGCACCTAATTTTCAGAGTAATACTTTGAGTGGGGACTCTTTGTCATGTAGCAAGTATTCCTCGAGTCGCAAATATTGATATTTTTTATGGATTATAAACGATAGTCTAAACTACAGAAGAAGGGATTTCTCACACATGCCCACACAATTATAATGTCGTGAAAATTTAAATCTAAGACTTCTGGTTTACAAGTGAATACCTCTTCTCACTCGATTAGACCTCGTTGACTGCAAACACTGATATTTTAAAACATAATATGTGGTACAAAACTTTCATTTGATTATGATTCTGTCACACATGTTATTACTCTGTCACGTGACATGGAAAAGTCTCCGTCCAAGTTTTTCTGCATTGGCAATACTTTTTAGTTAATGGGACTACATACACACTCTATCCCATCTTTACAATTTTTAAATGTATTATGTCTCTTTCAAGTTTACAACAACTTGCATAACTTAGAAAGAAAAAACTTTTCTAAAGCACAACAATGCCCTAGTTGCTTTTTGGTAAATCTCTCAACTCCCCACCAATACCATGCTACTTTTTTCTTCTTCTTCTAAATACCATGGTCCTTTGTTAGGGAATAGTTAATTGATTTTTTAAATTTTAAATATTTTAAATATGTATTATTATTATTATTATTATTATTATTTATAGTTTTCGGAGGTCATTGTCTTTGATTCAATTGAGAATAAGATGAAGGTGTTTGAAAGAAAGTACTTGGATTGGAAAACAAACCTAAATTTGCTAAAGAAAACTAAAAACCTAGAAAACATTTGATTTTATGTATTTGAAATAACTAGATTTGATTTTATGTCTTTTTTATAGAGAGATTTGATTTTATGTTGAAATCACTCTATGTAGTACATTTAGGATGAAATTAAAAAACCCATATGCAATGAGTCATTTAAAATCCATTTGTTTTCTTCATTCCCCATCTTTTAAATCTTTGCATACATGTATTGTAGTAGTCTCAATAAACCGTTTTTAACTATAAATCCTAGATTTGAAATCACTCCATCCAAATAGACTCGGGTTTATTGAATTTGGACTTGACACTATTGGATTGAAACGACTATATGCAATGAGTCATTTGGAATACATTGTTGTCTGAACTACATATATAAAAATTCCCAACAGTTCGCTAATAATGGGCTCCAAATGATAATTGTATGATAGATGCTAGCTAGTGATGTTTAAACTTATTCTACACTCTTGCACAAATGCTGAGAAGTTTTAGCCCGTTCTGTCTTACTACATCTATTTCTTCGAGTATGAGGCTTTTCCTTTGGAGCTTCAATAAATAAAGGAGTATTTTAATCCAAATAGAAAGGAAGGTTCTAATGACACGCTGCAATTCAGAGACAACAGAAAATATAGACCATTAACAAAAGCATGCACGTAGACCTTTGAGCCAAATGAAAGACATGCCTTGCAAACCAGCAAGGTCGAAACTCAAACTAGAAACAAAACCTAACAGGGATACTCAAAACCAAACTTAATAGCTCCATTGTAAGAACCCTGATCTAGGTTTACATGCTATATCGGAGATAAACACCTAAGTACAGCAGATGATGCATGGTTATTAGATTGATATATGGGAGTGGATGTTAGAGTGTACGAGAGTCCGAGTTGGTATTGTGTGATGAGATGTGACTTCTAATAATAAACCACCAAGTTTGTGTATCAGACCAGCATGTTTTGAGTTTTCTATCTGAAGGAGCCACGAAATAAAGAGAGACAGAAAAAAGGAGAAGCCAGATCCTGCTGCCGCTGTTTTGCCATTTTGTTTTCTAATAACTAGGCCATGTTTGATAGGGAGCATTAGATTGGACTAGCTTGGGGTAGTAAAATGCTTAGATTTCATGTGCAATCAAGGAATAGTATGGGTGTTGTTTTCTAACTTAAGGATTATGATGGACTATTCATAAGAGGTTCATGCCTAAAACTTATCCCTACTAATCCCACTTCAAGGGGATTAGTGGGGATAAGTTTTAGACATCAATCAATCTCATATGAATGGTTCACCTTAATCCTCCAAGTTACAAGACAACACCCACATTCTTCCTCGATTGCACATGAAATCTAAGCATTTTACTAGTCAAGCTAGTCCAATCTAATCTTCCCTATCAAACATGGTAGGGTTTTCTTTCGTTTGGCTCTAATCAAATGAAAGGTTCCCTTTGGATCAAACAGTTAATATAAGGGGTAAATTTGATAAACACGGTGCAACCCAAATATGTCTTCTCAGAATCCTTCAAAATGGAGGACATATGCCCAACAATCATACCTAACCAATTAAAAGACAAATAAACAGAAAGTCTTAAAAGGGAAGAGCATATATACCTTTTCAGGTGAAAACCCGAAGATAACTTGCTTGTGGGTTTCTAAACTCTAGGCCCGTCAAACTAATTCACTGTAAAACCCAGCAAACAGATTAATCTTTAAGAAATATCACTCAAGAAACCACTAATAACACCAATATGCATGTGGACCTGTAGCTCTTCTGATCTACAAAATTAGACAAACCCCCCTGGTTGAGAAAATTGAATACCAACCAAATTTTCTTTCACATGAATATGGACCTGTAGAAAGAAAATACATGTAGCAACTTATTTATTCTGAAAAATTGAACAGGAAAGAAGTCGAGCAAATTGAACAAAAGAGATAACCAGAATGAAAACACACACAGAAGAAAGACAATGAAAGAGTATTAGTACACAAAGTTAACCAATGGGCATTAAAGAAACAAAATCTATATCATCAAGTTCATTTAACCTTAGGATAGAGAATTTAAACAAGCATTTTCGTTGACCCGTCACTGACACCATAAAAACTACAGCTAGGACTATAAATCCATTTCTCAAACTCATACAAATAAAACACTACAGTAATTTTAAAGGAACAAGGAAGGAGGATAAGAGAGAAATTTCATCTCACAGTTTCAATGCCAGCAACCAAAAAAACCTAGTAGTTTCTATGGCGGATATTTAGTATATCGTACTATTCATTCTGCACAATAGTGCCGGAAAACACACCAATTAAACAGGAAGACCTTTCCCCAAATCAATTTACCATGCCTAGTACTTAGGAAAAAAAAAAAAAAAAAAAAAAAAAAAGTTTTTAAACTTTACTTGGACACTTCTTAGGCCAACGCCAAAATTTGGGAAGATAAAAGCTCTCATGCTTCCTTTTTCTTTTTCTAAACTTTACGGTACATAATCTACTATCCAAACTTTAAATACAATAACATTAGTTCATAATTCATAACCCTTTTCAAGAAATCTACACATTAGTCAATATTTACATATAAAAGTCTCATCTCATACGTTGTGAATATCCCACAAACCTATCAAATTTAACTTTCCAATATATATGAGTTTGACTCTTTTTCCCTAAAAGATAAAGGGAAATTCTAACCAAAATAGGTTTTCCACTAATCTCACAAATTACCCAAATGTTGACTACTCCTCCCAGATGAAAAACCCAAATAGAGATAAGAACAAACACAAAGACATTTATATACAAATTTTCTCTTGCCAGATATTGGCATGCTATGTTTTGAGACTCAATCTTGAGTGTGAACTATACATTCAAACAAGAATCGACCTAGTAAAAAGTCCAAACTGACAAGCTGATACCATGACATGCAGGATTGATTGGCAGGAGAACAATTGCACATGTATATAATACATATAGATATATTGATAGAAACCGTAACCTGTTAAGCCAACCTCTTGGAAAGGAACCACTAAAACACTTATCATACCCTGCTAAACAACACATTGCATTGGAAAGGCCTTTTGTTCACTGAAATAAATCAAAGAATCAGATCAAGATAAAGTAAGAGAGACAAAAATCCGATAAATGTTGTGTGTTATTTGAGGTTATGGTTCCCCACTTCTGACCAATTTTGCGTAATTTGGTTAGAGTAGAAAAAAAAACCCAGATATTTTGAAAGGAAAAATCAATGGCAAAGAATCAAAGATTAGAGGTGCTGCAACCATGAATGTGAGAAGAGTCAATTGACGATGGTTGTGAGAGGTCTGTGGTGATGGGTGCTTGGTGGTAGACAAGAGAGGAGACGAAGTGGGGAATGGCTTCCTGGAGAGGGGAGTAGGCCTGGCGGCGGGAGCGGGCCAGGCGGCAGCAGTGGCGGGGCTGTAGGGAAGCACTGAGAAGGGAAACTCACCATTTTTTTATCGCTGAATTAGATATCAGAATGGTGCTTGGATTTTTTTTTCAAAACACCATTTAAGAAGTTCGTACTAAAAATCACCAAAAAAAACTTGTTTAACCGTGCTCTAAACAAGAATGCTTTATTATAAATATAAAAAACTCTTGTTCTTACCCCTTAGTTGACGGTACTTGAATCTTGTTTCTGTACTCATGCAGATGTCTACAAAATGCAAGCACATCTGAGATGACATCCTCAAAATACACACACATATCCAATAGGACAATGGTGACCTGAAATTTATGCAATGGACAGCATTGAAATCAAGTAAGGAGGGGGAGGGGCTGAAATGGTAATGGAATTATAGGGTCCACAATTGGCATGAGAAGTATTTTCACCTGAAATCAAGCCAAAAAGAAAAGTAAAAGGCAATGCTTCATTGCCTCAACTCTTTTTAGTTTCCTCTGTTTAAAGCTCAGAGTAGCCTTACCTACCAAAATTATAAATCCACCCAAAAAGGTAGGACTCATACAGGATCTGTTCAAAGCAGCATCAAAACTGTAAGGTAGGACTAGTAACTCATGTGCTCAAAGAAGCACCAACAATGCTTAGACGTTACAAGGAATTCCTCTAGTCTGACTCACAATTAAAGATGTCCTACTGCTTGGTCCATTGCAGCTCCATGAGTCTTGCAGCCTTCAAGGAAACTACGCCATATAATGACATTTGGTGGGAAGGACATGTTGGAAATCACTGTCTCTGCTTCCGTAACATGTCCACATTTAGCCAACAAGTCAACTATGCAATGGTAATGATCCATTTCTGGTTCAACACCATAATCCATTTTCATTTTCCCAAATAACTCCATCCCATCTCTCACTAACCTGCCATGCCTGCAAGCCGTAAGAACTGCAGTAAAAGCTACTCCATCAGGCTTAAAGCCCAAGAGTATCATTTCTCTGAATCGTTCTAATGACTCATGAACATAACCATTAAGTCCAAGTGCAGAAATTAGAGCTGTCCACGTGATTAAATTTTTTTCTTTTATTTCTTCAAAGATTTTCACTGAGCTGTCCACACTACCACATTTCCCATACATGTCAATTAAAACGTTGCATGCAAATGTGTCACAAGAACTGAAATCTATCTTAATGATATAACCATGAAGAGAACTGCCCAAAGAAAAACTGCAAAGTTTTGCGCACACACTTAGAAGGCTGACAAATGTATAATTGTCTGGCAGGACTTGAATCAAATGCATCTGTTTGTAAAGCTCAAATACCTCTTCGTAATAACCGCTGCGGGCACAAGCTGCAATCACAATGTTCCAGGATACAATGTCAAGTTTTTCACGTAGAGAAAGAAATTTTAGAGTTTCATTATATCTCCCAATTCTGTTATAAATTCCAGCAATGACATTAGAAGGAACTGCAGAAAGAAGACCATCAGAATCCGTGAGAAAGACCAGGACATGAGATACAAGACCATTTTTGGCATATGAGGTTATAAGAGAGCTCAACACATACTCGTGTTTCTGAAATCCCATTCTTACAATTAAGCAATGCAGCTGCTGGAGCTCTAATGCCAATGATGACTTAAGCGCAGCTGAAAATGAGAACTCGTTAGGTCGGTAACCTAAATGAAGCATTTCTTGCAGTAAGAGTATGGATGCAGGGGAATAATTATTAGAGTAACCCAAAATCAAAGCATTCCAGCAAACCACATTTTTCACATAGATCTCATTAAAACAGCGTCGGGCACTTTCCAAGTTATCACATTTAGCATAAAAATTAACCAACGCACTACCTACAAAAACATTAGATTCCAAACCATGCTGGATTATCTTAACATGAAAGGACTCTCCATAGAATGGAATCTCCAAATGCGTACAACAGTTTATAAGGCTAACAAATGTGGTCTCAGTAGGCAAAACTCCATCCACGGACATTTTAGTAAATAATTCTAATGCTTTTTGAGGTCTATCAGTTTTTGCTACCACACCAATCATAGTATTCCATGATACCACATCCAGAAAAGTCACCTCTTCAATAATTTTCTCAGCCAAGCATATGCCAGTGCACTTCATATACATACTTATAAGAGAGTTCACCACTGCAACTTCACACTTAAACCCATTTTTTATGACTAAAGCATGCAGTTGTTCCCCAAATTCAAAGTCTTGCTGGCATGACAATGCTGAAAAAACACCCACAAAGGAACCTTCAGACAAAGTACAATGCATCCTCACTAGTTCCCGAAATAAAAACACACAATTTTTAGCAAAACCGTGATTTCCAAGCAAATATATCAGTGAATTCCATGTTACCAAGCTCTTACAAGGCATATCCTCAAATGCCCAAACTGCTTCCTCGAACAACCCATGCCTTCCGTAAAATCCCAACAAACAAGTCCCCACAAAAGCATCTACATCAAACAGTCCATTCTTTATTACCAAAGAATGCAATTGAACCCCATGATAAACATCCAATGACTTACACGTCAAAAACCCACCAACTGCATACTGAGTTGGCTCAAACCCACAAACTCTCATCACAGAGAATATTTTCCAAGCTTCCCCTACATACCCACATTTACTATAAGCACTAATTATGATATTATATGACACAACGTTTCTATGAGGCATTTTATCAAACAAGTAACGAGCAACTGACAATTCCCCAAGCGACGAATATTGAGACATGATATTATTGTAGACAAAAGTGGGTTGGGTTGGAGATGGACCCATTGTGATGTTGAGAGCATGGAGTTGTTTTGTTACTCTAAGGGAACGAACCCTTGAGCATGCGTGCAGAAGTTGCAGAAGACGTTTGTGTTGTTTGAGGAAATCTCCATGGAAGCTTATGCTGTCGGTAACAACCAGAGACGGAGCCAGGATTGCAAAATTTGGGTGGGCTGAACCTCCAAACTCAAATTATTCTTTAAAAAAAAAAAAAAAAAAAAAAAAAAAAAAAAAAAAAAAAAAATTTGTCAAAAAATTTAAAGTCTGCTTTGTTCCTTTGACTCCCAAATTTATAGAACCTGTTGAAAAGATACAAATGAACTAGGAAACATAAAGTATAGGCACTTCCAAGATACAAACTGAACCACAAACCCAACTATGGTTATCCTCTAAGCGTGACATATTAGATTATCCGAATACTTTTGCAAGTGTTTACTGAGACAACAATATGAACTACTTTGCAAAATTTTAATACCCTGATATTAAATATATATTCCATTATCAATATTTCATTTTACATCAGTTAATCGTGTAACATTTTTCAATGATTTTTTTGTGAAGTAACCTAGATGTAAAACTGCAGGTTCCAATGGAAGCAGTTATAGAACACTTCTGTTGTTATTCGAACAATTATCAACCAACCTTAAAGAATAGTTTGTTCAACACTAAGAAAGGGAAATAATCCCTTAAGACAAAGCAAAACAGATTCCAGGGAGGGCAGTTAGTTTCAAACAAGAAATTTATAAAAAAATAATAATAAACTACAGAATACCTTTCTTTGTTCTTGAATAGAAACTTGTTGCAGCACTTAACTGAGATTAAAAAAAGGGTTCAAAATCAGAAAAACCATAAATAACAAATTTCACCCACAATATCAAAGCCAAATCACCAACCAAACTCGAGACTCAGTCATAAATTGAACCATAAACAACAAATTCCACGCTCAAAATCGAAAGGAATAATATTAATTGGGAAAAAACCCAGATGACCAGACCATATTCGTATATCACCCAACCAAGATGAACAGAAATTAAAAACTGAAAAAGAAATTTTACTTGAGAGGAGAGCAGATCGTAGTGGTGTTTTGGTAATGGAAAGGGGGAAAGGAGTTGAAAGAAATTTGCTTTAAGGCTGGGAGTTTAAGATTAGGGTTTAGACAGAAGAAAAAGAGAGAGAGGAAAGCAGATATATATGATACCTGAAATCAACAAACCCACTAGAAATCAGATGTAATCTCAACCGCTTGCTCAGAAATCTTCAAACCCAGATTCAAACTTAGAACCCAAAATCGAAAACCACAACCCAGATGTTGAAAAGAAAAGAGAGAAAAAATAACCTTAGCCATCGATACCCATACCTGATTGCTATAGGAATCTCGCAAGCTGAGCTCCCGATGGTGAAAGGTGCGCTCTTCTCCTTCTGTCGTTCTTTTTTGCGTGCGTGCGTGCCTTTCCTCTTCTCGGTCGATGTATTTGCGGAAGATGCGTGAAAACTGAGGAGAACGCGGCTGAAAAGAAGAGAGGAGTTTAGAACATCTCCAACCATGTTGGGGCTAAACTCAAATTTTCACCCTCCAAAATACAATTATTCATGTATTTTCAGGACTCAAAATTTTTTTTCCTCAAACCTTGTAGACTCATAATTTGAGTCCGCAACTTTATTAAATTATTTAAGAATGATTAACCCCTAAATTTTGTTTCTTGTTAATTTTTCTTAACATTATTTTTGTTTCAACACTCGTGATTTAATTTTATAAACATTTTAACCTAAAAAAATAAAATTCCAAAACATAATTGAATTTCACTTAAAATATAAAAATAAGTACAATATCATACGTATGCCCGGAATAATTCGAACTCTTCATTGAATTATGTAAGTGTGTTTAAATTATCTAAGTATTTTTAAATAAACGACAATCATTAAATTTTGCCGTTGAGATTGCTTAAAATTAATCATGATTATTGATTACAAATATAGTTGTTGGAATATTTTAAAAAAAACAAAAAACAAAAAAAAACCAACAATATCAGACTTTTGGCACAAAGTTGCTGCCCAAACAGTGTAACCAAAACTGGGCCCAGCAAACATTGTGCAGCACATGGGCTTCAGTCAGAAAATAAAAAATAAAAAAAGCAGATTTTGGGCCCACAAAATTATCAGTCCAGGCAAAAATGAGACTGGAATTCCACCCAAGATTTGAGATTTCTCAAATTTCCAATCCCCCAAAATACATGGGTTGGAGATGGTTTTTGGAGGCTAAACTCAAAATTTGAGTTTCCACCCCAAGGGTTGGAGATGGTCTTAGGGCGTGCATACAAGGGGTAAATTACTCAAATTGTTATCAAACTTGTACACGATTTACATTTTGGTCCCTCAATAAAAGGTTTTTTTTACCACAAATGGTCCCTTAGGTTTGCAAAATTATCACATTTCGTCCCTAACATTTTTTTGTGACACCAATGGTCCCTAAGGTTATCCTCCATACATCAAAATAGTCCCTGCCATTAGCTTCCATCAAATTTTCTGTTAAGTAGTTGACGTGACATGTGTGTGGATCCCACACATCCAATAGTATACATCCACGTGGCTTTAAATAAAATATATTATATTTTAAAAATTAAAATCCAAAAAACAAAAAAGACCTATGCCATCTGCATTCTTCCTTTGCCAGCGCCTCCTACCCACCCTTGCAGACCCACTCTGCCTCTCTCTCCCTCCCTTCTCTTTCTCTCCCTCCCTCATCTTCAATTTTTACAAGCTAATCTACCATAGCTTGATGTAGTTTCTGCATCAGGAAGTTTCTCCATGGTCAAATCTAAGCTTCAAAACACAAATTCTCTATGTGGGTCACTGGGAATATGAGCTCAGTGGTAGTAATTCTCAACTCTAAAGTCCCTCACATGATAATTTGATGAAATAAACACTTGGGTCCTTTTTTGTTTGACCAAAACCTGCAAATCAATGAAACGCAAATCTTAAAAGTTCGAAAAAAAAGGGTATGGGTTGAGACCCAATAGTGAAGATGAAGCGATCCAATTATAAGATTTACAAAATAATAAACCTGGTGGCTGGTACAGTTACAGTCATAACATAAACATTGAGTTGGGTTTTTGGATCAGGGAAAGCCCGAGAAGTCAAGGAAGAACAAGGAAGATGAGGGAGAGAGGGAGCATATGGTACATGGTATGGTTTTTTTTTTTTTTTTTTTTTTTTTATTTTTTTTTTTATTTTTTTTATATTTTAATTTAAAAATATAAAATATTTTATTTAAATTTATGTGGATGTATATTATTGGATGTGGTGGGCTCCACACACGTGCCACGTCAGCTACTTAACAGAAAATTTGATGGAAGCTAACAGCAAAGACCATTTTGATACTTGAAGGGTAACGTTAGGGACCATTGGTGTCATAAAAAAACGTTAGGGACTAAATGTGATAATTTTGCAAACCTAAAGGACCATTTGTGATAAAAATCCATTAAATTAATAGTCCAAATGGTACATAAACTCTATTTTAATTGCCCATTTGATCCAACCGTCTAATTTTCTATTAAACATAACCAAATTTTAGGGTAAATACGACTTTTCATAATTAACAAATAAAATAGGGTTAAAACAAATTAAAAATTAAAAATTAATTGAAGAAAAAGAGAAAAAAAAATAATGATACCCAACCCCCCCTTCGATTTCTTCTCCCTCATTCCCACAGACCTCTCCATATGGGCATAAATCCCCAAAATCCTCACAGCAATTTCGGCGTCTTAGAGGGTGAGAAATTGACAGTGGCTGTGATTTTGGGAGGTGGGGTTGGCGGGTTATAAGGTGGGGAGGAGGGTGGTGGGTGGTTGTCTCTCAACAACCAAGGGAAATCAAGGGGGAAGGGAAGAGGGTTTGGGTCATTGTTGAATAACATGAGCTATGCAGCCCTAACAGCATAGCCAAACCTAACAATTGGAGCTTTGGCCATGGCGTCTTTGTGGAGGACACTAATGGCCCCACCAGAGGCGTAGATGGCCTTGAGACCCCTATTGATGCTAGCCACCAAGGTACACTCCGTCATCGCCAAAGGCACCATGTACTCTTTTTCGTCCAGCAACAGAGGCCCGACCACTCCCACCGGAATCTACACATACCCCACCGAATTCTTACAGCACTGTCCCAGTATTGACTCATAGTCAAGCCTATCCAACGGTAGACCCTCTAGGGACTTACTCTATGAATCTTTGTGATTTTCTACTTGTCTTGCTTGACCGAGAATAGACGATAACAGATTTACCACTTGACAATGGGGTTCGAGCTCTTTTGAGGGGTTGTGCTAAGCTCAGAAGGTTTGCTCTGTATCTCCGTGCTGGGGGCTTGATTGATTTGGGACTTAGTTATGTTGGCCAGTATAGTCAAAATTTGAGATGGATGCTTCTGGGTTATGTTGGGGAATCTAATGCAGGGCTTTTTGAGTTCTCTAAAGGTTGCCCTAGCCTGCAAAAATTGGAAATTCAACACTTCTGGAGATCTGGTTTTAAGTGCAGTTGTTGGAATTCCAGTTCTTGGTACCACTCTGATGGGTTGTGGAAAGAGAGAGAGAGAGAGAGAGAGAGTTTTTATTTCATTTTTCAATATTTATTTATTTTTAACATACGAAATGACCAATTTGCCCTCATATTTAACAGCAACATTGATAGAACGTAACGGTAGGACCAATAGAGCGATTAAAATAGAGTTTATGTACCATTTGGACTAATAATTTAATTGAGGGACCAAAATGTAAATTGCGTACAAGTTTGAGGACCATTTGAGTAATTTACCATCAATAAAATATTATAATGTAATGGATTTCAGCTGGATTTGTAATTACAAGATTTTAATATATTGGAATTACATAATTTTACATATGATTTTAATAGATTGTAATTTCACTTACTCTCTGTTTGGATAAGGGAAAATTTAGCTCAAAGTTGGGAATTTAGGAGGAGAAATTGACAATTCCCTTGTTTGGCAACTTAAGTGTGGAATTTATAAAATGACACGCAGAAAAAATTGTGAAAATTAGGGCATCAAATTTCCAAGTTTAATTTTCACCAAAATAGGCGTCATTTCACAATTTCCATAGTGTTATTTACAAAATTCAACACACATAAATCCAAACACTGTCAGAAATTGAAATTGTGGAAATTGCGAAATTTTCACTTGGAAATAAGCACTAAAAATCCTGCTAAAAGAATTATATTTCAATAGCATTGGTATTTTACGTTACTGATGCTAAAACTTTATAATAGACATCAACTGACGCTATATATACTATAAAAGGCATCAATAGTTTGAAGTGGCGAAGTCTTTAGTACCTAATGCAATGTTTTTTTTTCCATCTAATGCCTAATAACATAATGGTATCGTTTTTATATTTTTTTGATTCCTATGCAGTGTAGTTTATTAAGAAATTTTTATTTTCTCGCAAGGTTTTTGAAGGTTGCCTGGTGATCTTGACTTTCTGTATCACTCATGTTGACTCTCGGTGTATACCAAGCTTATCTGCCCAACAAAAATAAAACACGTGGACTTGCGTACCACTAGGTGGAAAATGACCAAACTAGCCTCCACCTCGGCCTTGGAGCTACCTTGGGGAAATTTGAAAGGATACGAATCAGCCAAGTTAATGACAAGAACTACCTTGATAAGAAGTATGCTGCACGTTGGAAAGAGTGCCTATGTCCTCTCAAAAGCCACGTGTGAACCACCTAACACACCCTTGACCAAATGGGACTACCGCCGTGTGACAAGCTACTTTGTTCGCACCCGCCCCCTAGTAAAGACGCGTGAAGTCATCATGAGAAGAGGACTTGGATGAACCCCGACTGTCCGCCACTTGACAACTTGGTGTGATGCAAACGGCTCGACTCCTAGCCAAGGTGACAAACTCGTAAATTATCTTGTTTAAACCCCCTATAAATAGAATCCACAATGCTTGTAAGAGGGGATCCTTTTTGGAGTCTAGAAAGAATAATAATATGCTGGCAATCCGTGAAGATAGTTTTTTGTTCTTTATCCTTTTGTACTTCATATGTTAGCCACTGGGAATTTGTGGACTAAACATTTGGCGCCGTATATGGGAAACCATACTCAAAGGTTACGCGTAAGCTACTTCATTACCAATATGTTGGGTTTAAAGATGAATGGGATCCCTACCCTTGGCACCCTAAATCAGAAAAGCACGAAACGCCGAAAAGAGGAAAAACAAAAGGATAAGCGCCCTTGAAGCCAAAGTGGAATTACTCCTTAACGGGGCCGACGTCATGCATGATCTAAACAAAAATCTTCAGGACCACAACGAACAACAGCAGCAGATTGACCTCCAAGCAAACCTACGAAGAGCCCAAAACAAGGCCATCAGGGATTTGAGCAATACCAGACTGGTGGAAAGATGCCTGTTTGGCCAGGAACCGACATCCGTTTCCATGCCCCAACCTAGCAACGTCGCCCCCCGCTTCGACCCCGAGAATACCGATTATGAGGAAATCGTCCTCCCTAGTCGAGGCTCATGGAAAAGAAAGGATCACGCCACCGAGACTGACGACCAAACGTCTGATTAACCCATTATTCCAGCTTAGGAGCTCGACCTAAGAGCGACAATGAAGGCTATGATCAAATGAGAGATGGGAAGCTTATACGATAGGCTTGGCAAGGTCGAAAGAACCCACAACCCACTTGTCCCTTCATTTTCCGAGGACGAAATCCCTTTCCTTTATACCAATGAACTCCTCGAGGTGACTTTCGTTGGCGACACGAGGTCCTTGAAAATTGCCCTATACGAAGGACTCACATACCCGTATGATTGCCTTGATAGTTTTTGCTACTCCATGGAGGGACGGAAGGGGGGGCAAATGAGGTCACCAAGTGTAGACTCTTCCCGACCACCTTGAAAGAAGTAGCCCTGAACTAGTTCAAACGGCTAAATCCTGAATCCATCAGCTCATTCACCAAGCTATGCCAGATGTTCCTGGACAGGTACATGATCATATTAAGCAAATTATACCACGTCAATGATCTCTTTGCTGTGCGACAGAGAACGGACGAATCTCTACGCAATTATGTCACTCGCTTCAACAATGAATATGCTCATTGCAAGGGTTGTGATGAGGCAATGGCCTATAACGCCCTCATAGGAGGCTTATAGAGTGGGGACTTTTTCTTCCACCTTACTTGAAATCCCCCTGAAACGTACAAAGACCTTCTCCGAGAGGCCACATGCTACAGTCAAGCCGAGCAACTAAACATGGCCTACACTAGCATATGGAGCACGTAAATCGTAGGCGCGGAACCTTATTGGCATATTCTAGATGCAGAGGGAATCCCAAAAAGAAGGAGCACTAACCGTAGAAAATATCGACCAACAAAACAATGTCTCAAAGCCTTACTCAAATTACACGCCCTTAAATGCTAATAAAGGGGCCATATTGGCAATTGCAAGGAAAGAATTGCTCGCTCCGTTCCATGGTCAGAATGAATACTTGGGGAAAATAGATGAGGCTCGGTACTGCAAGTACAACCGCATGTATGGACAATAGACGAAAAATTGTTACCAACAGAATGAAGAGATTGAGGTGCTGGTAAGGAAGGGAAAACTCCAAGAGTATGTGGCCTACCCTGACACCGCCACAGACCCTTCCGGGGAATCAACCCAAGCCTCGGTCTCCCAAAAACTAATAGCCACAATCTAAGTAGGTCCATTGTTAGGCGGCAACACCAATAAGTCCAGGAAATGGTATGCTCGGTCACTCGACCAGGCAGCTAGCCATGCCCTCTCTATTGGTGATAGTGCCTAACCTGACAAACGAGCTTGGATGAGTGATAAGGAACCTATCATTTTTAGACCAGATAACGAGCATACCTTGCAACCTCACAATGATCCTCTAGCTATCTTAGTCGGTATTGAGAATTGCAACATAAACTGGGTCTTCATCGAAGGAGGGAGTTCCTTCAATGCTAGACTAGGTCGGTATAAATCAAGTGTTTCTGGACAAAAAAAGGCCCCCGCTTTATGCTTTCAGGGGAACTCAGGTGCAGCCCCTATGCAATATACACCTCGCTCTGACCAAAGGGGAATGTCCACGCAAGGTGACCACGGTCGCCAACTTTGTAGTTGTGGATTGTTCAACCACTTACAACGTCATCTTAGGCCAACCCGCCCTTACAGAGCTCGATGTCAGCATTAGTTACTGCACCCTCATGCTAAAATTTAGAACACCTCATGAGATAGGGACTATCTAGGGGATAAGGTCTAGGGACGGAACTGTTACGTCATAGTCATGAGGCTGAAAATCCCCCCAAGCGATACTTTTGTTACCAACACCAGTCGCTCGATGATCGAGTTTTGCCTTTCTTCGGGTGCCTACTGATTGCATGTTCAGGATCGGCTTTTCACGATTACCTTCGGCATAACATAGCGGGATACATCCCGTGTCCTTCTTGAGAAAGGTAGTGCGATTGATATCATTTTCTCCCTAGCAATCTCCCACTTCGGCCTCGAAGCTAGGAAACTCGCCTCTACCACTATGAGTTACACACTTTCAAAGCCACGAGAATGCACACCCTTAGCCATATTGACCTCAATATCTGGATAGGGCTTTTCCCAACACAGGCTAGAGTACTAGCACACTTCGTAGTGGTCGATCACCTGAGCTTGTTGTTTGTCATTTTTGGCTAACCAGAGCCTGTAAAGGTCGGTCGGATTTGGGGAACGAAGGTACCATTGACCATACACGGCATCAATAACAGAATAAAACTTTCGTAAACATTCAAGGGCTGTAGATTCACCCAATCTACAGTACTTGTCGGTGGAGTCTGCCGAGCATCCATATGCGAGCATTCGAAAAATGGCTGTTAGCTTCTGCTCTGGGGATAGACTTTGTTGTCCATAATCATCTACCTTCTGGGTAAAGTATGGTTTATGTGCAACAACATCATTTAAGATGCGATAGAAAAACTCTCTTCTCATGCGGAACCGCCTGCGAAAGTCCACTGGGGGATAAAGTGGTCTTTCACAGAAGTAGTCCTCCATGAGACTCTTATGATGTTTTTCTCTCTTCCAATTCTTGTATTCACAGCCTACAACAAAACCACCATGTTTGGATTGTTGAGCATATTGCTCATGCAAAAACGTATGGTGTTGAACAGCCATTGCAACCCTCTGTTGATGAAGGTCATCATCATCATAATTATCATTGAAGAAATTTTGTATAGCATTCCCACATGAATTCATTGTAAGAAGGAGAATTGAAGGAGATTGTGTGGTCAATTCAGTATAATAACACTTCTTAAATAGATAAGAGAATGAGATGACCTACGAGTTTGAAAATAATTGAATGAAGATAGGAAAAGATAGGGAAATATAAGGGAATCCAATAAAGTGAGATGAACAAAGATGAGCAATGGTTCAGAACGTGATTGAAACAAGACAAGATGGGAAATGGTTCAGAAAATAATTGAATGAAGATAGGAAAAGATAGGGAAAGATAATGGAATCCAATAAAGTGAGATGGACAAAGTTGAGCAATGGTTCATAACATGATTGAAACAAGACAATAGGGGATGGGAAAAAGTTCAGAAAATAATTGAAGAACACAAGTGGAGGTGGGCAAAAGTTCAGAATATTATTGAATGAGGATAAAGGAATCCAATGAAGTAAAAGTGAAAGTAAAAATTGAAGAAAATTATGCCAATGGCTTCAATGAAGGGTTTGAATTATTTCGAACATACGTATGGTATTGTATTTGTTTTTATTTTTAAGTGAAATTCTATTATGTTTTGGAATTTTAATTTTTTTGGGTTAAAATGTTTAGAAAATTAAATCACGAGTATTGAAACAAAAATAATGTCAAGAAAAATTAACAAGGAAAAAAATTAGGGGTTAATCATTCTTAAAGAAGTTAATAAAGTTGCGGACTCAAATTATGAGTTTGCAAGGTTGGAGAAAAAAAAAATTGAGTCTTGAAAATACATGAATAGTTGTATTTTAGAGGATGGAAATTTGAGTTTAGCCCCAACATGGTTGGAGATGGTCTTACAACTTCTTCATTATGATATAGTAGTGGTACTCTACCATTTGAGGAATTGTCTTTTGGCTTATAAACATGTTTCAACCATTATGTAAGATCCTAGCCGTTGAATAATGTTATAAAAAGTCCAATGATAAATTTGCCCCCAAAGTGCCTATTTTTATTACAAATGGTCCTTGAGATTTGCCAAATTATCACCTTTGGTCCTTTATGTTTTTTTTTTGACATTATTGGTCCCTTATGTTATACTTCACACATCAATTTGGTCCCATTGTCAGGTTCCGTCAAAATTTTCTGTTAGATTGCTGACGGGGATGCCATGTGGATTAAATAATGTTTTAAACATTTTGGGTTTTATTACACATGGTCCCTGAGGTTTGTGAAATTATCACATTTGGTCCTATATGTTTTTTTTCCTGACATTATTGGTCCTTTATATATATTTTTAAATAGTTTAACATTTAAAATCTTTTAGAAAAAATTTAATTAAAAAAAAAGAGAAAATTTTCAAAACATAATTTTTTTTTAAAAAAAAATTCAAATCCACTTGGCATGTTATTATTATTCAAATCCACTTGGCATGTTTTTTATTCATATCCACTTGGCATATTATCACTGTGTCAAATCTGTTAGGTTCTGTTGAAATTTCTGTTAAATTGATGAAAATTTCAACAGAATCTAACGGATTTGACATGACATGTATGTGGAGCCTACATGTCTAATAATAACATGCCAAGTGGATTTGAATTTAAAAAATTTATGTTTTGAAATTTTTCTCTCTTTTGAAATTTTTTTATAAATATTTTAAATGCTAAACTATTTTTTAAAGGGTTTAGGGTTTTTCAACAAAACCTAACGGATTTGACGCGACATGTATGTGGAGCTTACATGTCCATTAATAACATGCCAAGTGGATTTGAATAAAAAAATGTCTATTTTGAAAATTTTCTCTCTTTTTAAAAAACATTTTAAATGTTAAACTATTTTTAAAAAAAAATATATTTCTTCATTTAGATCCACTTGACATTTTCTCATTTGCTATGTGTGCACCACATATGTGTCATGTCAACAATTTAACAAAAAAATTTAACGAAATCTCACGGTGGGATCAAATTGATGTGTGAGGTGTAACATAAGGACCAATAATGTCAGGAAAAAAAATATATAAATGACCAAGGGTGATAATTTCGCAAACCTCAGGGACCATTTGTGATCCCAAAATATTTAAAATATTGTTTAATCCACATCAGCAATCTAACGGAAAATTTTGACGGAACGTGACGGCATGACTAAGTTCATGTGTGATAAGAGACCAATAATGTCAGAAAAAAGCACAAAGGACCAAAGATGATAATTTAGCAAACCTCAAAAACCTTTGTGATAAAAAGCCTAAAATAAATTCAAATGTTGTATACATCAGTACGACTAGTTACATAATTTAATTTGGATCCCATTTCTTCCAAAAACCCCCCAAAAAAAAAGAAGAAGAATTTATTAGGATAACATGACACGAGCTAGTTTGTCAGAACTTCTCATTTTTCTTCAAGTTCATACTTGGGATGTCTTTTTGCAGCAGCTATAGCCTAAAGGTCAACAAAGTCTTACATGCCAGTTGATGATTGCATTAAAAATGACAAAAAAAATCTGAATGTAGGGTATGTATTTCAAAAGCAAAAACCAGCTTTCGGTTCCCTCCGCAAATCACGTTCACCTTTGGCAACTTTACACAAACATCGAAGTAAGGCAAATCATGAAAACAACCCATCTGAAAACACCACCACCCTAAATAATTCATGTAACGAAATGAAGTCATACAAGAAATCAAATATTAATTCTAATAATACAAGACCCCCAACCGCATCCTTTAACTATTTGCTATCAGGTATAGCCCTGTTTGTATTTTCTGAAAAGGTCCTCAGTCTTGGCATTTCTGAAAGCACAACAGCCAATCAAATACACAGAAATTAGAGCAACAAGAGTGATGAGCAATATTATGTCGGTTCTTCTCCATTCTTTCTTGATATTTGCAAGCAAGCCAGCTTTGCAAGAATCGCAGTTGAAGCAAAGTTGGGTCTGGTCATTGCTCCACTGCAGGCAATCCATGTCTGCTGCATTGTTTATGGGACTTATCCAATACGTTGGGTTCACAAAGGTGTAGCCACATTGTGTGGGTGGCTTACAACATCCTGACTGTAAAGCAAGAAAAATAAAAACAGAAGCACCACCACAAGAAATAAAACTTAAAGGTGAGGTTCCTTGGGTAAAAAGAAGAATATTTGACACACATGGTTTTGAAGAATATAATATCTGATGAAAGAGTAAAGTGGGTTGTTTTGCTGAGATGCTAATTTGCTGTTCTATATTATTGAGAGGTTAATCTACGAATATATTTTAAGGGAAAGAATATCTGTAAAAATTCATGATAACATCTGTAATCTAAGAATATATTTTAGATTATTCTTCATTAATTTAAGAAGAAAAAAAAAGTAAAAATATGTATTCACCTAGGGAATTAAATCCTACAAAACTATCCAAATCAATTCTTTTTTTTAAGTACTCCTAAATTTATAGTTCCAAACACTTGGTAATCGGTTTCATTCAGATCTTGTATACATTCAGTCTGAATTAATAACGTTGGAAGAAAAATGATCTAAACATTTGAAGGTGCGATTGAACTATAATATATATAAATATAGTTTTGTTTACCTGTAAGGGGGTAATGCGCGCGTTAAAGAAATCCTGAGCCATGCGATAACTCTGATTCAACTCACCACACATATTTGTTGAGCTGAGACAACTTTTTATGCGGTCCCACTTCCAAGGGCTTCGCACTCTACGGCGAAGCCAGCCTGAGTAGTCATCCAGATGATACTCCAGGTAAGACCGGCTCGGTTCGAGGTGGCCAGAGCCTTTAATGGTGACCATGTAGATGAAGACCACCAAAGCAGCAAGCAAGACTATAAGAACCAGCATGGCAATGAGGTAAGAGATAAGGAGCCATGGGATTCTCCAAAACGCTCCCACAAAGCCTGCAATGCCCACAACCAGGAACAAGATGCCCAAAATTATGACAGGCCATTGTAAAATCTTGACACAAGAATTGTCTGGCTCTGTGGCAAGCCAAATTCCGGCACCAATGATTGGGATGGAGAGGAGCATGGCAACAAAGTTGATGGCTCCGATGACATTGTTGCTAAGTGCCATTTACTTCTTTTTCTTTTCTCTTTTTCTTGAGAGAAGATTATAGGAGGAGCAAATGGCTGTATTTGTATGATAGATTTTGTCTCCAAACCCCACACTTTTTTGTTCCTTGCCTTGGATCCATGTAATGTAAAGCTAATAGTAAAGCAAGTGGTAATAATTTTTTAAAGCGCGTTTTGATGTTCTAGGTCTATTCACGTACTTCGAGTATCACTTTTTTGAAAAAGAATACCTTGTTGTATGTACATGATGAAGATAAGAGAAAGAGACAAGAGATATTAGCTGCAAGCAACTAATTTATGTATCATGGAAAGATTTTGAGGAAAGCAACTGCTTGTACAATATGCTTTTATTGGCACCTGCATGCATCCACATGTAACGGGATCGCTTTCCCCTTGCAATTTTGCTTTGCACAAAACCAACTCATTGGCAAGAAAAATGTACAAAACTTATACAATGTTCATATAGTCTCTCATATAGGCATGCTTATACAATAAACATTGATCTATTGAACTAAACAGAAGCCTTTTGCACTCTTAACTATGTTATACGACAAGCTCTCGTAAGCCTACCATAACTACGGTTGTAAATTGTGTCGACAAAATTCAAGTTCAATTCGTTTTTGGCAATTTTTTTTTTCTTTTTTGAACATGTATAAAACATAAACGAGAAGAATGGGTTCTGATGATGATAAATATTATATGCAAGAATTTTGCTTGGAATGAAATGAAGCATACCGATGTCTTTTGAATAATAAGCTCGAAGCATTAGTTTCTTTTTAAGGTTTTATATTCAATGCATTATGCTTATGTTAAAGTGTTTTTGTGCACCTAAAATAATATATTAATTGGTTCATACTAGGACTGTTTTCTATTCTCAAAATTGGGGGACCAACCTGAGGACTGATTGATATGGACCTGGGTTGATCGGTTAAGCTTTTTGAGTACACTTATGGAAAAGGTGGGTTCCAATAGAGTCACACTTCTCAAATACACACACTGCTCTTATAAGTAACAAAAGTACGTTTGTGACTAAAGTATAATGTTATCAAGTGTTGATTTCTGTAATTTGACAGATTGATTCGAATTCGTTTAACATAAAAGATGCTAACTAGAGATAAGATTCCCCGATAAGTGGGTAATATCTCTATTAAAAATATGATGCACAATATGATAATGTGGTCTTCATATCATTTTTCAACTCAAAATTATGATTTCATGTCAATTTTGAGTCATGTCAAGATTTATCACTTTTACTTGTAGGTGTAAAGTTTCTTTGTCATGCAAGAAAATAAGAATAAAACACTGGAATGAGAGTTTGTAACTCAAGATGTTAAGAATAGTAGTGGGCATGCATAAAGGGCAAATTAGGTAGCTACCCGGCCCAATTTTTTTCCTAAAAAAGAACCTACATATATAATATTAGCCTAGCCCAGCCCAAACATAAGAAAACAAACCTTATCAGCCCAGCCTCTCTCTCTCTCTCTCTCTCTAGCTTTAGTTTCCCATTGTGTGTGTTTTTTTTTAAATTTATTGCTATATGAATTGTAGGGGTGGCATTTTAGACCTAAAAATCGAAAAACTGCAAAAATCAACCAACATTATACCGCATTGGAACCGCAATAGCTAAAAACCGACTGAAAATTTCAGTTTTAGAAACTGATATGCAATTGCGGTTGCGGTTGCTGTATGCGATTTTGGCAACTCGCGATTACCGTAGCAAATATATTTGTTTTAAAATTGCATTTTAGTAGTTAGATATTGTGTTTTAATTTGGTTGAGTTTAATATATTATTAATATGTTTTTATGTTGTTACTTTTGTGTTGTGTTATGTTATAGATGGAGTCTAGCCACTCTAACACACCTAATGCCTCTAATCCCCCAAACACAAACCGATACACCCGAAACATAACCTCCACTCCAACTCATAAATAATGACTTTTTCTTATAATAAAATCCACTCACCACCTACACTTGAGTTCACCTTTTGGTTTGTAACTTTAATTAACTTTGAATTGGAATTTTCTTTAGGTTGTGAATGCTTGAGAAGTTGAGGTTGAGGTTGTGAATTTATGTATGCTTGAGAAGTTGAGGTTGTGAATTTATTTCTTTAGGTTGTGAATTTATATTTTTTGATTAAAGTATGCTTGAACTCAAAAAGCTTCAAAAGAAACATCAAACCTAGGCTTAAAAGTGTGGAAGATTGAATTTTTATGACACAAAAAGACCACACTTAAAGATCTAAAATTGTCTAATTTATGCCCAAAATATTCAAATCGGTTTAAAATGTTAATTTATAGTAATCGACTGATTTTTGCGGTTTCAAAAATCACCTTACCGCAAATAGTCAGTCGGTTTGCAGTTCGGGAAAAATTCGCGGTTACCGAACCGCAACCACCCCTAATGAATTGAGTTTTTTTTATTATTATTTTTACAATTGTTGAGGCCCAAAAAATCCAGGGTTGGACCCAAATAAATTCCCTGCCCAACGCAATGCCTTATTAAGAAAAGACCCAATTTGGAGCACGCGAAAGTTCGTCATTCACGCTCGCACGAGTCATGATTCACGTGCCATACTAAATAAATATGCAATCTATCATGCTAAGAGTTGAAATAAGCATTGGCTTTACGAGCCTAAGCTAATTATCCAGTCAAGCGTCATATCCCTCTTCAAAGCGACAAAATTCAAGCACCCCAAGCGACATGCAATGCCAAGCGGAAAATCATTATTATTACACCTAGCCATGCTACAAGTTTAAGTGGGCCCAAGTCACGCAAAATGCTCGGGGCTTGCTGAGTGGGTTGTGGTATGGATGGTAACGAGCTTTCATGAGGCCTATTGATGAGCCGAGAAATGGAAGTTTTGGGCTGCTTGGGAGCCCTAAAACTCAAGCCCATTTCTTGAGCCCAAATATGTGGGTAAGCATAAAGGAGAGAAATAGCCCAATACTTTAGGAAAAATTAGCCCATCATCTTAATAAAATAGCCTATCACTTTAGGAAATTAGCCCATTCCCTTAATGGGTTAACCCATCACCTTAGGAAGGCCCAAGCAACCAAGCAAAATATCTGCAATCTCCATGACTTAGCTGGAGACAAAAGCCACGACAAAGCCAAAGTAGCCCATGTATGTGAACTATTGGGAGGCTCCAGCACGTGGGCAAAACAAACCACAAGGCAAATCGCTCAAAAAACCAGAGAATATTGGCGCGCGCAAGAGAAAAGGCAGCCTTCAGACCAGCCAAAGTTACCTATCTCCTTCATTTACCAGATCTTGCCATGAAATAGGGGAGGAAAGGAGGAGAGATGATAGCCAAAGATAAGAAATCACCACTGGAATGGCTGCGGGAAGACTTCTGAATTCCCAAAAATTTGGTATTTATGTATTAGGCAAAGGAGGAATTCACAAAAGGGGATGGATCGAAGGAAATGAAAGGGGAGACTTGGCAAAATTGGAGAGAACCCATTAGTGTTTCTTGGGAAGAATGAGCTTCCAATGGCTATAAAAAGGAGGTACCTCCTACCAATTAAACTCAACCAGAGCAGTTGAGCAAGCTTATTCTCTAACTGCTGGAAACATCAAGCCCAAGTGCCTCACCTTTTATCTCATTCTTCTTTATCCTAAGTAACATACATTCAGAGAGCAAGCTTCATCTCTCACCCCTGAAACCTCTGCAATTTCGAGTCTCATTCCTTCATATCTTCCCATTTTCTCTTTTGGTAAATCGTTCCACTGCTTGACAGAGCTTTCGTCAAGCTGCGGGAAACTACTCAACACACCCATTATACTATCATCTCCCTCTCTCTTCAACAAACCTTCTTAGAATCTCCTCCCTCTTTCTTTAGAACCCCTGCTTCTCATAGGAATTCACAACCCTTCTCTCTCTTTGATGCTAAACTCATGATTACTTTACTTCCATGCCACAAACCTCTTATACCAAGCTAAGAAATTATCTGTAAGCGATTGTTAGTTTTGCTGGTGAAGGTAACCAAGGTGCTTCCTAAAGCTCAGCTACCCTTTCGAAACATTCTCGGGGTCTGATTCTTGAACTCAGACCCAGGGGAAATTTTCACACATTTGGCTCTTTACAGCAGCCCAGGCCCACAGTAGATGTCGGAACAAAAAAACCCCTACAATAATTTTTTAGGATTTGAAAATGAGTTGTCTAGCATGGGCTTTGGTCATTTGGTGATAATATTTGTGGTCATTAAAGGTCTTTTTACATATTATTCATAGATTGAAATTTGAAATAATGTTGTTTTGTGTTGCATTGCAACTTTTTGTTTTAGTTTTAGTTTTTTTTTTTTTTTTTTTTTTTTTTTTTTTTTTTTTTTTTAAGCTTTTATTTATTTTTATGTATGTATGTATAGATGTATTTGTATATGAGATCATAATACGTTTCTCATTGTCTAAGTGTATCTTTTTTTGTTTATTAATGCAATTCACTCGTATCGTCGAGTTTTTAATGTAAGTTTTGCTAAGTAAATAGCTTAGTAAATAACAAAATATGGTTAATCGCTTTATTAGTCCTTGAACTTAGACCCGATTTGCATTTGAGTTCCTCAATTTCCAAAATTGTTTCTGTGATTCTTTAACTTCACTTTTGTTAGGACAATTGGTCATGCAATCAATTTTGTTAACTTTTTTTGTTAAATGCAGGGGCAAAATAGTATTTTTATATTAAAACAAAAAATAATAATAATAAATTATATCTTTAAAATAACAATAAAAGAAAATCAAATAAAAAACCAACCAAAAAAAGAAAAAAAGAAGAATCAAGTTTCGGGGGAGTAGAAATCAAGATAGAGGGAGAGAGAGAGTTCAATTTTATTTTTTTATTCATATTTTAATCAATTTAATACAAAAATATAATTTTGCCCCTGTATTTAACAGGATAGTTAATAAAATTGATGATAGAACCATTTGTCTTAATGAAACTGAAGTTGAAGGACCACATAAACGATTTTGGAAATTGAAAGATTCAAATACAAATCGGGTCTAAATTCAGGGACTAATAAATGTAAAGAAATTTTTGAAAAGGACTCTATTATCTCTGCAAGATATAATAAAAAGGTTTTTTAGGTTTTAGACATAAAAAAATTTTTACTTTTGGAAAAAGCCAAAGCTTTTTCAAAAAAGACAAAAAAACCACTAAACTTTCAAATCAAAGACATGCAAATGTATTGGATTCCTTAAGAAATCTAAAAATAAATAAGGGCATTTTTGTCCATTTTCGCTTCTTTTAAAATTTTTCTCTCTCTTTTTGCTTTTTCCAAAATGTCCCAATAAAATGCACTGTCCATCCAGTGTCCACCCGGACCACCCCTTATCCAGTTTCTCCTCTCTGCACAGAACATTCAAAACAATGGCGGCATTTGAAGCTGCACTGTCTGTCTCCTCCCTCTACTCTTCTTCTTTTTCTTCTTATTCCTCTAAATTCTTCGCATCCCCCAAACCATCCACCTCCCTGAAGCTTCATATTTCCAATTCTATCCCTCCTATTTCCCGCAATTTTCTGTATTCTTCTCCCCCATGCATCCTCAACAACCCCGCAAGAAAACCCTTCTTTGAGCTGATGTGCTTTGCGGTACAGGAGGTTACAGCTGAAGAAGAAGCAGTAGAAGAAAAAGCAGAGGAAACCCAAACGCAAAACCTGAAGAGAAAGCTCTACGTTGTGAATTTGCCTTGGTCTCTCACTGTGGTGGATATCAAGAACCTCTTTGGCGAATGTGGGACTGTTACAGATGTTGAGGTTCTTCTTCTTTTGTGGTTCTCCTTAAATTGGTCATGTTTCTGTCTTTATGTGGATTTGTAATTGAAATTTTGGTTATGTATGTTGGATTTTCAGATTATAAAGCAACCAAATGGAAAGAGCAGAGGCTTTGCCTTTGTGACAATGGCTTCTGGGGAAGAAGCTCAGGCTGTCATTGAAAAGTTTCACTCTCATGTGAGTTATTTTGGTATTTGGGTGTTCTGTATTTTATGATTGGAACATTTTAGCTCTGATGAAAGTTTGATTGATACTCAGAGAAAAATAGCATTATAATTTGATATTTAGAATGGGTACATCATTGTTTGTAGGCAGTTCATTTTGATTTGTGACTGTTTCTTCTACGACTAGAGGAAAAATGTTTTCCTCTTTTTCTTTAAATCACCTTGTTATCTGTATTCCATTGTGTTTGTAGGTTTAGCAATAATTTGAATTATGGGGTTCCAAAGTTACTTGTAGTTTTGGGTTCAATAGAAAAAGGGAAGGAACTTTAGGAGATTGAAGTGGCGTGGAATAGATACAAGTTTATCTACTTCAATTGAATTGGCCAAATCAATGAAATTTTTGTTTCTTAGGAATTCGTTTGTTCTTTTTTGTTTTGGTTGTAGTTTCCTTTTTGATTCATTGAATTGTAAATGAGTTTTCTAATGGTTTGGTTTCTATCAAAGTATCTTTATAGAATATTTGCAAATATCTGGTTCTATAGAGAGAGAAATTATCATTCAGATTGAAACAATTAATTACCAGTTGTCCTATTTTACGGAGGCTGGACTATATTGGGTAAATCTTCAGCTTTCTTTTAGTTGCACAGCTGAGGAGGAAAGAAGGCAAAGGTGGTATGGAATTCGGGGTGTTGGCTGTATTTTGGGTTGTTTGGTTAGAAAGAATCAAAAGGATCTTAGAGGGGAGGGGGCAGATGTATAATTTTGGGCTTTGGTTTCTTCGGACTTTCCAGGAATTCCCTTTTTCTGCAATTTTTGCGGATTGGAAAGCTATTCTTATGTAGATATTTTCGTTTATGTTGTATGTCAGCTAGATCTTTTTTGCATTGGGTGTTTAGTATTTGGTTAATATCTTGTTGTCCACAAGGAATATACTTGTATTGACTCAAAAGAATTTTGTTTCTTAGTAAAAGGAATTTCCTATATCTGGAAACATATTTTTTCATCTCAGAGTTATTTGTTTCAGGAGGTATTGGATAGGACTATCAGAATAGAGTTTGCAAAGCAATTTAAGAAACCTTCTCCACCTCCTCCCAACCCCCAAATTGTGGAGACACGCTATAAGCTTTATGTCTCCAATTTGGGATGGAAAGTAAGATCAAGTCATCTCAGAGATTTTGTCTCTGAAAATTTTAAAGTTCCTGTCTCAGCCAGGGTTGTCTTTAGTGGCCCCTCCGGGAAATCTGGTGGATATGGATTTCTTTCTTTTGCTACAAAGGAGGAAGCAGAGTCTGCAATTTCTTCTTTGAATGGGAAGGTTAGAAAAATTTATCAACTTTGTCAATCTTTCTCATTATTTTCTGCTATTACTCTGCTCAAGCTTGGAAGGTATCAGTTCAAATGGATGTGCTTATTTTGCTTCCTACAGTGATATAAATTAGTTTAGTATCTTTATACCTTTCAACAGAAAACTGTTACCTGGACTTTTTAATTGCACACATACATCTATAGGACTCCCTGGGTATATGCAGTTATTCTAGAGAAAACTTTATTGTATGTGCATGCAGTAATTTCACTCTTGGTTCAAGAAGAGGGGTTAAGTATGAAATTGTTGAAGAATGTAAAATCCCACCTTGGAAACTTGACAAAATGAAATACCATATATAAGTTATGGTTTCACTACTAATCACATTGAGATCTTTTGTGATAAAACCCCACAAATGTTGTGCTATGTAGGTTGGGGACAGTATTGGTGTTGGACCAATTAGTAGCAGGCCGGTGGTCAGTCTCTCTGAAATATTAACATGGTTTCAGAGCAGATTGATTGACTGGGCCCAGGTTATTGTGTCTCTACTAAGTTCGCAGGATGAGCACGTGCTCAGCTCGATTTACTGAGCCTGACTAACAAACTACCCTAAGATCACAAACCGATGTGGAATTGGCTGCACATGTGGCCTACTATATTGTGGTCCCACACAAAGAAGTGTGTTGAAGAATGTAAAGTAGTGGGCTGTTGATTTGTCTATTTGAAATCTTAACAGGAATAATATAAGTTGTTTCATAATTGCCACCATCTATGTAAAATTTTCTTTCCATAGTCCATATATGTTTCCAGAAGTGTTCCAGTCATGAATGAAAGCACAAGATTCTAATCATTTGTGTATAATCAGTTGAGAGAGAGAGAGAGAGAGAGAGAGAGAGAGCGCTATTAAAGAACTACATATGTGCAATATATGAATATGTAGTCCAGCATTGTCTTGGGCTTTAGTTAGATTATTCACATATAATTACTTGCATTCTGTTACTAGAAAAGCGTTTTAGACCAAGCAGAAATAAATTACAGTGCATTTGGATGCGAGAATTAAGTAAATGGATAAAGATCTCAAAATAAGTTTACATTGGCTGAAAGAGACATTTGAAATAACTAGATACAATGTGACATTTTTTATTTATAAAAAAAAAAAACAATGTATAATTTAACTATATACTGTTAGCAACAAAAACTTCTCTTTCTTGACTTTCAATACAAATCCAAATATTTATGTGTCATTAACATTACATCTGACTATGATATTAAGTCAAATTCCCACATTTGAAATGGTGCACTACTTTTATTTGACAGGAATTGATGGGCCGGCCACTAAATCTAAAATTTAGTGAGAAAAATGTCAGTGACTCTGGAAGCCAAAAGGATGAGGAAGAAAAATTTGAGGGTCAACCAGAAGAGTTGTAAGTCCACAGACAGTCTTTAACCAAATTGATCTATTTTTATTGCAGATTATAAGTGGAATCTTGGGAAAGCAGAAATTTTGACCTCAACCACCCATGTAGAGAGGGACAGTGTCCTCCTGTTGTCTGTAAATTTGCATTAGTGTCTCCTTTTGTTATTTATCTTTTCAGTTCTTAGAGCAGTTGTTGTTTTCTCTGTCTTGCTAAAACAACTGTTGACATACATATTACTGTATTGTTCCAGATAGAGAGAGCAATTATATATTCTATATGATTACTCAATGGAAGCCTCTTTTACAACATTACAAATAAATATTATGCTTTTGAAGCATCCCTGTGCTGCTCATAAGTCATAATATTTAATGCTTCACCATCCTAATACATAAGCACATATTACTTGTTGACTTGTTACATCACCCTACTAATGCAGTCAACTAGGTTGTAACTAATAGAAGCTTATGCCCTTGAAGCATATAGAGAGGGAGGGATGGAGATTGAGAGATTTTTTTTTTTTTTTTTTTTTTTTTTTTTTTTTTTTTTTGTTTTTGGTCGAAAGAACAGCCTGGATAGCTTAAGCCCACACAATGGAGGCGTTTGCTGAAGTGTTAATTTCTTAGGATCTTATTGCTAATAAATTCAAACCATGGTGTTAAACACAGACTTGAAACTCATTGCTTTCATAGTAAGTTACCATGGACTTTAAGCCCTTGCATTTTCTAATAGTTGTACACATTTTCACTTATCATAAATAAGTATGACCGCATCACTTCGTGTTATGAACAAGTTTCGTATTTTTCCCGGAGGTCAATGCTATTGTGGCTTCATGTCAATTTCGTAGAGAATAATCAAGCTACTAAATATGCTGGAAGTAATATTAACTCCAAAGAGGACATCAAATTTTCAATACCATCAAATGTTATTCAGCAGATTATCTCTCATTTCTTTGTTTTGGAATACTTAAAAGAAAGAGGAATAGTTAGATTCTCAATTGAATAAATCTTATGCAATGGTGTTGTGCTTTCTAAATTACACATGCTATATTTCCTTCAGACTTTGGTTTTGTTTTGTTATATTTATTTATTTAAATTTTGGCGCTAATCATATATATATAAAAGTTGATCCTTTGTTGAGGCAGCTTCTTTGGAGTCTAGGCCAACAGTTGATTAGTGAATACATTTTGTGGATAATACACAAAATATGTATATGTTCAATAACTTTAGATATTAGAAGATGTCTGTCTGCACACATGGGTGTGTGTTTTTGTACATGTGCTTGTGCTGTGTTATTTGTCTTGTTTGGACAGGAGGTAGGTGTTGAGATTTTGTAAATAAATAAATCTTTTGTTCTTGCTGTTTTCTTCTTGAGGAGGGTTTGATTGATGAAAAATGTGGTCGGAAACTGCAGGGTTGATGAGCACTGAAATTGGCTAGGGTAAACTTATAGTAGCCATACGTAGGCAGGAGCATAGCTTATTATAAACTAGTTGATGCTCCCTTTTCAAGTCAAAGTTGTTCATATATTGATGAGCTTGATTTTGGCCTTCAAGTATTTGTTGACATTGCTCTTATACAAGTGATCTTGATATTATGCTGTGTGTGTCTACTAGGATATGAAGAAACTTATAAATTTTTCAGTAAAAAATTGCTCATATTTAACAAGAAAGGAATACAATAAGCCAAGTGATCTATATGGGCTGACCATTTTCAGGTAAGCACATTTAAAGAACGTGGAGAGCTGGAATTACTTCAATAGACTTAATCTCAAACAATATCTGTTACCTGTCTTTGCCTCATTTTCTTTCTTGCTCTTTTTCTCTCTTCAAATAATAAATGCTGAATAAGTTATTTATGTTGATTTGAATGAGCAAAACTGATCAAATATTCTGATAAAATTCATGATCACTGAGAGGATGGAAATGGAGAAACTTGTGTTACAGCAGCTTTTGCTGCTTTTTGTGTTTTTTTCCTTTTTCATACTATAGAAAATCATAGTGTGTTCTGAGTAAGAGCTAGTTATTGTCAATAACTGTTATAACTGGATATATTTCCTGTTTTATTTCTTGCTTTGAGTAATTTAGATATTCTTTTTTCTTTTGTCCTATGAAATTAAGTGGTGTTGGGAGCAAGAACTTCTTGGCTTTCCCGTGTGTTTGCCACTTTCCCTTGGGAAAAGGTGGAAGGAGAAGATGGCGCATAAACCAGGAAGTACTTTGTTTAAGTCTGGGTGGATTTAGTCATGCGTTATGGGCTCACTGGAAAATGAAGGGAACTAGGTTCTAAACTTGATTATAAAAAAACACTAATACATTAAACTCTTGAATGTACAAATATTGTTAGTTTTTGTATTTTCTTGGGCCGTTCTCCATTTATCATGTGCGTAACATGCATTACATGTGTGTACTGTGTACATATGCGTATACG
The DNA here is from genome assembly GCA_903112645.1 of Prunus armeniaca. NCBI lineage: Eukaryota > Viridiplantae > Streptophyta > Magnoliopsida > Rosales > Rosaceae > Prunus > Prunus armeniaca. The sequence goes on along the minus strand of CAEKDK010000005.1, from coordinate 3,523,679 downwards.
GATGGATGCACATGAAATGTGTATTTTCTTGTTTGTTCATATGCATAACTATATTCAGCTTACATATACAGATTTATTTTTACCGTTTCTTATTGTGTTGAAGGTCATCTTGTTAGAAATCTTTAGTTTCTAATTTTTTTTTGGGTGAGGGGGGGTGGGTGGGAAGGGTAGTCATATATTTTTGTCTTTCTACAAGTGAGTTATATGCCATCAGAATCATTAAAATTCTATCGAAAAAGCATGTCAAATGTTATTCTTTGATACTTTATATTTTCTTGCACCAAAATTCTATTAGTTGGTTGGAATCAAAATTCTTCTCTTCCATCACCCTCCCCACTCCTCTCACAAAGCTGGTGTTTGGAGAATTTTACTGCTGAAACTTTTCTGACATTGGAATCACTTTTGATGATATCCTCATTTCTAGGCAATTGTGGGAAGATTTAATATACAAAAATACAACTTGGTTCTTTAAATTTCAACTTATATATGTATGATGGTATAAATGATTGGCGTGACTTTGGAGAAGAGATCACTGAGTAGGTCTAAAGAAATGAAAGGGTGGTCCAGAGTTTAAAGGAAGTTGTTTAGCAGAGAGAGAATTCTATACTTCTTACTTTTTTTTAATTGTCTCAGTGCTTAGGGTACCTTAATTTAGTGTGTCAAATCTTTAAGTTTTCCACTCCATCTTCACATGGGAAATATTCATTTTGGAGAAAGCAAAGTTTCCAAAGGTTGGGAAGAAGTTTGTTAGAGAGAGAAGTCTTAGTTCTTAAGGCTCCTGACAGAAGACAGCTTCTTGGTTATCTGAAGTTGCCTTTTAATTCAATGACATAACATTTCCTTTAGTTTTTGACTTCACCTTTACCATTTTGCTTGACCAATATTCTGGGTTTTAGGAATTTCAAAATCATGCTTTGTTTGTTCTCTTTATGAAAGTAGATTATTAGTCCAACAGTTGATTTGTTGGGAAGAGATGCTGGTCCCTACAACACTCTTTAAGCGAATATATGCTCATCTCAAAACGAATCTGAAGGCCCCATTTTCTGAGACCCACATTTTCATTTTTATGCATTTGGAACAGAAAATGGAGCACTACATTTTTCTCTCTCCTTTTCTTTTCTTTATTTATGCAACATAGAAAGGTTAAGCCATCAGGGATACACATGGTGTTTTTGGTCTAAAGTGGATACTGTGTTGATCAATTTTTGTCACAGATTGACTGACTGAGAACACTAGTTTGTGCATATAACTCGCAGGAAAAAATAAATTACAAAGACAAAAGAGCACTTGTGAGTTTGATATGAGTAAAACTCTCGTTCCTACGTTTTATACACCTTTCTCTCTATCTCTCTCATCACATCTCAGCGAAAGGTGTATGAAACATGACTAGGCAAGTTTTTTCGGTTTGGTACATCCATCTTGGCGGCTCTTATTTTAGTTTGGGTACAATTTAATGTAAAAGAAAAGAGCACCACGCAATATGCTCGCTTGCAGCTACAACAGTCTTGGCCAACAATAAAAGGATTCATTACTTTAGTGAGCTCCCAACCAACACCAGAACGTTAGTCAACAACATTATCTCCCGAAAAGATAGAAAAAGAAAAAGAGAATGAATATGTAAGGAAAGAAAAGTAATTAAAATGAAAAAAATAAAAAAGAAAGCAAAAAAGAACACACAGCAGCAGCATCCTGCAGTCTTTGCTTTGCTCTGCTTTCCATGTAAGCTGCTTTGGCCTCCCAACCCATCTTGTCTCTTCAATCAAATTTATATTGCCCAAACTCTGTTATTGTACTTGCTGTTCTTGCCTTCAAAACTCTGCAGAATCTGAAAAATTCAGTGTCTTAGATTTTGCTCATGTGTTCTTGAACCTTGATCATTGTTGGGAAGAAAAAATCCCCAAGCCATCCAATCCAAATACCAATCTTCAGGTAAACTTTTGTTTCTATTTAGTCTTTGTGTTAATGTCTAGGGCAAATTGTATTGAATGATTTGTCCTACTGTCTGAAAATTACATTTCTCTCTCTGAAAAAAGTGAACCAGAGGGAAGAAAGAAAAATATGATATTGAGAATATCAGCAAAATAGAAATTTTCTGTGGGTGGTTTTAGAATTTAGATTAGTGATGGGGTCTCTAGGAGGCAGCCCAAAAACTTGGATACCATATATGAACACCAAAGACTGTTCTCAAGGGTTTTGCAGTTTGTACTGTCCACAATGGTGTTATAGGATAATACCTCCTCCACCTGTCCTTGAGTTTCCTGAAGACAATTCATCTTCCCCAAGTTTCTCTCCTCTTGTTATTGCAATTATCGGCATTTTGGTGAGTGCTTTTCTTCTTGTTAGCTACTACACCATAATATCCAAGTACTGCGGCAAAGTGGACCGGAGGAGAGCAAGAAGAGAAGATCAGGAGCAGAATGAGGAGATGGAGGACCCTCACAATCCCATCCATGAACCCTGGCATGTTGTGACAGCTGGCTTAGACGAGGCTCTGATCAAGTCATTAACAGTTTGTAAGTACAAGAAAGGAGATGGATTTGTTGAAGGAACAGATTGCTCAGTTTGTCTGAGTGAGTTTGAAGAAGATGAGAGGCTTAGGCTGTTGCCTAAGTGCAACCATGCTTTCCATCTCCCATGCATTGATACATGGCTTAAATCTCACTCAAATTGCCCGTTGTGTCGTGCCAACATAGTTCCTCATCAGTTGCCTCACCCTGCCGTGATTGAAACTCCATCATCAACCAATCATGATGCATCATCCATGGCTGAAAGCCAACCAGCATATGATCAAAATGTTGTCATGGCACAAACTTCCGAAAGGAGTCCTTCTCAAAATGAGGAATCAATGCAAGGAGATCATGAAGGGTATCATCAAGCAATTAGAAGGTCGGTTTCCATGGACGATTGGCGTCAGAATAATCGAGTTTTAGTAGCTGATATTCTGAGCAGGAATGATGAAGAGGATGAGGAGGACGATATGAACTCAGAGTCAGATGATATTGCTGAAGGAGTTGGCAAATCTAGCAATAGAAAAGGGGTGCTCCTGCATTGTGTTATGAGTCCTGTTGCAATGAAGAGATCATTTTCAAGTGGAAGATTCTTTCCCACCAGGCCTTCAAGAGCACGGAATACAGTACTTCCAGTCTAGAAAACTTTTTGTATTTTGGTTTCTTTTGGGGAATGTGGATTAAGCTGGCAAATCAAACAGTTTGGACCGGATTAATTAGCTATTACAATTATTTGTTCATGATCCATTAATGAGTGATTTGTAATTCTCTACCAATCGAAAAGTATAGTATACAACTAGTGTATAAAACATCCTTTTTAGGTACTAAAACCAACGTATGAAGGTCGTTCTTGTCAAAAGGGCATTGTATACACATGTTGTATTCTAAAATCTCTCCCTTTAATATATTGTTTCTTTGGAGTCAGTTTTAATTATTTTTGTTACCCATGGGATTGTACTCGATAAATTTTGGATTTGCATGTTCAAATTTTATAAATAGTCATTTTGACAGAGTGATTTCAAATTTAGAATTTTTTTTTTTTTGAAATGTCAAATTTAGAGAAGTTAAATTGTTTATTTAAACTATCAAGATTCAGAGGCCTTAATCTATACCAAGATTTGAATTAAAAAAAATTCAAATGAATGATTTTTTTTGCATTTTATTTATTTATTTCATTTTTGGCCAGCATAATTCCTTAGGCTTTTTATTTTTTTATTTTTTTTAGTACAAGTGTTTGGGGGATGGGGATTTACACAAATATTCATTAGGAGTCTGGGAGTTTCGAACCTACGCATATGGGTGGAGGTCGAAGAGCTTAACCAACTGAGCTATACCCCACTAACCTTAATCTTAAATCTTAACAAATGCCCCTTTGACAACAAATGAAAAAATGAAAAAATAAAAAAAGATTTCAAATGAATCATTTTTTGATTTAAACTTAGTTATTTCATTTTTGGCCAACATAATTGCTTAGCCTTAAATCCTAACAAATGTTCCCTTGCCAACAAAAAACAGTTACACACCTCAACTTCTATTTTCATATATTAAATCCAGAAGTACGGTTTGATCAAAATAGAATAGCCATGGATTCACGGCTCACTACTACCAACATCAATATTGTCTTCAACTTAACAATCTATGTAATTCGGTAGGTGTGTGATTTTATACAAAAATTCTGGATATTATTAATAGTGGAACCATTCATTGTATGTTGTATTATTTTGTCAAAATTTTGATGTGGGACTCATATTCTTCAACACACTCCCCCATACATGCAACAAATTCCACATCGTAGGCCTTCTCTCACTAGTTATTTGAGGTGATTTTTCTGAGCAAAAAAATCGTATGTGAAATGGACGTGCGCCCCATGGAAGGCACAATATTTTATGATAACTCTCTTGGTTGGATTTCCCTTCAAAGGTAGTGGTCTCTTCACTTATGGCTTGTCTTTTACTTGGGCTAGGATTTGATGTATGGGGATAGAGAACTTAGTGTAGTTCTCATCTGTTATAGCGTCTCCCTGGGGTTGCGACATGCGCTTGGTACTTCTCTCGGTAGGTGGCTCGGCCTGCTTGGTAGAATTTTTCGTGGAAATTCAATCGTCATCCCAGAGCGCGTAGCGTTTCACAGTCGCGAAGATGTCTGCTAAAGTCAACAGTCAGCTCACGGTATAAGTTGTGCTCTATTGGCAAGCCTTTCTTGAAGGTAGAGGATGCGATTCGGTCATTGCAACCTACGATGTTAGCCTTTTTCTACATTGAATGTCTTGATGTAGTCTTTAAGGGACTCATCATGCTTTTTGTGCAAGTTGAACATATGGTCAAAGTTCTTTTTGATCGTCCGATAAAAAGTGTACTTTTTGGTGAAGATGAATGTTACCTCCTTGAAGTTGTTGGTTGATCGGGATGGTAGGGTATGAAACCAATCATGGGATGCTCCTTGTAAGGTCATGATAAACACCATGCACATCAGCACATCTTTGGCCTTGTAAATAATCATAACACTTTTGAGGTGCTTCAGATAGCTCTCGGGATCATAATTCTCTTTGAAATGTGTGAAACAAGGTGTTGAGAATCGCTTTGGTGGAGCCGCTTGTTCGATCTCAACTGTGAATAGTGAGGAGTTCACTAGGTCCACCTCCTTGTGCAGAGCATCTTCGAAATCTCCTCCGATCTTTAAGTCTCGAAGTCGGTCATTCAAGAGCTTCTCGACATCTTCTACGCACATGGTCTGCGGTTCACGTCTGTATCCTCTATGGTTCAGGCGTCGTTGGTTTACCTTCTCGTTGTCTCTACAAGGCAGATCTCTTCGACTGTCCTGCTTGTGTGGCGTGTTGGTAGACTGAGCTTGCGAGGAAATCTCTATAGCTTGTCATCGAGAGTTGGCTCCTTAAGACCAAGCATGTATGAGGTTTTTTTCTTGTATTTCATGGGGTTGATCGTGAGGTTGATCTTCTCAGAGGCCTAATTTCACGGCCCAGGCGGGCATGAACATCGGGTTGTGGGCCGAACCTCTCATGCACATTGATTCTTGGACCTAATATCGATCGAAGACTCAATCTGCTTTGAGCATGGCTTGCGGATGCTTGGGCCATGCCAACGTGCTAAGCACCACACTCTTGTCTTCTCATTGTCTGCTTGCTCCTCTCGAACTGTCTGTGGGTGCATTCATCCATCCTTCTCTCTTCGCATTGTGGTCCAAGGGTAAGTTCTCAGACCAAGTCAATTTGGTTGAGGAGCTATCCAACCAAATTGTTTTTGTCGTCCACTATCTGAGTGAGTTGGTCAACTCTAAGATTGAGGTTTGCTTGTCTTTGTGGATCAGGAGGAGAGAATTGTGTGGAACCCAATTGCACACATGCTAGGGTTTCATTGGAGGTGTACACCGAAGTGTACGTCGAGTGTGAAGGAAAATGATGAAATGGTTGTACTTGTTCCATGATAGGACCATGACTTGCATCTACGGCGGCACCCAGATGGTGCTCCAAGAATCCGGTTGTGAAGCCATATGAACCTTCTTAGAATCCCTTCCCCCTTGCTTTGAACCTCTGTTTCTCATAGGAAATCACAACTTTCTCTCTTTCATGTTAAACTTGTGAGTGCTCAGCTCCTATGCCACAAGCTTCTCATGTCAAGCCCAAGAATTTATCTGTAAACAACTGTTGATTTCATTGGTGAAGAAGACCAAGGTGTTTCCTAAGGCTCAGCTACCCTTTCGAAACACTCTTGGGGCCTAATCCTTGAATTCATACTCAAGAGGCAATTTCATACATGTTTCTCTTTTCGGCAACCCAAGCCCATTCGTCAGGCTATTTGTGAACAAGGGAAAATGAATGTCTTTGTGATTATTATTGAAAGGTTGAATATTGCAGGAGTTGGTAAATTCAAGATCGGTCGGATTATGTTTTATTGTGAGAGAGGTGGCCAATTTAGGAAGAAAAAAATTGTGGAATCAGGTAGCAAGACAACACATAAGGTTGATCAAAGTTCAAACCCTCAGAAGAAAAAAAGTGTGAAGTCTACTAGTACAAAGAAGTGTGGTTGCCCTTTTTCATTGAAGGGGGTTAACAGTGGTCCTGGAGATGCATGGCAACTTCAAGTTATATGTGGAGTTCATAACCATCCTGCAACACTAAATATGGAAGGGCATTCATATGCAAGTAGATTAACTGTGGAAGAGGATTTACTAGTGGTTGACATATCTAAGAGTTTGGCTAGGCCAAAGGATATAGTATTTAATCTTAAATGTAGAAATTGGTAATAGCATGCGTACATTTGGAACATCATGGGACAAAATTCATCATTTAATAGAACTGCAATACACTGATATAAAGGCATCATTTGAGAAGAGTTTGTCATTTGTGAACATGACTGCAGGAAAGAAGAATTCAAGGAGTTGATTGGTTTTGTATCTATTTTTGCGTTGGATAATATTATGGTTGAGCTAAAACAGTTAGATTATATTGGGGTTGATCCAATATCATGTGGATGCATAATAAAACACACACAGAGATTGCCATGTGCACACGAGATGCAAGAGTTCAAACGGACATGTCGAACGTCCATAAAATCATCTTAAAACAAATTCAAATGTTAAAAACAACAATTGAGGTCGAATCCAATACCCAAAACTCAAATAGAATTCAGAATCACCAATCCAAATAGGCCTATAAATAAAGCTCAGGCCCGTAAAATTCAAATAGATTTTATTTCAAAAGCAATAACCAGCAAAGCACGTTCACCTTAAATAATTCATTAAATTAACCCATCTGAAAACACCACAACCCTAAATAATTCATGTAACCAAGTGAAGTTAAACAAGAGAAACATGAAAGAAACCCAAATATTCTACTAATAATACAAGTGATAGTTTAAATTACTCTAATCTACTAGAATGAGCATGGCAAAATGTTCACCTTTAATAATTATTTTCTTCTTGTTGGCTTGTCAATATTCTTGATGCAGATGCTTATGTTTCTTTGTGAATTTGAATAAAATTCCTCTCTCTTGGCAAAACCCTGGCTCTGAAGGATGGAAAAATGACGTCATTCATGAAGGGATTTTATTCTTTTCTTTTTAGATACAAGCAATATTCTACTATCTCTTAAGCATGTAAAAGAGAAGCGGATTTGTCACTATCTCCTCTCACATGTTGACAACGAAATTTATAATCACAAAATAATTATTAAAAGTAGAGAAAGAGTGTGTACCACCACAATAGGCTTTTGAGCCTCTTCCCAAAATCGAAAAATCCTACCCGCTCGCAATTATCAGCATTAATTGTATTCCCAAAAATTAAATTGATCTCCTGCATTCTTTTTCTTTTTCTGTCTCGATCATTTTGGGAACTCAACCGGATATCCCCTCCCCCGTTTGAAGGAACAGGGGGTACCTTGCTTAGCATATATTCATGAATCTGCGAAATTAATATCATCCTTTAGTAAAGCTTTCATCATGAAATGTTAGTGGATGTTAGTTGCAAAGAAACTTCGTGTAAGTATTGTACCTCATTAATTAACTTCTGACGTTCATCAGTGCCATATCTTGGGGCTGCTAAACGAGATTTGATAGCCAGGACACGCCTTTCTTCCTTATCGTATTCTACTGAACCCAACGCACCATCTGGGTAGGTGGGCAATAACTCAATAAGTCTAAGTAAAGCATCTCGCACTGCCAACAGCAACAGTACATTAACACGATGGGCACGCAGTGAAGACAAGTTATAATAGTGAGGCTAAAACCATATCCATTAGCAAAAGCATTTTGGTTTACTGAGAGTAGAAGAATAGCTTGTGCTTTGGTGGATTATGTGTGTCTTCTTCTTTAGCAGTTGAGTGAGTGTTTTAATACATGTATTCTAACATTATATACTAGCATACATAATGTCTCAGAAATAATGAAATGTACCTCTTTTGCGTTTATTGGGTGGATCCCAAAAAATAGAAATGCTGAAATAATCGATATTGGTTTGGGTTTTGAAGCGACCATTTTCCTGCAAGTAAAGTATACACATCATGACTGTGATAATTTAAAAAAGAAAAAAGACCCAAGTAGCAAAAGAGTCCATAAACCTCAAAAAGCAATAACATATGATATATTACCGTCAACAACGTGATTATAGGAGGCTTGTCTGGGTATTCCGCCGGAATCTTGATCTGGCCATGATAAATCCCACCCGCGAATTCAGTTCCATTAGGGCCTCTGATTGCAAATTGCCAGTCCCGTGGGTTCGACTGAAAACAAATTTTCAATTATGTGTCAAATTACCATTTTGGCCAAACAACAAACCCAATTTCAGTAGCCAGAAAGTCACAAAAAAAATGAAGCGACAAATTATGCCCTTGTCTTTTTAGTTCTTCCAAAAAACAGAAAAAAGAAAAAGAAAAAAAAAGGCTTTTAAAGTTTTTTGAAAATGACCAAAAAATTATCTTAAAACAAAATCGAATGCTAAAAACAATAATTGAGGTCGAACCCAATACCCAAAGAACAAGAATATTTATAAATAATAAAAACGAAAGGGGTATTGGAAAAGTAAACGTAACCTTTAGCGCCAGGCATTTGAAATCGTCGGAGGGATTGGATTGCATCTCCTCCAACTCCAATTTAATCATCCTCGCCAGTGATTTTTTCTCCTCCTCTATGCACCCATCCAACATCTCTTCCCATTTACTATACGATTCCATTTGATTTTGTTCGATCTGCGCCGATCCGCAACCACTTCTTCCGGTATTAGAACTTTAAAATACGAAGCGGAGAGAGGAAATAGAGGAGGAGGTGTTTATAGGCGTGAGAGAGAGAGAGAGAGAGAGAGAGAGCATTCGTTGATTTTTGTTTGTTCTTCATGTCTTTTTGCAGCAGATACTAAAACCCTAAGTCTTACCTGCACAGCTGACTTTTGCATCACAAATGAAAAAAAAGAAGGGTTTTTTTATTTTTAATTTTTAATACTACTTTACTCTAATCTACTAGAATGAGGATTTGAACTTGGGTAAAAGGAGGCCGGCTCAATCCACGCTGCGAACCCCAAGCATCCTTAGCTATTACCATTAGGTACAGCCCTATTTGTAGTTTCTGAAGAGTGATGAGCAATATTATGTCGGTTCTTCTCCATTCTTCCTTCAAGTTGAAGCAAAGTTGGGTCTGGTCATTGCTTCGCTGCAGGCAATCCATGTCTGCAACAAAGAAAGGGTATCCAAAGCAATTCTTTTTTAAAGTAAATTTAAGACATTTGGTATAATGGGCTTCATTTAGATCATCTTGTATACATTCAGTCTGTGTAAGGATTATATTTTGGCTCTTTTCTTATGAAAAAATCAATGTATTTTGTTGAGGTTTATATATTGGTTTAAGTATGTTTGAATGCGCATGCTAGATTTAAAGGTGTCATCTTTGAAATCCAAATTTAAATTCATTGAATACTTTCACATGGGACAGGACTGATACAAGCCTTAAATTCGTTTTTGTTATCAATCCTTTCTAGTCTGTTTGCGAATACACATGGATTGATATAACCTTTAAAAACGGGTTCTCCTTTCTTTTGTTTCATTCTTCATGTTCTGTTTCAATCCAGTTTGAGCTGTGTCAATTAATATATTATTAAAATATCTTCATCTCTTGATTTCCTCCGATGAAGACTTCAAATATCTTCTGATCAGTTTAAACTTGTTGAAACTATTGTTCTTCTCAAAAAGACCACTTTGGAATTTAATATCTTCTTGTCGGAAAATATGGTTTAAGCTTTTTATATTATTAAACTTCTCTTTTATTTCATGGCTCCATGTTCCAACGAGTGTTTTTCTCAAGCATGCAGATATTATCTTCTCATTTATTCTTCTTGAGGACAACACCTTAGTTATTATAATATATTATAAGTAAATTTAGGTTTTAGCCATAAAAAAAAACTTATATTATATTGCTTTTTTCTTGAAACTAGTTTTCAAAAGCCAGAGGCTTGGTTAGATAGAGCTACCCTGCGTGCCTGTTGACCATGCGTGGCTTATGATGGCCTCATTGGATAGCCAATAGTTTGGAGTTTATATCAATATGCTGTCTTGGGCTTTTCGGATATTTTAGCCATCAGACAAACATGGTTTATATTATATATAATATGTGGTAATGAATTCTCAACCTAAATATCTCTTCATTGAAACTTGTTTTCAGCAATCAATCAACCAATCATGATGCATCATCCATGGCTGAAAAGCCAACCAGCAAATGATCAAAATGTGGAATCAATGCATGGAGATCATGTCATTCCAAAGACATCATCGGTACATGCTTGTAGTGATTTGGGAAATTCAAATGAGAGAGATAGCACCATAATTGAGATTGGAGGAGATCATGAAGGGTATCATCAAACAATTAGAAGGTCGGTTTCCATGAATGATCGTCAGAATCATCGAGTTTTAGTCGCTGATATTCTGAGCAGGAATGATGAAGAAGACAAGGAGGACGATATGAACTCAGAGTCAGATGATATTGTTGAAGGAGTTGGCAAATCTAGCCATAGAAAATGGGTGCTCCTGCATTGTGTTATGAGTTCTGTTGCAATGAAGAGATCATTCTCAAGTGCAAGATTCTTTCCCACTAGACCTTCAAGAGCTCGAAATACAGTACTTCCAGTCTAGGAAACTCATTTTTTATTTTTCTTTGGGAGAACATGGATTAAGCTGGCAAATAAAAGATTTTGGTCATGATCCATTAATGAGTGAGTCTTCTCTACCATACCAATCGAGAATTATAGTATACAACTAGTGTATAGAACATCATTTGGCAGGTGAGTGAGTGTTCTAAGAAAAGCTTGTGTTTTGGTGGATTATGTGCGTCTTCTTCTTTAGCAGGTGAGTGAGTGTTTTAAGAGATGTATTCTAACAGTATATACTAGAGTACATAATGTCTCAAAAAGAATGAAATGAATGGCTCCCCAAAAATAGGGTCCAAATTGATCTCGGTTTTTAAAGCGACCATTTTCCTATAAGTAAAGTAAACACATCACGACTGTCATAATTTAAAAAAGAAAAAGAAAGAAAAAAGAAACTAACTCAAGTAGCAAAAGAGCCCATAAACCTCAAAAGGCAAGAACGTATATTACCGTCAACAACGTGAATTTAGGATGTTTGTTTGGGTATTCCACCGGAAACTGGATCCGGCCATGATAAATTCCACCCTGGAAATTCAGTTCCATTAGGGCCTCTGATTGCAAATTGCCAGTCATATGGGTTTCCCTGAAAACAAATATCAATGAGCTACCAAAACAAAACCTTCAGATATCGATAGATTGATAATTAGCATTTTGGCCAAACAACATGCCCAATTTCAATAGCCAGACAGCGAACAAATTTGAAAATAACTATAAAATTATCTTAACAATAATTCGAATGCTAAAAACACCAATTGAGGTCGAACCCAATACTCAAAATTCAAATAGAATTCAAAATCACCAATCCAAGTTCTTAACTTATCCTTCAAAATGAAATTAAACCAAAAGTCAAAGAAGAATAATATTTATAAAAAAAAGGGGTATTCGAAAAGTAAACGTAACCGGGAGCGAGAGGCACTCGAAATCGTCGGAGTGATTGGATTGCATCTCCTCCAACTCCTGTTGAATTCTCGCTGCCACTGAGTTACAGGGGTAGCGCGATGTGTTATTAAAAAATTACTTGAATTCGATATCATTTGACCATTCAATTGAGTTATTGAAATTTTAGTACTTTCTTGAAGCACCGTGTTCATTGATTTTGTAGAACACAATTGGATGTCGAAACGGTTTCCGATTTGTCTAATTTTTTGTAAGGATGATCTATGAATGAAGACCTAAAAAATAGATAGTTTGGATCATTGGAAAAAAAATTGTAGGGTACCCTAATGGGAGTCCCTAAAATAAAATTATTTGAGGGATCTCTCAATGATAAGGGACTGTATATATATATATATATATATATATATATGGCATATTTACAAAAGGATGAATTTTATTTAGATAAATCTTTCTCCTATTGAGATAAATCAATAAATAAAAAAATTTATTAAACTTTGACAGTTAGAGCTAAAGACTTTACCCTTGCTATATGCGTATTGGCGATAAGATCGACTTTGGCATTACAAAATAAGAGGCAGCAAATATCTATTGGGGACCGACTAGAGCTAAGTTTTTAGATATATCCCTTTTTTTTTCCCTTTTTCTTTTTTTTTGGGGACAGACTGCTAGGATACTTTATTAAACATAAAACTGGCTTTGCACTATGTTCTGTTTCAACTTCAGAAAAATAATATATCCTTATTAATGTAAGGTATATCATCACCATTCTTCTTAACAATTAACATTTTGTCACATCTTAACAATACAAGACTAAGGCCGTCGCCTTTATAAGAAATGTCCCGACATACTTATTATTTTACATATGAAATAAATGGAACGGAATTATAGTAATATCATATTATATTATTAATTATTCATTATAAGAGACCTACAAGCCTGGATCATTGCTGTATGGGCTCTTATTTTCGTACATCACACACATTTTTTGAGAAAAAGCTACAGTATTTATTGATGAAACAGAACATAGTACAAAGCCACATAAATGCCGAAATGGGTACAACATCTCTAGTGACCAAACACACCAACATATTGACTTGATATGAAGAGGATTACACCTAAACTTGAACCATGGGAGAACAGAATATTGTTTTACTTTTAATTGAGCATTTCCTTCTCAATCAATTGGTTGGTTCAGCTTCTTCTTCTCCCAAACCATGGGAAGCAACAACAGGTGGAGCCATCATCGGTTCTGGTGTTGCCAAAGTTGTGAAGCCCAACATTCTTGGCTTGTGCACCTGCAGAAATTTTATTGTCAATAATGTCGTAACCAGCACCTTGGCGTGCACCTGGACCACTGGCATTGTCAAAGTCTGACATCCCAATATTTTCACCACCGTCGCCTGCCTGGATATCAAGTCCAAAAATCTGCCTCCTGCTGCTGCCGCCTTCTCCTTGATCGTGACTAGCCATATGCACTTGAATTAAGAGTTTAAGAGCCAGATGGAAGTATCAGTCTTTCCCTGCCCTCTCCCTTATAAAGCTAGATAAAAGTTCAAGTGCTCAGTAGCAAGTTTGATTGTCAAGTAAAAGTGGGCTTGGTGACGAAGAAAAGACTACACATTGTATATTTAATATTACAAAAAATTTGACTTTTCTCCCCAAATTCATTTTCTTTTTCATGCAATCCATCAATTTTTTTTCAGGTCTAAAACCTAGTTACTAGGGTAAAGGGTTTGTAATTCAAATTTTTTATATAATAATATTTACTATTAGAGGCCATAGGTTCGATATCCTCTTTTTTCTAATATTATTTTTATTAAAACAAAACAAAAAAATAAAAAACATTGGCTAGAATCCAACTAAATAAATTACCTAATAAAACTTGATGTGTCAGATTTTTTTTAGTGTTTAGATCCTAAAATACCCCCACTTTTGTGATGAATTTATTTCCAACATGTTTTGTGCAATTCAATTGCCATTAGTGTATGTGCGTTCCCTTAAGTCTTTTTAATTTGAAATGGTAATTTATAAATTTCCATTAGTGTATTTTGCGTTTTTTATTTCTTGGTGAAAGAGTACGATGCATTTGATGGCTAGATTTTTTTTTTAATTTAATTGTTTTAATTTTTATTATTATTATACAAATGTATAGAAATTAAGGTGCAACTGAATCCAAATAATATTCTAATATTATGAAGGTTATTTTAGTATTTTGAAACATGAGGGGATGTTTGTGTAATTTCTAAAACCTCAAGGAGTTATGTATAAACACAAAAAACCTCAGGGGGTATTAGTGTAAATAACTCATAATAATTTACCAATTAGCCTTATGAACAATAATTTAAATATTATCCTGTATGAATAATAATTTATCTAGCATTTATCTCCTATATATGGATCATAATGTACGTGTTAGGTGAATTGTCAAACATATAGGTACACTAAACTAGTCTCAAAATTCATAATGTACGTGTTATATATATTTGCTTCTTGTTTATTCTCACCCCCTCATCAAAATTGAATTCTAACTAAACTAGGAATTAAAGGACGGTTAAAAATAAGGGGATTTCAAATGGAAAATGCATGGTGATTTCTTTTTAATTAAAAATATATATATAGACATGGCGGGTTTAATACATGTTCACTTGTATGTTTCATTGCATCAAATTCAAATTTTGAGTTTATGTTAGAAATAAAAAGAAGGTGGGTTTTTTTTTTCTCTGAAGCTGAATACTTGCACTCATGCATACTCAGTGTGATGATGATTTTTTACCATCTCACTAATTTGGAGATATTTGAGAATTTGGGCTAGTTTGTTTCGCTTAATTACACCCACTTTGTAAACACCCTCGTCTTAATTTAATGGATTAGGTCGGATCTTTGAGAAAAAGGAAATCCAACTTTCCCAACTTTTTCCAAGAAATCTACTGAGTCTTTCCTCATCGGAAGATGCTTACTCCTACCCAAAGTTTCAAAGATTCACACCACCCTTTTACACTCTACTGACCAAAAAGCAAATAGGCCGTTGATGTTCGATTCTCTCCCCCTTAATAGTAATATCGCTTGTATAAAAATAAAACAAAAATAAAAAATTGTGGAGTCATGTACTAGCTGCACTATTCTGAAAAGAATTACCTACAACGATTCTAATGAAAGAAATATTAAGACTCAAGATTTCAAATTGTTAGGCACCCTTCGCTTAAATGTCAATCTTTAAGGTCCTATTTTACCCATGTACTCTTAACAATTAATATCATAACTTAGTTTCACCACAATTAGTAGCTGGTTTTTAAAAACAAGTTTTACCCATATGCTCTTCATAGATGGGCAAGGCTTTTGTCTTTACAGACTTTGGTCTTGTCTCGAGCTCTGGAGTGACCACGATGAGACCTTAACATGATTGATCCCATTAACTTTCCTTTCTTTTCCAAAAGAAAAATAAAGCACTTTCCTTTCTTCTTCCTGTCAACAAAGTGTTGGCAAGTAGACATAATTGACGCCAATATCAAAAGCTCCCTTTCGTTTCGGCTAACCCGATTCCCGCGTACTTAATAATATTTATTGTAAATAATGTCATGATAAGGTTTGCTTTTCTGCCTTCATCAAAGTTGATGTTCATAATGGATTCATTAATTAATTGTGGGTGTTTTGTGTGTCTAATTTTCCACGCGGTTTTATTATCTTTAATACAATCTTAACAAAACTTTCCATAATTAATAAGTTTTATTCACACTCCAAAGTGGTGGAGGACTTCTCAGACTTATCGGAGAGATCTACATGGAGGGGAAAAAGAAGAAAGATGGAAAAGTACGTTGGGCAATAAGAACTTCTCTAAGGGAGATGTTAAATTCAATGTAGCAATTTTAGCCAAACCCGACCCTCACTTTTTGGGTGGCCTGTGGTCAAGAATTGAAATATCGGCCGATACACTGATATATCGGTATTTTCAACTGTCGACACCGATACAGGGGGGTAAGGCCATTTCTTCCCCTGTATCGACGATATATCCCTGATAAGAGCAATATCCCCGATATTTTGCTGATATCCCCGATATTTCCCGATACCCATAACAGAACCCAAAAAAAATTTAGAAGTTTGAAGGCAATTGAAGCAAATTGAAACCTAAAAATAGCTAATCCTTGCCCAGAACCTTATAATTTATTAATATGAATAATCTATGCACAGTCCACTGCCCACATACCTCCAATCCATCTGAAGAGGACATGGCGATCAATTTTGGATCTATGAGCATAGGAACTAGACCTATTACTAACTCAAATGAATCTTATGATGGCTATGGTTATGTCATGTCTGATTATTGTGGAACTAGTTATGGAGCTCAAGATGATAAAAAAGATTATGGATCTACTAGTTGGTTAATCCTAACTATCTTATATATAGGAGGACAATAGGGAGCTCAAGAGAGACCTATGTGCACCATGTTCAAACATGGCTTATAAACTGCTCAAGTTACATGACTTGGTATGACTATTGTATGAATATAGATGGTTGTTCCTCATTGTTTGAACCTCATAAGAGCTCTTCATTTATGTAGATGGACGTTTATCTAAATTGTAATTCAATGTTTAAACAAACTATGAATTTATGCATGGTTTATTCATTCTAATCAACATTTTATTTTCAAAACTTTTCATTAACGTGCATTACATACCACTTTATTTCATCATATGTATATCTTATTATTAGTAAATTTTGAGTTTTATTTGTTCAATACATTCATTGATAATACACATAACATTTATGAAAGTTTTACACCAGAATTATGTGTTTCAATGTCTATATCTATCATTTTTATTGATTTTTTCCGGGATACCTAAAACGATAATAATATATCCCTCGAAATATCCATAAATTGGAGGCCCAATATTATTTGCACGGCCAATATTTTAATCCTTGCCCGTGACCAAAAATTAAATGAGGCATTTTCCCTTAGAGCATTCACAATCATGCTATATATTTTTTAGTTAAATTTTAGCTAAAGACATATAAAAGTTATTTAGAAGCTCTCTATAAAATTTAAACTTCAATCGTGCTCTATAGTTTAGGGAGTTATAAATGCTATAACTCTTTTTTGATTGGTCCATCTCTATTAAAAATAAAATAAAAAATAGTCAGCATTAAATAAAAATTTGAAATACTCATTAAATAAAACAGCATTATAGGAAGCCACTAGGAGTCCTTTCTCTCTCCTCATATTTAGGGGGGTGGATAGAGAGCATGGTTGGAGTTGTATTTTTACAATTTTTCCTTAAAATTTGTCTAAAAAAGTTGTTTAGGGAGCCCATTATGGATGTTATTAGGAACTCCACTAAGAAACTCCGCTTGATTTATGCAAAACTACAATGTTATAATTAAATTAATACATGCAATTCAAAATTAGAATATAAAAAAAGAGCGGAAGTCCTCAACAACATGTTTACCTTACTTCATCACCAAGGTGCCAATTACACGTGTAAAAGGGTATTGAGAGGCTCTTACATCTACATGGCCGACCACAACGTCTAATGCCTATCGCAAAAGATATTTGAAGAAGAAAAATAACCTATATGGCCTACTATCAACTACAACACATCAGGGAAATATTATTTTCTTAAGTTATTTGTATTCTCTATCAAGAACAAAACAGTACATTAACCTAATTCTATTGCTCTTGAAGTCCTTGTACGGTCCGAATGTGGCTTGTTGTTGTTTTCTTCTTATATTTTTGACTCGTCGTTTTTGGTTTGGTTTCTTCTTATCTTCCGATGGGAAGGGAGGTGACGAAACTGCTGAAGAATATAAGTTCTACATTGGAAACTTGACTAAATAAAATACAACATATAATGAATAGTTCCAATACTAATATCATTGAGACTTTTTGTGATAAAATCCACATCTACTAGGCTTTGTAAGTAGTTAAGTTGTGGACAATATCAATATTGCTGAAATTTGACACGTCATCGTTAGAAGATAGAATGAGTGGGGCGGCAGCGGAAGTGGCTGTGATGATTGAATTTTTACTCATCATCCGAGAGAGAGAGAGAGAGAGAGAGTTGCAGTGAGGGGAGGGGAAGGGTTGAGGTTGCAAGGAAGAGTGGTGCTGGGTTTAGTAAAGATGGTGAGGGGTGGTGGAGGCATATTCTTGGTGGTCGGCAAGCTGGGGTTGTCGAGGAAGGGTGTGGCTTTTGGGGTTGATGGGGTTCTATTTTTTAAAAGTTCTTAATTTTAAGTTGGTTTTTTAAATGTTTTCTTCTTATTTTAATCAATTTTAAAATAAAAACAATCGAAAATATGGGACTCATAGTACCACGTAGGTAACTAATGGAGAAATATGACGGAAAACTCGAACGGTGGAACCGCATTGTAATAAATTGAACAGATCGGGGGTATCTAACTGCAAAATCAAGAGGACAGGGACAAACATGCCTCACAAGTGCAACCACAATATACTAAACTGTCATTAACCCTTATATTTTTTCAATTTGCATTTTAAAAATTTATTCAGTGATGCCAATAAATTTAACGAGTCAAACTGCAAAGGTAAAGATATTTAAATATATATATATATATTATTAATTTAAGCTAAAAGTTTTAGTTAGCTACCCACCAAAACATTCATGGTACACCCTGGTCTCTAGTGGAACCTCTCATTCCTCAGAACTTGTATTAAAACCTACACCATCTATAATGGTGAGCATTTTAATGCCCATTAGGGTACACCGACACCAGAAGATCAATTATCATCGTTAATCAACTGAGCGTCTATGACCACTTTTGTCCATATATGTACTTTGCTATCGGTTGCACACTATCAAGTACATTGGGCTTTATATGTTTTACTGCTTTCATATTGTGTTATTGCTAATTTTTGCCCTATATTCCTTGCTTTGTCTTCCCATGACAAAAAGGGGGAGACAAGTTTATTTCTTTGATATGGTTCTCTTGATATTGGTCCTTGAGGTGTGTAACCTGCAGGGACTTTACTCCAAGATCAAGGCATAGCTCTAGGATGGGTTGGTGTGCTGAGTGTGGGAGAAAAATGAGTTTTGTCAAGGAAAGCCAAAGGGGAGATTGTTATGTTCTCGATTTGCTAGTATTGGCTTTTCTTGAAAAAGTCGTATTGTTTCTTGTAATTTTCTAAATCCTATTCAAGCTCAAATGTTTAGTGTAGATTTAGATAGGTTTAGACCTAGTCATCTCAAGGTTGATATAAGCTTAAACTCATAATCTCCAAAGGTGAAGCACGTATTTGCATGGCATTCATGTTTAATCATTGCAGTGTTTATTCTTAGATGACTAGTTCGTGCATTATATTCGTGAAAAAGTTCAATGTCGTGATCTTGTGGTTCAATACATTCCCACTGAAGAACAATGACATTTTAACTATAGGTCTTCATAGTGCTGTGTTTATTCGTCAATGCCCCAATCTCAGACTTGGTCCAGTTTTAGCTGAGACTGCTGAGATTGAGGGGGGGATGATTGGCAAAAGTCCAGGTGTTATGCTGAGTTGTCCATTATGCTGATGTGTGTGATTGTTAGTGTTCACGTGGGTCTGTTAGAGTTAGTTATGCAACGGCTTAAGCGTTAAGTAAATCCGTAATTCACAGTTTTCTCATAGCTCCTCCTGTTTATCTCATCTCTTTGATACAGTTATCTTCTATCTCCATCGCTTTCGTGTTCTTCTCTAGTTCTACCTTTTTTTTGTTCTGTCTTCTCTCAAGAACAATAGCTTTCTTCTAGCTTCTCCATCTCTGTCTTCTCCCCATGTGGTCCATATCATCATCTCTCCTCTCAAAGGAAAGAGCATATTGGCCTTCTAAAGTATTTGATACATTAGATTATTCACCCTATCAATGTTGTATAAATCAAATTGTTTATTGATATAATTACTAAGAGCATCTGATATAATTGTTATGGAACTCAATCGTGCTTCCCACAAAGTAAATTTCCACCACACTTTATGGATATGTTTAATTCCCACTCAAAAAACTTGCTCCTTGTTGGATATTCTTCTTGCAGATGTTTAGGTTTCTTTGCGAATTTGAATAAATCTAACCTCTAATAATAAACTACTGTGGTAAAATGACGGTCATTCATGAAGGGATTTTATTATGTTCTTTTTGGATATAAGCGACATTCTACTATCTCAAGCAGGGAAAAGAGAAGAGGAGATTTGTCACTATCTCCTCAAAGAATATAAAATAATTTCCATGCACACCATGATATCTTTCTCTTAAACCAATTTTCCCTGTTAGAATTGATCTCCAACCTCTATATAAATGTTAGCCCCCCAAACTATATATTTCATGATTTGGTCTCTAAACCATATATTTTGACTAGAATAAAGAATTTGGCTCAAAAAATGCAAATTTTGGTACAAACAATTATCGAGGAAATTTTTGATAATAATGATAAATGGATAGAACATGCTAAAATATTGCTGCCCCAAAAATACGATTTATTTCGCTGATATTTTGTTCTATGACCACCACCATAGGCTTTTGACCCTCTTCCCAATATCGAAAAATCCTACCTGCTTGACACTGTCAGCATTAATTGTATTCTTATAAAATATATTGATGTCCTGCGTTCTTTTTTCTTTTTTGGTAACCATGTCCTACTTTCTTCTGTCTCGCGTCGTTTTGGGAACTCAACTGGATATCGGGTACCTGCTTAGCATATATTCATGAATCTGTGAAATAATTGATGAGTCAATTTCTTGATATGATTTTAGTACTTGCGTAAATAGGGTTAAAAGCATTGAAAATACTTGCAAGAATACAACGTAATTGTAGTATAAATGCTCATGCAAGGCGTTGTCCCCAAAGATTGTTTGACTAATCGTAATTAAACTAACTCTTAATTAATAACTAAATAGATTTTATCAAAGATTTGAAGTTTATGAATTTGAAAGATAAAACTAACAGTAAAAGAATCTGAAAGTTGGGAATAATAACAGCAAAGAAGAAAAACGATTTCTTTTTAAAGACTAACAATTTAGAGAAAACTAGGGTTTAGCCAACACCGTCGCAATCCTATGCAATTCTCTCAATTACTTATGAATTTCCAATATATGCTTTGAATGTTAGGTTTTCCTAAGCATATTTTTTCCTTGTGATGTTCAAGCGAAAACGTATATCTAACATGCAATTCGTCTGTGATGTTCAGATCAAATATAAACATGCAAGACTCATTAAGCTTGTGAAACCCTTTGAAAAACCATGCAACCCTTAGAGCGTGATGTTCGCCTTAAGTGAACTTACAATTACTAATCACAAGAAGCCTCCTCAATTTCAGGTGATTTCCAACAGAAATTGCTCAAATTACTTGTCTACATATCCTAATGGTGATCAGTCATTAAAATAGATAGATAGTTTAAACACAGTGATTATAATTCAAAGCAAACATGCATCCATTCATAAGCAAATTAATAAAACTACATATTCATGCTAAGGCGCCTCACCCTAGCAAAAGGAATTAGTTACACATAATCATAATTGAAATCCAAGAAAATATCATTCGAATGAATAAAATGAAACACCTTAAGTAGCGAAATCCCAAACCTCGCAATTGCTCCCAAGCCAAAAGCAAAGTCAAAAAGGGCCTAAATTCTGTGAAAAGGAGCTTTAAATCTCTCCTAAAACCTAGCTGCCCAATCCCCAAAAGGAAACTAAGTTTAAATAAAAAGTAATATTCGAAAAAAGATTAAAAATCCAATTGGATTAGAGACTCTTCCATAAATGGTCATCCACTGTTTTGGCCTCAAATCTCCTCCACATCTGGCCACAAGATTAGCTTATTTTAAAGATAAAAAATATTCTGAACATTTCTCCAAAGTCTCCGAACCGATCCGAGGTCATCTTGGGCTCCAAAAAAACGCAATAAAAGCAAAAACGCACACATATTTCAGCACCGCGCACTGCTTCCTTATTTTAATCGCCATGGAAAATAATCGCTCGGTGAAAAGGTCTTGAAATTTCCGATATACAATCAAGCCAAGTGACTCACGAACGTCCTCTAACTGGATATTACTCCAAAAATTCGTCCATTTGATTATGTTTTTTCTTCAGGGATTCGAAAGTCCATATTGGAAATATATTTTAAGTATCAAATTCCTTCCAAATTACCCAAACATATACTAAGAATGGTTAAATAGATAATATAAAATCGACTCATCTTTCTCTGTTCCCGATTTGGGATAGTCTTGAATATTTATTGTTTTTTTTTTGTTTTGTTTTTGTTTGTTTTTTTTGTTTGTTGTTTTGTTTTTTTGTTTGTTTGTTTTTTTTTTTGTTTTCAATTGTTTAGCGTCCTCTCTTGGTGAGCTTGAAGTTATCTAGAAGGTTCTAGTATTGATTTTAAACTTTTCTTTTTTAGTTTTGGGTGTAAGTGGTTTGAATTTGTATCGATCTATTAATTTTTTTAGAGTATGTTTTGAATTTGTTGGATGGTTTGCGTCTGATAATTTTCAGGTTTTGATTTGGGGTTAATTTTTTTGTTTTGGATGCTTTGGTTAGATATCTTGTTCAGTGTTCCCAAGGGTGGTTAAGAAGCTCCTTTGTGGGTTTTTTTTTTTTTTTTTTTTTTTTTTTTTTTTTTTTTTTTTTTTTTTTTTTTTTTTTTTTTTTTTTTTTTTTTTTTTTTTTTTTTTTTTTTTTTTTTTTTTTTTTTTTTTTTTTTTTTTTTTTTTTTTTTTTTTTTTTTTTTTTTTTTTTTTTTTTTTTTTTTTTTTTTTTTTTTTTTTTTTTTTTTTTTTTTTTTTTTTTTTTTTTTTTTTTTTTTTTTTTTTTTTTTTTTTTTTTTTTTTTTTTTTTTTTTTTTTTTTTTTTTTTTTTTTTTTTTTTTTTTTTTTTTTTTTTTTTTTTTTTTTTTTTTTTTTTTTTTTTTTTTTTTTTTTTTTTTTTTTTTTTTTTTTTTTTTTTTTTTTTTTTTTTTTTTTTTTTTTTTTTTTTTTAATATAGATGGGGGCGTTGGAGACACAAGGGTGTTAGAGATGAGGGAGATCAGAGGGATGTGAAGAGTTGGAGAGGAGATTTCAGGGAGATATGGAGCCCAAAAACAATAAGCAGAAAAGAAAGTAAACCTAAAAATCTCCCAGAGGAGGAGGAAGAACTCTCACAAAGGAGAGAGAGAGATGAGAAAAAAAACATAGAGGGACATACGTGGGAGATGAGGAAGTGGAAGGCAGAGAGGAAAGGGAAGGGTGGACGAACTAAGGCCTCCTCCCCAAAGCAGTGCTGCAAAGTGTTTTCAAAGAGGGGGCTAGGATTATAGAGAAAAAAGTCGCTTCCGTAATAGGAGTAGTTGCGTCAGTACTCTATACAATAAGCCGAGGGCAGGCACGTGACTTCTTTTAGGGCAAATTGTCAATTTGTATGTTGGCACTCTCAGACCCTTTTGGGCTCCCATTACCTTTTATATCCCCCCCTCCCTCTTATTCCATTTATTTGTTCAAGGAAAGTCCAAACAATTTATGGAAGGGAAACCTCAATAACAACCATAATAATCGCCAAAGATGAACATAAGGATAAGGTGAATACATGTAAAGATGCGGAGGAACATATACATAGAGTGCGGTGAGTCAGTGAGAGTCGCGATTGCACATGAACGAGTTCCAATTTCCAGGGGCGGTTGTGTTGTGTTGTACGATGGGCAAGGCTGTGAAAACATATACATTTGGACAGATTCAATGGAGGAGGTGTGAAGCCGTGGGAGGGTAAGTTTGGCTTGGTGTTTGTCAATGGGCTGTGAAATGTGAGATTTGGTTAGGTGATTTATGATGGGCCCATGTATGATGTAAAAAAAATTGTGGGTATGCGAAGAATGATGCATATTGTGGGAATGGGTGACATAGATGTTGTGAGATATCAAGAAATAATCCTAGGTTAATTAGGAAAATCAACCTCTTGAACAAGACGGAAAAGTGCAAAAAAAAGCTGAAAACACACCATGGTTGTTGGTTTAGGTGGTCTGTTTGTAATGGTTATTTTTTTGTTTTTTTCCACAGTAATGCAGGTTGGTCATTATAGGCTGATATTAATGTTGGTTAGGGTGGATGTAAGGGAAGGGGTGTGTTGTTCGATATATTCGATCGGTGATGGAACAATTCTTTCCTTTTCCCAATCGTTGAGTCCAACTAGCCTTGAAAAACAAAGATCCAATATACATCACACCTCTAATTTGGGTTTCCAAGTCACATATCATATTACACCCAAATCAATGGACCCAAATACGAAACAGACATCTCTTAACAACACAGCCATTAAGTGCATCACCAAAACAAGGAACATCACAACTCAATTACAAAACCTCCCCGCCAATGGCATCCAAAATAAGAGCAGACACCTCAATGACAAAACATCCAAAGGCCATCCAAACAAGAATGCATCAAAGGGTCAAGGTCTAAACATGCCAAAGATATGCATTCTCACACAACAACATCGCAGCTGTCAGGGTCAAAACACCCACTCCTTGCCAACCCAAATAAAAACATAAGTCGCAAAGAGGGTTACAGTTAACAAAATACTCCCAAAATAGTTCCTAAAAATCACAGGTAATCGGTGGCGGGTGGCGGGTGGCGGTGGGTAGATATGGACATGGCATAGTATGTACTTTAGAATGAGTGACATTGGTGTGTAAGTGTGTATTTTGAAGGATATTTTTGTAAAATATGTACTACATTTTGGTCTTGGGCCTATGCTAATAGATGAATTGATTCATATCTTCCAAATTAGTAAACTATATTGTGTTTGTAAAAACTAAGAGCTACCATTTAAGATATTATTATTATTATATATTATTATTATGGGCGTGCCAAAGTAGGAAGTAGGAAGGAAGAGGAGGAAACTCTACAACAGGTACCATGGGCGTGAACCGAGTTACTTGGGAGCAACTTAAACGCCTCAACTAATCTAACTAACATCCATTGGTGTTTTATACTTGGTCTCTCTATAGTTTCAATTTTGTCAATTTATCCTTTTAATTTTCAATTCGCGTATTACGTGCCGTCTCAATATTTGTCAAAGTCTTCCCAAATTGTTTACATTTAATCAATAGCTAGTCCCTCATGTGAGAGGGGTTTATTTCGTACAATGGACATTAATTGCGAAAACCAAAGTTGATGCTCTTATGATGATCACAAAAAGCAATTCCCAATTTCATCAAACCTTCCCCGCACATCCAGGAAAGCTCAAAATACACAAACAAATTCCCTAAGTAATTAGGGAAAGTAGTAACGGCCCCACTCGACCCCCACGTCAGCCTGCTCCACTATACGGACATCCATCCATTTTTTTTTTTAAGTTCTTTTTATCCTTTTATATATTTAAACTAAGTAATAGATAAGAATATTAAAATAACAACACCACCCCATTCGCCAGAGGTAGTAATGTTTAAAATTCTTCATAGATGCCTTAGACAAATTTTTAAGGATGGACTAATAAATGCAAACTCCAACCACGCCTCCCATCACACCTTAAAATCGGAGTCCTATAAGAGCTCCCAAATTGAGGAGAAAGAACGGGACCCTAGTGGCTCCCTATAATTAATGCTGCTTTATTTAATGAGTATTCAAACCGGTATTTAATGCTAAACATTTTTTATTTTATTTTATAATCGGATAGACAATCCAAAAAGAGTATAAGCTTGATAGACTCGCCAAAAGTAGAGAGTATGGTTGGGAGGTGAAATTTTTTGAGAGTCCAAAAATAGCTTATATATTTTTGCTAAATTTTAGCTAAGAAATAGAGCGTATCATGTGGATCTTAGTGAGTCAAATATTTTAATTATGATTATATATACATATGATTAATGAAATAAAAGTGTTTAATAATCCGACCATCAAAATCTTAAAAGGAAGATTTTCGATGTGAAAAGACTCATACTCAAAATATCCAGGTTTATATTTGAATGAAAATAAAAACACACAAGAATGAAAAAATTACTCCTCTTCTACCACACCCGCTCAAACCCCCCCCTGCCCTTAGATCATTCCCCACACGAATCGTTCTTTTATTTTTTGTCGTTGGGAATTCTCCTGTTTATTGATAAAGCTTTTAGAAGAAGTAGAAAAAAAAAAAAAAATCAAAAATCTCCCGCTCCCCGCGCCAGAAAAAAAACAGCCTACACGCAAACCAAAACCAAAAACCCATACAGACCCTGCGCCAGCGACTGAGCCCTCTCAGGACCCCTCGCCTCAGCTTTCCCAACACTGAACCGGCAGTGCCGTTGTCTCTCAACTCTCCACCTTGAACCACCTCGAGCCCTTCTTTCTTTCAGCGGGACCCAAGGAGCGTTTCTCTTCTCTCTCTCTCTCTCTCTCTCTTTCTCTGTACGCAGTGAAATCGGACATCCATGGTTCAGGTGTTGAAAATGTCGGACGACAGAGAAGCTTGTTGGCGGCAAATCTTCCGAGAGGAAGAAAGGATGGTCAACCAAACCAAGCACAGGCTAACCCTTCGAGCAACACCTCGCCTCCCAAATGCCTTATTGACGGAATTGCCCCTCCTCCGTGGCTTTGTCCTCCCTCCTCCTCCGACCCCAATATGGTGCGTACTACTTCCCTACCTTCGTTTCCATATTAATTTCTTCTAATACTGTCATTTTTACTTTGAATTGCGTAGTTTTGGAAAGGCATCGTTTTTAATACATTGTAATTTTGTTGCTTAGATGAAATAATTTCGTGTTGTTTTGATTTAGTAGCAATAAGTTTTTAGATGATGAAAACAAAATGAAACCCTTAGGTTCTAATATTGGCATTATGTATTAGGATAATTCGAACGTCAAGGATTTTCTTAATTCTCTGTTTGTTTCCATTCCAAGAAAGTTGTAATTCAGGATATTATTTGTAATATGAAGGATTACATCAAATGGTCATGACAAGTATCTCAGAATGGCTTCAGTGAAAAGGGAATTTCAGTTGCACGGCCCTGAACTAGCTCACACACATATCTGTATACTGTATGTACATTGTATGCTTGCTGTATGTATGCAATGTCCTTGCCCTTATGTCATGCCCATGGATTAATTAAGAATCTTTTGATTTGTTCATTACAGTATTGAACAAACAAGAGCTGATTTCAGGAGTTCCACTCCCTCGCGCACAGCCTGTGATCCATTTTACCGGTAGCCATTGCCCTGTGTTTGACAAGCCAGTTCCTACAGCTCACAATGGGGAGCTACCAAATGGTTTGTGCACTGAACTTCATGGTTTTGACAGAGGTTTTAGTGCAGGAGAGGAGGTTTGATTTTGCCACACTGCCGTGTAAGTAATCCTGGGTGTGCCTCCAATGGCGTTCCTCAAGACCAGAGAGAAGAGGATCCTAGTGTTACATCTCCAGAAGATCAGAAGGATGCAAGGATCTCAGACATTTACCACGATCCAGCTCTATACCGGCTAGAGGTGCAGGAAATGAGGTATCTAATTTGCCGCAGTGCCTCATTAATAACGCTCATTGTTCCTCTGATGGTGTTCCTCAAGATCAGAGAGAAGAGGATCCGAGTGTTACATCTCCAGAAGATCAGAGGGGTGCAAGAATGTCAGACATTTACCATGACCCAGCTCTATCACCAGCTAGAGGTGCAGGAGATGAGGTTACAATTTTGCCACAGTGCCCCATTAGTAATGCAGGAGATTCCTCCAATGGTGTTCCTCAAGATCAGAAAGAAGAGGATCCAAGTGTTACTTCTCCTGAAGGTCAGGGGGATGCAAAAACCTCAAATATTTATCATGACCCAGCTCTATCACTGGCTAGAGTTCAAAGATCCAAATCCAGACAAAGAGCTATTGCAATTCGCAACAGTACCAATAAAAGCAATTCACAGGTAAAGAACAACGTTAATGGTTGTGCTGGTGGGATTATTGGGTGTGCGATATCTTTCCTACAATCTGACCATGTTGATGAAATGAACTTAGTCAAGCCTCCTGATACATGTGATAATCTAGAGTTAAGTGCAGTAAATGGGGGAAAAACATTCAAGTAAGGAGAATTGTTCTTTGGAGTTTGTCTCCGGAAGTACTAGGTCACAAGTTGTGTGTAGTGTTGAAAGAATAGCAAAAGGTGCCAGCTCCAACATGTCTGGTCAAAGAATTGTAGCAAAAGATACCAGCAGCAACATATCGGGTCAAAGAATTAAACAAGTCAATGTCTGCGCATCGAACAAGTCTCATGATGCACAGAGAACTCAAATATCTACTGGAAGGTCTATTCCAATTCAAAGGGATCTAGACCTTTGTGCAGTGAATTCAATAGATTCTTCAGACAAGGAAATGTTGCAGATCACTACGCTGGTAGAAATACATGCACAGAAATTAATAGTGGGACAGAAGAAATGTCAAAACCTGTCAATTCCCAGGTTTTGGGTCACAGGGGTACACAGTCCAGATCTGCTGCTTCAAACAAGCATTTACCAGAAAACCTGACTCATGGGCTTCCAGGAATCAGGCATCAGGATGTGTTCAGTACTATGGTACAAGAGGTACCTTGTATACAAACCAGTGAATGTGTTGAAGCTGCAAGTGTTGGAAAAACTGAAATTGATCCTGATGGATGTATTGAAGCTAATCCTATTCGTTCTGGATCTAACTTGGACGGTAATGGGCTTAGAGTTGGAGGAGAAGTTCTACACTCAAGGCAGCCTGCTGATTATGCTTTTGTGAATCCCAAGCAACTTAATTTTGATGACGTGGAAGAGTCCTGTTTGAATGGAATTTCTACTCCTGATCTTAAGAAGGGAATGCAGGGCAGGTCGTCAGAAAAAAGTTATATTTCCTTGATGCATGCTGAAGATATACTGGCTGAAGGAATAACTGTCAATTACCATGACAATTGTAACACATCACTGGAGATGAGTTTTCTGGGGGATCGGGAAGTTTCCGTCGGAGGAAAGGAGCTCCAGAGTAGTTTATCCGGAGCCCCAGAAGAGCAGTTGCATAAATCTGGAAGAACCTCAAATGAAAATGCTGCCTCATCAGTAAAAGAGATATCCAATGCTCATAAGGATGGAGTTGCTAATACTTTGCTAGAAAGTGGCAAAGTTCAGAAATCCTTTTTGATAGATAATCCAACTGGCTTGCAAGTAGCCCAGGAAAGTTTGGTTGAAAGCCAGTCTAATGTTAATTCTGCAAAACCAACTGAATTGGTCACAGAAGAGAGTGCACTGGATTCTCTTGCCGTTGGTAATCCTACAGTATCAACGGATTCTGATTTTACAATTGTGTCCGAACTTGGTTCTTTAGAATCCCGGATGCAAAGAATCTTGCAGTTGAGAATCCTTGTGCTGCTTCCACGGATGAGATGAAGGGTAACTTGCCTCAGCCGATTATACAGTCACATTTCTCCAAACTATGAAATGTGGAGTATTGGTGATAAGGTAGATGTAGGTTATACCAAATCAACTGAATGCCGGATTGCAGAGAAATCCAAGGGAATAAGTTTTTAGCTCTTCTATGGAGGGTTCATGGCCTCAGCATAAACGAAGAAAGATTGAGCACACAATAGTTGATGACCTGTCTTCTTCACGGGACTTGATAGAAAGGTTTTTCACACTGTCAATAGAGATTCTATTTGTGGAAACTTGGGAAGTGTAGAGCATAGTCCAAAGGCCGTACTAGAATCTCAAGGCCTTTCAATTTCTCAGGAGGATGTTGGGAAATCAATTGTCAGTAGGAGTCCAGTTGAAGAATCACATCAAAATGAGGATCACCAAATGATAGAGAGGTCTGAATCTTCACCTAAAGCACATATGAAAGAGGTACTCAATTTTCTGTTGTGAATTGATCTCTCTCTCTCTCTCTCTCTCGGCTAAGCTACTTCCCTTATATCTTTGCTATCCTATTTCGCAGTCTTTTTTTATTCGGGATTTCTGTTTACTTGTTCTCTTATATTGGTCAGGTTGCTTGTCTGCTATTATTTAATCTGTTCTAATAAGATTGTGTTTCACAGGGTGAAATCAGCATGGGAGAGGGGGACAGAAGTGGGAATGCACCTTTCACTTTTATGCATGAAGAATTGGAAGCATCACTTCTCTTGAGTTTGATGAAGCAGGCTGCTGGCCAGTCTCAAGATTGTTTGATGGAGGAAACAGGAGTAGCACATCCAACTAGCACTATTGTTGATACAGGAAGTCCATGCATAGAAGAGAACCATGTTTCTCTTCCTCTTGAGGATAATCTTACACTAGGAAATGTTGAAAATTGGACTTACGCTGGAAGAGCCATGCAGGAAAAGAGATTTGATCTTGGGGGGACCAGAAAATTTTCATATTTTTCAGTTGGTTCTCCACGTGGCCAATCCTTGGATTTGATTGGTGGTGATGATACAAAGCCTGAGCTTGAGGGGTTTGTTTTAGAAACAGATGACAAACCAACAAGCATTGCTCGAGGGGGATATTAACTTTGATGAGTGCAACCTTCCGAGCACTACATTTGAACATGCCAGCATTTTGGAGCAGCTTTGCAAATCTGTTTGCATGCAAACTCCTGTACCATGCTCTTCAGCTTCATATAAGTTGCACAAAATTTCAAATCTCTACCAGTCTGTTCCAACTGGGCTTCTAGAGGGCGGAGTGGATATGAGGACCACCTTGCCTATGATGATGCTGTCAAGCCATTAAAGGATGGTAATAGTTGCTTGAGTGAGGAAGTTGGCCAGGCGTTTAATGGAAGGTCCTATTCTGATTGCCTACCAAATCGTTGTGGTCAATCTGGTTGGGACGTTAAGAAGCCTTACATATCACCAGTTGGGAAACTCTGGGATAGAACGCTTCAAGCACTAGCAGTTCAGGGAAGCGAGGGAGCTTAAATCCAGAGCTTCCCTGCATTAGTGAAGAAAATGAGAATATAGATGAGGTAGCTGATACTTCCCGAGATGGCATGTTTCAGAAGTATTAAATAGCTCAATACAAAGAGTACCACTTGCTGACATTACTGAAATTCCAAACCCTCCTGCATCAGTTTTGAAAGCTGAACTGCATGCTGATAGACTTAGTCTAGATTCAGTAAACACTGAATTCAGCTTAACGGAGACTCATAAGAGCTTCAAACTGAAGCATGGAATCCAAAACAGCATCAAGAGAAGATATAACAACAAGGAGAACCTGAGCATATCACGAGGAACAAATGATATTAAGAGGACCACTGGATCACTTCGTAAACCAAAATTGTCTGGAAAAACCAGCTTGAGAAAAGGCGGTCCAAGTTTGTTAGAGCGGGAGCCTAAGCGTAACAATATTGTGTCCAGTATGACTTCCTTCATTCCTCTTGTTCAACAGAAACAATCAGCTGCAGTTGTAACAGGTAATTTCTAACTAGTAATTTTAATCATGAAGAATTGTCAATTCTAGAACTTTGGAATTGCATTACATGTACATATTCCATGAGTGTATTTAGAGTGCGGATCATAACGGTATGTGGAAACTGGGCTACAGTATGGATGATCGTTTGTTTTTACTGAATCGAGGAGTGTTATGTTCGGAGCTGTAAATTAGTTTTGCATGTCTGGGATCATTGAGTAATAAAGTATTTTATTGGTAAACTCATCATATTGTTAGGAGCTTGACAATGATTCATCTGTTGTTTGATTGTATCATTGTGAATGTCCTGTGAAGATTTTGGAATCTTTTTCTTTTCTTTGTTTCTTTGTTTCTTTTTGTTCTCCGATGATTTGATTCAGTATTTGGAGCTTCTTGTGCTTTCTTGTAGGGAAGAGGGACATCAAAGTGAAGGCCCTGGAGGCTGCCGAAACTGCAAAGCGTCTTGCACAAAAGAAAGAGAATGAGCGCAAGATGAAGAAGGAAGCCTTGAAGCTTGAGCGGTCAAGAAAGGAGCAAGCGAACATGAGGCAGTTAGAGCTGCAAAAGAAACAGAAAGAAGAAGAGAGGAAGAAAAAAGATGCTGATATGGCGACAAAGAAGAGACAAAGGGAAGAGGAAGATAGGAAGGAGAAGGAAAGAAAAAGAATGCGTGTTGAAGCACGGAGACAGCAGAGAGAACATGAAGACAAGTTACCTGCAGAAAAAGAAGATAAAGAAATGAAATGCCAGGCCATTGTATGATTCTTCATGCCATTTCACATTTTATTAAATCTATCTTTTTGCTATTTTAGAAATCACATTCAGTATTGGACTGTCTTATATAGGATGGAAGAGGACATGAGAGTAAGGAATCTAAGGATGAAACAGCGCATAAGACAATGGAGGAAGAAAGGGAATATGACACTTTCAGGAACAGTTCAGAGACTGAGCCTAGGACTTCCAGGGTTTCAACAAGTAATGCCAGAAGAGAGAGTATTATCCTTGAAGAACACAGTTTGGTCTTGAGTAATTTTGGATATAACGCAGAGGTAAATGCTAATGACTTCTTAAGAATTGATATTCACCTATCTTAGGATCTACTTGCATATTGTACAGCACGCGAGACAATTAAACCTATTCCTTTCCTCCGAAATAACATTTATTCATATGTTGAGTGGTTTTACTTGCTTAGTTCATACTAGGTAGGCCTATGTGTAAGAGAATTTCTGAGCTTTTGCTGCAAGCTGGAGGGTAACTACTAACAGCTTATTGTAAACTCCAACCTGGCCACCTTTAGAAAGTTTTACATGAATGGCTGCATATTTCGTGTACATTACTTTGTCTTACAGCTTCATGCTGATACTTCATGTGATCTTTAAGGTACCGAGCAATTTAGACAAAGCAATAGACAATGGGAATTCTGCTGCCAATACACATCCAGAACAGTCATATGAAATCTCTCCATACAAACAATCAGATGATGAAAACGAAGAAGATGGTGATACTATGCTAAATAGTAAATTTGTTCCATCATGGTCAAGGTATGCTTTTCAATTTCTCTCTTTTGTTTTAGGTGAAATACGGTCTTCAAATTATAGAGCTCTGCAATCACCTTGATGAAAGGAATACATTGTGTACCCTTTGAAACTGCCAACGCTGGTATGCGCCTCTAAAACTCATTAATTAGTTGTTTCTTGTTCTCTACAGTAAAAATTGCCTGGCTCTGGCTGTCTCTTGCCGGAATGGAGCAGACCCTGGGGCAATCTTCCCCGAAGAAAGCTTTTCCAGCATATCTGAAGGTACTTTTATGGTGTAAAGTCATTATCTTAGTAGCTAGCTATTGCTTTGCCTAAATATCCAAGTTATGCTCGTTTGTAGTTCTCTTGCCTCGGAAGCATCAGCTAAACTACAATGGAATGCGCTAAACTCTATTCAATGTATTCTTTGCTCAACTAGTCGAACAGCTTTAGGTCAAGAAGAGGTAACAGTTGCACACTGTCTGCATGTTACCGTAAGTATTTTTCAAAGAGAAATAATCTTGAATTCTAATAATGTACCGTGTAAATTTAAGGAATGCTTGTTTGTGACAGGTTTTCAAAAGACTATTTGAGCAGGCGATCCCTCCCAGCAAATTTGTAGCTGAAACTTGTAGAATTGTTGCGATGTATAGGATTCTCTTGTAACTGTTATGAGCTAACATCATGGATACTTTGGTCAACACTTAATACTATTTTAACAGTTAATGCTGTGTGTAGGAGTTCTTTAACATTAATCCCAGACCTAAAATCCCAAGGGGCAAAGTTCCCACTGGGGCCTCTTTAAATAATATTTGAACTCTAACAATGACTCCCCACATGGAGAAAGTTAACATGATAGCCATAATTACAACTTACAAAGCAATTTGAAATTTTGTATTCTATGGCCACCATATAAGTGCTTTGATTGATTTCCGAAATAATAATGCAACATACAAAAATTTCGAAAAATGCTAAGGACAATCGCCCGCGCCTATGCTCACACAGTTGTCCATGGATGATTGTCCAAAGCACTACTGAAAACCTTCTAGCTTCAAAAAGAAGGAAATCAAATAAGATATTACTAACTATTAATTATACTATTATATATATATATATATTAAATATACATGAAAATTATTTTGAAATTCTTAATGACATGCGCCTTCTAATTGCCAACATCATCATCAACATTCTTGGGATTTACTCTTGAAATCCACCATTAGTTTATTCAATTTCTTGTTGCTAATCCGCTGTTGAATGATCATCATATCATCCTGATCTTGGCTTTTGGGATATGAGGGGGCAGAAGGGGTCAACTTTCTAGCCAGCTCTACAGCATCTTCAGACCGATTGATGATGTTGTTGAAGCACAAATACCGACCGTAGGATGAGACATCTTCGAAGACGCAAATGTGAGCATCCACCAAGAAATCTACATCGACGGTCACCAACACGCCATCTTCATACATCTCAGCCGCTCCTTTCATATAGGGGTTAGTGATGGACAGATCAGGACCCATCAACAACCCTGCATTCACAGACACCATATTCAAGCTCCTGTCCATTACTAAGGCCCATGCAGTCTTCTCTGCTAGGGTTTTTGATAGGGCATGCCACAACTGTTCAAGAACAAAACATGTAAGGGTTAGATTTAATTTAGTCAACATCAAGTAGATCCAGAAGTAAAGAGGAAATCTAATAATTCGATGTCACTTTTGAACACAAGGGAAATATGCCAGCTTTGCTCACCAAATGGAGCCAGAAAGCTTTCCTAAATATTTTAGTGGAGGGAGCCATTACATATAGCTTTTCTAAAAGTCATATATAGTTTGAGTCATTTTCTACTTTTGTCTCTGTCATTTCAATTTTCAATCTTAGCCCACATCTCGTGTCGTGCTGCCACGTTTAGAGCGCCATAAGATTTCATTCTTAAAAAATCATAGGGCTGAAATTGTTAAAATTGAGATTATAGGGACCAAAGTGAAAAGACTCAAACTACAGCTACCAAAAATACAATTTCATCATATATATATTTTAATATTTTGTTAAAAAAAGAATAAAAAACTAAAATATAGTTGATATGCAAACTCAGGAGTCTATGGTCGCCGGACCTACATCATGAAGCTCTGCCATATCATTATTAAGAATTCGCACCAAACAAACGGTAAAGTTCAAAGTTACTAAATTCCACACCAACAAACCAACTGTTAGCAACTGTGGAGCAGATTTTCGGTCTCCATGCGTTGTTAAGAGGATCACATTCCTCCTAACCTAACTACTTAATCAGCACACTCTGTAACTACCACTACTTAGTGTGGGGACATGAAGTCCCGGCGTCAAAGAAAAACTTCTATATCAGGGGATCACCCACATTCCACCACTCATGATAACTTTTACAAGTAACAGAAGGTGATTGGTTTCGAGATAGCAACACAGTACTATCCCTGTGATGTGATATATATAAGTTTTTCTCCTTGGCTTGGCAGTGGCACCATACACTTTGTCCAAGTTGTTACTGGTTTTTGGGCCACAAAAGCACCAAAAAGTCTTGTTTTAGTAAGACCCTATGTGATAATAAATAAACACACCCAGTTGACTATTTCAGTTGGAAATTAATACCTTGAAATTGCGACAGAAATTGACATCAGTCCAGTGTCGTTCATCCAACTCCAGAGTCATTGATTTACGGTCGTTTCTCCAAACCACAGCCGTGGCTGAAGATGTGAACACAACCTTGTCTATGGTTTCTGTTCTTGCACATGCTTCTAGCACATTGTGTGCTGCTCTCACCTCTACTTCTGCCATGTATTCCTACACGTCACCATCAAATCTCAATAAAATGATCAAAAAT
This sequence comes from Prunus armeniaca, assembly GCA_903112645.1. Classification (NCBI taxonomy): domain Eukaryota; kingdom Viridiplantae; phylum Streptophyta; class Magnoliopsida; order Rosales; family Rosaceae; genus Prunus; species Prunus armeniaca. Next base: position 3,487,977 of record CAEKDK010000005.1, on the reverse strand, counting down.
TTTAAAACTGCATAAACACATGATGCAAAATTTGAACTTATTAATGAAATAATTTAAGAGGAAATGACAAAAGGGTGTTTGAAAGGAAAGAAACTCTCATGTAACGGGAATAGGTTTTTTCGGTTTGAAAGGTCAGTAAAACTGCTATTATACAGCTAAGTAGCATCCCATCTTAATAAAATTATATATTTCAACTGCTCGCATCTAATCAAATTGGCTACCCCATTAGAATTTAAAAAAACAAAAAACAAAGAAAAAATTCCAAGTGGATGCTAAAACGTGCGATTAGAAAAGTGTAGACCTGCGGATGCTATCAATTGCTTCAAGCTCTGTCCCTAAACTTACTGAATAAAAATAAAACTAGGTCCCATTTGAAATGACTGATCTTGAATCTTAGTATCTAGTTCTTATTATTATATAGTTAAACAGACCTTGATTGAACTATTGACAATATATAATTTTTATATTTGTATTAGATGAAACAGAAGCACATGGAGATCATACATGCATGTTGACTGAGTTACATCTAAGTTATAATTTCAAATCTACTATATAATATTCGCATGTAATGTTTTCATAGTTCTTTTTTTCACGAATCTAATTCACTGTCAAATCCAAATCTAGATACAACACCCTTATTTCGACAAGTTCTCCCTCCCCAATAAAGCTTGTATTAAAAAAAATTCATTAATTTACTAAACTAATTTTGGGTCCATCCAGAATCACTTCCAAACGAACCCGAAATATTTATTAAAAATCCAAGTGCTTTTCTTGATTCATAAGCACTTCTAATATTTTCTGCCAAACGGTTAAAAAACGATTTAATGGTTAGAAGGTACTTTTAGCCACACACACAAAAAAAAAAAAAAAAAAAAAATACAATAATAATTCCTCCAGAAAATGACTGTCGGCCCTCAAAAGGAAGCAAGAGATTGAAATAGGAATTGACAAGCAACTCAGTGAGCAAATTAAACTGGAGTGATTTGAGTTTACTTGACGTAAATGAATGTTGCTCCTCTAGCCACCATTGAAAGTGCATGAAAAATGAATCTCCAATCAGAGAAAGGTTAACTGCATCAGTTCACATCATTAAATTTCCTTTTAATTTTTTATTAAAAAAATGTTTGAAGTTCATGTTGTATACTTTACCCTTCCCTCCCTCCTCCACCCCCGCCCAAAAACAACCCAATACGTTCACTACCTTCATTACATAATCATCCCAACTTCAACAGTTGCCTTATCGAAACGAAAACACTTCCACAGTTGCAGTTTTATTTTTATACAAGCGATACTGGGGAAGGGGGATCAAATCGTAAGACCTCAAGTGCAGGGGTAAATTGCACTTAACCATTGAGCTACAAGCCCCTTGCAACTGTTTTTTTTGGGGGTGAGAAAATCAGAAAATTAAACTCAACTAAAAATGAAAAAGTGCAGAAGATGGATGGGAAGAACGGAACATACATCATAGTTGGGTTGGTCTTGTGGAGGCTCAAATGCATAGAACAAGCCAGAGCAGCCTTTGAGAGCATCAAGTATGCTCTGGTAGTCAAATGGGTCTAAATTGAATACTTTGAGCTTCTTTTTGTCACACGAAAGCTCACCCAACCGCGATTCACCTAATTATTCAAACACCCCCAAACCAATTAAGAAACATAAAATGATAAGAATAATTCATAAATATATATAAAAAAACAGAAAGTAATTACAAAGGAAATAGATTTTGATTAAAACCCACCATGGCTCTGAAGGGCAGCATGGACTGTGTAACCCCTTTGCAGAAGGCGCTCTGTGAGGGTGGTGCCTACGTGGCCTGATGCATCCATTACACAGACTCTGTTGGAGGTCTGGTTGAAAGAGTCCGATGCTGGTGCCATTTTTGAGAGAGAGAGAGAGGGAGAGAAGTATTTTTGGGTTTAGAGAAGGAGCTGGCAAGATCAGTGGGGTTGCAAGTTTTTGATTATTGAGAGAGGGAGTGATGGGATTTATATATAGGACAAGTTGTCCCACACGTTACCCAAATTTAATTGGGAGACTTTGGAAAAACATAAAAAAGAGAGAAATTTTGTAAAAAATGCAAAAATAGACAAAATTACTTTTATTTATTTTTGGATTTCTTAAGGAATCCTTTACATTTGCATGTCTTTGATTTGAAAGTTAAGAGGTTTTTCTGTATTTTTTTAAAAAACTTTGGCTTTTTCCAAAAATAAACTTTGTTTTTTTTGCTAAAACCTAAATTTACTAATTTTTTAATTTGGGCCAAATATTCCAGAAGAAAATTATACATACATTATTAGCTCATATTTGAGTACTTAAACTTTTATACATCTCGTCTAATACGGTATCAAAGCTCTAATTTGAAACCTTTAACTTCATCCTCACTTACTATTTATGATATTAACTTGAAACTAAAGGTGTGCACAAAAAAGTGTTCGCTTGATATACATTATTGTTCTATACTTTTAATTAATAGTCGTTTAATATTCATACACATTTGATATTTTAAATAAAGAAATATAAATATGAACTCGAATTAAGAGGATGATGCGAACATCTATACACATCAAGGTTTTAATCATCATAATAAGGGGAAAAGCTGTTATATTCAGGACGTTGATGAATTATTGATAGTCATTATTTAGTGAAACTCTTGGAAGTAATGAATTATGATCAGAACGAATTTATTGCGTTGAAAAAGACTAGGGCAGGTTTAGATAAAGAAGTAGAAGAGCCAGAAGAGAAGGAGGGAGAGAGACGGGTGGCTGGCATTCAAAGAGCGTGGAGAACTGGGGGATAGTTGGGAGGTAGTTGTTATGACGGGAAGACGTAATTTGGTCACATAATAAATGTATAAATGGAGTTTGGTGGGAACATGTGTCTCCATTATATTTCACACACCAGACATTCACATACCTAATCAAGCCCACCCATCTACGTACTACAACAACAGCTGTATTTATTTCTTTAATTCGTTGATTTATTATCATCTCCAATTTTTTTTTTAATAATACAAGCATAATTAACTAAAGGATTATCTACTATAGACATTCCTGAACTTGGCCCTCAGTTGGGTCCGTGAACTTTTTTTGTGTGCCAATTACATTCAGGGACGAATCCATGATTTCAAAACTCTGCGGGCTAAATTTACCTTAGGTATGCAGGAAATTTCAGCAGTGAAGGCCATATCGCGCTAAGTTGGACTTTACAACACGTGTGAGAGAAAAAAAGAGATACGCATAATAAAAAAGGAGAAACGAAGTAAAAAAAAAAACAAGAGAAAAGAAAAAGAAAAAATATATATATATATATATATAGGAAGAAGAAACTGTGGGGAAAAGCTCAATTCGTAGTAGATCCAAACCATAAAAAATGGAGAAACAAAGGAAAAAAACAAGAGAAATGCGGGAAAACAAAAAGAAATAGGAAGAAGAGAGAGAGAATATGGGTATTGATTTTTTTTTTAAAAATGCATGGGCTAGAGAGAGAGTACATGGATATTGACAACTAAAAAAAGCATGGGCTATAGCCCATACAGCCCAACAGCTAGATTCGTCCCTGATTACATCTATTAACTCAATAAATAGTTTCAATTAGGTCCTATTGTCTAACTCTGTCAATTTATCTGTCAAAGAACTTCACCTTCTTCATCCATCATCAACCCTAAAAACCCCGCCTCCATCTTCACAAGTTTACAACACAAATCCATATCAAACAGTTTGTGATTGGTAGAAACCACATAAAAGAATTTGACCCAAAAAGAGAAAAAACCATGCTATGAATTCAAAGGTCTGTGAAATATGTACAACCCATTTGTACACTGACAATTCCTACACGCCTCACTGCTCTAAAACCCAACCTGACAACACAAACACACCACCTAAGCCACCACCGTCGTCTGCACTGTCACAAAAACCTAGTAATTATTCTGCCAATTGAAAGATCCAAGTTGAGGTCACTACACTTATACATATAATGATCTTGCAATTTATGCTGCTGTTGTTGTTGGTCTTCCTCTGCGGGGGTCCCACTGCTGGCCTCTTTCTATGTTGTCCTCGGGGAGATGGGGGGTGGGTTGCAGGTCGGGTTGGGATCTGGGTTTTAAGGGGAGTGGGATAAGAAGGGAGGAATGGGTTGCGAGAGAGAGGGAGAGGTAGAGCGAAAGAGAGAGGAATTGGCCTCATGCTGGCTACCTTATTTTTTGGCTTGCTAGCCGTAATCTTCAACCTTATTTCATGTTTTGAATATCAGCTTGAGAGTTCCTCTTGGAACTCCTGTATGCCAAGGTAACAGTGAAAGGCCCAGCACCATTGGACGAGACAACAGTTTAGTAGTACAAGAATTATTATTTTTTTCACCATTTTCAGTTTTTTACTTCAGACTCGAAAGGACGCTTTTACCCTTCATTTTGACAGACAAATTGACAGAGGTGGATGGCACGTAGGACCTAATTGCAACTATTTGTCCAGTTAAAGGATATACTTGGCAGTGGCACACAAAAAAAGTTAACTTACCCAATTGCAACCGGGGGCCAAGTTCAGGGACGTCTACAGTAGATAATCCTTAACTAAACTATAAATGGAGGGATTTCTCACACATATTACTAGGGGTTCGAACTTGAAACTACTCATGTGCAAGTCAATGCTCTTTTTCACTGGGTTAGACTCTGTTGGCCATCACTAAGAAGAAAACTTGCTCTCATATAGCTCATATGTCATTCATATAATATCTCAAATATCTTCAGTAAAGGAATGCTAGTTACATTTCACTTTTGCCTTCTCGTTCCTATGTTTCTTATTCAATTTGTGTTATGTGTATTCTATTCATATATAAATCTATATGTTTAATGTGTTCAAAAGCCAAATTAACACTTTGCATTTGATGTATGACGAAATATAGGTCAATTACGATGTGAAAAATTAATTAAAAAGTGGCTCAAAGTTGGAAGGAAATCGTGCAAGAGAGAAAAATTTCAATTAAATGTCAATTATAGCGCTAGGAAAATAAGGAAGGCAATTGTTGGGATTTTCTAATTGATTGAGGAAGTTTGAAGCAATTATGATTATGTCAAGATTTGTATTTAATTTAATGTTTTATTTTATATTTTGAAGAATAAGTTATCTATTAGGATAATTTTCCTAACATGATCTTTATTATTAGCTAAGTTTAGGAATATTTTAGAACTTAAGGTTTCCTACGGTTTTATGATTTCTTTGTTTTCTATTCAAACCAACTCATGACGTTGTATTGGTAAGTTATTCATTTTATTTTCAATCAATATATTTGAGGTTTACTCAATTTCTCATATAGATTCCAGTTGTTAATGGATTCCGATATTGTCGATGCGTCAGTATTACATAAATCAATATATGAGTGAAATAAATTTGACATAAAGTGAATGAGAAAGACGAAAACAGAAATACAGAACAAAAGGTAGGTAGAATTCATCTATCAAGTATGAGACACCCGTCAATAAAACAAGTGTAAATAATTTTTTTTACTTGTCATTTTTTGCAATGTCATTTACATGATGATATACCAAGTGTCCATCGTAAAACGGATATAGACAAACTTTTCTCTAGTTGAGGAGATATGTGTTGCGCTTCTTGTGGGAGTTTAGGTCCCATGCTGTTATGCTATGGAGTGATAGAGCTTTTTGGTTTGTTTGTTTTTTTTAGTTTTTGGGTCCACCGATTGACCAATTTAGGCCTCACACCCTTACGCCATCAGAAGAAACGTTTGGCATTTGCCTTCTTCTTCTGTCTAAGCAAATTTGATGTCATAACACTTACAGTCGACACAATAATTTTTTTGGGAGTTTCACTAAAACACCCAAAATGGGGGTTGAAATTATAAAAAACTCAAGCACTATTTAAACATATAAACACACCCAAAACCCATCATTACACACATTCAAAACCCATTTATAAACACACCCAAAAAGTTGACTTTGGGGTTAATTTTGGGTGTGTTTCTATGTTTAAATAGTGCTTGGGTTTTTTTTATAAATACATGTATAGGATTGGGTTTATTTATAAATTTGTATATTTTTTTTCTTCTTTTTGAGTATACTCAAATTACAGCATGAAACTACGAGGACAACCAACATCCCAACAATCAAAATTAAAGCATTGGGATAGCAGAGAGAGAGAGGAAGAAAACATGTCCATATATATAGAGCATTCATAATGGGCTTGTTAACTCCAGCCATACTCCTTATCCATCTCATAAAATAGGGAGACCTCTACGAGCTCTTAAATCTAAGAAGGGATAAATAATTTTTAGTAGTTCCCTACAATTTAATGAGTATTTCAAACTTATAATTAATGCTAATTATTTTTTATATTATTTTAAAATAGAGATGGACCAATTAAAAAAGAGTTATAACATTTATGATTCTCTAAATTAGGGAGCATGATTGGGTTTAAATTTTATAGAGAGCTCCTAAACTAACTTTTATATGTTTTTAGCTAAATTTTAACTAAAAAATAGAGAGCATGATAGCACAAATTAAAATAAACTAAAGGTAAAATCTAAATAAACGACTTATAAGCAAAAATTACTTAAGAAATAACCTTAACTATGTATTTAACATAAAAACTACAATTTTGATGTGTAACGAATCTAATCGTCATATTTGAAAATCTTAATCACAATGAAAATAGTAAAACCAAAAAAAGATTTTGTAATTTCACATAAATGACATCAACCAATAAACAACCCACATGCCGTATGATATTTTGAGTTTTTTTTTGTTTTTTTGGGAATGATATGTGATTTTAAGTTAAATCACTATAGTGGAAAATGTAACATGCAATTTTTTGATAAGAAAATTGAAAAACGAAACGACAGAATTGCAATAGGCCCCAAATATGAATTACAAACTTGATACACTAGGCAAATCTTGGGGTCCATTTCGACCCAAAAGAGAAATCAAATTTGGGTCGGTCAATGGTTTTCAACTTAAACCCATTGTTATCTGACAGGCCCATAATTCTTCTAACTGTTCTTCATTTAGAGAAGATCAGTAATTATATTTTAAGAAAGTGTGAGGGGCTGCCCCTTGCAATTGTAGCAGTCAGTGGTGTTTTGGCTACCAAAGACTTGTGTTTGTTTCATCAAGGCAAACAAAGATGGTGGTGCCACTGCCATAATAAGAGAGCTGGGGAAACTAGTTCAGTTGAGAAGGTTAGGCATTGTACAGATGAGGAAAGAAGATTTAAAGGTTCTTTGTTCATCCATTGAAAAGCTCAGCAAACTTTGTGCATTGTCCATAACTTCAGTAGAAGAGGATGGGATCATTGATTTGCAGCACCTTTCTTCTTCCCCTCTCCTGCTTCAGAGGCTGTACTTACAAGGACGATTGGAGACATTACCTCACTGTATACCTTCTCTGCATAGCATTGTCATGTTACGTTTGAAGTGGAGTAGGTTAAAGGATGATCCACTTGTATTCCTTCAGTATTTGCCCAATCTAGTTCATCTTGAGTTATCTCAGGTGTTTGAAGGAGACAGTATTTTTGGAGCTGGAGGTCAGCAGGTCGACATCATGCAAGATGGAGGAGCTTGTTAACTCTTGAGTCTAGAGCATTAACATTTCTTCTCAAGATTTTTCTGGAAGCTTAAGGAATCTGAAACAATACTGACATCACAAAAGTAAACAACTCTTAGGAATTGCAGTTGACGGGAATTCTGAATACTTAACTGCGTTTAGCAATTTTTCTCAACTGGCAGCCGCTTGATACTAGACTGAGCATCCAGATGCCCTCATATCAGCAGACAGTAGGATGAATCCTTGATTTCAGCATAAGTAATTGGTACAATGGAAGGCCAAAGCATAAGCTATGCAAGACATGCACATAGGGTATAATGAAACAAATGTTAAGCATACAGCTGCAACGCTAGACTGTCTATGCCCTTCATTTCTTCATGCAACCTGCCAAAAAAGGAAAATCAATGTTTTCTTATGCTGCAAAAGCAAACATGGGGGTATCTCCCAACAAAAAGAGAAAAAGTTGCCTAAGTTTAATTCCTCTCCATCCTAAACTAAGAAAGCACCCAACAGATACTAAGACTCAAAGTTACTGAGATAGTCTTCTATCAGTGCTGCATCGGCAGATTTGCTCAAAAGAAAACAAAGTTAAAAACTTCCTTTTGAGAAAGTAGTCATGTGGCCAGTCATCGTAAGGATGTGCGCCACACGTTACTAGCAAACATCTCACTGAATTACTCGTACAGACTGCAAGAATACTTTTCTAGATGACATGCATTACTTGTTAGTAGGAAATAAAGATACTGAGAAAACAAACGGCATGTTAGATACAGGGGCGGCCTTGGGGTGGTGCAAGTGGCGCCACCGTACAGGACCCCCAAAAAAAATTTCTTTATATTATATATATTAATATTGTAAGCATTGTATATATAGTACAGCGTGCTAGATAATTGCATAAGAATGTGTCTGGTGGAGTTGGCTCCAGCGCTGTCCATTTAACGAAGTGCTAGAGTTTGAATCTCATTGATGTTGGTTTATTTGCTTGTTTTTATAAAAAACAGAAAGCCTTTAAATAAGAATCTCATTGATGTTGGTTTATTTGCTTGTTTTTATATTATTTTTGCATTATAACTAAAAACTTTACGTAATTAAATTAAAAAAAAAAAAAAAAAAAAAAAAAAAAAAAACAAACAATAAATAAAATTTTTTTAAAAATAGAAAAGTGGTTATATTATTTTTGCATTATAACTAAAAACTTTACATAATTATTAAAATTACCAAAAAAAAAAAACAGAAAACCTTTAAATAAAAGGAAACATCAAAGTTAACCATTGGAAAAAAAAGAAAGCCTTTAAATAAAAGGAAACATCGAAGTGGGTATATTATTTTTGCATTATAACTAAAATGGAAACATTTAAATTTTTATGAATTTGATTTCTGATTATCATTACATATATATTGATGGTGACTTTTAGTTATAAAAAAAAATGTTTATGACATTAAGTTATGGAAAATTTTTATTTATAGTATTTTCGTATTAGATTATGTGATGCCCCAATTTAAGTTTCGCACAAGGCCCTCAAAATCTCAGGGACGGCCCTGGTTAGATAGTCCGATTGATGTCGGGGATCAAATTATATTAAGAACAAGAAATGGTTATTGTAGAAACCACAATTCATTAATCACAGTTATTGCAGACATGTTCATATCATATTATGCATAAAAAGTTTTGAGTGATCCCACCATATTCAAAGCCATTTCCATTTTCTGGTATCTATTAAATGGTAAGAGAAGGTGATCAAAGCCTTCAATAATACCTGAGACATGAATTTATATACCGATTTCCCTTGGTAGCAGAATCAACCACTGAAATAGAAAATTCAAGAACATTGTTATCTTTCAATTATTCACAAGTGAGAATTAATAGCAGAATCAAGCATAATCAGAATGTTCATTTTTACACAAACACATACCGGATTCTTGAAGGCAGCCTGCAGCGTCGCTAAAGCAATGCGCATGTGATCAACCAAGTTGCTAGTGACCTTCATTTCCCTTCATCTGTTAACTTTAGTTAATCTATAGGATCTGAGCCCCCGCCAAAAAGAAAACTGTTAACCGGAGGGCATTTTTGCGTTTTATTCTTGGGCGCAAGAGGCTTCCAGCCCAAATAGTTTTGCAAATAGAAAATGAAAAGCATTTTTGCTTTTTTTAACTATTTATTAAGACCTTTATTCGTCTCTTCGAACGGAGCCCAGGTTGAATCTGCTCCCTTGCAGCTTCCAACTAGAGGGTACGAAATGTCAAAATTTTCCAATTTAACATTTAAAAAAGAATAATAAATTTTAAAAGTTAAGGTTAATATCATGTGGTAAATGGTTATTTAGTTACCATATTACTAATATGGTCACTAAGTAACCATTTACCACAAACTTTTCCTCTCACAGTCACCCTACTTTTTCTCCAAATACGTCTATTGTTATTTGCAGTAACTTGATAATTTTGATCATGATTTATAAATAGGGTTGACATCATTTTACTATCTCCATTTTTGCCCTCTTTGATTGTTAAAAAAAGAGTTGTTCATTGGACTCCTTTGCTAAAAACTTCCAAAAATAAATGAATAGAAGGTAGGTTAAAAGATTATGAATTTGAATGCAATTTCTCTGTCCCATCTATAAGGTGGCTATCTAGCTATCAAAGGGATCACAACACAAAAGCTATGCCATATCTAGGTCTAGGGGTTATTTAGTCCATACCACTTTAGCAATATACGATTTTAAAAGCCATCTTGACACAAACTATTCCATTTCAAACTCCATCGTTCAAATCATTTCACCAAAGAAAAACAGAATGGTCAAAGAAAAATGCTTCCTCTGAATTTTTATGAAACAGCACATATGAGAACATGATGGAACCGCAACAATTTCATGTATATAAAAATCCCTCAAGGGAATTGTTTAGCATATGAGAGAGATCGAATCGAAAAGCAACTAAGGATATCCAATGTTTCTGCCAAAAAAAAAAAAGGTTCTCCTACAATATCATTAGCTCCATTGCATTCATCACCTGGTGACTCTATAGTTCTACAAAACCAAAGAAAAGCTTGATTGAGTTTTCCTCCAAATAATAAATTGATAACCTAAGGCAACTTTGAACTAATAATTCTGAGATATGTAATGAAGAAAACAAAATTTTATCTACAGGCAAAACCAGAAAATACCTTGACACTTTGCAATAGCTTTTTGGCAGTTTTGTCATTCTTGAAGTGTGCGCGTACAGGCTGCATTCAGGAAAAACAAAGTTAAGCCTACCTCCAGTATTTTGTTTAAAATGAGAAGAACATGGCATATAAAAAACAAGCCTACCTCCAATATTTTGTTCAATGCTTTTGATAAAGCTGATTTAAGGTCAGCTGGATGTAGCTCACCACTTTCATAATCAGCAGCCAATTCTTCAAAGCTTTTGAAAGTCCTGTATTGGGGGGAATGCGCAAAAGGAACAATTACAACCAACATGAGATTCAATTAGGTAACAAGCAAAAGTTTTTTAAATCAATTATTTTTACCAGTATAAATCTAAAGTCACTCACTTATTTCCGCCGTTCTTTTCAGAGCGTTCTACAATGAACTCATTGAACCAAGGTAGGATGAGATACTTCACATACTCCATACATGGATTCCCTTCAACAACATTTGGAGGGCAGTAAGCTTTCTTTATCTTCAAATTCACTTCAGCCTGAGATTCAGTGATACATGTCAAAAAATAGAATAAACATTTGGTAGCATACATTGAAAGCTAAAACCCGTAGCTTAAAACAACCCACCTCTTCATCTTCCATGAATATGGAGGACGATACATCACTTTTAGACATCTTCTCCTGCCCTTGCTTCAAACCAGGTAACATGTCTGCAAATCATCAGTAAGAAAAATTAACAAATACTGTGTAAGTACTCTCATGTTAAAGCATAAAACAATAGCATTGCAACAACATAAATAGGAATTAGAATATTACGGTGTGACAAGATAATAGGCTTGTTCTTCTTCTTGATGTCATCACAGTACTCTCTTGCAAGAACATTTACTTTACGCTGATCCATTCCCATCTGACAGATGTCCGCCTATTAAAGGAAAAACATTTCACAAGTCACCATGACATATTCATTGAAATTGAACATCGAAATTTTTTTTCTTTTCTTTTGATGAGAAATAAAACATGTATCAAATTAGAAAGTGATGAACAATGCTCGAATTAAATGCATCATGGCCTAAGTGCACCTATCATATACTTCGTGCATACATAAAAACTAGCATCATTCCCTCACTAATCAGTGCAATATTTAGCAAATGATGAAGCCAAATCTACAGTATGTCACAACATAAGGCAACATGGGAGACAAAACCTATTAATAAAATATCCAAAATTAAAACAGCAAGCACCTGAAGGAAGAATATATCTGCACATTGCATGCATGGGTAGAAAATTTGGGATGCATTTATGTCACCTGGCTCATTTCGACCCATAATCTGACCACACCTGGATATGTAGAAGGAAAAAAATATATAAGTCGAGATTCAACAGATGTAATAGGCACAATAAGCATCATAATAGGCTAGCTACCTAGTCATCCTGTTAACTGTATACTTTCGAGCTATGTCCATCACACGAGGCCAATACTCATGTGATCTCGCATTAATCTCCTTTGAAGACCACACAAACTCAACTTTGCCATTGTCCAAATTCATCCCAGCAGCCTTCCATATCTCTATCATGTAGCGCCCAACAGTCTCTATCTTTTTCAAATCAACCCCCATCTTATTGTTTAACTGTGCAAACCAATCTGCAATCCATATTTTCACTCTGCAGCCAGCGGAGGTCATCTTGTTCACATTTATCGTCTTCATAACTCCCTACACAACAACACATTTGAACCTCACAAAATTAACAATGATATAATGAAAACATGCGGCCCCTTAAATTTCTTACTACAATTATTCTTTCAAAACACAAGAAAGTCCATTGCAATCCAAATAACTAATACACGAGAAGAACACACTGCATAATCTCAATTTGAGTACCTTCTCTCCACAAAATGTATCAAATCTTGTTCAAATTGAACTACTGAAATTTACAGATATATAAGCAATATGAATTATGTGTTATGAATTTTATGATTGCTAAAAAATTTGAAATAACACCTGAGCAATGTGCATTCGACCGGAGGGTTCAAACCCATCATAGCAGATGGGTTCGGGCTTATGAGCCAGCAAATTCCGAAGCTCGTCATCCTGAATACACTCCTCTGCCACGCTCCTCACCATCTGGTACTTCTCCTCCAAACTCATTCTTCACCAAAATCACACCCACAAGTTTGAAATAAGTTCAGATCAACGGAAAATAATAGGAACTATAAGAAAAGCAAGAGAAGCTTACTGGATAGCTGGATTTGATGGGCTTAGTGTGGGAGCTTTCCCAAAAGCTTTGTAGGTATACCTAGGGCATGTTTGCTTAGCTTTGCAAACAAATCAGCAATCCATATTTTCACTCTGCAGCCAGCGGCGGTCATCTTGTTCACATTTATCATCTTCATAACTCCCTACACAAAAACACATTTGAACCTCACAAAATTAACAATGATATAATGAAAACATGCCCTTAAATTTCTTACTACAATTGTTCTTTCAAAACACAAGAAAGTCCATTACAATCCAAATAATCAGTACAGAGAATAACACACTGCAAAATCTCAATTTGAGTACCTTCTCTACAAAGTATTATATCTTGTTCAAAATCAACTATTGAAATTTACTGATCAATCAACATCAATTATGTGTTATGACTTTTATGATTGTAAAAGAAAATTTGAAAAAACACCTGAGCAATATGCATTCTACCGGAGGGTTGAAACCCATCAGAGCAGATGGGTTCGGGCTTATGAGCCAGCAAATTCCGAAGCTCGTCCTCATGAATACATTTTTCTGCCACGCTCCTCACCATCTGGTACTTCTCCTCCAAACTCATTCTTCACCAAAATCACACCCACATAACCCACACAAGTTTGAAATTAAGTTCAGATCAACGGACAAATTTAGAAACGACAAAAAAACGATAAGGAAAGAGAGAGGAACTTACTGGATAGTTGGACTTGAGGAACTGGACGGTGGAGGCTCGGAAATTGAAAGAGATTGGATTCCATCGGCTGGCGGGGCTTGCTCTGGTGCTTCGGTCGCCATTGGAGAGGTAAGTGTGAAGCTTTCCCAAAAGCTTTGTAGTGTATATCTAGGGCACGTTTGCTTGTTAGACAAGACACGGGATTGGCGTTATTTAAACGACGGCCTGTACTAGGCAGGAATGTAAAACCTTTGTCAAACAAAGTAGGGTAAATATTTAATTATGCTCATATTTGCTTATATTATACCTTAAATAAAATGGAAAATATGTCTAAATTATAATAAGAAATAAATTTTAATTATAATATAAAATAAATTTTAATTATAATTGGACTAGACAAATAGGTAAATAACTAAAATGCTAACATAATAAGGAACCAAAATTTTAACTAATTGTCTGTTTGGCATTGCTTATTTTGGGTTATAAGTGATTTTTTTTAAATTTTGAGAAGCCCAGCCTGTTTGGTAAACTATGAGAAAATCACTTATTGTTAAAAATTAATGTGAGAGAAAGCTATAAGGAAGAGCAGCTAATGAGATGCTTTCATTTTCTGATTATGCCGGAATCAGTTTCGAAGAGGCACTGGATCTAATGATTATACAGTAATTATTTTCTGATTATGCGGGAATCAGTACCAACAATATTTTTAACAAAAAGTTTACCAAACGTCAAACTACTTTATTTCACAGCTAATTTCTCTCACAGCAAATTTAACGGCGATTATTTTTACAGCACAACAATGTCAAACTGATCCCAAATAAGGACTCGCCAACAACCTAGATGTAGGATTAGAACCGTAGTCAAATCTTGGGTCCATTTCGACCCAGAAAAAAGGTCAAATTTTTGGGTCGGTCCATGCTTTTCAACTTGAACCCACTATTTTCTCTGACAGACAGGCCCATAATTCTAACTCTCTTCGTCTTCTTCATCGCATGAGCAAAGGGCGCGCCTCAGATCCTCTCTCATCTCACTTTGGCGCTTGATGCTTCCCTGCCTGTGGTATGTTTTGACTGCCCTTCTCTCTCTCTTTCTCGCTTCTCTCTCTCTCTCTCTCTCTCTCTCTCTCTCTCTCTCTCTCTCCGCAGGGGAAAGAATAAAAACCGACTGGGATATTATTTGATTGGGAACTTCGGGATTTTGGGTTGGAATTGATTGAAACTGATTTCAGATTTGATTTGGCTTTTGCTCACCTTTTTGCTTGTTTAATTTTCCGCAGCTGCAGCACTGTTTGGAAAAATATAAATCAACCATTTGATTCAATTTCTCTACTTTTGAAGTCTCTGGGGGAAGCCATTGGAAGCTTTGTTTTAGCCCTCTTCTTCGTCAGGTAACACTCTCTCTCCCCTTTTGGTTTTATTTGCTGGTTTTTTTAATTATCTATTTTTCTGTTTTTATTTCTTTTTATTATTTAGAATTCGCAGTATATGAAGTGGAGATTAATTTGTGTTAAGCAAGTGGACATGTGGCAATAGTGTGAGAGGGAGAGATGGGTAAATGGAAAATGGGCAAACTTTGATTTGAGAGGAACTAATTCAACCACCAATATCGTTAGGAAAATTTTCCCGGAAACCCCGAGAAACGGAAAGAAATTCCCAGGAAGATGAGCAGTGACCACACAAACCCACCGGGACTGGTCGTCTCCACCACCGAACCCATCCTTTCATTCCTCACCTCTGCCTCCACAGACCCACACCTCTCTCAGGAACTCCAGAAAATCGCTTCCAATCTCTCCTCCAAACCTAATGTTCCGTACAAGTCTCTCCGAGCTCTCTGGCTCGCGTCCAATGCCTCCACCAGGCCCCAGTTGGTCCAACTCTTCTCCGGATCCGAGTTCGTCCTCACCAGCCCCAAACCCAGAGAAAAGGTGAGGACACAAAACACCATATTACCTTTTTTTCTTTTTCTTGTTTGCCTCTAATTTCTGGGGATTACAAATGAAATGTAAAGTTAATTGTTCTTATTGTGTTTTAGAGTGAGGAGCTGAAGGCTAGACTTCAGAAGCTGGCTGAAATTCTGGAGAGGAATGCATATGCAGAACTTGTGAAGGATATTACACCTAAGAAAGAGACCAATGAGCCTTTCTCTTCTTACAAGGATCAATTGGGCTTTGGTAAGATTAAAGAGTTTATACATATCTTACATGATATTTTACTGCTTGGTTCAGAATGCTATTACTTGTGGCCATTGATACCCCTTTCCATTTTAAATTCAATGGACATATTGAAAAGAGTTTCAATTTGTAGTATTGATTGGTGCACTGATGGCAATCAATTTTTATGTGAATGCATTTAAGGGGAATGGATGCCAAACTATGAACAGTTTGGAAGCGAGATGGTTGATACTAGTTGGTTTACTGGAATATGACATGATATAAGAATGTTGCTTCATATTTCGATCAACTTTTTGGTTGTTCTGAAATTCTAGAATTATGACAATTGGAGTGAAGGGAGCATGGTTGTTTTGTATGCAAAAAATGTGAGGACGGTTTGAATTTCATATGGTAATTGATTGCATCTAAATGATGCTCATTGGACTCTTTTTTTTTTTTTTTTTTTTTTTTTTTTTTTTTTTGGTCTTAGACTCTTGATTGCACTCAAAGGTAGGATGTCTGTTCGATTTTCATGCAAAGATCAAACAAATTGCAGTATCCAAACTTGTGATGTTTGTGATGCCAAGCATGCATAAGTACGGGGAAAAAAAATGTTGTATGATGTTCTTAGTGTTTTTGTTGTTGCATTTGGCATTTGTCGAGTTTTCTGTCTTCATAGCAAATCTAGATGTTTTCATAAGCTTAAGGAATTATGTTGCAGAAGTTGACTGGAAGTTTCGTGTTTTTTGGCAGTGTGGTCACTCTTATCAGTTAGCACTTGTATGATGAAATCAAATTTTTTTTACTTTTCTTTCGTGTATATTAGCTAGACATTTTAATGGCCTTTACTTTCTATCATATTGCAGTTTAATTTTTGCTTGCCATTATCTTATTCCCAGTGGAAGATATTGCAAAATCAGAAGGGGGAGTTGAAGATTTTCTTTATGCTTTAGTTGAAACTTGAAACTGGATTGAAGGCAGTGCAGGCTCCCTGGCCAAGAAGATTTGCTTCGTTGGAAACATTTTCTTTGGGAATTTATTAATATAGTTTGCTTGCATATTTCAAACTCTCTTTGCATTTAAATTAAACCCTTTTGAAATTTATTCCGCTTATTTTCAAATAGAGTTGGGTGGTTTCATATCTATTACTATGATTTAAATTTGTTTTGCTTGCCCTCTAGTAATGCTTGATTTATACTCTTTTAGTTTCTCCCTTTTTGTTCTCTATGTTCTGTAAATTTTGTGTTTATTTTAGATCGTTTCTTAGAAAATATGTATTGGATGTTCCGATGATAATCAGTCAAAAACTTCTACAGGTTTACATGTTGTGGTGACTATGTTCACTGGCTATTTGGTAGGATATGCTGCATTCAGAGCCTTGTTTAACCACAGTCCCGTGATGGTATGTGTCTCCAAGAGACCATTTTCTATTTGTGAATTTCTTTTTTGGTTTCTTGGTAAAGCCTTGGTGGTTTATTGCTGGATTTTTATTTGTCTAAAAGTTCTTTTGTGTCTTTCACTTTTTCTACTGTTATAGAAGTTAATGGCACTCTTATTTTCTTGTTTCAGAATGCTGCTGGAGGCATTCTTGGATTGGTAGTTAGCCTGCTCGTAGAAACACTTATTTTCATAATTAGAAGTTCTGGTCAAGATCTTAGATCATCTTCTTCCACACCCAAGCTCAAGAAGAATCAGTGACTTGGTCTTTAGAGGTTAGAAAACTTTATTGAACAATATAAGATCTGAACAATACTATATACTTTGTATATTTTCTTATCGTATCATTCTAAATATCTGAACAATAAAGTACAGCAACCTTACGTGTAGCTTTATTGTTGACTTCATTATTCCTATTAGCATGATTGTGAAGCTAGGTAGTGTCATGTATTAGCTTTTAGAAGTTAAGTAGTTGACAGATTAGGATAAGCTTCCAGTTTAAGGCCGGCAATGGCAGTACATGTAAACGGAGTATTTAACAAAGAACTGAAACAGATTATTCCTTTCACGTTATAAGGGTTAGCATGGGCAGCCTTACATCCTAACCTGTTAACTTCCGAGCTGCCTGACAAATCATTAACAACTTCTTAGTTCTAACAACGAATGCCTGCTATTGACTAATTCGATAACCATGCTAACATGGATACTGTCATACTGATATAAGTAAGGCTTAATCGTTTTATTAGTCCCTGAATTTAGACCCGATTTGCATTTGAGTACCTCAATTTCCAAAATGGTTCCCGTGGTTCTCTAACTTTAGTTTTGTTTGGACAAATGGTCATGCCGTCAATTTTGTTAACTTTTTCTGTTAAATGCTGGGGCAAAATGGTATTTTTATATTAAAACAAAAAAAATGAATAAAAAATCATCTTTAAAATAACAATAAAAGGAAATCAAATAAAAAACCAACATAAAAAAAGAAAAGGAAAAATCAAGTTTGGGGGGGGGTAGAAATCGGGATCGAGGGGGAGGGAGAGAGTTTTATTTTATTTTTTTAGTATTTTTTAATTTTTAATTTTTATTCATATTTTAATCAATTTTGATACAAAAATGCTGCTGACAAATAAGGTTACAGTCAATGTTACAAAAGTGATATCTTTCTGATCAACTGTAGTATATTATCTTGAAATATAAATTTTGAGGATCATGAAGAACTGTATACGGATGTGAAATGTCTATGTGCAGTGTTAAGACTTGATATATTGAGCAGAATTAATATGAGAAAAACTCATATACTTGAAATATCAGGTATATCCATGTACTCGTAGAGCTGTCACTCTGATTTGCCGGAAGCCTGATTGATAGTATGGATATTTCTTGAATTTCTGAGCGTAGCTTTTTGGGGCTGATTACCAGGTGCTGCTGGTTTTACACATCGTGGGCAACCCCTAAAAATCAATGTATTATAGTGGATTTTTTTTTTGAAATGTTTTTATTTACTTTGTTGGGTGTAAAAGAGATCGAAGGGGAAACGGGTGCCGACTCTTCTGAGTGTGGAGGTAAATGGTCTCTCCAACTAGAGCTACAGGCTCCGACGACGTAGTTGATATTTTTCTATGTTGCCTGATTTCTATGTTGAGTGTCATCTTCACTGTTGAATTGAAGAATTTGTGAAAACTTAAATATTCAATTGGATATTGGACTTGAGAAGATTCCCTCGAGTACTTAGAAGAATTGATCTGAAACAGCCCTTCATGATTAAAACATAATTAATTTCAAATCTCACATCTTAGAGGGGAAATTGTGTACATGCCGCTGGTTTATATTCAAATCTTTGGAGAAAAAACAAATAATATCTCAGGAGAACCTACAAAACCTTCATTGTCAGGTGTGCGATTAGCAGTGGCCAACTTGCCGTTGTCCACCGCTATTCACCAGAATCACTATATTCAGATTATGCATAAGTATATGCTTGCTGATAGGGGGTGATTGACTCAATACAATTTTGCTGATGTGGTTTAATCTTACTCATAAGATTAATCGAATGGTTAAGATTCCTTTAAATGCGTATAAATGCACTGATGCTAAATTTTAAGGCTCGGAATCCCGTTCATTACACCATGATTAAATGCTAAATGTAATACGACATGATCCGTATAACTTGTTTGTTAAACCATTTAGGTTGAATGGGTTAACTGTGTACATCAACTGTATATTTAGGTTAAATAGTTTTCGTTTAAGTTACTAAATTAATTACTGGTTAGATATAGATTGCCGACGTATCTAAAATATTAGCATGATAAGATAAGCACTTTAAATAATTAAATCATGTGTTGCCATAGACCCTGGCTGAAGACGACGAACGAGCAAATACCGGCTATCGTAATCTGGCATTGTCAAAGAAAAAACACACTCATAATTAAAAAATAATGCTAGATTAATTGATGCTTATCATAATCTGGGAGACTTTTGCAAAAAAAACGAAAAGATAAACCACTTGAGAAAAAGAAGATTAGATTGATTTTGACATGTACCATTAAAAAGTCGACCAATCTTCCTTGTCTTTTTCTTAGATGATATAACAGATAAGGTGCATTTGTTTTGTTTTAATCCCAACTCACATCACATGATGTGAATAAAGTTAGCTTAATGTCAAAAATATCATGTAGGAAAAACTGGTAGACCCAAACGTGCCTGTTTTACCTATAGTGGTTAACCACATGA
Source organism: Prunus armeniaca (assembly GCA_903112645.1). NCBI lineage: Eukaryota > Viridiplantae > Streptophyta > Magnoliopsida > Rosales > Rosaceae > Prunus > Prunus armeniaca. Next base: position 3,468,072 of record CAEKDK010000005.1, on the reverse strand, counting down.
ACTATTTGCACAACTGAAAGCCGACATTTTCTGTGGGTATTTTACCAAATACGGTCGCCCGTTTGTCTTCGTTGTCCTTATCAACTGACACAATCAAGTGTCGAGGTTTGTTTGTGTGTGATTATCCAAATTAAGATTAAAAAATGAGGGATTAACTTCTGGGTTAATTTTTCCAATAAAAAGTTTCTCTTCAAATTCCTTTGTCGACAGTCACTTTATTCTTGTAACTTTTCAAGTTGTATATGACTTATTAGACACTTTTATCATTTACTTTTACATTTTCAATTGCATTCTAAAAAATGAAATACTTTTTAAATCTTAGATATTACAAAGCTCAAAGATACAAGTGAATTTCATAAATGACATAATGAACCTTACCTGCCAAAATGTTATTTCAGACCTATCAAAGGTTTGTGCTTCTTTTTTATTTTATTTTAACAAAGTTATATTATACACTAAATTAATCTAATTTATAGAGAGGGAGATTTGAATTTGGATAAGGGGGAGGAGCTCATTGCCCTGACGAACTAACCTGAAAGGGTTTGCTACTTAGAATTGCTACCTCTGTCTTTAGAGCATCTCCAAGGAAAGAGGTAAAAGAGTAGGCAAACCTCATTTGTCTTGCCTCATTAGCAGTTTCATGCTTCGAGAGAAGAGGCAAATGAGTAGGCAAAATATAATAGTAAATATAAAAGATAAAAATAAATAATATAATAATAATTTATAGACTTACATTGCCTAGTTCCTTAGAGTGATCAATTTTTTTTATGAGGCAAATGAGTAGGCAACATATTACTTAAATTGTTATAGTACAATTTTACTTATTTCATTTGCCTACATCCTTGGAGTTGCTCTTAGTATTCGGCTTTGGCAAGGATCATCATTGTTCTTAGGAATTGCCATATAGAACGCGTGGTATTGCACCAAACTAATGGAAAATTATCAAATGATATCACATGGGACCACAACTCCACATGGAGTATAAACAGGTAGGCCCTATCCCGAAGTTACATTGGATACGTGGACGAGAGGGAAAAGCAGTGTTGCAAGTGTATCGGGAATGAGTGGGTTCTGACCCAAAAAATAAAAAGGAATGAGTGGGGAAGAAAAGAACAAGGGAGACAGAAAAATAAATGGCACAGGGGGATGGATCCCTATTTCTTGCGAACAAATTACGGTATCAGGTTAGAGAAGCAAACCCATCGTTTTTTCTTTCGTTTTTAATACAAGGCATGTAAGTGATAGTCGAAATTGCATGAAAAATTGGGGTTTTCGCACATGCATTATCAAGATTTTACAAAACTACTTTTTTGCTTCTTTAGTTGTCCGCCTTTTATATAGTTGTGTCGTTGTTATGTCTTGTTGTACGCTATGCCTTGCTATTATAGACTCTGTATTTCTCTTGACTTTTTACCTACTTGTTATGAAATTCTATCTTTCAGACAGATTATAAAAAACAAAAAACAAAAAACAAAAGAGACTCCGTTGCTTTTTTAACTTTTTAATTTTAATAAATTTGAGAAAGTGTCTTTTTAATTTAGTGGTTTGTCTCTTACTAAAACAGCATGGCCCAGGGGATGGGAACACAGAAACTATGCCAAACCATATGCGGCCAAACCGTATGCCGCCTCACCCATTCCTAACGTGGTATTTCGGTTACTTTTTATTATAGAGGTGGACAATCTGGGATGGGGTTACTGTCTCTGTCCCATTGCCATTGGGATCTCATCGATTATCAATCAATGGATGGTTTACTTTGTTTCGCTCAATACACAGTAAATTTGCATCAATTAGTTCTTGATTAAGTGATACTTATATTCGTAATATTCGAACATATTTAATGTACAAATCTCTTTTCTACATTTTAATATAAATCTGTTTACCGAAATTAGCTTTAAGTGATCGAAGTTTCTCGCACATAAGCAACTCGTGGTATAGGTAGGTATAGATTATGACACTATTTAATCAAAATCTCATTATATGCAAATTGCAATGGATGATACCTATCACTTCCATCCTTGTAACGTTGCTCGGAACATATGCTTGTGCCTTGAAAAATGTCGTCCTATGTTTCCATCAACCATAGTTGGCAATCCGAAGATAGTTCTCGTGGAAAGGCACCACTAGAATTAACAAAATACACTTGATGCCCGCTTGAGCCTCAGGTTCAAGACTAGGACCAAACATTAGAGCATTGTTTTTCTTCCAAACTAATCTCTCTGCTCAAAGAAATGGCAAATCGATGAATTTTTCTTATTTGAGGCAAGTAGGGCCGGTCCTGAGTTTTCAAAGGTCCAGGGAGAAAATCTAAAGTGTGCCATACACACATTAATCACTAATACTAGTATACTTCTTGTTTTATCAACTAAGCATTTGGTTTTTGAGAAAGTATTTATTCGAAAATATTTTTAGACTTTGAGCAATGTTTTCCATATTCCTAAATAATGAAAACAAATGTCCAACTATGGATACCATAACAGTGAGTCAAAGAATTTCAAGAATGCAAGTCAAGCCAATATCAAAGAATTTCTTTTAAAACTTTCGTCATGGATCATTTGTTCTAAAATTTCAGATTCATCTCAATATCCTATTCCTAAATTGTAGACCAAATCGATCGTAGCAAGAAAGTAAGTAAATTGAGAGTCAAATATATTTTGTTTCACCAATTGCATTACGTAAATATAGTGATTAACTTGAGAATAAAAAAGAAAATAAACCAACAATTTTTAACTCTTAAACTGCTACAAACACCAAATTGCTACATTACTAAATTGTAGTGTTATTTGATTATTTGATAACGTAATGGATTTGATTCATCTGCTTAGATTTTCACATCGTTTGAGTAAGCTGTTTGGACAAGAAAAAAATGGTTTAAGACACAGTCCGTACAAATGGGACCCACAAGATTTGTCCCGACACCTGCACTAAGCACTTGACACCGCCTAGTTTCGTTTATTACCCGATCACGCTCTTCCCGCCTATTCCATCGGAGTTGCCTACTCACTAGCCACCCTCACGTGCACCACCACACGTGTCCTCATCTCGTAGGACCCCAAGTCAACTCCGTCAGCGCATCCAACGGTGCAAGACGAACTATATATATGCCTTCACGGGCCTCCACCCAAAAGCAGAAATTATAAACTCTCACTTTGCTCAACACTGGAAAAGTAAGCAAAACAAAAGCTTCATTAAGCAGTTATGGAAGCTGTAATGATCCAAACCGGTTCGATTTCGGCCCAGTCGCCGGCTGTGCCCGGTTCGCCCAGAGTGTCCCTCTCCCGAAACGACTCGCTGTCCAGCGTTTTCTCCGGCCCAAGGAGCACCGACGGATCTCCAAGGATCTCTCTTCATCTCGACGTCAATCACCGGAGAGATAAAATGATCCGGAGAGCTCGGTCGGACAGCGACATTCTCCGATCGGAGAATGATTTTGCCGCGAAATCGCCCGCTTTTCCAGCGGAGAAGCTACGGTTTCCCGGCGGAGATCGTGGAGTCAACGCTTTGTCGACCGTCGACGAAGACGAGCAGAAAAAGATCGGAGATTATTATCAGGAGATGCTAAAGTCAAATCCCGATAATCCTCTGCTTCTGAGAAACTACGGAAAATTCTTGCATGAGGTAATTAATTAAATTAATTATAGTTTTGTGGTAATAAAATTAGCGAGGAAATGAAATTTGACTTTCGATTTATGTGAATTGGATGACTGAAGGTGGAGAAGGATGTGGCGGGAGCTGAAGAGTGCTATTGCAGAGCCATATTGGCGAGCCCTGGAGATGGCGACTTGTTGTCGCTGTACGCAAAGCTGATCTGGGAGACGCATAGAGACGAGGAGAGAGCTCAGTCTTACTTTGATCAGGCCGTTTCTGCTTCCCCTGACGATTGGTATGTTATTTTTATCCATCTTTGCTTGGTTGTTAAAAATATACAAGTTACATGCAAACGCGAGTTTGTCAGGTTGGCCAAGGTAGTGAGCCCGTACCGTTGCACCCAAGTTCGAGTCTAGACTCTTACTTTTATAAAAAAAAGAAAAAAAGAAAAAGAAAATAGAAGTTATATTGTCGAGCCAGTCTAGACTCTGTTAAGATGTCGGTAGATCCAAACTTCCAAATGATAATAAAAATGAAATACAATCACATCAATTGTTAGTTAGATCCAAACTTTTGAGGTTTAATTTGATGTCTGTAACATTACTCGTTTTTGCATAGCCGAGTTTGATTGAACAGAGTGCATGAAATTTTGTTCGATTTCGAAACTTTTTCTTTTTGTTGAACGTAGTTTTCTTGTCAACCAAACATATATCACTACTTAATCCCATGATCAGACTAACTATATTATGAATGTGTATATGCAGCATGGTGTTGGGGGCCTTCGCTAGCTTCATGTGGGAAGCAGAGGAAGATGAAGAGGAGAATGAAGAAATCAACCCAAACGTTCAAGTTTCAGCAGCGCCAGCTCTGGTTCATGCCTTTTAGCTGAAAAATACTTGGTATGAAATCGCTACCGAATTTGTCACACGCCAAGGTAGATCGGGAAAAAAAGTTCATGAGAAATGGCTTTAACTAATTAACCTCAACATCAAGAAATAAAAAGCTATGTTAATTATATAGAAATGTAGCTAGCTAAGAGATAAAAGAGGTTCCATGCTCTTTTTCTCTGTGTTTATTTCATTTGCTTGTCTGCTTTCTTTCCTTGTAAATTTTTTATCTAATCTAATCTCCCTAGTCAAATGTGTACAAATATATATTTGTACGTTATCTTCCTCTATGGTGAAGACACTGCGATACTTTCTTTTTTATATTCTTGAATAATGTGACGTTCAATGAATGTATGATGTTCTTAAAAATCTGCTGTGAATATATGATATCAATGAAGAGAGCAAAAGTCCAACCAAGAAGGACGCATGAAAATCTGCTGTAAATATTGTTTGAATTTTCAAAACCTACTAGAAGGACCAAACGGTGCATATGAATCTAATTAATTTGCATACCTTGCTTAGAGACTCCAAGATTGAACTAGATGTGGATACTAGTATACTCAATTGTGTTTTTCTACGAGTCACCCTGATCAACTGCTGGAAATCCAAACTGAACATGAGTCAATTACAATTACTACAATTGATGCCATTAATTGCTTGGAGAATGTTGATGCCCAAAAAATCTAAGGCTGGGTTTAAATATATTTTTAGCCTAGTATGACGTTTAACTTGGGAAGAAACTTAACTTGGGCACGCAAGAATTCGTCATATACTCTTACACACGTGCCACGTCAAGAAAATAAGCAACACGTTACGTTACAAGCTTAAGTGGGCTCAAGTCACGCAAATGTCTGGGGTTTGCTGAGTGGGTTGTTGCATGAATGGTAACGAGTTTTCATGAGGCCCATTAATGAGCCGAGAAATGGAAGTTTTGGGCTGCTTGGGAGCTCCGAAACCCAAGCCCATTTCTTGAGCTCAAATATATGGATAAACATAAATGAGAGAAAATAGCCCAATAATTTAGGAAAAATAGCACAATACTCTGGAAATTAGCCCATTCTCTTAATGGGTTAACCCATCACCTTAGAATGGCCCAAATGACTTATAAAATATCTGAAAGTCTCCAGCACATGGCTGGAGACAAAACAACGACAAAAGCCAAAGGTTACCTATGTATGCAGGCTGCAGGGAATCCTCAGCATATGGCCAAAAACAAATCCAAACACAAGCTATCCAAAAAACCAAAGGATACTTAAGCAAAACACCTTTTACACCAGCGCCATTACCCACTCATTTCTCCTACCAGCTCTTGCCATGAAATAAGGGAGGAAATAAGATGAGATAGTAGCCAAAAATAGGAGTTTAACACTAAAGCAGCTGCGAGAAGGCCTTAGAGCTCCCAAAACTCTTGTCTTTGTGTGTTTGGACAAAGGAAGGTTTCACAAAAGAGGTTGAATTGAAGGAAGAGAAGAGAAATGGAGGAGAAGACTTAGCAAAATTAGAGATACCCAACTAGGGTTTTCTTGCGAAAAAGGAGCTTCCAGCTCTTATAAAAGGGAGGCACCTTCTACCCAGCAAAACAACTCAAAAAAGGGCAAGCAACCCACATCTAAAGAGCAAGCTTCATCTCTCATCCCTTAAACCTCTGCAATTTTGAGCCTCATTCCTCTATCTTCTCCCATTTTCTTCTTTGGTAAATCATTCCAGAGCTTGACAGAGCTTTCGCCAAGCTGCCGGAAACTACTTAACATACCAATTGTTATTCCCCTATCTCTCTATCTCTCTCTCTCTCTTCAACGAACCCCTTTAGAATCCCTTCCCCTTTGCCTTAAAAACTCTGTTTCTCATAGGAAATCACAACTCTCTCTCTCTCTCTCTCTCATGCTAAACTCATGAATGCTTAGTTCCCATGCCACAAGCTTCTCATGCCAAGCTAAGAATTTATCTGTAAACAACTGTTGGTTTCATTGGTGAAGAAGACCAAGGTGTTTCCTAAGGCTCAACTACCCTTTCGAAACACTCTTGGGGTCTGATCCTTGAACTCATACTCAAAGGGCAATTTCATACATTTGGCTTTTTACAGTAGCTCATGCCTATCAGTAGCTGCCGGAATGAAAAAGCCCTTACATAAATTAGCGACTCTGCTGGGGATCAGGCTACTATCTTCACCTATGCATCCAAGAAAGAAGACTAGAAGCAATACCATGGCTTCCTAAGACAGACTAGACCATGGTGACTTGGAATCAAGGCAAAATGCCTCTCCTAGAGAAGAAGAACATGCAAGTGAGGGTGCTTTTACCTTTTCATACCTTATTGCAACCATCCATGCTATGAGGGAAACCCAGAGGGAGATGGTGGACACAATCAAATAGCTAAAAAGCTCAGTCTCCAAGCTAAGCAAAGAAAACGAAAGACCTCCCCAAGAGGAGTCTACTGCTACCAGAAGCAATGAACCAGAGAAAATAAAGAGATAAGAACATTTCCTCGTTTTTTTTTCTTTTGTTGGCTATCAACTTTGCAAAACAAACATAATGTAGGTTACTCACATGCGCCCTTTGTTTGTGTCCTAGATCTCAATTCTCAAGCAAAACAAGATCTTGTGAGATGTTCGGGGGCCTAGGCAAAACCATCATTCATGCCATTGAGTGAACTACGCATGCAAACTCCAAAATGCTTGGGGGCTTCGTGCCAAGCAAATATATATATATATATATATATATATATAAAGGAGTCAAGCATATGCACTTCAAAGTTTCTAATGCAAATCACCTTTATTCTATCAAGTTCTTAGCAAATCAGTAAGAAGATGACATTTCTCATGCTTTGGAGTTTCTGAACAAGAGAATACGTTAGCCAAAATCAAGCGCCAGAAAGATATTCATACACAAAGGGAGGTGCTGGAAGCATAATTTTCTTAGAGTGCAAGCAAACTCATCTATCAAGCATTTGACAAATTCACAGGGCGTAATACCAATCCACATGCCAAGAAATTTCATTTCATTCAAGCATTCCAAGTAACTCAGGCATTTCAAGCAAATTGAATAACTCATGCTCTTGCGACAATACCATACAACATCAAGCTCTCACGAAAATATTACTCAAGATCATCCTCTAGCAATGCCTATATTAGCACTCAATGCCAAGAGAAAGGACATACTAAATCCTCTAACAAAAGCAGCATGCCAAGCAAAACTTATACACAAGCTTTCCAACAATTCTAGCTGGAACATCCCACCTTTGGAAAATCACTAGAAATCAAGCTTACAACCAACAAGTCCCAAACTTTCCAGATTAGAACTAGACATATCAAGCTTCATTTTTCCAAAATTTCATTGCATTTAGAGCTAGGGAAGCATGTCAAATAGATTCTCAAAATATGCTATGCACCAGAAACTGCATAATTCCAATAGGTTAGCCCTTTAAAATTGCACAGAAAATTCATTTTTCATTCAAATGGCATAAGACCAGTGCCAACATAGCCATTGAGAAGCCTGTTTTCATGTCACACTTAGATTCCAAGAGAAACATTTCGAAAGTTCAAAAAACAGCCCACAAGCTACTTTGAGATATTTTGACAAACACTTGGCATGCATTACCCAAGTGAGCTTGTATGACTCTTGTTTATCACCAAGCTAGAATCCTAAACCAGAAGCTCAACTTCATAATTCAATTTTCAGTTCACAAATTCTAGGAAATACAGAGGAACTCAAGCATTCAAGCATAGAAAACAAGCATGCAACAAAGGCATCAACATCAATCCAAGAACACACTTCAGAAAAATGAAGGCAGAGAACACTACAATGATCGGATGATCTTCGATTTTGGATATGTTATAAACAACATAATTTCGAGTACATTTTGTGAAGCAAGTGCAATCATCCGAGCATCAGAAATTAAAAACACATGTCGAAGCAGAATTTGCAGAAACTTACTAGCCATGGATGAACACAGAAGTTGCAAACCACCTTTGAAGCATCAGTAAAATTCAAAGAATTAAGCAAATTTTACAGGCTATAGTACTTGAGCAGATGAGCAACTTTTATCAAGGAAGGTTTCTGATATGAGCTTCCAAAATATGACTTATGTACTGATGCCCAGTACCTACGGGTTTGAATCTTGAAGAGAGAAGAAAGAGTTGAATGAGGGTCATGCCATGGAAACAATGCAAATTTAGTCCACCACCACCAGCAATTCCAACCCAAATGAGCTTAAAAATCCATTATCACCAAAGCCTTTATGCCAGACCAAGCTATATCTTGATTCAGCCTAACCATTAGATTATCCACATAGCAAATCCAAGCTAATCATGCCAAGCCAAGTCACGTTCTTCCAGCACATACCCTATTCCATGTCAAACAAAACATTTTTCAGCACATGCTCTATTTCAAACATCCTTCCAGCACATGCCCTATTTCAAACATTCTTCCAGCACATGCCCTATTTAAAACATTTTTCAGCACTTGCCTTATTTCAAACATCCTTCCAGCACATGCCCTACTTCAAGCATTCCTCCAATATCTAGCCATCATGTCGCACGCTATCACCTTCAATGAGGTTTTGTTTGCCAAATTCAAGTGTTCTGAGGTTGGTGCTATAAACTCAAACACAATGGTGAATCAAAGCTCATTGCATCTGCAACTCCAAAATTGGATCCCCACTATCTACTAGCATGTTTGACTACTGTCAAATGACATCTACCATGCTAAATATCTCAAAAGCTATATTAAACCATGCCACCTTAGCCAATACCAAGCATACAAGCAGACAAGCCAAAATCAAGTGTACACGCCAATGCCAAGCATCAAAGCATACAAGCCAAAATCAAGCATACACGCCAATGCCAAGCATCAAGCCAAAATCAAGTGTACACGCCAATGCCAAGCATCCAATCATACCAAACCAAAATCAAACATACACGTCAATGCCAAACATCCAAGCATACAAAGCCAAAATCAAGCATACACACCAATGCCAAGCATCAAGCCAACATCAAGCATACATGCCAATACCAAATATACACATCAAACCTAGCGTGCAAGCCAATATCAAGCATACAAAACTAATATTAGACACACAAGTTAATGCAACTCTTGCAAATCACAACCATGCAAAATCAAGCCTCTCTAGTCACTCAAGCAAATAAATCATGCAAGCTAAGTTATTTTGAGCTAATCCACCAAGCATTTTCTTCTCTGTCATGCCACAAAAAGGGCCAACTCTTGATAACTTTAGTAAGTGACCTCCAAAATTACAGTGTCTAGGAAAGTTTTTCAAGGCAACACCTTCGGTGTTTAAGAAGGATTGAGTTTTAAGCAGGACCATTGTGACCTCTCCAACCTTCCCAGAATAAACATGGATGTAATTTTAGAGACCCTTAACTGGTCATCCTTGAGTTGCTCCTAAACCCATGCCAAACCATGCCATGCCATGCCATGCAACTGCAATTTATTTTGGGCTGGAAATTGATTATTTGGACCATTTCAATACACATTCATGGCCCCAATAATCAAAGGGGCTAATGTTGAGGCCCAAAAAATCTAAGGCTGGGTCTAAATATATTTTTAGCCCAGTACGACGTCTAACTTGGGAAGAAACTTAACTTGGGTACGCAAGAATTCGTCATATACACTTGCACATGTGCCACGCCAAGAAATAAGCAACATGCTACGCTACAAGCTTAAGTGGGCCAAAGTCACGCAAATGTCTGGGGTTTGCTAGGTGGGTTGTGGTATGGATGGTAACGAGTTTTCATGAGACCCATTGATGAGCCGAGAAATGGAAGTTTTGGGCTGCTTGGGAGCCCAGAAACTCAAGCCCATTTCTTGAGCCCAAATATATGGGTAAACATAAATGAGAGAAAATAGCCCAATACTTTAGGAAAAATAGCCCAATACTTTGGAAATTAGCCCATTCTCTTAATGGGTGGCATCATCTTAGAATGACCCAAATGAATTATAAGATATCTGAAAGTCTCCAGCACATGGTTGGAGACAAAACAACGACAAAAGCCAAAGGTTACCTATGTATGTAGGCTGCAGGGAGTCCCCAACATATGGCCAAAAACAAATCCCAACACAAGCCATCCAAAAAACCAAAGGATACTTGAGCAAAACACCCTTTAGACTAGCGCCATTACCTACTCATTTCTCTTATCAGCTCTTGCCATGAAATAAGGGAGGAAGGAAGGTGAGATAGTAGCCAAAAATAGGAGTTTAACACTAAAGCAGCTGCAGGAAGGCCTTAGAGCTCCCAAAAATCTTGTCTTGTGTGTTTGGACAGAGAAAGGTTTCACAAAAGAGGTTGAATCAAAGGAAGAGAAGAGAAATTGAGGAGAAGACTTAGCAAAATTATAGATAACCAACTAGGGTTTTCTTGGGAAAAAGGAGCTTTCAGCGCCTACAAAAGGGAGGCACCTTCTACCCAGCAAAACAACTCAAAAAAGGGCAAGAAACCCACATATAAAGAGCAAGCTTCATATCTCATATCTTAAACCTCTGCAATTTCGAGCCCCATTCCTCTATCTTCTCCCATTTTCTTCTCTGGTAAATCATTCCAGAGCTTGACAAAGCTTTCGTCAAGCTACCGGAAACTACTCAACACACCTATTGTTATTCCCTCGTCTCTCTCTCTCTCTTCAACGAACCCCTTTAGAATCCCTTCTCCCTTGCCTTAAAAACTCTGTTTCTCATAGGAAATCACAACTCTTTCTTTCTTTCTCTCTTTCTTTCTTTCTCTCTCTCTCTCTCTCTCTCTCTCTCTCTCTCTCTCTCTCTCTCTCTCTCATGCTAAACTCATGAATGCTCAGCTCCCCTGCCACAGAAGCTTCTCATGCCAAGTCAAGAATTTATCTGTAAGCAACTGTTGGTTTCATTGGTGAAGAAGACCAAGGTGTTTCCTAAGTCTCAGCTACTCTTTCGAAACACTCGTGGGGTCTGATCATGAACTCAAACTCAAGGGGCAATTTCATACATTTGGCTCTTTAAAGCAGTCGAGGCCCATCAGTAGCTACCGGAACAAAAAAGCCCCTACAGAGAGTAAAGGGTTTGTAGCTAAAGACATTTACTCTTGCACCACCCGTTGTCTTAAATTCGATTCCCCCTCTCTTAATATCGCTAGTATAAAAAATAAAATAAAATAAAATAAAATAAAAAAATAAAGGGCCTCAAGGGTTACCTACCAAATGAGAAAAACGAACATGAACGACAAATAAAACACTATGCAGTATACTTAGATTGCATTAAACATAATAGTATGCAGATGTACCAAACCAAAGGTTATAAAGCTAAATAATACATCAACTAGGAAGGCGAAAACCTCGAAACCAAAATCTATAAATCACTCTTACTGTCTTCTTATCTTATTTGCATCTTTAATGTGTATTATAACAAGCATGCCATGATCAAGTATTTTCTTTCTTTTACATGCTTGGAAGTATAAAACTCAGGTTTCTTGAGTTCTTGTCTCAATTAAGCAAGACACAACAATTTAATTGATTAAAGAGCATTACATTCCAAGTATATTGGCCAAAATTTGTATTGTTAATTGATGCATGTTGGAGTTTGAATGAAACTTAAGTCTCACATTCGAATTAAATAATTAATTAAATCCGTTTTATTTTAAAATACTCTTTTTAACAGTTATAAGTTGTAACCTTTTTTGAAAAGGTTTCAAAGTCCTATTTAATTTAGAATAGCCCCAAAGTTTTGCACATAAGCATTAAGATGCACATACATTCATATTCTTGAAGAGAGGGAAATATACAAGTTTGCTAAATTCTAAGTCCTAGCCCTTATATGCACATACATTCATATTCTTGAAGAGATAGAAATATACAAGTTCGCTAAATTCTAAGTCCTAGGGCTAGGACTTAGAATACAAATTGTTGAATCATGAGAGGCAATCTTTAGGATATTGCATGAATCTGCAAGCCTCTATCTCATACACAATTCAGTGAATTTGATTACATTTTTTTTCTTTATGTATTTCATATTTATCTGTTAATATAATACTATTGTTGCTATTAAATTCGTTGGGTATATTTAAATTTCTGTTAAATATATATTATTTAATTAGTCATTGATAGAATGTTTTTCCGACCGTGCAGACAAGAATCACTGATGGAAGACAAGAATCACTGATGGAATGAGTTGAATCATTAGAAAACTTATTTTTGCCCTTTATGACTGATAGAATGTTTTTCCAACAGTGCAAACAAGAATCACTGATAGAATGAGAAGATTGAGAAGATTCATTAGAAAGCACGGTCAGAAACACAAATACCTCCTTTCACGGTTGGACATGTTAGTGGGTAAAATTTTTTTTTTAAATGTATCATACATAGACTGAGATTAATAATTATTAACTAATTTTTAACATAAAATCCTTATGAAGGACTTTCGGTCCATTAATAAGGCCCAACATTATTGTTCTGTAAAAATAAACGCTATCAGATTTATTGTGCGAGAAAGTAGTTTGGCGTTTGATAAACTCTTTGTTATATGTGTTGTTTGTACAATATTTAGTTTCAGAGTGTTTGGTAAATTTTTGTGTGAAAGTGTTGTGAGTTGTGTATAATGACTAAAAATGGCATTATGTTGAAGTGACTTTTCTGTTCAAGTGTTTGGTAAAATGAAAAGCATTTTTACTTTCACTTTTACATGAAACGCAAAAGGTAGACACCATGTTTAGGGTTAGGAAGGAAGAACTTTTCTCCTTGCCGACAACCAACTCTTCCTAAGCTAGGGGAGATGGCCATTGCCCCTCCTCCCCTCTGCCCATCTTCTCCCTTCCTTTCCTCCTCTCCCCCTCTTCTTCTCCCATAATTTCCCTCCTTCTCATCCTCTCCCCCTTCTCTTTCCACTTTCCTGGGGGCTTTTGCTGGCCCCTATCTCCCCTTCATCTTCTCCTCTTCTTCCTTTCCCCAGATCTACTTGGATCTTGGATTTTTAGCCTAGATCTTTTGGATATAGGTTTGTTTGTGTGTTTGGTTTGGTTGTTTTTGCAGTGTTCTAAGTGGCTGGTGTTGGTTTTTTTTTCTTTTGTTTTATAGCGTGTGAACTATTAAGATGGATGTTTAGAAAGATATGGGCAATAAAAATAAAACTTTTAAGACAACAATATATCACACACGCGCGATTAAAATATGCAACTGTTGAAATGGACATCTATATAAATACAATTGCTAAAAAAATATTTATGAAACTTTATAAGTCACGCGTAGCGTGTGTGATTAAAAAAAAGCCTCTTGCACACACGGAAGAATGTGCAAGGAGGTTAGTGCTAATTAGATGAAATTGTATTCTTATCTTCCAAATTAGTAAACTATATTATGTTTTAAAACTAAAGCTCCCTTTTTTTTTCTTACCAAACATGATGGGTTTTCAAAATTAAAAAAAAAAAAAAAAAAAAAAAAAAAAATAATAATCCCTTAAATCCCAAATAATACCAAACAGCGCTACAGCCTAATCAACTGCCTGTTGTTATTTTCAGGCCTTGGGCCAACTAACTCGACCCGGCCCACTCTTTTGCAACCACTTTCAAACTTCCTAGTCCCCTCCGGATTCCTGGAAAATATAGAACTAGGGTTTCAAATCCTCTCTCTCTCTCTCAACGCTTAAAAAACTTGCTGTCTTTGATTTCCCGATTTCATTCAGACCAAATAATGGGTAGGAAGAAACCCAAGGAGCCAGAAAGCGACGCCGTTTTCAGCTCAGCCAGACATTTTCAAGACCCTATTCGGCGACGCCACCAGCGACGAAGCCGTCCCTTCCATATTCTCTGAAAGCAACCCGTTCAGGAGGACGAACCAGGAACCCGGGTTAGGGTTTGTTGCTCCTTCAGTTGAAGCTGCGGAAAACGTTAACCATGGTGATTCTGAGAACAGTGGTGATGACGGTGAGGTGAAAAAGAGGAAGAGAAGGAAGGAGAAGAAAGCTTCTGGTTTGATTAATGAAGAAGCTTCAGAGACTCCTTTGGAGGGCAAGAAAGTCAAGAAAAAGAAACTGCAAGAAACACCCAATTTGGAAAATCCTAATTTGGGTTATGAGTTAAATGGGGTATCAAAGAAGGGCAACGGTGAAGCCTCCAACTTGGGGGAACGCCCAAATATGGGTGTTGAAACAAAAGGCGGTGATGGAATGAGTGTGGTGAAGAAGATGGACGGGAAGAAGAGGAAAAGAGATGAGCTTGAGAGGGAATACGAGGCAAAGAAGTATGGTGTGAAGGAGAGCGAGGAAGTTGGAGACAAGGATGTGGGTGCAAAAGTTGTTGGGGAGAAGAGGAAGATGGTGGATAATCCAGCTGATATGCTGGTTTCGAATGAAGGTTTCGATGATGAGAGTAAGCTTTTGAGGACTGTTTTTGTTGGGAATTTGCCCTTGAAAGTCAAGAAGAAGGTTTTGATCAAGGAGTTCAGTAAATTTGGAGAGGTGGAGTCCGTAAGGATTCGTTCTGTGCCAATCTTGGATGTGAGTGTTTTAGCTTTAAATGTTTTGAGTTCTAAGACTTGTTTTTTGCAGAGTCACAATATAAATTTATTGTTATGATTTTTGATTTCTACATTTGATGGCTTTTGTTCAGACCAAAAAACCTAGAAAGGGAGCAATACTTACGAATCAAATCCATGATAAAGCTGACAGGTAATGATTTCAGATCACTTGATTGTTTTACTGTTTTAGGAAATAATTGTTGGGTATATACATATATATATATATATATATATATATATAAACGTTTTTAGATCACATAGATTCTCTTTTCAGTTACCATCTGATTTTGGGTGGGATGTACCGGTTTTAGGTTTCTATTATAATCTATCATATAGCCCAAACATCAAGTTACACTGAAAAATTGGCTTCCTCAATAACGAATACGTTTAGGTTGTTAGGGATGTATATTTAGTGTACTTTAAGTTGTTTGCATCAGATTTTCAAAATATGTATAAGGATATAGAGTTTTGATACCTGTTAGGATTGAGAAGAAAGTTTCATATTTAAGTTATTTACAAGTGACTTTGAACTAACACATTTTGTGTTGCAGTGTTAATGGCTACATTGTTTTCAGAACAGAGGAATCTGCACAGGCTTCTTTGTCCCATAACATGGCTGTGGTATGATATTCTAATAAAGTTCGGTGATTATTTTCATTCTTCATAAGATGTCACTTACAATCAAGATGAAGTTGTTTGTTTTGTGCCTTGACTTGTTATGCATGTTGATGTAGGTTGAAGGACATCATATCCGTGTTGACAGGGCATGCCCACCTCGTAAGAAGCTGAAGGGGGAGAGTGCTGCTGTATATGATCACACAAGAACTGTTTTTGTGGGTAACCTTCCATTTGATGTGAAGGTGATTATCTCTTCTATTATTTATTATTATTTGGAATGTTTCCAAATTTTCAATTATTGCTGCCTACCTTAGTTGTAATATGTGCATATCATTTTCTTTTCTTTTTCAGGATGAAGAAGTTTATCAGTTGTTTTGTGGTATTAACAATATGGAATCCAACGTTGAAGCTATTCGCATAATCAGGGATCCTAACTATGGTATCGGAAAGGGCATTGCTTATGTTTTGTTCAGAACAAGGGTGTGCAATTTTCACCAACATTTATCAATTATGCTCAATTATTTATTCATAACCATGTTATGCCATTCAAATTCAGATATGTGATTGTTTAATTACTTCTGTTTGTTTCCTTCTTGGGATGGTTCTGTACCTTTCTAGTGACAGTCCTTATGGGGATGTTGATAGGATCCCAGATTGTCTCATGGAACATATGTGAATTCGTTGTCTTTCAACCCTATTTTTTTTAGGAAGTCTTTCAACCCTAAAATTATGCATTTGGGCCACTGAGTATATAGTGTGGTTAACAAACAAAATAGTCATCATTATCAATTTGTAAGGGGAATGATTTGGCACTCCAAATCTCACCTCCTACTCTCCTCTACCACTCACACATGAGGAGTGCATGAGATAATTTAAGGGTGACGTTTGAGTGCCAAAATCACCACCCTTCTTTAGTTATGGTTTTGGCATATTGGCCGCTAAGTGTCTGCTGCCTCAATCTGTATTTTGCTTTCTCTTAATGTTAAAGTTGGACTGAGGATGGAAATATGAACTTGTTACCGGGTAATTTCTGGAACTGTATGATTTATATTTTTTTCTGAACATTCTTGTATCATGAATGTTTCTTTTTAAAACTCTTTGGTATCAAATTAGTTTTACATGCATGCATAGTTGACTAGACTAAATAAATTATTGTTTGAGATAGAGTGCCATCAGCATGTAAACTCTGTAGCTAAATTTTTACATGTTCTACTTTCTTGAGAGCCCACCTATTTGTCAATTTGTATTATCGAATACAGAAAATCTTATGAGTTGTCTGTTTGGGCACCCAGGAAGCTGCAAATTTGGTTGTTAAGAAGCGAAACTTGAAGCTTGGGGATCGGGAGCTCAGGCTCTCTCATGCAAAACCAGATTCTACCCCGTCCAAGAGAAAGAATCCCTCATCTGGCTCGAAAGCTAATTCCCCAGCCAAAAAGCTAGCAGTAGGTTCAAGGACTCCGGATTTTAACAAGGTGGGTTCAAAGGCTACTAAGTCCTACCAGGGCCTGCGTGCAGGTAAGCCCGGTGTCCAAAAGAAATTTCATTCAAAAGCAGTAGGCAAGATACGTTCGAATCAAGATCTCAGAGTGGAGTGAAGCCGAAAGAACGTAAAGACAAACGACCATCTGTTGCTGCCAGAAAAGCTAAAGCATCATTCAAAGGTGGCCCTGCTGCAAAACAAACAGGTATAAAGCGTAAGATGGATAGCCGAACTCCTGAGAGCTCCCAGCAGAAGAAGAAATTCAAGAAATATAGGTAGGAGGACACAATTAATGTCCATTGGCAATTGACCTGATAAAGGCACCTCCAGTTCTGTGTGAGAATTATGAAATGTGTACCCTGTCCAATTTCATGTACCAGTCATTATATTGTTTCATTTCATCAAATAATTTTTATAAGTTAATTTCCTTCAGATGGTTCCCAATATCTCGATTATAAAGATTTACAGATCTATTTTCTGTTTGGATTCCAAAAATGCGGTTTTGGGTCCTCGTAGTTTGATTCATAATTTCAATTGTGGTAAGTAGTGAGTTCAAATTGATGTAATCAATCCCTCTATTTTCCTTGACAATTTCAAGACTTGGTTGCTAACTAACCAAACGTATAAGATCAAATTATCAAAATGGAAACTAACATGAGCCAAACTTATACGTTTAGTTCTTGTATTACCAATCTTTGGTGCACTAATACGTTACACGTCCTTGGATCTTGACTTTGCTTTCTGTATGAAGATGAGAAAGGTGCAAAAATAACAATAATGAGATTATAGGATCAGACTAGCTCTCAAATCTCTGCCTCTTTCACTCGCAATTGCTTGTTTTGAGCACCCACCTACATAAACATTTTTGTTGTTTAGTTTTTATTACAAATGATAATTCTAAACTACTCTAATGTATGAAGATGATCGAACTTGAGTTAAGTGCATAAGGACAAGAACATTGCTTTGGCTAATTGACCTAACCTACAGTGTCTCGGTGTAAATCTTTTGGTCCATAATAAACTTGCTTTGCAAAATTGCGATTCTTGAATTGTAGAGAAACAACGTTTTTTGGTTCTGCAATTCTTAGCTTCCATGCCCAGCAATTCCAGACGCCATAGTTACTTGCCAACTTCAAACTTGAACTAAAAGGTTGAGGCAAATTAAGCAACAAGGAATTATTAAGAATAAATACCTTGCGTATTAGCTAAGCATCTAAGGCGAAATTGAGAAATTGCAAACCTTGTGGATTGATTGTCTTAAAGAAATTTCATACTGACGTTTTAGTGGTCAATTTGATGAAACACAATACTACTGTTAAGTTGGGACTTCCAATTCAACACTAGAACTGAGATAAGCTCAGAACTTGACTAGACTGCCTTTACATTTTTCCTGCCAATGATATACATACCCTATGAAATTGGAGACCACCTTGACACTGAAAATGAAGTTACATTACACATTTACACCCAACCCCACCGACCAATGCAGTAAACCATGAGAGTCAAGAAATTTCATCCAAGCACACGCCTTCAACATATAATCTTATCCAATGGAGATCCGACAAAGGCAGTTATCTTTAAATGCGGACAGATGCTAACTGTACCGAGGTGATACCCAAATGACTGCAAGCAGAACAAGGGCCTCATGTACACCAAGCAAAGTTCAGCAAGTGAGACGCTACGATTTGCTCTTACTCACTAACGTGGGAGTAACTGAGACAACTCCAATGAAGAACAAGGTGGCTATTGAGTTGAAATCATAGAGATCCCCAAGGGATCGCAACTCTCCAAGAGCTAATCCAGCCTGAGGGCAAAAACAGAGTCAGAGATACATAGACATAACCAGTAACACTTGAGTACATTATGAACGCCAGAGAACTCAATTAAATCACCAATATAATTTTCCTTTTACAGATTAGGTCGAGCTATCAACACCTTAACATGCTGGTGGCAGGTGGTTTGAGCTCCAACCACTTCGTGAAATGAACCAAAATAAAAAATCATTCTCCAAAATTGATACTTTCTCTTCCAAAATTAGAAAACTAACTTTGCTAAAGACGATTTTATCTTTTTATGCATGAGTAAACAATGCAGATTGAGATGACCGAGATGAAGGTATAATGATCTTTCTCTATGCAAAAAATAATAATCATGATTCATATCTGTTTTTGCATAGTGATTTTTTTTTGGGTCATTTGAGCATAGAACCGTTCAGGATTTGAGTGGAGTTGTGATAATGCCTTCTGATGTTCAGAGACGACAATTGAACTTCAAAATTTAACCCAAAAATGTTTATAGAAGGGAAAGATACATACCCTGACAGTGACATAAGCAGCTGGTATCAGACCAACTATGGTTGCCAGGAAGAAAATATGATAGGGTACATCCACTATTGGTGAAGCAAGATTAATAAACGTGTTTGGCAAAGTCGGAGTCAATCGTAGAAACAACATGTAGTTTAAAAGTCCATCTCTTCTTTTAGCCACCTGGAAGAAAAAATTAATGACTGATTCCTATTTTTTATGTTAAGTATCAATGAAAGATATGGAGACATTTAAATTTACCTGATTTTGGAAAAAACTGCAGCTTGTCAGGCCAAAGAGAGAAGACAATGGGCCTCCCTATCAACTTCGACAAAAAATAACAAGAAGATGCACCAGCAGTGGCATTGAACACCACTAAAGCTACGCCTTTGAAAATCCCAAAAAGGGAACCGGCAAGCAAGGACATGAATACAGTACCAGGGATCATGAAAGTCTGCATAAATATATAAACCATGCAGTACCCCAACAAAACCTGAGCAGTGTAGTCACTTGTGTAGTCCTCAAGGTGAACTCTACCCAGAAGAAGACAATGAAAAGAAGACAATGAAACAATAAATAAATAAAACTGACAAATACTATGAAACCAATATTCTACAATCTCTCTGTAAATGAAGAACATACAGCAGGGACAAAACACAATACATCATTCGTCAAACTAGGGGAGTAGATTAGCTATAACAAACCAAGTTCATAGTGCTAATGATGTTACAGCTATGTCTTTCAAAATACTCAAGCAATAAAATTATCAAACCTAAATTAAAATTATACCACAAGAATCTCGTTCCACCTCTCTACCAAGTGAAATGGCTTTAAATGGTTATAACAATAAATAAAGGACATTAGCATTATTTTCCCTTATTGAGTCTACACAAATCACTCCCAACCCTCCTACGACAGCATCTTTAGGTCACACTAGTGCACTAATTCATGTTAGGCATTTGTGCCATAACTCATAACTAATATCACAGCTACATGATGTTACATAAAGTTTCACAGAAGAAGAATCAAAGGTCCGAATCTAAACTTGCTTAGACCAATACCAGTTGTACTAAAATAAAGACCTATTATCTTATTAGGAAACAACAATCTATGTATTATTTTCAACTCTTGAAAAGTGATTTGTCAAAATAGAATGCTTCAATTATTTAGCTATAAGATAGATCCTCACAAAAAGATCACGCTTATTGGTTTAGCTTTGGAAAGAGAAAAATAGCTCTCAAAGGTAAAAATCCATAATTTACTATACAACTAACAGAGCTCTGATGCAGAAAACTGCTTATACCAATAAAACAGGAGGAAAAAAAAAGGCCTAGATTGGAATTGCGTGAGAAAACCACAAATTTCCCATCAATTTTGTTCCTAAGCTCCAGAACATTGGAAATTGAATCTTTCATGGGCAATTTATGATATATCTAAAACAAAATAAAGGAAATTGGGAAAAGTACCTGAGGATTTGAAGCTCTTGGAGGCTACGAGGGAGCTTGAGAAAGCTATAATCCGATACAGGCATGGTTAGGTAAACGACCAGAAGGCCAACCACGAAGCCCAATAGGACCGTGGAAGCCACAGCCACCTCCCAGAAGCTCAATGGGAACTTACTGTTAGATCCCACTCCCCCAACAACCTTCACATCTCCATTGTCTTCCCTCTTCTCCATCTCTCTCTAAATTTTCCTTCTTTTTCTTAAAATTTTCTTTCTTTCTGCAATTTTCTAGGGAAAAGTTAGAGAGAAACAGAAAGAGATGGAAAACCAAAGGAACCCCTTTTCTCTTCTTCTCTCCTTATGTTTCACAATCAAACTTCTCTCTCCTCTATTTTTTGGTTTCTTTTCTTAGCAGAAAGAGGAAGAGAGAGACAGATTAAAGCATATTCGCTAGTTTCTAAACCAACTAAATTCTTCGGAAAAAAAAAATATGAATATTGGGAAAAATAAAAATAAGATAATTATCTTTTTACTTATTTTGATTTTGTAATGCATGTCGTATTATATGTCATCCTCCGCGTTTTACTTTAATAGCAACCGAATAAGGCCAAACCTCCTATCCCAGTCTCACATGCTCCCCTTGTTCTTCTTTCGGCTTTATAAATTTTTTTATTGGTTTTTTTATTTTTTATTTTTATTTTTTCTTTCTTTTGGCGTTATCTTAAAATAAACTTTGTAATTACTTTCAAACTTTTCAATTTGTTTTGAACTATGTCTTTTGTGATATATTTATTAAAAAATTGGTGTCTGAAAGAAAACAATTTACATGGGACGAGGAATGTTGATAGTAGAGTCAACTTGGACAAACCAAATCCTAATCAAATTAAGTTGATGCAAGAATTGTTATCTTATTTGATTTACAGAAATATGAGGTCCCTCCAAATTTTTAGCAATAAGTCCATTTCAGCATGATATATTATACAATTATCCATATAAAACTTAGGCAAAATTGTAGCAATGGTTCTCTGGATTAATACTAAATTTTACTTTTCGTTCCTCATATTGTTAAATTGTTACGGTGGTACTTTAATTATGTCTTCACTTTTAAAAATCGTCATTTTCGTTATCTTAGTCAACTTTTTCGTTAAAAATGATGATATGGCAATGACAAGTCCTATTTGGCATGGGCAAAAATATCTTTTCACACAATAAATTTAAAAAATAAATCAAATATCTCTCTCCAACCCCAATTTCTTCCCCCTCCCACCCCCCGGGCGATTTCTCACCCATATTTCTTCTACCCCCAGCAATTTCTTCACCTACCCAAATTTCTTCCCAGCCCCGAAGTGACCAATTTCTTCCCACCCATATTTCCACTAATGAGGATGGGCCAATGGCAAGTCAACTTGAAAAGCATGAGCTTTTGACCAGGGAAGCAAAAACCAATTCAAGAAATGCGATATGGGTTTTGTTCTTCATTTCATTTCATTCTTGTTAGGTAAAGTCTGAGTTAAAGCAAAATTTGTGTATGCAAAAATGCAATTGCGCCAATTGCTCAGCTACCCAAAAAAGCACTTTTCACACTAACTCGTCTCTTTGAAGTTTGAAGTTTGAACTGGTTTTTTTTTGTTCCTCAAGTCCTAGTGGGAATGCCAAGTCACAGTCTGCAATAATGTCCAATAATGTATAGCCCTACCTTTTAGTGGGGTTGCGAGGTGGTAGTCATGGGGGAATAGGGGAAGAAGAAATCGTTGGGGGAAGAAGAGGGAGAGCGCACAGGAGGGGAGGAGAGATCGTTGGGGGAAGAAGAGGGAGAGCGCACAGGAGGGGGGGAGAGAAAGGGGGAGGGAGAGAGAGAGAGAGAGAGAAAAAAAAAGAATTATAAATTTCCCAATTTGCCCTTAATTTTGACAAAAAATTTAACTAAGTTGACGGAAAAACCAATGATGCAACATGAGATCTAATTGAAACACCACTGTAACAATTTAACAACATAAGGGACGAAAAGTAAAGTTTGATCTTAGTTCAGGGACCATTGCTACAATTTTGCCTAAAACTTATTTGGAGGAAAAATCCCAAAGCTAGCCACTTTTTTTATAATTGGTTTTAGAAAATTTTGAACACACTAACAATTAATTTAAAAAATGGCTAGTATTGGGATTTTCCTCCAAATAAGTTCTATATGGGTGATTGTATAATATGTCATGTTAAAATTGGCCTATTAATTTAAAACCCTTACTTAAAAGTAGAGAAAACATAAATTTATTAATCAAGAATCCTAGTCCTACTTGAAAGAGATCCCCACACTACTCAAATCCTTTTTGTTCCTTGTCTTGATCTTTTGAAATTCTCTCATTTTAAGATAATATCATGATAATATTGTGATAATATCGAGATGATGAAGACAGTGACAAATTTGAATATTAAAGGAACTCTATGTGGTACTAAGTCACTCATGTATCTTACCATGCAATGTATAAAGTATAAAATATCATAGTAAATTATTATAAATAAATGATTATGGTCTGTTTAACATTCTTGCATTAATTATTACAGATTTTCTACACTCGCAGTGCTTGTCAGCTCGCTATATAATCAACTTAAATAAGTTAAACTCATTATGCAATGCATTTTCTTCCAATTTTTTGTGATAAAGTAATAGATAATTGACTAAATAAACATCCTCCAAAGTTTCAATAAAAATTTCTAAGTTTTTCTTATAATTTATGTGGTTTTTATTCAAGTTGCATCAATATAAATAAGGGTTAATTACTCAAATGGTCCTCAAATTTGTACCCGATTTACATTTTGATCCCTAAACTAAATTATTCTTTCAAATGGTCCATCAACTCTATTATTTGGTCCATTAGTCCCACTGTCTAATTTTCTATTAGATTTAACCAAATTTTAAGGTAAATACGACTTTTCATAATTAACAAATAAAAATATGTTAGGTTATATGTTATTGAATAACATATTGGGCTTTTATTTTTCTTATTTCTATGTTAGATTGAATTAAGATATGATTAATTTGCAGGTTTAAAGCAAACTTAATGGGAAAGGCAATAATGGCGTATTAGAAAATTTGAGGTGGTTAGCAGCTGGTCAAAGTATGGCAATGCCATCATATAAGAGCTATCTTATTAATGGTGCTAAATTTAACACCAAGGCACAAGATGATATGAGAACTGTTTAAAATAGTGGAGTTTATTTACTTGCACATACTATCCAAGTTGCTAGTGCCAATGATAAAAACCTTATTGTTTACAATATGAGTTTTTCTGGTGTCATTCAAGAAATTTAGGACCTTGACTACCAAAAGTTTAGAATCTCAGTCTTCAGGTGTGATTGGATAGATAATGCTTTTGGCCTTGTAGTCGACAAACTTGGATTTAACATTGTAGATCTGAGTAAAATTCCCTAGGAATGACCAATTTGTTATGGCTTCTCAAGTCAAACAAGTATTTTTTGTTAACAACCCAATGCATTATAATTGGTTGGTAGTGTTATCAATGTCTAATAGAGAATATTATTAGTGATAATGTGCTAGGTGATGTGAGAATCGAGTGTGAGCCATTTACTAGAGGGATGCCAAATGTTGACACATTTGATGAACTAGCGGGTGAGTTTGGGAGAGAAAATATTAAAGATGAGTATGAAGATATATGGATTGAATGATGGTTGTAATGTATGACATTAGTTATGCCCTAAATGGCTCTGTATGACATTAATTTTGTAATAAATTGTAATGTATGACATTATTTTTTTTACTTCCATTATGTAGGTTTTGGGCACAACACTTTTAGTATTAAAAATAATGGGTTCAAGATGTAAAATATGACAGTACAGTTAACAAATTTGAAAAACAGACGTCTAACATCATTTTTAACAAACATCGTGGAATGGACGATGGTAAACTACTGCACCTAAATATAAACCGTCATTTGAAATAAATAAAAATACGTCGATTAAATAAAATTGAATTCCAATTAGGTGACGCTGAATGTAAAATAACGTTGTTTTTATTATCATTCCACGACCATAATGTAGGTACTGACGTCTAAAGGTTAACACACATGATTGTCATTTAGTTGAAAGCATCATACATAATAATTAAACAACGACGGTCACGTGCAATTGTTACTACTTTATATTCACGATGGAGTTGTTCATAGAAGTGACAATTCAACACTATAAGAAAAATGTTTTACAACAACATGTCATTAACAATGTGCATATGTTGTGTGTTGTAGAGGGTGGGCTTTCACAACATGCTGCAATAATACATAGAGTTTAACAACGTGTATTTACGGCACGTTGTTGAAACGAAATTTAGAGATATTTTTGGCAATGCACCTTGGCGTGTTGTTGTATATTTAGTTCAACAACACGCATCGCATGTTGTCAAAACTATATCACTTTCCTAATAAAAAAAAAAAAAAAAAAAAAAAAAAAAAAATTGAAAAAAAAAAAAAAAAAAAAAAAAAAAAAAAAAAAATTTTTTTGTGGAAAAACTCCCTTTCATTCAACCAAAAAAAAGAAACTCCCTCTTTCTCAAAATCTGAAATGTTCTAAATATTTGACAAACTCTTTACATCTTCTAAAAACTCTCTCTCCATCGTCACAACCCAATCTCTAAATTTTTCTCTACTCTTAAAAATTCCATCAAAGACCCACGAAATTTAAACTCTAACCATCCCTCAAGCCTCCATGGCAGAAGCTTGAAGCTCTCTCTCTCTCTCTCTCTCTCTCTCTCTCTCTCTCTCTCTCTCTCTAATCAGTAACTTTTGGCAAGGCATCTGAGGACCGCCCTCGCCGCCTACTCGATGTCACACGCCATTGCACAAACGCAGACCATTGACTCGCTCTAATTTGGAGTTGCCCATCTTCGATATCTGCAATCGGTTAATTGAGTTCCCTTTTTGTCCTTGTTATTGAAGATTAGGGATTAATTTTCATTTGGGTTATGTTTGATTTGTAGCTTATTTATATCTTCGATTTGCTTTATATGAATTCTTGTGTATAACCTAAATTGTAAATTTTTACAAAGGCATTAACAAATAAAGGGTTTTGGAATGGTACAAATCTCCTGGGTTTATTTATTAGTAAATTGAGCTTAGACCCATAAAATTCATTTTAAATCACCTACAACCCTTTCTTTTAGTTTTCTATTTAAAATACCCAATTTTTTCAAATAATACCCGATGACTAGGATTCAACTAAGCAAGTTACCTAATATAACTTAAAATCTGATTTATTGTATTTTTCAGATTCCAAAACTACCCCTATTTATAAGTTAATGTGTTATGGGGGGTGTAACTAATGACACCCGTTGAATTTAGAAAGATCTCCAAATAGTTATAATGAATGTAGGAACTAACTTAGAAACTTATTTGAAATTAAATATTAAATTCCACATTAAAGTATTAGTAATCTATTTTACGACTAGTAATTTATTTTGAATTAATGGTGTTTTTCTTCTATGAATTACGACTAGTAATCTATTTAAAGTATTAGTAATTTAAATTCAATATTAAATTTAGGAATTAATGTTATTTTCTTTTTATGAATTATATGACCAGTATTCTTTTTTATTATAGTTTTATGAATAATAGTGTACATTCTAATTATGTTGAAAAATAATTTGATAATCCATTCATTTTTTTGTTTTTAAAACATTTTTTTAATGAACCTATTTTTTCTCCAAATATTGTACCTATTTTTTTTCTTAATTACTTGTTTTATGAAAAATAATTTGATCATCTTTTTATTGTTTGTTTTATGAAAACAATTTTTTTTTAAATTTACCTAGTTTTTTTCTCTCAAAATAATGTACCTATTTTTAATTTAACTAGTTTTAAATGTTGCTGAATCTTGTAGTATATGGGGAAATGGAGGTGATAATAGGCAGTGGGAAATATGTATTTTGAAATTAGGTTGTGAAGAAGAATTATGGTAGTGTAATGGGGGTTGGTCCGTTTATCAGTTGAGGCATCTTATAGGCAGTGGATGACAAGAACTTTAATATGATGCATGGTGCAGTACTTGTATATAGTGTTACTTTGTGGTAAAGTGAATGTCTTGCAGTTTTTGGCATAATCTCACCTTGACTTGGCAAAATGTTGCCCAGAGTTGCATGCTAATAGTTAGTTTGTACTAGAATAGATATGTGCAGTAAAATCTTCGAAAAGAATTATATATATATATATATATTCATAGCTTTTCATGGAGATGCATTATAGGTTCTGCAAGTATTTCTTTTGACAGTAGAATTCTTAGCAATTGGAATAATTTGTTATTATTTATATTTTGGTTATGTCTATTTTATTTGCTCATAGCCTTCTGGAATTTTTTACCAGATAACGACATGGGAGCAAAATCACAATTAAGTGAGTTTCCATAGGTCCACCAATCTTGCTTGGATGCTTGGTTCTTGGATCTCTTCAGGTGCTTCAAGACTTTGAAATGTAACTAATCAGTTTGCTAGACCATGCTTAACAAAATGTTGAAGTTTAATTACTCTGATAGTACAATTTCCCTTCATTTCCATTTGGACAAATGTAACTTGATAATGGATTTGTTGATCTTTCTAATATGTATGGAGCGATTTTTTTTCTTAATGAAAACTCTCTATTCCGGGCTATCTTATGGTTGAAAAGGAAGAAAATAGTTACATTTGGATAGATTGTATTGTTATAAAGTAATTCTAAAAATAATATTAAAAATAATAATATTTAATATCACAACGTGCAAAGAGTGTTGTTGAAATGTAAAACAACAACACGTGCATGAACGTTGCCAATCAGACATACAACAACACGCAGAACACGTTGTTCTATACTTTCACAACATGCGCACGTTGCCATTACTGGTGTTTACAACACGCGATCAAATCAAGGACAACATGCAAAGCGCGTCATTGAAAGCCATGAAGCTTTTAACGACATTGGCTTCAATAACGTGCACCTTGTGTTGTCAATACGTTTTCACAACGCACAATGTGCATTGTTAAATGACTTTTTTCTTGTAGTGCAAATATGAACACACGATGGTAAATGGTACAAAACGACGTATTTAATGACTTCACTACGACCTTCTATATACATATATATTTACAGTCATCTATCAGAACCACAAAAGGAATTTCAGTTTAAATATTTGTTGTGAAAGTTCTTCTGAACGTAGGTAAGCTGATACCAGTCGTCGTCTAACAAACATATACATGACAATATTGGTGCTATTAGCGTCGTATTCACGATGGTAGTTGTTCATAGAACTGGCATTTCAAATATAATACACGACGGTAAAGGGTACAAAATGACGTATTTAACAACTTCACTATGACGTTCCATATATATTTACAGTCGTCTATCAGAACCACGAAAGACATTTCAGTTTAAATATCTGTCATGAAATTTCTTCTAACATTGGTAAGCTGATACTTGTCATCGTCTAACAGACATACACATGACGATATCGGTGTTATCAAAGCCGTATTCATGACGGAGTTGTAAATAGAACCAACATTTCAAATGTAATAACACGACTGTAAAGGATACAAAACGACATAGTTAACGACCTCACTACGACCTTTCATATACATTTACTGTCGTCTATTAGAACCACAAAAGGCATTTCAGTTTAAATATCTGTGGTGAAAGTTTTTTTTGAACATCGGCAAGTTGATACATGTCGTCGTCTAACAGACATACATACGACGATATCGGTGTTATTAGCGCCGTATAGATGGAGGAACCACGTATATATTTATATTGTTTGCATCGTGGTAAGTTAAGTAACAACAATAGCCATGTAAATATTAGGGTCGTAGTATAACGTAATAACATCGTTCTTCCCACATTTACAGTCGTTACTACTACATTTGCACATCGTTCCATACCATAAGTGACGTCGTATCTTGAATAAGCACGGAGGTTGATTTTAATGTACCGTCATGACAATGATTCTACATGATGGTAAATTAATAGTTTTTGGTGTGGTTACTCTATGTTATGGCGGGATGTGGATAAATTGTGCCATGTTATCTTTTGCAGACGACGTGAATTTTCTTAAGTGTTGTCTAAGCTTATCGAAGTTGGTCTTTTTGCTGTTTTTATATTAATTAGACATCAGTTTTTAGTTGGAGATGATATAGTATGTTGTAACAACGGCGGTAATTTACCGTCGTGGTTTTATGCATCAAAATATAGCGGTCAATTTCACGATGGTTTACAAACCATCTATAAAATGGTGGATTCTTGTCATCTATTGCGATTTTTGTAGTAGTGATGTCTCATATGTGAGAGATACAAGTCTTGGCATTCTAAAATGAAGTGGCAAGCAAGCAGTAACCATCTTCCCCTAACTTCCCTACCCAAAAACAAAAACAAAAACAAAAAACAAAAAAAAAACAAAAAAAAATTCCCTGACCCAGCCTCCTACCCCCACCCCACTATCAGCCATGGTAGCCGCCCCTAAGGTAAGATTTAGTTTGATTTTATATATTGTGGGGGTCTTTTTGTTCCAGCAGCCTGACGAATGGGCTTGGGCTGCCGTAAGAAAAAAACGAACCAAGATTCCCCAAGTGTCTGAGTTCAGAGACCAGGCTCCCAAAAGAGTTTTTGAAGAGCTTGATGCGACTCTAGAAAAACACTCTCAGGTTCTTTTCACAAATAGCCAAATAAACATGATAGATTGATTAATGGCTTAGTATGAGGAGCTTGTGGCATGGGAGCAAAACCATCATGAGTTTAGCATGAACAGAGAGAGATAAGCGTGAGTTTCTTATAGTGAACAAAGGGTTAAAGTGGAACAGAGGAAGATTAGACAGATTTCTTTCTTAGAGAAAGGAGAAAACAAACAAGGAAGAAGATTGGGTGGCTTGAGTAAAATTCCCAGTTTGCTTGACAAAGCTTGGTCAGGCTCTCAATGGTTTTGTTGGGTAGAAGAAGGTCCCTTTTATAGGTACAAAGAATCCCTAATTTTGCCTAACCTCAATCTTCCTTTTTCTTTGCTTCTTTCCATTCAATCCTATTCGGTGAAATTTTCCTATCCAAGGCGCCTAGGTAAGGAGCCCTTTGGGGTTCCAAGGTTTTGACATAGCTGGTCTTCTCCATAGAGGTGAGGCGCCGCTTGCTTTCCTCCTTAGTTTTCCAAGTGAAGCTGGTAATAAAAAAGAAGATGGGTAGAGCTTTTTGTCTGATGGGTATCCTTCTTGCTATGAATTTCCTTTGGTTTTACATTGGCTCATGTTGACTCTGTCATAGAACTTTGGGCAAAGGCTGAACACGCTTGTTGTAGAGCATTAGGTTGGGCTTTTACCAAGGTTTTGGGTCAGTGATACTCTATTCTACAGCGACCAGTTAGCTTGTTTTCGTCAAGCTGCTGGAAGCAACTTGCCTGTTGCATTTTTAACAAAGTATTTGGATGCTCTAAATAACATAGGGTTCCTAAGCAAACTACTGTATTCTCTAAGGCATTGGGTCATGTTCTCTCTCTCTCTCTCTCTCTCTCTCTCTCTCTCTCTCTCTCTCTCATGTGTTTGGGCCCAAGAAATGAACTTGAGTTTTGGGGCTCCCAAACAGCCCAAAACTTCCATTTATTGGCTCATCAATGGGCCTCATGAAAGCTTGTTACCATCCATACCACAACCCACTCAAGCAAGCCCCGGGCATTTGCGTGGCTTGGGCCCACTTAAGCTTGTAGCGTGGTTGGGTGTGAAATAATAATTTCCTGCTTAGCATGGCATGTCAATCGGCGTGTTTTAATTTTATCGTCCTTGAATAGAGGCATGATACTTGACGGGGTAATTAGCATGGGCTCGTAGAGTTAGTGCTTATTTTAACTCTTAGCATGAGAGATTGCATATTTATTTGGCATGGCATGTGGTCGTGGCTTGTGCAAGCATGAATGAGGAATTTTGCATGCTCCGAATCGAGTATTTTTCTTAATAAGGCATTATGTTGGGCCGAGAATTTATTTAGGCCCAACCCTGGATTTTTGGGCCTCAACATATATATATATATTTTTTTTTAATCAAATTGGACACCCTTTCTTTGTTAGCTTATTAATTTCTGTATTTCATACTCATAAAATTGTATCCATTTTCAGGATTTAAAAAAACAGCATTGTAGAAATTCCATTTCTTTATTGTTTTAGCTTTGAAATCCCAAGTATTCATTCATAGAAAGAGAGAGAAGACAAGGAAATAGGGAGAAAGAGAGGACTATTATAAGTTTAATATATTTTGAACTGTAAATGAATAAATATTTAGAGATGTTCTTTCCGTTCAAGAATTAAACAGCAAAGGAAATTAGCAACTCAGCAAAACAACCCAGTTTACTCTTTCATCAATATTCTTCGTTTGCTTCCTTGTGGTCGTGCTTTATTTTATTTTTAAAATTTGATTAATTAATTATTTACAGTGAGTATGTTTTAAGCCACCCACACATTACACAATGCAGCAGACATGGATTGCCTGCAGTGGAGCAATGACCAGACCCAACTTTGCTTCAACTCTCCAAGAAAGAATGGAGAAGAACCTACATAACATTGCTCATCACTCTTGTCGCCCTAATTTCTGTGTATTTGATTGGCTGTTGTGCTTTTTAGAAACTTCAGCTTGTGGGGTGAGGCCGCCACAAGTTCAAATCCTCATTCTAGTAGATTAGATTAAACTATCCCCTTGTATTAAAAATCATTTGTAATGCAAAAGTCAGCAGACTTTAAGGTTTTAGTAGCGGCTGCAAAAAGACATAACGTGGAAGAACCAACAAAAATCAACGAATGCTCTCTCTCTCACCTGTAAACACCGCCGCCTCTCTTTCCTCTCTCCGCTTCGTGTTTTAAAGTTTTGTTACCGGAAGAAGTGGTTGTGGATCGGGTCGGATAGGCGCAGATCGAACAAAATCAAATGGAATCGTATCGGAGTATGGTGGCGGAGGAGTACAAGCCGCACAACCCGTGGAACTCACAGGCGGCGAGGTCCATTCAACAGGAGTTGGAGGTGATGCAATCCAATCCCTCCGACGATTTCAAGTGCCTCGCGCTCACGGTTACCTTTACTTTTCCAATACCCTTTGGTTCTTTGACTTTTGGTTTAATTTCACTTTGAAGGATAAGACTTTGGATTGGTGATTCTGAATTCTATTTGAAATTTGGGTATTAGGTTCGACCTCAATTGTTGTTTGGGAGTTTCACTAAAACACCCAAAATGTGGGCTGAAATTATAAAAAAACCTAACACACAAAACACTTTATAAACACACTCAAAACCCATCATTACACACACTCAAAACTCATTTATAAACACACCCAAAAAATATTACAATTGTTGATTTTGGGTGTGTTTCTATGTTTAAATAGTGTTTGGGTTTTTTTTATAAATACATGTCTAGAATTGGATTTATTTATAAATTTGTATTGTTGTTTTTGGCATTCGAATTTGTTTCAAGATTATTTTATGGTCCTTTACAAAAAAAATATACATAAAGCAAGAAATTCATATTACAACCCAACCCCACAAAAAAAAAAAAAAAAAAAAAAAAAAAAAAAAAAAAACAAAAAACAAACAATAGCAAAACTACTACAGAAAAACTCAAACTCTAACCAACCACCATCAACCACCATCCAAAACCTAGCTGAAGCAACATCCATTCAAAAGACTTAACAAAAAAAAATCCATCCAAAAGAAAACCTGCATAAAACTAAGTAACCAAACCAACAACACTAGAATAATTAAAACAATGGTCAATTTGAACTTAGTATCTTGAACTCTTACCTTTAAGACGCATGTTTACTCCTGCACTTTTAATTTAACAATAAAGTACCATGTGTTTGTAAATTTTTTACAATTTGGCTCAACCGTTAGATTAGTTGTTAGAGAATCTGTTAAGTGATGACATGACACATTTGGGATCCATATATATATTTTTAAAATAAATTAATATATTAGTAAAGTTTTCATAAAATTCAATTAAATAAGAAATATGATTTTTTTTTTTAACAAGCCATAACAATTATAATCCAACCATTCCAAATAAGATGATTGTGAAAGGATTAATTGAGATGAGAGAACTTGATCCAATGAATCGTATGAGATGAAATCTTATCTTGTATGTTTTTGGATTTTGTATAAATCTCACACCTACCAAATAGTGCAAGTGATTAAGTTGGGGATAATATCGATGCTAGTAGTGGACCACGAGTCATCCCTCTAAATTCTTAACATGGTATCATACATGGTCGGTTTACTGGGCCCAATTGAACCTAAATCAAACGAATCTTGAGGCCTCCAGACTTCAAGTAAATTTTCACTAAGAAAAGACCTAATACTACTAGGGGGATCATGGAAGGTTGACAAGCCCAACTCAAGACATGAACCCAATTCAGCTAATCCATCTGCCACCATATTGCATTCACGATATACATGATGAATAGAACAAACCCAGTTTCTGTCTATATAGTCTTGGCATCCCCACAACATAGCAGCAAGAGGATGAAGCTATTCCACATCTTTATTAAGCAGATGTACCGTAATGGCTGAATGGGATATGGGTTGCAATCACTCCCATTTTTTGAAAAAAACAAGAAAAAGAAACACATAATTCTAATGCTTTTAATGAGTTATTGTAGTTTTTAACCACACTGCTTATCTCTCTTTATAGAACAGTTATAACCACTAAACCTAGCAACTCTTAATCCCACATCAAGAGCCAGTAATAATTATTATTATTTTTTAGTACAAGTGATTGGAGGAGGGGGGGATATATATATATATATATTCATTGAGTATATGCAGGTTTCGAATCTCTGTTCACATGGGTGAGGGTGGAAGAGCTCAACCAATTGAGGTATACCCCATTGACCACATCAAAAGCCAATATAATTACATACTTTTGTTGCTTTTAAAAAGTGAGTCAATTGCTACAGTTGTCACGTGTTACACTAGATAACCTATTCTTATAAATTATATAACCTCTATTTTTTAACACAAACGTAGGTTTGGCTCTTAAGATAATTTCCTAAAGACATCAAAGCATTTATTATATCTTATAATCTTTTTTATAGACCTACGTTTTGAGTTGAAACGAAAAGCACCACTAGTTAGTAGTTGGCATTAACGTCAAATTTAAATACTATAATGTCACGTTTTTAATACGTTACTTTACATCCAATTTGAAGCATGAGATCCGTTTTAAAAGTGGTGCTTTTTAATTAGTTAGTAGCCCTTTTTATGAAAGACCTCAAGTTTTTATTTAGAAACGTAAACTTTTTTGAGAAAGACATCATTTCATTGGGAGAAGAATAATAGAAAATAGACGACACCTCTCTTTTAGCTCAACCGCATTAAAAACAATGCTTATACCTACCGCACTTAACAAATAGGCATGTTTTCCTCATTCTCCCGAGGGTTTGTTTTATCAAAAAGAAACTTCATTCTCCCAATTGTAAATTCCTTTGAGAACACAACCCATTATGATTAGCATACAAGGCTTCATGTCACAGAGCAGACCCACAAGCCTCAACTCAGCCCACTCACTTTTGGAGGATCATCAACGCATGTGGTGATATCATATAAAATTTTATAATTACGGGAAACAGTATGAAAAATTTCACTTCCCTATTGACTGATATATCACGTCATTAATACTTTTTCAGGTGGGCCAAAGAAAGAAAAAATAAATAAATAAAGAGATGAGAGGAAGGATAGATAATAACGTGAGCTTGGATCTATCCCTACGGATTAAAGAGAATGGGTGATCCATATGATTGGGATGCCTGACTCGTACACTAAACCTTAGAGCCTTGATGGGGTTTAATCCACTCAACACGTTATAGAAATTCTCTCCAAATTATTTAAACTACTTTCTTAAATTGAGGTTTAATTTGAGTCCGAGTGAGCGTATTATCGAGAATTCAAGGGAAGTGATGTGGAAAATCATTGAAATGTTTTTGTTCATTTTTTTTATGATGCCACATTGAAACACATTTTTAGAGAAGTTAAGTTTTATGTTGATGGTTGAGCTTATATTGTAGGATCTCCATTTAGTTTTCATGACTTATTTGGAAGTGCTTCTAAAATGGCTAAAATCACTTGACTTTCCTCAATTTTCAACCAGCACTTCAATTTTTAGAAGTTTTGACTTTATTATTTTCATATATGCATTTTTTAAGTATAAGTGCTTCCTATAAAAGCAACCACAGCCACAACCACAAACATGTATCTTGGATTTCAGTTGTTGCATAACAAAGAAAAAAGAAAAAATATAGAGTGCAACTAAATGAACCCTAAAATTAACTGAGTACACCCTATGATCTAAGCACACCTTAATATTTGTAATCAAAATGTAAAATTAACTAAGTACATCCTATTTAACTACCAAAAATGCCCCTGGTACACCCTAATGCACTATTACATAACACCCTAATACCATTCAAGAGTTGGTTGCCAAACACTATTAGACCACCAAACCCACCTTGCTGCCGAATACACTATTTTTCATCTTCATCTTTGTTGTGAGTGAATATTGGGATAACATATTCCTTTCCCATTTTGTTGGTTTTGAGCATTTATAACCATATCCATGTGGATTCCTTTCACTTTAATTTTTCATCAAAGTTCTCCACAGCTCCAAGTTGCTTTAGAATCCATCAATTCCTATATATTACTTTTTTCAATATGAACAAGGATTGCACTGGGTTCTTCACATTTGAAGAATCAAAAGTCTCATATTTGAATTTATGAAAAGAACTTAAAAAAGAACATAAGGTAAGGGGGTATAGTGGGTCAAAGTTCAAAGGGTATGGTTAAGTTCACCCCCTTCCCTCCTCCCTCTCCCTCATCTTTAATTCAGAAAGAACTATTTGATTTGGTGATCTTGTTTATAACATGATTTCAAGAGGTGGTCTTCAAAAGATCTCTTATACTGGGTTGGCTGGTTAAAACTTAAACCAGATTTGCATAATATAGATTAAGATACGTTTCCCAATTTTTAAATGTTTAATATTTTTAATAGATTCTTTATGTTCCTTTTCCTTAAAACATTTTCAAATCAGCCTCTGCCGAATCACTTCTTTAACCCTTTGATGGCTTCCGGCCGAACACTTTTTTAACCTTTGGTGGCTTTCGCTTACATTCGAATAGGGTTGGATATGGTGAGTAAAGTGCACTTATTAAAATTACATTTGTTTCACAATTCAATATATCCTTTTTAGTCATTTTATATTAGGGTAAATTAGTAATTCAATAAATAGTTTGGTAATAGGGTGTACTTAGTTAATTTTAGGGTTCGTTTAGTAGCACTCAAAATATATGATCATCATATCCCAACTTTCAGGCCTAACTAGCATTTTGTGTAGTGGGTGAGAAAAAAAAAGGCTATGCGCGCGCGGGGGGGGGGGGGGGGGGGGGGGGGGGGGGGAGGAGGTCCTTTCCTTTCCTCCCATTTCCTCTGGTTTCTCTTCTCTAGCCTGCTCCTTGCTGCTTGAGGAGATCTGTAAGCCCATTTTCTCCCATTCTTTGTGGGTGTTTCTGCTCCCCCCTTTGTGGCTGTTCTGCTATCCCTTTTTGTGGCTGTTTTGTTCTCCCCTTTGTGGGTGTTTTGTTCAAACTCTGCTTGAACTCAAAGGCTTTATGCCTTCAGTTTCCTTGAATTTCCCATATCCCCCTTTATTTCTCATCCATTGTATTCAGTTGTCCCCTCCTCCATCCATTTCCTCTTATCTCCCCCACACACTTCATTCAAATCCCTTCTCTATGGTCTTGGTATCGTCCATTCCTACCAAAATTTTCTCCTCCTTATTGATATGGCTTCACCTTGTGGCTGCTTCAGCTAGCCGAAAACGCAGCTTCTTGCGTACAACTCTGAAGATGTGTAGAGTTCGATCTTTTGCTTTTTCTCGGGTGCCTACACCACCTCCTTCTACTATGTTGATGTTTGTTTGGTTTTTGTGTGTTGTTCTGGTGCTTTGTCAGGTTTGATTTGAGAGGTGATGATCTTCTTGTGGCTGACTTTTTTTTTTCTTGTTTGTGTCTTTGATATATGTGGGATTTATGGTATTTGGGTGGATCTGTGGGTGGTGCAATTTTTTCGTTTTGTGTCTCTTAGGTGTGGCAGCTCTTCCCCTCAATTTGTCCCCTTGATGTCGTCTCGGGCTGTGCTGGTGGCGGCTGGGTTGAATTTTGGTTAGGGTTTGCTAGCTTTCTTGGCCTTGGTTTTTGCATGTGGGCTTAATGCCTTCCGGGTTTTAAGCTTGTTGCTGTTTTCCTTGTATTTTATTTGGGCCTTTGACCTTTTTGCTTTGTTGTTGAGCTTAGTTGGTTGGGTCTCACTTTTTGTTGTATTGTTATGCCCTTTTGTGGGTTTCTAATGAAAAACACACACATCCAACCCAAAACAAAAAAAAAAAAAAAAAAAAAAAAAAAAAAAAAAAAAAAAAAGTTAACCCATCGTTACCCCCATGGGGGTTGGTGCAGAGAGATATTTGTCACCACCATATGTGTGCTGACACAATATAACGTAATTTTTTAGTGTCCAAAACGATCCTAAAAACGCGTGCCAAATATACCAAAGCCAAAATTTAATGCAAAAAAGCAGATGGCTGGAGAAGTCGCATCACCAAATTGCAAAGATTCTTTTGTCGACAACAAATTGCACACATTTATACCAAAATTTAAATGTTCAATGCATGTAATAGTCTAAATTAGAAAGTGACGTAATATTCAAACTTTAGATTATTAGTTGTAGGTTCGAACTTTAGATTATTGATCTATAGGTCAAGAAGAACCCTTTCCGGATGAGACCCATTGACATAAATATATAATTTTAGACTTTAGTCTTCATACGAGAAAAACAGAAGAATGAAAAAGAAAAAAGAAAAAAAAAAGAGAGCCGTGGTCCAAATGAAAATTACCAGCCGAATTAAACACTGAATTCATTTTACTCCTCCAGAATCCTCAAGTCAACATGGTTGACTCTCTCACCTTACCAATCCGTCACTTTAGCTCAACTCCAACCGTCCGTTTTTCTCTCAAATCCCCAGACCCCACATTCTATCTCACACACGCGCTTCCTTGCCCGCCGCGATTCCGCATCTCGCCCAAAGAATATGCCACGTGTGCATCCAACCCTTCCTCTCTGTACTAACTCCGGTTATTTTATCAATCCCGTACCCTACTAACCCTAGTCCTCTCTCTTTCTCTCACCTCTCCTCTCCCGTTCATATCTCTCTCTCCCTGTGCAATTTTCGATTTCTTCTGAGCTCCGAAAAAACAACTAAGAAACTCCGAAACAAAAAAGGAAAATAAATAAAGGGAAAAAGAAGAAAAAGAGAAAAACCGAAAACTTGAATTAGGGTTACGTATACAAAACTCTGCAATTTGTATGCGCGGGATTATATGAGCGTTTTGTGTAGCATTCTGTGGATTCGTTGTCTTGCAAATCAATGGCAGAGCGGAGGTTCGGGATAGGCTATGCTTTGGCACCGAAGAAGCAGCAGAGCTTCATCCAAGAGTCGCTGGTCGGCCTCGCCAGATCGCGCGGCATCGATCTCGTACGGATCGACACTGAGCGCTCGCTGGCTGATCAGGGGCCGTTCGATTGTGTGATGCACAAGTTGTACGGAAACGATTGGAAGCGGCAGCTGGAGGAGTTCAGGGTGAAGAACCCTAATGCGGTGATAATCGACTCGCCGGAGGCGATCGAGCGGCTGCACAATCGGATTTCGATGCTGCAGGTGGTTTCGGAGCTGAAAATCGAGCACGAGAGTGACACGTTTGGGATTCCGAAGCAGATTGTGATATACGACAAGGAAACGCTGTTTGATCGCCAGGCTTGGGAGGGTCTGAAGTTCCCGGTAATCGCAAAGCCTCTGGTCGCCGACGGCAGCGCCAAGTCGCACAAAATGGCCCTGGTTTTCAACCACGACGGGCTCGACAACCTCAAACCCCCAATTGTGCTTCAGGAGTTTGTGAACCATGGCGGCGTCATCTTCAAGGTGTATGTGGTTGGAGAACATGTGAAATGCGTGAAGCGTAAGTCACTCCCTGACGTTTCCGAAGAAGAGAAATTGGGAAGCTTGGATGGCTTGTTGTCGTTCTCGCAGATATCCAATCTTGCAAACAATGAGAGAACTGATGACAAGTACTACAAGATGATGCAGTTGGACGACACAGAGATGCCGCCACAGAGCTTTATCACTGATATTGCAAGAGGGTTGCGGCAAGGGCTGAGGTTGAACCTGTTTAACTTTGATGTGATTCGGGACGCGAGGTTTGGTAACCGGTATTTGATAATTGACATTAATTACTTTCCTGGATATGCCAAAATGCCGGGTTACGAGACTCTGTTGACTGATTTCTTTTGCGATATTATGCAAAAGAAAGAGAAAGATGGGGCGGAGAACACTGGTTTGGATAGTTATGAGGTACTTAGCTGTGATGACGAAGTGAGGAAAATTGTAAGTAGTGATGGGGATGATGGAGGTGATCTTAACGTAGAAGAGGAGAACCCAATTCAAGTTTGAAAGGCCCTGTGGCGTCTTTGTCCGATGGTTGGCTGGCACTATTGGTTCATTGGCATTTTCTTAAGAAGCTTGGCCATTTTGGTGATTTGTGGACGAAGATGAGTTGCACATTAGGTTTAGATAGCAGTTGGGGTACAGTGCTGAACTGAGTAGGCTGGTTCTTGGTTTTAGCTTTAACTTCTTGACAACAGGATTACATGATGTTCAGCGTTGATCGTGTATATTCCATTCACCAATGCTCCGGAGAAGGTACTTCTCAAAATACTATGCTGAAGTTTTAGCCTTTTTAGGAAAGTCAAGTTGTAATCTGAGGCTTTAAAGTCTTTCATTGCCTAGAAACTGTTCTAGTTTGTGCCATAGGCACCTTTAGTTAATGGATTTTGGCTTTTTTTTGTTAATGATTTTTTCATTTTTATTCTTTTTTGCTTTTTAGTTTTGATTGAATTTATTGAATTTTATGATACTTTTTTTCGCTTCTTGAACTAATTTATTTGTTTGTGGTTGTTAATGTGGCTTGAATGGGTTGCATTAATAAGGTTTCTGATTAGTACTCTGTCAATCAAATTTTATGAGGAAATCATTGAAGTTTTATGACATTCCTGATCTTGTGCTTCCTTTTTTTTTTTTTTTTTTTTTTTTTCTAATGCGAGTGTTTTTTGGGCAAGAAGATAAAAGAAATGGTTGATGCAGTTTGTTTTGCTTTATTGTTTGCCAAGAGGCATATTAACTTGCTTGCATTTAATGTGTAACCTTCTGATGATACTTTTGTCATATATGTAGGCCCGTTTGTATAAACTATTGTTAGGAGAGTAGTGCTTTGTCGCATGTTTTGGAAAGTTATTTAAAACTTAGTACATCCAGTGAACTAATGCTCTAATTTCCAGAATAAAAAATTAGGATCCCAGGTTTGCCTTTTCAGGTTTTGTTGAGACTTGAGAGAAATGAACACCAAGTAATACACACATAAGCCTATTATTGCTTTGATGTAATGTTTGGTTGTTTTTGGATAAAGCAGAATGCTAGAATCAGAATGGAATAAGGAGCTGATCGTATTTTCGGTGAATGAGTTCTAGGATTAGACAATTGATAAGAATGTTCTTGAAACCAAAGTGGGTGTAGGATAGAACAAATTACAATGTTGGATCTGTGTTGCTATACGTTTAACACTGTGTATTGACTTTGCATGAATGCCAATAGGAGTGATTGGCCCACATATGGTTTTGGTGTGTCATTATTAGTAACGGTTTCTACTTTTATGATGCGAATATGCCTTGTCGTTTATGGGAACAATATATTTAAGTAGTTTAGGAATTTGACACTAAGATTCCTGTGGCTTGTACTCATGTTAAATTCTGACTTGTAGCTGAGTCATATTTAAACACCATCTGCTGGCTCATAAACTTGTTCGCGATAGATGGACTAGTACAATGTATGCAAGCTCGATGTG
This sequence comes from Prunus armeniaca, assembly GCA_903112645.1. Taxonomy (NCBI): domain Eukaryota; kingdom Viridiplantae; phylum Streptophyta; class Magnoliopsida; order Rosales; family Rosaceae; genus Prunus; species Prunus armeniaca. The sequence goes on along the minus strand of CAEKDK010000005.1, from coordinate 3,427,296 downwards.
TGTAGGAGTCCAACACGTGTTTGCTAATTGTTTTAAGCTCAAAATTGTGAATGTATTTTCCACAGTGCTTAAGTGTCAGGGGCCAGTGCTTATAACTGCATATGGTTCTTTTGCAGTAGTGTCAAAGACATGTACTTAAGAAGAGACTGGGTCTATGAAAGTGACTAGATTGCGTACAAATAATCTTCCTATAACCTTTCCCCTCCCCGATAATCTTTCAAATTCAAATAGAGAAATTATTGGTACTTGGCACCTGAAAGGCCACATGTCAATGATAAAATGATAGTGATTTATAAGTGGAAATGGAAAGTTTTGAATGCTATTAAGTTTCTGTAGTCAATAGCAAATTGATTAAATCCTTTGCAAAGGATATATCAAATGTATATCCAATTGCAGAGAATCTCACTCCTATTATTTTACTTCCTTTGCATAAAATATATGATTCATCCCCATACATTCTCTACAGTTCTGTGTCAGTGGGCTATGGAAGCCTAGTTGAGAAGTTAATAAGTATAGAATAAATTGTTTTTTGTGAACTTGTCGCAGGATTGTAGTTTTTATACAACCGATTGTCCTGGCCAGTTCCATGACCTTTGCTGCTCTGCGCTAAGCCGAGTGATTCCTGCTACATTTCTAGCCTGTCAATGAGGAGTCATCTATCTGTTAATTTTCTAAATGAGGAGTCATCTATCTGTTAATTTTCTATGTTCTGTTTCATAGAAAGAATTTATGTCATGTACATATAGATAAATAATTATGGTATTGATGAAACTACTACCTCTTGGTTTGAGGATGGTAAGAGAAAATCAACAGTACGTGTTTGTTTGGCTAAAACTTATTGTGTCCCCATGTTATGTTTGAATTCACGCATTGAATCCATTGTATTTTTGGAGAGTTGGTGGAGGGTTCTTACTCTATTTTTGTTTTCCTTTTCTGTTTTCTTTCAGTTACTTATTAATTTAGTTTTCAAGTCAGTCTTCTTTTGTGGCGATCTATGTATATTTAAGTTTTGATGTGCTTTGATAGAAGAATCTTTGTCTATCAAGTCCTAAGTTGTATGCTTGGCCAATAAAAAAAGAAAAAAAGTCCCAAATGCTGTGTGTTCATGTGAAATGCATATAATCACTGATACCCATCTTTGCTACACCTTCGAAATTGTTTTGCGTTTGCTCGTGTTGTGGCCTTGTGGTAAATGTTATGATTTATGCGATTGTATGAATTCATGTTTTGAGAAAACTGGAGATGTGGAGAGTCGTTGACTCTGTCTGTAGATTGAGCTTCATGCACTGGTCACCTTGTTAGGTGCAAAACTTAATCAAGTTTGGTATTGTGTGTAAAGGTCATAACCGTGCAGTATGAATATATAAGTTAAAACTGAGAAAGTCTGATTCTGGAGATAGAAAGAGAAAAAGCCCATAAAACCTTCTGTCTCACTGGTTGTATTCCCGAAGTTCCAACTAGATCAATGACTTTTCTTGCCCAACTATAGAAGAGTACAGAAATAAATTAAATCTTGGTGGTTGTTGAAGGTTGTAAACAGAACCTTTCTATTGTACAAGTCCCGAAAAAGAAAAACAGTAGCATGAGGTTGTTCATTGGATCTTAGAAGTCCTGTTATGTCTTTATTTAGTGTTACTAAATGTGTACTGTGGGTATGTATGAATCCTTTTGAGGCTTCCATTGGCAAGTGAATGGTGGTGTCCTACTTTTCCATCCTCTTTATGGAAATTTCCCCATCCTGAATTTTCTATTGGCTATGGATTTTCCTGATTGCGGAATATCTAAAATGCTCTGGTCTTTTTGAACTTATTTTCAATAATTAAGGAAAAAGAAAAAGGAGAATAAGATTGTACTGGATTGTATTTCAGGCCTTGTCCTGAAAAGTCCGTTCAGATAGAATTCTAATTAGGTAGAAGAGAGTTTTGAGATTCTTCAAGGGATTTGAAACTGGATAGCATTTGCACAATATAGGTTATTATAGTTTTGGCATGTTGGGAGTACAGGGGAAATCTGTTGAGGAGTTTCTAGTTTAAAGAAAATGCGTTAGTATGACTGTTGCCAGGTTTATGAGCGTCATAAAAGTGGAGAGATGCCCTTCAGGATCGATATACGAAGTCCTTGAGAATATTCTATGTATTTTTGGCAGAGGAGCATTGTGAGTTTGTGATTGTCATACTTAGATTTTACTTGGGTCATTTTTGTATCAGTATTTTGTGGGGTGTAAAATTTCTCAGTATGTTTCAATGTACCTTTGTTTTTGGGTCTTCAGGAAAAGAATATTGTTTGGGAAAGAGCTCAGACTTTTCTTATAGAACCAAACCATGCCTTTAGAATCATCCAAATTCTGCATTTATCCATGTGAAGTGTGTGATTTGGAAAGAGCTAAGACTTTCTTCTTATAAGTTGAAATGGGGTATGGCCAACATGCTGCATGAAATCCCAACATTGTCGCACAATTTGGCAAAAATAGTCAAAATTTCCCGCACACTCATAAATGATAGTTTTTATAGAAACTTTCCAAATAGAAAAAAATTCACCTAAATAAATTTGGGTGTGTTTATAAATGGGTTTTGAGTGTGTGTAATGATGAGTTTTGGGTGTGTTTATAAAGTGTTTTGGGTGTTGTGTTTTTTTATAATTTCAGCTCCCATTTTGGGTGTTTTAGTGAAACTCCCTAAATTTAAATGCACATAAAACTAATACCCTCATAAACCTAAAAAGCAAAACCCTATTAGATTGAAAAAAAAGGAGAGCAACTAAGCCTCTTGGGACAAGAGTTTTGCTACGAAGCCTCATGGGAACGGTCTCATGCTTCTAGTCAAGGTACATTGAGGCCGAAGGAAAGAAAATACGGTGCAATTTGAACGTTATTGACCTGTCAATCTCAGCTAACCTGTACCAATTTATGAGACGTGAGGGTTTTGAAGGTTTACAACCTGTTTGTCTTTCCACGGGACCAAATTTCATAATTTTGGATGTTGTAATCTCCAATTTGTCATAAGCAACCTGGTAAGCCGACAGTAAAGTTGTAGATTTGGCTTCTAGTGAGAAAAAAAACAAACAACAAAGCAGAGGTTTTATAAGGATTTTTTGTTGCAATATTTTATGGTTGCAGAAGTTCTCGCACGGGATGTGAACTTGATCTTACAATTTTTTTTGGGAACCTACAATTTAATAATATCTTTTTTGCAAAAAAAAAAAAAAAAATCTCTCTTGATTTTGAGTCAACTTACCTGGACACGTTTTTTTTGCTTTTAAGGCTTATGTACATTTTTTTTTCCAAAAAAAAAAAGTGTGGGTATTAAGATACAGAAGTGATCTCTACTCAGAGCATCTCTAAGGAAGATGTCAAATACCAAACATCAAATTTAATTTGATGTATGATATGACAATTTGACATCTTACACAGCTTTCCACTCCACTCGATATGTCAAATTAAATTATTATTTTATTACATTTTAGTGTTGATTTATTTTTAATTAAAATAAAATAAAAAATAAAATAAATATTCATTTGACGTCTTGCTTTTGGAATGTCAAAAATAATATCTCAACCTCCAACCTTCATTCCACATCAGCTTTGACACATCGGTTTGAGTGATATGAGATGTTATTTCTAGCCATTAAATGTTTATGTGACATTTTTAAAACATCAGTTGGAGATGCTCTCACAATATTATCAACACATTTTCAATACATTAAGATACAAAATTGATACCTACAAACACTATTTTCAACACATTAAGATACATAATTGATACTTACTAACACTATTTTCAACACATTAATCAACACATTAAGATATATAATTGATACTTACTAACACTATTTTCAACACATTAATCAACACATTAAGATATATAATTGATACCTACTAACACTATTTTCAACACATTAAGATACATAACTGATACCTACCAACCGATGCGGAATCTAATATATATTTACATAGCAGTATACAAATAGAAACAAGGTACGCAAATGTAGCACATAAACAAGGTATGCAAATGCTTTCTTGACAAGATACATTGATCCTTATGCATCCCAAATCATCTCATATTTATAGTGTAGATATTCAATTTTCTCCTTTGCGCTCTACTTCTAATGATACTAATTAGTTGTTTTCCAAGCCCCATTAAATCACTAAAATGATGCCCTACACTCACACTACTAGATGGGCAAAGCAGGATGACAATGAGGGTCAAAGAAAACATATAAAGGTTCCTGAAATTTTAAGAAAAATAAGCAAGAAGTAGACTAAGCAAAGCAAGAGCTACAAATCTTGAGGGATCTATGATGCAGATTAACTAGGAAGAAGCAACAACTGTGAATCTATACTTCAATAAATTAAAAACAAACAAAAAAAAAAAAAAAAAAACCAAATTTTGGAAAAAGGAAAAAATATTTTAACAGCAACAAACCTCTATATAGAGTTGCTATGCTTAAGCCAATTTATATTTTTGCAAACACAACTAGTACCGAGAAAGAATAGTCTTATCCAAAAAATCAAAGCCCTAAAATCCTAAACCCAAAAAATCAAAGCCCTAAAATCAGAAACAAAAATTAAACATTAAGTGAATGCAATAGAAAACACAAACCTTAATATCAAAGAGAGAGAGGGAATTCGAGTATCGATTATGACCAAAGAAAATTGGAGATTGTATTGAGAGAGGAGAATCTTTTTGAGATGAACAAGAGGGAGTCTGAAAAAAATGAATTCAGAGGCAGGGGGATTGGGCGGGATTGCAAAAGGCGTGGCAGGACACGTGGGCTAAGGGGAAAGTGTAGCGTACCCGTTTGTATTGTAAGCTTGCTTTTTCTCTTCAGCTGCTCAGATGACTTTCAATGACTGGGATTGATTCTCATATAATGTTCTTATTTTACCATTCTCACCTGATCCGAGCGCATTCATGCATAGCTAATGCATGACCAATCAACTTTGTGAGCATCACAACTTGGGCTTCCCAACTTCAAATGAAGACTTTGACCATACTACATTGAAGCCCAACAAATTATTCAAATTGGAATGATCGTGTAATTGAATCCGTCTCTTATACAATACTTCTTATTCACATTATTAGATAATGGAATCTAATGTTGAATGTCCTAATATGAATTATTCCTTTATATGATTATCCCGGTACGATTTGAAGACTTCTTCTTTTATATCTTATCTACTACTCTGCACAGAGATTTGATCAATCATATCCTTGGAGCATTCTTTCTTTATACTAAGAATAGAGATTCCTTGTTATACATTCATTTGCCTCCATGACTTTATTAAGAGTCCTGATAAACACCTTTAGGTCATGTCTTCTACAACACAACTGTATAGTGCCCTCAATGACAAACAACATAGCCACAAGACCTCTATGATGTCTCAAGTCTAAGGATTAGTTCGCACCATTGCAATCTATGAGTTCTAGTTTGACATGTGAGTAAAGACTTCCATTCTAGAACTTATATATTTGATCGCATTCAGTGTACTTGTTCCTCTATAAACACCTACACATATATCTAGGTGTCGCTACACTCAATGACTTGAAACCACGTCATTCTCTATATATAGAGAAGATATTTATGCAATCTCATTACATAGTTCTTATGTTCACTTATATATTCCTATGACTATAGTTGTTTCACTTATAAGGCCTCAAATCTACCACTTGTTATTTCTAATTGGTTCTTAGTGTAGTAAAATTTTATAAGAATCAATTAGAAAATGACAAATGACAATTTTGGGTTTTTCTTTCCAAATAGGCTCTATATGGACTTTTGTATAATATGTCATGTTAGAATGAGCTTAGTTGTGAAAAACCCAAAAAAATTAAGAAATTTATAATAATAACTTATTCTAGTATCTCTACTATTTAAGCATGAAAAAAAAAAAAAAAAAAAAAAAAAAAAAAAAAAAAAAAAATATCACAGATATCACTAGATAAATCTCTGAAAATTATACATTAATTAATTAAGTCAGAAGTTAATTAAAAAAACAAAAAACAAAAACAAAAGAAGATAAAACAAAAAAGATGAAAACCCAAACCAGACGCCATCGCGAGAGAGCCCCTTCTCACCTAAACATTCTAATTAACTTTTCTGATTAAGACTGTTTTTGGGGAAACACATCAAAGAGATAATAGGAATGCATTATTGTTGTGGTGGTCGATTCATATTCCCAAGGTGAAAAATATGAATCCTTTTGCTGGTGGCTTCATGCATGTATTTGAGCCAAAGGCTTCAACTCTTTTGGCAATGTCTTGACCATCACCATAACCAAAAGGATTCATATGCCCAAGGTGAAAAATATGAATCCTTTTGCTGGTGGCTTCATGCGTGTATTTGAGCCCATATGTATGTATCATGTATGTATCTTGGCTTCACTTCACGCCAAGGTGATCTCCCGGGGAAGTTATCGGAGATCGATCGCCCAGGGTGGATTGGCAGAAATCAATCATAGTAAGTTTCCTATTTCTTCCTTGAAAAAAAATAAAAGAAGAAAAGTTTCCTGTTCGTACATTCTAGAAGGTTTAGGATTTGATTTCCTGATTCTAGTAGTTTTGGATTACTTTCCTTTTTGCAGCAAGATTAATTGTACTCTGTCTGTCCTGCCATTACCCTATTTGTATTGGATTTGGATTGATCTCTTGAATAAATTCCAAGCTTTACTAATTCTTTCTCTATATATTTCATAGCCCCAGCCTCAACCAACCATAATATAACTCCCTTCCGCATCAGCGGCATCCCCAAACCCTAAATTTCTTTGTGCCTCAATTTAGCATTCCATAGCTAGCAAAGGCCCTATCAATCATCTGGTATCATGGGGGATCAGAAAATATCTCAACCTTCCGCCGCCGCTGAGCTCACCGATGTTCACGGCCATGCCTTGACGAGCAAAGATGAGCTCTTGGGTAAGATATCGGAGATGGAGAAATCTCTAGCCGCACTTTCCGACCAGCAAATCCAACTGGTCCATTTGACGAAATCTATAGCAGAGCAGCTTCGCCTACTACGCGCCAGTGTCACTGGCGCCTCGGTGAATACCTGCACTCCCAACCCGAACGATGGGGCCCTTCATCCTTACCCAAGGTCAGTTCATGGCTTAGTGCATTGATTTCATCTTCTTAATTTTTGTTTCTCTGTGAAATTGTTGATGCATCCATCTTTAATTATTTCAAAGATTCTTGCTTGGAATAATTACCAGCTTGAGCGTCTACTAGATAAATTATCTCTACTTCTTCTTGTCCTGCCACCTTGATGATGCTACTCTTGAAGAATATAAGTCCCAAAATCGGAAACTTAAATACTAAATATAATGAATTGTTACACTACGCCTTTTGTGATAAAACCTCTTCTGAAATTTGATAGCTGCAGGTTTTTAAAATCTCTTTGCTACTTTTCAGTTCACCTGTGTTACATATTCTTGAATTTGAATTAGATTACCGACTCCTATTTGGAGGGCCTCTATCTGTTTCTTTGAGGTGTCTTCTTGCAGACTGTTATTTTCTGTAGAATCAGATGTTATATTTTACAATTATGATGATTTGTATATTATATATTCTATGAATTGAACTTTGCATGTAATTATCATGTATCAGTTACTCTTTAATATTTAATGATGATGATCTACTCCTACATCTACTCCTACAATTGCATTCACAGTTTGTAGGAAAATGGACAAGTTTATTTATTGATACCTTACTGGCATTTTTACTGTTTTGTTTGTGTTTATTCCTATGAAGTGTATATATGCTTACTAAAGTAGATATTGTAGCTTTGACCTTGCTTAATTAATTAATTCTCTCCAGGTAGGTAGTTGTTTGAAAATATTAACTTGACTTGTTTTATATTTATCTCTCCTCTGTCCAGCTTGCCCATGGAGATCGAGGGTGAGCATGCATCAATGATGGTAAATCAGGGGGAAGCCCGATCTGTATATTTAGTCGTTTCTTTTTGGTCCAAGACTGCAATCTATGAAGTGAAATTCAGACATGGAAGAGGAGTCTCTCATGAACCCACAACAATTGGACTTGTTGCCAAGTTCAATGAGGATAAATTCTGTCATGCTGCACGGATTTCCAAACACTCCAAATTATATTGTCTTACACAACACAGTGGGTATATTGTTGACATGAACTCTTTTTCAAGATGCTCATCCATTCCTCCTAACCTAGCCAATGAATTTATAGCAAAGGTTGTGTCCGCGTATGGCAAGATTTACTGTGTTGCAAGTCCAACCTACTATCCATCAGTTTTGGGGACTTCCTTCTGGAGGTATGATCCTGATAAGAACATTTGGGAGCCGCTTCCATGTTGTGAGGATTATCACATGGGTATGATTATCACCGGTTATGCTGTTTGTCATGGTGTTATTTTGTTTTCATTGGTTAGATGGGAAAAAAATCAATTTGATGTCGTTGCTTTTGATTTGAGTAGAAACCAATGGAATCGAGTGAAAGTTGATACCACTATTAAGTATGCCCATTTCATAGGGAGGGCCGTGGTTGTAGGCACGACTATCTATGCCCCATATGGGAATTGTGTTATAGAATTCTCCTTAAGGATGCAAAAAGGTGATGATGGTGGTATTGCATATTCCCTACGACAACTCTTTATATTAGAAGGCTTGGAGATTGCGGATCCGCCATTGCCATTTGAGAGGTGGAAAGATGATTATTTGGTTCATTTGGGAAAGCGGGACTTTTGCCATGTCAGTACTGGCAATAATGAAGGTTTCATGGTTCAACATATTTGTATCACCACATTTCAAATTGTTGTTGGAGAAACAGGAAGAGATATGATCAAGACCATACATTCAACTGTTCATTCTGTGGATATGGAGGGCCCTCAAATGTTTTGTCTTCTTTCCTGCTTTGCTCGGTAAGTTTTCTTCAAGTTTCTTGTGTTTTCATCAATACCATAATTTGTGCATTGGAATTCTATGACATTTTGTGTGTAACAAGGTTTCTCATTATTATGACTCAGTGATTGCGAGGATTATGAACCCATAGGAGACGAGAGTAATTGGATTTTGCAAAAAGAAGCCAAGTGGGAGAATGGAGAAATAGCTAACAGGCCGCATGAAATAGGCAGTTATGGGCGAATAGGCACCTTTTATTAGGAATTGTGAAAGTATTGTTCAGGGAAATGATTACTGCAACTTGATATTATAGTACCATAACTACAAGGAATAATGGTGAAAAATATAGTGAATTTAATGACTAATAATACTACATAGTCACTAAATTGATTCGTGCCTATTTTTTAATTTTTAATGACTAACTTTTCTTACCTGTATTTAAATTAGTCACTATAATTAGTGACCAATACATATGCCAAAGTAGCCTTACTTCTCATATTTGGTACATCAGCGACCAATTAACCTTTTTTTAACTTGAAATTTTTTTTTTCAAAATGTGGAGGGTACTGCATCAAAAAGAAAAAGAAAGATTGAGCGAGACCTGATTGCTCATGGATGCTCGACAATGAGCTCTCTAAATCACCTCCTTAAACAAATTTTAGAGAGGAATTGAAAAAATACAACTCCAACCATGCTCCCTATTCACATCCTAAAATATAGAGATTTTTAGGTGCTCCAAAATCTAAGGAAAGAGAAAGGACTCCTAGTGGCTCCTTATAATTTAATGCTGCTTTATTTTATGAGTATTTTAAACCTTTAATTAATGCTAGCTATTTTAATTTTTTTTTAAATTTTATAGAAATGAACCAATTAAAAAAAAGTTATAGCATTTATGACTCCTTAAACTAGAGAGTATGATTGGAGTTCTTACAAAACATTGAAGTTTTATGACATTCCTGATCAAAGTCTTTGTTTGAAATGCGAGTGTTTTTGGGCAAGAAGATAAAAGAAATTGTTGATGCAGTTTGTTTTGCTTTATTGTTTGGCAACAGGCATATTATGCTTGCATTTAATGTGTCAACTTCTGATGATACTTTTGTCATATATATAGGGCCGTTTGTATAAACTAGTGTTAGGAGAGGAGTGCTTTGTCGCATGTTTTGGAAAGTCATTTAAAACTTAGTACATCCAGTGAATGCCCAGACTAATGCTCTAATTTCCATAATAAAAAATTAGGATCCCAGGTTTGCCTTTTCTGGTTTTGTTGAGACTTGAGAGAAATGAACACCAAGTAATACACAGATAAGCCAATGATTGCTTTGATGTAATGTTTGCTTGTTTTTGGATACAGCAGAATGCTAGAATCAGAATGGAATAAGGAGCTGATCATATTTTCGGTGAATGAGTTCTAGCTAGGATTAGACAATTGATAAGAATGTTCTTGAAACCAAAGTGGGCGTAGGATAGAACAAAAATAATTCTTTTTCTCATTTGGCAAAAATAAAAAAATAAAAAAATCTAGTCCCTGTAAAAGTAAATAGAGAAAGTATATGAAAGGTGAGAGTAGCTTACTGCTCAAGTATCTTATTCATCTTTAGTGCCTACTATTTATAGGAATATGAAATACATCACCATTTACCACCCTTAAGTAGTGGGTTACAAGATGCCAATCTCCAGGCAGAACTAGAGAGCCTCCGCGCCAGTGTCACCAGGATGTCTGAGAAATATGACCATCTTCATGCTAAGAACGTCGAGCTCGAGCATGACTACCGCACACTGAAGCACAACTGGGAGAGGAATCAGGCCCAAGGCTCCCAACGCAGCCTTACCTAGGAACCCGAGCGTACCCAGCCAAACCAGCCGGAACACTCCCACCACAATGTCCCAATCCAGCCTAGGCCCAGCAAGGGTAAAGGCCCCCTCCATTCGGAGACGACCAGTCGCGGCTTCTTCGCATCTCCCCGCCAAGGAACCGGCCCCATGAACCAACAAAGGTCTACAGGGATTGCAGGGACCGCATCTTGGACCGTCAAACGGAACCCCCTCTTATCTCTGTTAATCTCCAAGACCCAAAGATGACACACCTAGGCCCCCCGCCAAAGCCTACCCAACTACCCCTTGGAGAAGGTATAGGGGACTCCGAGAACTGGGGGCAGGGTTACTCAGAAGACTACGAGTCTTATCAAACAGAGGCGTTCGAAGAATTCTACCCAGCCCATGGCCACCCACACACCAGACCCCCAGCACCCGAGACTCTCCCTCATACCGACCCGGCAATGAGGCTTCTCTTCGAGAAAGTCCGGCGCCTGGAGAGAGAACAACAGCGCAACCATCAACCCCTCTGGGCAAAGCCACGACCTGGGCCCTTTACCGAACGCATCCTTAATTACCACCAGGAGAAGGACATCCAGCCACTCCGCATCGCCTTCTACACTGGCACAGAGGATCCTCTCACCCACATACATTCTTTCCAGTCTGCCCTGGGGTGCAAGGGCCTCACTGACGAAGGCATGTGCCTCCTCTTCCCTTCCACTCTCCGCGGCGCGGCCCTGAACTGGTTTTACAGGCTGAACCCCCGCACCATCAACACATTTGACAGTTTGAAACAGGCCTTCCTGGACCATTTCATGATCCAGACCGATCGTCTCTACTCCGCAGACGACCTATACATGCTTAGACAGGGTGAGGACGAGCCCCTTCGGGAGTACGCAGCCAGGTTCAACCACGAATACTCTCGCTGCCCAGATACTGATGATCGTGCCGCCTTCGGTGCTTTCAAGAGTGGCCTCCGAGAGTCTAACTTCCGGTACTTGGTCCACAGCAACCCTTGGAACACATATGCCGAGCTGATGAAGCAAGCAGCAGTTCATGCCAAGGCTGAGTATTTCAACTCCAAGCGCAGCCCAGCCATCCCGGCGCATAATCCTTTTGCTGATCCTCCACCTGTTTCGGTACCCATCCCAGCTCCACCCCAACATTCTGCCCCTGTACCAAGCACCCAGGGTGCCCAGCACCCCAAAAGGAAGGATAGCTACCAGCATACCTTCAACAATAACAAGCGGGGCAAACATGGGAACCACCACCAGTCTAGTGGAAGCAACCCCCCCAGGACAAATGACCGGGCCCCACTCCCATTCTCACCCAAACCCAGGTTCGAGGTCTTCACCACCCTCAACATTACCTATGAGAATGTCCTAGTGCACGAGGCACCCATCATACCTCAGCCTCCACCCCGGAAACCAGGCAGCAAGCCTATGCCTAACACAGGAGTCTTCTGTCGCTTTCATCAGTTCGGTGGCCATGATACCGAATCTTGTGTTGCCTTGCGCAACATCATTGAGGGACTTATTCGCGAGGGGAAGCTGGATAAATACGTGCACAACCTCCCACCCAACCCTCATCAACGGCAGATCAACATGATCTCAACCATCAGTGGTGGCCCAACCATGGCTGGCACCTCCAACAACTCCATCAAACATTATGTCCGCTCTACCTATGCGCACCAGGTCTTCAGCATTGAGCAGGGACGCTTGCCGAAGACACAAAAAACAGGCTGGGCCTCCATTACCTTCTGCGAGGAGGAGGAGTGCGGCGTTATCCTCCCTCATGATGACCCAATCATTATCCGCGCCGACATATCTAACTTTGACGTTGGGCGCATATTGGTAGACACTGGCAGCTTAGTCAGTGTGATGTTTCCTGATGCCTTTAATGAGCTCCAAGTCCCATCTCATTTGCTCGACCGAAGCGTCACACCCCTGGTGAGCTTTTCGGGTGATGTGGTCCAGCCTATTGGGAGCATTCATCTCCCTATCTCTATTGGAGCAGCTCCCCAGCGAACAACGGTCACCACTCCCTTCCTCATTATTGATTGCCCCACAGCCTACAACGTTATCCTGGGACGCCCTGCCATGGCCCAGATGAAGATTTTCATTTCCACACATATGTTACTGTTGAAATTCCCTACGCCCCATGGCACGGGCACGGTGCGCGGCGATCAACTTGGCGCCCGAAGCTGCTATGCTTCGGCAGTAAAGTCTACCAATCGCCAACATAGGGGTGAGGCCCTAGCGGTAACCCAGGCCCTAGCCCCACCTCGAGCTGGCACTGAGCGCCCAAAAGACCCCAGGGAGGAATCTGCCACCCAACAGGCCGAACCTGTGGAGGACCTTGAACTGGTCACTCTCCATGAGGATATCCCAGATCGACAGGTCAGGATCGGCACCTCCCTCTCACAAGAGCTTCGCTCTGATCTTATTGCCTTCCTCCGCCTCAACTCTGAAGTCTTTGCTTGGTCTTACAACGATATGCCGGGCATATCACCTGACGTCATCTCCCATAGGCTAAGCATTAATCCTGTCGTCCGACCCGTTCGGCAGAAGTGTCGTGCTTCTGACCCAGAGCGGTATGAGGCCATGAGGGCGGAGGTGGATAAGCTGAGCACCATTGGATTCATCAAGGAGGTGGATTATCCCACCTGGCTAGCCAATGTGGTAATGGTACGTAAACCAAGGAAGGGTTGGCGCATGTGTGTAGACTACACAAATCTCAACCGGGCCTGCCCAAAGGATAGTTTCCCCCTTACCCCGCATTGACCAGCTAGTTGACGCCACAGCTGGCCACGCCCTCCTCAGCTTCATGGATGCTTACTCAGGGTACAACTAGATCTTCATGCATCCTGAGGACCAAGCTCATACATTCTTCATCACTGACCGTGGCCTTTACTGCTACAAAGTCATGCCATTTGGCCTCAAGAACGCCGGGGCTACATATCAGCGTCTGGTGAACAGCATCTTCGCTTCACTAATTGGCAACACCATGGAGGTTTATGTTGATGACATGCTGGTCAAGAGTCGCACTGCCGACCAGCACATCCCCAACCTCTCTGCCATGTTCACCATTTTGAAGCAGTATAGGATGCAGCTCAACCCCACCAAGTGTGCATTTGGGGTGGCCTCCGGCAAATTCCTTGGCTTCATGATCAGCCAAAGAGGTATTGAGGCCAACCCAGAGAAGATCCAGGCTATCTTGGACATGACGATACCCAAGACGGTCAAGGACATTCAGAGCCTTACCGGGCGTGTCGCAGCCCTGACCAGATTTATCTCTAAGGCCACTGATCGTTGCGCCCCATTCTTCAAGGCACTTAAGGGTAGCAAGCGCAGCATCACCTGGACTGCCGAATGTGACCAGGCATTCGGCGAGCTCAAGGCATACATGAGCCGAGCCCCTTTATTGTCAACCCCTGAGTCTGGGGACGTCCTCACCATCTACCTCTCTGTCTTGGCTACAGCGGTTAGCTCAGTGCTCATTCGACCACATGAAGGTGCTGAGCATCCGGTGCATTATGTGAGCAAAGGATTGCAAGATGCGGAGATTCGATATCCAGACATTGAGAAACTTGCTTTCGCCCTGGTGGTTTCGGCTAGACGCCTCCGGCCATATTTTCAAGCTCACACCATCCATGTCTTAACCAACCAACCACTCACGCAAGTGTTGCAGAAGCCAGAGACTTCTGGGAGGTTAGTTAAGTGGGCCATTGAACTTGGTGAGTTTGATATCCACTACAAACCTCGCCAAGCCGCAAAGGGCCAGGCCGTGGCTGATTTCATATCTGACTTCACCGAACCCCATACTCTGGCCAGTCCTCAGATTGCAATCACGCCTACTCCTACCTCGAACCAGGTCTATGTCGCCAGCAACGGCTCCCTAGACTTAACTCAGCCCTTGTGGACCTTGTATGTGGATGGCTCTTCCAATGCCCAGGGATGTGGAGCTGGCCTCGTTCTTATATTCCCTGACAAGGTTGCCCTTGAGTACGCCCTCCGCTTCAAATTCCACGCCTCCAACAATAAGGCCGAATACGAAGCACTCTTAGTCGGCCTTCGCCTAGCCAAGGAGATGGGCGCCAAGCAAATCCAAATATTCAGCGACTCGCAGCTTGTTGTCCACCAAGTCAACCAGGACTTCACGGCCAAGGACATCTCAATAACAGCCTACCTCCAACATACCCGCCACCTGCTTACAACTTTCAATGCTTATCTCATAGGCCAAGTGCCACGCTCTGAGAACAGCCATGCTGATGCATTAGCAAGGCTAGCCTCGGCGATGGAGCAGGGCATAGGTCGAAACATCCACATCGAGTTCTTGGACCAGCCCAGTACACGGGCACCACTCATTTGTGTCATCGATCAAAGCCCTACATGGATGGACCCTATCACTCAGTTCTTGCAGAACCAGACACTACCTGCTGATCCTGCTGAAGCGCGGCGTGTTTGCTATCGTTCCGCCCGATACTTGATCATCAATGGTGCCCTATACAAGCGCGGCTTCAGCCTCCCCTACCTTCGGTGCCTGACCCCAGAGGAAGGTACTTATGTCCTGAGAGAGATTCATGAGGGTATCTGTGGCAACCACTCAGGCACTTGCTCCCTAGCACACAAGATCATTCGGCAGGGATACTTTTGGCCATCACTTCACACTGATGCCCAGACCTTTACCCAGAAGTGCGATAAGTGTCAGCGATTTGCCAACATCCCACAACTTCCAACTGAGCCATTGACAGCCATGGTCAGTCCTTGGCCATTCGCCCAATGGGGACTTGACCTCATTGGACCTATGCTTGAGGGCAAGGGCCAAGTCAAGTATGCAGTTGTAGCTGTGGACTACTTCACCAAGTGGGCTGAAGCTGAGGCCTTAGCCACCATCACTGCAGCCCGCATCAAAACTTTTGTTTGGCAAAACATCGTCTGTCGCTTTGGCATCCCCAACACCATCGTCACGGACAATGGCCGGCAATTTGACAACGCAAAGTTCAAGCAATTTTGTTCCAACCTCAAGATAAAGCTTTGCTTCGCCTCCCCAGCCCATCCTCAATCTAATGGCCAGGTGGAAGCTGTGAACAAGATCACCAAGAAAACTCTAAAAACTAAGCTTGACAAAGCTAAGGGTTGCTGGCCGGAGCTACTCCCAGAGGTTCTCTGGTCTTATCGCACCACCTTCCGGACCTCAACGGAGAAACACCTTTCTCTCTCTCCTTTGGTACCGAAGCAGTGGCACCAGTGGAGATTGGCCAGCCCACATACCGCACCTCCACTTATGAGGCCGAGGCCAATGACGAGCAGCTAGCCCTGAACCTTGACTTCATTGACGAGCTTCGTGACCAATCCAACATGCGCAATGTCGCGTACAAACAGCGCATCGCTAAGTACTACGACTCCCGAGTCAAAGCCCGTGCTTTCAAACTTGGGGACTGGGTCATGCGCAAGATTTCCTTGGCCACCAAGAATCCCACTGAAGGTACCTTGGGCCCAACATGGGAAAGTCCTTATGAGGTTACCAAAGTCTGCCGCCCCGGCACTTATCAGCTTCGTGACACCAAGGGCAAGACCTTGCCTCATCCTTGGAATGCTGATCACCTCAAGTACTACTATAAGTAAACATACCTAGACTCTAGGCCATTATGTTTTCTTAGACTTTGGTCTCGAGCCTTGACTCAACCAACTCTTGTACTTTTTGCCTTCCGGCACATATTTAATGAACGCCCGACCCTGGCTCATTTTCATCAATCACATGGTTCTCATTTTGCTAAGCACAATTGATATCAAATGACAACAATTCATATCATAGCACATCAAAATAACCTTGCCCTAGGCAAGGCAAAATGTTCATACATAACCAAAATAAACATCAAGTGTTTAAACTAAAAAGCTATAATACATAAAGAAGGCAACGCCTTCAGGACTCGGTCGATGGAGCATCCGTAATGGCTGGCTCTGGCTCTGGCTCTGGAACGGCATCAGTGGTACGACTAGATGAGGGAGGCTCGCCACTCGTGTCAAAGTTAATCTCCACTGAAGGGTTGAACATCGCTACCCTCTCCTCCCAACCCAGCTGCATCGCCACCATCTGATCTATGATGTAGCTCCTAAGCTCCTCCGAACCACGAAACGACTCGATCGTTTCGACCCGGGCAGCAGCTACCTCCTCGGCCCTCGACCGCTTCAGCTCTTCCATCTCCTTGGCCATCGCCGCTTTCTACAGCACCAGGGTGTTCTTCTCTTGGATGGCCTCCTGCGCCTCCGCTATCTTATCCTTGGCCATCTCATTGCGCCTCTTCAACCTCTGGATCTCCTTATCTGCCTTGGCCATATTCACGTACATCTTGCCATAAGCCTGCAACACAAAGCATGATCAGTTAAAGGCAAATTCGAATTATATGAACAAAGTTTTAAGGCAAGCCAACTTACATAGGCCTGGGTTAGAAGCGTCTTCTGGGCCCGATCTGCATAGGAGGTAGCCGGGGTCCTCGCCAGAACCTTTGGGTCACTCTTCACGCCTTCCAGGAAGACGTTCACCAAGGGAACCTCCTGCCGATGCATGGCCAGGTTCACCTCCTTCTTCTGCCGACGCAGCCCAGAGAAGTCCACCTTCTCTACCCCCTCGGTGTAAACATCATCCATACCAAAGGGGAGCTTCGGCGGTGCCTGCGGGTCAAAGGGAGGAAGCCTCGGCCCTATCCCCATCACGCTCCGGTGAGCTTCCTCCAGCGCTCTCTTTTTCCCAGCACATCAGAGACCAGGCCCTCATCATCTCTGGGACGCCTCCCAGCAGCCTGTTGGGCACCTCCCTTCTCTGCCTTCTTGGCCCGAGACTTCCTCAGCCGTTTCTGCATCTCGGGATCATCCAGATCCATGGCCACCTTCGTGCTCCCCCTTATGATCCCTGCCACTGCACATCAAAAGCCAAGTTAGTTTCAACTACAAAAAGAATCATAAGACAAACAACAACCGTGACCCAGGTACTTACTCCCTTGCAAGAGTCCAAACTCGTACAGGTTCTTCTGGGTGACTAAGTTTTTACGCTCACGCTGGGTCTCCGACAACAGTGACCTCACTCTCTCAACCTCGTCTTCTCGCTCCTTGGAGATCGGTCCCCACTTCACCGAACCTGCACCACAGTTCAGATATCAACTCAGCCATTTATGTTTGCACAAGCAAAACAATAAAACATAAATAAAGACCCAAGCGTCAAAACACTACAACACAACTAGTCTTAAGGGATGGGGCTAAGGACCTATCGACTGGAAGTGGGTTGGAATGTGTCTGGAGACGGTCTTCCCTGGAGGACACTCCCAATCACCATAGGCCAAGCACCATCTGTTCCGCCAAGACTTCTGCGTACTCGGCTTATGCCCAATAATAACCTCTCTCCTTTGCCTTCCGGCAATTGGCTTGTACCCAGCCAAAGGTTCCTTGTTGCTTGGAGATCGAATACAAGTACATAAACTGCTCAAATGTTGGCTCCCCCAACCCAACCAACCACCAAGCAATGTAAACTCCATGCAGAAGTAGCCAAAAGTTGGGATTGTATTGCCCCGGCGCATACCCCAACTTGGCCAGCATCATCTGTACCCAAGGATGAAACGGTAGTCTGAGACCCTGCTGGTACATATCGGTGAATATCATCACTGAACCCTCCGGAGGATATCTCACTACATCCGCAGCACTGGGTAACCTCAGGCCCACATAGGGTGACACACTATAATCTGTCCGAAGCTCAACCAACTTTGCTTCTGTAAGTGTATTCCGCTTCCCCAACGGGACACCAACCCGGATGTCCACCCCCTCTGAAGCTGAAGCCACGGCTATACCCACAGACTCTGATGGTGATGTCTGATTGCTCGAGCCCACCTTCGGTGTATGTGCCAAAGCTAGAACCCGATCAACACTGGCTTCTAACACTTTATACTTCTTCTGCATCTCCCTATATGCCTCTGACCCAGACTCTACTGATGGCCCAGCCATCTCACCCTCATGAACTACCATCCTAGCTTCTATAAGCCCTTCTACAAAACCCTCTGTCTGGGAACTCTCATCTTCAGAGCAAACATACTCACTGGCCTCTTCACTCTCAGACATCTACAACATGCAGAAACAAGAAAAAGGAACTAATGCATATGCAAAGAGGATCCAAGCACAAAAACACAAAATTGGACGGCCTCTACATGCTTTTTGATCTAGATGCATACATTCAACATGTTCATACTCATGCTCAAGGTAAAAGGAACTAATGCATATGCAAAGAGGATCCAAGCACAAAAACACAAAATTGGACGGCCTCTACATGCTTTTTGATCTAGATGCATACATTCAACATGTTCATACTCATGCTCAAGGTGTTCATCATACTCTTCAATATGTTCATACCAAAGGTTGAATTTCAATTCAGAAATTCAAGGGAAATGAGGTCTAACCTTGGTTACACCACCACGGAAATTCGCCGGAAATCTCCTTGGCCCTAGCACCACCACCAAAATCTCACCGGAAATCTTTTTCTCCTTCTCACTTTCTGGAACTCTTTCTAAAAAAAATCTCCAAGTATGATGCCTACGTCACTCCAAGTTCCTATTTATAAGGCCCTAGGGTTACAAGAGAAACCCTAGCACCCTTTCACCTTCCCTCCCAAATCCTTGTACCTACACAGCATTTACAAATTCAAAAAAAAAAAAAAAAAAAAAAAGAAAGTTGAAGGGACCTTGCCGAACGGCCAAGGCCCATGGAAATGCAAAATGGGTGGCCTCACAATTCAATTTTGCCCAGCCTCAATTCACCAAGCCTTGCCAAATTGGCCCAACCTCAAATGGCCCGGCTAAGTGAAAATTCACAAAAGCCTAGCTCACACCGACGCTGCCGCAATCAAGGAGGCCTAACTCTAGGGCAAGCCCGGCTACGGAGGTTGCCAAAAGCTTATGCCCTTGTCGATTATCCAAGGCCCAGCTCACGGTCCCAAGTCAAAACAACCAAACCTCACGGAGCCCAGCTCCAAATCCTAGCTAACTCCTAGCCAAAACGGGACCAGCTCCAATGTTTGCCAAACCCTTTTGGACACCTACTGAAGGTCCAGCTCTAGGCTCTCACTTCTTGCCAACAAATCCAAGGTGGCCCAGCTCCGAACCTGCCTCTACGAGCACAGCAAAATAAAAACCAAAAATTTTGATCAAGGCACCCAGCCTCCCGAGCCCAGCTCCACGAAATTTCATACGGCCCAGCTCCAAGGTCACAACAACAACCATCAATACATCTTCCAGGGTCCTTGCTGAACGGCAAGGACCATGCAAAACCAAATGGGGAGGCTTATCAACAAAGCCAAACTTGCTAAGCCCAGCCCCAATACACAGCTAAGCCCCAAAATTGTCTTGGCAACCTTGCTGAATCAAAAAAAATAAAATAAAAAATAATAATAATTAAAAATGCATGCCTCCATGGCCTTGGCCCAGCCCACTCCAAGACAGAAGACAGGTCTCGGACATGCCAAAGACTCAAGTACAGACTTGGGTCAGCCCCAAAACTTTTCCCAACTTACCCTTGCCGAACGGCAAGGGTCATGCTGACCCTTTTTGGACCCCCCCTCCCTTCACCTCCACTTCCTTGCCCAGCCATTTCTAAAGCTCATCTACGGTTCAGCCCAAGGCAGGACCTAGGTCCTCATGAGCCCACACCCAGTCTTTTTGAACCTGCCGAAGGTCTAACTCCCCAAAAAACAAAAAAACAAAAATCTCACAAGGACCCAGCTCTTTCCTTGACAAACAGAGGAGTCATGATGACCTTCAAAAGTATACTCACCTTGCTCAAGACTTGGAACCAACTCAAGACAGAGGAGCCATGATTTGCTCTAGACACCCAAGCTGCAAGAAGACCCCACTCCTTGGTCACGAATCCACCAAACCTGCACACCAGGTCCAAAAAAAAAAAAAAAAAAAAAAACAAAAAAAAAAAGGGATCACCCAGCCTCCCGAGCCTAGTCTCTTTGATGAAATTCTGAGCTCCCAATCCATGATCTAGCTCTAGGGACCTAGCCCACAAAGAATCATGCCCTTGCCGAACGGCAAGGGCCATACAAAAGAAAAGAAGGAGGCTTCACAGTTGCTTACCTTCACAGAGTACCCAGCTACTTCTCACCAAGGACCCGACATTATTGCTTGGAAGCCCAAGTCTTTATGGCTGCCCTCAAGACCAGCTCACCTAGCTTCCACCTTGCCGAAGCTTACTGACCCCAGCCTCCTTGCCGAAGCTGAAAATTTTCCCACGAACCCAGCTCCAAATCTTATCTAGACACTCAGCTCCAATCCAAGTGCTCCTGCCACAAATTCACAAAACCACAGCACCAATACGTCAGATGTCCACCAAAAAAATTTTCAAACTGACCTTGCCGAACGGCAAGGTCCATACGGACTCAAAACAAGGGCCACCCATCCTCGGTTCCACATTCACCTATGCTCAAGCTCCAGCGAATCCGACAAGGACCCAGCTCACGGGATGACGACACTACGGACCCAGCTCCAGATCGTCTCGAAAACCATGCACTCAAACCCACTCCTTGCCGAAGACAGATCAGCCCTCCTTGGGTCCCTTGCCGAACGGCACCCGCCGCCCGGATTCCTTCCTCCTGGCAGCTGACTCAGAGCCCAGCTCCAGCTTGCCGAAGCTGCTGAGTCCTAGCTATCTCTTGCCTAGCCCCCTCTTCTTCTTTTGTGCCCTACAAATGTCCCAGCTATCTCTTGCCGAACGGCAAGAGATAGTCAAACTTATTTCTATACCCCTTGTTTCTTCACTTACCTAAGCCAACAAAACAGCCCAGCCTTTTTGCTCAACCAAAACAAAGGTCCTAGCTACTGCTTGCCGAACGGCAGGTTTCATAAAAACCAAATACGGGACGCACCACTCCCCTCAATACCCTAGCAACTAGCCCACTCATACCTAGCCTAACACTCACGGCCCATCCCAAACAATTAGCTAGGTCAATAAGAAATGGGCCACATACCATATTTTCCCTTTTTCCTTTTTAACCAATCTTGCCACATTTATCAGACCAACTCCACTATTCAATTTCGCCGGGCCCTTTGCCTAGGCCAACCCAAAGGCTTTCTTTTGGGCTTTTGTTCTTTCAAAACCCATGCCACATGGGCAACAAACAAAAAAAAAAAAAAAAAAAAAAAAAAAAAAAAGGAAATCCCATATTCTTTTCTCCTTCAAACTTCAGCCCAATCTTTTGGGAACCAAACCCTTGTTGCCCAAAACCATCACTTGGTTATCAAACGGCAAGACCTGAGTCAACAATCACTGAGGCCCACAGATTTCCTTGCTGAAGCTTCAAAAACCCAAGTCTAGTTTTCTTTTAAAGGTACCCAGCTACCAACAATCACTGAGGCTAACACAGCTTTTATCATACCTTCCAAGTGTTAACACAACTTCTAGCTTGACAACTTGGGGGACTAGGGACTGCCCTACGGCTCCTACTGAACCTGGAATGCTCGGTCATGATCACACAAAAGCTTACAAGTTCCCAACCCAGAAGTCACTTCTTGACCGCGAACTTGGGGGACTACTGTTTACACCATAATCAACCGAGCATATCCAGTCTCAAAACAACTAGCACCAAGGCAGACACGCCTTCCCTCTTGCCGAAGGAAGACACTCTTCCGAGGTGCCAAGCACCTGCCGAAACTCCCGACTGCCAAAGCTCACAAACTGCTAAACCTAATTCTCATGACACGTGTCACCACCACGGTGACTTGCACAAAGTCCCACATCGGAAATCTACACCAACCTCCCACTTTCACTTCCCTATAAAAAGGGAATAGTACCCTAGTAAGAGGGGTAACTACTTTTCTGCCTTTTACTATTACTCTGCAAAAGTTACCATTCTTAGCTGACTTAGGCATCGGAGAGCCTTCGGCCGGCACCACACCGGTGCCCGGAGCTTGACGACTGCTTCCCTCATCTTTGTCTTCTGCAGGTTAGCCTTTATTGAAGGCCCAGACCCTTTCCCTGCTGAAGGCAAACCCCTTTTTCTCTAAGTTGACCCTCTCTGAAAAAGAGCATCAACAAAGTTGTTTAGGAATTTGACACTAAGATTCCTGTGGCTTGTACTCATGTTAAATTCTGACTTGTAGCTGAGTCATATTTAAACACCATCTGCTGGCTCATAAACTTGTTCGCGATAGATGGACTAGTACAATGTATGCAAGCTCGATGTGTGTAGGAGTCCAACACGTGTTTGCTAATTGTTTTAAGCTCAAAATTGTGAATGTATTTTCCACAGTGCTTAAGTGTCAGGGGCCAGTGCTTATAACCGCATATGGTTCTTTTGCAGTAGTGTCAATAGCAAATTGATTAAATCCTTTGCAAAGGATATATCAAATGTATATCCAATTGCAGAGAATCTCAACCCTGTTATTTTACTTCCTTTGCATCAAATAAATGATTCATCCCCATACATTCTCTACAGTTCTGTGTCAATGGGCTATGGAAGCCTAGTTGAGAAGTTAATAAGTATAGAATAATTTGTTTTTTGTGAACTTGTTGCAGGATTGTAGTTTTTATACAACCGATTGTCTTGGCCAGTTCCATGACCTTTGCCGCTCTAAGCTGAGCGATTCCTGCTACGTTTCTAGCCTATCAATGAGGAGTCATCTGTCTGTTAATTTTCTATAGTCTGTTTCATAGAAAGAATTTATGTCATATACATATAGATAAATAATTATGGTATTGATGAAACTACTACCTCTTGGTTTGAGGATGGTAAAAGAAAATCAACAGTACGTGTTTGTTTGGCTAAAACTTATTGTGTCCCCATGTTACGTTTGAATTCACGCATTGAATCCATTGTATTTTTGGAGGGTTATTGGAGGGTTCTTACTCTATTTTTGTTTTCCTTTTCTGTTTTCTTTCAGTTACTTATTAATTTAGTTTTCAAGTCAGTCTTCTTTTGTGGCGATCTATGTATATTTAAGTTTTGATGTGCTTTGATAGAAGAATCTTTGTCTATCAAGTCCTAAGTTGTTGGCCAATTAAAAATTAAAAATAAAAAAAAAAAAAAAAAAAAAAAAAAAAAAAAAAAAAAAAAGTCCCAAATGCTGTGTGTCATGTGAAATGTATATAATCATTGATACCCATCTTTGCTACACCTTCGAAATTGTTTTGCGTTTGCTCGTGTTGTGGCCTTGTGGTATGTCACATCCCGGGACCGGCTCCGCCGTAGCATGATATTGTCCGTTTTGGGCCCCCCTCTCTGCCCTCATGGTTTTGGTTATGGGAGCTCACGAACAACTTCCCAGGGGGTCACCCATCATGGAATTGCTCTAGCCTCCAACTCGCTTAACTTCGGAGTTCTCTCGACTCCGAAGCCAATGAGCTCCCAAAAGGCCTCGTGCTAGATGGATGTGGGCGTGCACATATAAGGCACATCACCCCATCTCCGTTGGTTGATGTGGGATCTTACATGGTAAATGTTATGATTTATGCGATTGTATGAATTCATGTTTTGAGAAAACTGGAGATGTGGAGAGTCGTTGACTCTGTCTGTAGATTGAGCTTCATGCACTGGTCACCTTGTTAGGTGCAAAACTTAATCAAGTTTGGTACTGTGTGTAAAGGTCATAACCATGCAGTATGAATATAGAAGTTAAAACTGAGAAAGTCTGATTCTGGAGATAGAAAGAGAAGCCCATAAAACCTTCTGTCTCACTGGTTGTATTGCAGAAGTTCCAACTAGATCAATGACTTTTCTTGCCCAACTATAGAAGAGTACAGAAATAAATTAAATCTTGGTGGTTGTTGAAGGTTGTAAACAGAACCTTTCTATTGTCAAATATCAATACCAAACATCAAATTTAATTTGATGTATGATATGGCAATTTGACAGCTTACACAGCTTTCCACTCCACTCGATATGTCAAATTAAATTATTATTTTATTACATTTTAGTGTTGATTTATTTTTAATTAAAAATAAAATAAAAAATAAAAAAATATTCATTTGATATATTGCTTTTGGAATGTCAAAAATAATATCTCAACCTCCAACCTTCATTCCACATCAGCTTTGACACATCGGTTTGAGTGATATGAGATGTTATTTCTAGCCATTAAATGTCTATGTGACATTTTTAAAACATCAGTTGGAGATGCTCTCACAATATTATCAACACATTTTCAATACATTAAGATACAAAATTGATACCTACAAACACTATTTTCAACACATTAAGATACATAATTGATACTTACTAACACTATTTTCAACACATTAATCAACACATTAAGATATATAATTGATACCTACTAACACTATTTTCAACACATTAAGATACATAACTGATACCTACCAACCGATGCGGAATCTAATATATATTTACATAGCAGTATACAAATAGAAACAAGGTACGCAAATGTAGCACATAAACAAGGTATGAAAATGCTTTCTTGACAAGATACATTGATCCTTATGCATCCCAAATCATCTCATATTCACAGTGTAGATATTCAATTTTCTCCTTTGCGCTCTACTTCTAATGATACTAATTAGTTGTTTTCCAAGCCCCATTAAATCACTAAAATGATGCCCTACACTCACACTACTAGATGGGCAAAGCAGGATGACAATGAGGGTCAAAGAAAACATATAAAGGTTCCTGAAATTTTAAGAAAAAATAAGCAAGAAGTAGACTAAGCAAAGCAAGAGCAACAAATCTTGAGGGATCTATGATGCAGATTAACTAGGAAGAAGCAACAACTGTGAATCTACGCTTCAATAAATTACCACAAACAATAGCAAAAAACCAAATTTTGGAAAAAGGAAAAAATATTTTAACAGCAACAAACCTCTATATAGAGTTGCTATGCTTAAGCCAATTTATATTTTTGCAAACACAACTAGTACCGAGAAAGAATAGTCTTATCCAAAAAATCAAAGCCCTAAAATCCTAAACCCAAAAAATCAAAGCCCTAAAATCAGAAACAAAAATTAAACATTAAGTGAATGCAATAGAAAACACAAACCTTAATATCAAAGAGAGAGAGGGAATTCGAGTATCGATTATGACCAAAGAAAATTGGAGATTGTATTGAGAGAGGAGAATCTTTTTGAGATGAACAAGCGGGAGTCTGAAAAAAATGAATTCAGAGGCAGGGGGATTGGGCGGGATTGCAAAAGGCATGGCAGGACACGTGGGCTAAGGGGAAAGTGTAGCGTACCCGTTTGTATTGTAAGCTTGCTTTTTCTCTTCAGTTGCTCTGATGACTTTCGATGACTGGGATTGATTCTCATATAATGTTCTTATTTTACCATTCTCACCTGATCCGAGCGCATTCATGCATAGCTAATGCATGACCAATCAACTTTGTGAGCATCACAACTTGGGCTTCCCAACTTCAAATGAAGACTTTGACCATACTACATTGAAGCCCAACAAATTATTCAAATTGGAATGATCGTGCAATTGAATCCGTCTCTTATACAATACTTCTTATTCACATTATTAGATAATGGAATCTAATGTCGAATGTCCTAATATGAATTATTCCTTTATATGATTATCCCGGTACGATTTGAAGACTTCTTCTTTTATATCTTATCCACTACTCTGCACAGAGATTTGATCAATCATATCCTTGGAGCATTCTTTCTTTATACTAAGAATAGA
Source organism: Prunus armeniaca (assembly GCA_903112645.1). Taxonomy (NCBI): domain Eukaryota; kingdom Viridiplantae; phylum Streptophyta; class Magnoliopsida; order Rosales; family Rosaceae; genus Prunus; species Prunus armeniaca. Next base: position 3,400,956 of record CAEKDK010000005.1, on the reverse strand, counting down.
GATTCCTTGTTATACATTCATTTGCCTCCATGACTTTATTGAGAGTCCTGATAAACACCTTTAGGTCATGTCTTCTGCAACACAACTGTATAGTGCCCTCAATGACAAACAACATAGCCACAAGACCTCTATGATGTCTCAAGTCTAAGGATTAGTTCGCACCATTGCAATCTATGAGTTCTAGTTTGACATGTGAGTAAAGACTTCCATTCTAGAACTTATATATTTGATCGCATTCAGTGTACTTGTTCCTCTATAAACACCTACACATATATCTAGGTGTCGCTACACTCAATGACTTGAAACCACGTCGTTATCTATATATAGAGAAGATATTGTGTGTACTAGTCTTGGGGGGAATATCAACGCCCAATTGATACTCCTATGCTTAGGAACATATTTAGGATTATGGATTATGATAAGTCTCGATGTATGCAATCTCATTACATAGTTCTTATGTTCACTTATATATTCCTATGACTATAGTTGTTTCACTTATAAGCCCTCAAATCTACCACTTGTTATTTCTAATTGGTTCTTAGTGTAGTAAAATTTTATAAGAATCAATTAGAAAATGACAAATGACAATTTTGGGTTTTTCTTTCCAAATAGGCTCTATATGGACTTTTGTATAATATGTCATGTTAGAATGAGCTTATTTGTGAAAAACCCAAAAAAATTAAGAAATTTATAATAATAACTTATTCTAGTATCTCTACTATTTAAGCATTAAAAAAAAAAAAAAAAAAAAAAAAAAAAAAAAAAAAAAAATAACAGCTATCTAGATAAATTCTAATGAAAATTGTACATTGTAATTAAAAGTCAGAAGTTATTAAAAAAACAAAAAACAAAAGAAGATAAAACAAAAAAGATGAAAACCCAAACCAGACGCCATCGCGAGAGAGCCCCTTCTCACCTAAACATTCTAATTAACTTTTCTGATTAAGACTGTTTTTGGGGAAACACATCAAAGAGATAATAGGAATGCATTATTGTTGTGGTGGTCGATTCATATTCCCAAGGTGAAAAATATGAATCCTTTTGCTGGTGGCTTCATGCATGTATTTGAGCCAAAGGCTTCAACTCTTTTGGCAATGTCTTGACCATCACCATGAACAAAAGGATTCATATTCCCCCCCCGGCCCCCCTTTACTGAACCACATCCTTACACGACCCCTCCCCATGTGTATGTATATCTTGGCTTCACTTCACGCCAAGGTGATCGACCGCCCAGGTTCGATTGGCAGAAATCAATCATACTAAGTTTCCTATTTCTTCCTTGAAAAGAGGAAAAAATGTATAAATAAAAAATAAAAAATCGTGTTCGTACATTCTAGAAGGTTTAGGATTTGATTTCCTGATTCTAGTAGTTTAGGATTACTTTCCTTTTTGCAGCAAGATTAATTGTACTCTGTCTGTCCTGCCATTACCCTATTTGTATTGGATTTGGATTGATCTCTTGAATAAATTCCAAGCTTTACTAATTCTTTCTCTATATATTTCATAGCCCCAGCCTCAACCAACCATAATATAACTCCCTTCTGCATCAGCGGCATCCCCAAACCCTAAATTTCCTTGTGCCTCAATTTAGCATTCCATAGCTAGCAAAGGCCCTATCAATCATCTGGTATCATGGGGGATCAGAAAATATCTCAACCTTCCGCCGCCGCTGAGCTCACCAATGTTCCGGACCAGCAAAGATGAGCTCCTGGGTAAGATATCGGAGATGGAGAAATCTCTAGCCGCACTTTCCGACCAGCAAATCCATCTGGTCCATTTGACGAAATCTATAGCAGAGCAGCTTCGCCTACTACGCGCCAGTGTCACTGGCGCCACGGTGAATACCTGCACTCCCAACCCCAATCATGGGGCCCTTCATCCTTACCCAAGGTCAGTTCATGGCTTAGTGTATTGATTTCATCTTCTTAATTTTTGTTTCTCTGTGAAATTGTTGATGCATCCATCTTTAATTATTTCAAAGATTCTTGCTTGGAATAATTACCAGCTTGAGCGTCTACTAGATAAATTATCTCTACTTCTTCTTGTCCTGCCACCTTGATGATGCTACTCTTAAAGAATATAAGTCCCAAAATCGGAAACTTAAATACTAAATATAATGAATTGTTACACTACGCCTTTTGTGATAAAACCTCTTCTGAAATTTGATAGCTGCAGGTTTTTAAAATCTCTTTGCTACTTTTCAGTTCACCTGTGTTACATATTCTTGAATTTGAATTAGATTACCGACTCCTATTTGGAGGGCCTCTATCTGTTTCTTTGAGGTGTCTTCTTGCAGACTGTTATTTTCTGTAGAATCAGATGTTATATTTTACAATTATGATGATTTGTATATTATATATTCTATGAATTGAACTTTGCATGTAATTATCATGTATCAGTTACTCTTTAATATTTAATGATGATGATCTACTCCTACATCTACTCCTACAATTGCATTCACAGTTTGTAGGAAAATGGACAAGTTTATTTATTGATACCTTACTGGCATTTTTACTGTTTTGTTTGTGTTTATTCCTATGAAGTGTATATATGCTTACTAAAGTAGATATTGTAGCTTTGACCTTGCTTAATTAATTAATTCTCTCCAGGTAGGTAGTTGTTTGAAAATATTAACTTGACTTGTTTTATATTTATCTCTCCTCTGTCCAGCTTGCCCATGGAGATCGAGGGTGAGCATGCATCAATGATGGTAAATCAGGGGGAAGCCCGATCTGTATATTTAGTCGTTTCTTTTGGGTTGAAGACTGCAATCTATGAAGTGAAATTCAGACATGGAAGAGGAGTCTCTCATGAACCCACAACAATTGGACTTGTTGCCAAGTTCAATGAGGATAATTTCTGTCATGTTGCACGGATTTCCAAACGCTCCAAATTATATTGTCTTACAAAACACAGTGGGTATATTGTTGACATGAACTCTTTTTCAAGATGCTCATCCATTCCTCCTAACCTAGCCAATGAATTTATAGCAGTGGTTGTGTCCGCGTATGGCAAGATTTACTGTGTTGCAAGTCCAACCTACTATCCATCAGTTTTGGGGACTTCCTTCGGGAGGTATGATCCTGATAAGAACATTTGGGAGACGCTTCCATGTTGTGAGGATTATCACATGGGTATGATTATCACCGGTTATGCTGTTTGTCATGGTGTTATTTTGTTTTCATTGGTTAGATGGGAAAAAAATCAATTTGATGTCGTTGCTTTTGATCTGAGTAGAAACCAATGGAATCGAGTGAAAGTTGATACCACTATTAATTATGCCCTTTTCATAGGGAGGGCCGTGGTTGTAGGCACGACTATCTATGCCTCGTATGTGAAATGTGTTATAGCATTCTCCTTAAGGATGCAAAAAGGTGATGATGGTGGTATTGCATATTCCCTACGACAACTGTTTATATTAGAAGGCTTGGAGATTGCGGATCCGCCATTGCCATTTGCGAGGTGTAGCGATGATTATTTGGTTCATTTGGGAAAGCGGGACTTTTGCCATGTCAGTACTGGCTATAATGAAGGTTTCAGGGTTCAACATATTCGTATCACCACATTTCAAATTGTTGTTGGAGAAACAGGAAGAGATATGATCAAGACCATACATTCAACTGTTCATTCTGTGGATATGGAGAGCCGTGAAATGTTTCATCTTCTTTCCTGCTTTGCTCGGTGAGTTTTCTTCAAGTTTCTTGTGTTTTCATCAATACCATAATTTGTGCATTGGAATTCTATGACATTTTGTGTGTAACAAGGTTTCTCATTATTATGACTCAGTGATTGCGAGGATTATGAACCCATAGGAGACGAGAGTAATTGGATTTTGCAGAAAGAAGCCAAGTGGGAGAATGGAGAAATAGCTAACAGGCCGCATGAAATAGGCAGTTATGGGCGAATAGGCACCTTTTATTAGGAATTGTGAAAGTATTGTTCAGGGAAATGATTACTGCAACTTGATATTATAGTACCATAACTACAAGGAATAATGGTGAAAAATATAGTGAATTTAATGACTAATAATACTACATAGTCACTAAATTGATTCGTGCCTATTTTTTAATTTTTAATGACTAACTTTTCTTACCTGTATTTAAATTAGTCACTCTAATTAGTGACCAATACATATGCCAAAGTAGCCTTACATCTCATATTTGGTACATCAGCGACCAATTAACCTTTTTTTAACTTGAAATTTTTTTTTCGAAAATGTGGAGGGTACTGCATCAAAAAGAAAAAGAAAGATTGAGCGAGACCTGATTGCTCATGGATGCTTGACAATGAGCTCTCTAAATCACCTCCTTAAACAAATTTTAGAGAGGAATTGAAAAAATACAACTCCAACCATGCTCCCTATTCACATCCTAAAATATAGAGATTTTTAGGTGCTCCAAAATCTAAGGAAAGAGAAAGGACTCCTAGTGGCTCCTTATAATTTAATGCTGCTTTATTTTATGAGTATTTTAAACCTTTAATTAATGCTAGCTATTTTAATTTTTTTTTAAATTTTATAGAAATGAACCAATTAAAAAAAAGTTATAGCATTTATGACTCCTTAAACTAGAGAGTATGATTGGAGTTCTTACAAAACATTGAAGTTTTATGACATTCCTGATCAAAGTCTTTGTTTGAAATGCGAGTGTTTTTGGGCAAGAAGATAAAAGAAATTGTTGATGCAGTTTGTTTTGCTTTATTGTTTGGCAACAGGCATATTATGCTTGCATTTAATGTGTCAACTTCTGATGATACTTTTGTCATATATATAGGGCCGTTTGTATAAACTAGTGTTAGGAGAGGAGTGCTTTGTCGCATGTTTTGGAAAGTCATTTAAAACTTAGTACATCCAGTGAATGCCCAGACTAATGCTCTAATTTCCATAATAAAAAATTAGGATCCCAGGTTTGCCTTTTCTGGTTTTGTTGAGACTTGAGAGAAATGAACACCAAGTAATACACAGATAAGCCAATGATTGCTTTGATGTAATGTTTGCTTGTTTTTGGATACAGCAGAATGCTAGAATCAGAATGGAATAAGGAGCTGATCATATTTTCGGTGAATGAGTTCTAGCTAGGATTAGACAATTGATAAGAATGTTCTTGAAACCAAAGTGGGCGTAGGATAGAACAAAAAATAATTCTTTTTCTCATTTGGCAAAAAATAAAAAAATAAAAAATTCTAGTCCCTGTAAAAGTAAATAGAGAAAGTATATGAAAGGTGAGAGTAGCTTACTGCTCAAGTATCTTATTCATCTTTAGTGCCTACTATTTATAGGAATATGAAATACATCACCATTTACCACCCTTAAGTAGTGGGTTACAAGACATAATAACCAATGATAAATATGGTATTTAGTGCATAGGCTACAACTCTATAATGATAGGTATAATGATGGGTATGATGGAGGAGTCACAATGGACTTGTGGTGGGCATCCATAACCTTTGAGGTTACAACACTCCCCCTTGGATGTCCATCATGCATGGAGTATGCCTTGTTAAAAACCTTGCCAGTAAAACCAGTGGGACAAAAACTAGTCGAAGGAAAAAAGAGTGCATAACCATGTGTAACATAAAATTCTATGCATCGAACACTGACACGCGTGCGATACTGCCTTGTTAAAACCTTGCCATGAAAAACCCAGTGGGACAAAAACCTGGACGAAGGAAAAATAGTACAGTGTGTGAAGATCTTATTGATGGCACGCTCCCCCTGATGCTCACAAAATATCTTTAAGCCATTGTTCACCAGTTTTGTGTTTACTCCTGTGATGGAAGGGCAAAATTCCCCATTGCCTTGAAAACCATTAACTGGTTAACAAGCCAACTTTCTTTGGTGTGCGAGCATGCCACTGCTAGCAATGAAAAATCCTAGCAGACTTTTTTGGAACAGATAACTTGCGCCCCAAGTTACTGATTTCTAAACAAGCAATTGTGAATTTGGGTGAGGAATATCTCCCAAGTAAGTTTTTTTCTTGCTTCAGACTGGTGAGGACTTCACAATTTATCTCAGTACAAGATCGGTAGTTTTGGCAAGAATAAATTATAATAAAGTGGACTGTTTTAGGTAGAACTGTCTTTTACAAAACTAGAAAGGGAAAAATCAACTCTAGAAAGACAAAAAGATGGCTGAAATTCCATTTCTGCTTGGATAGAAGCTTCTGATCCGGGTTGGACTGGGTATGTCTGTGCTGGACTGAATTGTCAACAACTTCAACTGCTTAGCTTCAGTTGTAAATCGATACCAAAGTTTAATTTTGGCAAAGCTTTAATCTACTTCAAGCCTTGGGAGGCTTTTGAACTGGCAGAACTGCAGTCTCTTCAGTCAGAAGGGGCATAAATGACTGGATTTGAGGACTCACTGAGCTGGAACTGCACTATAGTACCTGTTCTGCTTGATCAGGGCTCTCCATAAATTTGTTGAGGTTTTCATATTTCTGAAAACTCAAACTCTGCTTGTCTTGGCTTTTGCTGAACTAAATTTGTAACGAGAAAAGTCTTGTTCTGAGTACTTATTTCTCTAAGTCTGAACTTGGAAGTTCTGATCTATAGCTAGCTTCTTTTGTGGCTCAAATGAGCTTTTGGTTGCTCCAGTATGTTTTGAAGGTTCTCAGTGATCAAGTGATCATTTTGAGTTTTTGCCTTTGGTTGATTTTTGATTGTTTGATTGAGTGTGTTTTGCTCTGTTCAACCTCTTCTATATTTATAAGAAATGCTTTGGAGTAGGGTTTCTTTCTTTAATAATGGGAGGCAGAATTCTCAAAAGATCTTTCATTTTTAAATGCAAGGAAAAAATGGGGTTTTATCATTTCTGGCAGATAAGCCCTCAATGGTCAGTTCTTAAGACATTCACTTCCCTGTTTTTTGAAAGAGAACCACCTCTTTAATTCCAACTGCCCCTTGTGAGAGCTCAAACCGTGATGGTTAGTTTGATTTTCCAGTTTTGAACAACTCCATGTTTTCCTGCTTATCTCTTTTTGAGAATATAGCCTGTGTATCCCTTGAAAAGGTGGTGCCCTCTCTGGAGTAGAAACAATTTTTCTGAATATATAAAATGATTTTGATCTTCTGGTGGCAGAGATTCAGAGATGTCTCCTCCTAGCTGCCTGCTTTTGTTAACCCTTTATCAACCCAGTTGAAAATATTGACTTTTCAAAGTTTATTTCAGATAGTCATGTGGGTCTGCCTCTGATTCCGGGGGTCATGGGCTGATTTCTTCATTTCTCTGTTTTTCCGAGGCCCAAGTTTTTATGTTTGGATAGATCCTGGACTGGGTCCTTCATTGTTGGGCTAAGTGTGTAATCTTGGCCCAATTTCAAAGGAATGTTGGTGGCTGCCCAAAATTGGCATGGGCTTTGTGATTTTGGGCTAGGTGTGCCAAATTGAGCCCAAACAATGCTCCCTAAGTCTGAATAGTTTTTGGAACGGTTTTAGACTTAAATGAATTGGCCATTAATTTGTGCGTGCTAGTTTGTTCCGTTAACCCACGTCTACCACGTCTGCCTACCACGAACTAGACTTCGTAGGAAAGTGTTCAGTTACTAGCTAGTTTTTTTTAACTAGTCATCATCAGGTGCCGCATCGTCTTCTTCTTCTCCGACTTCGAGCTCTTTAAAAGAAATTCAAACTCAAAGTTCCTGTTCATTCGAAAACCTAGTTTGTAGAGATTCCTTGTTATACATTCATTTGTCTCCATGAATTTATTGAGAGTCTTGATAAACACATTTAGGTCATGTCTTCTACAACACAACTGTATAGTGTCCTCAATGACAAACAACATAGTCACAAGTCTAAGGATTAGTTTGCACCATTGCAATCTATGATTTCTAGTTTGACATGTGAGTAAAGACTTTCATTCTAGAACTCATGCAATTGATCGCATTCAGTGTACTTGTTCTCCTATAAGCACCTACACATATATCCAGGTGTCGCTAAACTCAATGACTTGAGACCACGTCATTCTTTTGTTTGGAATGCCTAGCCCAACAAGAGAAAACCCAAGATCCAGAAAGGCCTAGCCCAAACCAGACCAATAGACTCGGGCCTTGAAAATCGCCTCTTGGGCTCCAAACAAAATAAGCCCAACACGATTTGGATAAAGAAAGGGACCCATCCTAGAACTCACGTGACATCTTTGTATTATCAGGTTTGGAAAAGTCAACAAAACCAACTAGCACAGAGTTGATAAATGGAAGGGTCAGTGGCTGGCAAACTGGAAGAGACACCTCTGAAAATCTGAAGAGCAAATCCCTCTTACTCATATATATATTCAGAGATTTTTTCTACTTTACAGAGAATGTGATTCTCCCAAGAGATAAGCAAGCTCCAATCTCATAAAGAGATAAGCAGGAAAGCAGGGAGTTGTTCAAACTGAAGAAATCAAACTAACCATCACGAATGAAATCTCACAAAGGGCAGTTCAAATTGGGAAAGGAGATTAGGTTTTCTTTATAAAAAACAGAGAGGTGATATTAAGGATTGATTGATGAGAGCCTATCTGACAAAATTTTAAAACTCTTCTCTCTTGTATTTCTTTCTAGATTTTTTAAAAGATTTGCCGCCCATTATTTTAAGAAAAAAACCCTAAACTTAAACATCTCTTATAAATAGAGGAGAGGGTGAACAGATTCAACAACACTCAATTCAACAACAATCAATCAAAAAAGATCAAACAAAAAAACAACTCAAAAATCAACTAAAAAGCCCACTTGAATTCCAAGTGAAACCAGCTTCAGATCAGAATTCCCAAGGTTCAGACTTAGAAAAAAGTTAATAAAAAACGAGATTTCTCTCGTTACAAATTTGGTTAAGCAAAGAATCAAGACAGGTAGAGCTTGAGCTTTTCCCAAACATGAAAATCTCAAAAAATTTCACAGTACAGTCTCTAGCCCACTGAAGTCCTCGAGAATAGCCACTTCTGCCCTTGTAGACTGAAGAAATCGCAGTTCTGCCCACTCAAAAGCCTCACCAAAGCTTGAAGTACATTAAAGCTCTGCCAGAATTAACTTTTGGTATCGATTTACAGCTGAAGCTTAGCAGTTAAAGTTGTCAACAGTCCAGTCCAGCCCAGGCATTTCCAGCCCAGCCAGGATCAGAGCCTCCTATCCAGACAGAAATGAATTTCCAGCTATCCTTTCATCTTTCTAGCATGGATATTTATTTTTATAATTCTGTAAAAGGCAGTTCTGCCTGAGACAATTTAAATTCCATCAACCATTCTGGCCAGAACAACCTCTTTATACTGAGATAAATTGTTAAAGTCCTCACCAGTCTGAGGCAAGAAAAGAACTTACTTGGGAGATATTCCTCACCCAAATTCACAATCGTTTGTTTGCATAAATCAGTAACTTGGGGCGCAAGTTATCCATTCTAAACTAAGTCTGCTAGAATCTTCATTGCTGACTTGTTGATAGTGGGGAACTTTGCCCTTCTACCACAGGAGTAAACGCCAAACGGGTGAACAATTTGGCACGCCCAGTGGGACTTCTCAATATACATATTCTCACAGAATTCTTCTCAAGTTTATGAATATTGGAAGCTCTAGCCAGAACCCACACCACGACATGGAGATAAACAGGTGGCTCTTAGGGAAGGGCTGGAGTCAGAGGACAGTGATGCCCGGCACTCAGCACATGGCAGCACAGGGAGCAGAAGATCCAGGACCAGCTCTAGAAGGATGAACATGATACAGGAATTTGTGTTATGACAAGAGGTCACAACACAAAAGAGCCAGGACCCTCTAAATAATATGACAGCCATGATGCAATGGCAAGTCAATAGGCAGTTCAGAAAGGATCATAAGGCTGCCATGGCCAGAATTCCAAATCCGGATGCTGTAGTCCAGCAGCTAGACCTTCCCTATGGTCCTCCACCAGGATTAACATGGCCATATCTAGAGAATCCTCTTATTGCGCAGATAGCTGGGATGCCAGAACGTGAGGAAATTCAAGCTGGACAGAGGGGAGGAGCTCTTCCTGTCTAAGAACGTCAGGCCCTAATCCGGCTAGAAGGCCCTGCACCAGGACAGATTCAGCAGAATCAACAAGAGCCTCAACATGTTCCACAACAGGTGGCCCCACAGGATCACCCTTTGGCAATTCTCCCTAAACAGCCAGCAGTGTTGCCCTACAGACCCAGAAGGATGGATCCCAATCCATTCCCTCCACCTGCAAGAGGAAGGAGAGGCAGAGGGGGAAACTACCCTTTTGCTAACAATGACAGGAACAGACAGGGGGCAAATTGGAGGAACCACCCAGATCTGGAAGAACATGAGGAACACAGGGAAGAAGTTCTGCCTAGGCCATATAGGGCAGAACCCAAGATTGATTACGCCCAACCAGAACAAGGGCAGAATCTCCTCCCTATTAATGCTTTAAATGACGTAGGGGCATTGCAAAGAATGATCAGAGAAATGATGGAGTCTGAAGCAAGAAGAGGAGAAAGGCCCACTTACAGAAAGCCATATCCAGCTTACATTGATCAGATACCCTTATCCCCAGGTTTCAAAGTACCAAACTTCACTTTGTTTAACAGAAAGGATCCCCATGCTTCATCAGTCGAGCACATAGGCAGATTTTCTGTCCAGTGTATAGCCATAGAGAATAACCCGCTGTTAAAGCTAAGGCTTTTCGGGAATTCTCTCTATGGACAAGCTTTTACTTGGTACACCAATCTATCAGCAAATTCTGTTCAAACTTGGGAGCAGATGGAGAGTGTCTTCCATGATTACTATTATAGGATTCAGCCAGAGGTCACCATCAGTGACCTTGCTGCCCTCAAGCAGAGTGAAGATAAACCTGCTTAAGACTTTATAACCAGGTTCAGGAAGCTCAAAATGAAGTGTCGGATCCCTATGGAAGAAAGACACTTTATCCAGATGGCTCAGGCTGCCCTCAAGATCTCTCTGAGAAAAAGATTTGATGGGATGCTGTTTGGAGATCTGGCAAAACTGGCAGACAAAGCATCCAAGTACGAGGAGCTGCTCAGGGAAGAACATCAGAAGAAGAACTCTTCCAAAGGCACATATTACAAGTCCCATTTTTCTTCAATACATATGATTGAAGTAGAGTCAGAAGAAGACATAGAAGGCCTAGAGGAGAGAGAGATTGCCGTGGCAAAAATGGCAAAATTAAATCACCCCATCAGTTGTGAGGCTCTTACAAAGCCACCACCATTCACAGGAGGGTTTGTTCCAAACAAACCGACGCATAACAAGGTGTATTCCTTTATCTGACCAAGGTGGATGCCTTGTTTGATGAAATGTTGCTGCAAAAAGCAATATAGACACCCCACAGAATGCCCAAGCCAGAAGAACTCAAGGGCAGATAGTATTGCAGATGGCACAATTCTTGGAATCATTCTACCAATAGTTGTGTTGTTTTCAGAGATGTCATACAGGAAGGAATAACAGCAAGAAGGCTGAAGCTGGCAAAGAAGCCTTCATCTGTCACAACAGATCCTTTTCCCCTACCACAAGTCAACATTGTCAACTTAAATTGGCCAGAACAGGAGAGGGGCAGACCAGCTACAGAGACCAGCTCCAGTAGGAGCAGAATAGTCTCAAAAGAGACTATTGAGAGACCAAAGGCAACTATCTCAGCTGGGGTAGTGCTCTGCAGCAAGTGCAAATGTGAGGTTGAGCTGGAAGTACTCAAAAGAGGAGGGTTCAGAGATAGTACTGCACATTCCTCAATAACAAGACCAATGTGCAGATGCTTCCAGAAACCAATTCTGCCAGAAAAGGGAAAAAGCCATAAATGCTTTCCCAGACAGAACAAGCAATCTCCCAGCCACAAAAGCTGATGAACGCAGAATCTTCAGGGAAACCTTCTATCCATCCTGCCTCCATCTCAGGAAATCTACTTAAAACTCCACAACCAGAAGGAAAATCCGACCCTATTCCAATAGAATGACAAGAGGACTGGACTGAGGAATATGAAGAGGAGCAGCTGGATTATAAGCCATCTGCAGATGACCAGGATGCACTCCTGAGAATAGGAGAACAGGGAGAATGGACTGAGGAATACGGTGAGGAACAAATGGATTATGACGAAGAATTGGATGCAGAAACTGAGGCCTTTGGTGCAGAATTGGAGGACTTGTTACAAGGTAACCTAGGCATCAACATGATGTTCATTCTGTCAGAAAAGTTCTGGGCTACAGAGGGACAGGAAAGCACTCTGGAGGGAGATATATTTTCCCAGGAAAGTTTTGAATGCAGGTTGGCAGAAGAGATGCCAGAACAGCAAGCAGGCAATCCCAGGACGGAAGGAACTGACAACAAGCTGGCTGCAGACCAGCTTTGCTTCTCCAAACCAACCAAAGAGATGGCAAACCACCTCAGACCCTTGTTTACGTCAGCAAACTTTAGGGGTGTTCCTATTCCCAAAATCATGGTAGATGGAGGTGCAGCCATCAACCTTCTGCCTCACAGAATGCTGAGCAAGATGGGCAGAATAGAAAGGGATTTGATTCCAACTCGCTTGACTGTCACCAATTTCGTAGGGGGCATCACCAAGACTCATGGGATCTTAGATGTGGATGTTATAGTAGGAAGCAAGAAGCTGAAGATTGCATTCTTTGTGGTGGATACTACTTCTACCACTTACAATGCACTACTTGGCAGAGACTGGATTCATCAGAGTCTATGTGTTCCTTCCACTCTTCATCAACAGTTAGCTTTATGGAATCAAGAAGGTTACATGGAGATAGTAGAGGCTGATCCACAGCCATTTCTGCCTTCTGCCATGTGTTTTGAAGCAAGGTACTATCATGATGACCTTGGTCCTTTCACTTTCCTTGGAGTCAACCAGAACGGCCGCCCCCATGGTGTCACGTCCCAGAGGCTCCTTGAAGATGGTCTAACCAATTCCTTAGAGGACTGGAATAGACCTTTTGTTCTAAACTTCCAGAACTCTGATGTTTAGTCCCAATCAACAGGAGAAGGATCGAGCCGTAACAATCCGATCCATTACAAAAAGATTGTTGATATATTGGGAGGAAAAGAAGCTCTTCATGCAGGATCCAGCCATCAATATGGCAGAATTCACCCATGGAAGCACGGAAGACCAGGAGGAAGAAGAATTATAGGAGGAAATGTTAGATTTTGTGCCAGCAGCGCTGGATGACTCTCTGCCAGAAGTGGAAGATCCTTTACAAGAAATAAACTTATGGACAGAAGATGATCCAAGATCTGCTTTTATTAGCGCACTATTGAAAGAACCACTTAAGGCTGAGCTCATTGCACTTTTGCAGGAGTTCAGAGATTGTTTTGCTTGGCATTATCATGAAATGCCAGGACTAGACAGGAAATTAGTAGAGCACAAGCTGCCAATCAAAGAGGGATACCTTCCAGTCAAACAAGTCAGAAGAAGAATGTCCAAGGACACAAAACTAAAGGTCAAGGAAGAAGTAGAAAGGTTGCTCAAGGCAGGATTCATCAGGCTAGCCATCTATGCTGATTGGTTAGCTAATATTGTACCAGTTCTGAAAAGGAAAACCGGGGCGGTCATAATCTGTGTGGACTACAGAAATCTAAAAAGCTTCTCTCAAGGATGAGTACCCTATGCCAATGGCAGACATGCTAATAGATGGAGCTGCCCACAACCAGATGCTATCTTTTATGGATGGCAATGCAGGTTACAATTAGATCATGGTGGCAGAAGAAGACATCCACAAGACAGCCTTCATGTGTCCAGGACATATAGGTGCTTTTGAGTACACTGTAATGCCTTTTGGTTTGAGAAATGCAGGAGCCACTTATCAAAGGGCAATGAATTTTGGCTTCCATGATATGATAGGGCATTCTTTGGAAGTTTATATCGATGATATAGTGATTAAATCCCCAGAGGAGGGAAACCACATGTCAAATCTAAGTAGGGCATTCCTAATAATGAGGCAACATAAACTGAAGATGAACCCAAAGAAGTGGATTTTTGGAGTTCAAGCAGGAAATTTCCTAGGATTCTTGGTCCACCAGAGAGGCATAGAAATCGACAGAAACAAAGCAAAGTCCATCATATAAGCTCTGCCGCCAAGGAACAAGAAAGAATTGCAGAGTCTCTTAGGAAAAATTAATTTTCTAAGGAGATTCATATCCAATTCTGCAGGAAAGATCCAGCCTTTCTGCTCTTTGTTAAGATTAAAACATGAACAGACCTTCAAGTGGGAATCAAGCATTACCTCTCAAATCTAATAGTTCTGTCCCCACCAAAGAGTGGTAGACCACTCAAGCTCTATGTTTCTGCATCAGAAGTATCCATTGGGAGTCTGTTGGTTCAAGATAACAAGGAAGGGAAGGAACATGCAGTCTACTACCTGAGCATAACTCTGACAGAGGTGGAAAGAAAATATTCTGCGATTGAAAGACTTTGCCTAGCCTTGTACTTCACTGCTGTGAAACTCAGACACTACATGCTGCCATACACCATCTACATCATTGCCAAAACAGATCTGATCAAATACATGCTAACAAGACCAATGCTGAGAGGCAAAATTGGAAAATGGACCCTGGCCTTGACAGAATTTGCCTTCAGATATGTTCCTTAAAAAGCTGTCAAAGGACAAGTTGTGGCAGAGTTCCTAGCAGATCATCCTGGGGAAGAGATTGAAAACATGGACTCATTGGACATAGCAAATGCAGATCTATTGACCAGAGCTCACACCTGTCTCAACATTCCTATCTATTCAATCCATCTCACACCTTGGAAGTTATACTTTGATGGATCAAAAACTGATATAGCTTCTGGGGCAGGAATTGTTTTGGAAGAACTGCTTGGAATCAGACAATATTACTCTTTTCAATTGGATTTCTAGTGCACCAACAACAGAGCAGAATATGAGGCTCTAATCATAGGCTTAGAAATGCTGGTAGAACTAGGAATCCAATCTGTGGAAATTTTGGGAGATTCCATGCTTGTTTTGAAACAGATTGCGGGGGAATACAAGTGCCTAAGTCATTCTCTAGCCGTCTACTTGGTGGCAGCTAGGAATCTTCTGACAGAATTCAGAGAAGTTACTTGGGAGCATATCCCAAGGGAAGAAAACTTTGCAGCCAATGAATTGGCTCAGGTAGCAACAGGAATACAAATGCCTGAAGATTGTGTACAAAGAATCATCAAGATAGGGAAGAAAAGCCTACCATCTGTTCTGACAAGGGGGATGGAAATAGATGTCAATTCTGCCGCAATCACTGAAGATGATTGGAGAAATCCTATCATGACTTACTTACGATATCCAACTCTGCCCTCTAAGAAGAGAGTCAGAATCATGGCTTTGAACTACCTTATGTGGAATGAAGATTTGGTCCGAAAGAGTAAGGATGAGGTACTTTTAAGGTGCCTCGGAAAGAAAGAATACATGAAAGTCATGGGGGAAACTCATGAAGGAATCTGTGGAGCTCATCAAGGTGGGAGGAAAATGTGCTGGTTAATTAGAAGGTATGGCTACTTCTGGCCAACCATGATAAAAGATTGTATTAACTATTCCAAGGGGTATGAGTCTTGTCAAAGATACGGCCCAATCCAGCAGGCTCCTTCAGTTCCCATGAATCCAATGGTAAAGTCATGGCCCTTTAGAGGATGGGCAATGGACCTTATTGGCAAGATCTATCCAGCCAGCAGCTAGCAGCACTGTTTTATCATTGTTCCCACATACTATTTCACTAAGTGGGTAGAAGCCAAGCCTGTTAAAACCACTACATCTCAAGAGATCATCACTTTCATAGAAGAACAGATTATATAGAAATTTGGCATCCCAGAATCAATCACAACTGACAGAGGATCTTTTTTCATATCTGGAGAAATGCTGGATATGGCAGAGGCATTCAAATTCAGGCTGCTTCAATCCACTCCCTATTATGCTCAAGCTAACGGGCAGGCAGAATCAAGCAACAAGGTAATCATCAACATTATCAGAAAAATGCTTGAGAAGAATCCAAAGTAGTGGCATGAGAAGTTGTCAGAAACTCTATGGGCATATAAAACTTCAAAAAGAGAAGCAACTAGCATGACCCCCTATGCATTAACCTAGGGTCATGATGCAATTCTGCCTAGGGAGATAGCTATTCAGTCCCTCAGAATTGCTCACCAACATGATCTGGTAGGAGAAAACTACTCTCAAGCCATGCTGCTAGAACTTGAAGAATTGGATGCAAGCAGAATTGACACCCTTAATAAACTCCTGGCAGGAAAGCAAGCTGTGTCGAGGGCTTATAAGAAAAGAGTCAAGAACAAGAGTTTTGAAGAAGGAGAGATAGTCTGGAAAGCGGTTCTGCCCCTTGGAACACATGTGGCTGGTTATGAAAAATGGTCACCCACATGGGAAGACTCTTTCATAATCAATCAGATCCTTGGAATGGGGGCATACAGGTTGCAGGATCGAGAAGGGGAAGTTTACGCTGCCCCAATCAATGGCAAACGGTTGAAAATGTTTTTCCCAACTATGTGGGACTCACAAGCCATACAGACAGATCCCGGGATAGAGAAGGAACAACACTGAAAACTGTTTATTTCAGATTCTATCCAGAATTTATTTCTAATCCAAGATGTTTACAGTTTATTTTGCTTTCGTTTTTTTTACCACTGCTGTTTATTTCGTCAAAAGAAATTAAAAACCAAAATTGCAACAAAAATAAACTTTATTTAAAATAAATAGCCATGGGCCCTTCCCCATAGCAAATTGTTCATCATAAAGCAAAAACTAAAAGCATAAATAAACTAACAAAATCAAAACCCTAATTTCTTGAGAGTTTCTTGCAAGTTGGTCTTTTTAATGTAAAGTTCTTTTTGAAGCAGCACCCCCTGATGGATTGAAGCCTCTGCAATCTCCAAGGCTGGCCTAGAAGCTGCAATCATGCTCTGCACAAGGAAGGTAGCCTTAGTCTTGGAGCTCAGTCCAGCCCCGATCCTATTCTGCACTTCCCTGCACTCTGCCAGCTGCTTTTGAAGCTCTGCAATCTGCTTCTCCAATTTGTCTGCAGTGGCTTTGGCTTCCTTATACCCCGCCACCATCTGATCCAGTTCTGCCTTCTGCTTTACAAAATAAGCCAAGTTGGCTTCATGAGTAGCCTTGCAGAACTCAGAGGTTTTGAAAGTGGGCTTGAGATCCTCATAACGGTCGTGAAGGATGAGCACATCCCTTGCCAAACCAAGGCTCATTTCAAGAATAGGCTTTGGGGCCATTGTTCTGTTTGTGCAGCAGGTCCAGATCCTTCATCAGCTGGTCAATGGCTTCCCTACCCTCATCCAGCTCCAGTTGAGTAGACTGCCAGATCTTCAGCCTCTCCATAGCCTCCTCCACTGCCTTGGATTTTGCCTTACCTACAAGAGAGCTGAGCATCTCCAATCTGTCTAGCTAGGCATCTAAGTCCATAGCTTCAAACTCTGCCAGTTCTGGATCAGCAAAGGAGGCCTGGCAGATGAACCTGGAAAGGAATAAATAGGCATCTGCAGAAGGAAGCATAAGTAAAAAAACGCAGAAACAGAAGAGAAAAACCCAAAAAATGCAATAAACACTTACAGCAACAATTGAAGGCTTCAAAGGACTGGTCATCACTGCCAGAAGGCTAGCAGACCTGGGCACTTCTACCTAGAAAAATAGAAACAGTTAAAGAAGCAGAACTAGAACAGAATTACAGAAAATAAAGAGCAGAGTAAGAAGAAAATTACCATCACTTCAGGGGGAGCTGCAGCCAGTTTCAGTACACCTTCTGGAACTGCAACAGGTAATTCTACCTGCTCCACAGGCTCGGATGCAAATTGCTCTGATTGTTCCCCAGCTGTTGGAACAACGATAGATTGTTCTGCCTCTGGATCCTTAAACAGGGCCAACTCTGAGCTAGTCAGCCCTGCCCCTATGTCTTCCTGTTGCTTCTGAGCCAAAGCAATGCTCTCTGCTATCACCTCGGTAGGGATCTCCTCCTACAAACAGGCAGAAGTCAGGACAGGGAATAAAAAGGCAGCAGAAACTAATACTGCTAAAGAAACAAGACTCACCTCTTCTTCCACTATCTTGGCCTTCTCTTGAGGCCCCTCTCTTACTTCTTCCAGCTCTTCCAGCTCCTTTTCTTGGTCCACAGCCTCAAAAGCCTTTCTCAGCTCTTCATCCGTGTCAGAAGTGGCAGTGGGAACTGTTGCAGTTTCCTCTGTGGCCATATATTCCATCAATGTTCTCTTTCTAAGCCTCTTTGACTTAATAGGAGGAGGGGAAGGGCCTTCAGCCGCAACAGACAGAAAATGGGCAAACAGAACATAATCCAGAACAGGACAGAACAAATATAAAAAAACCTTGGACCTGTCAAAATTCACCTGAAGTTACGGGTTTAGCAGTTTCCTTCCTTTTCCTTCTAGGGGCAGGAATGGCCTCGACGGGAGTCTGATCTGGTTGATCTTCTTCTTCTTCTTCTTCCTCTCCAGAAGGAAGCTCCAGGTCCCCAGTAATTATGACAGAGGTAGCTGCACAAGAAATGACAAAATCAGAAACCAATCCAGTAGGAAAAGGTAGAAGAGGCAGAAGAATAGAAAATTACCAAACACTTCTCCAGCCTGGGCAGACTGCCCACCAACGTTCTATGTCAAAGGGGGATCTATTCCAGAGAGAACAAAGTGTTAGATATCACCATTACAAAATAAACAGAACAGACAGAATTAAGACACTACCTTCCAGAACTTGGGCATTAATGTCCTTTATGGTCTACACCATAAACCTGTGAGTCTCCTCTCCTGCGTCAAAATCAATAGAACTGCAGGAGTTGGGTTCCCAGGACGGATATAGGGCGTCTGGCATCCTTATGCACCTCCAATTCATCCATATACCTCCAAGAAGAAGCCCGATTGCAACTCCTATAGGATTTAAGTGGAATAAGTTGTGGGCAGCCAAGTTGCCTTGCACAAAAGTTGGGATGATATACTTCTGCCCCCAGATGATAATTGGGAGGCTTCCCACCTCCATGGGGCAGGTCTCTTGGGAGGGTCACACTCAGGAACTTCTTAAATCAATTCTGGCTGCTTCTTCTTCCGGCTCCTTCTCAAACAGAGGGTATCCAGGCTGGAACCAAGGATAGGTTCTCCTGATCACCACTTGCCATTGAGCTGCTGATCTCTTCGTACAGTGCCTAAAGAACATCAGGTATTCTTCAATATAACGCTTGGGCACTTCTGCCGACATCAATGGCTGAGCCAGAACCTGATCCTCAGGCAGAACTATGTCTGGGAACCTCAATTCAGGGAAATAGACCTGCAACCAGATTTGGATCATCCAGAAGGCATCGGGAGTAGATAGATTCAGCGGATTCTCCAAGGTAGCAGTATGCAGGTTCTTGAATAGATGAGCCAGAACTGAAGGCCCGAGTCCGACATCAGTGTGGTTGTGCAAAGCTTCTGCTAGGTGTCTATACTCAAGCAGAACTGCAGTAGAGCGGTTGGGTAGAATGAACCTGTTCAGCCAATACAGAAGGAACAACATATGCTGCTGGTCCTTGTCCTTCTTAGCACTGAATTTTCTGAGATAATTGGAGAAGGAGCAATTCTGGTTGATCAGGGCTGGAGAGATGGTGAATGGCTTGGCTAGCTTTTGCTGGTTTTTCTTCCTGTGATAATCACCAACAGCATCAATAGGTCTCCCATGGGGCCTAAACCCAAATATCTTAGCCATGTCCAACAGAGTTGGAGCCATGGGGCCTATGCGAAAGTCGAAAGTATTACTGGCAGAATTCCAGAAACACAGAGTAGCAGCAAACAGGTTCTCATCTCTGTTGACAGATTTCTTGGACAGAAGTATGGCGTCATAAATACCAGCCCGCTTCCAGTGAGGTCCATATCTTGGAAGGAGTCTGTCAATCCAGTCTACCCATTTCACTGAACTATTCCTCACCTCGCTAGACGGGAAAGACCGGCTCAAATTCTTGCTAACCCAAGAATGAGGAGCCAGAACAAAAGTATTCTCAAAACATAGAGGAGCTTCAGCATCCTTCTTCATCAGTTCTGCCATCTCAGGAGGGACATGACCGAACCAGTGAGGCCCCAGCACCAAAGTATTCTCGAACAAATGAAGGACATTCTCATATAAGTTTTTCTAAGCAAAAGGATGGAGTTTGCTCCTAACCTCTATTGCATGGTTGTCAATTCCAGTCTCGGTAATATAATCTGGAGGAACTGGAACAGAGGAAGACTGGGCACGGGATTTCGGGGAAGACATTTCTTAGGATTGTTCTTGTTTTAGAAAAGGGAAAGTTAATAGGAAAGGCAAGGCAGGTTCTAGCAAAGAGAGAGTTGTCAAAGAGAAGCTCAAAAGAGTGAAGTCTGGAGTACTAGGTTTTCGGATGAACAAGAACAGTGGGTTTTGAATTTCTTTTAAAGAAGCTCGAAAACGTGGGAAAGAGAAGACAGGGACGTGGAGAAGACAAGGCGTCAACTGATATTGACTAGCTAGTAAAGAGCTAGTAACTGAGCAGTTTCCCACGGACACTAGCTTAGTGGGAAGACGTGGCAGACGTGGGATAACGAAAGAAACTAGCACGCGCCAATTTAATGGCCATCTCATTTAAGTCTGAAACCGTTCCAAAAACGATTAGACTTAGGGGGCATTGTTTGGGCCTAAATTAGCACACCCAACCCAACAAGAGGAAACCCAAGATCCAGAAAGGCCTAGCCCAAACCAGACCAATAGACTCGGGCCTTGAAAATAACCTCTTGGGCTCCAAAGAAAATAAGCCCAACACGATTTGGATAAAGAAAGGAATCCATCCTAGAACCCACATGACATCTTTGTATTATCAGGTTTGGAAAAGTTAACAAAACCAACTAGCACAGAGTTGATAAATGGAAGAGTCAGTGGCTGGCAAACTGGAAAAGACACCTCTGAAAATCTGAAGATCAAATCCCTCTTACTCATATATATTCAGAGATTTTTTCTACTTTACAGAGAAGGTGATCTCCCAAGAGATAAGCAAGCTACAATCTCATAAAGAGATAAGCAGGAAAGCAGGGAATTGTTCAAACTGAAGAAATCAAACTAACCATCACGGATGAAATCTCACAAGGGGCAGTTAAAATTGGGTAAGGAGATTAAGTTTTCTTTATAAAAAAAACAGAGAGGTGATCTTAAGGATTGATTGATGGGAGCCTATCTGACAAAATTTTAAAACTCTTCTCTCTTGTATTTCTTTCTAGATTTTTTAAAAGATTTGCCGCCCATTATTTTAAGAAAGAAACCCTAAACCTAAACATCTCTTATAAATAAAGGAGAGGGTGAACAGATTCAACAACACTCAATTCAACAACAATCAATCAAAAACGATCAAACAAACAAACAACTCAAAAATCAACCAAAAAGCCCACTTGAATTCCAAGTGAAACCAGCTTCAGATCAGAATTCCCAAGGTTCAGACTTAGAAAAAAGTCAATCAAAAACGAGATTTCTCTCGTTACAAATTTGGTTCAGCAAAGAATCAAGACAGGTAGAGCTTGAGCTTTTCCCAAACATGAAAACCTCAACAAATTTCACAGTGCAGTCTCTAGCCCACTGAAGTCCTCGAGAACAGCCACTTCTGCCCTTGTAGACTGAAGAAACAGCAGTTCTGCCCACTCAAAAGCCTCACCAAAGCTTGAAGTACATTAAAGCTCTGCCAGAATTAACCTTTGGTATCGATTTACAGCTGAAGCTTAGCAGTTGAAGTTGTCAACAGTCCAGTCCAGCCCAGGCATTTCCAGCCCAGCCCGGATCAAAGCCTCTTATCCAGACAGAAATGAATTTCCAGCTGTCTTTTCATCTTTCTAGCATGGATATTTATTTTTATAGTTCTGTAAAAGGCAGTTCTGCCCGAGACAGTTTAAATTCCATCAACCATTCTGGCCAGAACAACCTCTTTATATTGAGATAAATTGTTAAAGTCCTCACCAGTCTGAGGCAAGAAAAGAACTTACTTGAGAGATATTCCTCACCCAAATTCACAATCGTTTGTTTGCAGAAATTAGTAACTTGGGGGGCAAGTTATCCATTCTAAACTAAGTCTGCTAGAATCTTCATTGCTAGCAGTGGCACGCTCGCACACCAAAGAAAGCTGACTTGTTGACCAGTCAATGGTTCACAAGGCAGTGAGGAACTTTGCCCTTCCACCACAGGAGTAAACGCAAAACGGGTGAACATCTCTATATATAGAGAAGATATTGTATGTACTAGTCTTGGGGGAATATCAATGCCCAATTGATACTCCTATGACCATGAACATATTTAGGATTATAAATTATGATAAGTATCAATGTGTGCAATCTCATTACATAGTTCTTATATATTCCTATGACTATAGTTGTTTCACTTATAAGCCCTCAAATCTACCACTTGTTATTTCTAATTGGTTCTTAGTGTATTAAAATTTTATAAGAATCAATTAGAAAATGACAAATGACAATTTTGGTTTGTTCTGTCCAAATATGCTCTATATGGAGTTTTGTATAATATGTCATGTTAGAATGAGCTTATTTATGAAAAGCCCAAAAAAATTTAGAAATTTATAATAATAACTTATTCTAGTATCTCTACTATTATAAAAAAACACAAGTTTAAGTATGGAATTAAAAAATATATATATCACAGGCTTTTGGAAATTAATGAACATTCTAATTTTAAAAGTCAGAAGTTATTAAAAAAAACATAAAACAAAAGAAGATAAAACAAAAAAGATGAAAACCCAAACCAGACGCCATCGCGAGAGGGCCCCTTCTCACCTAAACATTCTAATTAACTCTTCTGATTAAGACTGTTTTTGGGGAAACACATCAAAGAGATAATAGGAATGCATTATTGTTGTGGTGGTCGATTCATATTCCCAAGGCGAAAAATATGAATCCTTTTGCTGGTCGCTTCAAGCATGTATTTGAGCCAAAGGCTTCAACTCTTTTGGCAATGTCTTGACCATCACCATAAACAAAATAGAAAAGGTGATATAGATTCAAATTTCTATTAAGGAGTTGGGTTTAATCATCAGATTTGGTGACTTTGATCCAAGTTCTTTGACTTTTATGCCACATAGAATTACTTTCTTTTTTAAATATTTTTTGATGTAGTCTTTTTATTATTTTATTTTTAAAATTATTTTTTGTTCCAATGTTGCCCCTTATGACTTGAGTCGGGTAATAATCATTTATGTCATATTGCCTATTGCCTATTGCATAGGTATATATATGCTGTTTCATATTTTCGACAATGTGTAATAGTATTTTATGTACCTTTTTGTATTATTTATTTATTTTTATAGGTGACATACAATTTTATTTTGCCTATTTTTGTATCTGACTTGTAGGTAGTCTTCTAATTTATGTTCCTAACTTATAGGTAACATGATTTATCACTAAGTATTTTTCGTTGCTAATAATAGCACTATTTACCTTTATGTCAGGTACATAATTTAATGTGGGTGCTTGTCTGATCGATTGGTATAATATGTGGGTCTTAAATTTTTATTGATTAAATTGTATTTTATCCATATATTAGGAATATTATCAAGGAAAAATTTCAAATTTCAAATTTTGGAATTCAATTACAAGGAAATAATGCATTAAATTTAGATTTTCAATGTGTTTTCCTTATTTACCTCAAAGGGTAAAATCGGCACAACAAAAAAAGTAATAAATGTCAACGGACCTACATCTAAAACCAAAAACGCAAGGACTAAACCCAATGACAACTAATCGTTTTGGACCTAGATCTAAGAAGCCCTTTTTTGAAAAAAAGAATCATAATTTTTATTTTAATTTTTTGAGTAAGATACCAAACTGGTCTTACTTTTTTCCTTATTTCATCTCTCATTAAACTTTTACACTTTTTTTGTTTCCTTTTTCTTTTTTAATAGAGTTGTTTAGTTTTCCTATATTTCCTATCGAATGAGAATAATAGCGTTTGCAACAAAAAGGTGAATAGCATTTGCAATTTTCTTCAGCAACTCATTTCTCAATTGTTGGTTTTGTTCTTCCCGAACAACTCATTTTTTTCTTATTTCTAAAATAGCATATATACAAATAATAAAGCGAACTCAGCCAGCCTAAAGCATTGAAAAGGGTTTTTATGGTGAAATGACCGAACAACAAAAAATAAAAGTGTCTTGAAAGTGACTCATTCTCATACAATTCATATAGCAAACTGGCTGTCTTGAAAGTGTTCATCCTCACTGATAATTACAACTATATCTAATATACTAATTAAGTTACTAAACTAAGTCGTTATCCCAATGAGGCAATTTCGAAGCTGAACTCAACTTAATTAGGTGGTTTGGTTGGAACTTGGTAAAGGGCTCCTCCTCAGCACCCCAGTCAATAACTTGTATTAAACGGAAATAATCTTGGTCTTACCTAATCAGTTGCAAATGTAACTACTAATCTGACTTTTAGTGACTAGACTTATACATAAATGAATCATTAATAACATCGAGGGGATCGACTTTTTTCTAACTTCACTCATCAGCTGATGTTGACACTCGGAGACCCATCAAGAGAAATATATTATATGTATGTATGTATCGTCGAATAAGGTGGAAATGGCGGTGATATGCATGCATGGTTGACTTTGACGTGCAATAATATGGTCAAAAGCTTAATTAATTATCTGATATTATGCATAAGTTCAATTTGTAATGAATGATCTGATATTATGAAATAGCATTGAACAAATCTGCAGTGAAAATGGAAAATGGGCAATTCTTTAGCTAAAAGTTTACAAGAATTCGGAGGTATATATCTTTTCACATAGGTATAGCTACATATATGTATTATCAGTTCAGAAGCTGCATCATACAATAATTATAACCTTAACAAAAAATAAACCTTATTAACGAATAATGAATGCAGTAAATTTTGTGTAGGAACTTCAAAAGTTCTTCAAATTTATAAGGGCGCGGCTATAGATCGTGACGACGGCATTTATGATATTGATCTGCAAAACAGAAAGAAAAATGTTAATGTTGTGTAAAAAGGAAGCAAATATATCAAGTGAAAATTTGGTGTAGAATTGATTATTAAGAATGTTTATACCAAAAATAAAGAAGAAATACAAATGAAGAAGTATTTGGGGGGAATAACTATAATGAAAACCTACTCTAGAATATCTTTCCAGTAGGATTCACTGGTTTCATCATCCATGAGCTTCTCCCAAGCCTCAAAGATGGTGGTGGGAGAGTGGGTGGAGAAGCAATCTGCTGCAGGATCACCACTCATGCTATTTTCCATTTGGTTGGTGTTGGTGTTGCAAGAAGTCCCAGGAGATGCTGAAACTAATGCAGGAAATGGGTTCTTGGTCTGCCGCATATCTTCATAGTAACTGCTCATGTTGTTGTCAAAAGTAGGAATATTATTATTATTATTATTGCTATTATTATGTCCTTCAAAGCCTTCCAATGAGTTGGCTTGCCCTCCAAATTGGTTGAGATTTTGATAAGCAAAAGTGCTCATCATGTCAATATTAGGAAGTGGAGGAGGAGGAGCAGCAGCAGAACTTGATGAGTTCACAACCTGCATGCATAAATGTTGCAGTAGCTGCATTTTGGCTAGTTGGGCTGCTCCTGCTTGTAGCCTCAGGCTCAGGGCATTGTCCCAAGAACTCATATTCATCTGCCCAACATTTGCTGCTCTGAGCAACTGTGAAAGATTCAGAAGGTTATTGAGGTCAGTCCTTGGCTTGTGGGTGTTTGGATCAATCCCCATGTGTAGCAGCTTCTTTCTCAGGTGGGTGTTCCAGTAGTTCTTGATTTCATTATCCGTTCTCCCCGGAAGATGAGTTGCAATCTTTGACCACCTAAAAGAAAAAAAAAATTAACACCACCTTCAATTTAGTTGAGCTCTAATTTCAAGCAAATTATAGTTTTGCAAAATTTTCCACAAGTAACTGTACAAATGGAGAAAAGTTAACATACTTGTTTCCAACAACTGAGTGAAGATTGATGATAACTCTTTCTTCGTCTTCGGAGAATTTTCCCCTCTTAATATCTGGCCTGAGGTAATTTGTCCACCTTAGTCTGCAACTCTTGCCACACCGGTTCAGGCCTGCAAGCTTGGGGAGAGCTCTCCAGCTTCCATGGCCATGTCTGGCAATATAATCCATCAATTTCTCATCTTCCTCTGTAGTCCATGGACCTTTCTTCAAACCACTCTGTTCATCGCAAGAAGGGGATCTGCCCATTGTGCTAATACACACAAAAGAATATCCAAATTGGAGATGGAAAGTGAGACTGGGGAAAAGGTAAGAGGATTGTTTGATTGTAGGATTGGTTTTGGACATATTGCTGAGACATGCTGGTTTTATAGGTGCAAGGAAGATGTAATTCAAATGGTGATGTCATTTCATTCTTTTTTTATCATTATGATTTATTTCTTAGTTCCCTAGAACAAGCAATGACGACTGACCAGGAAATAACCTAGCAAGTTAGCAACCATTTTGAAATAAATTGGCACCAAAATCAGGATTAGGTAGTGCAAGTGTCGTCGTCGAATGGAGACAGTAATATCATAGATAAATTATTGTAAAATGCTCTAAAGCCAGCGGTCAGATTTCTATTTGATATAGAATGCCATTGCCATAAGGTGGCGTTCCTTGGATTTAAGGTTTGGATTATGTTTTTCTTTTGTCTGAACAAAACTAAAACGCAACGTGACGAAAGTAAAATATATGAACTATTGCAGATTGTGTGCTACTGCAGAGGATGTGCTGTCCTTGGCTGTTGTTGGTCACATAGTAAACAAGTATTTCGATTGAGATGCCGAAGATATATCTGATAATTTGTCATTTATTTCATGGAATTGTAATGTTTATTTTTGTTATTGAGAAGTTATGTCACCATATGGGGTTCTCAATAGGTCTACCCAAGGAAGATAAAGCAGCATCCATAAGTTTTCCATGTTGTGCTTGGATTTTTAGCTGGATGGCTTTGATGTCATTCCTAGTTAATGAAAAATATAAATAAAAAACAAGCCCTGATTTGAAAAACCAATGAAGATGAACAATATTGAGCACGATTCATTACAAATTCTTTAAATGATGATGCATTTTTCTTTTGCACCAAACAAATTGTTCATGATTTATATGTCATCAAAATAATACTGAATGCTATCAACCAGTAAGGAATTCCTGAGTCTAGCTATGCAGCATCAGCGTCTAGTATTACCGGAGGCTACCATAACATAGGCAGCTCTGGTAATTTCAGTTTAGTTTGTAGTTTTTAATAAAGATATATCTACCTGTTTTCAATTTGCATCACTGGTGCCAATTCTTGAGTCTTCCATGGTATTAAATACATTGATCTTATTGTTCTTTTCCTAGATTCAATTTAGGTCATTGATTGATATGCTGCTTCTTAAAGGGTTTCATGGCAGATGAATTATTATTCAATTGCTCAGAATTCATTATTTGACAGCAAAATATGATGATGGTTCTATTTGTCATGTGTTGTTGATGTAGTCTCTGACTTATCTTCTTCTGTGGGGGATTCTAGGGATGTTGACATATCCTCTTCAATCTAATTATGCTAATCTTCATGCCTCATCCTAGCGGTCATCATTTTTGTCATTTTCTTTCTGGTTTAACATATAATGATTCAAAGTTGTGTTCTAAAATATGCAGCAGCCTCCAACTGCTCTTTCAAATCTTGCCATTGCATAGTTGATCACCCATTTACCAAACATTCTCTTCCTTCTTCCTGAAACCAAAAAGTGGATTGATCCCCCTTCAGTTTACCACACAAACTTTTGAATTTTCACTTGTTCAAAATTCGACACGTCCAATGCGCACGTTTAAAACATTGACTTCTAATGAAACCTTAAGTAATATAATAGATTAAAGACATTAGACATTCATACAGTTTAGCTGAAGAGTGAACCAAATTGACAGTAATATAGATTGAAAATTCATTTTTAGTTATGCCCCCGCGCTATAGAGGTTTATGACATTTAATGTTTGGTTATGAGAAAATATTATCTTCTCTGTCTTTTCAGATGGCCAAGACAAGTTGAAACTAGGCAGCTAAGGCTCCTGCAAATTAGCTTATCTTTTACACCAGACAAGTTAACTGGTCAAATAATTTTAGTCAATTTATTATTAAATTACACCTTGATCCGTACAGTGTATTAGCTCGATTTAAATTTAGTTCTTGTAGTTGTAATTTCAGTGTATACTAATCTGGTCAAATGTTATACTTTTATCACGACTGCTTGGCCAAAATGATTAAAAAGTGAACACATTTACCCTTCTCTTGTTCCTATTCAACATTTGATTCTATCACATTGCTTTTTCTGCCGTGATGAACTTAAGGCAAAATCTTCTTGTGCACATTTTTCATCAGCATACTACTGCAACAGAATTTTTCACCCCTTTGAAAGCATTTACGTATAGTCAGAACTGCAAGGACTAAATTTCAATTTTTTTTTCTTACCCAACAATTATTAAAGATAACTCTAAAAACTTGTTAGCAGAACTGATTACGAGAGTTGTATCTATAATGTCCACAAAATTGATAATAACGTCCGGATGTCTGTATAGGAGAATTTCTGTATATATAGGATGAATTAATTTAAATATTTGCAGAAGATGATTGTAATTGTATTACAAATTTTAAATGACAATAGCATGACAATATCAAACCAACCAAGTGGAAGAAATATTTGTATGCAGAAAAACAAAAGTTTTACAAGTTAGTTATTTTCTGGTGATACTAATATCATATTGTACTAAAATAAAATTCAGTGCACTTAGTCCTTGCTCAACTCCAAATAAAAGATAAAATAGCTTGGATTCAATGTAAAGGATGTGTAATATGTTTGACATTCCCAAAAATGTTTGACATTTGGTAGAAGATCTGAGTTGGTTTTGACCTCCTGCTTGGTAGCTCAAGGTATTTTGTAATTTTCAAAGTGTGACATAATGCTTCTCATTGGTCAAAAGGGGCAACAAAAAGGACACCAGGATAAAGCCAGAGGCTTTCTCAACCTTTCTTACCTCATTGCCTTCCTTGAAGAAAGAAAACTCCGGAAAATATTGACAGTGTATGAAAAGAACAATTAATTAAGCATCCTCCTATATATGTTGACCTTTTTGCACGGATCATTTGCAAAATCTTCCTACTGGGATTTACTTAATAAACTTGGTTTCCTCCACTTAGAAAGAAATCTTGGACAGATGTATGATTGAGATTACTCCACGTATTTCTTTTGATTAAAATAATACTAGTGGGGAGACGGAAGTAAAAATCACTGTCACTTTGTGTGAAACTACACAGAAGGTTCCTTGTTTCTTCTGAAGAGAGGGACCATTTGTATTTGCAGCACAGCTAATTTTTCAGTAGTACAAGAAATTTAAAACAGCATCTAATTAGTTATTGTTTGACAAATGTTTGTTTGTTTTCCTGGGTTCTGATTATATTAAATTAAAAGACTAATGATTAATTTTATGTTTCTCCGGACGTCTCTAACTGGT
Organism: Prunus armeniaca; assembly: GCA_903112645.1. NCBI lineage: Eukaryota > Viridiplantae > Streptophyta > Magnoliopsida > Rosales > Rosaceae > Prunus > Prunus armeniaca. The sequence goes on along the minus strand of CAEKDK010000005.1, from coordinate 3,371,508 downwards.
TTGAAATTTACATTGGAATCCATTTTGTGTCACGAGCTCTATTATCTTAATAGGGTACTTATTCATAGGCCAGAATAGCCTTCCTTTTCAAATCTTTTTCTTATTGTCCGTTTTAGCCTTTTTCCTCTCACATAAGATGCATATTTCACTGAAAAAAAAAAAAAAAAAAAATTTCATGTCATTAATATGCTCATTTCAAGTGTGATTGATCCGGATAATGGGGAGGAATAATTTCAGGTGAACAACCAATTTAAAGTTTATTTTTAATCCCTTGATATGATTTTGGTTTGCATGCGTACAACCCGAAACGTTGTACATACAACTCAAAATGCCATACCATTACCGCAAAAGAACCCTGTGACCCTATTAATAGTGAATCATGTAAGGGGGACTTTTGATTCAGCCCAAAATGAGTGAAGTATTTATAAGGAAGGACAAAATTATAGTGTTTGGACAATAATGTCCTTATTCATTTTTATATTGCCTAAGGAGTCTGTTTCTTCTTTTCAGATGATGCCAAGGGAGTTTTGCTTCTTGATTGCTGTATGGAGCCAAAAGGTTGAAACTTATACTTCATATGTTGGGATGATCTTTCATGTTAAATGAAGTTGATGATACTTCTTCTATCATGAGGTCGTCATATGGAGCTATGCTTCCATCATGTGGTCTAAATTGAAAAGAAAAGCTTGAATGTATAATTGAAGAGATGTATTTTGCTTATATTTTAATCTAATCATATGACTCTTAATATCTTCTGGTAAAAATCTACCTGTCTCTAGCTAGGGTTTGAAGAAAATATGGGTGTTTAGTTTTTTCCTCAAGGGAAAATTCTCTATTATGCTCAAGTAAATTGGGCTTACTAGCCACTTTTTCTTGTAAAATCATGCTTAAATTAATAATTCTAAATTTTTTTACTATTGTATTATACTCTTTCTTTCAATATTCATGTTTTTCCTGCAAAAAAGACATTTGTTGTTTTGCTCTTTTATAATCATAATTATATGCTAAAAACTCTTGCTCAAGGGCTTTAATAAGATTTTCATGCCATTTTCTCATGCTTTCATTATTAGCTCTACTATTCTAAAAATTGTCTAAAATAACTTTTTGTTTATTTGCGAATGATGCTTGAATACGATATTTTAAAGCAGGATTCCAACTTCTTGTACTAGAATTCTATTATAATAATAAGTATTTACTACTAGTCTTGCTTGACTACTCATGCTTAATGGATTACCACCCTGTGATGGTGTACCATTATTTTTGCTGCTAGAGGATGATGCTCCAAAATATTGCATACTTGTTAATGAATAATACAGGATAAGATGTCTGCTAAAGTATTATACATACCTTTAATATGATCAAATATTGGTCTAAATCCATTTCCTATAATAGAATCAACAAAATTGACCCATCATCAGGCTACTTGTTCATTAGTAGTAATTTTATTATAATGAGAAACAATATTCTGACAATCTATTCTAATAGTAAATATCTCATCATGTAAGAACAATGAAAATGTTTCAAGGGAGTTAATAACTCCTAAAATTTCTAAGTCAGTAGCTGGAAGTCTAGCTTGTATATCATTAAATTTACATGATGCATTTTTTAAAACTTTTTCTTCAGATTTAGGTTCTTCTTTTCGTTTCTTCTGATATAAAATTCTTGCCCATCCTATTGATGATCCGTCTGTCTCAACTATTTTATCATTATTATCTAATGGTAATGCTAGAGGCTTAAGTTGAGTTATGTCTTGTTTGATATTTTGAACTAATTTAATATCTTCACTATCAAAATATTTTTGACATGTTTTACTGGTTTTACTATGCAATGCTGCAATCTTTCTTCATAAACCTAGGATAAAACTTCTAGCAAAATTTAATAATCCTAAAAATGCTTGTAATTGTTTTTTATTTGTGTTCTTGTAATTCTATAGTTCCTGACTTAATATACATACCTAAAAATTCTATGTCTTGTTTTTCAAGCTCTATTTTATTCCTACTTATAACTATACCATTATCAATAAATTCTTTCAAAATAATTTATAAGTGTTTTCTATGTTAGTTTTTATTTATATTTATAATTTATAAATAATTTTGAAATTTTCATAGATAGATGACCCATGGGAAAAATTGGATAGTTTTGTACCATTTTCTTATTGTCAATGTCCAAGAAAAATAATTAGCAATTTGATGAACCCACTAATTTTCTACAATCGACAACATTTGGACCTAAAGGTTTGAGGATTTTAAAATTGATCCATTAAACAATTTGGGCCTATGTAATTTTAATGGGCAATTAGAACAATCCATCAAACATTTTGGGCTTTTGAGAATCAATGGGAGATTTTGGACAGTCCACTCGTCATTTAATCAGCTGTCCAACAAGTAAGGACTGATTAGTGGCCTTCGTGAAACATCACCAACCAGCGTGAGACTCATCTTCTAGCTGAATTAATCATACTCCAAATGGGACTTAAGGAATTGGAGACGTGAAGGAATTGTAGCCTTTATAATCTCGGAGAATAATTGCACTAGACTTTCCTCTATTTAAAGCAAACTCTTTTATCTTGTCAAGCCCTCTACTATTTTATTCTCTTTCTTTTGCTTTGCAGTCGAACCCCTCCCGGAGAGCATCCTTGTTACTCCAATAAATGGTAGTTTCATACTTTACACTTTGACAAATCGCACAAGAAAGAGGCGTCAACCTCGCTCTTTCTTTTTCTTATTTTTGTTGGCTCATTTTTCTTTTGTTTTGACTGTCAGGTTTGCACACAAACACACATTCTTTTGCTTTGGTTGTTTGTACACAAATGCAATGTGAGGAATTATCCAAGAGTGGGCCAGACAACATGGCCTCCTCCTTCTAATTGTCCTCTTTTTTCTTTTTTTTTGCTGATTTCTCTTCTTATTTTGTCTATATGCTAATAACTAATTTCTTTTTTCTGTTTTGGGGTAGCATACTCAGGCACAGAAGAATTAGTGTTTTTTTAAAAAAAAAACAAAGAGGGAGAGAGTTGATCAAATTGTTCAACGGCAGAGGTATAACCCATTTCTTCTTTGTATCTGCTACCGGATTAGACCCTTTTATTATTTTTTTTTTTTTTTTTTTTTTTTTTTTTTTTTTTTTTTTTTTTTTTTTGGCATTGGTAGAGAATTAACTTCCCATTTTTTTTCATTTGTAGCTTGTTCGAATAGAGAGAAGAAGCAACAGGACAAAAGTAAAGACCCCTTTTGTTTTGTTTGCTAACTTTCATAAGTCTCTAAATCCATTTTTCCGGGACATGCCTAGAATTTTTTCATTTGTAGAGGTTCTAGATTTCTCACCCATATAGATTTTTACATCCAAATAATTTCGGGGTTACTCACCCATGGATTTGCACCCAAACAATTTCGGGATTTCTCACCCATGGATTTGCATCCAAATGATTTATGGGTTTCTCACCAATGGCTTTGTGGCATGCCATGCCTAACACAAAAAAGAAAAAGGAGGTTACAGTATACCTGTAGCAATTTTTTCTTCTTCTCTGTACTGCTGTAATTTCACCAGCCGTCTTTTTCTTTTAATTCTCCACTTCAATTTTTTTTTCCTTTTTCTATTTTAGCCTTTTTCTAAGCCAACTCAATAAGCCTCCCTTGAGCAATCAACACGTTTGAATTTCAAATAAGTGCTAATAGGATTCCACCTAATTTTTTGGCCTATTATCTTTTATATCCACTGGAGGGAATGATTTCTCCCACGAGAATATTCGTCAAAGATTCCTTCGTCTTCTCCGCTTCTCTTTCTCTCTGCAAAACAAATCGGAGTAAAAGGACCACACCCGGGGGGTGTTGGCCAAAGGCCCTCCGATGTCTAAGTTAGGTAAGGTATTTCAAGGAAAACCGGGTGGCCGGAGCCTTGTGTAAGGGAGAGAAAGAAAGTGGTGGCTAGGGTTTGTGAGAAATGATTTCTGTAGAGTTTCAGTAGGAATTTAGACGTACCTCCACCATTGTGTGTGGCTATGCTTTTATAATGGTCTTGGAGGCTAGGGTTTCAGAGGAATAATTCCGTAGATGGAAGGGAATTATTCCTCCCCTTTATGGATTGATTGATTTTGATTAATTAGGGTATTATTATCAAATCCCTAATTGTGGTAGGTATCAAATCAAATCCCATTTCAATTAGGTAACTCCTCATTTAATTGAGAATCGGGGTAGGAATTAGGAATCAATTCTCAACCCAATTAAGTAGTCTTCAATTTAATTGGGTAACCCCCAATTAAATTGAGTAACTCCCAATTAGGTTGATTAATTCCCAATTAGGTCAAATAATCCCCAAATGGAATGAATTATTTGACCTAGGGTTTTGGCTTAATTTGGTTACCACAAATGCCCCCCAGCTTCTGCATGGCGCGTGGTGGCATGTAGGAGATGTAACTGCTTCGTTGGGTTGTCCAGCTGTAACTGGGCTTCCTTCGTGGACCTGGGCTCCTGAGTAGAGGAGGTATTTGACTTGCCAATTTTATGAACTCCTAAGTTGGAAAGAGTTTGCGATTCCTTGTAGGTCAAGGAATTTTGATCCTTATAAATGTAGGGCTCTTCCAATTTATTCTTCACATCAAAAGTCTATTCCACCAATTCTGTAAGTGAGAGAGAGAGAAACTTTGGAGAGCTTTCCCAGCGTGCTTGAAACTTCATCTTTGCTGTCCATCCAAGGTAATTAGCCTAGAAGAATTTTTGTGCCTCTGACTTTTAGCACCTTGGTCCGTATATTCTAGCTGGTCATTGGAGCTGTGAGGCATGGGGCGTGGTTTGGTGAGATGTGCCCACGGGCTGGAGCATGGAGGTCTGAAGTTGCATGCTTTGGGGCTGGAGCATGGAGGTCTGGAGGTGCCTAAGCCTGGCATGCGAGGTGGGCTCGAGCTGGCGTGCGCTGGGCTTCGAATTGGAGGTCTGGAGGCTCCAGGCCCTGCCTGCATTGGAGCTGAGCGGAATTGGGCCAGCGTGAGACGTGGGCTTGCGCTAAGCAAGCTGGCCACTTGCGCTGGTGCTGGAGCGGGCTGCGCGCTGGAGTCGGGCCTTGCGCGAGACTTGGGCCGCGCCAGCTGCTGTTTGGAGCGAACGGGCCAGGCGTTAGGCGGGCCTCTGTGCTGGACTTGGTGCTGGGCTGCGCGCTGACTGGTGTTGGTGCGACTTGGGCCCTGCGCTGGAGCACCTGCTGGGCTATCCTTCTCTCAGCTTGGGCTGATGAATTTCATTTTTTTTTGTTTTTTTTTTTCGACTTGCGAATTTTTCCGGTATTCTAACTTGTAGAATTCTTTCTTTTTTGGCAGCCACTCGTTGACCAACTATGTCTTCCGGGGACGGTAGCAAGGCTCCAAGCTCTCAAGCACCTTTATACTTGTGGGGAGGCTCCTTAGTGCCTAGCAAGAAATTCGTGGCCAACTTGCACCGCGTGACGACCGATGCTCAGTTCCAGAAGTGGCGGGCTGCCTTCACATCTGCCATTCCAGATGACGTGCAGGTCAAGCTACTGAAGTCTTGGGCTGATAGCAAGCCTTTGGTAGATGCGAATGATCCCGGCGCTAGGGTCATTACCTTCCGTCCTTTTTACTTTTCCTTGGGCTTCAAATTCCCACTGTCGAAGCTCTTCAAGGAGGTGTTCTGCGCCATGGAGTGTGCTCCGAGCCAGTGTACTCCCAACGTTTACCGGGCAATCATGTGCTTCGAGAATCTGAGCCGTTTCTTCACTTTGGAGCTGACATTGCGTGAGTTCTTTTATTTTTTCGAGGTGAGGCACTTTGAGCAGTATGCCCAAGTTCGCACCTACAAGACCAAGCTGTTCGACGGTCTCAGTCAGGGAGATCACGCTTGGCATGACGACGTGTTGGAAGTTAGCGGACGGTGGGAAGGCGACGTTCGTGACGGCCCACTTGTTCCCGTCACCTATTGCCCTGGTATGTCTTTTGTGACTTTTGATATGTTCCTTTTTATTTGAATTTCTTAAAGTGTGGTTGACTAACTTCTGTCTTCTGCTTATAGTGAATGACATCAGTAAGCAATTGGAGTTTGGACCAGACATGGCTAAGGTCCGTCGTGCTTTGAACATCCCTCAAAAGTTTCGCGAGTGGCGCTGGCTGTTGAGCGAGTACCGAGAGGTAGATGGTGGTCTGCCCCCTGCCGAGGATGTCGAAAGGTGGAAGCAGAATGGACCTGACCCTGACGATCTGCCTACAGTACAGGAAGAGTGTTCTGCTGAATCTCCACCAAAGAGAAAGGCTGCTAGCAAATCTTCCAGAGGTGAAGCCACTTCTTCGCATGCCAAGAATGGGTCTCCATCGAGGAAGAAGCCAAGGCTCCCTTCTGCTGAGAAGGCTCAAGTGGGGTCTGCTCCGTCATCATCTGCCAGGGTCAAGCATCTCGTGGGTGCAGATAGCACGAAGGTTGGTGGTATGCGCGGTGCTCGGGGTGTTCTGCCCGAGCCTCCTGCCGACACGCTCGAAAACCATGACATGCTTCGTGAGACAGCTCGTGCCCGGCCTAGTTCTGCTGAGCGTCAAAGAGATGTAGACATTCCTCCTCGAAGTTCGAGTCGTCTGCATCGGTCGAAAGATGGAGATCGAAGTGGGAGGTCTGCTTATGATCCAGCTGTTGAACCGTGGGCAGTCAAGCGTGGAGTTGATTCAGTATCATTGACTCCTTTGGAGATGAAGTTGGCGGAGGCTAAGAAGATGAGAGAGTCATCTGCTCGGGCTAAGGGTTCTTCTTCAGCGACGGCGGTTGGTCCCAAGGTGGATAAGTCTAACCCTGCGGGGGATGCATGCGTGTCTGATCTGCTCAAGACGAACTTCCTATCGAACCCGTCTTCATGTGCTGAGCTGGTTGATCACATTCGTCAGGCAGGCGATCTTGGCACTTTCTCGAGCCTTTCCTTGGAAAAACAAAGGGAAGCGTCATTCCATCTGATTCAAAAAGGATTGGTTTTTGCTGCAGAGACCATTCGGAACTCATCTGCTGTTGCCCCCTCTTCTGCTCAGCTTAGCGAGCTGGAGAAGAAGAATGCTGAATTGGCCAGCCATCTTGCTGCCGAGCAGGCCCGTTATGAGAAGAAGACGCATGATTTGAGGGCAATGATTTCTGAGCTGAAAAGCTCCCTTACCGAGAAGGATTCTGAGCTCAACTCTCTTGCCACTGATTTGGTTAGTCGCAAAGATGCCTTCTTTAGTCTTGAGCGTAAGAATGCTGACATCTCCCTTAGCCATGACAAGCTCCTGGCTAGATTTCACGCATACCACAAGTCCGCAGAAAAATCCAAGTCTGAAGCCATCATAGACGCGTACAAGTTGGGCTACCTGCACTGTGCGGATGAGGTTACTCCCTTGTATGCGATTGACGATGTAGACATCGAGACACTCTGCCCTGATTCACCCCGTGCAGAAGGAGGAACTGAAGAGCAAGAAGTTGGAGAGGATGGAGGGGAGGTGGACACAGTAGATGAGATGATGGCAGATGAGGCTGCTGAAGGCATAGCTGATCAGGTGGATGCCGAAGAGGCTGCGACTCATAGGTCTCCTGCCGGCGCCTCAGAGTAGATGAAGACTTCTTTATTTCTTTTCAGCTTTTGTAGTTTGCTTTCTTGTTTTGAATAATTGGTCTTTTTTGACCATATTCTTGTTGTTGAACTTGGCCGGTTGGTCATATTGTTATGGAAATTTCAGTTGTTACTCTCAACTTTCAATTTGCATATCGACCTGTGAACTGTTAAGTAATCAGCTTCAGTCTTAATTGCACTTCTTCTTTGGAGATTTATGAGTGACAGGGTTCCCCTTGGGGGGTTCCGAGCGTATTCTGCACATCTCGTATGATGTTTTTCCCTTAGGAAGTTGGCGAGTGCCAGGGTCCCCCTTGAGGGACTCCGGGCGTGTTCTGCACATCCCTTAGGATGGTTTCCCTTAGGAAGTGGCGAGTGCCAGGGCCTCCCTTAAGAGGCTCCGGGCGTGTCCTGCACATCCCTTAGGATGGTTTCCCTTAGGAAGTTGGCGAGTGCCAGGGTCCCCCTTGAGGGACTCCGGGCGTGTCCTGCACATCCCTTAGGATGGTTTCCCTTAGGAAGTTGGCAAGTGCCTGGGCCCCCCTTAAGAGGCTCCGGGCGTGTCCTGCACATCCCTTAGGATGGTTTCCCTTAGGAAGTTGGCAAGTGCCTGGGCCCCCCTTAAGAGGCTCCGGGCGTGTCCTGCACATCCCTTAGGATGGTTTCCCTTAGGAAGTTGGCGAGTGCCTGGGCCCCCCTTAAGAGGCTCCGGGCGTGTCCTGCACATCCCTTAGGATGGTTTCCCTTAGGAAGTTGGCAAGTGCCTGGGCCCCCCTTAAGAGGCTCCGGGCGTGTCCTGCACATCCCTTAGGATGGTTTCCCTTAGGAAGTTGGCGAGTGCCAGGGCCCCCCTTAAGAGGCTCCGGGCGTATTCTGGACATCCCTTAGGATGCCTTGGTCGTCGCCCTGCGTCTCCCGAAGGACGCTGCTTATGGGCAACTGTGTGTCTATCCTGCCTCCCTTAGGAAACGGATAGGAACCTGGATACTTCCCGCAGAAGGCATGGAGACCTCCTTTTAAGAAATTCCTGGCGCACCCTGCGTCTCCCTTAGGACGCTTTTTACGGGCTGCGTCTCCCGAAGGACGCTTTGGTCGTCGCCCTGCGTCTCCCTTAGGACGCTGCTTATGGGCAACTGCGTGTCTATCCTGCCTCCCTTAGGAAACGGATAGGAACCTGGATACTTCCCGCAGAAGGCATGGAGACCTTCTTTTAAGAAATTCCTGGCGCACCCTGCGTCTCCCTTAGGACGCTTTTTACGGGCTGCGTCTCCCGAAGGACGCTTTGGTCGTCGCCCTGCGTCTCCCTTAGGACGCTGCTTATGGGCAACTGCTTGTGTTTTGTAGGCAGATAAGACATTTTGGAATGAGAAACTGAACTTATATTGATATTCATAAGATTACAGTCCTTTATTCGAAAATGAAAATAACTGAGTACAAAACTTGAAACTTCTAGTAGTCATGAGGAAGCATTATGGATAATACTTTCGGAGATGGTGAACATTCCATTGTCGTGGTATTTGCTTCCCATCCATGGTGTCCAATGTGTAGCTTCCTCTGCCCCCGGACCGGCTGATCACATAAGGGCCTTCCCAGTTGGGATTCATCTTTTTCGACCCTTGTCTTGGTGCGGTGATGAAAGCCTTTCTTAGCACGAGGTCGCCTGGTTGAAACTGTCTGACCTTAGCTCTTTTGTCGTAGTACGACTTCAACTGCTGCTGGTAGGAGGCGACTCGGATAATGGTCTTCTCACGTTCGCCCTCAAGTAGGTCAAGGTTGAGCCTCATTTGCTTGGAGTTCTGGTCAACACTGCCCACCTCGAGGTTTATAGAGGGGACTGTGATGTGAGGAGGGATGATTGCTTCCGTCCCATAGGCGAGGGAGAATGGGGTTTCACCAGTTGACCTTCGCTTGGTGGTGCGATAAGCCCATAGTACTCCAGGGAGTTCATCCACCCATTTTCCTTCGGCGCCTTCTAGCCTTTTCTTCAAGCAGTCCAATATGACTTTGTTGGATGCCTCGGCCTGCCCATTTCCTTGTGGATACCTCGGAGTTGACAGGTGTTGTTTGATCTTGTATTTCGCAAAGAAGGCGGTGATATGCTTGCCAATGAACTGTGAGCCATTATCAGTGAGTTCCTTTGCCAAGCGCAGGCCGGCGAGCAATGCCTCGTATTCTGCCTCGTTGTTCGAGGCCGGGAATCCAAGCGTGATAGCTTGCTCCAACAAGGTTCCGTCTGGGGTGATGATGACGACACCCGCTCCAGCTCCTTTCTGGTTTGACGCTCCATCTACCCGCAACTGCCACGTGTCTCTAGGTTGACTAGGTTCAGCGGGGGTCCTGTCTGCTTTTGAACTTTCCTTCTTTTCGTTGACCATTTTCTCTTCTTCGGCCGATGGGGTGAACTCCGCTACGAAGTCAGCTAAAACCTGGGCTTTTATTGCAGCTTTTGGCCGGTAGATGAGGTCATATTGGCTTAGCTCTATAGCCCACTTCATGAGTCGTTGAGAGGCATCAGGGCTATGAAGGATTGATCTCAAAGGAAAGTCGGTCATGACGATGACTCGATGAGCTTGGTAGTAGGGTCGTAGCTTTCTCGCAGAAACTACAAGAGCCAAAATGAGTTTCTCCAATTTTGGGTAACGAGTCTCTGCATCGAGGAGAGCTTTTGACGTGTAGAATACCGGATGTTGGGCCCCCAGCTCTTCTCTGATGAGAGCTGAGCTGACAGCTGAGTTGGACACTGCCAGGTACACGAACAAGTCCTCACCAGGGACTGGCTTTGAAAGCAGGGGAGGTGAAGTGAGATAAGCCTTGAGACTCTGGAAAGCTACTTCGCACTCCTCATCCCATTTGTCTCTTTGTCCTTTCTTCAAAGCTTTGAAGAATGGTTTGCACTTGTCGGTTGATCTTGAGAGGAACCGGTTGAGGGCCGCTGCTCTGCCCGTCAGACTTTGTATTTCCTTCACTGTGGAAGGCGACTTCATCTCTAGAATAGCTTTGATCTGACGTGGGTGTGCCTCGATACCTCGTTGTGTGACTAAGTATCCCAAGAATCGGCCGGAGGATACACCAAATGTGCATTTACTTGGGTTCAACTTCATGCGATACTGGCGGAGCAGGCTGAATGCCTCAGCGAGGTTTTTGAGGTGATCTGCACGTTTTGGGGCCTTGACCAGCATGTCGTCCACGTACACCTCCATAGTTTTGCCGATCTGCTCCTTGAAGATTTTGTTCACCAGTCTTTGGTAGGTTGCTCCGGCGTTTTTCAGCCCAAAAGGCATGACCTTGTAGCAGTAGGTCCCTCTCTCGATGATGAAAGAAGTTTTCGCCTTGTCATCCTCGTGCATCAAGATTTGGTTGTAGCCGGAGTAGGCGTCCATGAAGCTGAGTAGCTGATTGCCAGAAGTGGAATCCACTAGTTGGTCGATTCTTGGCAATGGGAAGTTGTCTTTTGGGCACGCTTTGTTGAGGTCGGTGTAATCGACGCAAACTCTCCACTTTCCCTTCTCTTGTTTTGCCACCAGAACAACATTAGCGAGCCACTCCGAGTAGGAGACCTCTTCAATGAAGCCAGCGGCTAGGAGTTTATCAATCTCGGCTTCGATGATGGCGACCCGCTCGGGTGCGAAGTTGCGCCTCTTCTGCGCCACTGGTTTGCAGGCAGGGTTGACGTAGAGTCGGTGACATATGATGTTCGGGTCGATACCAGGCATGTCTGACGGCGACCATGCGAACATATCTTTGTTGTTCTGGAGGAAAGTGGTAAGTTCCACCTTCTCGTCTGGGCTTAGGCGCGAGCCGATCCGCGCTTTTTTGTCTGGCTGGTCAGGATCCAAGGGTATTAACTCGATGTCCTCCTCGGGCTTCCATCCTTCTTCAAGAAAGACCTCTGGACGGATTTCCTCGGCTTGGTCCTGACGCTTTGATTGCTATAAGATAGCAAGGTTCGATTGTTCCACCTCCTTCAGATCTGCCTGGCTTACTGGGAGGAACTGCGCTTGCTTGCTTTTCTTCAGCCCTTGGGCGGAGCATTTCCTCGCCATTGCCTGATCGCTGTTGATTTGTCCAACACCGCCCCCAGGGATTGGGTACCGAATTTTCTGATGTGTGGCAGAGGTGATGGCGTTGATCATGCCGATCCATGGCCTGCCCAGAATGACCATGAACGTTTGCAAGCAGACTACAGGTGGGGAGTAGACGTCAAGGTCTATTGTGCCCACGGTAACCGTTGTTGCGCCATTGAAGCCGGTCAGCGATCTGGCTGATTTGTTGATCTTTGCCTCCAAGCCCATCTGCTGGATGACAGCCAGTTGCAAGATATTGGCTGCGCTGCCCTCGTCTGCATGGATTCGGTCGACCATGGCCTGAGCGATTTGTATGCTGATGACAAGGGCATCGTTATGTGGCATGTCGAGGCCGATCAGATCTTTCTTTTGGAAGCCGATTATAGGATCGTCTTCTGTTGGTAGAAGGTCAGTCGAGACTTGGGAGATCATAGTGGCCTGTTTGATCTTCCTCTTCTTTTCCTTGCTGGTCAGTCCTGACTCCTTGGCGTCGGCTAGGATTGTGTTAATCCTTATGACCTTCTGGGGCGGTTCCTTGGCGGTGTCTCGATCTTCAATCCGCTGGATGGCCTGCTTCGCGATGAACTCCGTGCAATGACCCTCTTTCACGAGTTCTTCAAGGTGTGCTTTCCAAGCGAGGCAGTTATTGGTAGTGTGCCCGTGTGTCCCATGGAAGGCACAGTACTTGCTTGTATCCCTCTTGTCTGGATCTCCTTTCAAGGGTGGCGGTCTTCTTACCCAAGGTTTGTTTTTCACTTGGGCTAAGATTTGATGTATGGGGATGGTGAACTTGGTGTAGTTCTCTCCTGCTGTAGCGTCTCCTTGTGGGTGTGACCTGCGCCTATCCTTGTTCTTGTTGCTAAATCCATCGCTTCTTTGACCTGCCCGCTTAGTCGGTTGATCTTCATGCTTAGTAGACTTTTTTGCGGCGATTCGATCGTCATCCTAGAGCGCGTAGCGTTCCGCGGTCGCGTAGACCTCTGCCAGAGTCTGGCTGGGAGTGATAGTCAGCTCGCGGTACAAGTCGTGTTCAGCTGGGAGGCCTTTCTTGAAAGCAGATGATGCGATCCGGTCGTCACATCCTACAATGTTGGCCTTTTCTGCTTTGAATCTCTTGATGTAATCTCGAAGGGATTCGTCGGACTTCTTGCGCAGGTTGTACAGGTGGTCAGGGTTCTTCTTGATCGTCCGATAAGAGGTGTACTCTTTGGTGAAGACGTAAGCCAACTCCTTGAAGCTGTTGATCGACCCAGATGGCAGGGTGTGGAACCAATCTTGGGCTGCTCCTCGCAAGGTCACTACGAATACCTTGCACATCAACGCGTCGTCGGCCTTGTGGAGGATCATGACACTTTTGAAGTGTTTTAGGTGACTCTCGGGATCGGAGTCCCCTTTGAAGTGTGTAAACGAAGGTGTGGAGAATCGCTTTGGGGGAGCAGCCTGCTCGATTTCGGCAGTGAAAGGTGTGGAGCTTGCATGGTCGATCTCCTTGCGTAGTGCATCGTCGAGGTTCCCGCCAGTCTTCAGATCTCGAAGTCGGTCATTCATAAGCTTCTCGACGTCCTCTATGCACATTGTTGGTCGATCACGTTGGCGACCATCGCGATTCGGGCGACGTTGACTGACCTCCTCCTGGGTCTGCGAGTGTCGACCTTCTCGTCTGCGCTGCCTAGGCGGAGTGTTGGTGGACTGCGCTTGCGAGAGATTCTCCGTAGTTGGTCGACGAGAGCCGTCTCTTCGTGAGTGAGCAGCGGAGCGTCTTTCTTCGCGGTCCTCATTGTTAGGATTATCCGGTTGACCACCCTGGGGACGTAGCCTCTCGTGAATGTTCGTCTGCGAGTGGACAGCTGAGCGTCTTTCTTCACGATCCTCGTTGCGATGGTTGTCTGATTGTCCTCCCTGGGGGCCTAGCCTTTGAAGTACATTTCCCTGCGGTCCCAAGCGGGCGTGGACGTCAAGTCGTGGGCCTAGCCTCTCGCGCACGTTGTTCCTCGAACTTAATCTGCTCCGAGTGGGGCTCGCGGATGCTTGTGACATGTCGGTAGGCCGATCAAGTTGTTGTCCCTCGCCTTGTCTGCCTACTCCTGCTTGACCTGCTGGGTACCCGTTGAGTTGCCTGCCGGTGCGTTCGTCCATCCTTCTCTCTTCGCCTAGTCGTCCAAGGCCAAGGTTTTGAGCCAAGCTGATTTGGTGGAGGAGTTGCCTCATCAGATCGCTTTGGTCGTCCATTCTCTGAGCTAGCTGGTCAACTCTCAGACTAAGGTCTGCTTGACTTCGTGGATCAGGAGGAGAGAAGTGTGTGGAGCCCAATTGCACACGGGCTAGGGTTTCATTGGAGGTGTGCGCGGGAGCATGTGTCGAGCGTGGAGGCAATGGAGGGATCGCTTGAAGTTGCTCCAAGATCGGGCCTAAGTCAGCGGTGGTAACAAGCCCACCTTGATAGGAGGTTCCACCATGTTCGGCGGCGGTGGCCGGTGCGGTGGTGAGAGGTGGTGGGGCCAACATGTCGATCGCGGGATCGTGGGCGGAGTGGCTTTGGGCCGTCGCGGATTTAGCCATCGCGGCGGTTTTGCCTCTCGTCTTCATGCTTCCAACCATGGTTGTTTGGAAGGCTTCGGTGGATTGGAAAATAGGAGGAACGGATTCCTTGAGCACGCGTTGAGTATAACTCGTGCTCTCAATGAAAGCACCAATTTGGAGGGAATGATTTCCCCACGAGAATATTCGTCAAAGATTCCTTCGTCTTCTCCGCTTCTCTTTCTCTCTGCAAAACAAATCGGAGTAAAAGGACCACACCCGGGGGGTGTTGGCCAAAGGCCCTCCGATGCCTAAGTTAGGTAAGGTATTTCAAGGAAAACCGGGTGGCCGGAGCCGTGTGTGGTGGCCGGAGCCTTGTGTAAGGGAGAGAAAGAAAGTGGTGGCTAGGGTTTGTGAGAAATGATTTCTGCAGAGTTTCAGTAGGAATTTAGACGTACCTCCACCATTGTGTGTGGCTATGCTTTTATAATGGTCTTGGAGGCTAGGGTTTCAGAGGAATAATTCCGTAGATGGAAGGGAATTATTCCTCCCCTTTATGGAATTGATTTGATTAATTAGGGATTTGATTTATTAGGGTAAATCAAATCCCTAATTGTGGTAGGTATCAAATCAAATCCCATTTCAATTAGGTAACTCCTCATTTAATTGAGAATCGGGGTAGGAATTAGGAATCAATTCTCAACCCAATTAGGTAGTCTTCAATTTAATTGGGTAACCCCCAATTAAATTGAGTAACTCCCAATTAGGTTGATTAATTCCCAATTAGGTCAAATAATCCCCAAATGGAATGAATTATTTGACCTAGGGTTTTGGCTTAATTTGGTTACCACATCCACCATTTTGAAACACAACATATATCCCAAAATTTTGGGAACACATGTTGGCTTGCATTTAACAATATTTTTTTTCTTTAGAAATGAATATAATTTACTCAGATTTTTTCTTTTTTTTTAATCTCAACACTACTTACAACAGATGTTGTAAATTCTGTATGGCCTACTGGTTCATTATCTAGTCTACCAACTTCTTCTAATGCTCGAATACCATAATTTTCTGCGTGCTCGGTCAAGATTTCTAAGGATCAAAATAACAACTAGACACCATACCTAGAACATGGAACTGTAAAGACACCAACTTAAAGGGTTATGGAGCAGAACTCAAAGGTTCCTTGATAGACATCCTGTTATTGTTATGGCAAATATCAAACATGACCAAGTACTCAAACAAAGTATTGATCATTAGTTTAGCAAGATAATAACATAATTATAAAAGCGTTTCCTTGTTTTGGATAAGAAGTCTACTAAGAAAACCAAAAATAAAATAGAAAAATACTTACTTAATTTCTTTTGTTGCTGGAATTGTTATCACCCGGAATTAACGGTGGTTGAAGATATTAACATGGTTGAAGTAAGAGAGTGTGATAAGAGAAAGTATATGAACAAATGGAGTTGAAGAAGAGTACTGAGATTTCTTCGTCTCTGGTATTGTACTTCTCTCTTCATGAGTTCTACACTATACACATCATTAACCGACTTTACTAAGGATGGCTAAGGATGAGAAGAGGAGCATCTCTTCTCTCTATCTCTTTGTACTTGCATACACACTTCACACACACTTCACATGCAAACTGATGCAAAATATATGAATTCACATGCATTTTAAGACAAAATGCACTAAAAAATTATGTACAAACAAACAAAACATTATTGTTGGCATTGTCATTGCGCAGAAACAACTGTTGGACAAAGACAAAATCTTCACATGTTGGTTCTGGTGTCTTTATGATAAAATCTTCACATGTTGGTCTAGTCTCTTCACATGTTGATATTGGTCTTCGGTGGAGGAAAGAGCCCTAGGACTTGCATGTCTTTGGTGCTAAAGAGAAGAGGTTTTCTCTCGTCTTTTTAAAAATATTTTGGGTTTGTTTGAGAGTTGGATATCTGTTTGGGGTATTTTACTAGATTCCCTATCATGTAAATCTGTTCGCGTCCTATGAATGTTACTCTTATTTTTCTTATTTGGATCCTGGTCCAAATTTTGGCATCCAACACCATAATACAACAGATTTACGGCACAATTAGCCTGAACAAAGACAACATATAAATCTGAAATCCACTGGGGAGGTTGCATTTGGTTCTCGCTAGACAACAAAAATCTTAAATCTAGAACAACAATACCAAAAACAAAAATGCACAATTGGTTATTTCTTTCATTAGTTTTATGAATTTCCAATGTGTTTTTCCTTTTCCACCACTTCTTCAAATACAAAGGAAAGGCTATATTGACACATTTGGATGCCATAAAAAATAGCACTTCATATTTGTACAGCAATCCCCAACATGTGTATATTATCATTATTCTCAGACAATTGCAATCTCTCCATCTGATAAGCTTATATCATATATATATATGGTAAAAGAGAAAAAAAATTGAAAATGAAAAGAATTACAAAGATACAGTGATGAACAGAGCCCCCTACATAAATTTGAGTAAACCTGTTCTCAATCTTGATACTGTTGTGTGTTCTGTTGCTGAATGTTTATTAACTTGAAATATGGTCCATTTCTGTTCTCTATAAGACTCGAATGACTTCCTTGCTCTACAATCTTCCCGTCTTGTATAACTGAAATTTCATCTGCATTTTGTATTGTGGACAGCCTATGTGCCACCAACACGGTTGTACGGTTCTTCATCAATCTGTCAAGAGCTTGTTGCACCACACGCTCAGACTCCACATCAAGAGCACTGGTGGCCTCATCTAATAACAAAATTTCCGGATTCTTTAAAACCGCACGGGCAATGGCAACCCTTTGTCTTTGACCACCAGATAGTTGCACCCCTCGCTCTCCGACTTTAGTGGAATAGCCCTCAGGAAGGGCACTGATAAAACTGTGGGCATTAGCAAGCTTCGCCGCTTCAATAACTTCTGCTTCAGAAGATCCATCTTTTCCATAAAGAATGTTTTCATATATTGATGTGGCAAACAGAGCTGGTTCTTGTTGAACCAGGCCAATGTGCTTTCGAAGAGACCTGATCTTGAGTTTCTTGATGTCTTTCCCTGCATGGTGTATCAACATTTAGATAAACCTACCAAATTGAAAGAAACTTACTTTTGCAGCATATTTAAAAGCTCTTGGAAAAAAGAGAAGTTGAATGAATAATCATATGTTTTCAACATCAGAGAACAGATTCCTATAAGTTTTACGATGCAGAAGACCAAGGTCCTAGGGTGATAAACTATTTAAACTTCCGCAGGTCGTTGAATTATTTCAGAAACTTGCTCCGGAATTCTGTTTTGATCTTGCTTTTTCAAAGTTAACATGGATTTCCTTTTAAAATTGCACCAAGTATTTTTCTTCTATGTTTAAAATGGATTTCCTTTAAAAATTGCATCAAGTATTTTCTTCTATGTTCAAATTTACTTGTTCCCTGTCAGAGCAATAGAGCAAAGTTTTATGCACAAGACTTACCATCAATCATGACTTTCCCAGTTGTTGGATCGTAAAATCGGAGTATTAGAGAAAGCACAGAGCTTTTACCAGAACCACTTTGCCCCACTAATGCCATGCTCTTGCCTGACCTGACTTTCAAACTGAAGTCCCTGAAAAGCAATACGTCTGGTCTTGAGGGGTAGCTAAAGTGAACACTCCTAAGCTCAATTGTGCCTTCCAATTTCGTAAGCTCTTCGCCTATGTCCCCCAGGACCTCGGTTCTACGATCCAAAACTTCAAAGACTGATGCCACCATTTGGTTCCCTTTCAAAAGGTCGGGGGCTAATGCTAAAGTCTCACCCATTGCTAATGCCGTCACAATCAACACCATGAATGATTTCATGACAGATTTAAAGCTTGCAAGCTCCTTTCCCATCAAAACAGAACCATACCTGAACAGCAAGACGAGGGAGAAGAAAGAAGCTATCAATTCACATGAAGCTCTTCGAACATGTGAAATAAAGTAAGGATACTAGAAACTCAAATACCATAAACCTAATGGAAAATTATTCATTATCCAACTTGCATTTTTTATGGCAAACGTGGAGTGAAGAAGGAGGTAAAGCAGCATACCACAAGGCAAGGCCATAGGATGAGAATATGAAGAACTGGGATACACCGTAGAATATGCCAGCAATTTGACCACGAGTAAATGAACGTCTAGAAGGCTCAACTAGCTCACGAGAATAAAGGTCGATGACTTTCTCCTCAGAACAAAATGCAGCAACAGTGCGCATGTTACTCACAGCCTCCCCAGCTAGCATGTTAGCTCTTAGATATGCTTTGCTCAAGTTTCCACCATAGCCTTGCATGAAAAGTTTCTGCAACAAAAGATAAAAACTGTTGGCATACTATAAATAAATTTCTTCCTTATCTCTTTAAAGCTACAGAAGAAAGTAGGACCTCGCTGATGTGACCACTGATGATCAACGGATATGTGGCTAAGACGACGAGTGTGATTCTCCAATTCAAGATGAAGGCAATGATAAATGAGGCAACAACCAAACCCACATTCTGTAAAAGAATTGTTGACCGATCAACAACAATAGTTCTTAACAAAGTTGCATCACTTTCTAGACGTGACGAAAGCATAGAACTAGTGTTGTTTGTATCATCAAACCATCCGATCTCATTCCTCAAAATGGCTGCAATCAATTATAAGAGAAAATTAAAAAAGAGTAATCAATATCATACAATCTTATTCTAAGCTCAACGAAGGAAAACTTTACATATGTATAATACAAATATGTTCCCACACGTACGCATATATTAGTGCCATCAGACAAGACATAACAACGTGTTGTGATCTGTTTTTTGAAATCTATTAGGGACAATGCATTCTCAAGATGAAGGAAGGACACCAATGAAACATGAAAAATATATATAAATATTTGGACTGATTGGACCTCAAGCCTTGAAGAGATCATACAAACAGCTTTCAAAGGGAAGAACAAAACTTCAATTAACACCCTATAGATGCAACTGGAATAATACAGTATTTGATTGTGACATACCAGAAAACATCTTTTCTCTAACACGAAGAGTGAGTCGCTCTCCCATAATTCCAAAACAAAGATGCTCTATGGCATGAACAATGACAGTTAAAACTGCAGCCCCGCAGAAGAGTAAAGAGATTTTTTTAATCTCACGACATGTTGTGTCCCAGTCCATGTAAAAGGAAACAAGAGCCTGAGAGACCCCAAGAGCAAAAAGAGGCATCTGAGCTCCGGCAATAAGGGCACCAATGGTGCCAATCACCCCATAATACCAGTCTGGTCCAACCATGGAATACAGTCTCCCTGCTGAAACATGTCTTGACTTTACAGTCTCTATTCCATCAGCACCAGCACGGCCAAGAGATTCTTTATCAGAACGGAAGCTGGCTCCGAAACTTGTTGTAGTGCGTGATAATTCTCGTGAATACCTTATACTGGAAAAGAAAATAGATATTATGAAGACATGAATGTCAGAGACGAATTTACAAGCTAAACACATTCAAGGCTTCCCTTATCCTCGCTTTTAAGTAGAGCATTAATATTTCAAAGTAAAGATTTTCTATAATTAGCCTCTAACAAACTCATTATAATACTTTTCAGAAATTATTCTACTCATTTCAAATAGTTGAAGTTGCTCTAGGCATCAGAATATTTCATATGAAGTTTCCTGGATGTAACACTTTCAACCAAGTACCTTAGTGGCCGACCCAAGTGAGGATCAAGTGAGGGGTGTCGTTGCGAAGAAGCTGTTTCTTGTAATTGTACTAGTACTGCATAGACACCGTTCGGGTTAGAAATGAGCTCCTCGTGACTTCCAGTTTCCACTATTTTCCCCTCTTGAACAACAGCAATTACATCTGCATTCCTAACGGTAGAAAGACGATGGGCTACTACTACTGTTGTTCGTCCCACCATGGCGCGATCAAGAGCCTCCTGGACACTCTTCTCAGACTCTGCATCCAATGCACTTGTTGCTTCATCCAATAGAAGAATGGATGGATTCTTCACTATTGCACGTGCTATTGCAATTCTTTGCTTTTGTCCTCCTGAGAGTTGTATTCCTCTCTCACCAACCTGGAAAATAACATTTAAGCATCAATCCATGAAAAGCAAAAAAAGAAAAAGTCTCTAAGGTCCCATCTACTTCTCTACTATGTCTGCAGACAATATCCATATATATCATGATTAATTCTTGGTCTTCACCAAGCATGCTCTTGTAAAGTTAGTGTTGAAGTGGCACAGAGACTACTTTTCATTGTATAAAAAGTCCTTTTGTTTCCTCAAGCTATATGTTTCTACAGAAATTATGCACCATATGAAACTGGATCCAAGTAATAGATATCTGCAGTTGTTTCCACATCAGAATCCAATTTATGCACAAGGAAAAACGCAAGTTCTCTAGAGAAATAACATATCATTACCTGAGTTTCGAATCTCTCTGGGAGGTTATTTATGAAAGAGAGAGCCTCTGAGAGTTTAGCTGCATGTGTGATCTCATCGAATGTAGCATCGGATTTTCCATAAAGAATATTTTCCCTAATGCTTGTTGCAAAAAGTGCAGGCTCCTGGTTTACCAGCCCAGTCTGTTGCCTAAGCCACTTAAGGTCAAGCTCCCCAATATTATTTCCATCTAATAATATCCGGCCCGCAAGTGGCTCATAGAAGCGTTCAATCAAAGATATAACAGTACTCTTTCCAGACCCACTTCCTCCCACAAGGGCTACAATCTTTCCAGCAGGGATATCAAGATTGAGCTTGTTGAATATAGTAACATCGGGACGAGACGGGTAACTAAAACATATGTCCTTAAATTGGATGTGCCCCTCAATTTTGTCCAGCTTCTTGCCATTCTTGCTGCTAGATCGGCTTATTGTGTTCCTCTCTATCATTTCAAATATGGGATAGGCGGCTGCCTTAGCTCGAATGAATGCAGAGATGTCAGGTGCTGCCTGCCCCAGAGACCTTCCAATTAAAAAGCAAATAGTGTCATTGAGTTTGACGTTGTGTAAATCGAAATTTTCTAAGCCACAATACATTCGTCACAACTATAAACCAACTCAGTCAAATGTCATATAAACATCTTGAGGTTTTCTACAGCTTTCCACATTTTATATTGTGAAATCTAACTGAAGCATTATGCCTTGGCCTCCACTCTCCAGTAGCTTACTGTTTCTATACAAAACCAAGTTCTATGAATACCAGTAAAATTTTGTTCATATTTTATAAATGACAACCTGATTATTCACCAAAGTTGGTAATGTACTTCAGAGAAGTTTTGAAGCTTCCATTAACAACATAAAGTTGAAGAAGTGCAACATTTGCTTCTAGATAGCTACCTTATACTGCCTCCACTCAAATTCAAAAGAGATAAGAACTGGTGAATCAGAAATGCGTCCTAAGGCGTACTGATATGTCATTTTCATTGTCTTCACTTCCAACTCGTAGACTGAAATTTGCTAATCTAAAAATCTGAAATTATTGACTCAAAGATTCTGATCGAACAGTCAGTTTCATCCCACCTTGCGTGACCTTATCATTAACTAATGCTCAACTACTTAATATATGTTCCGGACTTCCAGTACACATATTGGTAAGAACAAGTTAAGATAGTAGAAAATAAAACTTACAGGCCAGCAATGACAACATTAAGCATGGTGGTGAAGGACTCGCCGCCATTGGCGATACCCTTGTGAACAACAATGCTGGTGAACCAAACTAGCAATGACCATGAAAGGAAAAGGGAGCAGTGCATGGAGCCAAGCCCAAGACCCTTTGCTAGTCCTGCTTTTCTCCCATACTTGTATGTATTCAAAAGAGCTGTCTTGTACTCTCTTACTGCCTTCTCTTCTGCTGCAAATGCTTGCACTGTCCTCACATTTCCTATCACCTGATCAAATAATCACAAAAAGAAAATATATATATCAAACAAAGCAGTATAAGGGATCCCTTTCCGGAAGAGAGAGGCCTAGCAATGAGACCAATTGTGAGAGAGAGAGAGAGAGAGAGAGAGAGAGAGAGAGAGAGAGAGGTGACCTCTTCAGCAATTTCTCCAGCCTTGACATAAGATTTGCGAACCCTTGCAATGAGACCAATTGTGACATATGCATAGAGACCACCAGCAAGGGCAATTAATGGAACAATGGAGAGAGTGACCAGACTAATTTGCCATACCCTAACAAACCCTATTATGAATCCTGCTAGAAATCGGCTTATGTAGTGCATGAAGTTCCCTACCTGCATCATCATCCACCCTCATCATTCAACTATATATATATATATATATATATATATATAACATTAAAAACTGCAGAAATTTGTTAAAATTTTCACATTAATTAATTTATTTTTCCTATGCATACACACAAAAGCAATCATTGATCCTATAACCGAAAAACTTATTAAATAAGGTGCAACGAATTACAAAATATATTTTACGGATCTTATAACCAAATAAATCAAATTTCAATCGAGTCAAGAATTTTAACGAAAAATTACTAAACCTAATACAAGGGTCATTTAAATTATGTCCTAAATTTTCTAATTAATTCACTCCCATAATTGTTTCCTTAAAATTGTGATCGATTATTAAATCAGTAAATTGTCACCTTTTTACTTTTTATTCTTATTCTCGATTTTCGTAATGTTTTGGAAAAAAAAACAAAAACAAAAACATGGTCACGTTACATGCTGGTCTGCCATGCTTCAAAATAGCCCATGACGAAGTGCAGTGACAGAAGATTGGATCGATTATTAAGGATCTATCTTACGAAAAAAAAAAAGTTTATTAAGGATCTAATCTGATAGAAACATAATTAATTTTGCTCTAGATGCCCTAAATACTTTCTCCTCTTAAATGATTTCCGAAAATAGAAGCCTATCCAGCTGGCAATTAAAGACAATGAAACACTCGAAAGCCAACCAACCCCCTCAACCGACTTATAAATGCTGATAGCCTTTGCATTTACTTCTGCACTGGCTCCGTCTCCGTCTCCGTCTCCAGAGAGAGAGCCCTAGAAATTAGATAGAGCTCACGCTGATTTCCACACGAAAATGGAATTAAAAGCCCTAGATAACAACAACTATTTTGACTCTCATAAATCCCACTTCTTTCATTAATTCATCAACCTTTTTTCTTTACCTTTACGCAAGGCTTAAATTGATTATATGTGAAAATTATGGCGTGTAAATTGATGAAATTGAATGCCAGGAGCCCATCTTGAGAATAATCCCAAACATCAAGAGAGTATTTTGTCGTTAAGATCTTTGTGATTGACGGTTTTAGACTTGAATTACGAATGCAATTCGTCGCCTTTTCTCAAAAAAGAAAGTTCTGAAAATAAATATTAAAAATAAAAATAAAAAATAGTTGGGAAACAAATGGTCCACTAGTCTTATTAATAAGGTTGGACCTACCTTATGATAAATAATGCATTCATGCATTAATTAGCTAAATATTTATGCTTATGATTGTAACTAGTAGGTAGTAGGTAGTAGGTTACTAATAATGAAAATTAATTAACATGAGAGCCTCACCTTCTCAGAAAGGGCATCTTGAACAACAATAATGTCACTTGTAATTGCAGATATCACCTCTCCTGTGGAAGCTTCAGTGTCGAAAAGACTTATATCTTGATTAAGCATTGCCCTCAAATATGCCATCCTCATTTTGGCCGCTTGCCTTTCCCCAGTATGCATCCAACAAGCCACCTCTACAGAAATATAAATATATATTTGCAACATTATTTTAAAAAATAAATTAAAATAAACCAAACTCTCTAATGCTTGATTTACAAAATCCAATCGTACCCGTCCATGAAGAAAACAATATAGCCACACTGAGATATACAAAATCCAAGGAGTACTGCAAGAAGAAGAATATAAGATGAAATTCAAGTCGAATATAAACACACACACATGTATATATATAATTAATATACCTTAGCAACTTTGGAAGAAGCTTCCTTGGGAAAGAGATAAGCCATGCCAATAATATTGATCAACTTGCCAAAGAAGATAAAGAAGACAGGGACAGAAGCACCATGAACACATGCGCCAACAGATCCGATAGCCATTAGAAAGTAGTCATAAGAATCAGCAAATGAGAAGAGCTTCAACAATGAAACCTTGCGCTGCTTATCTTTACTATTATTTTTAGCATTTCCTTCTTCTTCTTCTTCTTTCATCTTCTTCATCTCCTTCAACATGATACCTTCTGCCTCATGAGTAGCACCATTGCTGGAAAATGTGTTCTGCCGCGCCATTTATTTGCCTCGACTCTCTCAAGAGAGTGTTTGATAAAACTGAATGAGCAATGTGTGTATGAGAGCTGAGGAAGAAGAAGATGAGGTTGTGCACATGTGAAGGTGTTTATGAAATTACAGCATATGGATGGGAGGATGGGTTCATTGAAATACAAACAAAAAGAACCCCAAAAATTTAAAATAAAGAGAGAAAAAAGTTGGATGAGTCATTAAGAGCTAGTCATAAGCACCTTGGGTGGTTGACTATGTTATGTTACAGCATCACTGTGGGCGAGATGAGCCAGTGGCAGTTGTGGTTATTACGCACCTTTCTCCACCCTATAATAACTGCGTTGAAATCAGACACTTCAATTCAATTCTCTCTCTCTCTCTCTCTCTCTCTCTCTCTCTCTCTCTCTCTCTCTCTCTCTCTCTCTCTCTCTCTCTCTCTGTTTTTATCTTTTTGGGTCCAAAAACTAAATCGAAGGGATATTGGAGATTGCTATGAGATGTTACTTTGCTTACGTGAAAAAATTATTGTATGATATTGGAATAATATGGATGAACAGAAGTTTGCTCTAAATTATTATATGATATTAAAACACCGTCAAGTGATATAATTTGTCTATGTGTTATAACATAGATGGGCGACAACTCTCTCTCTATAACGAATTTAATTTGGATGAGGTAGTTCTATGTGAGCTTAGGGGCCACCCCTTCGGCGTTGATGTCATATGCCCTACCGCTTGAGAAATAGTATAAATGCAAAGATAACCCAATTGTGAATCGATACCAAAAGCAAGCCACATGAGGCATTACTGATCGGAAAAGCTTAGCTGGCCATGTTTTATCGTATGTTATATGCAGTGGAGTATATTGCTGGTAAATTCTCTTCTTCTCCCAACTTTGGAGCTGTCATAATAACATCGATTTCTTTAGGCCCACAATGAACCTGTGTATTAAAAGTATGAGATGGCATCAAGGTACATGGGTAGTTCTGCTCATCTCAACCGTTAAAGTTGTAATTATTGGTGGGTTCGTAGGGATCATTATCATCACTCATCTTGGTTAAACCCTAAAAACAGGGGCTTTTTATATGGTAATATATTTTCTTGTCAAATATCTATCTAGCTTATATAATGTTGGCAAAGTCTTAATCTTTTCTTCTTGTTGTCAAAGTCTTAATCTTTGATCAAATTTAGTAGTTTAACATGGCATCTTATGTTGCCAAATCCAATCAATATTGGTCCGTATAAATATTATTTAAAATCAATATATATAACCAGAAATAAGAAAAGATGAAAACAAAAAACAAAAAACAAAATGAAAACAAAGAAAAATGTTTCTTATTAGGAAATGCGAGCAGAAGTTTAAAACACCCAAGCACCCAATGAATATTTATGTAAACCCCCTTCTCTCAATCGCTTGTACCTAAAAAAATATTTTATTTTTTTATTTTTTAATATTTTTATTAACCATCCTAAAAACTAATGTAAGTAATCAAGTAAAATATTCCTCAGACCTGAACGGAGCATGACTCTTTGATAATGTATTTTTCCCTGCACTTAGTGAGGCCTTGATGGCGAGAGAAAGGTTGGTTGTTGGCGGAGGAAATTTACGGAGCATGCCGCTTTGATCATTCCTACGTCAATGCACCAAGGGCTTGTTTGGTTTCTAGCTAGGATTGGATTGGAAATTTACGGAATGTTGATAGAGGAAATGAAACAAACAGATAAGATCCAATCCAATCCTAAGCACCAAATAAGCCTCAAACCAATCAACTTCCTAAAAACAAACACATAATAAGATCTACAAAGAAAACATCATTTCTCTACACTGTCTATTTGAAGAGTTGTTCTATATCAAAAAGTTAAGGGACGGACGATTATATATTTTCTATTACCAATTAGTTTTGGGTGTAACTTTAACTTCCTTTAGTCTTGTTCACCATCTATTAATTATATTCAATTTTATATATATATATCTCTCTCTTTATACGTCAAATTAGAAATAGAGATTTCATGCAAAACAAGTAGTTGCGTCTGGCATTAAATTTATTTCAAGTTCTGAGTTCTACGGGTAACGGGACTGATGAAGATGTGTTGACAAAACAGGCTCATATGAGAGAGACGGTGCCCTCGCAACTGCAATCAGGTTGTACATGTCGTGCCCTTCATTGTAATGACTTTTGAGCTTGGATTGGCTTCAACCTCCTCTTTCAAATCAAAACTATGTTGTTGTAAATGCTGGCATATCCCAACTGCATGCAAATTTTGAAGCCATAAAAAAATAAAAATTAATCAACATTCGTTTTGACTTTCGATTTGAGGATTAAATCCCAGCAAAACATGGACATAGAATCCCATCAAACATGTGTGCCTTATTGAAGAGCACATATACAAGTGATTGTCTAAATTATTCTAAATTAATCAAATTTACAAAAAATAGCTTTCAAATTTGGGTGTCAGGAAGTGAGTAGGCTCACTGCCCTGACGAATTAGCTTAACACCACATCTAAAACAATAAAAGACAAATTAAAAGAAATTTAGTTATGATTAACGAAATAGACGAACACAGTGCTTCAAAAATTTATTAAAATAACAATCATTTATTTGAGTTCAAATCATTTGAGGAATTCAAGCGATTTTTTATAGAGATATTTGTTGAAGAATATAAGTCTCACATCAGATGTTTGACTAAATAAAATACAAGTATAATTAATGGTTCCCCTACTAATATCACTGAGGTCTTTTGTGATAAAACCTCACACCATTGGGCTTTGTAGGTGGTTAAGTTGGGAACAATATCGGTATTGCTAGTAGTAGACCGCTGACTTGTCCCCCTAAAATTTAACAATATCCCTCAAATAAGTGTTTTTTTTTAGTCATTTCAATCAAAACAATGATTTATGCTATTTGGGTTTGTGGAATTTTCATCTTGGCAACTAAAGTCAAAACGCTTTTATGAAGTTAGTTGTTCATTAGAAATTGCAAATCCCATTATCTTTATCTAATCTGAATAATAGACAACACTGTTTGCAAACCTTATCTCAATATTGTAGGTTTGAGGCGGGGTGGTTACAAATAAAAATCGTGGTGATGCTCACTTACATGTACAAATAGTGATATGTCCTCATCTGGATGTATTATCAACTCTTTCTCTTCCACTTCCTTTCTTCATTCACATGGTATCTCAGCAACTTGATCTAAATCATCAATTTACTTCCATCGGCTTGTCGTATTTTGCATCATAGTCTCCTTCATCGAATTTGTTCCCTAGAAAGATAAAATTAGAGAAATGAAGTAGGTGCCAAGAGCACATCCCTATTTATCATTTTCTGTCGTATCACACATCAAAATGGGAGAACGAAATTGCTTCGCTAGGCTCCATTCGGATGGAAGGATTACAAAAGTTAGAGAATTATTTAATACGACAGTCATATATATCCGCGAACTTTCACCACTCAACCATGGAACAAAAACTTGTGGCTGTATCTCAGAAACTTCCCAGTTCCAAGGGTGCCTGCTGATGTTGTTGTTGTATGTGAATCCGAATCATAAAAAGAATAGCTTTGTGAGCATGTTTCAATTGATTTTGCTTTTCATTTTAATTTTTCTAATATGAAAAATGATTAACTTTTCATTTCATTTCTTAACATTTTTATTTTTATTTAATTATATTTTATATGAGAGAGTAATGCAGCAAGAAATAACAGTTGAGAGGTGGAGAGAAGGTCATAGTAGTTGGAAGGAATTTAAATGCTGTGAAGGACCAACAACTAGTTGGGGTAATTCAATGCTTGGCTACACTACACAATAGCCTATGCCCTCTCTAGTCTTTGCCACCTCACACACATGCTTCAATTTTGATTTGTCTCACTCCATCCACATTCCACACCTTATTACATCTCATTACAGTTGAGTTCAGGATTTCTCATTACTTGTACGCTTAGGTCAGGATACAGGGTCAAAAATAATTTTCATTTGGATTTTATGCAACAAGATTGGGATGTGGTCCAACAGGATTAGGACTTTACTGGACCAAGTCTCAATCCTATTTTCGGTCTATTAGAAACACTTAATAAATGCGACAATCACTATATATATATGTGCTAATTATTGTTTGGAGGTGATTACAAGTTAACGTCGGAGCATCAATAGGTGCAAGAGCGGTGGAAGTGGAAAGTTGGGTACCCAAAAAAAATAAAATCATTTGGATACATGGTCCAAATAATTTTTATTTGGATTTTATGGAACAAGATTGGGATTTGGTCCAACAGGATTAGGACTTTAGGCAATTTCCTGATGGGGAGGGCTATATTTAGCTCTCTTAAAAATAATTTTATAAGGAATAGTGTTAGGCTACATTTTAACCGTCTTCAACAACAAAGGGCTAAAATTAATCTTTTAATAGTTTTTAGTATATTATGTAAATTTATTAGTTAATTTAATTAAACTACTATTTATAAATAAATAAAAACCTTAAAAATTCATTTAAAAACAACAAACATCAATTTAAAAACAACAACTTAAACATTAAATTAAAACAACAACTTAAATATTAATTTAGAAACAACAACTTAACAATTAAAAAAAAATCATCTTCTCCCGGAATTGTAGGATGATAGTTGGATGTTAAATCCGAATTCAAAAACAACTCCCATGCACGGTGTTGGTCCCGAATTTCTCTCTTTTTAAAGTCAAAATACTCCTTTAAAAATTTCCCACCAATGATGAAGTTTAAAGGCTTTTTTGGCATCTTCATTATAGATAATATGTAAAACGATGGAGATATTGTCAAAAATTTGTATAGCCCTCTCTTTTTTTGTAGCCCTTCATGTATCCCACTCTTGGAGATGAGTTTTGGGGATTTTGGGCTATATCTGAGGATATAGGCCTCACTTGGAGATGGCCTCGCTGGAACAAGTCCCATTCCTATTTTCGTTCTACCCATCAAACGAGGCCTATTACAAGCACCTAATAAATGTGACAATCACTTGATATATGTGCTAATTATTGTTTGGGGGTGATTAATTGTGTGCATAAACTAAGAAATTGTTGTACCATATTTGGAAAATGGGTCAAAGATGGTTTTATTTCTCAAATAAGATTACATTAAACCCAAGCACAACCTCTTTCTTTCATAAACAAAGAAAATGGCTTTTTGTACTTGGGCCAGCAATGGGCAAAACCCTCTCAAAAGCCCGTAGTACGTAAAGGTCCTAGCTTTGGTCCACACTAAAGTTAAGAAAATAGGTAACTGTTACCTATTGACCCATGTGAGGGTTTGAAGATGGGTTATCGAGGAATTAAAAAGTAAGTGAGGCCCACACAAAATTAGGAATTAAATTCCTGATTTTGAAGGAATTCAATTCTTGAGTGGGATGTGATATTCTAATTCCGAGAGAACTAACCCATTAGGAATTCATCTTTTTTACCCATTATATCCTCACACAATTTTAAAAATTCCAAATTTGTCATCTACTTTTACCTAACAACGAGGACATTTTAGTAGTTAGTACCACTCCTACACCAATTCCATATGGTTTAGTAAACACCTTAATAGGATTTCGTAATCTAACTCCCCTCAATCCATATGGTTTAGTAAACAAGTTCAATAGGAATCTGGAATCTAATTCTCCTCAATCTAACTCCTCCTCAATTCAATTCCTCATAATCCAATTACATATTAGTAAACATGCCATAAATGAGTCCTAAAATTTAATACACTGAAACAAACACAAAAGAAATTAAAAGCACAAGTTTAACTCAAAAAAATAACGAAATCATAAGCTAGAAGGGTACAAAATTATATACAATTATGCCCTGATCACAAAATAAGGTTATTTCTTACCTCAGTACTACTGAGGCATAAATCCATGTCTGAGCCCTTTCAGAATGAGGCTCCACTTCCCCTGCTCCAGCTGTTTCCTTTGGAAGAACTTCTCCAACATTAGGAATTGGGCTTGAAGATGCCACTGGAGCTAATGGAGAGGAAGGAGGAGAAGGAATCTACATACAAATAAATTAAGATTAGCAACGACAATTCCATGGTTTCTACTAACCAACAAATAACTAGCCTTAAAGGAATACCTGGGGCCAGCAGTGGTTGACTCTGGAGTCTTTGCAGGTGAAGTCCTCGCCCGCTTGCTTTGAGTAATCTCAGGCTAAACCTAGCCCACATCGCCACCACTTATAGACTATTCAGGCAAAGACCTCTTTCTAGTACCCAGTTTTTCAACTACATCAAACAAAGGAACGATTCAGAATCCATGCAATTAGGAAGAGCGATTCCTAGAGATCATGAATATGGTTTCTTTTGCCTCTACCTGAAGAGGAAAGAAAAAGAGGTACAATAGAATCGGGCATGCTAGCCTTTGAAGGGCTAGCAGCCTTGGCAACCGCAAAAACAGAAGGCATTATCTTCACCAAATTTCGCTTTCTCTGAACAAAAATCGGAGCTTTTGGCCCAACAGACCCTGAACCTTCACTAGTAGCTTTGCCCTTCTCAGTCGCCAGCTTGCTGGCTGGACAGAAAGTCTGGTAACTAGTGCCAACAACAAACAACAAACAAAAGTCAACTAAAAATAAAAGACAAGTTAAAGTCTAACCCAACTAAGAACTTTCCTTACCAATCATTGGCAATTTGTTATCCTTTGCTATTTGAGTTAGAAGTGCTTGTTTTTCTCTCTTGCCAAGCTCAGGGCAAAAAGGGCAACCTTCGAACACATTTTTATATGCAGCTTCTATGGCCCCGAATCGGCCTTGGTAGTGATCCCACCAAGCCTTAAGGGCCTCGATACAACAAGAATCAGGCTAATAGGACTTTAACTCCAGAGCCTGGGCAGAATCTGCATACTTAGCCTTAATTCCCAAGAGATTGTCTCGGCTCAACTTGGGGAATCTATAAGATGAACCTTTGTTGACTAGAAAATAATTCAACTCTGGGATTACTTAGGGGCATCCAAGCTGTTTGTTGAAAAACTGGGGGTTATAAGCCTCTACACCATATTGGGAATTTTTGGTGTCCATTTTTCCACTGCAGGGCAAATCCTGTGATTGAAGACAACAGAATATCTCCATATTCTCAAAATCCATGGCCTATTAGCATCTTTAGGGCCTTGATAAATAAGCTTCTTCTTAAAACCAAGAGCAGCCTTTCTTCAGGCTCATCAGCCATTGAGCAGCATGTCTGGTCTTTCTGCCCATGAAGAATGTGAAGCACTCTTCAGTTGTCTTCCCAGAAATCAGCTCAAAACCAAGTCCCTCAAAGGCACCACCTCATGGGATGTCTATAGTTTTCGTCCCATTAACTCTGGAAACGACCATTGGAGCCAAACTCGAACTATCATAAAGGTCCTTTTACATTGAGGTTGATGGACTCAATGGTCGCTTCTCTTAGACCTCTGTAGATGGAGGCTAAGATCAAAGGCGCAGTAGCAATGTCTCTGTAAGTGGCCAAACCCCCTGCCAACTGAAGCCACTCCATGGTAATGCAGTTTGTAAAATCCCGACCCAAATTTAAGTATTCATTTTCTAATATGGGAAGATTTTGAGAAAATGAATGGCACCATGACATAGATCGTGTCGAGATGAGTCCGTAGACAATTAATGGGCTCAAATCGAAGTTGTAACGAAGAACTTATGATCAACAGAAGCCCAATGACACAACCGTAAATATTTCGAAGTTCAGTTTTTAAAATATTAGATTCCTCTTTCTCTCGCTCTCTCTCTCTCTCTCTCTCTCTCTCTCTCTCTCTCTCTCTCTCTCTCTCCCTCACGAATTTGCCTCTCTCTCATCCTCCACGAACAGCAGATTTCAGACAGAGATATCTCCGCTAAATGACCACCAAAACCAATGCTACAACTTCCAAACTCTTCGTCTATCTCCTCTCTTTCCATACATACCCATATCTAGCCATGATTCCAAGCGATGAAACCAAAAACTGAACGAAAAAGGACTACTTGTGAGTGGACATTGTTTTCAAATAATGAGCATTATTTTATGACATAAAAACTATGCACAATGATTTATTGGTTTATTGAATTTATTATATAATTAATAGTTGAAACTTGATATTTTCGTAAAGTAATTGCAATATATTTGGGTTTTGGCATATTCCGAATATCTTGAGTTGATATATATTATTTTTGAGAATTCCTATCTATGCTTCGTTATGTGTGGGTACGTGGGGTGTTGGTAATGAGATTACAGAAAGAGAGTGGATTATAGTTTGTGTCAATTTCAAGTTCTATAAGCACTACCTTATGTACCTCCCCGGATTTGGAAATTATGGATTGGAAGTTGGGAACTATGGATATTGGATATGTTGGAACCCAGGCACCTTTGATGGGGTGTTTCATAGACCCTTAGCGGGGTTAGTCTGCGCGCGTAGGACTTGTCACAGGCCTACCAGTATTGAGGATTCTGTTGTACGTGTTGGTGAGCTTAGTCCCAGTTGGACAGCTCGTTCCCTAGCCACATAGTCAATTGAGGATTCTTCCATGTGGAACAATCCCCCGGTTTGATTGTTTCCCCGATACAAACTTGGTCCTCGCTCGCCATGCCAATGGACACGCATTTTGAGAGAGTGGTTTGGGGAAATGGTTTTGTATTGGATGGATTATTTGGATATCTTTATTATATATGGATTTCATTGTAGTTTTGACGTGGCTATATATACATATATATATATCTATCTATCTATGATGGCTTTGAGTGCATGTTTTATGCATCGTTTTCCAAACGATAGGGTTACTATATGTTGTTTTCAACTAATGAAACTTTGTTTTTGACCACTCACACATTTTCTGTTTTTCTGCCCCCCCACCCCCCCCCCCCCCCCCCCCCAGGTAGTTGGTTGTCTTGAAATCGAATGGCCGTAGCAAGTTGTGAGCCTCGAGACGAGCTTATGCAGGATAAACTTTTAAATCATTTCTCTTATGTTGAACTTTATTGCCCATGTTAGGATTGATTGTAAGGCCGGAGGCCTAATATGTAAACTGCATGAATTTATCTTGTGCATACTGCCTGTTGAGTTATATAATTGTGTTTTTAACAGGTTGAGAAATTTGGGAATGTCCATTTTCCAAGGAAAACTCTGCCTAAATTTCGGCAGAAAGTCTCGTCTCATTTAGTAAGTCGGCTCGGCATCGGTGCGATGTCGAATATTCCACAGGATTGGTCCCAGGTTCCAAGGAATTTCGGGAAGAGTCCTGTCACAGTTAAAGGCTCTGGGAAATACGAACCTATTTAACCAATGCAACAGGAACATAATGTGCTTGCCATGAAGGTAATCAACCTTTTCATTCATAAAAGCTCCCATGAAGACCCATAAGTTCTACTAGAGTCGATTATACCAGAAAAAATTTCAAGGTTCTTTCTCCTCTCTATCCTTTGAATGATCATCTTGGAAATCTCCAAACCAATCAGCACTTCTTCCATGAGGTTGAAACCCAAAAATCACGTCGAGGTCAAGGATGGAGATTAACATCAAACCAACGCCAAAGTCGAAGGTGTTAAAGGCACTGTTCCAGAACTCACGGCCAAACCCAGAAGTGGAGATTCATCCTGAAGTACAACAGTCGAATACACAATGGCATGATAGATACCATTATCAAGCCAGGAATTCTTTTACTGAGGTTCCATCCTTTTTACCCAATCCACCCAATAGAAGTCCATACTTGACACGTCTATTTTTGGGAATAACCTCGGCAACATCTTATTCCAATTCGTCCAGTCGATTCCTTTAGATTGACAAACAGGGATAGAAGCCCTGATTGGGTGAGGTTCATACTTGCAGAGCTGATCAGATTTCTTCTCTAGATACCTAGGCCCCAAGACGCAATTATTGTTTAAGAAGCTGATGAGATTAAGCTCGACCATTAGCAAATCTTTCGACCAAGCCATCAAAGACGATGGCAAATTCATTCACTCCAACCCCTAAGATGAAGGGAAAACTCTTAGGTACAACCTCCGACGATGAAGAATCGGGAATAGTGACAAAATCTCTCTTTGGTGCCATATGATCAAATGGTTATCTTTGTTTGAAAGTTCGAAGTTTGAAAATCGGAGGTCATGGTTTTCTCTGAAGAACTTTGGTTCTCTTGACGCGACAGTTAGAATTCAGAAAGGTGAAAATGGAGAAGGTCACAAATGAAGAATTTAAAGCTTAGTGCTTCTTTTCGAGGGAGTCGTTTGTCGTATAGTTTTTCCCACGTGGCCAAACCATGACCTTTTACAAATCCATAAACAAAGGCGCCTCGAATGACGTGGGAAAAGCTTACTTTATAAAGATAAGCCCAAACAAAAACTTTAAGAGCTTTAAGACACACATCTTATTCCTTAAACGAATTTATGTTTTTGGTTCATTTAATTCTCGTTAACAATTAATAGTCGGGTCATCTTAAGTGTGTCTTAGATATATTTAATAGACCAATTAATGGTTAGTTTAAATATAACAGACTAAATTGAAAAATCGACAACCAAAAATATGGGTCTCAAAGCCAAATTGTTAGAATTCATACAAACATGAATGAGTATTTTTCAGCCCAAAAAAGGGTAAGGACTTGGTTCAAGAAATGAATTCTAAAACCGTAGATATGAGGTCTGTTACATTGTCTAATTCTAAGCTAAGGTCCTTGTGCATTGTGGCTGCCTTTTTGTTAGCCAATCTTGCCTAAAAAGTACGAGAAGTCAGGTCTTGGATGGCAGGCTCACTAGCAGCAATTCGGGCTCGACTCTCTTCCAGCTTCTCCTCCAGCTTTGCCTGAATATCAAAGCAGTAATGTTGACTCTCAACTCTTCTTCTTCCCCCTCTAATTCCTCAAGTTTGTCCAGAATGTCCTCTGTCATTTCAGTAAGCTCCAGATATCTGGTTTTGCTGTCATAGTGGTCTTTAAGGACCTCTTCTAGATCCACCATTGTTGGAAGAATCTCCCTGATCATGCTCATATGTCTCAATGTCTTGCTCAACTAGTGCTCTAGGGATTGGCATGCTAGGGCCAAGTGGGGTCAAGTAGTAGAGTTTGGCATGCCTAGTACCATAATTAATCGTCTTCCTTGTAAGGATGTCTTAAAAAACACAATGATTCAGCCAAAATGTTATAGTACACTCTAAAGTAGTAGTAAGTTGTGCAACAAACAACAAGTTATGGTCCCATAATGGAACAATCAATACAGAATCCAAATGTATGGAGTTAGAGAGAGATAGAGAGCCTCTCGACCACAGGGGAGGGAGTACCATTAGCATTAGACACTATCGACTAAGTGGATGGTTTGCAACTAATAAGTTGACCAGGATCAAATGTCATGTGATCTATAGCACCCGAGTCAATAATCCATGTGGGCTTTGGAGAGGACGTGTGAAAGAAAAAACCTTTGGTGGTGGTGATAGAAGCACGAACTCGAGTAACCGGTTCAGCAGGATTGACCGCACACTTCTGTGAGTTTGCAAGGAATGAGAGAACTATAGGAAGTGCTGACATCGCAGTGAAAGTAAGATTTGATATGAGTGTGTTTTTATGGGTAAGGAGTTTATTTGAGAATTTGAGGAGTTTGATTTGAAGAATTTGATGTATGAATTTGATTTAGGAATTTGATTTGAGAGGTATGTTTTTAAGGAGTTTGATAAGAGGATTTGATTTGAGAGGTAAGGAATTTGATTTAGGGTTTGAATTTGAAGGTATGATGTGAGGGCTTAAAGACAACCTAGGATCGATTGCTCCAATACTATGCTAAAATATGAATCTGGTTTGAATACTTTAGATTAATTGTATTCTTCTCCATAAGGGGGTATATATAGAAGTTTACAATGGTGCTTTACAAGGAAATAGATACAGTAATTAATTAGTAGAATAACTCAGATGTGTCAACTATATAAAACAAGGAAGTAAATCACCTAATTAACTTAAAAAATAAATATCTTTAATTTAGTAGGTTAACTCACGCCAACACATTGAAATTTAGAATTCTAGTCCTCCAAATTATATGGCACTTTAGTTCCAAAGCATTTTTCTTTTTTGTCTTCTTCTTCTGATATACCTTTCAAACATGAAAATCGTGGTGTTTTGGGCCTAAAATTATTGAGAGGCAAAGAAAAACATAAGCAAGCTAAAGTCAAAGCAGCAGGTGTTCGTGTCCGTTCCGAAAATCCACATTAAACCAAAGAGAAGGGAGTGTCCAATATCTAAGTAACTTTGGTAGCTTCTAGCAGCCTTTTCTTGCTTTGTTGTTGAAGGAAAACTCTCCTAGAAAAGAAAAAACTTAAAAGAAGATACTCGATGGATCTTATAATCATATATACGTGTTAAACCTAAAAGGAAAACTACAAAACCATTTACAAGATTTCATCTCCATTTGCATTAAGCTTTCTACATACCCCTCCAAAACCCCTTTGCGTATGTCCCTGGAACTTGTTCACCTTTGGCATGGCATAAGTTCAGCAACAACTGCAGCTTCACATCATGGGTAAGGAGCTCACTTTCTCTGTTTTCCCCCTTTGAGTAATAAAATCAGTTATGTCTAGAACTTATCATCATGCTATACTTTACCAACAGATACAGCTCTCTACTCAAGTATATGCATTAATTCCAATCACTTTTGGAGTTTTAATTCTTGCACAAATCCTTGAAATCAATTGTTTCTTATGAAGCATCAACAAATTATTGGATTTTAGGTGTATGCTAATACTTCACTTCTAGGCATTGCCTGATTTTATTTTATTTTATTACTGAGAAATTCTCTTTATTTTCATGGTAATTTGCTGAAACTTAGAAAACTTTTTACTTTTTTAAAATAGAAACTAACGCCATTTGGGTTTTTCTTAATGATTTTATATACATTTATCCCTACTCAATAAAGTGTCAACTATTTTAGTATTTATATTAACCAAAGGCTTGTGGGGATTTTGAATGTTTCACGTATATATAGTTCCTTTCTATTTTAGTATATATAGTGGCGGAGCCACAATGGGTTCAGTGGGGTCGCACGACCTCTTGGAAGCCATGAAAATAAGCTTAGAGGTCCCTTGGAGCTGCACACCAAGTGGTCGACGAAATGATTGAAAGAACGAAGGGTTTGCAGCATGAAGAAGAAGGCTGTGCTCTGGACTTCTTTTTTTTAAAACAACTTGGGTAAAACGACGTCGTTTTGGCCCAGGGAATTTTTTTAATACAAATTTATAAATAAACCCAATCCTAGACATGTATTTATAAAAAAACCCAAGTACTATTTAAACATAGAAACACACCCAAAATCAACCCCAAAATCAACAATTGTATATTTTTTGGGTGTGTTTATAAATGGGTTTTGAGTGTGTGTAATGATGGGTTTTGGGTGTGTTTATAAAGTGTTTTGGGTGTTGGGTTTTTTTATAATTTCAGCCCCCATTTTGGGTGTTTTAGTAAAACTCTCTTTTTTTAAATGACTTGGCCAAAACGACGTCATTTTGGGCCAGGTCTGAAACAAAAAGAAAATAAGAAAAAGACTAGTGTATCCTTCTCTAGCCACTGCTTCTCTCTACATACCCGATTCCTCTATTCTAAAACCCCAATTTTTTTTGTTTTATCCTCCAACCCTAAGTTCCAAACTCAATCCCCCCCCTCCCCCAAACCCTCAACTCCATCTCCTCCCTTGCTACCACCATTGGGGTGCCTCTGTGCTGCCGTTGTCGTTCCGGTGTAGTGGTGCCGCCAACTACTCTCTTTGTTTTTGCTCTTTGTTATCGTGAAATTTCACTTTCAATATTTTTTTCCATCCTAAATTTTTATTGGGACTTTTACACTAAGATCCCTTGTGGTAGGATTCCTGGCTCCGCCACTGTATATATATATATAGTTCTTTTTTATTGAGAGATCTCTTAAATAATTTTATTTCAAGACACCCTTTACGGTACCCTATGATTTTTTTTCCAACAATCTAAACTATCTATTTTTAAGTCTAAGTTCATACATCATCCTTGCAAAAATATAGACAAATCGGAAAACGTTTCGACATCCAATTGTATCCTACAAAATCGATGAACTTGGTGCTTCAAGAAAGTACTAAAATTTCAATAACACAATTGAATGGTCAAATGATATTGGATTCATGTGATTTTTTATAGAGATAATCTTTGAATGATTATCTAAAATATAGATGGTTTGGATTAGTGAAATACAATGTGAAGTGGATCCTACAAAAGTGTGCCTCAAACAATTTAATTTGAAGGATATATATTTTTTAAAAGCCTTCTATTTTTATAGTAGAGTGGATGTAGAACATGTCTCATTTTCAGATTTTTTGTTTTTCAAATTAATATGATATCCTCATTTAAGGGTATTTTTTGGGATTTTAAATGTTTCACTACTCATAATGGTCTCATCAATCATCATTGTACAATTTGAATTTCTAGCAGTTGAAGATGACAAAGGGGGAAACTCAAGTGAACACACAAGAGTCAACAATGAATCAAAAATGGCTCAAGGCAGAAACTTCAAGTGGTGGTTTCTTATAGCCACCTATATATTCTTTGCCCTCTCTGACCAGTCAGCAGGAACACTTTTGGGAAGACTATACTTTGAAGAAGGTGGAAAGAGCAAATGGATAGGAGCACTTGTTCAACTTGTAGGGTTTCCAATCCTCCTTCCTTTCTGTTTTTTCTTAAAATCCAAGAAAATTAATCCCACCACAGAAGGACCATCTGTATTAATCCTTGCAATGGTCTGTGTGACCCTAGGCCTACGCTGTTTCTTGACTTCATTTGGGCTTTTATATCTTCCTGTTTCTACTTTCTCACTCATCTGTGCCTCCCAATTGGGATTTACAGCCCTCTTCTCCTTCTTTATCATCAATTCTGTAGTTCTTGTCACCATCTCCTCCACTCTTCTTGTGTTTCAAGCTAATAACAACTCGGAAGATACTCCTAATACAGGAAGAGTCTCTCAAGGGAAGTATGCAGCTGGATTCATATGCACTGTTGGTGCTTCTGCCGGGACCGGATCAGCACTTGCCTTGACACAGTTTGCCTTCAACAAGGTCATCAGAAAGAAAACATACGTAGTTGTCATGGATGTGATAATCTATCAGTCATTGGTAGCAACATGTGCTGCCTTGGTTGGACTTTTTGCAAGTGGAGAGTGGAAGGGCCTAAAGAGAGAGATGGATGAGTTTGAAATAGGGAAGGCTTCTTATGTTATGATCTTGGTTTGGACAAGTATTGCTTGGCAGGTTTTTGTGATTGGTGCGGTTGGGTTGATTTTTGAGGTGTCTTCTCTGTTCTCCAATGTCATAAGTGCTCTGGGTTTGCCTGTCATTCAAATTTTGGCTGTGATTGTTTTCCATGACAGGATGCATGGCTTGAAGGTGATAGCAATAGTTGTGGCTCTTTGGGGTTTCGTTTCCTATGTCTATCAGCACTACCTTGACGATCGTTGTAAGTCGGAGACTGAAGATCCAAATGCAAGTGAAGCTCCTAAAGAATCAGTGCTGCTGGGAAGAGCTTAATTGAGGAAGAAAGTTGCATTGGTACTTTCTGGTGGGAAAGAAAAATATATCATGCTACTTATCTTCTTTTTCTTCTTTTTTTTTAATGCGCATGAATTTCCTTTAAATCCCTTGTTTAGGTAACCAGATGTTTATATTTTAGGTGACTAGAGACAAAACCAGACATTGCATTATGCTTAATGAATGAACTCATGTCGATAAAGTTGATGCTAAAAGAGAAATTTGGTATTTTAGAATACTATGATAGTACGGTCACATAGCACATATTATACATGTGTTATAGTAACAGTGCATGTTTATTGATACTATTCCTTAAAAGGGGGGAAAATAAACTTTGTCGTCCACCCATATTATAACACTCGTACAAGATATACCACGTGACCGTACTACTGTAGTATTCTATAATTTCTCCAAAATAAGGACCTAACATACGAATAATTCTCATACAAAAAGGTTGAGGAGTCATGGAATTGAGAAATCAAATCAAATTAATACTAAATTTAGTCTCTGTGTCCTATTTAACTTGCCTTTTTAAAGAAAATGATCAACTTAGGTCAATTTCAAAAATAATTGAACGTATGTTTTGGACTAGTAACAATCCACCAGATACATGAGTTGAAAACCTTGCATGCATAGTTAGGTGCACAGGGGACATTTATGTTTACTGGCCAAGGCAAGCAATCTAGATTTTGGGTCCTCTAAGATAAAGCTATAAAAATTTGGAAAACTTTGATATGCAACTTCAAGCATTGATCTGTTTTACATGGTTAGTAAGGCATGACACCATGGGCTGTGGAAGGAACCATTTTATATATGTTTCCAAAGAGTTCCATTTACAACCCCAAAAGTGAGCCTACCCTCTGTAAGAAGAGCCCTCCCAAATTACTCATTGAGGTGTGGCTGATTTACCTAGCAAAGTTCTCGGGTGGGATACGAAAAGGCAGCACATTCAACTGTGAAAGAGTCAGAAACACACCAAGTAAACAAGGCCACAGCGAGACATGAGCAAATGTTACAATTCAGCAGCTCAATGCATAAGCTTTGCAAAAACAGTCAAATAAGATTATGGATATCTGTTGCTTAAGAAAGACCCCTCCATAATTCCAACCACACCGAACCAATATCGCCTATGCTCATGAAAAGAACCCCAGGCCTGGTGGAGGTTTCAATGAATACTCTATTTATTCTAAAATAACCACTCTCTGAGAAGGTTGTGGAGCACTTTTGGCTGCCTTCTCCGAAGCATTGGCAAGGCCCTGTAACATTCTCAGAATCTCAGTTGTGTCTTCCAAGTAGTACTTGGCCTTACTGGGTTTCTGGCCGACAGTGCAAGCAAACACTTCAGCCACCGGAGAGAGAGAGTCCCTTGCACTCATTATTACCTCGAACATGTCTTCGTCAGACCTGTCATCCCCAATACAGAGAACAAAATCTGGAAGCATTGTTTTCTGTTTCATTGTTAAGAGGAGACGTTCCGCTACAAGGCCTTTGTTGACACCCTATGGAATGGTCAGACAACAAGTGAAACTTTTAATATTGAGGATAAGCTTCAGCGTGAAAGATATATATTATCACAAATTCACAAGCTCAGAAAGAGTTTGCATTAAATTTTTTTTTCATGCTTCAAAATCTTAAAAGCAAATATCACAAACAACATAGTGACCCCTAAAATATATAGGGGAATCATAAAGAGTGAACAGAAAATTCAAGATCCATACTTGAGCAGTCACTGAAATGCACAATCAACCTTATTTAATTTTTATTTAAGCAGTCATGATGAACCTAATAATAAGTTTTATCAATTCTGAACAGTCCAATAAATGAGAATCACCATGAGACATTTTCTTCCTTGAGATGAATGAAAAACCTAATGTGGGAAAACCTGAAGAACCAAAGATAGGTTTTCCTCCTCAACAGTCAAATAAGGCTCAACGACTATGGAGGTTTAAGAGCATTTATTTCTCAAATTTGCCACCTTCTTCAGGTTATGCTCAATAATACCATTTGAATCCTCTTGAATTCTACCAACTCAATTGGCTTAGGTCAGTTGATGCTCTCTCAAATTTGTTCGACATGTTAAAATGGGGTAGAACTCATCCTTAAAGTTGGCTCTAAGGGAAAGCAAAGGGTGGCCATACATTTCTTTCCAAAGAGTGGCCATGTGTTTAAACATTGCATGTCCCAAAAGATATCTAGGGGATGTGGGACCTTAGTAACACTCCCCTTCAGCGCCAGGGTTGGAGACACATGGTTCACCCCACGTAGGGCAAGAAATACGAACTTGACCCATCCTTATGGTACACCTGCTATGAAACCATGTTACACCCAGTGTTTCCCATCATGACACTGGTGGAGAGT
Source organism: Prunus armeniaca (assembly GCA_903112645.1). NCBI lineage: Eukaryota > Viridiplantae > Streptophyta > Magnoliopsida > Rosales > Rosaceae > Prunus > Prunus armeniaca. Next base: position 3,329,272 of record CAEKDK010000005.1, on the reverse strand, counting down.
GTTACAATAGTCCCGCATCGCTTTAGTACCTTTTGGGATATGCCATGCATAAACACATGAGCAGCCTTTCCTTGAAAGCCGGTTTTTAAAGATGAATTGTAACCATAGGCTTAACATGGTAACAGAGCACAGGTATACTACAAGCAACGGTTTGTAGCTCCTACCCTGTTTGGAGGAAGAGAGCCGAATGTCTCCAGTGCTGGCGCCGAGAGGGAGTGTTAGCATAGTCACACATTGATTGGGTACCTCTAGTATATACGATATATAAACCAATAGGTGCCTTTTCCTTGAAATGTTTTAACTTCTTATAGGTAATGCAGGTCCCCACAGAACATAATTATTTGCACATTGGGATTTCTTCTAGGATGTGAGATATGTGACAGGGCTTAACTTTTTTGTACTTAGTGTTTGCCATAAAAAGCTAGCCCTAAACGTTCTGGATTACTTAGAACATGTTAAACGCCACAGAAGCCAAGACAATGGCAATGGATAGCAAGAACTCATTTAATTTATATCTGTTCCTAGAGTTAGGAATGTCTATAAAGTTGGCAGTGGAAAGGAGAAAAAGAGCCACCAACCTGAGGTTTAACTTCTACAATGTGCTGGCCACTCTTGACAGAAACTGGCTCATTGGCAAGAACACTTTCCAGGTGATCCAGAAGCTCCTTAGCCTGACAGAAGCCAAAATCCGGATCCGCATATTGGTAATTCCAAACAAGAGCACTTTCTTTGGTCTCTATCGTAGAACCATCAGTTGTTTCAGTGTATAACTGCATTACTGGTTCAGCAATCTGTTTCCAATCAAAATCTGGAATGGAGACACAGGTTTCCCATTCGGCATTATGATTTGACCTGAAAAGAAGATAACACTAAACTTAAATCACACCCCAAATAGACAAATGAATATTCAGACATGTTTCTCCTTTCAAAACTCTACAAAAAGAAACTGCATCACAATGTTGGATACTGTGACTCCTTTTCTTTTTTTCTTTGGGTCAATTACTGATTCTGACTTTGATATACAATGAATACGGCTCTATCTTTTTCTTTTTCCCCAATGTTTAAATACAACCAATACAAAATCACAAAGAGTAGCAGTAGGGAAAAAATTTCAAAATTCATGTAGATTTTTTTTCTGCCGATTCTGCCTTCAAAAGCTAATAACCCATCTCCAAGAATAATGGTCACAAAAACTTGCTCAAAGAACCATCAAACCAATTGGAGCTGATATGAAGGTTGCACTTTAGTACTCTTCACAAAAGCAAGAAGAAAGGCCTACCAGTTAGTACTGGAGGCAAAAGAAATGCCGAATTGACTACCATTTGCATTTCGAAAAAAAAATATTCAGCATAGAAAGCAGCACAAGTCTATTATTGAGAGCAGAGCATGATAACCCAAGAAAGCATGTGAGAATGAATCAATTGGGCTCCACTGTCGATCTCTGTACCATAAAGATTAAAGTTTTATCAACTGTCATATAATAATTATAAATTTTCATGTTTCAGTTTTAAGGAGCATCTGGATATCATGTAAATTGAACCCGTCGAACTAGGGTTCTTTTCCTATTTTAGGTAAATAATTCAACACATGCAATAGCTATCCTAATTTAACGTGTTCCTTTTCACCCTTCTATTTTGTGCAAGACACTTATTTATCATTTGAAATCTAAATTTTAATTGTCTACAAAAGCTGTTAGAAAACTAAACAAGTGAGATTGCACAGTTCATCAGTTCTTCGTACAACTAGAAACAGGACTTGCCTGTCCCTTTTGGAAACAAAAATGAGCCAGATCCAAGCCTAGTTCAACATCAATATGCTTGCAGTAATTATTAATTCCATTTTGCAAGGAGAAAGCTACCAACGGTTACATACTGGGAAAATGTTTCGCTGATGTTTTAAGAATAGTCAAACAAAATGGAGAGAACACTATAAACAAGTTTATATTTTCTGCTCCACCTCTTTACCTTTTTCAAACTTGTCCAAGACAACAACTAGAACTTAGTTTCTGATAGAAGATGACTAACTAAGGTTGCATGCATAAGTGTACGGGACAGCCCTAACAACTGGCATAGACAGTCAACCAGAAAGAAAGGAAAAAATATCCAAAGGGTGAGCTATATTAGTAAGTGATTGCCTTTTTTTCTCTTTTTTATCTTTTTTTCCATCTTACGCTCTTTTTCTTCTTCCCCTTTCTTTTCGTACCTTATCTATGTCTCATTTATAACAAGGAACAACATGTTTATCCCCTCTAGTTTAGACTATAGCTTGTACTCAAAAAGGAACAACATGTGCAAGGCCATAGAGCCCCTTAATGGGGAAGCAAGGGGGGTTTAGGGCCAATAACAACAACAAAGAGGAACGTACCTCACAAAATAACCATGCTCTGCTGCGATCCCAAGCTTTGCACAAGAAGAAAACCATTCAGTTAAAGTCTTTCTGTCTTTCCCACTAACAAGAAAGACAACGTTCCTTGGATCATTGCACAAATTGTTCAAGATTCCAACAGCCTCTGTATTAGGAGTGGTAATAATCGAACCCGGCAGCATCATAGCACCATCATAATCCAAAAGAATCGCTCGATTTTTGGTCCTCTTATAAGCTGAAACAATATGTTCAACTGAGAGCTTTCTGAAATTTGGATCCAAAGCAATCACCCTGAATCCTAACCCAAAACCAATACCCCAGCACCTCCTCCTCATATGGTCCCTACATGCCCTTTCAAGATCCTGCAAGAAGCTACGTGCCCAATATGCAACATCATGTGTAGTAACATACCTATAATGCTTCTCGTGCCGCAACTGTTTTTCTGCCTCAGGGACCATTAGGGCAGAGTCCATAGCTTCAGCAACAGCATCAATGTTCCACGGGTTAACTCTAATTGCCCCGCTTAGTGATGGAGAGCACCCAATAAACTCAGATACCACTAGCATGCTTTTTTTGGGGGCTGTTGGGTTTAGTCCTAAAGTCTCATCTAGCTTCTCATTTCCTTGGCGGCATATTATATACTCATAGGGTATGAGATTCATCCCATCCCTCACTGCTGTAACAAGACAACACTCAGCAATTACATAATAAGCAATTCGCTCATAAAACTGAAGTGGGGTATCAATCAAAACCACAGGATTGTATCCTTCCCTTCCAAAAGTCTCATTGATCCTCTTCACTGTGGCATCAGTTTCTACCTGGACCTCCCGGACATCTTTCCCCCGGCCTCTTGCAGGGTTAGCAACTTGAACCAAAACAACCTTACCCCTCTTATCAGGATGTTGTATAAGCAATTGTTCCATGGCCAAAAGTTTTAAACTAATTCCCTTAAAGATGTCCATGTCATCAACCCCAAGCAAAACAGTTTGCCCCCTAAACTGATCTTTCAACTCAGCAACTTTTGATTCAGTCTCTGGAAGATTCAACACACATTGCAGTTGGCGTATGTGTATCCCAACAGGAAGAATCTTAATGCTTACTGTCCGACCATAATACTCAAGCCCAATGTATCCTCGCTTAGACTGATATGAGAGGCCAAGCATTCTACTACAACAAGATAGGAAGTGCCTAGCATAATCAAAAGTATGGAAGCCAATAAGGTCAGAATTCAAAAGTGCTCTTAGAAGCTCATCTCTTACAGGAAGTGTCCGGTATATCTCAGATGAAGGGAATGGACTGTGGAGAAAGAATCCAAGCTTCAACCTATTAAACCTCTTCCTCAAAAATGTTGGCAAAACCATCAAATGGTAATCATGAACCCACACAAAATCATCATCGGGGCTAATCACTTCCATTACTTTATCTGCAAATATCTTGTTCACAGAAACATAAGCTTGCCATAGAGACCGATCAAACCTGCCACCAAGATCTGGTGATAGAGGAAGCATGTAATGAAATAAAGGCCACAAATGTTGTTTACAGAAACCATGATAAAATTTACTAAAAAGCTCAGGAGGGAGAAATGCCGGGACACATTTGAAAGTATCAAGCAAAGTTTGGGCTACATCATCTTGCTCACTCGGGTCAATTTCTTCTTTAAGACAACCAATATAGACTACTTCTACATCTTCTCCAAGGCCATCTTTGAGTTGCAAAAGAAGCGAATCCTCATCCCAGCTAAAGTACCACTCCCCATCGTCTCTTCGATGGGCTCGAATTGGAAGCTGATTTCCCACTATGATCATCCGTTCTTGAGCAATGGATGACGGAGCATCAGATCCAACACTATTACTGTTATCATCATCAAGCTCAGACAATACTCCAGCAACAGTTGCCACTCGGGGGAACCTCTTTTTCTCACGGCCAAAAGTTGGGGAATCACCAGAAGTAAGGTCAAGTAAGTTGGAATAAGACCTTGAAACCATTGTGGAACTTTTGGTCAACTTGGAGGTGAAAGAGGATTATGTTGATTTGTCTCAGTCAACTTCTACAAAGAATTCCTGCTGAACAAATATAATCAGAACACAGAAAGCAAGAAATAGTTGAAATCTCATTGAAAATGAAATCGTTAACAAAAACCCACTAAAGCTGCATACAAGCCCTTACAACACAGAGAGATGCTTTACAAACAAAGAAAATTTAGCAGAAAGCTACTTTAGCTTTCCTCTCAACAGACATCCAGATGATGCAGAACAAGAACATTTAAATGTAACAAATAGCCAAATATTAAAATCTGGACAGTCAAAAGCTACTCTGAACAAACGCAGAAAAATTAAGAATCTACCAACAGATTTGGAGTCACCCAGAAGCTAAATCTGAAGAAATTATATCTAGCACTTTCAAGTAATTTACCTTCAGAGGCCAGTAAAGCAGCAACCCAGAAAAACAAGAATCTTCAAAAGAGTTTATCTCCACGGGCAAAATCCATCAAAGTAGCGTAAAAAATCAAAATGCATATTCAACCCATGTTCCATTTATCAAAGTAAAAAAATAATATTGACAGAGAGAGTCAACTAAGCAAGTGAATAAAAGCAGCAGCAGCACTACTCAAAACCCAAATGGAAAAGTGAACAGAAGTACCAAAAAGTCGCATGCAACTTGAAAGAGGAGAATACCAACCATAAAAAGGAGGCTTTAAACAATCATTTCAGATTGGAGTAAGAAAACCCACCTTTGCCTTGGAGTCAGATACTAGAGGAAGAGCCGACGGTGCTAACTGAGACACCAAAGATTCTCTCTCTTAAACTCTCTGTTTGTGACAATTTGCATTTGGAGAAAAAGGCCACTTCTTTCACTTTCAATTTGTTAAAAAAAGAAATGTATTCAGACCACCATTTCCTTTTACGTCCGACAACAAAACACATCAGATGTCTTTATACAAAGAATTGGATTCTCTCTCTTTCTCTCTCCTCACTCTCTCTCTCTCTCTCTCTCTCTCACTAGCTTTGTGTGAGTGAGTGATGACATGATCAACATTTCTCCAGCATTGCTCAACTATGGTTAGTTTTTCTTTTCTTTTCTTTTCTTTTTTGGTCAGGATTTTAACTCAACTTCAGGAAGAGGAAAGTAGCTCAGGAAGGAGACTTGGAGTGGAATAGAATGTGAGCTTTGTATTCACGAAAATAAGATTGGCCATTTCAAGTTTTGTCGTATTATATTAGTTTTCTTTTTCCTTTTTCATTTTGTCTATTTGCAAACCTTGGCGGCACCTAACCACTTTTTTGTATTAAGTTTCATATTTTCATTTCATGAAAATTAAATAATGTAAATCAGTTCATATGCAGATTGGCAATGCAATCCCCAACGCAAAAAACTGAAATCTTAGATTTTGGTCAAAATATGGGTCGGGGCATGTAGAAGCTTTGTAGAAGTTTTTCTTTTGGTCACCGCACGTTCAATTTTCCGATTTTGGTTATTGTATTTGCAACTGTTAAATTATGTCAAATGTTTCAATTCCGTTAATTTCATTAATTTATTTATTTTTAATATTAAATTAAAAAATAAATCAATTTTAATTATTGGGCAGTGGCTATGCCGGATCTGGCTGGGTGGATGACAGTGAGAAGGGTGGTGGCTAAGTGGTGGTTCACAGGAGACTGGCAAACGTGGTTGTTTTGGTGGTGGCAGCTGTTGTGGTTGTTTTAGTGAGAAAGTGGGAAGGTGGAGCAGCTTGGGTTGATGGGCTGTGCTGGGGCTAGGGTTGCGAGACGTGGGGTGGGCAGTTGCGAGGGAGGGTGGGAAATGGGTGGCTTGAGGAAAGTTGTTATGGCTATCGGGAGGAGGTTGGGTAAAGAGAGAAAGATGAGGATTTAGAAATTGAAAATTTTCCTAATCATTAAATTTGATTTATTTTTAATTTAATAAAACTAAGGTAATTGAAATATTTGACATAATTTACTAACAGTTGTAAATACAGTGATGAAAATCGGAAAATTGAAAGTGTAGTGACCGAAAGAAAAACTTCTACAAAGGTTCTACATGCCTTCTATTTTGACCAAAATCTAGGATTTGAGTCTTTTGCATTGGGGATGGCATTGCCAATCTACATATGAAATGATTTACATTATTTAATCTAAATGTTTCGTGAAATGAAAATATTAAACTAAATGCAAAAAAGTGGTTAGGTGCATATACGAAATTAACAAAATTGAAACATTAACTTGATTTACAAACAGTTACATATACAGTGACCAAAATTAGAAAATTGACAAGTGAGGTGACCAAAATTGTAACTATCCTCATTTTGTGGGATCTACATATGGTGCCTCCCTATTAGGGGTGGCAATTTCGATTACGACCCGTTACACGATTCGAAATCCACACAAAAATTTGAATAGTCCAGGCCTCCTAGCCGGCAAAATGACCTGATCCTCAGGAAGAATTATATCTGGAAACCTCAATTCTGGGAAATACACCTGCAGTCAGATCTGAATCATCCAGAATGGACCCGGAGCAGAGATATTCAGGGGGTTCTCCAAAGTAGTGCTATGAAGGTTCTCGTACAAGTAAGCTAGAACTGTAGGACCAAGCCCCACATCAGTATGATTATGCAGAGTTTCTGCCATATGTCAATACTCAAGAAGAATTGCTAAAGAACAATTTGGGAAGACAAACCTGTTCAACCAGCACAGACGAAACAACATGTGTTGTTGATCCCTATCCCTCTCAACACTGAATCTCTTCAGGTAGTTGGAGAAGAAGCAGTTATGGTTGATCATGGCAGGAGAGATAGTGAACTTCTTCGCCAGCTTCTTATAATTCTTCCCTCTGTGATAGTCACCAACTGCATTAGCATGCCTCCCATGAGGTCTAAACCCAAAGATCTGACCCATACCCAGAAAAGTTGGAGTCATTGGATCCACACGGAAGTCTAAAGTGTTGCTGGCAGAATTCCAAAAGCAGAGAGCAACAGCAAGCAAATTCTCATCCATGTTCATAGACTGCTTGGACAAGAGGATGGCATCATAAATTCCAGCCTTTTTCCAATGGTCTCCATACCTTGGAAAAAGTCTGTCAATCCAGTCTGACCACTTCACAGTGCTATTCTCACTTCGCTTGTGGGATAGGAGCGGCTCAAATTCTTACTAACCCAAGTGTGAGAAGCCAGAGCAAAAGAACTCTGGAAGCACAGAGGAGCCTCAGCATCTTCTTTGAACAATTCCACCATTTCTTCAGGGATGCTGCCAAACCAGTGAGGGCCCATAACGAGAGTGTTCTTGAACAGTTAGAGAATGTTTTCATCTAGATTTTTCTGGGTGTACAGTGAAGCTTTCTACAAACTTCAATGGCGTGTTGATCAACGCCTGCTCCAGAAATATAAGGAGGAGGAAGAGAAGAGGAAGAACTCTTGGAGCAAGTTTTTGGGGAAGACATTTTCGATTCCAAGCAAGAACAGAGAAGAATTGAAGGATGATCAAAGGAAACCAAGGATTCTGATGGGTATCGAAAGAGGAAAGGAGTCAAGTTTTTGGATGAACAGGAACAAGGTGTTGAAATCTCTTATAAAAGCTCAGAAAAGATCATGGGAGGAGAGGAGTTACTAGGATTAAAATAGCTGTTAAAAATTGCCCATTTCCCCACGAAGTCTAAGTGAATAGGCAGACTTGGGCTAGAGCAGCGGCAGGAAATGGCGCACATCATTAATTGGCTAATCATTAAGTCTGAAACCGTTTTTCAAAAAAAAAAGACAAAATTCCACACACCAACCCAAGTAAAATTGGCCCGTATCAGAAGAAGGAATTTTTGGGCTTTGTTTTAAAAAAAGACAAAGATCAGCCTAGATGGTTTTAGAAGCCCAGACCCTTGGAGACCAATTAGCAAAAATGGACTAAGTTTCAAAGATCTCCAAAAGCCTAAAGAATTTGATCTTTACTATTGATCTCAAGTCAAATCAAGGCAAATATGTTGGAAGATCTTTTTTCCAAAAGAGGAGGCCCATGTGACGTTGAAAGTCAAATTTTTCAACTGAGGAGTTGATGGGGAGTTAATGGAAACAGGTTAACCAGAAGAACACTCTTCATAAACCATTCAAAATGACCAGAAGGAAAGGACAACCAAGTTGCCCTTCTATATCCATAGAGGGCTCTACATTGGAACATGATGTGTTTTTCAAGAAATAAAGGATCAAGAGAGTTTGTTCGCCAAAAAAGCAAGGAAAAGATCACCATAGAAACCAATTGTTGATGGTTCTTCTTTGCCAAAATAATAACTCCCCCTTTTTGTGGCATTAGAAAGGAAAATCTTTTTGAAAGATCTGCCGCCTAGTATTAAAAGATTAAAATAAAAACCCTCATTCCAAAGTTTTCTATAAATATGAGAGGAGGTGAACAGATTTGAGACAGCCAAAACATCAATCAAAACAAAACTCTCAAGTTATACTAACAAAATTCAAAAGAATAAAGTCATCTAGATCTCAAATTCAATCTTGAAAAAATCATTCAACCCTCAAGCAAAAACTGCCAAAACTTAGGTCATTATTCAATTCAAAGAAACAATTCACAAAGAGAACAAGTTTTTCTCTTGTTACAAATTTGGGTCAACACAAACCAAATCAAGTAGGATTCGGATTTTTATAATATGAAAACCTCAACAAATTTATAAAGAGGTCTTGATCAAGCAAAACTGGTACTATAGCTCAGCTCCAGCTCATCTATCATCAATCCAGCCACTTCTATCCTCGTCCAGACTGAAGAGCCTCAATTCTACCCATCCAACAAGCCTTCCAGAGCTTGAAACAGATTAAAGCTCTGCCAAATTCAAATTTTGGTATCGACTTCTAGCTGAAACCGATCAATTGAAGGTGCTGACAATCCAATCCAGCATAAACACATCCAATCCAGCCCAGTTCGAAGGCAGCTACCCAAGTAGAAATCGAAGTCCAAACGTTCTGTTGTCTTTTTCAAACTTGGCAGTTCTCTTTTAAGTTCTATAATAGGCAGTTCTACTTAAACAGTTTGCTCTCTTTTGATATTTATTCTGGCCAGAACTCCCAGTTTTGTATTGTGAAAATAACTTACCTGGGAGATATTCCTCACCCAAATTCACAATTACTTGTTCAGAATCAGTAACTTGGGGCACAAGTTATCTATTTTTTAGAAGTCTGCTAGGGTTTTAACTGCTAGCAGTGACACGCTCATACACAAAAAAAAAGTTGACTTGTTGACCACTAATGGTTCTCAAGTTAATTGGGAACTTTACCCTACCATCACATAATTAGATAAAAAACAAGTGAACACAAAGTGCCCAAGTGAGTGTCTTTTTAATATCTTTTGAGGGCTTGGTGTTTTTTTATTTCTGGGTTTGTTGGGATTGAGGTTTTGGTATTGGGTGAGTGGATGCAGATGGTCTTGGAAGGCTATAAAGTCATTTGCCATGGGTGAATTGGAAGCCAGGAAGCTCAAGTATGCAACGACTGGGACTGAAGCAATTCTCATTGGCATCCTTATAGAGGGTAAGCAAATTTCTTACCCTTTTAAGCTTTGATTGTTGTTAATTTTAGTTAATGATTCAATTGCATTTGAATGTTTTTTCTCTGATCATAATGCACGTGGTTGGGTTGATTAGTGCTGCTATAATTAAGTATTAGTTCCATTTTCCATAATGTTGTATCCGATTTTAAGATGGAGTCAAACAATCAGAGTTGAAGGACTAGATTATGTAAGACTAGAACTGCAAATTTCGAAATTTAGTTGGTTACGATGTGCATGAGTATCTTCAAGTGAGCTGCATAAGTTGAAGCTTAGTTAGCAAATTGTGCTGGTTAGAAGGGCCCTTGCGTAGTTGTGTGCACGCTTCTATCTTATGCATATTCGCTTAGTTGTGAAATTCGGGAAGTTACGATCCAAAAACAACAACTAAAGGCTAAATGAGGATGCAAATAACAGATATGAAGCGTCTTCTTACTATATATAAAAAAATAAAAATAAATAAATATATAAAAAAAATCTTACGAATCTCTGACCACATACTTACTCTGTACTGTACTGATAATGCGGTATACTTAGAATTGGGCCGAAGGAACCAGTCTGGCTGCAAAAAATTTACGGGCAAATGGAATTACACTTTTCAAGGTGTGTGAAGAAACGATCAAGTTACTTGGGAAAGCTGACATGTGGTTCTTCAGTCCTGAGCATCCCATCCCACATTGACTGAGGAAGCTCAAAGAGTGCTTTGGGCTGTTGACAAAAGGCTAAAATCTGGTGACATTCTGGGCTGTTTGATTCATATATAAATTTTTCTATTTTGGAAATTCTTTTGATTGGCCTTTGATTTTTTTTTGTGAATTCATATTGTTTCTTACACGTCTCATGAGCTAAAGTCTACTGCCGTATTTGGAATTGCATGGATGCCCGTTCTTGTGGCATCTTAACTTGCAGACAAATATATGAATTCAAATATACTGATAGGTAACGTAAGATGGCTGAGATGATATCAACGTGGATGTAGGCTAGTAACTTCTATTTGAATAGCAAAACATATGATTTTGTAAAAGAAAATTTTCTGATTTTGTTTAAATGCTTATTGTGTTCTGTAATTTCATTTTTCCCATTCTGCCATCTGAGAATTTGTTCGCTTGAGTGTGTAATCTTTTTAAAATATAGAGCTCTGGGTTAAGTGTTATAGTAATACTCAATGCATGGACTGGCTTCATTGATTTGCATTATGTTTGGGTTGAAAAGACACAGTAGTAGACGCATCTCGCATTATAAGGGTAAAAGGTTTTGGATTCTCTGGCAGCTCCCATATTCCACCATGAATCATGTAATGACGCGTTCTTCAAAAGTATGAATGTTTAGCGAGAGTTCTAAGTAAAAATCCACCATTAATATGGGATTGTGATAGTTGCTAATATGTTTGCATGCAGCATGCTCATGTATAATAAGTTCTGTACGGGTAATTTTTTGATGAAATAATATGGCATCAACATTCTCCAAATTTTACCCAAAATAATATACATGCAGGATGTGAGGAAAATATTCTCATGAGGACAGCTAGGGAAATGGGAACTCAAATAACATAGACACCTAATTACACTTTGGTTGAAGCTAGGCATTGCAACGGGGCAGATTTGGGCCAAAAGTTAGGTAAACGATGGCTTGTAGGGGATTTGGGGCATCAGTCACTTTTTTAATTTAAATTTGTGCTTAAATAAAATAATGCAATTTCATGTAAAACAACATATAATCATACTCCGATGTTGGAACAGAACTATCTAAAGAAATAAAATAAAGCTTACATATAATCATACTCCAATATTGGAACAGAAGTATCTAAAGAAAGTAAAATAACACTTACAATTTCATGGATATATGTGAATGAGATATCAGGCCATAGACTTCTTAATGCAACCTCGACCTCCACAATTGTCAAGTTCCAATTATTTTGGTTGAAACGATAATGTATGTTTCTCATGAATCTTAACAATTGATTCGGATCCGAACCATATATAATTCTCTTCGGATCAAATTTATATATTGCAACCATAAATGGTTCACACCTACTCAAATCCAAATTCCAATCAATGAACGTATAGCAAATGCAATATTTTTGTTGAAAAATCTTATACGTGCAGAAGAGCTCTTACTTTGATAAATATCATCGATCTTCTTCATCGTTAAGCTGGGCGTCAGTAAAAAGGGATAATCAATCAATTTCTGAACAAAATTATTAACACTGAAAAAGAGAAAATAACAATATTAATAAATAGATAATATCAACATTATTCAGCAAACAAATAAATAAAGAAAATTAACTCACCCTGACAGCTGGAGAAACAACACAAAATTGTCTTTATTCGTCCATGATTGATAGCCATAAAGCAGACTATTTATGTAGTCCCCGAAGCTTGAAAAATCTGTAAGCTTCATGACTCCTCGATCTTGAACACCATCCAGAGAATTCATAACGTTAAATAATTCTATCCTTCCAACAATGACATACATGTAGCCATGCTGAAGACCACCGTGATAATAGCCATTTTTATGGATTTTTTGAATGGCTGACAATAAGCCCCTGCCAAAAGAAAAATATAAAGTTAATTATGCCAACAAAATAATTCTAAATCAAATACAAAATAGTAGTATCTTAAAAAACACTAATATTAAATATGACTTTCACATAATTTGCATTATCCATGAATCGTGAAGTCGGGATTCACCCTGAACAAGTAAAGGAGGCAGTGAAGGATATGGATTTGGTTGATAGAGCGACAGTGCCCACTGATGGACTATTGCATCGAACCATTCATAGCCAACTGACCAAAACTCATTCATATAAGAGTTGTTATACTATAATCCTCATAACAATTAACAGTGTGTCCAGGGGGCGGGGAATTGGCTTGACAATAAACAAGCAGATATGGGCTTAAAATGCGATCATTCATATTGCTAACAGAGCATGTATAATCAAAAACATTTTGAAGCCAGTTAACATCAACTTCAGCACCAAAGTTAAAAAACATTTTGAGTCCTAAACCCATGAAATTTTTTAACTTTGGTGCTGGAGTTAATATTAACTGGCTTCAAAATGTTTTTGATTATACATGCTCTGTTAGCAACATGAATAACCACATTTTAAGCCCATATCTGCTTGTTTATTGTCAAACCAATCCCCCACCCCTTGGACACACTGTTAATTGTTATGAGAATTATAGTACAACAACCCTTATATGAATGGGTTTTGGTCAATTGGCTATGAATGGTTCGATGCAACAGTCCATCAGTGGGTACTATCACTCTATCAACCAAATCCATATCATTCACTGCCTGCTTTACTTGTTCATGGCAAATCCCGACTTCATGATTCATGAATAATGCAAATTAGGTTAAAGTCATATTTAATATTAGTCTTTTTTAATATACAACTATTTTGTATTTGATTTAGAATTATTTGTTGGCATAATTAACTTTATATTTTTCTTTTTTGCAAAAGCTTATTGTCAGCCATTCAGGAAATCCATAAAAATGGCTACTATCATAGTAGTCTTCAGCATGGCTCCATGTATGTCATTGTTGAAGGAAGGATAAAATTATTTAACATTATGAATTATCTATCTTCATTGTTCTACAAAGTACGCTTCACTTGTCCCACTGAAACTTTTCCCATCATGTTTTTCTTGTAGATTGAAACTTTCCTTTAAACAATGAACATTTTCTCTTTCTCCCCGAGGAGTCAAACTACCCAAATTGGCTAATCGAGCCCACGGGGCCCACAACCTCCATTTTACAATCTGAATGTTCCTAAGGGTTTCAATATGCCTTGAACATGTGTCTTGAGAGTTTGGTCTCAATCGCACAGTCGGATCACTCACAATTGGACGGTTACGGTAAACCTAACCCCAGGGTTGATCATTTCGGAGTATCTAGGACTCCGATTCACGATATGTCAATTCCTACTCGATCCTAGAACTGTCTAGATCAACGTATATTAAATGGGTTGCAATCCAACGGTTCAAATGTATCGAACTCGGAAATCGCACAATAGGCGAAATCTGTTCGGGGTCCAAACGATATCCGAATTAGAATCTAAGCACCTCTACGCGCTTGTGACAACTAGAGGATCGCATTGGGACACAATATCACTTTTGCTACAGTACCCACGCCCCTACAGCGCGTGGGTGTCCAAAGCGATACCCTGGGTCGGAAAATCTTCAAACCGAGGGCCACCCTTCCACCTACAGCTACTACTCGACGAGTGGAACACTTTATTCAACTACTGTAACGTCCAATTTGGACGGCAAGTGGCCGGAATTTCAAATCGAAAACCGGCCAAAACCTAGGTTGTAAATTGGGTTACCAAAACTAAAAATGGATCAAATCCTATCCAACCATCAGCTAGAGCTCAAAAAATAGATGAGATTCCATACCTCATTCGTCGGAAACGGTGGCCGGAGGAAAGAGAACGAGAGATTGAAAAGCCGTGCGAAAATCCGGCCATTTTCCTCATTTTCCGGCCAAAACCGGCGGTTGTGGCGGCTGGGCTGAGGCGGGACGGGAAGAGGGAGAGGTTGCGGTTCTTTTGGAACCGGTGCCGCCAAAAATGGCGGCGTGTGGCGACGGTGGTGGCTCCTTGAGCCACCGGCTGGAAGGAACATTTTCGGGGGAGGGGGAGCTGCTCGCGGGGAGAGAGAGAGAGAGAGATAGAGGGAGAGAGAGAAGAAATCTGGATTTATAAAAAATTCCAGTTTTGCAAAATTACAATTTTGCCCCTATATAAGTTTTAATCGCCATTTCTTCCTTATAACTCCGATTCGAGCCCATTACTTGTCTACGAACTCGTTTCAACGTGCTCTAAGCAACGGTTCAATTGAAATTTCCAAATTTATTCCGGTCAAAATGTCAACTTTAAACCTAATAAAATATTTTAATGGCAAAATAATATTTTAATAGAATAAATTAATAATTAATAATTAATTTAGGATCGGCTTGTTACAATTTGGGTTTGTTTTGATAAATTGACTTTATGGCTTGTCAAATTAGGATTTTTGAATTGAATTAGGGCTTCTGAGATAAGAGCTTTGAATTGTGAATTAGGTTCCTCAATGTTGGAGAAATTATATGATATGTTCTTTTAAGCCTAAAAGGAATGGTTTATTTTTTTTGTCAAAATGATTTACTCGGGTTCAAATGAATGTATGAATTTTTTTTTAATTCCAAAATGGTCTTCCTTTTCTTTTAAAAAAATTACATATTTAGGGCTTATTCGGTAATGTTTTAAGGGGTTGTTTTCATTTTTAGAGAACAAAAATTAGGCAAAAACACGTTCGATGGCCCAGAAATAAAAAACACTAAGAATGTTTTCATAAAATGAAAACAAGTTCATGTGTACTTGTAGAAAAAAGAAAAAAATTGTTTTCATTCTCATGGGAAACGTTTTCATAAAAATAACTCACATTTAGTATTTCAAATTGTACTACCAAACATGTTTTCATTGTTTTTGTTTTATGAAAATTTTTTCTAATTAATCTACCAAACGCATTTTCATTTCCTGAAAATGAAAATTCATTTTCTTATTTTCATTCCCTGAAAATATTCTAAGAAAACATTACCCAAAAACGTTACTAAACGGGTTCTTAGTGTTGAGTGTATGTAGAGAGGGGGACCACAATTTAGAATTTCGTCTTGGGCCTTAGAAAACTCTGATCGGCTTTGTTCACTTGTAGCATTGAGTCTAATGTGTAAGTTTTGCCAAACCAATTATTAAATCCTGGATCCATCACTGCTTCTACATCTTTCTCTCTTCTTTATCTCTTCCTCTTTTTCTCTTATCTCAAACCAAATCGAAACAGTACATATCTGGTTTGGTTTGATTTCTCTAGGCATTATGTGTAAAAATCAAGGGAAATATGCTGATATAATCACTTTTCAAAACTTTTATTCTCAAAGGACATGACGTCCTTAATAGAATCACATTTTACACTCCTACATTATCAAAATACCCTCAAGCAAGGAATGGGCGGAGAGGCTTCTGTAAAAGTTGAGTATGTAAAAGATGTTCTTGACTTGAAGGTGAATTAGTTACTGGCCAAAGGCTTCTTTGGAAATTATTTTCCTTCGCAACTCTCCAAGAGCTAATCCAGCATGAGGGAAAAAACAGAGTCAGAGATACATAGGTAAGTGGAGAAACTGTAACTGCAGGCATTTTAGTCATGAGCTATGTCAGGCAGTGGCACTTTTTCAAGCCATCAGAGAAATTGTAAAGCATGAGAATTATCAATCAAGCCTAATAATACTGAAGGAAACCCATTACCTATCAATACAAGATTTATGAGAATCACAAAGTAACAAATTTGACATGCCTACATGTCTGACCTTTCTTGTTTATTTGGAAATAGTGAAAAGATATTAATATAAGGAAAGAAAGGAAACAGTGCATAAGGGATTTAAAAGAAAAAAAGTGGCAGGGAAGGACAACCTTTGTGACTACAAATAGATGCATGTGTCTAAATCTTTTCGCAATGATCATGCCTTACAATTTCAGCCAGCAATACCATCAAGGATTAAATTTGCAATAAGAAGGCTCAACATAGAAATAAAAAATACAAGACAACCTAGAACAGAAAATTATTGACCCAGATCAAATACAAACCTTGGCCTGCCCGAGATGCTAGTTGGTACATCTAGAGTAAAAATTTTAAGAATGCCTTCAAACATGGTAGGGCTAAAAGGCCTACCAGTCTCAAGAACACTTGCATCTTTGTTCTTTGAACTTGAACCACTAGGCATGTCAAATTCAGAGACGAACTCTGCAAATGCACCCAATGTTGGATAGCCAACCTAATAAAATCAAATTCAAATGGACAACATATTAGTTAAGTGATTAGCCAGAAAAAGAACCAACATTAGGCAAGGTAGCTTCCTACTTTTTGAGATCAGCAGTCTATATAAATTTTGTTATTTGCAAATAGGAATTCTACTAAAACTACGTAAATGCAAAGTAATCGAATAAACAAAAGAAACCTTAGGCACTTTGCGAGTTCTCAATTCCTGCAGAAGCTGAACAAAAGGAGAACAGGATAGAAGAGCCCGTAGTGTTGCATTGAGAAAGCACAGATTCCCTGAATTGATTAAACCACGAGGCAACAAGACTGTAGAAACTGTAACAGGCCCATTCAAACACTTCTGTAGTTCCGCCTTTACCTTAGAAGCTAATAAATCATCAACACGACCATTCTGCTCTCTGTTATGCAATTCCAGACTTGGAAATTGATTGGAGAGACCACCTTTGTTATTGGATAAAGGTAATGAAGCTACATCAATATTATCCGTTGTCGCCTCTTTCACGCCATTACTATGGGCAGAACCATTTTTATAATTATCAGTACATCAACTCTCTGTAGGAGTAGTTAAAGATGCTGGTAAACTATCACTTGCTACTTTTACAGCCTCCACTTCATTCTGCTTATTAAGTGAACTTAAAGGCTGAACTTTGCTGAGCCCCTTCACAGAATTTTGTGGTATGCTTGATTCACCATTACATTCACCTGAAGATATTATAGTACCAAAATATATAGACCCAAACTACAATACATTCTTTTCCACATGCTTTTCAGCCTTCCCAGGTGATTGCTTTTGCAGCAATGACATGGTCTTGTCTTCAGATAATGACCCAAAAACGAAAAGCTGCAAACAAGGAATAACAACAAAATTTAGCAGGTTTTATAACACAGGGAAGAGAAAAATCCCACGCCAATTAACATTAGTATTTCAAAATCACATAATTAACCATTAAGACTAGAACGGTGCAAAATATCCTACTAGATGCTGAAACAGCAATGATAACAACAAATTTACTTCTGCATTATTACTCAACAGCTAATTTAGGGCCTAGTGAGGTAAAGTTGTGTTATAATGGAATAGCCATTGCCACCACAATAAATTCCCACACTAAATATGCATCATAAAATGGAACTGAAAACACGCATCACAAACGAACCACTACTAGATAACAAATAGCAAGTTGAGGCACTTCGTCATCCATAGAGCAAAATCAATCAGAGCAGTAGAAGTTTCATCCAAGCATGAAGTAATTCACAGTTAAAATACAGAAATTTCCAATCTCTCTAATTACTGAACTTCACAAAATCAGTCACAGGTTAGTGAAAATTATCCTTCTCAAATGAAACCATACAAAAAGACAAACTAGTCAATAACAAATACAAAACCCACCTTAGAATCACTCATTTTGCGCACATAACCGAATTGGAAATCCCAGAAACACCTAAAGAAAAGCACCGAATTTTGTCTGTGAGAGGATTGAGAATGAAGAGGAAGTATGTGAAAAAAGTCGGAACCGAAACCAAGAATTAGGGTTTTCTGAGGCCCTGAAGGAGCAGAGGAGAAGAGAAAGACGTCGATTGAAGACATGAAAAGAGAGGGAACTGAGAGATTGTTGAAGGGAGAGAGCATTTAATGAAGTAACCCTCTCTTTCACCTTCAAGAACCCTCTCAACAAAGCCTAACATTGACTGTAGAGAGAGAACGAGAGAGTGCTGCTTAGGTTTTAGCAACAGAGGGAGAAAGAGAGTGGAGGTGGTCGATGGAGAGAGAAAGCGCTGAGAGAGGAAGAGAGAACTGTGAGAGAGAGAGCTGAGACAGAGAGAGAGAGAGAGAGAGAAGTCAGAAGTGTGCCAATAACTCCACAATAGATATGCTTTTATATGGAGGGCACTTAAGTAATTTCAAGTCCCCAAGTGATTATATCATAATAAGATTTGTAAAGTGATCATTTGAGAATAAAAGTTTTGAAAAGTGATTATATCAGCATATTTCCCAAAAATGAAACTGAATCCATGTAAATATCAATTTTAATTTTAATTTCAAAAATAAACTAAACCAAACCAAATCGGACCATCACCAACCATAGTCGCAGGCACCCAATTGAAAACTACCCCAATTGCAATGGACAATTTTCTCATTTTCTCAAAGTAAAACAACCCAAACGCATCCCTACTAATTCTGATTGCAGTCCGTCCGTTGCTTGAGAATCCGCCATGGGAAAGAACAGAAGAGGAGGAGGACGAGAAAAACAAGACCACCGCCCTCCCCAAGACGAGGAGGACGACACGTGGACTCTCAAACCTCCACACAATCAAGACCAAAATCTTGACGCACCTTCAGTCCCTTGCACTTCTCAGGCACAGAGTATTGGCGAGGAAGGAAATGGGCAGCAAGAAAAACAAGAACAAGAAGAAATAATTGCAGTTGAGTCGTCTGAGTCTAGGAAAGGGGAGGATGATGATGTTTTGAGTAGATTGGAAGAGTTGCAGCTTGGTGTGGAAGAGCCCAAGTTGTCGGATGAGCAGCTGAGTATTGATGATCAGGCTCAGGAGGATGAGGTAGTGTTCAAGTTTTTAATTTTCTTATTATTCAATAAGCACAGGAGTTGAAAACATGAAGGGCCGCTTTGGTAATTGAGTCGTTTAAGCTTCTAATATAATTTATTAATGAGGGTAAAGGAAATCAAATTGCTACATTAAAAACATGAACGGGTGATTTCATAATCGAGATGATAGGGTGGGGGTAATGTTTATGTAGCAAGATTTTGCATTTCCCAATGAATTGTTGAGCTAGATATAGAAAAGAGTAATCTCTCTATGTTGGTGTAATACATAATGAGGGAGGGACGGAAGCTAAATAAAAAGCAATGCAAGATTAATGTGACTCTATTTATTTTTGCAAACCATCGGCTACTAGTTAAATTATTTGGTGCTCATTCTTTTAAGTTTGTGACAGTTGCTTGCTATGGAGTCCATTTATGGAGACGACTTTTTCATCTTTGAAAGACAAAGAGGCCGTCGATCATTCCAGGTTTGGCAATAATCCACTACTTCAGAGCTCCTTTAATCATTATTTAGTGAAATAAGTAAATATGTGAACCTATGTATATGCAGATTCATATACATGTTGAAGCTCCTGGTGAAATTGCTGTTACTACAAAGTTGAATTCATCTAGTGATCTTAAGACCAGAAGCGATGGTTCTGATGAATTCTCATACTCTTTCAAAGCGCAGCATCTTCCACCAATTATGTTGACATGTTTGTTACCTAAATCATACCCAAGTCACCTACCACCGTATTTTACAATATCCATTCAGTGGCTGCATTCTAGTAAAATCTCCCATTTGTGTTCTGAGCTGGACTCAATATGGAGAGAACAACCAGGGCAGGAGGTTATGTACCAATGGGTGGAATGGCTACAAAATTCTTCGCTTTCGTATCTTAGTTTTGATAAAGAAATAATTCTTGGTCCTTACGGGGTGAGAGATGCTGGAGATAGACGTGCAGTTACTGAAAGTGTTTCCCCAGAGGTTGACATTCCTTTTATTAGAAGTTACAACGATGAGAGACTCCATGAGAACTTTCACAAAAATTTGCATGAGTGCCGCATCTGTTTTAGTGAGTTTGCAGGTAATCTGACATAAACCTTTCTTGACACAGATTCTTTTGAATTTGACATAGAATTTATATCTATTTAAAAAATTGGTTTTTTTTTCTTTTTTTCTTTTTTCTTTTGGGCCTTGAGAAATATAAAACATATCTAATATTTACTTAGTTCACTTATAGTTGTTAGACTAGTTTTTCTCTATGCTTGAGAATTATTAATAACTTTGGCACTAGAGGGTCTTTTTCGTAAGATTTATGCTGACTCTATATTCTGGTTGAGTGAACTAAAGTATGATCATTGTTTGCATACACAAAGGGAAATAATCATTGAACAATTATGTTGGGAATTTTCATTCAAATCATTTCTCCGCAATAAGAGCAACAGTTCAATACATTTCATTCATTACCAGAGCCAAAAAGAAATTAACTCGGTTACAACTTACACGTGATTTTCTCTAGGCTTTTCCAGTATGATTTCTACACATGCATACAAGTACATGTAAAACTTAGTATTCATGTATCTGTGTGTTAAACAATGTCCTTGGGATGGATCTGTCTGAGATTCTGCCCTTAGGATGAAACTATCAGGATTCCATTTTGCCTGAATTCATTAAAATTATTTCATGATTGATTGTAATTACCTGGTCATAAGATCTTGTTAGCTTGTAATTAGCTTAATTGATTCATCCTTAGGAGGCAGCTTAACTGATTCATCCTTGGGAGGTGTACCATCTATTGAACTTACTATCTATGAAAAATCAATGCAGGTCTTATTCACCGCTCTAATTGATCTATCTTTCTAGGTACTGAGTTTGTCAGACTTCCATGTCAGCATTTTTTCTGTTGGAAATGCATGAAGACTTATTCTGACATGCATGTCAAGGAAGGCACCGTAAGCAAACTGCAGTGTCCTGATGCAAAATGTGGGGGTATGATTCCACCAGGTTTGTTAAAACGATTGCTTGATGATGAAGAGTTTGAACGTTGGGAGTCCTTAATTTTAATTAAAACACTAGAGGCAATGTCGGATGTTGTGTATTGCCCAAGATGTGAAACTCCCTGCATAGAGGATGAAGACCAGCATGCCCAATGCTCAAAGTGCTTCTTTAGCTTTTGCACACTTTGCAAGGAGCGGCGCCATGTAGGTATTCAGTGTATGACACCAGAAATGAAACTTCACATCCTGCAGGTAAAATTTATACTCTTTGCTGTGTTAATCTCTTTTTTTTTTGGTTACGGGATGGGGGGGGAATCATGTTTATCCCTTCATCAAAGCAGGATATTGTGCCTGAATCAACTGTCATTTGGTAGAAATGACAATCATAACTTATTTTCTGGTACTGAGACATGCTATGATTTGCTGTTAAAAATATTTGTTTCCTATCAAAACAAAAAGCAAGCTGTTGTAAAGGGAAAACAACACCACCTTTGCCCAAAATTTTTAATGTATGGGCAAATGCTGATGATTCCCTTAAGTTCCACATGGTAGAATTTGCTGTTAGGCTTAGTTACAAAACACATATTTTCTTGTTAATGGCTGATACTGTATAAATTCTATCTAATTTAGTTTTTTTAGGTTTGAAACTTTATGTCAGTTACAAATTCATCTGTGTAGTCTGACTTTATTGTATAAGAATAAGCAATGGTAGAGTTAAATGATCCAGAACCCTGATTTCTGCCTCTTCTTACATTCACACAAACAAGTTTCGGTTTTCGTTTCTGGTTCAGCAGGCATCTAGTTCTCATCTGATTTTCAATTGTCATTTTATTTACCTTGTAACTTGAATCTGATTATATGCCCCAAAAAAAAACAAAACTATTTTGATCATACTATAAATTGTTGTTGTTCTTCTCAAAATGAAAATAAAGAGGTTCAAAGGCACGTTCTTGCCATGATAAATATATCTTATTTGTACAATTAGTAATATGTTTGCAGCTGTGAATTCCTCCAAGTCTTTTGGGTTAGGTAAATACACGGTGCTTTGTTGCAGTACTAGGCGAATAAATTAAACAGGTCTTAGCTGTCGGTTTCTCCGCAATGGTATAACTTCATGCCTCCTTAACATTTCATAGCCATTTTAACAGCTGAGATAAAAGACATATATGTGGCAATATAAACTGCATTTTATGGTATTCATTCAAAAGTAAAAAAGAAAAAACTTTGTCTTATGGTTGCTGCAAACTGACCACATCAACCTCAGGCTAATTTTCCTATGGATTATCTCAATTAACTAAGTGCAAAATGGTTTTACTGTCTCCAATGATATACATGATTGGACGTTCGCAAACTCTGTCAATTTACTTCTGCCATGCCCAACTACCCCCATTTAGATGTCATTTTCACTTCGATTCAATAACTCCCATATCTCCTTAGTTTTTCATAGGCATTTTGACAGCCAAGAAATGGTGTGCTTTATGGTAGCTGCAGAATGGTAAAGTTTTCTTTTAATGTTTGAGCATCCAACTCAAATTAATTGGCAATGGTTGGAGACATCCTCATAGGTATTTTGGTGCTAGGCTTAGAACTAAATGCAAGATATATTCTCAATAGTGTTAAAGTCCGCAGATCAATTTATGATACCTGAGTGAAACATTTCTTTGGTCCCTCCCTTCTAGAGAAAAAGGATATCTATCTTTCATTGTCTATTGGAAACTTCACATTATTTTAATTTACTAGTGAGAATTGAATACAAACAAATTTATAATGCAGGAACGTCAAAATTTTGGTCAGTTGAATGACAATCAAAGGCACAAAGAACGTGAGGAAATCAATGAGATTCTCAGTGTGAGAGAAATTCTTCGCGATGCAAAGCAATGCCCATCTTGTAAGATGGCAATATCACGAACTGAAGGTTGCAACAAGATGGTGTGTAAAAACTGTGGGCAATACTTCTGTTACCGCTGTGATAAGGCAATTGAGGGATATGATCATTTCAGGTTTCTAAATTGATTTAAGTATTTGAGGCTATTCCTATGCTTTATTTGTATGTTCACCAATATGTATATACATATTTTCTGTAGAACTAATTAGCTTTGTATTAATTGAAGAGATGGTGCATGTGAACTGTTCCCGCAAGAAGCAATTCAGAACTGGGAGGCACAGATGAATCCTCGACAGGTTTTGGGTCAGATTCAAGCTGAACTCTTTGCTGCACATGGTCAATTATGCCCTAATTGTGGTCAGTTTAATGCAAAGGTGAGTCAAGACTGGGCCTTGATACAAATCAGATATTCATGGGTTTACTTGATGGTTAATAAGGAAATCCATTGTGTTCTCTTTTTGTTTTTTTCGAAAGTAGTAAATGTTCTTTTTGTCTTTCTGAGGATTTTTGGAGTTGTGTCAATATGATGAATAGAGTTTCTGCCTTTTTTCCATCAGATTGGCAATAACAATCATATGTTCTGCTGGGCATGCCAAAACCACTATTGCTATTTATGCAAGAAGATCGTGAGGCGAAGTTCTCAGCATTATGGACGTAAAGGTTGCAAACAACACACAGCCGGATAGTTGTGAACACAATTACACCCATCTATTCAAAGGAGAAAAACTGTAAACGACAGAGTAACTGTGCACTCAGACTATGCAAGGCAGTTCATGGCACTCTTCTTATTGGCTGCTCCATCTCTGCATTTTTCCCATTGCATTGAAGTTAACAACCTCTACTTCTTTTTTCTGCTCAAATCATTATGTTCTGGCAATGATAGATGTCCATCAGTGTTGTAAAGTTTTAGTGGAAATTAGCCAATACACCAGGGAAATTACAGTTTTGAAATTATTGTAAAGTGAGCTGTGGATAATACAGCCGAAGGCCATTGGTATGATATCAAAGAGCTTTTATGCAGTTGTGTTGAAAAGGCTCGAAGAAGCCTTGAAGGAACACCAAATGAATGAAGCATGAGACTCCTTCATTGATTTTAAAGGGTTGCATGGCTTTCATGAGGATTTTGTTATCCGTAAGCTAATCACTAAATTGTGCTATTCGTCTGACCCTCACTCACTGGCTACTAAAAGCATGTGATATAGTCTTGGTTGTTGTTCTCTATTTTACCCTTTTGACAAACCTATCTCGTCTGCTTCTGCTCTTCTCTCTCTCTCTCTCTCTCTCTCTCTCTCTCATTTTCTGCTAGAACCCAAACGTATATCAACAATCAGTCCCTCCTAAACCCTATCAAATAGAACGTGAGGCGCCATGAGATCTAGGAGGTGGTGCTCGGGATCTGGGCGGGGTGAGGCGCGGTTGGGGGTATAGGGAGAAGATATGTGGTTCAAATAATGTTGACAATATTACTTAGATTTTTCTTCAAAAATACCGACAATTAAAGGAAGGAAATTGTTTCCTCCTCCGAATAAATGAAAAAAATGGTTACAGAATTTGTAGATTCAAGGGCTCGATTCATTAATGTGTCAAGTACAAGCTAATTACAGTGATAGGAATACACTATTATGTTCCAGATACCAAGTGGCTGGTGTACCATCCAATATACATAAGACATGTAGAAATATTTTATTTTTATTTCCTATGAAGATCATTCTACACTAAGTTAATGTTTTATAACCTAACAATCTTGTCTGGTTGATTCAATTATTACGATGAGCTCAAATATGTGGAACCATACTTTTATACCTCTAAAATTGATGTTCGTAACTTTTTCCAGCTTATTTTCTTATTTTTATTTCATTTTTTAAGATAAACAACAACAAAAATAAGAAAAAGGACAAGTGTCACGTAATACAATATGCGCCCTTCTCAGTGGATGCCACGTGTCAATCATTCAATTTAATATGAATTTTCTAGCATTTAACTTCTAAAATTCATAGTAAATACATTAAAAATCTAAAAAAATACACCGAAAATAAATTCCTACGAATTCCTTGTGACATTCTCTTCACCCTAAAGCTTCTAAAACACAAGTTAATGTTCTATAGCTAACAATCTTATTTTGTTGATTCAATGATTACGATGAGCTCAAATTTGTGGAACCATAATTTTAAACCTCTAAACTTGATGGGTTTATCACGAGGAGAGCGTAGCTCTTTTTGGCTTATTGTTCTAATTTTTATTTAATTGTTTATGAATTTTTAAAGATAATCAACAACAAATATAAGAAAATGATAAGTGGCGCCTTTGTAGGATAGCACGAGTCAATAATCCAGTGAGCGCCCCTCTCAACGGATGACAGGTGTCAATCATTCAATTTAATATAAATTTTTCTAGCATTTAACTTCTAAAATTCATAGTAAATACATTAAAAATCTGAAAAAATGCACTGAAAATTCCTACAAACTCCTTGTGACATTATCTTTGCCTTAAAGCTTCGAAAATTTCATTTTCACTTATAAGGATTCAAAGTGACGACAAAACTCGAATTAGTTTTAAAACAAACCAAAATCCAAGTTAATGTTCTATAAGCTAACACTTTTGTTTCTTGATCCAATGATTACCATGAACTCAAAATGTGGAATCATGATTTCGGACCTCTAAAATAAAAGGGTTTGTGATAAGGAGTGTGTAGCTTTTTTTGTTATATTTTTCTGATTTGTATTTAATTTGTTTTATGAATTTTTGAAGATAAACAACAAAAAGTAAGAAAACAGCAGGTGGTGCTATCACTAGATGACACGCGTCACTAACACAGAAGGTGTGCTTGTATTTAGCAGCCACGTGTCAATTAATTTAATTTAATATGAATTTTTCTATCATTTAACTTATAAAGTTCATAGTATATACATTAAAAATCTGAAAAATACACCGAAAATTTCTACCAACTTCTAGTGACATTCTCTTCACCTTAAAGCTTTAAAAATCTTCTTTTGAGTTATAAGATTCAAATTGGCAACAAAAATTCAAATTAGTTTCCAAACAAACAAAAACACAAGTTAATGTTCTATAACATAACACTATTGTTTCTTTGATTCAATAATTATCATGAACACAAATATGTATAATCAAGATTTTAGACCTCTAAAATTGAAGGATTTGTTTTAAGGAGTGCATAGGCTTTTTCAGTGCAATTTTATGATTTTTATTTAATGTTTTATGAATTTTTTAAGATGAACAACAACATAAATAAGAAAAAGGACAAGTGGCACTGTGGCAGGACAACACGCTTTAGTAGTACAGTATGTGTGCCCTTCAGCAGCTGCCACATGTCAGAAATTTCAATTTATTAAATTTTCAACAATTTAACTTCTAAAATTTGTAATAAATACTTTAAAAATCTGAAAAATACACCGAAAATTCTTACGAACTCCTTGTAACATTCTTTTAGCCTTAAAGCTTTGAACATCTTATTTTGATTGATAAAAATTCAAAGTGGCAAGAAAAACTCAAATTAGTTTCTAAACAAACCAAAATACTAGTTAATATTTTATAACTTAACACTTTTGTTTCTTTGATCCAATGATTATGGTGAACTCAAATATATGGAATCATGATTTTAGACCGCTATAATCGAAGGGTTTGTCATTAGGAGTGCACAAATTTTTTCGGTTTTTTTTAAAATTATTTTATTTAATTATTTACGAATTTTTTAAGATGAACAACAACAACAAAAATTTAAAACATGCTATATGGCGCTCTTGGAGGATGACACATGTCAAAAATGCTGTCGTGTCCAAGTGATCCCTGGGATTGGCTTTAGGCCTTTCCTGTGCAGCTTAGGTGAAAGGCGAAGAAGGCCCCCTTCCGGGGGGGCCCGAACCATCAATGAGATACCACTCTAGAAAAGTCATTTTTTACGTTGATGTGGCTTACACATGGATTGGAAAATGTTGCTAAACGAATTGACGTAGTGTGACAATTGATCGGCTGAAACCTTATCCTAAGACATGTAACTCTGGAATCCACAAGAAAATATGAGAGAACCTCAAATTTATTTGATAAACTGGAATAACCAAAAAAACTTTAACCACGGGTAAGATATGTTTAAATACTTCTAGAAACCCTAATAATTAACAAAGGAATTGAAATAGGAAAATAAAAAAGTTTCCAAAAACTATAAAAACTTTAAAACTGAATTTCGGACTAGTAAACGATCTCGGATGCCCGAAAAAGCCTACATGCTCTCTTTGAATCGATGAGTCTTGGGCCCAGTTCTGAGCTCGGAGCCCAAATCTGCAGCTTACCCGATTTTCCTTTGCGCTCACGTTGCTCCAGCTCCTCTTCAATTGCTTCCGCCATCTGTTCTACATCATGAACCCTGAAATTAACTGAGTACACCCTAATATTTTAATCAAAATATAAAATTAACCAGGTGATTATTACTTTACGATCATTGGTTGCATCCTGAATTCTAGCCACGTCATTATCCACATTACCATTTATATCTGTACAATCATTGCTTTGAAACAATATTTGTTGCTTCCTTTGGATCCCCCAACTCTACCCGTCTAAATGGCTCATATATTTTTCCATTTTGTTTTGCATTTTTTGTTCATCGTCAGTGGGGCGCTTTTTACTAACCATCTCCAAACATTTAGGTTTACGCCCATTCTTTAAGAGAGAAAGGACGGGTTAA
Organism: Prunus armeniaca; assembly: GCA_903112645.1. Lineage (NCBI taxonomy): Eukaryota > Viridiplantae > Streptophyta > Magnoliopsida > Rosales > Rosaceae > Prunus > Prunus armeniaca. Next base: position 3,301,448 of record CAEKDK010000005.1, on the reverse strand, counting down.
GAAAACCTCACTTGCACTCAATTTTCTTCTACTTTGTTAGCCATTTATTGACATGGTCAATTACTTTTAGATGTAGAATCACCATTTAGAGCTTAGGTTTAGGTTTTAGTCTTGGATTATTTTGTCGTTTAGATTTTAGGTTTTAAGTATCACATTTCGAAAGGGTCATTCTATACCCCGAAGAACTAGCCCTGTCACTATAATGGAATAAAGTTGAAAAAAGTTGAGCATACATGAGATTTTCTTGATGCGGCCATCCTTTAAGAAAAAACAGACATCCTGCCGAGAGAATTTGATGTATATTATATGTATGTGTATGTATTTATATAAATATGTGTCATATGTATGTATATAGATCTTTAAAACGAATGCTTAATGAAGTTTGTTTATTTACTTACTGGTATTATCTATTTATAGGAGCTTTTTCCCCTGATCATGTGTGTGATTAAGCACCATCCAGATAACAACACTTGAGATTCCTTGACTCACGCATTGTTTAATCTAATCAAACCTCCAGATGACTAACAAAAAAGAATGATAATGGATGTAGGATGTTAGTCGAAGTACTACATTTATTTGTTATATAGCTGCTTTGTTTTTGACTTGTTCCTGAATCTTCTAATTGGATTTCAGGCATCTGTTACCCTTGCTAAGAATGTAGGAGAGATAAGAACAAAAACAAAATGCCTATTTCTCCCACCCCCAATCCATCATCCGTATTCTCAAAGAATGCCCTCATCCTTCTTGATTTCTCTGTAAGCTATAATGACTGCACATAAGTAGAACACATATCTTTGGTCTTTCATTAGAGTTGCCAAAAATATCAAGAATATCATCTCCCCAATCCGATCCCTCATACGCTTATTTTAGATGGGGTGAATACCTTTTGTGGGGGTTGACTTGATTGGTTGAGTAGGGGCACTTGTATTTATTTGCATATATCTAAGAGTCTTGCCCATCAAGAATCTCTTAAGAAGTCCTTATTGTATTAGGTTTATAACTTCTAATCCACAATTAAATAGGAATCCTTTTAGCTATTGTATTATCCTTAAAATACTAGCTTTAATAGAGTTGTAAGTTTAGTTGTATTTGAACTCCTAATTGATATCAAGTCTTAGAATCCTTTGATGATTATAAGACTAGAATCCTTTGATGATTATTAGACTATACTTCAATGGGTTAGACATCTCTATGTCTAACAGTCTCCCACTTGGTCTAATGATCATCAAGAACTCAATATCAATTACTGTAAGGCCTTTGGAATTCAACTCAACTATAATTCCTAATCAAGTCACTGTTGTTTTCACCATAATCAACCGAGCATATCCAGCCTCAAAACAACTAGCACCAAGGTAGACACGTCTTCTCTCCTGCCGAAGGAAGACACTCTTCCGAGGTGCCAAGCACTTGTCGAAACTCCCGACTGCCAAAGCTCACAAACTGCTAAACCTAATTCCCATGACACGTGTCACCACCGCAGCGACTTGCACGAAGTCCCACATCGGAAATCTACACCAACCTCCCACTTTCACTTCCCTATAAAAAGGGAACAGTACCCTAGTAAGAGGGGTAACTACTTTTCTGCTTTTTAGTATTACTCTGCAAAAGTTACCCTTCTTAGCTGACTTAAGCATCGGAGAGCCTTCGGCCGGCACCACACCGGTGCCCGGAGCTTAACGACTGCTTCCCCTATTTTTGTCTTCTTCAGTCTAGCCTTTATTGAACGCCCAGACCCTTTCCCTGCTGAAGGCAAACCCCTTTTTCTCTAAGTTGACCCTCTCCGAAAAAGAGCATCAACAACTGTCAATCAAAAGAACAAGCATCATCATTGTCAATTCAACTATCAAGACTTATTGAACATTTCAATATTTCAAGATCTTTATAATTACACATACAAGCTCTCAAGATCACATGAGGCTTCCGTCAAGACAAGAATGCAAAATGATCATGACCAAACTTAATCTTGTGGCTAATTGCTTGTAGTTCTCCTTATTCATTATGATTACCTAGGGGAAGAAAAACATGTGTAAAAAGAAGAAGACAGTAGAGTAAGCTTAAGACATCAAATGTACAGTTTGTTCATAGCTAGCTCAACTCTGTTTCTTTCCTTTTTTTTTCTTTTTTTTTCCCTTCTGCTTTCCTATATAAAGGCACACAATGCAACAATTAGAGCAAGCTCTTTGATTCTTTGGAGTGCCCTCAAATCCTCACATACTCCTTAGTTAAAAGAGCTTCACCCCCAGAATGGCAGCCCCTGATGCTTTCCTCTTGGCCTCTGTTTTTGGCGTTCTATGTACACTAGCTACTTAGTTCTTCTACCTCCTCTAACCAACACACCACAACCCCCCCCCTTCTCCTCCTCTCTGTATTAATAATTGGGTTCCTTTTTCTTTTCAATTTTCGCTTGGTTTTCAATTCTAAATTCTCTCTCTCTCTCTCTCTCTCTCTCTCTCTCTCTCTCTCTCTCTCATGCACATATGGGATTGCATGCATCGTCTGTAATTGTTGTCTAACTTTTTGCTTGAGCTTGGATTGTTTCAATTTCTTTAGAATTTACACTTTTCAAGATTGGTTATATACTGCAGCGCCAAAATGGAAGGACCCATGAGGAAATGGAGGGACAGAGTTCTGAGGGTTGGGTTTGGTTGAATGGGCAGTGATTTTTTAACGTTAATTTTGACGGAAATTAACTAGAAGGACCATTTTGATGGGTAGATGATAACTTGAAGGACTATTAGTGTCACAAAAAAACCTGAAGAACGATTTATGACAATTTTGTAAACCTGAAGGACCATTTGTAATAAAAAGCCAAAATTAAAAGGGAGTTTCACTAAAACACCCAAAATGGAAGTTGAATTTATAAAAAAATCCAACACCCAAAACACTTTATAAACACACCCAAAATCCATCATTACACACACTCAAAACCCATTTATAAACACACCCAGAAAGTTGACTTTGGGGTTGATTTTGGGTGTGTTTCTATGTTTCAATAGTGCTTGGGTTTTTTTTATAAATACATGTCTAAGATTGGGTTTATTTATAAATTTGTATATTTTAATTTTACAAATTTATAAATAAACCCAATCCTAGACATGTATTTATAAAAAAACCCAAGCACTATTTAAACATAGAAACACACCCAAAATCAACCCCAAAGTCAACTTTTGGGTGTGTTTATAAATGGGTTTTGAGTGTGTGTAATGATGAGTTTTGGGTGTGTTTATATGTTTAAATAGTGCTTGAGTTTTTTTATAATTTCAGCCCTTATTTTGGGTGTTTTAGTGAAACTCCCATTAAAATATTGAATATAAATGAAGGCCAAGGGCCGAAGAAAACAAAGGCCCTAAACATCACAATCGTGTGAAGCCCAATAGAAATGCCCAAGTGCTGCCAAAGCAACATCGGCTTTCAAACTCAAAAGGCAACAGATGCAGAATTGTTTTGGTGGCTTTGATACACGTGGTTGATGGTGCGCTACTTATTTTTGCGTAACAGGCATTGACAGTTGCCAATGAAGCTGAAGGACCCAAAGCAGCCATGGCTTCCTTCCTCACACTGCAAGCTTAAATCTGATTCTATCTCAAGCCCTCAACCCTGAAACCCTTCTTTCCAGTTTTCTCTTTGCTCTCTAACTGTAAGTTTGCCCAACTTCCTCTTGCTCTCTCTCTCTCTCTCTCTCCCTCTCTACGGATGTCCCTGCTTCTGAAAATAAAACCCAATGAATTGCTGCTTTTCTCATTTCTTGATTCAGTTTGCTTCTTTATTTATGTGGGTTTTGTTTGTCTGTATAGATTTCGAGTGGGTTTTGGTTCTTTACTGTTTTGCCCCAACTGATTTTCAATACATGTGGATGTTTATAGTAAAATAATTATTGATATTTTAGCTATTTAACTTGTTTGAATTTGAAGTGCAGCTTATTTGATTGGGCTAGGAAAATCGACAAAGAAGATTAAGAGAAGCAATAGGCTACTTCCAGCTCCTCTGCTGGCTGCAGCAGCTGCAAGTGCAAGGTAGGTTCTTTTCTTCTTTCTTCTCCTTCTCCTGAATCAAAGATTCAAGAAAGTTGAAAGATGAAACCCTATCCCCGTTTAAATTTCTTTGTAGAACCAGGAAGGAGAAGAGGCGGCTATGGCTGAAAATGAACTTTTGAAAATAACTCTTTCATCCCAAATTTATTAAAACTTCCGTCATCCAATGCATTAGGAAGAGGAGTGGTATTTAGATTGAGTGAAGTGGACGAACTCCTTACACCTCTGCTCCTCAATTTCAGTTATGATGGTTTTTTTGTTCCTTAACTAGACCTCAAGTGTTTGGGAAATAAGAAAAATGAAAACCAACAAGAATTATGCTGAATGATTTTGTGCTTGCTGTTCCTAGTGTTATGTTTCAATACACTTCATCATCTTCTTGCTCAAACATTCAATTTTATTCTCTATTTGCATATTTTAGTGATTTGTTACTTCTGTTAAAATATTCAATATTTATTGTGTCTTTTTTAGGGTAGATGACTACTCCCCGACTATCATACCTTCCTGGTCACATTTTAGTTCTTAATTGATGTAAAAAAATATAGAATTTTGATTTCTAGCCCGGGCGGGGCCGTAATCATCAAATTGGGCTCAGCAAAAGAAAAGAGTGACATAGAGATACAGAGAGAAAGAAATGGAGGAGTGCTCAACTGGGGCTCTAGTCCCGGCGGTGAAACCAGAACCAAAGCCGTCAAGCATCGAGGCTTCGGCTGATCCAGGGAGCAATGACGTGGATCGTCCAACTCATGAGAAAGGATTGACGGAGGTGGACAAGGACTTGTTGTGTCCAATTTGCATGCAGCTGGTAAAGGATGCCTTCCTCACAGCATGTGGTCACAGCTTCTGCTACATGTGCATCATTACCCATCTCCGCAACAAGAGTGACTGCCCTTGCTGCGGCCAGTTCCTCAGCACCAACCAATTGTTCCCCAATTTCCTGCTGGATAAGGTCCCCTCTCAAATTCCTACTCCTTAAAGATGAAAAATGATATACTTGGAACTGCAGCTTACTGTGATATGGAATGTACTGTAGCTTCTGAAGAAGGCATCGGCTCGTCAAATTTCCAAAAGTGCGTCCCCTGTGGAGCATTTTCGTCAGGCATTGCAACAGGTGAGTCTAACTGTCCGAGTCAAGTAAATATAATATGCATTGTTATTTGTTGTGTGAATGTGGCGCTTTGCTGTGATAGGGATGTGAAGTGTCCATCAAGGAGCTAGACACCCTGTTGACACTCCTGGCAGAGAAGAAGAGGAAAATGGAACAAGAAGAGGCAGAGAGAAATATGCAAATACTGCTTGACTTCTTGAATTGCCTAAGGAAGCAAAAAGTTGAAGAGCTTAATGAGGTTTCTTCATGTTTTTCTTTGGGTTATGCTAAACATATCTGACTTAATTGAATTGAATGGCTTACATTATGGATTCAATGTAGGTGCAAACCCATCTTCAATTTATTAAAGAGGACATAGGTGCAGTAGAGAGACGCAGAATGGACTTGTACCGTGCGAGGGACAGATACTCCGTCAAGCTGCGGATGCTTGGAGGGGATGATTCTATTTCTGGTGCAAGAAAGTCATGGCCTTCCTCCATAGATAACAATACCAGTTCTCTCAGTGGGCGAGCAGGGATGTCTTCATGGAATCTTCAATCTAAGAAACTTGATGGCTGGGGACTTCAGAAAAAGGATGCTTTAAGTGCATCAGACTCCCAGTATATGACTCAATCTGGTCTTGCTGTAGCCAGAAAGAAGCGGGTCCATGCACAGGTCTGTGAGAGTCCTTTCATGTGAATTGTAGACTAACTTTGCACTTTGCGTATTTCTATCTTTTAATAAATATACTTGTACCTCGTGGCCATTACTAGTATTCTGAACAATTTGACATTAGATGATGGGTAAAATGGTACTGCCCTATTATCCAAACCTATTCCTTTATTTGGTCCTCAACAAAAGCCACCTCAATTGTACTTTACAAATGCATAAATATCTGTCAACTTGGCATGAAATCGGAACTTATATTGGGTTTTGGTTATAGGGTTCCTGGACTTTACTCGAGTTTACGTTTATTTTTATTGGTACTTGATTTTAAGGTAAGACAGACCCTGAACCTTCTTTTTATTGTTGTCTTGATTTATTCTCATTCCATCTCTGGCTGTAGTTTGATGAACTACAAGAGTGTTACCTGCAAAAACGACGCCAGATGGCGAACCAACCATATATCCAGCAAGAACGGGACAAAAATGTGATACAAAGAGAAGGTTACACTACGGGCCTTGCTGATTTTCAATCAGTGCTTACCACGTTAACGCGGTATAGGTATGATAACCAGATATTGGATTCCTTTACAGAAATATTTATTTTTGGTCAATTCACAGAGATATAATTTTTTAATTAACCATATCACCATGTTTCATCCTTTTTTTTTTTTTTTTTTTTTTTTTATTAACAGACGGATGAGGGTCATTGCTGAACTTAGGCATGGGGATCTATTTCACCCAGCCAATATAGTATCAAGGTGATTAGTGAATATTGCATATCATGTCTAACTTTTCAGAATGAAACATATTGATATTTAAAATGAACTACTCTCTCTCTCTCTCTGTTCTTTTGAGAACCTCATAGATTTGTTGACATTCATTGCAGCATTGAATTTGACCGTGATTATGAATTGTTCGCTACTGCTGGGGTTTCACGGTGCATAAAAGTTTTCGACTTCTCCTCAGTACGTACTTGATTTTAATGTTCTTTTTACCATTACTTTCAGCAACAATGGTTGTCTATCAGCAAAAAGAATGTGTTCAGCATAGTCAAACATTAAAAGAAAAGGGTGGAGAGATAAGATTTTGTTGTTTGAATGGCTTCATCTCATCTAATTTGACTGTGTTTTTCCACCCATACTCCATGTTAAATTCTTAATTTTTTTTCAACAAAGCTGCCAAATTGCCTTTAGTCTTTGTTCGTTTGAAAGCCTTCAGCTCACATAAGAATGTGGTTTTTACATAAGTTTATTGTATCGTCATAAATAAACAAATAGAAAATTTAAATTAAGTGTAGTGAGAAGTTAATTAACCATTCATCAAACTTGTTCATGCTCAACAAATATAGCCAATTTGAAGGAAACTACATAACAATCTTGTATGGTCTTGCGAAAATGTATCATAGTTTATGCTCTCTTTCACAACTCTATCAAGAATATTTGTTGATGGTCAGACACAAAATCCTTTACTAACCTTCCAAATTCTTATACTCTAGTATTGGGATGGGCAAAGGACACCCATTAGGTGTTAGAGATGTGGTGGTGGTAGTGGTAGTGGAAGTGGCAATGGTTTTGAATACCCAGGGTATCCGTTGCCCATCCCTACTCTAGTCTATGAGGCACACAAAATTAAAAGTATAAATTCAAACATCGAATCTGAATAGCAAGTAATATTAAGCGCTGACAAATATTGAGTTAATCAGACTAGGGCTTTCTCTCAGCTAAGAGATTAGAAGTTTAGAACCCCATGACAAAAAAAATAATGGGTCTTTCTATGAGGAACCACTCTGAAGCTAAAAACACCAAGCTACCAATCTGCCGTCTCTATGCAAGTCTATCTGCTGCCAAAGTGTCCTTTTTATAGTGAAAATCTTTTTTGTCAAGTAGGATTCCTGATGCAGTATGCTTTTCTGTCAGTCTCCAATATTTCACGTCAAAGTCAAGCTCATGTCCAACACCTATTGTAGAAGCAACAATTCCATTGCTTTCTTTCTTTTTTCAGTCATACCTCTTCTCCCAATTGAATTAGGAAAAGTCAGGCCCAGCTGTACTATTTACTTCCAGTCCTGATTTTCAACTTAGAATGAGTAAAAATTTAATAAGATTGAAACTAGGAACACAAATCACAAGGTCCTGGTTTCTATTTTTTTGTTGTTAATTGAGGAAATAATTGAGCAAGAGAAGTATTAAAAAAGGAAGAAAAGCTGTGGGCTCTACTTCAGTATTAGTATAATTTCTTGTAATTGGCTCCTTTTTAATTGTTTCATTTACATGAGCCATACACCTATAAAGAACAAAAGTTTATCACCTATAAAAATTAGCTCTCCAATTACAAAAAATAAAATATTAACAAGCTCTTCAATTAAATAAAATAAGATACTACCAAATATTATGCGTCTGTCCATCAGCATTTTGTACGCCTGCAATTATTAGGGTTTCAAATAAATGAAGCATTGCATGACAAACATTGGCCCAAACCTGGCATGTTTCTGCTAATGAACTTAGGATACTGGGACACCATGTAATTTCTTCAACTTTAAGTAAATTGATTTACTTTATAATTAAACATGCAATATGTCCTTCCACTTATCCAAATGTACTTCAAAAGTTTACTTGGGTTGGTATCAATGTATTTCTGTCACCTTGACCTGTGATATTAGATCAGTTTACTTTTGTCCCATTTGACTTTAAGTTCAGTAAGTGTAAACCACTTAACGGTGGAAATATTGCAATTGTTGACATGAATCTTCTTGTGGTTTTGTCGAAGCCAGTCTTGAACAGTTTTGAACGATTAAAGAGTCTCTTGCAATCACATACTCAATGTGATGTTCTAGTGCCTGCATGTGTCTGTGTCTACTTTTTTCTTTTTGGGGAGTGGGTTGGCAATTTAAGTACACTCTTGACTTATGAAGTTTATGAAACCAGCCAATCAATTAATGATGATCACTGCTCATTGACTACCCTTTTTGGGATTTGGAAGTATTGATGTTGATTGTTTATGCTATTTCTTTCCAGGTTGTGAATGATCCAGCTGATGTGCATTGTCCTGTTGTGGAGATGCCTACACGTTCAAAGCTTAGTTGCTTGAGCTGGAACAAGTTTACAAAAAACCATATAGCTAGTACTGATTATGAGGGAATAGTAACAGTTTGGGATGTAAATACTCGGCAAGTATGTGATGTTATTTACACATTCTGATTTTTGTGCATGATTTGAATTTATATACTTATTGACTCAACCTTCAATTTTTGTTGCTCATGCTTAAATTTTGTGACAGAGTGTCATGGAATATGAAGAGCATGAAAAACGTGCTTGGAGTGTTGATTTTTCATGCACAGAGCCCACAAGGCTTGTATCTGGTAGTGATGATTGTAAGGTACTCTCAGAATCTTTATATCTAAACCAAGTCTTGTATTGTGCTTAGGTGATCCGAAATGTAACGTAGTGCCTGTTTCCTTTTGGAAAAGCAAAGAACATGATGCTGCGTGCACTATTCTGTTTCTATTATTAAATCAGTAGTAAGATATTTATGAACAAACCTCGAGGGGGAAAAATGCTATACTCACTATTTGCAAGTGAATATTCCTAGTGGGTATAATCAAGATGTTGTTAACCATGCTACTAATTTTGTTGTATGCTTGACTTAAGGCTGGGTGGTTTAGGCTACCAAAATACGTGATGTGTGCCTGTATCTGGTCACTTTATGCAAGTTTGCATATACGGGAGGCTAAATTGATGCATTATGGGTGTAGTATCAATAACTCAGTTGTCGTATTTCAGCCGGGGGAAAATAAATATGTTAATTTTGCACGAAAAAAATTAATGGATTCAGCGCAATATTGTTATGTCCTTGTGTAATTTGACTTTGCATATTGGTTGTGGAATTTTTTAGTATGTTTTAGCAATGCCAATAATTGTGGTGTATGCTTGAGTTGAGGTTTGGCTTGTTTAGGCTTGTTTAGGCTCACAATACTTGTGCTTTCAGCTGTTTTGGTGCTCAAGGAAGGTTCATTGAAGACTAACTATGCTGTTCTCTATTCTCTGTATAACAAGCAGGTAAAAGTTTGGTGCACAAGGCAGGAAACTAGTGTTCTTGATATTGACATGAAAGCGAACATTTGTTGTGTAAAGTATAATCCTGGATCTAGCAACTGCATTGCGGTATGCTTCTTTCATTACCAATATTGGAGAAAACTTATGGCACCAGCGTTTTCTGCTTTTGTGTGTGGTCATGTTTAATACTAGATAATTTGAGTGCAACAAGTGCTTTACTCGGTTAATACGAAGTAATATACTGTGCCTGAGAAATCATTCTTATGGTATATGCACTGGACCAACATGCCTTCAGCAGGCATGTATATGTGTTAATGTGTGCGTGCACTTATCAGTTAAGTTTTGCTTTGTCATCCTGTTATGGGTGGGGTATGTGGTGTATAAAATATCATATCCAGGATATGTCCTGTTAATATTTCTTGGGAACTTAGCACAGTTCAGACTTACAGTACTGTGTTAGTGATAATTTGTATTTTTCAAATATCAAAGAGGGGCTCCTCTTTGCATCAATGTCAGGATGCCAATTTGTGAAAATCAGGAGGTATACCTGCCGTATGTTATCCAAACTTGTCCTAAGCATAGAAGAATATTATTTTAAAGTTTCAGTGCTAATTTTCTCTTATGATGTTTCCGTCAAATAAAGCCTCAACTCTTTCTCCTTCTGCCTTTTACAGGTTGGTTCAGCAGACCATCACATCCACTATTATGATTTAAGAAATCCGAGCCAACCACTCCATGTGTTCACCGGGCACAAGAAAGCTGTTTCTTATGTGAAATTCTTGTCAAACTATGAGCTTGCCTCTGCATCCACTGATAGCACATTGCGGTTATGGAATGTGAAGGAAAATATTCCAGTAAGTGATGAAACAAAGTGGGTTTTAGTACACTTTAATAGTTAACAAGTTATTTTATGTAATCTACCTGGAAAAGTAAAACCAAAAGAGAAAACAAGAAAAGAATGGAATTGTTGACATTATGTTATGAAACTTATTTTATGGATTAAGTTAAGTTGTACTGATCTTTTGTTTTTTGGTTAAAGGTTCGTACGTTTAAAGGTCACACAAATGAGAAGAACTTCGTAGGTCTTACAGTAAACGGGGAATACATTGCTTGTGGCAGTGAAACGAATGAAGTGTTTGTGTATCATAAGGTTGCTGGCATTCAAAATAACCCATCTCAGCTCTTTCTTACCTAGTGATTATCTAAACTTTTAGTATGATTTGCAGGAAATCTCCAAACCTGTGACTTGGCATAGATTTGGATCGCCTGATTTGGATGACACCGATGATGATGCAGGGTCTTACTTCATCAGTGCTGTATGTTGGAAGAGTGATAGCCCTACCATGCTAACTGCTAACAGTCAGGGAACCATTAAAGTGCTGGTTCTTGCTGCTTAAACAACTAAATGGAGACTGAAAGAAGGTTTCATGAGAGAGAACGCTGTTGCCATTGTTGAATATAATGGTGGTTGTTTTGTATATGTTATTGAAGTGTAAATGCTAGGTTTGAGATGCAATGTCATTATTTGTAGTCGCATAAATAATACCAATGTACCAAAGAAAGTGAATATAGAGCATTGATTATTCAGTGGATTCCCATTGAGGGGTTCAATCCAGCAGTCCAATAATAATTCTGCACTAGATGCTATTAAGAAACCTTACTTTTACCCTTCATTATAGGCCGATTCCCATTTACCTTCTCTTGTAGGCATGTGTGCCGCCCTTGGGTTTCTTTAGTTGGTTTTAGTTCTACTTTGGGGTATTGTATTTCTTTTTTCATTGTACACAAAAAGATCAAAAACCATATGGGCTTGTTTGGTATGTCGGACTATGCTGACTAATCAAAGAAACGTCAAGGAAAGTGGCGACTCAACCTCACTAAGCACTCAATATACATATATAATGAGAGTTTCAGTTAATTGATTATTTGAGGGACACCCTTGTAGGATCCATCTTGCATTGTATTTCAATGATCCAATTTATTTTTTAAGAATTCATTCAAAGATCATCTTTACAAAAGATCACTTAATTTGAATTCATTTGATCGCTCAATTAGATGATTGTTATTTTAGTATTTGAATCGTTCGAATAAAATTCGCAGGGGAATTAAAGTTGTCATTCAAATAAAATTATTTGAAGATCTCTCAATAGAAAGAGAACGTGCATATAAAGTAGCGCTGAAGCACAAACCACTCGTTTTGCCCACTTCACATTCTATTTTGTGATTCGAACCGTTTCAGATCTTTATTGAAAAATTCTCACAAAATTTTATGAAATTTTGCAAGGATTATGTTTGAATTAGGACCTAAAAATTGAACTTAAGACACTTTTTCTCCTTCTTCACTATAATACCCAAATCTGTAACCCTAAGTCCCCGACATCGCAGTCTCCCTCTCTCCTCCGGGCAATTTCTGCGTCATTGAGCTTCGTTCCTTCTCGAAACGTTCCCGAGGGGTCTCAGTCTCAGTTTCAGTGAAGAGGCCAAGATTCATCACAATTGAATCTGAAAGTCTCTTAAAATCCCAAAAGGAATGGAAGGATTAGAACAATGGAAGGTGCTGGGAGAACAATGGAAGAAACAGGCAGAGAAATGGTCGTCGCAAGCCCTTGAACGCATTCAGGCAGAGAAATGGTCGTCTCAAGCCCTCGAATACATTCATCAGGTTCCACCTGAGCAGATTTATGCTGCTATCGCCATCTTGATATTCACATCATTTTTACTCATATTGGGTATGAATTTTTTGTCATTTTATTTATTTATTTGGTTAAATATTATATTTTATTTGTAATTACTCTGATATATTCTCTTCATATCTTTTGTGTTGTAGTTAGGTTGTTTAAACGCCCAAAAGCTAATACCATACTGCTGAGTGGGCTTAGCGGGAGTGGGAAGACTCTTCTTTTCTATCAAGTAAGCTCTGGCATTGTTGGATTTTGTTCTTCTTAGGCCAATTAAGAAGTTAGATTTTTGTGCAAGCTTTCTGCTAATTGGTTTTGCATATGGATAGAAATTCTATGCGTTTTATTAAAAATTTTGTAAGACGGTCTCAAGTTATTAAAAAATTTCTCTTGGTTCTTTTGCTTATGCTGTTTATTTTTCTTTTCTGATATAATTGAAATTCTATTCCTGTTTGTGATAAGATTTTGTTTGATGCTTAGAAAATAGTATTTGGGTAGAAATTCTAAATGCCTTTTATTAAGGAAGTCCTTTGGGTAGAAATTCACCGATTTGAGTTTCTTCTATGATCACATTGTAAGACAGTCTCGAGTTATTAAAAATACTGTGTTGGTTCTTTTGTTATGTTGTATCTTTTTTTCTTTTTTCTGATATATTGTAAAACTCTATGTCTGTCTGTTTGTGATAAGATTTTGTTTAATGCTTGGAAAATAGTATTTGGGTATAAATTTTAAATGCCTTTTATTAAGTCCGTCCATTTTTCCCCTTGTTTTGAGTATCTTTGATGATCTAGTTATGCCATAGCAATGTTGATCTAACTTTTGCGACATGATTTGATGTATATGCCAGCTTCGGGATGGCTCTTCTCATCAAGGTACTGTCACATCTATGGAACCAAATGAGGGAACTTTTGTGCTCCATTCTGAAAAATCCAAGGTATATCTCAGCCTCTTGTGCTAATATGCAAGTAATCAATGTTTAAAAAACTATGGCTTGTTAAATGAGGGCAGATCTAACTTATCTGCCTTCTATGCGTAGAAGATGTTAGCCACAAACATTTTCTTCCTTTTCTTTTTTACTATGTTCTTGTTTATTGTCCTTCAAGAACTTAATCATGCTCACCCTTCTTTTGGTTGTCACTGACAGAATGGAAAGGTAAATCCTGTTCATCTTGTTGATGTCCCTGGGCATTCTCGCCTTAGAGCCAAACTAGATGATTTCCTACCTCAAGCAGCAGGTATAGTATTTGTGGTTGATGCTTTGGAGTTCTTACCAAATTGCCGTGCTGCTTCAGAGTAAGATTTTCCCTTTCAGTAAAAAGCTACAATATGATATTGAAACGTAACTATTCTGCTTGCCATATTTTCTTACATCTATGTCACATGTGGTGGTAAAGGGTGCCAGCCCTACTGGTCTAAGGCCACAGAGTGATAAAAATACTTGTAAAAAATAGAGGAACCCTGATTTTGTGATGTAAACATACGTAGATGCATGATTTGCACCCAACATAAGATTTTCACTAATAAGGACTGATCTTTGGCGTTTTGTTTGCAACAGGTACTTATATGATATTTTGACCAAGGCTAGTGTGGTGAGGAAGAAAATTCCAGTTCTTATTCTCTGCAACAAGACAGACAAAGTGACAGCACATAGCAAGGAATTTATTCGAAAACAGTTGGAGAAGGAAATGTAAGATTTGATTTCTTCTGACTATAGGTGTCTAATCTCTGATTGATTATAAAGTTTTACTTTAAGTTTTTCAGTGGTGTGTACGGGATTATATTAATTGTTAGTTTATATGCACTTGAAAATTATATCATGCATCTTCACTTTTTGATAAGAAGTATCTTATATCTTCATGGTTCATGAGGAAGATATATTATCGTGATAACATCCATGTTTTCCATAAATATATTGCTTGCATTGTTCATTCGCTCTAGAGTTCTCTGTGATATTGTGATTTATATTCATCTGTTATATAGTGATTCATATTCATCTGTTTCTGATTTATGTATATATTTCATTGTTCATTATCTTGATACATTTGTCATACAACATCTTACAGTGACAAATTACGAGCATCAAGAAGTGCAATATCAGCAGCTGATATTGCAAATGACTTTACACTTGGAGTACCTGGCGAACCATTTTCATTCCATCAGTGCCAGAACAAAGTTACGGTTGCAGAAGCATCTGGTCTAACAGGTGACGTATCCCAGGTGGAGCAATTTATTAGGGACCATGTGAAGTCTTAGTATGTTTCCTCCCATTTCATGAGTGTGGTATTTTTGCTTTGAGAATTGTCGGTTGAACATCGTTTGTTGATGATTGAGAAAACTCAACAAAGATATGCTCAGAACCAATTGAACTGTTCAAGGAAAGTGGAGGAATAAAAATAGAGGAAGAGAAAGCAAGGCACAGATACACTAATGCATGTTTCTGTTGTGGTCTCAGTGAGTACTTGAGACATGGTATGGTACAAACTGCTAATTATGGTGGCTTTGTTGTAATTTAAAGGATCTTCCAAGAGATTATGGCTTAAGTTGTATTAATTTGATTTTTGTGCTCTTGATTGTGTTTGCACTCTAGGATGTCCCCAGTTATGGTCAGCCCTAAATATTTACTCATCGACTTGTCCTCCACACAAATGTTTAATTCTGCAGTAAAATGTGAAAAGTTCATCCCTGTTTAGTTTGATTTAAGTTAGTCATTCCTATTTTGTAACATACACAACAAAGTTGAAATAATGCAAGTTAGTCGGTCTCAATAAACATTCTATTGTTTTCCTTAATTAACAATTAAGTAAATTTTTTTATTGTAAGGGCCAGTTTGGGATTGCTGTGCTGTGAAAATAATTACTTTCGGATTTGCAGTAAGAGAAATCAGCTGTAAATGAAAGTAGTTTGGCGTTTGGTAAACTTTATATTGAAAGTGATTTTGATACAAAAATCAATTTAAAAATGTTTGGTAAATGTTTGTGTAAAATAGCTATGAGTTGTGAAAATGACTAAAAGGACATTATGTTGAAATATGTTTTTTATTCAAGTGTATGGTATTATATATATACAGTCCCCTTCTATTGAGGGATCCCTCAAATAATTTTATTTGAGGGACGCCTTTTAGGGTACTCTATCATTCATAGATCATCCTTACAAAAAATTAGATAAATTGGAAACCGTTTCGACATCCAATTGTGTCCTACAAAATCAATGAACACAGTGCTTCAAGAAAGTACTAAAATTTCAATAACTCAATTGAATGGTCAAATGATATCGGATTCAAGTGAATTTTTGTAGAGATGATCTTTGAATGTGTATCTACAAAATAGACGGTTTGGATTAGTGAAATACAATCTAGAGTGGGCCCTACAAGGGGTGTCCCTCAAATAAGCTTATTTGAGGGATCCCTCAATGGAAGCTCTCTGTATATATATATATATATATATATATATATATAATAGTCGCACTTCTTTTTCTTCCTTTTTTTGCCAGAACATTGTCACTTTCAAGTATGCAAATCTTTTATTAAATTTTTTTGTTGAGAGACACCCTAAATAAAATAACATTAAAAAATTAAAACAAAATTAACTCACCCGCTCTACACCCCTCTTCTTGCCAGCCCACCCTTCCACATATCCACCCTGATCTTAACAATCAACACCCTGAAAAGCTCCCACACAGTCAACAACGTCAAAGTCAAGATCCAACACAAGGAGAGTATTCTGCCAAACCAATAGAGGTCTATCTTTGCTCGCAAGCAGCTCCAGGATGGCTGCACCATCGCCGAGTACAACATCCAAAAATAATCCACTCCCCACCTTGTGCTCTGACTTCGTGGCAGATAGATAGAGTTACCTCTCGTGGGAGTATGTACTAAAAAAATGAAAATGGGAGGAGTTGGAATGGGTTGCTTTATCAAAACATTCCCTGGAGGTCAGAGTCGGTTTATTAGATATGGAGGCTCTGTGCGAAGAAAGCTGATGATGTCCTATATGTATACGTTAAGAATAATGCTACTCTTACTACATTTGTATACCACATTCTCATATCACCTTATGTGGCAGATGAGGTGACACATCAATTAAAATTAATTTAAAGTTTTCTTATCTTTTATGATTTATTGACACTTTTTAATTGATGTGATTGTCCACTTCATCTGCCACATAAGGTGGTATGAAAATGTGGGATATAAATGTGGTAAGTGTAGCATTACTCATAAGTTAAACAACAATTTTTCAAATTTTAAAATTCATAAATCATAAATTAAACCGAAATATGTGGCATCAATTACATTAGGACCCACAAATAGAATCAAGATCATCCTTCATCTATTTTCACATACTCACATCCATTCAATTTTCTTTTACATACAAAAAAACTGCACATACCCACAAATATAATATAATGTTGGGCTTTTAAAAATATTTGGAGGCTCTTAAATTTTAGGGGCCCTATGCGGTCGCACAGCCCGCACATGCCATGGGCCGACTTTGCTGGAGGTTTGAGAGGTTTTCACCTTGCAACGTTGTGAGAAGAATGAGATGGTCTATGTGGGAAGAAGATGAGGGATAGTTGGAACGTGCTTGGGTGGAAGAAGATGAGGGACAGATGATGTAAATTAGAAAAGTTAACAAGGATATTAAAGGCAATTCATTAAAATTCATTAAACAACCCGGTTCCTTGTTTAGCTTTTCGTGAAAGCTGAAATAAAATTAGCCCTTAAGCTGCTTTCTAAAATCACGATCGCTGACAGCTATTTTATCCCAAAAGTGATTATCTCGCATTTTACCAAACAATGTGAACTTCAATAACTTTATCAAAATTCACTTTTTAGCCCAAATAATCAATGCTAAACGGGCACTAAATTGAACAACAGTAGATGATAAAACTTCTTGCCACTGGAAGATTGATAAATTTTGATAGAGATGATGTCATTTGTAATGGGTTTGTATCAATATATTGATGAAATATAATAGTAAATGGTGATAATAGATAAATAATTTCAAGTGTTCAAAATTTATATTAAAATTTATTATGTGAT
The DNA here is from genome assembly GCA_903112645.1 of Prunus armeniaca. Lineage (NCBI taxonomy): Eukaryota > Viridiplantae > Streptophyta > Magnoliopsida > Rosales > Rosaceae > Prunus > Prunus armeniaca. The sequence goes on along the minus strand of CAEKDK010000005.1, from coordinate 3,283,897 downwards.
GATTTATGCGGTTTTAAAAAGACTACATTGAATTGAATCTATGTATATAAAGCAAAAGGCAGAAAATGGTGAAACATTCAAAATATCAGAAAATATCATTGGTTAATTCAAACATTAAGAATTGAAATTATTAATTAAATTAATTAAATGAAGATAATATGGTAAATTCATATTTTTTTAATAAAAAAAAAAAAAAAAAAAAAAAAAAAAAAATAGACATTAGACCTTTTTATAGAACATAACTATCAATATTATCTTTCCTTAATTTTAAAAATGAAAAAATGAAAAAAATAAAACCAATTAGCACATAGTTGAGGGAGGCTAGTCAAAATAATTATTGTTCTTCTGATCCGGTTCAAGATATAATTTTTTTTAAGTAAAAAAGTCATTTAATTAACATGTTGAAATTTTTTCTAATTTTCATTATTTTCCAAAATTCGAGGACATCATCATCCATCTCCCAGAGAGGAGGCAACTGTTCGTTCCCGTTTCGTGCGTCGGTGTCCGCCCTTTTATACACCTTCCCTACTCTTCGCCTAATCCCACTGTCCGTACACAACACACACACTCTCTCTCTCTCTGATAGAGGCAGTCTAGGGTTTTTGAGCTAAGAGCTCTCTTCCGTACCATAGAAATGGCCTCTGCAAAACCCTAGCCAAGCCAATAATCCCCATTTCTGTGCCATTATTTTAATTTTCAAATCTACAATAAATTTCTTCGACGGCGATATGGGAGGTGCTAATAACAACGGCGACGATGCATCAATGGCCGGCGGCGGAGCCCAGCAGGCGGGTTTGGCTCCGGCGCCAGCACCGTTACTGAACTCGAACGCGCCGCCGCCGTTTCTGAGCAAGACGTACGACATGGTGGACGACCCGGCGACCGACCAGGTTGTGTCGTGGAGCCCCACCAACAACAGCTTCGTGGTTTGGAACCCGCCGGAGTTTGCTAGGGACCTTCTGCCCAAGTACTTCAAGCACAATAACTTCTCCAGCTTTGTGAGGCAGTTGAACACCTATGTATGGCACTGTCTCACTCTCTCTCTCTCTCTGTGTCTTTTCTACTCATGGTTTATGCTTTTATTGGTGATTGATTTGTTTCAATGGTTGATGGAAACACAGATTGGTCTTATCTGGGGAGTGTGGTATATAGTTTACTGAAATGTAAATCGTTTAGATTGTGTGGTTAATGGGAATGCTCAAGATTGGAAAAAGAAAAAGATAGTCTGTCTGTTGCAATCTTGCAGTAGTAGTGTAGTTGAGTGGCAATTCTGAAGTGCTTTGCACTCACTTTGTCGATACTGATTGTTCTAGGGGTGAATGGCTTAAAATCTCCCATTCGGTCCCTCGGAAATTTGAGGGATACTTGAAACGTTAGGAACTCGCGTTTTAACAAAATACTTGTTTTTGGAGTTGAAAGCTTTTGGTTTTGGTTTTTTCTTTTGCTTTCTTTTTTGCGACTATACATATGTTAGAAGGGTGTAAAAAAGTTGTCCTTTCAAATGGAGGTAAGTCAGATTCAAAACACTTAAAGTTGTAAAGAGGTTTGAGAATGTTATGAAGGATTTTTATTCTTCGACTGTTTTGAATAGAGGTAGAAGGGCCACTTGATCAGGTGGTATCTTGGAGCAGGTAGAATGTTGTTTGGGGGTTGGTAATTTGGTCATGAAGGATGAAGACTAAATGGGAAGTCTGTTGGTAGAGATTTCCTTGAGAGGGAGATTCTTTACGGTATGCTGTTAGCATTTTATGGAGTGAAAAAAGGGCAGGAATTGTTAAACAAAGTGAACAAGAATTATTTTTATGGTTGTTTCCTGATGTACAAAGCTTCTTGATGAGAACATCAAAATTTTGATTTGAGGAAAAGTGAGGGGAAAAAGAAACAGGGTGTTTAAGACTTGAAGAAACAGGGTGGAGAGTGGGATCTGGGGTTCAATACCTATTTGCTGTGCGTGTTTAATTCACCAAGCATAATAGAGTATCCCGTGCATGCTTAATTCACCAAGCATAATAGAGTAGCCTATGCAGCATGCTGATTCGTCCCTATGTCTGGATATGTCTTTAAGCACTCTTTTCCATGAGCTTCTCACTGCCTTACACAACATGTTCTATACCATAAAACCGAATTTTTAAGCGCAATGTTGCATAAAAGTTTGACTATGGACCTACAAATACCACTCAAAAGCTGCTTGAAACTTTTTATATGTGAGATAAGATATTTCAGGTTTCTTATTTACATTACAAATCTTGTTTGGGAGATGTTTGCTGTCATTTGGTTTTATGTTTTGATTGTGCTACATGGTTTTCTCCAGTAAAGTTGTGTGGGGTATGTGGGCTTGCATCAAAGACACGCTTAGAAAGAACTGGTAGAGAATGTCTCCATAGCTACTCATTGTTCATTTTGGCTGAGCCACATTTCGAATGATATTCTGTAAAGGTACTAGTTATAAGTTATGTGTACTCTGCATATGAAATTGCTTGAATAGAGAATCAAAGATTCTGAACTTGAGTGTAGTGTGGTATCAATGTGAAGACTTTTTGGTGGTTATGGGGAGTGTACTTGTTGAGTGGTGTCACTAGTAACTTAGACTCTGGGAATAAGCACACTATTGGTTCCTGACATGTACAAGGTGCCCATGTGGTGAGTCGGAGGGAGTGCTACTGCATAGGAAGAACTAAGTATGTGAAGTTATTTTTTAACCTTTTGGGAATACATTAATTGGCTTGAGATAAGTCTTGTGAACTCCATTAATCAACTTTGTAGTTGTTTTTCTTATAAATGGGTAGATAATCGATCCATTATTCTTCATCAATGTTTTCCTGCCTGCTTGTCCTGATATTGTTTTAGTTTCTTTCATTGTTTTGCTGAATCATGCATTTTTTCCTTTAATTTTCATTATGTTGATTGAACCCCTACTTCATTTTGGTTCAAACAGGGATTTAGGAAGGTTGACCCAGACCGCTGGGAATTTGCAAATGAGGGCTTTTTGAGGGGTCAGAAGCATCTCCTTAAGAGTATCAACCGGCGAAAACCTGCGCATGGACATAGTCATCAACAGCCACAGCCATCACAAGGACAGAATTCAGTGGCTGCGTGTGTAGAGGTTGGGAAGTTTGGCCTTGAGGAAGAAGTTGAGAGGCTAAAAAGGGACAAGAATGTGCTTATGCAGGAACTTATCAAGTTGAGGCAGCAGCAACAGTCTACTGATAACCAGCTGCAAGCAATGGTGCAACGTCTTCAGGGTATGGAACAGCGGCAGCAACAGATGATGTCATTCCTTGCAAAGGCTGTGCAGAGCCCAAGTTTCTTGACTCAGTTTGTACAGCAGCAGAATGAGAGCAATAGGCGCATAATTGAAGTCAACAAAAAACGGAGGCTCAAGCAGGATGAGGGCGGGGACTCTGGTACTCCTGATGGACAGATTGTGAAGTATCAGCCTCCAGTGAATGAAGCTGCAAAGGCAATGCTCAGGCAGATTATGACAACAGATACTTCTTCTTCCCGGCTGGAATCTTTTAATGACACCCCTGATAACATCCTGACTGGGAATGGCTCATCATCATCATCCAGTTTAATAGACAGTGGGAGCTCTTCAAGCCGTGCGTCAGGAGTGACCCTTCAAGAAGTCCCACTGACTTCAGGGCTTGGTTCATCATCTGCAATTTCTGAAGTACAATCTTCTCTACAGGCTGCAAACTCTGGAACAGTTACGAGAGCTCCATTCTCAGATATAAATGCCCTCGTTGGAGCACAAGAGGCACAATCAATCCCTATTTCTCAGGCAGGTGTAATCATCCCCGAGCTTTCTCAAATACCGGAAATGGTACCCGAATGTTTAGTTGATATTCCTGAAGAAAACATGGCACCTGATGCGGGTGTTGGATTTATTGAAAACATGGCATCTGACGCAGGTGATGGATTTATTGGCGACATATTGGGATTGGATGGGTCAATGACCATAGACATTGATAGTATTCCTCCTGATCCTGACATAGAAGCATTGCTAAAGAATTGGGATCAATTTTTACAAAGTCCAGAGCCAGATGAAATGGATTCTACTTCTGCAGGAGTGCCCATGGGAAATGAAGAGCAGCCGTCAACAGAGAATGGATGGGACAAAACCCAGCATAATATGGATAACCTTACTGAAAAAATGGAACGTCTTACTTCAGATACCAAAGGGGTTTGATCTTGTTTACCTAATGTACATTAGTCTCACACTTGAAGCTAAACCCCGAACCCCAAACGCTGGTGACGGGTGACGGAGACATACTACTAATTATCATTTTGATCTCATGGCCCCTTAGAAAAGCAGAGCAGCTATACCTTCTGTATCAGTTTAAATTGGCTTTATTTTGCACATATGGAAGGGGACCAGAGGTTTAGTTTTAATTTTAGTTTCTATCTCCCCTTTGGTTTTGATTTTTCTCTGCTTGTCAGTGTTGAATGAACTCCAAAATGGACAAAGATGGTTTCTTAAAAGCTTTATACTGATATCCCCCTTTTATACATTTACTCATATTCTCTCATGCTTTTTCCTTTCCTAAAAATTATTATCACATCCTTTCCTTAATTGTGTTTAGCAGCCTTAGATTAGAAATTTAAATTCGATTTGTAGGTAGAGAAGCTGTTAACCGGCCATAAAATAATGGATTAGTAGTTCATGGCTTTGCCTTCCATATTGGATCCATCCCGCCGCCATATGCCCTCTCTCTGCTTTGTAGGGGGCTACCCTCACCACCCTTCCTAGGCAACACATGTGAGTTTAACTATTTATAGTTAATTCTTTATTTTCTATTTGTTTGATGACATTATTATAGAGAGAAATAATGTTTTAATAAGATTTTTCTTGATTTTCCCTTATTCTGTTAATTGACCCAACAAACTTTCCACTTTTCTATTAATTACCAATGAAGCAAATAACTCAAAAAATTAACAACAGCATGACGATCATTACTCAACAAATAATTGACTCATTTGACTTTAATCCTGTGATTAATATGAGGCTTTAATCCGAATTGAACCTTTTTGATTAAAAGCAATGGTAATTTTATTGATAACACACAAAAAAAGTACAAAGTAGCCGCAATGTCAAATATGAGTACAACATCTCCAACGACGAAACACAAAAATAAATTGGTTTGATCTGGAGAGAATTACGCATGCCAGAAAACCTAAAACCTCCAATTTGACAGACAAAAACACCTGTACTCAGACCTACAATACAGATTCATTGCGCAACAGAAGTAACGGCAAATCTGCATCAAAAAGTCCAACACTAAATACAAACACCAACAAAGAAACAAGGGCACCACACCACATCCTCTCTAGCAAACCAAAGAGACTCGTAGCACCAACATGACTAAACCTCTTATTTTGCACAGGCAAAACCCAATCCCACACAAATCGGCAACAATCACTTTTCCAACTCCAAATACTGAACTTGAGCAAAATCCATGTGAGTGGACCAAAAGCTACTACAAAATTATGGCATCTACGATGGATTGTAGTACTTGCTTCAAAAACACAACGAAAACCAAAGCAAAAAGCTACGTTGACAACACCACACCGCAACCATCCCAACTACATCAAAGAACAACAAAAGTCACCGAGGACCTACAACGGAAAACACACAAATAAACAAACAAAAGACAAGATCCAGATAGATCTGGGCAAGAAGACCTAAAATCCAAACAAATCTGGGGACAGAAGTGGAGAGGGGAAGAAAACCAAGAAAGGTGAAAGGGAGATAAGGAGAGAAAGATGGAAGATGGGGAAGCCACCCACCCCAGAGGGGGGCTGCGGCTGCATTTCATGCTCACAGTTTCACCTTCAGAGAGATTAACGACCGAATCTGAACTGAACCTAACTAAATCAAATATTTTTATTTATTAAATGGGGCGGGGTGTGGGGGCGGGGGGGCGGGAAATAAACCCCAATAAACAACTACACTTCCGCAAGGGAAATCTGACGAGAACGAGAGACCCTTAGAAGGTCATCAACCAGAACATCATTTGCCCACACATGAGCATTATCAAAATAGCAAATGCCTAAGTCCAGGTTGTAGCTGCACCTTGCAAGGCAGTCAGCAAGGCCAATATTTTCCCTATAGATATGATATGCTGAATCAAATACTTTGATCATTTAATCAATAATAATAAAAAAATCGATCGAACAAAAAAAGAAAAGAAAAAAAAACTCTAAAATTATGATAATCTTATATTAGGTCCAAAAGGTTTTCTTAAAATAAAATACTCCAAAGAAAATTATTGAAAGCTAAGTTATGTCATGTATTATGTCCTAGAATTGGACACACGAAAAAGAACAATTTCATGTTGTTACTACTATCTTTTTCTACACTGCAAAAACTTGGTCTAAGATGTTGATGGATGTAAAAAAACTCAGTTGATGAGCTAGTCCTTGAGGTCTTGGTTGATTATTTTCCCGTAAATTAATCGAACAATTAAAAATAATACTAAATAAAACAAAAAAAAAAAAACAAAAAAAAAAAAAAAAAAAAAAAAAAAAAAAAAAAAAAAAAAAAAAAAAAAAAAATAATGAATTCAATAAATTAAGATAACAAACCTGTGGATGCATAAACGAGTAATTGGACAACATTGGATATATAGCTTGGTATCCAAGTAGGTGATTTGGAATCCTTGAACACTAGAAACAGTTGGAAATCCATACGGAAGATCATGATTATGTTCAGCTACAAAAAATTTCACAACATATTTTCCATCTCAATTAAGTTTGATCCCAAGCATTGCCTTACATCCAAATCTTCTTTGCTCTCTTTTCTTTTTCGGAGTTGTCTTTTTTCTATAGAAACCTTCACAAGAACAACAAAATTCTCTTTTATGTATTACATCATTCTTGCCCTTATTTACTCTAAGCTTTCTCACACTAAATCCAACACCTCTACCATATGAAGTGTAATATTAATATGCCTCCTGTTCATTATCAAAACTCATGCCAAGTGTTGGAACGTCATGACCAAATTTTCTTGTAAGCTCCAATTTGTTCAGTATGATCCAAGGGATCAAGACTTTCAGAATCAGAATCTAAGTAATCAACAGATTCTTTACCATCATTGGAATATGTAGCATGAAATTCATCCTCTTAATGGTCCATGAGGACACTAGCAGTATGTGCATGCATATGTATCATATTACTTGACATTCAATGATGCACAAAAGAAAAAAGGGAGAATATTCAATGAATGCTACATCCATAAAGAATTATATAAAATAAAATAAAATAACTTAATATTTGGAGTCTTCCACTTCCCATGAAATTGTTAAATTCGAATTTGGCTTTGATACTCAGAAAACTAAATAAAGCAAAGCAATCACTAAAGTATAAAAAAATAAAAAGCAATACAAAGTACTAAAAAAAAGTAGCAGCATAGATGATACATATTTTTGCTTGAACAAAGGAAGGAAGTCTGGAATTATTGGGCAGTGCACTCTTGGAGCTGTTAAGTCTTCAAATATGAGCACCCAAATTGTGGATAATCCAGAAACTATAAATTCTCAATTAAAGGGACTTCTGTGTTTTTATTCGAATAAGAACTTATGCCTTTTCAGTTTCCATTGTTTTGATTTATTTTTAAAATTAAATTAATCAATAAAAATGGAAAGTTTGTTGGGTTAATTAATAGAATAAGGGTAAATCAGGAAAAATCTTATTAAAACATTGTTTCTCTCTCGTAATAATGTCATCAAACAAATGAAAAAATAAAGAGTTAATTATAGTTAAATCCATAGACATGTGTCACCTTTTAGGAAGAGTGGTGAGAGTACACGTATATCTTGGATTAAAGTAGTGAGCGAAAATTCACAATTCAATATAATGAGGGTAAAGTGATTAAATACTTGTCATTTAAAAACACAAATTAAAAAGAAATTAAAAATAACAAACACAAAACTCACTAACAATGTGGGAGTTACCTCCACCTCTCCACCAATATATAAAAGAATAAAAGATTATAAAAATATATATTAATTATGAAAAAAAAAAAGTCTTTGATAACCCAAAAAAAGCCGATTGGGACGTGCGTGAGCGTGTGCCAAGATGCTAATATAACAAGAAAAACATACGTGTCGATATAAGTAATTTCACCTCAAAACTAACCAGGTTTTACAGGTGCAGATGAGATAAACTTCAGCTGCCCGTTAATTTTGGGATAGCCTAGGCCACTTGTCAGGCCTGCTATGAGTTTGAAAGCAACAAATATTGTAGTTAAACGTACGATCGTCAGATTGACTGATTTGAGTAGATTTGTTAGCACGATTAATTATTTCTCATCCAGTGTAAAACAAAGGAGGATCAAGGAAGAGAGTGTGCATGTGTGCTCATTGATTATCAGTGTAAATGACACTGGTGAGAGAGAGAAGGCACCAACAAGCACTAAGGCTCTCCCCACCGCCACCGGATGTTACTCCGGTAGCAGCTGATCATTTCAGGCAGCAGAGGTCTACTACTCCTACTTCTACTCCTGACTCTCCAGCCAATGTTGAAAACCTCTCTGACCTTGAGAAACTGGAAGTTCTTGGACATGGCAATGGCGGCACTGTTTATAAAGTGTGTCACAAGAAAACCTCAACCATTTACGCGTTGAAAGTCCTCCGTTTCGACCACAATGGCACCGGTATCTTGCAACAAGCGGCGCGTGAGGCGGAGATCCTTAAGCTAGTGGACTCGCCCTATGTCATTAGATGCCATGGGGTTTTTGACAATAATGGCTTCATGAGTAGTACTAGTGATCACAATGATGGTGGGGGTGATTTGTGTTTTGTGATGGAGTATATGGAAGGAGGCTCGCTGCTCGATGTGTTGCGAGCACGCAAGAGATTGCCTGAGCACGTAATCTCTTGCGTGGCAAAGTGTGTCCTTCAAGGACTGCACTATCTGCATGCCATGCAGATAGTGCATAGGGACATCAAGCCCTCAAACCTGCTCATAAATGGTAGAGGCCAAGTGAAAATTGCAGATTTCGGGGTGAGCCATGTTGTGGCAGGTGCCCGTGAGGCGTGTGACTCCTACATGGGCACCTACGCGTACATGAGCCCTGAAAGGTTTGATCCAGAGCGGTGGGGAGGTGATAATGCGGATGGGTTTGCCGGTGATGTGTGGTCACTTGGATTGGTGGCGTTGCAATGTCACATGGGTCGTTTCCCACTGATTACTTCTGAGCAGAAGCCAGATTGGGCAACTTTAATGTGTGTGATATGCTTTGGAGAGGGGGTGGAGATGCCGGAAACGGCATCCCCAGAGTTTCGGAGTTTCATTTGGAGATGTGTGGAGAAGGATTGGAGGAAGAGAGCAACTGTTGATGAGCTTCTTGACCACCCTTTTGTCATTAAAACTTGCTGCTCTTCCACTGAAGACTTGGTTGATTATGTTTAATTGCTTTGCTTGCTTTATTAGTTCCTTTCCTCCTTATTCTTCTTTTCTTCTCTTATCCTTCCTTCCACTAGATTTTCTAAAGTTTTAAATAATTTTATCCTATTTTTAAAAGCGAGCTACATTCTCTTTTATCTTCTTTTTTCTACTTCTCTTTTACCTTCTTTTGAAAGTTTTTAAATATAAAAATTTATAAAAAAAGGGTAAATTTTTAGAAACACCTAAAACTATGTCTTTTACCACTGACATTTTCTTTTAAAGATGGGGGAGAACCTGGAATTAAGGTAAAAGAAAATTGTGGCTTGTTTGCTTTGCGCATGATTGTCTAAGTTTTTTGTTTTTTGTTTTTTGTTTTCCAACAAATAATACAATAGATTATGGAAGACTATTGAACTGCCATTGTCATAGTCCAGAGTACACTTGCTCAACTTAATATGATGTTATTTGTGTTGATCTTGGGACATACCACCAATCGAACATGATCACTCCACCGATGGTCTACAATCTACTACACAGACCTCAGCCAGCCACTCCATATATTGTTGATTGGCTGGAAACAAAGTTCCATCACGATTCTATACTCTATCGATAGAAGCATTCTAGCCCATTTTGATTTAGTTAGAGAGGAGCGACTTCTGATTGCAGACTCCCCCAACAACCTCAACGTTATCTCAAGGCTCAAAGGTTTTGGGTGGGGCGGTCTAACCACATCACCAGTGCAACCACTCTCACAATCAATGCAGGGGTCCATTTCTTGCAAGAGTCGTCGCATGAGGGACCGCCCCACCCAAGACCTACTAAGGAGACTCTAGTTCACATAAAACGACGGCAACAATCATAAATCTGCTATCTGTTTCTACATATAACACCAAGGCTTTGTCGAAATTCTCTGCTTTCCACGGGCTTCTATGAAGGGTTGAGTCCGAAACCACCCCAACAAACATGCATGAAGTTTTTCCTTCAGCCACAACATATGTTTTTTATTTTGTTTTTTTTTCTTTCAAGTGATATTTTGGGAGGAGGGAGAGAGAAGTTGCAATGCACGATATTTCATGGATGTTAAATCAAACAGAGACAGAACAAAATGCTTGTCAATCTTGTGCCAAAGCAGCAAATCCAGAAATTCATATCAACATGCTGCTTCTACATCATAACATCATACAAATACAACAAATACATTATCCTTCCTAGCTGGAAATCATTTTGGTGGGGCTAAATTCCAATTATTTGAAATTTCCATATGCTTCTGGAGAAAACCGCCTGAGTAAGAGAAAATAACAGCAAGTAATCAACTATTTAATGTCACAATACAAATACTGACGAGTGAAAGTGAGACCGGTATGAAGATAATGGCATGAGTTCAAAAGCATTAGAAGGCTGAGCAATGGATTTATTTCCGTCATGAAGAAAATTTAAACAAATCAATAAAAACACAGGAAGAACTCTGTCAAAGCTGTTGTAGCTGTTATAATTTACATGCTATTGTAGCCAACCAAATTTCCTACACGGGGACATATAACACAGTAGCTTCACCACTGTGTGGACTTATGCCTTGCTTATGCTTCTATGACTAAGCATTCTTTTATGGCATACCATGCTTTCTCCCAAGTGGTTTGTTATGGTTCACTACCTGCTCACATTTCAAAAGAAATGCTAATGGGCACCCCGTGTCTTATGGATTTTCTATATCTCCTCTTCTTGCAGAACAATGGATGCCATCTCGTCTAACTTCTATTTAGTTTGAGTATCTCAGAAGGATGAAGAAAACTATGATGGGAAAGATTTGAGAGTATATCTTCAATTTATTCTATTTAGTTTGAGTATCTCATCTAACTTCTAACAGCATGAACAAAGACCTTGCAACTATCCCTAGGTGACATTCTGTTTAGGACTTAGAAGCACAAACTTGGTGCAGGAACAGGAACTGTGTGTGAAAATGACTGTTCTTGGAAATTCCTAATTTTGGGGAATCCAAGAAACATGCATAACAAGTTCACCTAAAACTAGTAGAAACCAAAGAGGAAACCACTTAAACAGCATAGACTAATAACAGAACCAGGAAAACCAAAACCAGAAAATAATAATATAATCCAAAGCATCTGTAACCTAATACTAAAAGCATCTTTTAAGTTTATGGGAAACACCAGGAATTAAAAACAGTAGTGATTCATCGTAATTTGTAAAGAAAATTGATAATTTCTATAAAACATCTCATTATGAACCAAGAAATGGTACAAAATACTCAAACGTTACAATGTCTTACATTTTCTTTAATAAAAAAACATTTATTCCATCAACAAGCACAAATTGGTACTAATGCATTCAGGTCATTTTCTACCAAATTAATTTATATCGCATATGGATGCGGGCATAATACTTGATAGAAAAAAATTAAGCAAAATGGGGGTTGAAATTATAAAAAAACCCAACACCCAAAACACTTTATAAACACACCCAAAACCCATCATTACACATACTCAAAACCCATTTATAAACACACCCAAAAAATATACAATTGTTGATTTTGGGGTTGATTTTGGGTGTGTTTCTATGTTTAAATAGTGCTTGGGTTTTTTTATAAATACATGTCTAGAATTGGGTTTATTTATAAATTTGTAAAAAATTAACTAGGCATGCTGTATGCAAACAGTGAGCCAGATACTAGGATAATTTTCTTCCTCAAAAGTTGCATGCATAATCATCCAATGCAGGTAGGGTAATGCAAATTCTTTACTCCTTATACTAGGGGTGTTCAAATAACTGGCTCCAACTGACCAGGTTGGTTCAGATTCTGTTTTTATTTTTATTTTTATTTTAAATAGAGACATTGTATTGAGAAAAAGGAGGATAAGGAATCCGCCAAAACAATACAAGAAAGAAAAGACAGACTCCAAGGAGTCGAAAATAACAAAAACAAAAAAACTAGAGCCACTGCCTTACAACCCCCTCAAGAAGGAGTTAAAGACGACCTTACACGGCGTAGTTATTTTAAATCGGTGTTGAAGTCTCTCAGGTTGGTTCAGATTCTCAGTATCCTATGGGTTTGTTTCAGTTATATACTTAGGAGTGTGATCAAGTGGGTTAGTTGAATGTTGTGTGGTTCTGAAACCAACAAAACCGCTCCAGTCCGAATATATAAAGAGTGACAAATATAAGAAACTCCACCAGGGTAGATGGAAGTGCAATCTCCACTAGTAATATTCTGATCAACATTGTAATACTTACCTGTTTGCTACAGCTTCAATAAACTGAGTGGGAATAGAATCCTACATAGCTTAAGGCAAGAACATCGATGCATATGTAAATTAACTGTATCTTTGTCCAAGTTGTCATTACATTTAAGCTCTAGTTTTGAACCTTTTAGAAACTAGGAGAAGTATGATCTTCCATGAGTTACCATCCCTACGAACCTGATATAGATATCTACAGTACTCTTAAGTCTTAACTACGGTTTCAGGAGTCTTCTTAACTACTGTGGTGCTAGCATGTCACCAGAAACCGACCATAAAAACCTACTGCAGTTTGAAGCATCAGGAATGAAATGTAGTGTAAAACATCTTGGACTATGACATTCGTATCAGGCAGGCAGAAAATGCACGGAAAACTATAGACCACAGATCCAATAAGAAAAGAAAAAAGGAGCATTATTGTTTTATTTTGTTCTTCAAAATAGTTCAAGAGTTTCATACCAATAACACAAACCCAGGAACACAAGGCATGATAAAATTCAACATCCAAACATCCAATTATCTTCAACCAAAGGTAGTAGGGGGTTAAACTGACCTTTTCTTGATATAGGGTTGATATGGTGGCGTGGTCCTTCAAAGATCCAATTATCTTCATCAAGAGATTTAACCACCTTGTTAAGTGCGTCCATCAGATCAGATTTTATAACTGCAATTTAGAAAATAAACACTCATTTCAGATAAAGAATATGAATTGGTAGCCACAGAAGCTTAAGAAAAGGCATTCTATAGTACTCATTTATCAAATCTTAACGTTTGTCTAAAATAGGTGCTTGCTTGGTCTATTTGAGTTGATTGATTTCTTACTCTTCATTCACAAGAACAAAACAAGAAATGATTTTTACATGAAACTTTAACCCAGTCAGGTATTTTAAGACTCACACCTAAAACCAACTGTAAAGAAAAGTAAGTTCATAAAACATTTGCCATTGTTCCAAAACCTGCCATAAAAAAAATTTAATTGATAAAAGTTTAAGCCACGCATCAGAGAATAAAAGCATCTCTCCAAACATCCCCACACAATTATCACTAGAAGCTCTCTGAAACCCACTTTTATCCATTACCAATAATGCAAAAATGCAATAACATAGATATACAATAACAACAAAAAAAAAAAAAAAAAAAAAAAAAAAAAAAAAAAAGAAACAAACCAAGCAATGCCTCTTCTTTGCGATCTTGAATAGAAATCAGATCAATGGGGAAGAAGAAGTCGTCTGTAGACAAAGCAGGATTGCTGCTGCCATTTCGTTCTCCTCTTTCTCCAGCTATTGCTGTTGTTGATATTGAAGAATGTGCTGGTGATGAACTACTCATCTCTCTCCTTCTTCAATTCTTATTTTCCTGGAAAATTCACTTTCTCAGACTCACACCAGGAAAATTCCTAAATTCCAATACACTTTCGAATTTGGGTTTATCAGTTTTTGGCTCTCTTCCAAAAGTTTTCATCTTTATCCAACGTTTGACTCCCTAAATTACACTTTCGCCCTTAAAACTTTGCCTTAATTACTTCTTCAACCAGCCGAAGCCCTTTTTTTTTTTTTTTTTTTTTTTTTTTTTTTTTTTTTTTTTTTTTTTTGGGGGGCGGTCGTTCAACCTTAGAAGATTACTTAGATGCATAAGTACAGCTTTAACAGATTAATTTTTCTTTCCCAATCAAAAATTTGAAATTGAAATTAGGTTAATGAATTCATAGATGCAAGGTTTCTTCTTGAAACTGAAAACCATTTTGTTTCAAGGTCGTTGCTTGCACCTTTGAGCATTCTGTTTGAGTTGCTTGCTATTTTTGTTATGGAAACTCAGAGGCCTCTTCGCCTGCCCAATTCCTTGTTCGTTGGACTTGTCTTGGTATTCTTCTCTGGCATTGGTTTTTGCATCCATTCTTCTGCAGTTTCAAGCGAGGTCAGTGCTTTTTGTTTCTTTTGTCCTTCAAGTTTTACCCATATATATATATATATATATATATATATATATATAATATCTATAATGTTATTGCATTGCAGTTGTTTCCATTTTCTTGTTCAAGGGTTGCAATTGGTCATTTTCTTATTATGTACAAACAAAGCATGATCTGCCACGCATTTTGTGGGCTGTTTTGCCACTCATATTTAGAAAGCTTCTTGATAGTTTAAGAAATCCCACTTTGGTGTCTAATGACGTGATATTGACTGTGTGGTTAGCAGATCTCATAAAGTTCTGGCCTTGGGTGAGTTATGCATAGAATAAACATGCTTTTGTTCTGTCCTTTTTTTTTCTTTGGTTGGGGTGCTGAAAGACCATTTGGTAGGACAGAAACATTGCAATTGACAATGGTTCATAGCTTGAGTTATAATTGGGGGAGTACCTCTTATAGTTCATGGTGTGTGTGTGTGTGTGTGCAGCCCCTCATGCAGAAACTTTGAGTCCTAATTTCTTGTTTCATTGAGACTACATGCTACAGATCTTCATGATATGCATAACCCCGCATGCCGAAATGCTGATCTTCTATTTCTTTTCTTTCTCCTTTTTCTCTTGTCCCTAAAACAGGTTTTCACTCAATTATAATCTGGATATGGTCCATAGTTATAGAATTTGGAAGCCTGATAAAATCAATTCACATTGCCTCTTTTCCAGCTGCTCTAAGATTCAGAGCCATTATGAACTTAAATCCACTACTCCAAAAAGATATATATAAAACAAAAGATGAACTAATGAAAGAACTTCCACATCTTGTTTGGTGGTATGTTCATATTTCAGACAAGAAAGTAGACGTTTAATCCCTAGCTTGAATCCAATTTCTAGAGTTTGTTTTACACTGATCATCATAGTTACATGAAAGCGAATTCATCAACTTTAATCCATATCATCTTCTGCTCCAATCTGTTATTTGCAATGAATGCTTCTTTCTCTGCATAGAGTGGCTGACTTGCCATATGCCCAATGCCATCAATTTGGAAGCTCTCTTCTCTCAAAGGCTCCACTATTTAAGAGTTTGTTAGAGCCTTTGTATCAGCATAAGGCGGATTGTGTTTGATTGCGATCAAGCAATCTTTGAAATGATAGCATTTCTGCATTAGCAATTAGGATTATCAGTTAAGGGCATGTGCATTCAGCTCACTAGTTTCTTGTTTGGCTTCCACAATCAAAGTACGTGAACGATAGTTTGGTGTGTGGAGCCTGCTTGATCCCAAGTACTGAATGCAACCTGAACCCCTGTTTGAATAATTACCTTCCTGTTATAACCAGAACAACTAATTGATTTCAGCAAATTAGCATAGAACTCATCATTGGGAACTTAGGTATGCTACTAAAACTGTAACTCTGAAGCATTTTAAGCTGTTTTCCAATTGCATCATCAATGATTATTCTAAATAATAATAACAATCTTTTTTGCTGGATATCTGGCATGTTATGTTGTTTGATTGTGAATCAAGACTGCACGTTCACACATGTTTCCACCTACTCAACAGCCCTGATTCACAATCGAACATAACAAGCCAAATTGTCGAACAAAGAAAATTACTCTCTTTACAAATTATAAAATAAGGTCATGAATTTTGATGTCAACAACACTCTAATTTATATTATGGAATTCTGGGATGTCATGAATAATGGAAATTGGTTGAAGTAAAAGCAATGAAAGTTCGACAACATGAAAACTGCACTTAAGGCTAACTAGTAGAGATTGTACTTGGGTCTAACAAGTTCATTAAGTTTATGATACAAAATTCTTCACCTTATAAGTATTTTTTTCTAGATGAATACATATTTTCCTCTTTGGCTGGAAATACCTATTATAAATACCTAAAGAGAGACTAATTCTTTTTTTTCTCCCTCATTTAATTTACTTTTTTAATTTTGTTAGTTTATGTTTTTTTCTTTTGATAAGTAAGCACTTGTTTTCATAATTGACAGAAAGTTTACACTATCATATATTGTTGACTTGATCTTCCTTCTGTAAGATTACTTTAAAGATTTTGATCTGTCACACATATCTTTTAATTTTTCAGGTGGGAAGCTGTGATGCAAACTATGATGATAGTGACTCAAAGATCAGTGCCTTTTGTAGTTTCAAGAAGTATATTATGCAATCTTATTATGCAAAATATGAAAACTTGTTAGATTCAGATTTCCAAGATTTTATAGGACAAGAACTTCCTTTTGGTATGTGTGAGGTGCTTCCCCATGATCTGAGTCTTGTGCTAAAACTCTCAATTTTGCATTGGAATCTGATAGGCCATGGTTCTCATCGTCATCTCACTTCATCCATCAGAGTTAATATCAAACCAGAGTCCATATCTGAGTTACCAACTCACCATTGTGAGGTCATAATCATTGAGAGACTGCCATCTGGGGTATTTGCAGATCCATTTGAGCTTCAACATCTCCTTCAGCGTGGTGGTATCTATCCTTCTTGTTTCTCCTCTTCTTCTTCCCCCTCTTCCCCCTCAAATGAAAACAAAATATTACCCATAACCTGCTATCCAGAGATATTGCACTGATTTTGTTTCTTGTAATTGAATTTTTCCGTGTAATGCAGTATATAGCAATATCGCTGTATTTGGAGATACCAATTTAGAGTCTCCTTCATTTCTTTCCAATCGTTCTGCTGTCGAAGTTCACATGGATATTGGTCATAATCTCTTTCTGAGACATGCTGAAGAGTTTAACATCAACGTAGAGATTCCATTACATGCACGATATCCAGTAAGTGAAAAGGTTATGTGTGGAACTGTAACTCTGTCTGGTTTCCCTTTAGTTATTTATAGTTCGGAAGATTTTTTCATCTATGCTAGTTCTATATTCATTCAGCATTGCATATATGGTTTGAAATAGGGATATGTAAACAAATAGATTATTATTCATGTACTTGACGAGGACTATGTCCACTGGTATATACAGAGACCGGCTGGCATTTTCTCAGGATTGAAATCTGAGAAGAGCCTTTGTGTGTGCGTTGGACACTGTTTTTGTTTTTAATTTTATCGGGAATATCATTCTTTTGCGTAGAGAGAACCAGCTGCTATATTCTTTATTTTGTATCATTTTACCTTTGTTTTCCTGTGTGCAGCCTCTTAATGAAAACGGCTATTGGGAAGTCAAGTTTGGTGTACCTGATTTGTTCATGCGTTGCAGTGTTGAGGGAAAGTCACATGATGAAAGCTGTTTATATAAGGTGTCAGAGATTACTGGTTCTAAATTAACATATGGTACAGTTGTCTGGAAAATACCTTCTGGGATGAAGGTGCATGCTGGAATTGTATCCATTTTCACTTTTGTTGCAGCCTTATTTTCAGCTATTTTAATTGCTGCTACATCCATATTTTATTCAGACATCAACTCGAGCAAACATTTGAAAGAATCTTAATTCATTAAACAAGTTTGTTGCTTTACAGTTAGCATTCATTTTGTTGTTTTGTTTTCATAATTTACACCAAACTCCCATTTTCAATCTATTTTTTGAGTGATTTATTTCCCATTCTCACTTTAATCGTATCATACAACATCAGCTTTTTTGAGACAAACACTAGAAGGGAAATTTAAAAACCAAATATTCAGATGAGAGAGAGTCTTGCTTCGAATAGGTAAATCAATCTGAATATTCCTTGACATTAATCCTCTCATACCTACTGATGGGATGCATTTCCTATGGCTCCTGAAAAGGACATCATATGGACTGGATGAAAAGGGTCGGTCATCTTAAAAGTAGGATTCATTTCTTGTTGCAAATATTCATTTGTAGCATACCATATCTCAATAGATTAGCGTAATTCCCAGTAGAGCTGGACATTTCAAACCGAAAAATGGCCAATCCAGGCCATACAGGTGACTTCCAACCTCAAAGCTATGTTGGAGAACAATCAGAATATAACCAAATAACATAATAAAAATAGTACAAAATATATTCTCTATATATAATCAAATCAATACATCAATATAATGAATTACAAAATACTGACTTGGATAGATGATAGAGTCTTGCAGAGTTGCAGTATCATTTAGACAAAATTTCCCATTTACCCTTGTGCTTGTAGTTCGATAGGAGTCTGCCCACAAGGATTAAACTATCACAAATCAAAGCTTAAACACTGTGGCTTTGATTTCTAACGAACAAGATTTCCTTCATAAGTGCCCTAAGAAGGACTTAGGTACGGAATCGTCAATACATCTTAGAATTTGGACAAGCGAATTAGTGGTTAGTCTAAAACCCTAGTGCTCATTAAAATTTGGAAGCCGAATAACCATACAAATCTTAAGTGATGTCCTTTTACTTCCTATTCCTTCCCTGACTTCATAGTTTCAATTGCTTGTTTCATTTAGCGTTTAATCGTTTGTTTGCTTTTAAATCGTTGCATCTCTTTTTAGTTCTAAGTTGTGTTTCGTTTTTTTTTCTTTTTCTGTTAGTGTTAAGTATAAATTAAATAATAAATCCAAAAAAAAAAAAAAAAAAAAAAAAAAAAAAAAAAAAAAAAAAAGTCTTGAATTGAGTTAAAGAACTAAAGAACTGATCACTAATGTTCATGGGAACGATACTCGTACTTGCATCACACTGTATTATAAATTGATTCGTGCACTTGTGAGTTTTAATTTGATATAAATTGATCTAATATTTAGGTTGGTTTTAAATACATACATCAAGTTTTTGGCGGTGTTGCAAGAAAGAAAATGTGCCACTTGTGATTGATTTCACTCTATTTGTTTCTACAAAGCAAAACTTCGCCCATTTCTAATCCTTTTAGGAGAATCCAACTCAAAGAGAATTTTAGAAAGATATGTTTTATCATGCGCCATCGTCGAGTTGTATGTAATTCTGGTGTATTGAAGTGTGCAAAGATTTCTGTTTTTTTTATTTCTCAAATAAAACCTAGTGAGATTAGAAAATAGAAGAGTTGTTGCCAAGCTTGAAAGAAGGGAGAGAGTTATGACCATGGATAAGAGATTATGAAGAAAAAAAAAATCGAAAACTCTTTGTAGAGAAAACAATGGCATATAGGATACTTTGGGATTTGGAAGGGATGAAGTAGAAGAAATGTGTGAAAGAAACCGAGAAAATAATAGAAGTTTCCTTTCTAAAAATTGCATTGAATTTTTTTTTCTTTTGGGAGAAGCACTGAAAATTATTTACCCGAAAAAAAAAATCGGATTAAGAGCCTCTTTCAATTGGTTTTTTATTTTTGATTTTATTTATTTAAGAATTAAGAAAGAGAATCCAACCAAAAAAAAAAGTGTATTTTTAATTTAGTTGAGTTTATTGTTTTAGACTGCTGTATATTGTTGGATTAAATCCAACGGCTGTTGATTAAGAAGCTCCCTGGTCCCTGGCACAGAATTGATATCCGGTCATCAGGTCATCAATTCACAGCCGTTGGATCAACTTCAAAACAAGTGCAACGGACAGATTAGGCTAATGTACGTAGTGCTTTGTGGGCTCTCATCTGCATCTCGCGCCACCACCTCCCACTCTCTCTCTCTCAAAAAAATAATAATAATAATAATCTCTCAACTTTCTTCAATTTATCCTTGTGTATTTGAGTTTCAATTATTTTACCTGAGCTTGGTTGCTGGGTTGCCCAAGCATCGCGCGGTTTGTTGCCAAGGTAAGGATTTTTTTTCGCAATTTTTTTGGGTTCCTGTTGATTGCTAGAAGGATTTCTCAATCCCTGCGATTTTGCACAGAAATTGAAGGTTTTGTTCTTGGGATCCAATTTTTGGGCGTGTTTCTCTGAATTGAGTATCCTATTTGGCGCGTCAATGTTGGTTATATGACATTATTTTTCTGCCGTGGTGAGCTTTGATATGGCTATGCCCTTAGGTTTGTTTGTGGCGTCCTTTTTGAAATAGTGGTTGTGATTTTTGTCGATTAACTTTCTTGATAGGTTTGATTTTATTTCTACTCAATTGGGTTTTGCTGTCTTACTTTTGCTTCTTGATTTAACCTAATTTTCTGTTTGGATTGTTGCAATTCAATTGGGATGCTTTATTTTTTGTTTTTCCTTGGAATTTTCTATCCCATCTGCTATTGTTTCGTGGATAGCCTCATGATTTGGACTGGATTTTCTGTTTCATTTTCTTTTCGTCTGTTCCTCACATTGGGATATGCTGATGTTGTGTTGATTGCTATTGACAGAATAGCGTCTTCCGAAAGATCCATCACCAAACAACTAGAGAAAGGAGGCTCCTGCTGATTGCTGAACACAGTCACTTAAGGATTGTCTGTAGACATATCAAATATGTATCATCCCACTAGAGGCGGTGTTCGTGGTGGTCGAGATCGTAAGCGCTCTCTCTAGAGAGATTCTTATCTTTCATTTGCTTCAGGGAAAATAGTGAACATTATGGTAGAATTGCACTCAAAGATTAGGTTTTTGTTGATATTCATGTAGGCAGGGGGGGAATTTTATTTACTTTAAAAAAAATTCCCACCGATGAGATACACAGAAGTGTATAGTTAACTTTTTAGTTCTTTTACCGATAATTTCCTCTGATTAATGCTTAAAAATAATTGCTTCTAAAATCCTATTCTTAGCTAACCATTTGTTCTTTAGTAGAAATCATGAATTTAGTGACTTGGTGAGAAAGTTGTTCGTCTATTCTAGAGAGCTGCATAGAAAAACTTGAACATATGATGTGGGACGGAAAGGGAGTTTAGGGATCAGAAAGACAGGGGAAGTAAGAAAGGAAGGTAGAAAAGAAAAACAAAACATGGGGGCAGTAGGATTTTAATGTTCAACATTCAATATTCAATATTCAACTCTACTCAATTAGCTTGGAGTAAGGCCTCTTGTATAATAGGAAGTTGAAGCACAACAAGCCAATGAAACCTAGAGTGAAACCCTGATAATAGTAGGGACATAAACCCAACTAGTTAAAGAGATCACAATTGAAAATTATGTGTGCTCTAAATAGTAGGAAGATCCTAAAATGGAAAAAAATGTATGTAATTCTTAATAACATAAACAAACCCCCAGTAGATGCCTCTATATGATCTCCATCACATATTTATGTGTAAACCACATTGACATGATCAATGAACATAGTGCTCGTACATTTAGGTGCATCCTTATGCTTGGAGGCTTAATAATCTTTTTATGTCTAATGAACTTTCTGCTTCTCCCTTGATGTACAGAATTTAGTTGGGATGATGTGAAGGTTGATAAACATCGAGAAAATTATCTTGGTCACAGTATCAAGGCACCTGTTGGAAGATGGCAAAAAGGTGAGACGTCTTGTTTGTTCACATTGCTATAATTCATACATTTTGACAATTTCACATGAAATTTTCAATTTGGTTTGAAGTTGCAAGTAGTTTGGGTTTTTATTTTATTTTATTTTTTTTAATAATTAACAAATAGCCCAACCATCATACTTTTAATGAAGATGACCACTTTAAAAAAAATTATAAACCTAGCTAATTGTTAAATTGAAAAGACTAAGAGGCCCTTTCCAACCCAGCGTTACTCTGATATTTTTTGTTCTTTACTTTGTTTTGTTTTGCCGCTGTCTTCGTTTCTGTTGTTGCCAATTGTCCCTGTTCCTACCTTTTTCTTGAGAGGTAGGAACAACGGCAATGAACTCTGTAATGCCCTTGCAATTCTTGTATCATTGGCAATAATTTGGTCTCATTCTTTGAACCATGTCACAAGTATTGACCTTTCCATATTTTTGGATCACTAATTATTCATACTACTGGAAATTGGGCCAATACATATCAAGTCGGCACACATTCAAATTTGTTAACATTTCTTTGGAACCTATTGATGAAAGACAAAATTCAGTTTCCCTAAGCGTTGCAAAGAGCATTGCTGACATAATTTTGGGTGTAGACGGTAGTTATGAGTCCCTTCTTGTCTGCTAAATTTTTCTGTTGTATGACATGATTGGATTTGGTTCGAATGTAGTGCTTTTGGGAATTTTGTTCTTGCACAGTATCTTAAGTTTGTATTCTACTGGTACTTAACTCTACAAATGATGCTTGAATATATCATTTATAAAAGGGATTGATGCATTTCCTTATTTTGTAAGGATAATCCACTGCCATGGGTGAAATGTATGAGAAGCCTCTTTTGTCCAAAATAAAGAAGTGGTGGAGTCTTTTAAATGTCTTCTTTTAATGTTTTTTACACAAGGGTCTAATCTCTAGAAATTAAAGTGGTTATCTGGTTAGACAGCTACTAGCAAAGTTAGTGTACATACTGATTTTTATGTAGTGTTGTTTGTTTTTGTTTGTTTACAGGATTTTTTGCCTTTTCCTTTTTCCTTGTTTTTTTTCTTTTCATCCACTTGTAAGTCTTGTGTGCAAAGATTTTACAATTGTTCAGTTATTGGTAAAGATGTTTACAACTGTTCGTTATATTGGTTCAACAGGTAAAGATCTACACTGGTATACGAAAGACAAAAAAACTCAGAATGCAGAAATGGAGGCTGCAAAAGAGGAGATTAAAAGAATTAAGGATGAGGAGGAGCAGGCTATGAGGGAGGCTCTTGGCTTAGCTCCTAAGCGTGCAAGCAGAGGTCAAGGTAATCGGCTTGATAAGCATGAGTTTTCAGAACTTGTGAAGCGAGGCTCTACTGCAGAGGACTTAGGTGAAGGGCACGCTGAAGCAGCACGTGTACATGGTCTTGGTTTTTCAAGGTATGTAACTGAACTGAAAGTGAAAATAATTAATTAAGTGGTGCCTTGGCTTCTTCCTTTATTTTGATGTAGTACTAGCTCTATCTAAATCTAGTCATATTGTTGTTGCTGGTTTTGATGTTTTGTCTAGTATAGGTTGGGAGGTGTATTTCTTGCTGAATGATGATCCACTTTGATTGTACTCTCCATTTCTATTAATGCAATTATTCTGTTTACTATACCAAAAAAAAATAAGAGAGAGAGAATACGCATGGTTTTCATAACAATCGTTTTCTGAGTGTTTTAAAGAAAATTGAACAATTTGGACAAGATGTCCACTGGATCAGCAATTTGGAGAGCTTCAAAATAGCACCTACAACCCAGACCAAGCGGGTTGGGTTGGTAGGTTGGCGGGTTAAATGCCCACCACTACCAGAACACCACGCCCAACACTAACCACACCACAATCTACGAGCTCTCTAATATCCATTCACCTGAAAAAATAGTTTATTAAAAAATAATTTCACCTGAACAAATAAAATACCATTGCAATGACCCCACATAACATGGTGATTGAAGTTTTTATGCCATGTCCGGTTTAAAAATCAATAGAGCCCAGTGCTCAATTGCAGGTATTCACACTCAATAAGTGGAGATTTAGGAGTTGGCAAAGGTCTTGGGCTGTGAGGTGGGAAGCTGGCCTCTAAAGTATTTGGGGTTGCCTCTTGGAGTGAATCCAAGTGCAGCCAATTTTTGGTGCCCGGTAGTGGAAAAAATGGAAAGAAGGTTAGAGGGCCGGAGTAAGGCCTTGTTTGTCAAGAGGGAAAAGGATGATTTTAATCCAATCTGTGTTGAGCAGTTTCTTAAGTTACTATCGGCCTCTTTTTAAAATTCCTTGTAGTGGAAGGGAAGAACCATTTGGTGAGATGAGAAATTGTGTCTCAAACCAAAGAAAAAGGAGGTTTATGGGTGGGGCTGTGGGTATTCCAGACAAAGACAACTACCCTTTGATATGCCTGTAATAAAAAAGTAAGTATAGCTTATCTGAGAGTGGCTGGGATCCCAAAATTGTGGCTAGAGATTCAAGTTGATGCCCATGGACAGATAATTCTAAAGGGACTGCTTCTTTTACACCTTGTTTTCATTTCGGGGTGGGAAAAGGGGAAAGAGTGAGGTTTTGGGAAGAGATTTGGGCAGGGCAAACAGATTGTTGTTCGCTACATCTTCATCTCATGGATTATCCCAGTCTCTTAATTGGTCTGTTGCAAGAATGTGTGTAAATTCGTCTTCTTTGCCTTTAAGCTGGGATTTTGGGTTTAGAAGACATTTGAATGAACCAGAAGTGAGAGAGTTGTTGTCGTTGCTGTCAATTTTCACTTGATTGTTCCTCATAAAGAAAATAGAAGAGTTTGGATATTGGAGTCTTCGAGCATTTTCACTTGTAAATCATTCTCAAAGCATCTTTTGGATAACCCTGCTTTCTCTATTTTTGCTCCCTCCTTTGTTATTTGGAAAGCCAAAGTGCCTCCCAAGGTACGACTGGTAGCTTGGTTAATTTCTCATAGGAAGATCAAAACTTGTGATATGGTTCAACGAAGGCAACCCTCCGTTTCCCTGTCTCCCCACTTGTGTGTTATGTGCAGAAATTCCTTGGAAAGTATGGATCACTTGTTGCTGCCCTGTCCAGCAGCTTCTTCTTTGTGGTTTCGGTTAATCAAGGAGAAAGGTTTATGCTGGTCCATCCCCGTGTCGTCTAATGTGCTATTGTGTGAGAAATTTAGATTTTTTGGTGGAAAGAAAAGGGGTGTAGTTCTGGGGAGATGTGCTATGATGGCTATTTTCTAGGTTCTATGGGTTGAAAGGAACAGAACGGTTTTTGTGAATATGTTGAGTGAGGAGGTTGATTCTTATGGGATAGAGTGCATTTTTGGGGTCTTTGTGGACATCTGTAGTTTCAGAGTTCAGGGAGTTTATCTTTTTCTGTCTTTTTGTCAGATTGGAAAGCATCTGTTTTGTAGCTCTCTGGAATTCTGTTCTTGTTTTGGTGTTCTCCCTCCCCTAGGACTGAGGTGTTGGTGCTGTTCGCATGTCTAGTTTTCTTTTAGAAGTGGACTTCATGTTCACTTTTGTTGTACTGTTTTATGTTTAATAAACGTTCACGTTGCATATGTACAAAAAAACAATGGCCATGAAATCAACTTATGATGTAGAAAATATTAGGAAATGGACTCCAAGTCCAAGGGGCCAACATGAGATCATGAGAAAGGAATGGTTGTGTTCAAAGACTGTCATGCGGCTTACTCTGCAGTTGGGATGAGTATATTAACGTGGGCAAAACACAACAGGAGATGGAACCAACAAAACACATCTTATTTAAGACTTTTGGGATTCAACTTTGTAGATTGCATTATTTAAGACTTGTTATCTGGGTCATAAACACGGTGATAGCTGATGTCATAAGCTCAGCCCTAAAACTAATTTTTGAGGACAAGCCTTACCATGGGAAGGTAGTATTGATATATGATAATAAAAAAATGTTTTATATATAACGATTTACAATTTACGTTTATTGGTAGTAAATTTACGTTCATATCACCAGCCTGCTGTGTAGTCTTCTTTTTGTTTTTGGTTGGTATGTGTTTAGTACTTTATGTTTTGCCTTCCATTGTCTTTTTCTTTGCGTAGCTTAATTCTTCTTGATCTGTTTTGCCCAATAATTCAAAATTTTGTCTTGATCTCACTGCAGAGCACCTTGCCCTTGGGATGAGTCAAGTTCCCTTCCATCTACAGTCAAGGACGTTCCACCTGAAATGGGAAACATGACTGTGCCTGATTCACCACCAAAAGAAAAAAATAAAGAGGAATTAGATGATGAAAGCAGTCGAAAGAAAAGGAGGCGTGAAGAGAGAAAGCAGGAGAAGCATGAGAGGCGTGAAAAGCGCGAAAAGCATGGAAAACAGCATTCCTCAGATGAGAGAAGGAAACACAAGAAACACAAGGAGAAGAGGAGACATGATTCAGACTCTGAATAATATTTCAAGGTTTTGTGAAATATTGTCACAACTTTCAATGGAGATTAGTAAGTTCTTTGTAAATCATACATGAACTATCCACTGTATTTTTCTGTGCTGATTGACCGGAAATTCATAGTTGGTTTTAGATTTTCTGTTGGCAGATGGTAACCTTGGGTTTAGTTTGGACCCTCTTATTCTGAAAAATAACTGGAAAAAATTATTATATTTGCTGTTGGTGTTTGTTTAAATCATGTGCAATGCATGTTAATTTGGACCATCCGTGCCATGTAATCTACGGCCCTGTCACCTATCCATGCTTGCAAGGGGTCTTATTTCTTTTTTTGTTTTAAGAAAATGAAACGTTTCTGAATTGCAGTGGAGAATGCTCAATGTATCAATGTATTAGGAAAACAAAAATTTGGGGACCCTGTGATCACACCTTTGGCTATAAAAACCTTCATATATGCTAAGTTATTGAGAGAATCTTACATGTAATTGGTTGTATAATCATGTCTTTATCTTTCTCATAGCATGACTAGTCTAGTTACTTCAAGCGATAGATAAACACATAATTATATATGTCATTGATTTTTGAAAGTTGTGTCAAAGTTTCAATCTCTCCCTTTCCCATTCTCTCTTCCCTCTCTTCCAGCCAAAAAAACAACAAAAACCAACACGGTTTCAAATTCTAACATCAAAGCAAAATCCTAACTATTTATATTGGCTTGCTATTAGCACCCATAGAATTTCATTTATCTCATTCTTCAACACAAATTCTTCCTGTCTGCGTTCTCAAATGGCAGGCCTCATCCCTGAACTAGACCTCGAAGACCTCGATCAAGCTTCAAAGACCAAGAATTCGAAGGGCCCACCTTACCTTGTCGATCCCAGAGACTTGACGTTTGCAGATTCGTTCTTGGATTTTGAATCTGGTTTAAGGATATACCAAACCCTGATATGGCATAAACAGGGGAGGTCAAGGTTGAGGTGGTTGAAGAAGAGTCTATTGGAGAGGCAAATTCTTAATGTGTAAGACCCAATTGGTTGTGGGTCTGAATAGACTGTCGATGGTTCTGTGCCAATTGGTTGTGTGGAGGAGGACTCTGAAATATCAGATAATTTGAGTTGTTCTACTGAGGAAGAGCTGGGGAAGGTCAGTTTGCTTGGAGGGTGCGATCAAAATTCGGTTCTTGATGGTGGGAATTGTACGAAGAGTGAAGTGAGTCGTAATTCTGGAGGAGGAGAACCAGATAATAATGAGACCGGGAATGAAATTTCAAAGTCCAAGATTGAGGATGAGAATGCTGCAAGAAATAATGCAATCCTATTTAGAAAACAGAAACTTGTGTCTGTGTAGGAAGATCTATGTGATCGCTGCGACCATAAACCAGTGCAATTACACGAATTCCTGCGGTTTTCAATTTCAAAAAACTCTCTCTCTGCTTCCTGAACCCTAGCCCCCCTCTCTTCTAGCGCCGCCAGGGGAGAAGTGGTCACCGACCCTTCTCCCCTTCTTTGCCTCCTTGCTCCTCCTTTCCTCCTATCCTCCCTTCCCCCCCTTCTCCTCCCTCTTTTTGGTTCTTTGGTCGGTTTTTTTCGGCTTTTTCTCTCCCCCCCCCCCCTTTCTTTTTTCTCTGCTTCCCTCTCCCCCTCTCTCCTTCGTCCCCCTTCCTCTCCTCCCTTCTCTGTCCTCTTTTCCAGATCTCTACCTTCACATTTTTCTGTTTTTTTTGCTTTTGCTTTCTGTTCTTTTCTCCCATCTCCTTCTTTTAATTCTTTTTTGATTTTCTCCTTTACCCCCTTTTTTTTTCCCTGCCTTCTCCTCCATCTTCCATTCCCCCTCCCCCCCCAAAAAATTTTCCTCCACGGGTTGCTGCTCTGTTTTTGCAGAGCCAGTTCCTTTTCGTTCTTCTTTTTTTAAAGTTTAATTTGTTTCGTGTTTTAGGCCGTGAAGGCTTCGGTTTTAGGTTTTGGTGTTCTTTACAGGTTTCTGCAATGCATTTTCTCTCCTCATTGTTGGAGGCTGCGTCACATCGGTTGGTCTTAACCACTATCATCGGCTCCTTGACTCCACAGATGTTTCTTCTGTTGTCTATCCTCAGTGGAACTGTTGGAGTTTGGGATGCCTTTAAAGTGCAAATCGCACTTATTTCTTGGATTATGGTAGTGCTACTCCTACTGGGTGTAGCTTTGGTGGCTTGCCCACCACCATTTTCTGTTGGTCACTGGTTTCTCCTTGGTGGTTGTCGGCTTGCTATGGTGGCGCGGCTTGTGACTGTAGGATTGTGCGGCAGATGTCTGTTAATGGTGTTAGGGTTTCCTCATGTTGTGTTGAGCTTTGTGGGCTTTTGCATTTTGTGGGTTTTCTGCCTTGATGTGGGCCCTTCGCCTCTATGTGGGCTTAATGCCTTTATGTATGCTTTATGCATTTTGTTAGTTTTATTTGTAGTGAGCTATGTCTGTATGCATTGCATTTTGTGTGAACTCAATTATTTGAGTTCATTTTGATGTAATATGGCGTTTGACCTTCTATTTAATGAAACAAGATTTCGTCCAAAAAAAAAAAAAAAAAAAAAAACAAAATAGGAAAAAAAATAAGTATAGTATTATGAACAATAAGATCAATAAAAAAATCTAAAAAAATAAAGCCTTGAATAAAAATGGAAAATAAAATTACCTGATCGGAGAAGGGAAAAACTTCTGTATAGACTCCACAACTCGAGGTTAATTCCATAATTTGCAAACCTTTCCTCTTTAGATTCTTGAAACCTCAAATTCATCTCTCTCTCAGTTTTCGTTGCTAAATTAAGCCTCGTGCATTGTCTTGTCTTCAATCTCTCACCCCTGGATAAAACACGATCATCCCTTCATTCTCCTACTAACGGAAGTCTCATCACTATTCTTAGTATTGATGGAGGTGGAATAAGAGGGATTAAACCTTTTCTTTTAAGCATGTAAGGCTCGCAGATTATTTTCATGTAGTTGCAGGGACGAGCACATGTGGCCTTGTGGCGACCATGCTTACTACCCCAAATGAAAATAATCGTCCCTTGTATACTACTGAAGATATCATCCCTTTTTATCGCAAACACTGCCCTAAAATCTTCCCCCGATCTAGGTGTAGTTAATTGTTGACAAAGAAATCACATTGTTCTACTATGTACCTTTCGTATGCATACGATATTACTTGTACAATAGCTCTCTCATTGTCAATATTGCACATTATTTCAAACTTTTAGGACCCAAATATGATGGGAAGTATTTACATAAATTGTTGAAGGAAAAACTAGGAGACAAACATTTGCATGACACATTGACTAACGTTGTAATCCCAATTTTTGATATAAAGCGGCAACCTGCAGTTATTTTCCCCAGCTATCAGATTTGTTTATTAATTGTCTCTTAATTCGAACACATATATGTATATAATTTAATACTTTGTTTTGCTCTTTTTGTGAATAAATAATTAATTCTTGATTTTGTGTATATATGTTGGTCATGATTTTAGTTGAAAAAATACCCCAACCTAGATGCTTTGCTCTCGGATATATGCATTGGAACTTCAGCAGCCCCACACTACCTTTCAGCCTATCAATTTAATTCCATAACTTCTACTGATGGTGCCATCAGTGAGATTGAAGATGTGAAATTAGATTGATAGGCTGGAAAGTAGTACGGGGTTGTTGAAGTTCCAATGCATATATCTAAGAGCAAAACAGCTAGGCTGGGGTTCTTTTTCAACTAAAATCATGACCAACATATATATACAAAATCAAGAATTATTTATTTATTTACAAAAAGCGGCGCAAAACAAAGAATTAAATTATATACATCCATGTGTTTGAATTAAGAGACAATTAATAAACAAACCTGATAGCTGGATAAAATAACTGCATGTTGCCGCTTTATATCAAAAGTTGGGATTACAATGTTACTCAATGTGTCGTGCAAATGCTTGTCTCCTAGTTTTTATTTCAACAATTTATGTAAATACTTCCCATCATAATTGGGTCCTCTTAAAAGTTTGAAATAATGTGCGATATTGACAATGAGAGAGCTATTTTACAAGGAATATCGTATGCATACGAAAAGTATGCAGTAAGACAATGTGATCTCTCTATCAATAATTAACTACACCTAAATTGGCGAAAGATTTTAAGGCAGTGTTTGAGATAAAAAGGGACGATACCTTCAGCAGTATACAAGGGACGGTTATCTTCATCTGGGGTAGTTTCAAGAATCTCAAAAGAAAAGGTTTGCATGTTGTGGGATTAATATTGAGCTGTGGAGTTTATATAGGGGTCTTTTCCCGATCCGATCAGGAAATTTTAATTCCCATTTTTAATCAAGGTTGTATTTACTTTCCTCTTTGGATAGTCCTCCTATTGTAATTAGGACTTCTTTCATGATGATCACATAAATCTTCCTACACAGACACAAGTTTCTATTTTAAAATATTACTGCATTCTTTCTCGCACCTTCTCTGGTTCTCCTTCTCCAGAAGTACTGACTCACTATTTTACTCTTCATACCATTCTCACCGTTAAGAGCCGAACTTTCTTCATACCTTTCACTCCTCATACAAGTCCCACCATCAAGAACCGAATTTTGGTCGCACCCTCCAAGGCAACTGACCTTCCCCAGCTATTCCCCAATAGAACAACTCAAATTTCTGAGATTTCACGCTCCTCCTTCTACACACAACCAGACCCACAACCAATTGGCACAGACCCATCAACATTCTGTTCAGACCTCTCACTCTCTCAGTCTCTGTCCTCTCCAACCATCACCTGCAAAGGTAACTTTTTTGTTTTTTTTTTTTTTTTTTTTTTTTTTTTTTTTTTTTTTTTTTTTAGTTAACATGCTTTTGTTTAGTTTTTTGGTGCAACTTCTTATTTTGATCCGTAATA
This sequence comes from Prunus armeniaca, assembly GCA_903112645.1. Taxonomy (NCBI): domain Eukaryota; kingdom Viridiplantae; phylum Streptophyta; class Magnoliopsida; order Rosales; family Rosaceae; genus Prunus; species Prunus armeniaca. Next base: position 3,252,732 of record CAEKDK010000005.1, on the reverse strand, counting down.
TTTGGCAATGCAATTGTGGTTGATTGTGTGATTTTCTTAGGGCTGAATACATTATAAATTTGATTTTGTTTTGATGTTCTGGAAGATTCATTTGCCTAACTTGAAGTGCGCTTAAAGTTGAACTGCTTGATAAGTGTGGTGCCTGTGTATTGGAGGTCAGTGATAGTCTGCCCACTATGTAGTCGATAGTGGGTTCATCAGTTTAAACCTTACTCCAGCTTTCCACCTGTGTAGATTAATTCCAACACCTTATCCCTTTTTGTAGGTCCAAATGAGTAACTTGTGTGGCAAGAGGCAAATTAGAAATTTTTTGCCTGTGTAAATATACATGTGCAGAGGCCAATATACCATTGCTGGTGGCAAATTTACCTGTGCAGGAGGAAAATCTGAATCGTTTGCCTGCACATTTTCGACCTCTACAGAAGGCAGATTGAGTCACCACAATATCACTTTTTTATTTTATTTATTTTATAGGGTTAATGTTTTCCTTTCCTCCAAGATTATGCTCTAATGAGCTCAGTCTTTGTCCCTCTGTTAAAACTTAAAACTTGTTTGTGCCTATATTTTTCCTCTATTTTTGATGCACTATTTCTTTTTCCAGTACTGTGGATGTGTATATCTTCTTTCTTTTTGTGTATGCAGTTGTTCTATTCCTATATGATATACTATGGTGTTGTGCCCATGGATATACTTTGCTTTGTTTGTGCCTTGACAATGGTACCGTGCCTCTTGAATAGTGTTGTGCCTATATATATATATATATAATTTGTGTGTTTGTTTATCTTCTTTGCCTATTCATTACTGTTCAGTTGTATTTCTTTACATGTGTTTGATATTGTGTATATGTTTGTGCAGGCTAGTAATAGCACAGAAGCTCCATCTTTTTGAAATTTAAATGGCAACTCAAAACATAAAAACAAATGGTCAGGAAAAGTAAATGTCTAGTTAGACAATGGTCAATGGGGATAATTTCAGAACAAAAGAAAAATGTGGACTACAATAGATAACCAGTCCATAAAATATATTGCAATTTAATTATCTCTGAAGGTAATTCGTCTAATTAGTTTCTGCAGTGACATTTTTTGTTGGTGTTTGACTGCTCTGAGTTTTAGTTTATCATTGATTTTTCTGCTCATTCTTTGTCTTGTTGTCTTCAAGTATATTTGCATATCTTGTACTTGGCAATTATTTTTCCTTATTTTCCTAATTCCTAGTTCTCACTTGTGTGTATTCTAATTTTTTTATTTTATTTAACTTGTCTCTTGTGAATGCTATAGGGTAATAAGACAGCTATAGGTTTCTTGGTTTTACAGATGATTGATGGAAGTGTAAAGAATTATTACTTGAATCGAATGTACCTATGCTCTACTCTTTTGCATGTAATATGGATGCATGATTTAACCTAGGGGACAAGCATATGCATATCTATTAAGGGCATGTTCACTTATCATAAATGAGTGTTGGAATTATTCCAATTCCTTCTTATAATTGGCAGCTGCTTAGGAGCGAATCCGGTGGTGCAGGGACTCGTAGTCGTAGAGGTTGGTTTACGGGAAAGATTGGCCTGGTTGCAGAGGGTTGAAGCAAATGAATTAGTTTGTCTAGGATCTCAAATCCCACTGATACCAGATTAGGAAGACATGATTTCCTTTGGGTAATTGGAAGAGGATTTAACATAAATGAGTTGGGATGCATCAAGTTCAGTTTGGGGTTGGCCCTACTAAACTTTATTGCATACCCATGTCATGTTGCAGCTGATTTCTCCCTCTTACACCAGGGACAAGCTCCAACCCATGGAGATAGTGATGCTCTACTGTTTAGGGGGTCAGGCTTAATTCAATGTCACTCTCAATTGTAAGAAGGGTAGAAAAGGTTCCATGAAAAACAAAAAAAAAAAAAAAAAAAAAACATTTTTCCAAGGGGCTTGTTACTCAAGTGGTTAAAAGTATCTCCCCGTTCATCTAAGGGTTCTAGGTTTCATCATCCCCTTCCCCCAATACAAAAAAGAGAAGGTTCACTGTATGTTATTAATTTCTTTTTTAATGATATGATTAATGAAGGATTATGTTACTTATTACTAATTGTTATTTTTATTGACTGGGACAATGAGTGACACTGGGACGGTGGATTGGCATGCAAATATTTAGGCATTACTATCTTTCTCCTTATTCTCTGGTTTGAAGCTGCTGTTTTATTGTTTATTATGCTGGTGGCAATTACAGTTGGCACATTTGCCACGTCCACTTCAACTGGTGAATAAATGTCTTCAAGTCATTTGAGGATAGAGATAATCAGAAAGTTTCGAAATCTGTAGATTGCTTATGAAAAATGCTACTACTCACCCACGCACCGGTGGACCGTTGATGATCGGTGGACCATTGATGATAGTGAGTCTTACAATGCATTAACGACTTACAATCATCACGCGTGAGCAATTGTCTTTAACACAAATCTTTGTTTATAATTGGGAAATAATTATTTGAACGGAGAATGGATGTGATATCGTGCAAAAGCTTCCAAGACTTTCTGATATAAAAAGACAGAACAATTCTCTAGAAAATACAAAAGAAATGACGACTCATGTGAAGAATCATGTGAAGAAAAGACAAAGTTTAGAGAAAGAAGGAGAGATGAAATCCAAGCTAGAGGGAAATTCAACTCCATATACAAATTTACACCTCACCATTGCCAAACTCACCTCTCTCTCTCTCTCTCTCTCTCTCTCTCTCTCTCTCTCTCTCTCTCTCTCTCTCTCTCTCTCATTTCTTCTGTTTTGCATTGCTCTTTCGGTCTTTGTGCTCATGGAAGTTAACACCACTGCTGAAAAACACCACACTCATCATAAATACCACCTTTCAAATTCTCAACCCTATAACCACCACCACCATCACCATAACCATGGAAATTTTCCTTCAAAATATACTCTCATTATCATGTCCATCATCTCAGTTATGCTCCTTGTTATATTCTTGATCATTTTAATCCTTCGACGGCTCAAGTCCACCAAAAGTTACAATGGCAAAACTTACAGAGAGAATAGCATCATCAGCAGCAACACAAGAAGCAGGTTCATTGCTCAAACCTCAATGCCCACCTTCAATTCCAGCCCAGGTAATACACAGAAAAATGAATGGTTCTTCTGCTCATAATGCTTTGATTATTTATTTATTACAAGTGATAGTCTAGACTAAAAGGAGGAGGGGAAGTTTCTCACACACACTACCAAGGTGCCATGGAGGTTCGAGACTACTGATCTGCGAGTCAAAATCCTCTTCCACTAGGCTAGACCATGTTGGCAGAATGCTTTTTTTTTAATTAAAAGAAAAAATATGGCTTTTAACAAGCCCATTATGGAATTTGGCTGAACATGAGTTTTTTCTATTCCTCCAGAAATTCTGATATTGGCATGTGAAAATGTGGCAGATGTGAAGGGTGGGTGCCTAAACCTCCAAGGAGGGGATTCTGGAAGGTCAGTGCTTAAGACAACAGCAGAAATACTCACAGCACCAAACAGACACAGAAGAGGAGGGGGAGGAGCAGTCCAAGTGTTTTCATACAAGGAACTTGAGGTGGCCACTGAGAAATTTAGTGAAGCAAACGTGATAGGGCAGGGTGTGTTTGGGGTTGTGTATAGGGGGATCCTCAGAGATGGGACTGTGGCTGCAATTAAGATGCTGCATAGAGAAGGAAGGCAAGGGGAGCGTGCTTTCAGGCTTGAGGTGAGTGACTTCATTTATTATTATTATTAGCTTTTGTTCCTACTTGCTTTCTATCCAATATCCACCCCTCCTTTTTCTCTTTAATTAATTTTGTTGCTGTATTGTCTCTCCTGTTTCAAGTACATTGGCTTTAAAATGAATGCCCTTTTTGTCATTTTTAGGTGTAAGCATTTGTACTGTCCACACAAACCATTTGAGCAAAATTAACTAAGGCATTGCTAGATTTTTTGCTTGCAATATAATTCTCTCTCTCTCTCACACACACACACAAAGGAGAAAAACTTGACGTAATGTGTGAAAAAAACAATCGATGTATCACACGATGTGTTTAAAAGACACAACCGGTGTATGAGACGGAGATAGGAGAGTTTTACTACTCCTTTCAAAGATGCTATGACCTTAGTATTTTACCTAACCACACTAAAAGAATGAAAATCTTGAGGACCTCTTTCTCCAACACACATTACGCTTGCATTCAAATGTTTTGACAAAAGGATTATTTTTCTATTTTAAAGAAGAATGCGTGTTGGTAGTATATTTTATTAAAATTTTCACATGGGTGTGAGACAAAATATGAAATTAAACAAATGCCTTTTTTTCTTCCCCTATTGTAGGTGGATCTACTAAGCCGATTGCATTCTCCATACTTGGTGGAGCTACTTGGCTATTGTGCTGACCAACATCATAGGCTCCTAATATTTGAATACATGCCCAATGGTACCCTACAACACCATCTCCATTCCACAAACAACCATAAGCCGTTGGATTGGGGGACCCGATTGAGGATAGCCCTTGATTGTGCCAAGGCCCTTGAGTTCCTCCATGAGCATGCCATCCCACCTGTCATACACCGTGACTTCAAGTGCACCAGCATTCTACTTGATCAAAACTTCCGTGCCAAGGTGTCGGATTTCGGATTGGCCAAGATGGGTTCTGAGAAGATCAACGGTCAGATTTCGACCACGGGGTATTTGGCACCAGAGTGAGTGCTACTACATCATCTGTAATGGACCTCCTTCTCTCAAGAATGATCATTAAGATACCAACAAATTTAGAGGCATGCAATAGAAGCATACACATGGGCTTATATGCTAGGATCACTATTATGCTAGCTGTCATTTTTTATCAGCTTCATGGGTAAAGCAAAAGAACTGCTAAAACCTAAACACCATTTTGGACAAAGGCTGACAGTGACATTTTCTTGCTTTGATGCCTTTTTGCATGGTCCGTATACAAACTGCATATAAAACAAGTCCATTCATGAAAATTACAGACGGACCCTTTGATTTCAATTTAAATAGGGAATTACAAGAAGATCCTTGTGTACATAAATAATACTTTTCTCTTCACTGTGATTTTTGAGTTTTGGACTTTTTGGTGATGTATAGGTATGCCTCCACAGGACAGCTTACTACAAAATCAGATGTGTACAGCTATGGTGCTGTTCTTTTAGAGCTGTTAACCGGGCGTGTGCCAGTTGATACCAAGAGGCCTCCTGGAGAGCGTGTCCTTGTCTCATGGGTTAGTCAATCATCATGGCATACAATGCTACTAAAAGTGAACCCTGCAAATTTCTACTTAATAGTATATAATATTGGATTCCGAGTCTCTGCATTTACAAATTGTGTATTTACATGCATTCCGTTTAATCTAAAATGTTACAACAACCTAATGGTTAGACTTATTGCAACATCAGCTAGCCTAATCTTAATAGTTACACTTTCACTAAAATTAGGCTAGGTGATGTGCAACACGTCTAACCATTAGATTGCTACGGAGAGACTCAATGTTACGTTTATGTAGGTATGTATGCCTACAATTTATGCATGCATGTATGATGTATCTAAGGTGTAAACTAAAGAAGTTGCTAATTTTTGTTGTATGACTCGTCAGGCTCTTCCAAGGTTAACTACCAGAGAAAAAATATTGGAAATGGTTGATCCATCTCTAAGAGGGCAATACTCAAACAGGGATCTAATTCAGGTCAGCTTAGCTAGCGAGCTTCCTATAGTCAAACCTTCAACATCTGTAAATTATTGGTGCTAAAATTTCAACCAACTCAGATTTTTCTTGCCACTATATTGTTTCACAGATAGCTGCTATTGCTGCAATGTGTGTGCAGCCAGAAGCTGAATACCGGCCTCTAATGGCAGATGTTGTACCGTCTCTAATTCCTCTGGTTAAGAACTCTGGTTATGTTGGTTCCTCTGGCTCCTCTAGATTTCAGAATCAGGTAGCAAGTCCGAGGTATTAGCTACGGGCTGTACCAAAGTCGGAACACTTGAAGGGAACCATTCAGACCAACTAGTTATTTGTCTAGTGGTATATCTTATTTTCAACACTAGATATATTGAAGTACCATGGATGAGTGAGTTACAAGTTTCAGTTCCATCAATAATATTTGATGCAAACGCATACAAAGTACTCTGGATGGATGTGAAGTGAAGCACATTAAGCAAAATATTAATTAGCCTCTTTCTTCTTCTTTTTTCTTTTTCCAAAGCAGACAAGATCAAATAGAATTTTTAACTGCCACAATCTAAGAAAAATGAGAAAATCAAAGAGTTGAGACCTCAAATTTCCAACAAATCCGCCACCATATTAGTTTGTAGAAAATATGACAACTCAAATGAGTCAAATTCCTAGTATCATGATCTTGCAAAGGAGATTCTGCAAGGAACATTAGAAATTTTTATGAGTAAATATCAATTATAATTTTGAAATCACCTTCAATTGTTAGATTTTTGTAATTACCAAGTATGCTTCTTGGCAAGAACCATGCCTGCTGTTGTCGAGACTTGATCATGTTTTGGCCAGATATCCTAACCCCAATAAGTTATTCGAAATGAATACCTTCTAAACTCCAATAATACTGTAAATAACCAAATTAAACTAGAGAAGCAGCAAAGAAAAGGACCAAAAAGTAAACTCCAATTCACAAAATACTAATCGAGTAACAAAACAAAATCCGGCAGATGCATACCAATGAAAACCCAAAGAATTATGAAATTTATCAATATTTATATTATTAGATAAAGAACACCATCTGAAGCCCCAAACACCAACTTACAGAATAAGGAAAAAAACACATCCCACATAACCAAAACCAACCAAAACAACCAGATAATTGTTAAGGCTACCCACCCCCTATATATACCAACTTATAATACAGCGAAAAACTTGAGTTAGACATGATATCCCAAGAGACAACCCATTAGAGAAATTATCATAGGGGATCCTGAGAGCACATCTTGACTTTTTCCAATGATTAAGCGGCAAGTACTACTATCACAATGAGAAGCACGATTCCAAATATTACCAAGAGCAAGCAAGTCTGCAAAATACGATGAGATCAATAAGATTGACAATGTTAAAGGATATTCAGATATGCCTTAAATAAATTGAGAGATGGAGATAATACAGATCATTAATATTCCTCTTAAGTGGGATTCAATGCTTACTTCATGTATTTTAAAATACATGAGTACACCTACTGAAGTATATTATGGTTCTGAAAACAGGAATGGACCACATATTATGCCAGAATCAACTTAAGTAGTGGCTCAAATCGGATTTAGCAACATAAACAACAAAAGGAGTTCTACTGCAGTAATTTTTAGATGTATTACCATTAGGTGTAGATTATAGAGATATCTAGTCATATACCCATTCTTAGCACTAATAATATAGATACCCTACACTATTTAATTTATATAAACAAACCCAAAAAAAACCCAAAAAATGATAGCTGCCCCTATTGAATTTAATTTTGATTATTAAATTACTTTGATGCCCTATTGAGTGTTTCGGGCTTTTTTATGAGGTTTTGGGGTCGGGTTTGTTTTAAGAAATCAGTGACAGTTTTGTAATTTAAAAAAAATTAAAAGCCTTTTTGTTATGTTGTAAATGGGCTTTGTGTGTGTTTCTAAAGTTCATTTCATATGGGGTTTTTTTATAATTTGGACTCCTATATTGGGTATAATAGTGAATCTCCCTAGATTATATTCCTTAAAGTTTAGGCCTACTTGGGTTAATTTACAGGTTGCTTAGAACTGGGGTATTCCAAGCTAACCCTGGTCCCTTGGTTCCTTCTTGTTTGCCTCGTTGTGGGGTTTGTTGGTTTGTGTTCTGGGTTTCGGGGTTGTCCCTCACAGTTTGTGTTCTTCGCCTACCGCTTTCGTGCTTAGGCTTTGTTTGTAAATGGCTGTGGCCTCTTTTCTGTATAATTTACTAGTTCATTTATCTCCCCCCCAAAAAAAAACATAAGCATTTTGTGTTGCCAGACAGGCTTGCAAGAGAACATTTCAGAACACATACATACATATATTTGTAAAATGCCATTAGAAAGTGTTATAAATTACCAGAGATGAATTTGATCTTTGGGTCTTTGAGGCCTTAACAAGTTGGGACTTTGCCTGGCCAGTAGCAGCATGGGCACCCTCAATATTGGAGCCTATATCATCTGCAAAGTAGATATGATCACATAAGAAAAAATGAGCCAGATAAATAATAGTGCCTTCAAGAGAGTAAAGACAAGGATAAGTTACCAATCATGGTTCCTTGCTCATGAACCAATATAGCAAGATCTTTAAAAATCTCATTCACTTCACCAATTTGCTGCTGGATTTCTTGTATTCCTTGTTCTCTTTCCTCGATGATAGCCTCATTGAAGGAAATCTCATTGTCCAATAGCACGACCTCCTGTCTGCAGCACAACCCATTTAGAGCTAAGGATATATGGCAAATCCAACATTGATAAGAATTTTTAACTTAAGTAGATAAATGAAAGAACAATCAAAATTTGGGAAACAGCTAGCATAAGATAGATAGAGCTTCAACTCTCGCAATTGGAAATGGAGCCAAAGACGGTTAATGCTTCCAAAAAAATTTGTGCATAAGAGAATCGTTTTCAAGGTGAGAAATAAGCCATTAGCATTTCGATGTAGGACAACACAAGGTGTGTGTTGCTTTATGATTATAGTGAGCTTTAGATGGCATACATCTTAGTAATTTAAATAGGTTTAGAGAAACAGGAGAAAAAGGATTGAAGATTGCTGCAATTTAGAGAAAAACAAAGAAGTGGTGGAGGATGAAATATCAAGGCCCTAGCCTTGCAACAATACTTACTTTTCATTCAATCCAAAATCTGATTTGTTTTACAAGAGATCAAGTTATTTACAGGCTTAAAATTAAACACCCAAAACTATACTAAAAGACTCATTAAATAGTAGAAAACTACTAGAAGACTAAATAAGTAATGGAGACTCAAAAATTACAAAAGACATCTTCTAGATCCCACCCATAACAGTCTTCCACATCCCTTGACCATGATTTCATATTAATTCTATTTCTAAGCCTGTCTTCTCCACAACCATACTTCCACTGGACCACTTTCCCTCCAAAGGCCCACTTACTCCACCATAAACCCAAAACTGGACTTGGAGAATAGTTCATTTACATTTCACACTCATCAACAATGGAGAATTCAATTCATTAAAGACCTTTTAATCAGTAATACATGTAAAAACACTGTTCTGATTTTTTTATGAGATAAACACAAATCTACTCTTGTCCAGACATCCGGATTTTTGTCAAGAGATGGCCGTGGTTTTGCATCTAACTTTCTTACTTCTAACTGCTTATTTTATATAACATACAGCTTCTGCGCACTGATCTTCATTAAAGCACAGGAGTACAAAAAGTTATACATTAGAAAAATGTTCAAGATTTGAATTCCTTACGCACCTGTCAACGGATTGGTTGAAACAAAAAGCAAAAAGTTATAAAAGGTGCATCAGATTTATACTTCCTATGCCCTGATACAATGTCCTCATGACGGTGGAGTAAGTTAATTTACTAGCAGATCAGATGGAGGAAAAACGACTGAAACAATGCATCTGAGAATTAAAGAAAATCTTTTCTACCGGATAGAAATTTTTGGAGAAATATATATGTACATACATATATAAACCACAAGAGATATACTATTGCTCTTGCAAAACCAACTGCTACAATTCAAGTTACCACTTCCAAATGATCTTTGCTACTAACGCACACACACACATTTCACATTGCTGTATCAGTTAGAAGTCCTCCGCAAAATCAAGTAAAACTCACCTTCTAGATTCCACAAGAAGAGCACGCTGTTCGGGACTCTTATCTGAGCTTATATCTATCTCACTAGCAGTGTAGCTGCATGAAACAGTATTCAATCATACAACTAAAAATTGAGGGTCTGACAACACTAGATGTAATGCAACTAACATTAGGAAAAGATCTTCTGGAAGATATCACATAAAATAGACTAACTTTAAGTACGGTAAGTGAACTACTATGGTCAGGTTCACCTACCAGACTCACAAAATAGTGCACATAAATAATATATTGGATTTACCCTCTGACAAAAAGTTACCTGGACGGAAGAACTGCTTGGGGAACAAAAGGAGCGTACGCTGTTTCTCTCTCAGCTGCAAGCCGTTGAGCCTTCTGAAATTCTCTCAGCACTGCTTGAAAATCTTTTGCAAGCTTAGCATCTGTAATCTTCTTGCTCGCCTGCAATTAAGTTGAAGACATTCAAGATCATCACACCCCGCAAAGCAGAAGGAAAAAATCAATTAAGTTTAACAAGCAAACAATAAAGTTTGAGTTTTTCAAAGGCCAACCCACAATAGAAAGCAAGAATGCACCATTTCAACCAATCAAATGTACCTATTTGGCCAATCAGAAATTCCCTAAAGTGGACCCAAATAAATACTCATAATAGTGCTTCACCCAAATAAATACTCTAACAAAACTTGACATAATCTTTGACTCTGATTTATTTTTATTGTTTCTTTTTATTTTCTGATTCTTGAGCCACAATATATTTCATTTTAGACCAAAAAGGTCTTATTGCTAGATTTGGGACAATGGGGCTTAGACTTAGGCTTCAAAAGAGGATATTTCTTTGCTAACCAAATTGTAGCTATCGTATCATTGAGCACTGGAAGTTATCAATCAAGGTAATAATGGATACATCTGATGGTAGGTGCAAAGAGAAAGGCATGTATCTCTACTTTTGGTTGTGTATGTGTGTGAGAGAGGAAGGGATGGAAAAAGGAGGGGAAGAGAGAGAGAGAAACTTACATTGACTTCAGTATGATGATCTCTTTCACTAACTTGTTTAAGTTTTTCTGAAGTATCCTTCACCAATTGACCAATATGTAGTCTTGTCTTGTGCCTGCAAATCATGAGAAGTGAATATGGGAGCACTAGAAAATGGAATTTATTATGCATGCCGTATCTTGTGGAAATCATTCACAATAATGGAAGTAAGTGAGTGAGGGAAGGGGGGGCGGGAGAGAGAGAGAGAACACCAACAGTCATTCCATCTATGCAACAGGAAAATGGGCAGAACAAGCTTAAAATTATTAGAAAATTAGAAATTACAGGTCTCCATAACTTCTAATGCAATCACATAAAGGACGAATAGAATCAAATTTCATACACATTATCCAGCTGGAATGAAGAAAAGAAGCATGTTGAATAACCAGAAAAGACACTTCAGAACTCGAATGAACTAATCTGGGCATTGCCCTTAAGCCATTTTTTCTTAAAAAATTTCAAATCTTGAAATGATATTGCATGCACCTCCAAAACGCTAGCCAAACAGATAATCCTAATCCATCAAATTATACAGCACAAAAGGCTAACGCGAAGCGCCTCATCCAAACAATTAAAATTCAGGCAGTCATGATACTAACCATGACAGAAAACCAATTCAGCCTTCACCAAACAAAATTCTCTACAAGTCAACACTAAATGCAAAACCAAACAATTCAAACAAAATTGATAAGGAAGTAAAGAACTCACAGCTTTTCGCGGAGCTCGGGCGTGTCCTTGGGGGTACCGATGGTGTTGACGAGCCTCTGAAAGGTGGATACGGCGGTGTTGATCTGGAAAATGCCTGAGGCCACGGCTTGGGTCGGGTCCTGCTTGCCATTGACGATGTCACGCCTTGAAAAACCCGAGCCCCTTCCTGCTTCCAGATCCCGAAAGCTCATCTCGCTTCCCTCCCAAACCCTAACCCTTACTTTCCCGAGAAAATCCTGACAATAGTTTCGAAAAAATGGAAAGAGAAGCTGGTGTTTGGATACGAATTAAGAATTGCGGGAAGAACGGGGAGATAAGCAGGAGGCGATGATTCGGAAGAGAGAGAGAGAGAGAGGGAGAGGAAGGGAAAAGGGAAGAGAGAGAGAGAGAGAGAGAGGGAGAGAAAGAGGAGGTATGCGTACGTCTCGTATTGTATTATTGATGCGGTGAGGTTGTTTTTTCTGGTGGAAACTATTTGGGGACGGAAGCCGCTGCCGGCAAGTTGATGTGGACCCACAAATGGAATTTTTTAAGAAATAAACTTATACCTCCATTTCAATTGTGACCTTTAAGAAAAATTTAAAAGACATGTCACCTTAATTTTTCAAAATTCAGGACTTGTTATTTGAGTTTAACGCCTTCCAATTTTCTATATATTTTAAGAGTATTTTATTCTTTTCATTTTAAAAAAAAATTATCACCTCCCCATCCCCAATGTGCCATCGATGGCTCCAACCAACCATGCCACCTTGAAATCTATTCCCTCTTCCCTCTTTCCCTTTCGCCTTCTCTCTCTACCATGGAATACTTACCCTCCATAAACAAATTCTCTCACCCCACCCAAACTGAGTCCACCTTCTTCTTCTTCTTTTTTCTTTTTTAAAATTTATACATGTGTATTTAGGGTATCTTTTATCTCTTTTTTCTTTCTTTGAAAATGGAAAGACTAAAATATCCTTTAAAATGGATGAAAAATTGGATGGTGTTAAAGATAGATGACAAATTATGAATTTGAAAAATTAAGATGACATTTCTCTTAAAATTTCCTTTAAGGTGACAAATTGAAATTAAGGTATAAGTTCATATATAATTTCTACAATGTTGAGCTTTCCAAGAATGTAAAGTCAATCTTGTGTGCAACTGAAGTGGAAATTTTTTTCATCAAAAGGGTACTTTGATGGTGGGCATCCAAATGGGAAAGCGGAAAACTAAGTCAAACTAAATCGGAAAAAAGGGAAATCAAACCAAAATAAAGAGTGTTGTTATTTCCACCCACTGTCCCATTTCCCCATCCACCTTATCTTCTCACCCACCATTATTCATAAAATACCCATTATCTTTCCATCCACCAAGTAAATAATATTATTAATTAATTAATAAACAATATAAAATACTAAAACCAAAAAAAGGAAGACTCTTTCTCTCTCTTTTATCCGATCCCCTCCCCACCAATTTCTACACATCCCACCCATTCAACCCCACCCCCCCCCCCCCCCCCCCCCCCCCCCCCAAAAAAAAAAGCCCAGCACCTTAGCCATAGAACCCAACCCAGATGTTGTTGCTGCTGTGTGAGCAAATATTTCAATCTCCAATCATGAGATGCCACATGGATAAGAAGAATATCCTTTAGGTCAATTAATTAAGTCATTTATTTTGACACCAAAAATGGGGATATTATCTTTATTTAAAGAGATAAGATCACTAATTAAGATATTATCTTTATTTGGAGATATCACCATCAAATTAGGAGATTTGATCCCAATCAAATCCCTTATGGACTCAATCACTACAATTTGGGGAAAGAATAAACTTCTTTATGATAAGAGTTTATTCTTTGCAAAACCCTAGATGCCTAGAGCCCTATAAATACATGGCTTCACTCAACACTCAAGGTAACTCTAAACCTAGCTCCGAAACCCTGCAAAAATACCCGAAATCTCCCTCCCTCTATCTCCCTAGCCGACTGCACCACCATTGCCGCCGACCTCATCGCTCTCCTTTCTCTATATTTTCATACACGGCTAAGTGCCACCACACATGGCTACAACCACCCGTTTCTCACCATAAATAAATTTTCATACCCTTTTTTTGGCTATTGTTTCTCTTAAATTCAATTGAACTAACTTAGGCACTGAAGGGTCTTTGGCCAACACTCCCAAGGTGTGATCTATTTACTCCGGTCTTTTTTTACAAGAATCGAGGATGGGAGAAAAAGAAGTTCAAAGGGCGAAAGATCCATAAGCGAATATTCTCCTAAGAGATTATTTGCATAACAGCTGCAGCTGCTGCTGCTACTTTCTCTCTCTCTCTCTCTCTCAATTGAGAGGTGCAAACTTTAAGAACCTAGAATTGTTGGGCTGATTCAAATCTCAATTAAAGTTCCTTTCATATTATTAACACTAAAAATGTGAGGGTGGATCAACTTGGGATCTTTTGATTGTGAGGTGGTGATTGTTGAAGAAACAATTTGGGATCTTTTATTATTATTTTTCTCAATTTTTAAAATTGGTTTTAATATTTTTCCCCTAAGTCCTTAGATGTCATTTTATAAAGGGGTAAATATGTCTTAAATTTTTTGAAAATAAGGTGAGTTGGAAAATATGACAGGTCAATGGAAATTGCAGCACTCAAATTACAACTATAAAAAAAAATAAAAATAAAAGCAAACCAGACAAGTTCAATATGATTCCAATTCCAATTTTCTGTTAGTAAAAACTGACTGGCTGCATATATATATTTTTTAAATACAAATCCCAATTTTTTGAGTCCTATTCAACATGTCAAAGAATCCTACTATTTGATAAGTCCAAATCCAAGTTCCACAAGCCCAACTCCATCATACCAAACCCAACTCCATTATACTAAGCCCAACTATCTTTCTTTTTTTGGTAACACATTCACTCTTATTTAGGCTTGGCACGGTTTGATAATTGTGCCATCGGAGAGTTGTCACCTACCACACTGACCGTAGTCGGTGTTGCATTTCCAATGACTGATGCCGAGTAAATTAGACGAGAGACCGACTACAGTCAGTTTGCCGAGAAATTCGTTCCATTACAGGTAGCGCCAATGGTGAGTTCTTTGGCCTTGGACTATGTGTTGTAGATGACAACGAGAACGACTTCCCGACAATGATGACGGCTTTGCAATGTGATAGGAAGCATAAAGAGAGGGAGTAAGAAGATAGAGAGCAGAAAGAAAGAAGAAGAAAAAGACCGCAATGCTTAGATGAAAAAAAGGAGATGTGTTAGGGTTAAAACCCTAACACTTTTATAATTTAATTTTTTTATAAAAAAATTATTAGGTTTCTTCAAAATATCATCATTATACCATTAAAACACAAGAATACCAGTTACCATAGTAGTATGCTGACTTTTGAAAGTGTTGGAGGTCAGGGGTTTGAGTCCACTAACTCCAATTTTTCAAAATATTAGCATTTGTGCAAATCGGTTCGGTTCAGGTGAATTGGCAGTTTGCAACCAAAGATTGGGCGATTCGATCTAATTCACTGCCAAAATTCAAAAAATTAAAAGAAAAATAAGACCAACCCACCTAAACTAGTCTAATTCTGGCGAGTTGGTCGGGTTTTGGATATAAATGCCCAGCCTTACTCTTATTCATCTTCTTCCTCTTGTTCTTTACAACATTTTTCTCTCTCTTTTCTTTCTCTTATTCTTCAACTTCTTTCTCACACATTCAATCTATCTTTCTCATGTACACTCTCTCACTCCTTTTTTTTCTCTCTCTCTCTCTCTCCTCTCTCTCTCTCTCTCTCTCTCTCTCTCTCATTCTTTCATTCTCTGTTTTTCTATTTTTCCTCCAACAGCCCCCATTATTATCTAACAAAGTAGATGAATTATGGATGAAAGACATAAAGATGAGGAATTCATACCTCCATTTTTATAAGAATTCAATCAATAATATATGTTTGATCTCAATATGAAATAAAATGTTGTTTTCAGAATCTCATCCATATTTTATTTTATTTTTAATTGAAATGTAAAAAAAAAAAAAAAAAAAACACCTAACATAAACATAAACATTAACACAAAATAAGTTCACAAAAAAAAAATTAACATGTAATTCAAATGACAACATAAAAAAAATATGAGTGCTGTTATTTCCACTCACCTGTCTTACTTTTCCACCCATTTTATTTTCAAAAATTTAATAAAAAATTTATTTCATTGTAAAATGACTTCTAATGACAAATTTACAACTCTCTCTCTTACATGCACTCACACCCATATTTTCTTTTTTTTTTTTTTTTTTTTTTTTCAAAACCCACACCCATCTCCAATCAATTTAGGGGGCTGTACAGCCACCTCTGTCACTAGTTTAGGTGTTGGTTTCGGATGGTCTTCTTGGACCTCCTTAATTGTAATGCTTTGTGGGGAATTTTTCTTAGCTGGGGCAAATATGAAAATACAATTAAAAGGTATTTTGGGAATAATAGTAGGTGGAAAGATAAGTTTGAGTTTTTTCAAATTTACATAGTGGGTGGGAAGATAAGGTGGGTGGGAAAATAGGATAAGGGAGTGGAAATAACACCACTCAAAAATATAGAGTTCGAAATATAGGGCCTCCTATTTGGGCTTAATTCCTTTAAAGCCCAAACAATTCCGTCGAAATTCTAAATTGGCACCCCATTTAGAGTCCATCATTGGGCTTGCTCTAACAAGCAAAATACAACAACCCGAAAGTTTATGGATAAATTTCTACTTCACCCAAGACAAAAGTCCATCCAAACGCGTATCGGAACCTGTCCTAATGGGCCCCACCAGTCCAATAAATACCAATCAACACGCTCGCACGTTTCAAAGTTTACTATCTGACGAAAAATAATAATAATAAAAATTTTCAACAACGAAAACCTTACGGTGCCTCACGTGCCACGGTCCAGGGCACATGCCCCTCTAAACCCATACTTGACGCCTGCGCCAGTATAAAAATATCTCATCCTGACCCAAAATTGCTTTCATTTTCTTCATTACGACTTTGCTGTCTGAGAAAGTCTCAGTTTCTCCGGCAACTTTACGGCCAGTCTACGTCGTCGTTGATCTTCATTTTCGCCCCTTGATCTTCTCCAGTAGAACCTCGCCATGTCGGTGAGTACTTTCTCTCTTGTTGTCTTTCTCCTTCTGTGTGTATGTTCCTGAATTTATTGTTTACATCAAATTGAACTGAGTTTTAGGCTTTTGAAGTGTTTGTTTTGATCAGTTAGGAATATGGGTGTTTTTTTTGGGTAGCTTTGGTGTGATTGCTTGATGAATAAGTTTACTCATTGACTATCAGTGATTTGGGGCAGCCTTATTAGATCTGTATTTTTATCTCTGTGTAGTTGAATTGGTTGAATTAGATTCATGTTTACAAGTGAAGAATTGCATGTAGAGGTAGATGTGATGTTTGTTTGGCTCTTTTTTTGGTTCCTCAATGTAACTGATCTTGTGTGTTTGACTTATTTTCAATGGGGAAAACAAAAATTGAATAAATGAAATGAATCCATTCTTGAGAAAAGTTTCATTCTGGATTCATACTCTTTTTTTCTACATTATCCCCAGTTTACTTTTGTTATTCAGGATTCTTTATATTCTAATTTTAGTATAGTTATGTTTCAGTTGCAGTTGCAGTTTTTTAAATATTGTTCCTAACTGCAACTTGAGAAAGGTTTCATAGATCTGATACTTCTAAATGAAATCAAAGATAACCCAATACTACACTTTCTCTTTTCTTGTCAAGATACTTGGCCGTGATTTTCTTACTAAGGAAAGGGAAGCATTAAGTGCTATGGGAGTCAAATTTTTTCAGCTAATTATTTCTTTGCACAACCTTTTGATTTATAAGGATCCCTGAAAATGGGCTTTCCTAGAGTAGGTTAAGAATCTGTTTTTTTTATTTTTTAAATTTGGACACAACCAATTTATAAGTTGTATGTGGATTCTTTTCTTGGAAAAAGGCTGGCGTCAAGTTGCAAAAGTAGCTTGGCAGCAGCAAAAGGTGAAGCTCATTTTTCATTTTTTAGTTCATAATAATAGTGCATCCAAAGTTGTTCTCTGAACACTATCAATGGGGTGTACTCCCCTCCCCTTCTTAAAAAAAGGGTGGAGGAGGTCAGGCTGAGGAATCCTATACACTTTTGGAGGGGAGTAAAACAGATTAATTTATCCTTTCTTCCTCATAGAGGATGTAGGTTTTGCAAAGGTTATTCCATTATAATTTTGATCCGACATTGGAGTGCCATATATCCTGATATTGAGTTATATGCAATTTTAAGTTGTGTTGTTATTTTCTTTGCTTGGTGTCTCTCCAAAATGAATGCACAACCTAGATTCTGAAAATCATATTTTTATGGTCTAACTCATATTGCTCTCTTGCAGGTACAAACCATCAAGGTCAGCAATCTTTCCTTGGGTGCAAGTGAGAGAGACATAAAGGAGTTCTTTTCTTTTTCTGGTGATATTGCATATGTCGAAATGATGAGGTTTGATGATTTATTTAGTTTGATAGATTCCTCATCTTTTATTATCTGTATATGAATTTAGCTTATTGTATGCTCATGCAGTGATACTGAGCGGTCCCAAATTGCTTATGTTACCTTCAAGGATGTACAAGGAGCTGAGACTGCAGTTCTCCTTTCGGTAATGAAACTTCTTTGATCATAATATAACACCTCCTCATGTGGTCCATTTATTTTCTTACTCATGATCTTTTAATAATTCAACAGGTATATTTACCATTGTCTGTGGGAGGTTAAACAATAAAAGATAAATATAAACCTGAAAACCTTTTGTGATCCAGTGATCTAATAATCATTCGGTATGTGACTTCACTTGACACCCTAGGTATATTAGTTAAGCTATGTCGTAAATGATATGAACAGTAGAGGTACAAAATGCATTTGAGATTGATGTACACAATTTGAGGTTGGTTTGTACAATTTGGGTTATTAATAGATTCATATTGGAAAATCTGGATGTGGCTTGTTTGCTTGATGAAGTAGGATTCTGGATGGTTTTGCTCCATGCAAGAAAAATTAAAGGATGTCCTTCTGAGGGACAAGAAGTTGATTCGTGTCATTTGCCAATAAATAGAGCAACTAAGCTTTGGATATTTTGATTGTACACAGGGCTATCTAAGCAATCTTTTTCTCTTTTTTCTATGAACAAAAGAACCATTGTTGAGCTAGTACTAACTGCTTGACTTGATTTCATGCTCTTACTTGGCTCTATGGACATTCACATACAGCCCCAGATTCAATGTCAAGGTTCTGTAAGGAGGATATACTGGCTGAGGTGGTCAGTACCAACAAGATGGAAAATGGTCTACAGGGGATATGACCCTTTGTTGAGCTAATGTGTCAAAATGAAGTGATGTTTTTAGCTTTAAGTAGTTGGTGAATTAGGTTTTGTTGCATTAAATATAGGTACTCTCCTAGTTTGTGGTCGAGATTTAAGTTTTCATAATATTTAGTTATAATAATTTGTCAGGTTGGTGTTGAGGGCACACTGGACCCTAGCATGGCCTACGGTTGCATATTTCAATTTATTTATTCTGTTGGAGGTTGGAATTATGTAACTGCTAGTGTTGTCAACATAGGATAGTGCATTACTCTGTTGGAGTTTCATGGGTAATGCGTAAGGAAGCTTTAAAGCATAGAATGCACTTAATATTAGTTGGAAGTCGTCTAGTACATGTTGATTATCTCTCTGCTTTAGTTGAGTTAATTATATATTTTTTACTTCGTAGAGGATGACTTTGCACATAGGAAGAGATGACAATTCTTTTGTATAAAGTCAGGTGGTAAAGATTTTGATTACATGCATCTGGGAATTATCTTGACTCAAAGTGGTCAGTGATACACACTGGAATGTAGCAAAAAATTTAAATTGAAATGGAAAGGATGCCATTGTTGTCCACTGACCGAAGCTTTGGTTCACTTGGCCACAGCATTAGTGTGATTTTAATCGGTGATCTAACTTCTTTGTGCAAAGCATGAGCAAGTTTCTCTTAACACTCTATGTTATGTCAGGGAGCGACAATAGTGGATATGTCTGTCACCATAACTCTGGCTCCAGATTACGAGTTGCCACCTGCTGCTACAGCAGCCAATGTAAGAGCCTGTCACAGAGATTCTGCGTCATATTTTTCCCCTGCAATTTCATGACCTGTCTAATATTCCATTCTCTGCAGGTAACTGAGAATAAATCGCCTGGTGGGGCTGAATCTGCATTACGGAAGGCAGAGGATGTTGTTAGTGGCATGCTTGCCAAGGGGTTTGTCCTGGGCAAAGATGCAGTCAACAAGGCAAAGAATTTTGATGAGAAGCACCAGTTGACCTCAACAGCTTCAGAAAAAGTTGCTTCTTTTGACAAAAAGATTGGGCTCAGTGAGAAAATAAGCGCTGGTACCTCTGTGGTTAGTGACAAAGTTCGCGAAGTGGATCAGAAATTTCAGGTCTCAGAGAAAACCAAATCAGCTTTTGCAGCTGCTGAGCAGACAGTGAGTAACGCTGGATCTGCTATAATGAAGAACCGGTATGTGTTTACCAGTGCTTCATGGGTTACTGGTGCTTTTAATAAGGTTGCAAAAGCAGCTGGGGAGGTTGGTCAGAAAACAAAAGAGAAAGTGGGAATGGTTGAAGAGGAGAAACATAGGAAAATAGAGGATGACTATGCTCAAGTTCTATCTGATTCTCCAAAAGCATCTGTGCCATCCGAGCATGACCCATCCAAGCCAGAACCTGTTAAAGGTTTGATCCTCTGAGTTTCAGCCTTTGTAAATAGCATTAAACTTTTGGATGCTGTTCTCTTTTGATTTGTTGCTTTATTCTTCTAGCATGAAAGTGGTGAATGTAGGACAGATTACTCCAAATTTGTTGAACATGTGCAATTAATGTTTTTACCCTTCTTGCACTATAATGCCAGTAAACCAAACTTTTGTGAGGTATTTGATTTGCTTTTTTCTGTTTCAATTCGTTGTTTGTCAGTGTGGTTCCAGGCCATTTGGTGCACAGATTATAATTTTAATGGGCTTAAAATTACTGTTGTATATTTCCATACCCAATATGTGCTTTCTTTTACTTCACTGCCAAAGAATGTTAGAGATATTCTTGCAATTTTAAAGATGATTTAAAATCTCTTGATATGATATTATGAATAACCAATCAATCAGGGCGGCTCAGCTTTAGTGAAAATCTGAGGTTTGGATATCCTACGGAGAAAATGAAATGAAATTTAACGACAGGTGAGGCGCGCGTGAGTTGTTAGGGAGGTAGGCACTTGAATGAAATGAAACCTAGCTTTATAGGCCTACTTGCAAACCACGTCAAACTTATAGGGACCTAATTGAAAATTCATTTCATAATATCGTATAATGACATCTGAAATCTTCTTTAATATCATTTAAACTAAAAAAATACATAATTACTTTTGAGACCAAATATCTGGTCATGTTCCCCTTTATTTCCTATATTTTTCTTTTATCTGAAAATAATTACTTTTGGTTCTTGACTCTTATATTGTTATTATTTTTTTTTGGATTTGTTGTCAAAGTTAGAAAGTGAGGGGGAAAACTCACACACGGGTGTATCATGGGGTTTCGAACCCATGACCACTTAGAAGCACACCAAAAGTCTGGATCAATTCAACTAACACCCCATTGTTCTTGATTCTTGACTGGTTCAGTTATGTGGCCTGTGACTTAAAAAATAGAGTAAGAATAATATTACCATGGATTATCTGACTAATGATAGTCTCTCCCTTCAAAAAAAAGTCATCCTATACTATTTTCTTATATTTTTACAAGAGAAATGACGAGTGCAAAATGACTCTTTTTAATTAGGGTAAGTCTGTTCTAACTACCAAAAAATAATAAATATATCCACCAGTGTGACCTAATTTTCAATTTCTTAGAGGCCAGGCCAATGTAAAACATACACACGCAAGCCCCAAAGTCTGCATATAGAAATAATTTTTTCCCAACCCATTGATTTGATTCCCTAATTTTGAAATATCTTTAAAGTACATTTTTTATCCTAACTTAACTCCTAAGTATTGAAAAATCTGACATAGTTCAGCTGTCCCATACGCAAACCCCTAACTAAGTCAAATTGATTTATTGACCACACAAAAACAAAGTCAAATTGATTTTGCACAAATGCCAATAGATCGTCATTATGAAAGTACCAGTTAAATATATGCGGGTCACTAAGGGCCCGTCCAATAACGTTTTTTGATAATGTTTTCTTAGAATATTTTTAGAGAATGAAAACAAGAAAACGAATTTGCATTTTCAGGAAATGAAAATGCGTCTGGTAGATTAATTAGAAAACATCTTCAAAAAACAAAAACAATGAAAACGTGTCTAGTAGTGCAATTTGAAATAATAATATGTGAGATCTTTTTATGAAAACGTTTCCCATGAGAATGAAAACAACTTTTTTCTGTTTTCTACAAGTACACATAAACTTGTTTTCATTTTATGAAAACATTCTCAGTGTTTTCTGTTTTTGGGCCACCGAACGTGTTTTTACCTCATTTTTGTTTTCTAAAAATGAAAACAAACGTTACCGAACGGGGCCTAACCCTCTATTCTAAAATAGAGTGGCTGGACTTGTAAAATGTTCACAATAACCAGTTTAATAACTGGTTGATGTCAACAGAGACTACAGCGGAGTGAAAAAGACTTTTACTTCCAGGCGAGTGGTGTGTGTATGTAGAAACCTCTCATCTTCCTCCTTCTCCTGTAATTTAGATTATAATTTGTATTGAAAAAAAGAGTTATTTTCAATTATTTCTCCACTAATTTTATCTTTCCACCCACCATGTAAATTTGAAAAAGTACAAATTCTATCTTTTCACACACCATTATTTTTAAAATACCCTTTAATTATTAATTCAACCAAATTAGGAGCACTCAAATTCTAAAAGTGTGTTGTATCAGGAACATGTGGTTGTTCTTAGGCTAGCCAAGGTCGAAGATTTCCATGAATTGATTTGTATGGACGCTTCATGGTTGTTAGAGAGAGAGAGAGAGAGAGAGAGTTACTCCCCAATCCACGGATTTACATAATCTTGAATTAAGACGTGATTCACATCTTAATTATAGAATTTAATAAAAACTATAACTAAAATGTGAAGAATATAAAGTAAATAAATAAATATTTTACATATAATTTTTCAGCGGAAATAACAACATTAGAAATTTTACATTTTTACATTATTGTTCATTCGTTTTGATTTAATCTTGTGATGGTATGGTAAAGTTCCTCATTAGCCTGAAAACCATTGGTGGTCAACAAGTCAACTTTTTTTAATGTGCGAGCGTGCCACTGCTAGCAATTTTAAAAAACCCTAACATACTTATGAAAAATAGATAACTTGCGCCCCAAGTTACTGACTTTAAACAAGTGATTGTGAATTTGAGTGAAGAATATCTCCCAAGTAAGTTCTTTTCTTGCCTCAGACTGGTGATGACTTCACAATTTATCATAGTAAACTGGTAGTTCTTGCCAAAATGAATATTGAAAAATAAATCAAACTGTTTCAAGAAAAACTGCATATTACACAACTTTTAAGACAAAAGAGGATTGCTATGTTTGAAAGGGCAACAAAGCATTGAGCTTCGATTTCTGCTTGGATTGTTGCCTATGACTCAAGCTGGACTGGGTGTAGCTATGTTGAATTCAAACATCAGCACCTTCAACTAATGAGGTTCAGCTGGAAATCGATACCAATGTCGAGATTAACAGAGCTTTTAATATATTCTAGTCATGGGGAGGCTTGCTGGATGGGCAGAATTGAGATTTTTTTAGTCTAGACGGGGCTGGAAGTGGCTGGATTGATGATTATCGACCTGGAGCTGCACTACAGTACCTGTTCTGCTTGATTATCAATCATCCAAGAGCTATTCTGGCGATTCTTAGAGCTCAAGTCATCTCTGTAAATTTTTTGAGGTTCATATTATGCTTGATTTGGCTTATGCTGAACCAAATTTGTAACCAAAAAAAAATTTGCGTTTCCTTTGTGAACTATTTTTCTGAATTGAACTGAAGTTAGAAACTTGAGTTATGGCTTATCTATTTTTTGTGAATCAAAGAGTTTAGTTGTTTCAGAGTCTGAAGACTTTTGAGATCAACTGATCTTGTTTTGAATTTGTCAGTGTGACATTGAGAGTTTTTGTTTTGATTGAATTTTTGGCTGTGTCTAATCATGTTCACCTCCTCTCATATTTATAGAGAATCAGAATTAGGGTTTTAATTTTTAACATCTAGAGGGCAGATCTTTTGGAAAGATTTTATTTTTCCAATGCAAAAAGGAGAAGTTATTAATCTAGCAAAAAGAGCTATCAACAGCCTATGATGGTTCATTTTCTTTTTTTGGCAAATAATTCTCCTTTCTTTTTTTTTTTTTTTTTTTTTTTTTTTTTTAACCTGCTTTGATGCATAGCCTTTTTTAGCCATGGAAAGAAAGCTTGGCCGCCCTTATTTTCTGGCATTTCAAATGGTCATGGGGAGTATTCTTCTGGTTAACCTGTTTTTATTAACGGGACATCACTTTGCCTTAGTTGAAAATTTTGACTTTCAAAGTCACGTGGGTTCTTTTGAGAAAAAGATCTTCCAAAATATCTGTTGATTTGAATCAGATCAACGGTGATGATCAAAATTTTTAGTCGATAGAATGCAACATGGCTATCTCTTTGAGTCATCTATTTAGCACCACGATTCTTGTGGAGTGGCGGGGATGATGAGAGTTACCTAGGAGTACGAGCACTCGGTGTGACTTGATTAGTAAGAAGGAGACATTTCGTTGACGTTTTTCACAAACGGCGTCAACTGTTAACAGATGGTTTGGAATGGTCAACATAGGACTTTAATAGGGTCAATGTTAGAGCTTCCATTAGCTCTCTCAAATGCCAAAGTTAGAAACTGTAATCAGGGATGTATTTGGGTGGATTGTTTCAGACACTGCGAAAAAAAAGTGGCAACAGTCACCAAATGTCACCAAATAATGATGATTATTGCCACTTTTTTTTTTGGTAGTGAGTATAAAAAGTTGTTACCTTTGTCCCAAGACTGGTGCATGGTATGTATAGGAGCTTGAAGGGAGCATCCTCCCTCAATCAAGGGGAAGAGGGAAGTATCTAGCCGATGCTTTAATTAAGGTTGGAAGAGGCGTCTGTCCATGCCTAAGCATGGCTCGCTGGGGTTAGAGGTGCATGGTGGCTCAGAAGGTGATGTGCCCTGGACGTGGAGATGTGGTCTGGTCCACGTAGCGTGTTCTCGGTGCTAGCGGTCAATTGGCTCAGCGGGGAGTATATGCTAACAAGTTTCACTTTAATGTGGCCACACCGAGACAGGTCATATCCTAATATGATATCATCCATTTCAACTATTATCGTACTACCCCCATAGCTCTTGGTTAATTAGTATATTTTTCTTCACTTCGTTGAAGAAAAAAAAACATACAAGATTGAAATACTTTCCAAGAGAAATGAAAAAAGAGAGATGCAAACGGAAAATGTTAATTAGTATATAATTTTATTTTATTTGTGTTGTGTTCGTGTTTTTTTTTTTTTTTTTTTTTTTTTTTTTTTTTTTTTTTTTAAATTTCTATATAAAATTATATGAATATAAGAATATATGATAGTGTTGATAAAATATTCTTAAAAGTGGTAGGTTTTTCCATTGTTTTGGTAGGCACGATTGTCCCATTCCCCATTACTCGTGTATTTTTCCAAACATTACACGTTTAAGACAAGGAAAAATTCAAAGCCTCTAATTAATTTTTTTAAAATTTTTTTCAGTTAATGGAGGCATACTAGATTGTCTTCATTTTGATGTTAGACCGCTCCGTTATTGTAATGGCCCTTTATCATCGTATGAATTATGAATACAATCTTAAAAATAAAAAAATTTCAATTTTTATTTTTATTTTTTAAAACAAAATATTAAATGTGGAGTTTCAAATAAAGATCAATCACATCACATATATTTGCTAGAGACCAAAGAGGAAACTCGCGCTGCATAGACCACACGTATACATATATGATAGGAATCAGGATAAGCAAATTTGGTTTGGGCAGTGGTACCATAGTTCTATCAAGAAAGGAATACCTCATAAATATTTTTTGTTTTCAAAATATATTTTCTTATGTGGAATAGAGAATGGAATAACTAGTACAAGAAATTTAAATGCAAATCTATTTTTTTTTTAATTGTAGCTATATGCTTAGATATTTGGATTTAGTTTCCTTGTATATAATTTTTTTTAAAATTGGGTTCAAAATATTTTTTTGGTCTCTATGTTTTATCTTATTTTTCAAATTTTGATTTATGTGTTTCCTTTAGCAAACATAAACCGAATTAGCATTAACTAGTTCACGTAAAGGACATATGACTTGCCAAAATCATTTTTTGGGAATCAAATTTGCTAAACGGGAAACACATGGTTGCTTTAGTCCTGATGTTCTTCACTGAGGTCCAGGTTGAGGGTTAGTTGCTCATTGTTTCTTTTATGTCAAAAAGTTATCATTCGATAGGATGCCTGACCTATTTCAGTCAGCACCAACGCCCATGTGCCGAAGGTAAGAGAAAACAAGATTGACGTTAGATAGGATGATTGGTATGACTTGAGGACCTTTGGTTGTGTCATGTCCCGGATTCGGGGGTCGGTAGAAATCCCGCGCCTGGTGCGTGAGAAAATAAAAAGTAAAATAAAATAAAAAGAAGTCGAAACAAGGTTTAAGATAAACTTCTTTTATGAAAAATTGTTCCAAAATCTTACAACTTTACAATTAATAAATAAAGCTCTATCACTCTTATCTAATTCAGCATCAACTAGTTTAGTCCTTGTCTTGCTCACTAATTCATCTGAAAATTAAACAGGGTGAGGAGTGAGGAACCACCTTTCAGTAGGAACATGAGACCTTACCACAGTAAATTGATATAACTAAATTAAGTGACATACAATCACACAGCCAAATATCACATTAATAATAATAATGCATGAATGCTCATCATTTACTCCCGTTAATTCATATAATTGAACAAGCAGACCTGCACGTCCCAGACCATGCTTATACCACTTGGTCCCGAATGCCCATTTATATGTACTAACACCTACCTCAATCATCTTATAATTCCCCTTTTGTCAGTCATTTTGTCTAACTTCCTGTCACCAGTCCCGAATCACCCAATAAAAACTATATGCACTGTGGGATCCCTGAGACCTGGTACCTGCCAAAAGTTAGAGTCAACTACACAAAAGACTATTTTCATTACCCTCTTTTCCATCATTATTTTCTCCACCCAACAACTCCAACTAATTTCCATGACATGATATAATTATGTATTTCACATATTCATATATCTCACAACAATGTATCATTTAAAACATCACCAATGTATATACAACATTATTCAACCAGTGAAGAACACATAAATATTTCAGGAAAACCCATTCAATTGTAACAAGAATATTAATCAAATAATCATATCACGTAGTGTTCACGAAATTTAATTAAATCAATCTCTGTAAAAGACCCCCAAGAAACCCCCTATCTCGACACTAATGCTTTTGCAAGAAATGTAAGACGATTCTCAATTTTCCACCGCATTCACAAACTCAGTCTCCCACTCTATTTCTCTCTAATATTTCTTCATTCTCTGTATTTTTTTTTAATTCATGCAAACTTACAAATGCTTCACAACTTGGCTGAAATGAGAATGAAAAACAAAGAAATGGAATGGTCTATTTATAGTGTAGTGAAGACGGTAGCTACAGTACATGATAATATCAATATTTATGTAAGAACTTAATCTCCAAGTAATAT
Organism: Prunus armeniaca; assembly: GCA_903112645.1. Lineage (NCBI taxonomy): Eukaryota > Viridiplantae > Streptophyta > Magnoliopsida > Rosales > Rosaceae > Prunus > Prunus armeniaca. The sequence goes on along the minus strand of CAEKDK010000005.1, from coordinate 3,225,331 downwards.
GTCAATATGGCCTCGCACTCCAAGTCAACAACAGATAAGAAAAGAATTACTATGAAGACACGTTGTGGTGACTCCAATCCTATTCTAATTTCTTCATGGTGAGTTGACAAGGCTACTAGCATGCCTTGTTGACACCTAACTACCCATTCAAGAATCATTCTATACAAATAGAATAAGATATATATAATACACACACATATATATATATATAACAATTATTTTTGTTTAATCATCATTTAAGAAAAACGGACTCTCACAGGCTGAAGCAAAACGTTTTCTTGATAATTTGATTCATGGTTTTGATTTGTTCGTTCGACGGTGGGTTGGCATGTGAAGCAAAACGTTGGTTAATTTTGAGGTTGGAACAAATGGTCTTGAATTGTGGCAGTTCTTTTCGTACTGCAAAAAGAAATATCCCTAAATCAAGCGCTAATTTATCATCTGTAACTCTTGCACGAATGTTGGACATGTGACAATAAATTCATATGAACATCTTAACCAAGGGGACTCAAAACTCTCACTGTACTTTTTTCATATCCATGGACTAATCTTTACCATTCAGAATGGCGCACTACAAAACACATTTGCATCTTTTAAAAGAGAGGAAAGGAAAAGAAAAGGCTTACACATGAAAGGTTGGGTAATATAGTTAACATTTTAGAAGCTTTTGGGTGTTGATGGGTCCATACCATAGTTATGCATACTCAATTATGGTACAGGCTCCACCAGAAGAAAACCAGGCTGTAAACAATCACGAGTTGATGTCTTTAAGCTCCACTTGTGACTGCAGGGGACCACCATTTTTGTTCAAAATTTTGGACCCAATATTATTTAACTATATCAATACAAATTTATGAAAATGAAACATTTGAAAAATATTAATGTGGTAGGGGTAGTTGAAATTGATGGGGCAACAAATATAAAAACCTTGTTTATTCCCTCAATAATTAGCAATGTTAGCCTATCTTTACACGCTAATATTCTTGTGGAAACAGATAAGTTTATAAAATAATCATAAGGAAAAGGCATATTGCTCATCATCAGATTGTCATACTTTACAAAGGAATTTGGATAACCTTTTTTTATTTTTTTTATTTCTCAAATACAAAAAATACAAGCTTGTTTATTCCCCGTATAATGCTGACCAGTATGAGAATCTGATGATGATAATTAGCTTAAACCTTAAAGTTTAATTTTTTAAAAAGAGCTTGTAGTTGAATTGGTTAATAGTATTTATCCTTCCACCTGAAGTTTTCGGTTCAATTCATCCCTCCCCTAATATCATTTGTATTAAAAACAATGCAATAACAAGGGACCCACTAGTGTAGTGGTTTGGAGTAATTGTTTCCTCAAGCAAAGTCCTGGGTTGGAGTCCTAACATCTGTGTAGTGTGTGTGAGTTTAGTATATTATTGCTCCTCTCAATAGAAAATATTCTAAAAAACAATGCAACATTAGAATGTAAGTAGCCACAATTAAGTATCAAAATTATCACAAATATATATTGTCCTCGCATCTCTTGGCATTCTACTTGGAGAATTCGGTGCCTTCCATGTCTTCATCAACCATCATGATTCTCAATAAGTCTTTCATGAACTAATTTCTTTTACTAGGGTTATGATGTAGCCTAGCTATGAATACTCAAATGATTTGATATTGTTAATTTTATTTATTTATACATGTTGAGTGCTTGTTACCGTTTTTAATGCTTTCAATTAATTAGCCACTAATTGCATGATTGGAAAAATTAGGTTGAGACCGGAAGGAGATTCCTAGTAAAAGCTTCTTGTAACAAGTACCATAAATTACATAGCCGACTCGGAAGATTAGGTTATGGTTTGTGTAATCTTCAATGTTTTCCACAAATTTTAATGGGTTCTTAGCTATCTAAATTCATAACTAGAAATAGAGTGGGTTGATGGTAAGGAATACAACTAATATAACTCGGAAGAGAGTATTGGTGTGGTAAGGGAAAATGATTATCAACATGTTAGGTAATTAGGATTAACAAGCTAGAAGGATTTGGGTGGGATTAGCTAGGTGAAATCGGTGCCCTAGTGCTTTATCATTTGTGTTTTCATCTTTTACATTATTTGCTTAATCTCAATTTATTTTACTTGCTTAATTAGATTTTAATCATCATAATTTTCTTATCGTTTAATTCAAATATAATTATAAATAAATCACTCTAGTATTCAATATATTAAATTGATCCATATTAGAACGATACTTTATTTACTACTATACTAATTTGAGTGATATTGTCCACTTGCAATTAATCACATCAAATAGTAAATTCCCTCCAGAAGAGAGGATATTACATTTAAAAAAAATTATGGGAATTCCCATAAGTAATTGAAAAAATTGAGCATGAGAGCCAAGCATTCTTAATTGGTTCATTTTAATTGAATTAGATATGGATTCCTCAAAATATAATATATATTTTTTGGGTTGAGAATAAGCAATAGTATTTTATTGATAAATAAACAAAAGTACAAAGCAACGATGTGCCGAATATGAATAAATATTCTCCAGGGACCAAAGATAAATAAAATCCCCGGTTCAACAACTAGAAGCACGTGTACTCAAATCTCTAATACAGATCCACTGTGCAACAGTAGAAACGACAAATCTATATCAAAAGCTGAAGCTAAATAGAAATAAAACAACCTAAAAATAAGGCAAAACCACAACAACACATAAACAATCTAAGAAGCATAAGCACCGCTCCACATCCTCCACAACAACCCGAAGAGAGCAATAGCGTCATACAAGTTAAACCCATAGTAACACACCGGCAAATTCCAAACCCGACATGTTCTTTGTATGCGTGGACCAAAAGACGACGACTATTTCATGGTGACGACAATGTTTCAAAGCGGTTGCTTCACATCACCAAACAAAAGAGCAAAGATGAATCATGGGGGGAAAAAGCCTTTGCGGGGGGGAATGAAAGGAGAGGGGATGAGGACAAGAGAAGGGAGGTTGGTAGGGAGGGAGGCCACCGACGCGCAAAGAAGCAACGGCTAGGATATTTCCTTTGGGTTTTTTCCTCAAAATAGAATTATGGATTGGGTTGGATTTGCATACTTGATCGGATCTGATTGGATTCTAATATGGCAAACCCATTGTAATTGAATTAGAGATGGATTCCTCAAAAGAGGCTAGATTAATTTGGATTTGCAAAGGGCCTACAAATCAAATGGTTAAGAGCAGTTACTTCTGCACTTGAGATATTGTGTTTGAATCTACCTTCTCCCAATTTCACTTGTAAAACAAAAAAAATGAGATTGGATTCTAATATGGATAAGGATTTCTAAAAATAGGTTGAATTATAACCGATGCAAACCCCTAATGAGTTCACGCTCATTGAATCCTTACCGAAACAACATGGTCAATTCAATTCAATCGGTACATACACCTAGAAATAGTGACTTAGTTAAAGCAACTTCATTGTCGGGGTATAAGGGGCAGTGCATGCTACATTTACGCCCCTATCTAATAGAAATTTCTCCAATGGTGAGGTAAATGAGAGTATATATATATATACGCTATTGGCTGGAGATGTGAAATTTGATGCACATTTGCATCCAATTTTACAATCCATTGAGGTCAACTCCATAAAAGAAAAGCGAGAGAGAAAAATGCATGTGGGCGCAAAAATTATCAAGATTACCTTTCTTTTTCACCTACGAGTATTTCCCTTCATTTTCTTTTTTCGTTTTGCTACCCACCTTTATGGTTGGCCCTACTAACTTGAGGTAGGGGAAGTGTTTTGTGCAACTTCACCACCACCACCAAGGTGAACAACCCAAAACCACCACATATGCCTCATTTGAGAAGGTTTCAAACAACCAATCACTTTAATGCTCTGCTTAGTTACAAGCCCACGCTATTAGGCTCAGCCTTCTTTTTTTTTATATATAAAATTATTTATTTATAATTTAACTAATATTAGTTAACTTGATATAATTTAAAATGTATAAATTGGGAAATCACCACTCTAAATTTATAATTCTAAAAAATATAGCACAATAAAAATCTCAATGAATGAGGGTAACAACCATTTTTTGGAGTAAAAAAGCAAAACGCATTTCACCCTATGCATTAAAAAGTCTATATTGATTTTCGAATTATATTATTAAGTGATTTTTTTTTAATTATTTCTTTTACAATCATAAAAAAAGTTATTTACATGTGTATCAAAATCAAACTCAATAATTTAATACTTAGCGGTAATGCATGCTAGCATACCTACACTTTGGAGAATTAAAAAGATTTTTGTACAAATGTCACCGGAACTTATATCTAAGTTTCAATTTGTCACTTTAAAAAAAAATTTAAGAGAAATGTCTCTTTAATTTTTTAAAATCCATGATTTGTCATATGACTTTAACACTATCCAATTTTTCATTTATTTTAAAGGGTATTTTAGTTTTTCTATTCCCCCTCCGATGTGTTTTAAGAACAGGTGGGGTCCAATGCAATGTGTTTTGAGGGCGGGTGGTGTTGGGATAGTGGAGAAAGGAAGAGAGATCTATTTTTTCTCTTTTTTTTTCCTTAAATATGAAAAGACTAAAATACTCTTAAAATTGATGGAAAATTGAATGTTGTTAAAGTCAGATGATAAATCATGGATTTTAAAAATTACGATGACATTTCTCTTAAATTTGTTTTTTAACGAAATAAAGCTGAGGTGTAAGTTCATGAACATTTTCTACAAAAAAATCCCAAGAATTAAAATAGCAATTATTGAATTCAGTGTACTAAACCGTCGACATTGGTGAGGTCTTTGTTTGCAACCCCATGCACCAGGTCAAATCCCCTTGTGGGGGCACCCCCTCCCCTTAGATTAAAATATCAATCATTTTAAAAAAATTGAAAGCTATATAAATTAAAAAAGTTTTAAAAAGAGTCCACATAGTGACAACTTTAACGTTTTTGCTATCCACGTGTAAGCAGGAGAAGCCAACACCACAGAAAAATCTATACACCGGCGGTGACACAGAACGCAGTTAACGTATCTACTCCTTCAATTTTCCAGCTAGCAAATTCCGACCGAAACCCGAGGGTGCAGAGCAACGGTCGAGTACGAAAATCCAGCTGTATCCCATCGGGCGCACGTTTACGTCCCTTCATATAATTAACGCCTCCCTACCCGCTCACTTTAGCGTACGACACACACGAAATTTATAAAAACAAAAAGATCTGTAAGAATTACGTTATTTCGCTGTTCGAAATCTTTCCCTAAGCGACTGAAGCGCTCAAGTAATATGTTTACACAAAAAATTAAAATAAATTTAAACTTTAAAAAAAAAGAAAGAAAAAGATCTTGCTCTGCAATTGAATTTACACGTGCGAAAAAAAAAGCTGACGGTGACGCACGTGCGAGTTCTTTCACGGAGAGCCGATGAGGACATAGTAGAGTAGAGTAGAGAAGAGAAGCAGGGAATGCGGCTTAAAAATCGGCTATTTTCCGGTGGGAGCGGGATCTCGGGGGGAGTTTTCGGGTTCCTTGTGTGTCCTGCAAGTTCCTGAGGCTGCGGATCGCCAAAACATCGCTCTTCCGGATATCAATAAATCGGCTCAGGACGCCGATTTCGTTGTCGGTGGCGTCTACAAAAACGAAAAGCACGAAAAAAAAAACAGAAAATAAATTTTAAAACGCAAAAAATATCTGCATTGAGAACGATTAATTATCTGCATTGTACCTGCGCGCTTTTTCCCTGGTAGTTTCGTAAAGCCATTGAACTGAGCCAAATCTGAAACGGAAACGAAACCGACGGTCAGGAATGAAGATTAAAAAAACGAGATGAGTTAAGAGCCGTTGATTGAGAGTTACCTGATTGGGAGGGGCTGTGGGAGAAGAGGAAGAGGATGAGGAAGCAGAGGAGGGTGAGGACGGGGATGACGTGAATGGATTTGTGTGGAGCGGTGGGGGGCGGTGATGACAGGCGGTGAGGCTTTGATGCTTTGTGGTCGTCGTCTGCGGAGACTGAAGAGGAGGTGGAGGTGGAAAAGACTAAAAGGTCCTTGTTACTGCGGTTGGGAGCGTCGTCTAGGAGCAGAGCCTGTTCCTTGGCTCCGCCATGGGCCTGGTGGAGCTTGGAGCCCGGTGAGCCCCCCAGTGATTGTCTTTGCATGGTCACAGACTTGAATACACAGAGAAGGACAAAGAGAAAACGAAAGAGAGAGACAGAGAGAGAGAGAGAGTGGGTGAAAAAAGGGAAAGAAATTATTAGTGAGCTGTATGACTCGAATCTGGGATTTTTAAATAGGAACTTTATTTTTCTTTTTGTTTCTATTTGTTGCTTTTTTTAAAATACAAAAAATAAAGACATTGTGGATAAAATTTCTTTCTTTTTCTTTTTCAAATCAATCATTTTTTTATATAGTTTTATTATTTTTTATTATATATATATATATACACACACACACAAACGATATTGGGGAGAGGAGAATTGAACCTAACACTTAAATGCATGGGTAAATACAATCACTTGAAATACTTGAAATTATTCTAATTTACTATGAGAGGGATTATAACTTAAGTGCAAGGGGTGGACTCCCTACCTTGGCCAACTAACCTAACCTACATTAGCAATAAATTCTTTCTTGTAAAGTAATATTTTGATGAATACAAGAAATTTGTAACTCATGTGATTAAGACCAATTATGTTTATGCCACACTCAAGATCCTCTATACGTAATCTCCTAACTCAATATCATTGTAGTCTGGGCCAAAACAAAGCGGTCTGGCCTAGGGTGTAAGTAGTTGAGTGGGCTAGGACTCAATTTACTTATAAAGGTGAGTTGGCGCGAAATTATATAGTTAAGGTATCATATATGGATCCCTTAGAACACTTCCATTCATTTTGCCATGACAAAGGGTAAGGACAAGGCAAGGGTTGTTACCATTCATGTGAATAGTGGCAGGCATAATACAAGGTTGTGTTGTTTCCATCCATTGCCATGACAGACACTATTCACATGAGATATGAGGAGATGAATTTATATAGATTTTTGATGTGGGAAGTAAAAAATATGACTAAGTATTTATTTAAAAAAATTCTGAAATTTTTTGTAGATTTTTTTGTTGTTGTTGACGTCATCGCTTACGTAAGCAAACCCAGGTTAGAGCACGAGCTCGTTTTGCCTAAGGGTTGGCCTGGTTTCGTCGGCCCCAACAGCTGCCCTGGCAGCTTCAGCCCCCGCTAGAAGACGAATTTGGGGCTAGGGCCCCCTCCTGCCCTGGCAAGGGCAGTCCGCTAGAACTGTTTTTATGTGGACCTTCATATTAGCGACACGATCATTTTATTGAACTTAAGTAAAGTTACTATTCAAATGAATTATGTTACTAATATGAAGGACCACATCTATAGTCCATATATAGCACTCAACATAAAACGACTCGTGAGTTGGCTAGGATTGAGACTTGGGCCACAAACTGTTTTCCCTAGTGTGATGTATTTTTTATTTTTATCAATACGTTGGGCCTGAAATTTCAATCCAGACTTAAAACTCTACTAGTTTGGGCCTTTATGTAGAGAAGAGCCCAGCCTTACTGACTTCATCAACACTAACGAACGGTTGAGATCAACTTGAGTATCCCCACGTACACGATGACGCTTTGATCGGTGACGCGAAGCAGAGGGAAACTGAGAATGTTGTTGACGAGGATCGAAATTTCTGGCGGCCCGTGGAAAGCTTGCGAGAAACGAAAACCTAAAAACAAAACCATAATAAGAAAAAGTTCTTAGAGACAATAGCACAAACACAAGCTACGCACAAAGCGAAAACGAAGGAAGGAAGAAAGGAACGAAGAATGGTGCTGTGGGAGATCACATTAGGAACAGCCTATTTCTTGGGGCTGAGGCGCACTTATAGACTGGCTCTGAAGATTCAGCGACGCCTCATAAGCCCTAAGCACCCCAAGATCCGTCAATTTGCTCACAGGTACTTGTTTTCTCTCTTTTTTCTTTCCTTTAATTTCTCTTTGAAATAGATGTGATTTGGGAAGAGTTTGATGTATTTAATCAAATCAATAATTCTAGAATTTCCTCTCAATATGAATATAATTTTTGGTTTATTTTGCATGATTTTTCTTTCCTTTATCTTTGCATCCATAAAATTGGTTTAATGCATGTTTTGCATCAGTCTCATTCAAATGTATGTGTGCTCTTTCTTCTTCGTGGTTTAGGAATTTTTGTAATCTTAATAATATATAATTTGTTGAATGTTTCTCAAATCTTATTCTCTTTGATGTTTTCAATTTCCTTATATGAAATTAGCTCTGAATGGCCAGTTATTTCCCCATTTTTTCAGTGTTAAAATATTTCTGTTGGGTAAATACTTAACATTACGCATAAGTTTCGTTGCATCAAACTCTGCAATTTGTTGTTGCTGACATCTCCAAACCCCTTCGCAGTTCTCATTTGTCTCTTGCAATCTTCATGTAATGTGTTCTTCCTGGATTAGATAAACATTTGATTATTATCCTGGACGTTTTTGTTTCAATATTTAGCACAAATTCATAGCTCATCAGAACATATTTAGCATTCAAACTATCAGATGTGTTTAATCATCGGTAGGATTCGAGGGCCACCATCACTGCAGTTTGTTTGTTGCTACGATCCAATTTTACTTGTTTCCTGTGATACTGCAATAGTTCGTTAAATTAATGACTATTAATCATTTGTTTTTTGTATTAGTTTATAACTGCTACGGCCATTGTGTTTTCTTTCATTCAAAGGCGAACACGTGCTGTGTTTGATGTAGCTATCAAGGTTCACAAGAGCATACAGGAAAGAGACATAGAAGTTGGTCGAAATCTTGGTAACCGGATCCTACGATGGCTTGATCGGATGAAACCCGAAGCTCAGATTCGGGGTCCCCTGGAAAAACCCCCCACTAGTGCTAGCATGATGAATAAGGTAAACTCCTCCCACCTCAAAACTCCTGGAAGCACCCAGGTAACCAGAAATCAGGAATCCGACAGGCATCTGTTTTCAACAATGACCAATATGTGGTCTAAACCCCTTCCTCCAATTACAATGATGATGAGATCACGAAAGCCTTCTGGGATGATAAACCAGTACAGGCACTTATGCATGAATGTGCCTCAACCGTTAAGATCGAACTACAGTGCAGGTGCGTTTGGGGGAGTTATACGGAAAGATATAATGCAGTGGATGCTGCAAAAATGATGGGGAAAATATGTACCCCTATGTGTTTCTTTAGGAGCCAGACAATGTTGGGATCAAATTAAGGAGCAGATAGGTTTTGAGGATGTTGGATGCAATACAGTTCCTCTGGGGTTGACTGCTGTTTTTCAAAATCTGCGTTCAGAGAAGTGTATTTGTTTTGTTTTCTTTTTCTGGGACAATTATATGATACTCTTTGTTTTGTCTGTTGTTCTTTGTTCTTTTTGGGAAGCTGTAGTGGCTTGTGACATCAGACGGTTTTGTAATTAAATTACGGGGATTTTAAATCCTGATTATTGCTTTGTAATCAGTTCTCGCCGTAATTTGGCCAAAGATTTCGCTGCTTCAAAATTTGAAAATTCTAATGGATCACATGTTTATCAAACTGATATATGATATGAATTTGATGCTCAGCTAGTTTTGAAGTTGGAGCTTGTGCACAAAATTCACATGTTTTTGTGTACTGAAATTGTTGCGCAACCCTCGTTCACCAATTTGGGATTAGTCAACAAATTAATGGACTGTGATGAAAAGAGTCAAGTTAGAGATTAAAAATGGAGACGTGGTTTTAGGTCAGTTGGTTAGGGTATGTGTACTCGTCTTATTACATCCGAGTTCAATCCTCCATTCAATACACTAGAGTAGTTTAGAATGTTATTTTGCCAAAATTAAAAATGGAGGTCCATCTTTAGCCATTTCAAATGTTAGAGAAAATTTCAGTGTAGTTCATGAAGTTGAACGAGGTTGAAATATAAAAAAAGCTTAAAACCCGCACACATAATGAAGCTCCTCAAGCCACAGGTAGAAACCATAAAGATAATGATCGACAGGAGAGGCAATGCATCAATTCCTGAAGCCATATTTCATTTTAATTAGAGATGTGAGTGGTTCTACAACGGTGTTCTTCAAATAAGTTTTGACAGGCCGTAACTATTTTTTTCCGGTTGAAAAATGAGGCCGTAACTTATGAATAATGTTTTGGGCTTTCCTTCAAGGGTGCTGACCATGGGCTGTATGTTTGGAATAATTAAGTCCAAAAGAATTTTTCAAAAAGAGACATATTAAGCCGGGGGCATGCAAGGTCTCTCTTCTGTTCTGAACGCGCCAGTCTCGTCCTTCAATATCTCTTTGTATACGATTAGGGCTTGCAGACAGTGAGAGGGAGAGAGGGAAATCGAAATTGGCCTGATAGCGATCATCGTTGAGGTTGAAAGAAGGACTTTGTCTCTGGTAAGTAAATTTGATTGTGACAGTGTAACAGTGTAGGAAAAGAAATTGAAAACTTGAAATCCCAAATTTCGAATTGGGTTCGTTCGGCATTGGAAGGGTCAATATCATAATCCAATGCCCAATCTGCAGCACCAATTAAGGTTTTGTTTGCTATGGAAAGCAAATCCAATTACTCCATGTTTGATTTTTCAATTATGTGTGTATGCATTTGTGTATCTCATTGAATTTTTAATTTAGGTGATGCCCTTTATGATTTTGGTCAATATGGTTCAAAAGATTGCATCTTTGAACAAGATGCCAAAAACCTAATGGTGCTTGGTATTGATGGTCGGTTCTCTTTGAACCTGGGCGGTTTTGTTAAGTTGCTGCTCTAAAATTTTTGTTGATTGCTACTTTAGAGGGTTTATTATTTTGTATTTTTCACGCACCCTTCCTTTCATATTTTTCATGTTATAAAACCAATTGCTTTGGTTGCATAATTGTTGTATTTTTCATGCACCCTTCCTTTCATATTTTTCGTGTTTTAAAACCAAATGCTTTGGTTGCTTAGAATCTGTCAGAACTATATGGATCTCTTGTAAATCTGATTTGCTACTGCTTATGGAGATAGCATATTGTTGGTTTGAAATGCTACTGGTTTTGGTGGTGGTATATGGTTCCCTTGAAAGTATAAAAACTATCCATCGGGTTTAGATACAATTTCAAGGTGGTTTCCCTGTATAATGTAATACATGTTCCTGCACTTGTACTTGTTTGTTGAAACTGTTCGCTACTTCATATGAAGTTGCTGATCCTCATCCTCTTTGTAATTGCAGGTAGCAGAAGCCACAGACATCACAATGGAATTGGCAGACAAGGCCGTTGGGTTTCTGTTATCCTATATCAGTTTATCTATATTCACTTATTACACATTTTGGGTCATAATCCTGGTCAGTTAATTACCTGCCTTGCTTCGCTACTTCTTTCTCAAATGCTTCTCACACTTATATTAACCCGCTGTTGATATTTACTCTCGTTGTGTTTCAGCCGTTTGTAAACAGTGATCACTTTATCCACCGGTATTTCCTGCCCCAAGAATATGCCATATTAATACCTGTGTTTGCTGGCATGGTGCTTCTCTGCTTCTTATGCATTTTCATTGGATATGTGATGCTCAAATCCAAAAAGAAGAAAGCATGATACAAAGGGTTGCAATCGCGCAAGGGTGAGCTTTTCTTTGGAGGTAAATCAGAGTATAGATTTTTATAGTCATTTTCCGAAATGGAGCAGATTACATTACTTGTTTGTCTGTATCATTTCTAATTCACCTTTCTACCCTTTTTTTGTTTCTTTTATCTCCATAATTGTGATTAAGTGTTCATTTGACATTCAGATATATGATAGTTCTTCCATATTTCTAAGATTACAACACTAATTAGACTGCCTAGGTAGGCCTGCAGGTTTAAGAGTCCAAAATCTCATCCAACTCTGTCTTAGTCTCTCTTTATAAACCTTTGAGCCTGTGTGCTTGGATTGGCATATATATGTATATGTATATCATTTACAGAAAACTAGGATCAACAAAGTCATATACTCTGGTCTCTAGCTGATTAATTCATTAAATATGACAAAACCCAATACTAATCCTTTTCTAGAAAATTAAACCTGCTTTTGGTTGGTCTGCAATTAGTCTCAGAGGCAGCTTGCTCTGTTTTTCGCACATGCAATGCAAGTAGGGCAGTTGATTTTCTCCTCATAGGCAAAATAATGCATATCTTTATGTGCTTTGCCACATCAAATATAAGTGAATATAATCAGAACCACTTCCTTTTGAAGTACTTTTTGAGGTTTAGATTTTAGGTCCCACTTCCCCCAATATCGCTTGTATTAAATTTTTTTTTTAAATCTCCTATCGCCAGTCCCTGCAAGGTTGAGTCCTGTGTATTCCCATTTGATCCCCAAGCATTACAAGCTGACCTACAAATATCCGATGACCACGAGATGAGAATCAATATTCACTATGAACAGGGCCTTTGTTCTTATCATAAAGTCGAACTTCCCACTTGTATAACTGGTTGCTGCAAAGTTTTTGGTATGCCAAACTGCCAGGAATGAAGCAATTTACGCTCTTCATAAGCACGACATTTGGTCCGCAGTTTCTTTTAACATCAACCACGGTTCAAACTATTTTGGCTTGATTGAAAAAGAAACACTATTTTGGCTTTAATTGGGAGGTTTGCAATAATGCTTCAAATGCTAATATGAATAAGCTCAAAACTTCCCAATTATACTAACTTCAGTGTTGGAGAGTTCTCTGCCAGCACCACACTAAGGCCCCTCATCTTTGAGGTTTATTAATTTTGCATATTATTTTCAGAAGATATGAGGTCCGAAAATCCGTACTCCAACATTGTTTATAAAACATTAGCAAATTAGCAAACGGTAGCTTAAGCGGTGAAGGGCATTTATCCCTACATTTGAAGTTCTAAGTTCGATTTCTCATCCCAAATTGCTTGTTAAAAAATAATAATGAATTTTTGGGCAACCCAGATAAATGAAGTAGGCACCAACATCGCTGTCCCTTGTCTTTAGAAATGCCCCACTCCCATCTGATCAATTACATAACATTCCATTGCCCCTCTCCCCACCATTTCCAACCAGTAACCTACCAAAGCAATGCATGCCATCATCACAATCAAAACACAAATTCCGCAAATAACAAATGCATCCGTACCATGACGTGGCAAAAGTTCATTGGCTTCCAAGTGGCGAGTGAACCATTCTTCAAAGAAGCAAAAGGGCACACAAAAACTCCACTTGTCTAAAAAGCCGTTGACAGCAATGAAAGACGTGCGAGCGCGGGCACCTGTCACATAATTCCCGCGCGTCTTTCACCTCAATTTCTCGCGTTAGATCTCCATCAATCCAACGCTCACAATTCTCAAGAAAAATAAAAAGGAATTAATAATAATTTAATCACATGATTGAAACTCAAATTCCTACCACCTTGACCTTATTATTTGATCACCAACAAACATCATCATCATCATCTTTGAGATTTTTTTTTTTTTTTTTTTTTTTTTTTTTTTTTTTTTTTTTTTTTTTTTTTTTTTTTTTTTTTTTTTTTTTTTTTTTTTTTTTTTTTTTTTTTTTTTTTTTTTTTTTTTTTTTTTTTTTTTTTTTTTTTTTTTTTTTTTTTTTTTTTTTTTTTTTTTTTTTTTTTTTTTTTTTTTTTTTTTTTTTTTTTTTTTTTTTTTTTTTTTTTTTTTTTTTTTTTTTTTTTTTTTTTTTTTTTTTTTTTTTTTTTTTTTTTTTTTTTTTTTTTTTTTTTTTTTTTTTTTTTTTTTTTTTTTTTTTTTTTTTTTTTTTTTTTTTTTTTTTTTTTTTTTTTTTTTTTTTTTTTTTTTTTTTTTTTTTTTTTTTTTTTTTTTTTTTTTTTTTTTTTTTAAAAATGTTACAACAACCTAATGGTTAGACTTATTGCAACATCAGCTAGCCTAATCTTAATAGTTACACTTTCACTAAAATTAGGCTAGGTGATGTGCAACACGTCTAACCATTAGATTGCTACGGAGAGACTCAATGTTACGTTTATGTAGGTATGTATGCCTACAATTTATGCATGCATGTATGATGTATCTAAGGTGTAAACTAAAGAAGTTGCTAATTTTTGTTGTATGACTCGTCAGGCTCTTCCAAGGTTAACTACCAGAGAAAAAATATTGGAAATGGTTGATCCATCTCTAAGAGGGCAATACTCAAACAGGGATCTAATTCAGGTCAGCTTAGCTAGCGAGCTTCCTATAGTCAAACCTTCAACATCTGTAAATTATTGGTGCTAAAATTTCAACCAACTCAGATTTTTCTTGCCACTATATTGTTTCACAGATAGCTGCTATTGCTGCAATGTGTGTGCAGCCAGAAGCTGAATACCGGCCTCTAATGGCAGATGTTGTACCGTCTCTAATTCCTCTGGTTAAGAACTCTGGTTATGTTGGTTCCTCTGGCTCCTCTAGATTTCAGAATCAGGTAGCAAGTCCGAGGTATTAGCTACGGGCTGTACCAAAGTCGGAACACTTGAAGGGAACCATTCAGACCAACTAGTTATTTGTCTAGTGGTATATCTTATTTTCAACACTAGATATATTGAAGTACCATGGATGAGTGAGTTACAAGTTTCAGTTCCATCAATAATATTTGATGCAAACGCATACAAAGTACTCTGGATGGATGTGAAGTGAAGCACATTAAGCAAAATATTAATTAGCCTCTTTCTTCTTCTTTTTTCTTTTTCCAAAGCAGACAAGATCAAATAGAATTTTTAACTGCCACAATCTAAGAAAAATGAGAAAATCAAAGAGTTGAGACCTCAAATTTCCAACAAATCCGCCACCATATTAGTTTGTAGAAAAATATGACAACTCAAATGAGTCAAATTCCTAGTATCATGATCTTGCAAAGGAGATTCTGCAAGGAACATTAGAAATTTTTATGAGTAAATATCAATTATAATTTTGAAATCACCTTCAATTGTTAGATTTTTGTAATTACCAAGTATGCTTCTTGGCAAGAACCATGCCTGCTGTTGTCGAGACTTGATCATGTTTTGGCCAGATATCCTAACCCCAATAAGTTATTCGAAATGAATACCTTCTAAACTCCAATAATACTGTAAATAACCAAATTAAACTAGAGAAGCAGCAAAGAAAAGGACCAAAAAGTAAACTCCAATTCACAAAATACTAATCGAGTAACAAAACAAAATCCGGCAGATGCATACCAATGAAAACCCAAAGAATTATGAAATTTATCAATATTTATATTATTAGATAAAGAACACCATCTGAAGCCCCAAACACCAACTTACAGAATAAGGAAAAAAACACATCCCACATAACCAAAACCAACCAAAACAACCAGATAATTGTTAAGGCTACCCACCCCCTATATATACCAACTTATAATACAGCGAAAAACTTGAGTTAGACATGATATCCCAAGAGACAACCCATTAGAGAAATTATCATAGGGGATCCTGAGAGCACATCTTGACTTTTTCCAATGATTAAGCGGCAAGTACTACTATCACAATGAGAAGCACGATTCCAAATATTACCAAGAGCAAGCAAGTCTGCAAAATACGATGAGATCAATAAGATTGACAATGTTAAAGGATATTCAGATATGCCTTAAATAAATTGAGAGATGGAGATAATACAGATCATTAATATTCCTCTTAAGTGGGATTCAATGCTTACTTCATGTATTTTAAAATACATGAGTACACCTACTGAAGTATATTATGGTTCTGAAAACAGGAATGGACCACATATTATGCCAGAATCAACTTAAGTAGTGGCTCAAATCGGATTTAGCAACATAAACAACAAAAGGAGTTCTACTGCAGTAATTTTTAGATGTATTACCATTAGGTGTAGATTATAGAGATATCTAGTCATATACCCATTCTTAGCACTAATAATATAGATACCCTACACTATTTAATTTATATAAACAAACCCAAAAAAAACCCAAAAAATGATAGCTGCCCCTATTGAATTTAATTTTGATTATTAAATTACTTTGATGCCCTATTGAGTGTTTCGGGCTTTTTTATGAGGTTTTGGGGTCGGGTTTGTTTTAAGAAATCAGTGACAGTTTTGTAATTTAAAAAAATTAAAAGCCTTTTTGTTATGTTGTAAATGGGGCTTTGTGTGTGTTTCTAAAGTTCATTTCATATGGGGTTTTTTTATAATTTGGACTCCTATATTGGGTATAATAGTGAATCTCCCTAGATTATATTCCTTAAAGTTTAGGCCTACTTGGGTTAATTTACAGGTTGCTTAGAACTGGGGTATTCCAAGCTAACCCTGGTCCCTTGGTTCCTTCTTGTTTGCCTCGTTGTGGGGTTTGTTGGTTTGTGTTCTGGGTTTCGGGGTTGTCCCTCACAGTTTGTGTTCTTCGCCTACCGCTTTCGTGCTTAGGCTTTGTTTGTAAATGGCTGTGGCCTCTTTTCTGTATAATTTACTAGTTCATTTATCTCCCCCCCAAAAAAAAACATAAGCATTTTGTGTTGCCAGACAGGCTTGCAAGAGAACATTTCAGAACACATACATACATATATTTGTAAAATGCCATTAGAAAGTGTTATAAATTACCAGAGATGAATTTGATCTTTGGGTCTTTGAGGCCTTAACAAGTTGGGACTTTGCCTGGCCAGTAGCAGCATGGGCACCCTCAATATTGGAGCCTATATCATCTGCAAAGTAGATATGATCACATAAGAAAAAATGAGCCAGATAAATAATAGTGCCTTCAAGAGAGTAAAGACAAGGATAAGTTACCAATCATGGTTCCTTGCTCATGAACCAATATAGCAAGATCTTTAAAAATCTCATTCACTTCACCAATTTGCTGCTGGATTTCTTGTATTCCTTGTTCTCTTTCCTCGATGATAGCCTCATTGAAGGAAATCTCATTGTCCAATAGCACGACCTCCTGTCTGCAGCACAACCCATTTAGAGCTAAGGATATATGGCAAATCCAACATTGATAAGAATTTTTAACTTAAGTAGATAAATGAAAGAACAATCAAAATTTGGGAAACAGCTAGCATAAGATAGATAGAGCTTCAACTCTCGCAATTGGAAATGGAGCCAAAGACGGTTAATGCTTCCAAAAAAATTTGTGCATAAGAGAATCGTTTTCAAGGTGAGAAATAAGCCATTAGCATTTCGATGTAGGACAACACAAGGTGTGTGTTGCTTTATGATTATAGTGAGCTTTAGATGGCATACATCTTAGTAATTTAAATAGGTTTAGAGAAACAGGAGAAAAAGGATTGAAGATTGCTGCAATTTAGAGAAAAACAAAGAAGTGGTGGAGGATGAAATATCAAGGCCCTAGCCTTGCAACAATACTTACTTTTCATTCAATCCAAAATCTGATTTGTTTTACAAGAGATCAAGTTATTTACAGGCTTAAAATTAAACACCCAAAACTATACTAAAGACTCATTAAATAGTAGAAAACTACTAGAAGACTAAATAAGTAATGGAGACTCAAAAATTACAAAAGACATCTTCTAGATCCCACCCATAACAGTCTTCCACATCCCTTGACCATGATTTCATATTAATTCTATTTCTAAGCCTGTCTTCTCCACAACCATACTTCCACTGGACCACTTTCCCTCCAAAGGCCCACTTACTCCACCATAAACCCAAAACTGGACTTGGAGAATAGTTCATTTACATTTCACACTCATCAACAATGGAGAATTCAATTCATTAAAGACCTTTTAATCAGTAATACATGTAAAAACACTGTTCTGATTTTTTTATGAGATAAACACAAATCTACTCTTGTCCAGACATCCGGATTTTTGTCAAGAGATGGCCGTGGTTTTGCATCTAACTTTCTTACTTCTAACTGCTTATTTTATATAACATACAGCTTCTGCGCACTGATCTTCATTAAAGCACAGGAGTACAAAAAGTTATACATTAGAAAAATGTTCAAGATTTGAATTCCTTACGCACCTGTCAACGGATTGGTTGAAACAAAAAGCAAAAAGTTATAAAAGGTGCATCAGATTTATACTTCCTATGCCCTGATACAATGTCCTCATGACGGTGGAGTAAGTTAATTTACTAGCAGATCAGATGGAGGAAAAACGACTGAAACAATGCATCTGAGAATTAAAGAAAATCTTTTCTACCGGATAGAAATTTTTGGAGAAATATATATGTACATACATATATAAACCACAAGAGATATACTATTGCTCTTGCAAAACCAACTGCTACAATTCAAGTTACCACTTCCAAATGATCTTTGCTACTAACGCACACACACACATTTCACATTGCTGTATCAGTTAGAAGTCCTCCGCAAAATCAAGTAAAAACTCACCTTCTAGATTCCACAAGAAGAGCACGCTGTTCGGGACTCTTATCTGAGCTTATATCTATCTCACTAGCAGTGTAGCTGCATGAAACAGTATTCAATCATACAACTAAAAATTGAGGGTCTGACAACACTAGATGTAATGCAACTAACATTAGGAAAAGATCTTCTGGAAGATATCACATAAAATAGACTAACTTTAAGTACGGTAAGTGAACTACTATGGTCAGGTTCACCTACCAGACTCACAAAATAGTGCACATAAATAATATATTGGATTTACCCTCTGACAAAAAGTTACCTGGACGGAAGAACTGCTTGGGGAACAAAAGGAGCGTACGCTGTTTCTCTCTCAGCTGCAAGCCGTTGAGCCTTCTGAAATTCTCTCAGCACTGCTTGAAAATCTTTGCAAGCTTAGCATCTGTAATCTTCTTGCTCGCCTGCAATTAAGTTGAAGACATTCAAGATCATCACACCCCGCAAAGCAGAAGGAAAAAAATCAATTAAGTTTAACAAGCAAACAATAAAGTTGAGTTTTTCAAAGGCCAACCCACAATAGAAAGCAAGAATGCACCATTTCAACCAATCAAATGTACCTATTTGGCCAATCAGAAATTCCCTAAAGTGGACCCAAATAAATACTCATAATAGTGCTTCACCCAAATAAATACTCTAACAAAACTTGACATAATCTTTGACTCTGATTTATTTTTATTGTTTCTTTTTATTTTCTGATTCTTGAGCCACAATATATTTCATTTTAGACCAAAAAGGTCTTATTGCTAGATTTGGGACAATGGGGCTTAGACTTAGGCTTCAAAAGAGGATATTTCTTTGCTAACCAAATTGTAGCTATCGTATCATTGAGCACTGGAAGTTATCAATCAAGGTAATAATGGATACATCTGATGGTAGGTGCAAAGAGAAAGGCATGTATCTCTACTTTTGGTTGTGTATGTGTGTGAGAGAGGAAGGGATGGAAAAAGGAGGGGAAGAGAGAGAGAGAAACTTACATTGACTTCAGTATGATGATCTCTTTCACTAACTTGTTTAAGTTTTTCTGAAGTATCCTTCACCAATTGACCAATATGTAGTCTTGTCTTGTGCCTGCAAATCATGAGAAGTGAATATGGGAGCACTAGAAAATGGAATTTATTATGCATGCCGTATCTTGTGGAAATCATTCACAATAATGGAAGTAAGTGAGTGAGGGAAGGGGGGGCGGGAGAGAGAGAGAGAACACCAACAGTCATTCCATCTATGCAACAGGAAAATGGGCAGAACAAGCTTAAAATTATTAGAAAATTAGAAATTACAGGTCTCCATAACTTCTAATGCAATCACATAAAGGACGAATAGAATCAAATTTCATACACATTATCCAGCTGGAATGAAGAAAAGAAGCATGTTGAATAACCAGAAAAGACACTTCAGAACTCGAATGAACTAATCTGGGCATTGCCCTTAAGCCATTTTTTCTTAAAAAATTTCAAATCTTGAAATGATATTGCATGCACCTCCAAAACGCTAGCCAAACAGATAATCCTAATCCATCAAATTATACAGCACAAAAGGCTAACGCGAAGCGCCTCATCCAAACAATTAAAATTCAGGCAGTCATGATACTAACCATGACAGAAAACCAATTCAGCCTTCACCAAACAAAATTCTCTACAAGTCAACACTAAATGCAAAACCAAACAATTCAAACAAAATTGATAAGGAAGTAAAGAACTCACAGCTTTTCGCGGAGCTCGGGCGTGTCCTTGGGGGTACCGATGGTGTTGACGAGCCTCTGAAAGGTGGATACGGCGGTGTTGATCTGGAAAATGCCTGAGGCCACGGCTTGGGTCGGGTCCTGCTTGCCATTGACGATGTCACGCCTTGAAAAACCCGAGCCCCTTCCTGCTTCCAGATCCCGAAAGCTCATCTCGCTTCCCTCCCAAACCCTAACCCTTACTTTCCCGAGAAAATCCTGACAATAGTTTCGAAAAATGGAAAGAGAAGCTGGTGTTTGGATACGAATTAAGAATTGCGGGAAGAACGGGGAGATAAGCAGGAGGCGATGATTCGGAAGAGAGAGAGAGAGAGAGGGAGAGGAAGGGAAAAGGGAAGAGAGAGAGAGAGAGAGAGAGGGAGAGAAAGAGGAGGTATGCGTACGTCTCGTATTGTATTATTGATGCGGTGAGGTTGTTTTTTCTGGTGGAAACTATTTGGGGACGGAAGCCGCTGCCGGCAAGTTGATGTGGACCCACAAATGGAATTTTTTAAGAAATAAACTTATACCTCCATTTCAATTGTGACCTTTAAGAAAAATTTAAAAGACATGTCACCTTAATTTTTCAAAATTCAGGACTTGTTATTTGAGTTTAACGCCTTCCAATTTTCTATATATTTTAAGAGTATTTTATTCTTTTCATTTTAAAAAAAAATTATCACCTCCCCATCCCCAATGTGCCATCGATGGCTCCAACCAACCATGCCACCTTGAAATCTATTCCCTCTTCCCTCTTTCCCTTTCGCCTTCTCTCTCTACCATGGAATACTTACCCTCCATAAACAAATTCTCTCACCCCACCCAAACTGAGTCCACCTTCTTCTTCTTCTTTTTTCTTTTTTAAAATTTATACATGTGTATTTAGGGTATCTTTTATCTCTTTTTTCTTTCTTTGAAAATGGAAAGACTAAAATATCCTTTAAAATGGATGAAAAATTGGATGGTGTTAAAGATAGATGACAAATTATGAATTTGAAAAATTAAGATGACATTTCTCTTAAAATTTCCTTTAAGGTGACAAATTGAAATTAAGGTATAAGTTCATATATAATTTCTACAATGTTGAGCTTTCCAAGAATGTAAAGTCAATCTTGTGTGCAACTGAAGTGGAAATTTTTTTCATCAAAAGGGTACTTTGATGGTGGGCATCCAAATGGGAAAGCGGAAAACTAAGTCAAACTAAATCGGAAAAAAGGGAAATCAAACCAAAATAAAGAGTGTTGTTATTTCCACCCACTGTCCCATTTCCCCATCCACCTTATCTTCTCACCCACCATTATTCATAAAATACCCATTATCTTTCCATCCACCAAGTAAATAATATTATTAATTAATTAATAAACAATATAAAATACTAAAACCAAAAAAGGAAGACTCTTTCTCTCTCTTTTATCCGATCCCCTCCCCACCAATTTCTACACATCCCACCCATTCAACCCCACCCCCCCCCCCCCCCCCCCCCCCCCCCCCAAAAAAAAAAGCCCAGCACCTTAGCCATAGAACCCAACCCAGATGTTGTTGCTGCTGTGTGAGCAAATATTTCAATCTCCAATCATGAGATGCCACATGGATAAGAAGAATATCCTTTAGGTCAATTAATTAAGTCATTTATTTTGACACCAAAAATGGGGATATTATCTTTATTTAAAGAGATAAGATCACTAATTAAGATATTATCTTTATTTGGAGATATCACCATCAAATTAGGAGATTTGATCCCAATCAAATCCCTTATGGACTCAATCACTACAATTTGGGGAAAGAATAAACTTCTTTATGATAAGAGTTTATTCTTTGCAAAACCCTAGATGCCTAGAGCCCTATAAATACATGGCTTCACTCAACACTCAAGGTAACTCTAAACCTAGCTCCGAAACCCTGCAAAAATACCCGAAATCTCCCTCCCTCTATCTCCCTAGCCGACTGCACCACCATTGCCGCCGACCTCATCGCTCTCCTTTCTCTATATTTTCATACACGGCTAAGTGCCACCACACATGGCTACAACCACCCGTTTCTCACCATAAATAAATTTTCATACCCTTTTTTTGGCTATTGTTTCTCTTAAATTCAATTGAACTAACTTAGGCACTGAAGGGTCTTTGGCCAACACTCCCAAGGTGTGATCTATTTACTCCGGTCTTTTTTTACAAGAATCGAGGATGGGAGAAAAAGAAGTTCAAAGGGCGAAAGATCCATAAGCGAATATTCTCCTAAGAGATTATTTGCATAACAGCTGCAGCTGCTGCTGCTACTTTCTCTCTCTCTCTCTCTCTCAATTGAGAGGTGCAAACTTTAAGAACCTAGAATTGTTGGGCTGATTCAAATCTCAATTAAAGTTCCTTTCATATTATTAACACTAAAAATGTGAGGGTGGATCAACTTGGGATCTTTTGATTGTGAGGTGGTGATTGTTGAAGAAACAATTTGGGATCTTTTATTATTATTTTTCTCAATTTTTAAAATTGGTTTTAATATTTTTCCCCTAAGTCCTTAGATGTCATTTTATAAAGGGGTAAATATGTCTTAAATTTTTTGAAAATAAGGTGAGTTGGAAAATATGACAGGTCAATGGAAATTGCAGCACTCAAATTACAACTATAAAAAAAAATAAAAATAAAAGCAAACCAGACAAGTTCAATATGATTCCAATTCCAATTTTCTGTTAGTAAAAACTGACTGGCTGCATATATATATTTTTTAAATACAAATCCCAATTTTTTGAGTCCTATTCAACATGTCAAAGAATCCTACTATTTGATAAGTCCAAATCCAAGTTCCACAAGCCCAACTCCATCATACCAAACCCAACTCCATTATACTAAGCCCAACTATCTTTCTTTTTTTGGTAACACATTCACTCTTATTTAGGCTTGGCACGGTTTGATAATTGTGCCATCGGAGAGTTGTCACCTACCACACTGACCGTAGTCGGTGTTGCATTTCCAATGACTGATGCCGAGTAAATTAGACGAGAGACCGACTACAGTCAGTTTGCCGAGAAATTCGTTCCATTACAGGTAGCGCCAATGGTGAGTTCTTTGGCCTTGGACTATGTGTTGTAGATGACAACGAGAACGACTTCCCGACAATGATGACGGCTTTGCAATGTGATAGGAAGCATAAAGAGAGGGAGTAAGAAGATAGAGAGCAGAAAGAAAGAAGAAGAAAAAGACCGCAATGCTTAGATGAAAAAAAGGAGATGTGTTAGGGTTAAAACCCTAACACTTTTATAATTTAATTTTTTTATAAAAAAATTATTAGGTTTCTTCAAAATATCATCATTATACCATTAAAACACAAGAATACCAGTTACCATAGTAGTATGCTGACTTTTGAAAGTGTTGGAGGTCAGGGGTTTGAGTCCACTAACTCCAATTTTTCAAAATATTAGCATTTGTGCAAATCGGTTCGGTTCAGGTGAATTGGCAGTTTGCAACCAAAGATTGGGCGATTCGATCTAATTCACTGCCAAAATTCAAAAAATTAAAAGAAAAATAAGACCAACCCACCTAAACTAGTCTAATTCTGGCGAGTTGGTCGGGTTTTGGATATAAATGCCCAGCCTTACTCTTATTCATCTTCTTCCTCTTGTTCTTTACAACATTTTTCTCTCTCTTTTCTTTCTCTTATTCTTCAACTTCTTTCTCACACATTCAATCTATCTTTCTCATGTACACTCTCTCACTCCTTTTTTTTCTCTCTCTCTCTCTCTCTCTCTCTCTCTCTCTCTCTCTCTCTCTCATTCTTTCATTCTCTGTTTTTCTATTTTTCCTCCAACAGCCCCCATTATTATCTAACAAAGTAGATGAATTATGGATGAAAGACATAAAGATGAGGAATTCATACCTCCATTTTTATAAGAATTCAATCAATAATATATGTTTGATCTCAATATGAAATAAAATGTTGTTTTCAGAATCTCATCCATATTTTATTTTATTTTTAATTGAAATAAAAAAAAAAAAAAAAAAAAAAAAAAAAAAAAAACATAAACATAAACATTAACACAACAATAAATTCACAAAATTCAAAAAAAAAAAAAAAATAATTCAAATGACAACATAAAAAAATATGAGTGCTGTTATTTCCACTCACCTGTCTTACTTTTCCACCCATTTTATTTTCAAAAATTTAAATAAAAAATTTATTTCATTGTAAAATGACTTCTAATGACAAATTTACAACTCTCTCTCTTACATGCACTCACACCCATATTTTTTTTTTTTTTTTTTTTTTTTTTTTTTTTTTTTTTCAAAACCCACACCCATCTCCAATCAATTTAGGGGGCTGTACAGCCACCTCTGTCACTAGTTTAGGTGTTGGTTTCGGATGGTCTTCTTGGACCTCCTTAATTGTAATGCTTTGTGGGGAATTTTTCTTAGCTGGGGCAAATATGAAAATACAATTAAAAGGTATTTTGGGAATAATAGTAGGTGGAAAGATAAGTTTGAGTTTTTTCAAATTTACATAGTGGGTGGGAAGATAAGGTGGGTGGGAAAATAGGATAAGGGAGTGGAAATAACACCACTCAAAAATATAGAGTTCGAAATATAGGGCCTCCTATTTGGGCTTAATTCCTTTAAAGCCCAAACAATTCCGTCGAAATTCTAAATTGGCACCCCATTTAGAGTCCATCATTGGGCTTGCTCTAACAAGCAAAATACAACAACCCGAAAGTTTATGGATAAATTTCTACTTCACCCAAGACAAAAGTCCATCCAAACGCGTATCGGAACCTGTCCTAATGGGCCCCACCAGTCCAATAAATACCAATCAACACGCTCGCACGTTTCAAAGTTTACTATCTGACGAAAAATAATAATAATAAAAATTTTCAACAACGAAAACCTTACGGTGCCTCACGTGCCACGGTCCAGGGCACATGCCCCTCTAAACCCATACTTGACGCCTGCGCCAGTATAAAAATATCTCATCCTGACCCAAAATTGCTTTCATTTTCTTCATTACGACTTTGCTGTCTGAGAAAGTCTCAGTTTCTCCGGCAACTTTACGGCCAGTCTACGTCGTCGTTGATCTTCATTTTCGCCCCTTGATCTTCTCCAGTAGAACCTCGCCATGTCGGTGAGTACTTTCTCTCTTGTTGTCTTTCTCCTTCTGTGTGTATGTTCCTGAATTTATTGTTTACATCAAATTGAACTGAGTTTTAGGCTTTTGAAGTGTTTGTTTTGATCAGTTAGGAATATGGGTGTTTTTTTGGGTAGCTTTGGTGTGATTGCTTGATGAATAAGTTTACTCATTGACTATCAGTGATTTGGGGCAGCCTTATTAGATCTGTATTTTTATCTCTGTGTAGTTGAATTGGTTGAATTAGATTCATGTTTACAAGTGAAGAATTGCATGTAGAGGTAGATGTGATGTTTGTTTGGCTCTTTTTTTGGTTCCTCAATGTAACTGATCTTGTGTGTTTGACTTATTTTCAATGGGGAAAACAAAAATTGAATAAATGAAATGAATCCATTCTTGAGAAAAGTTTCATTCTGGATTCATACTCTTTTTTTCTACATTATCCCCAGTTTACTTTTGTTATTCAGGATTCTTTATATTCTAATTTTAGTATAGTTATGTTTCAGTTGCAGTTGCAGTTTTTTAAATATTGTTCCTAACTGCAACTTGAGAAAGGTTTCATAGATCTGATACTTCTAAATGAAATCAAAGATAACCCAATACTACACTTTCTCTTTTCTTGTCAAGATACTTGGCCGTGATTTTCTTACTAAGGAAAGGGAAGCATTAAGTGCTATGGGAGTCAAATTTTTTCAGCTAATTATTTCTTTGCACAACCTTTTGATTTATAAGGATCCCTGAAAATGGGCTTTCCTAGAGTAGGTTAAGAATCTGTTTTTTTTATTTTTTAAATTTGGACACAACCAATTTATAAGTTGTATGTGGATTCTTTTCTTGGAAAAAGGCTGGCGTCAAGTTGCAAAAGTAGCTTGGCAGCAGCAAAAGGTGAAGCTCATTTTTCATTTTTTAGTTCATAATAATAGTGCATCCAAAGTTGTTCTCTGAACACTATCAATGGGGTGTACTCCCCTCCCCTTCTTAAAAAAAGGGTGGAGGAGGTCAGGCTGAGGAATCCTATACACTTTTGGAGGGGAGTAAAACAGATTAATTTATCCTTTCTTCCTCATAGAGGATGTAGGTTTTGCAAAGGTTATTCCATTATAATTTTGATCCGACATTGGAGTGCCATATATCCTGATATTGAGTTATATGCAATTTTAAGTTGTGTTGTTATTTTCTTTGCTTGGTGTCTCTCCAAAATGAATGCACAACCTAGATTCTGAAAATCATATTTTTATGGTCTAACTCATATTGCTCTCTTGCAGGTACAAACCATCAAGGTCAGCAATCTTTCCTTGGGTGCAAGTGAGAGAGACATAAAGGAGTTCTTTTCTTTTTCTGGTGATATTGCATATGTCGAAATGATGAGGTTTGATGATTTATTTAGTTTGATAGATTCCTCATCTTTTATTATCTGTATATGAATTTAGCTTATTGTATGCTCATGCAGTGATACTGAGCGGTCCCAAATTGCTTATGTTACCTTCAAGGATGTACAAGGAGCTGAGACTGCAGTTCTCCTTTCGGTAATGAAACTTCTTTGATCATAATATAACACCTCCTCATGTGGTCCATTTATTTTCTTACTCATGATCTTTTAATAATTCAACAGGTATATTTACCATTGTCTGTGGGAGGTTAAACAATAAAAGATAAATATAAACCTGAAAACCTTTTGTGATCCAGTGATCTAATAATCATTCGGTATGTGACTTCACTTGACACCCTAGGTATATTAGTTAAGCTATGTCGTAAATGATATGAACAGTAGAGGTACAAAATGCATTTGAGATTGATGTACACAATTTGAGGTTGGTTTGTACAATTTGGGTTATTAATAGATTCATATTGGAAAATCTGGATGTGGCTTGTTTGCTTGATGAAGTAGGATTCTGGATGGTTTTGCTCCATGCAAGAAAAATTAAAGGATGTCCTTCTGAGGGACAAGAAGTTGATTCGTGTCATTTGCCAATAAATAGAGCAACTAAGCTTTGGATATTTTGATTGTACACAGGGCTATCTAAGCAATCTTTTTCTCTTTTTTCTATGAACAAAAGAACCATTGTTGAGCTAGTACTAACTGCTTGACTTGATTTCATGCTCTTACTTGGCTCTATGGACATTCACATACAGCCCCAGATTCAATGTCAAGGTTCTGTAAGGAGGATATACTGGCTGAGGTGGTCAGTACCAACAAGATGGAAAATGGTCTACAGGGGATATGACCCTTTGTTGAGCTAATGTGTCAAAATGAAGTGATGTTTTTAGCTTTAAGTAGTTGGTGAATTAGGTTTTGTTGCATTAAATATAGGTACTCTCCTAGTTTGTGGTCGAGATTTAAGTTTTCATAATATTTAGTTATAATAATTTGTCAGGTTGGTGTTGAGGGCACACTGGACCCTAGCATGGCCTACGGTTGCATATTTCAATTTATTTATTCTGTTGGAGGTTGGAATTATGTAACTGCTAGTGTTGTCAACATAGGATAGTGCATTACTCTGTTGGAGTTTCATGGGTAATGCGTAAGGAAGCTTTAAAGCATAGAATGCACTTAATATTAGTTGGAAGTCGTCTAGTACATGTTGATTATCTCTCTGCTTTAGTTGAGTTAATTATATATTTTTTACTTCGTAGAGGATGACTTTGCACATAGGAAGAGATGACAATTCTTTTGTATAAAGTCAGGTGGTAAAGATTTTGATTACATGCATCTGGGAATTATCTTGACTCAAAGTGGTCAGTGATACACACTGGAATGTAGCAAAAAATTTAAATTGAAATGGAAAGGATGCCATTGTTGTCCACTGACCGAAGCTTTGGTTCACTTGGCCACAGCATTAGTGTGATTTTAATCGGTGATCTAACTTCTTTGTGCAAAGCATGAGCAAGTTTCTCTTAACACTCTATGTTATGTCAGGGAGCGACAATAGTGGATATGTCTGTCACCATAACTCTGGCTCCAGATTACGAGTTGCCACCTGCTGCTACAGCAGCCAATGTAAGAGCCTGTCACAGAGATTCTGCGTCATATTTTTCCCCTGCAATTTCATGACCTGTCTAATATTCCATTCTCTGCAGGTAACTGAGAATAAATCGCCTGGTGGGGCTGAATCTGCATTACGGAAGGCAGAGGATGTTGTTAGTGGCATGCTTGCCAAGGGGTTTGTCCTGGGCAAAGATGCAGTCAACAAGGCAAAGAATTTTGATGAGAAGCACCAGTTGACCTCAACAGCTTCAGAAAAAGTTGCTTCTTTTGACAAAAAGATTGGGCTCAGTGAGAAAATAAGCGCTGGTACCTCTGTGGTTAGTGACAAAGTTCGCGAAGTGGATCAGAAATTTCAGGTCTCAGAGAAAACCAAATCAGCTTTTGCAGCTGCTGAGCAGACAGTGAGTAACGCTGGATCTGCTATAATGAAGAACCGGTATGTGTTTACCAGTGCTTCATGGGTTACTGGTGCTTTTAATAAGGTTGCAAAAGCAGCTGGGGAGGTTGGTCAGAAAACAAAAGAGAAAGTGGGAATGGTTGAAGAGGAGAAACATAGGAAAATAGAGGATGACTATGCTCAAGTTCTATCTGATTCTCCAAAAGCATCTGTGCCATCCGAGCATGACCCATCCAAGCCAGAACCTGTTAAAGGTTTGATCCTCTGAGTTTCAGCCTTTGTAAATAGCATTAAACTTTTGGATGCTGTTCTCTTTTGATTTGTTGCTTTATTCTTCTAGCATGAAAGTGGTGAATGTAGGACAGATTACTCCAAATTTGTTGAACATGTGCAATTAATGTTTTTACCCTTCTTGCACTATAATGCCAGTAAACCAAACTTTTGTGAGGTATTTGATTTGCTTTTTTCTGTTTCAATTCGTTGTTTGTCAGTGTGGTTCCAGGCCATTTGGTGCACAGATTATAATTTTAATGGGCTTAAAATTACTGTTGTATATTTCCATACCCAATATGTGCTTTCTTTTACTTCACTGCCAAAGAATGTTAGAGATATTCTTGCAATTTTAAAGATGATTTAAAATCTCTTGATATGATATTATGAATAACCAATCAATCAGGGCGGCTCAGCTTTAGTGAAAATCTGAGGTTTGGATATCCTACGGAGAAAATGAAATGAAATTTAACGACAGGTGAGGCGCGCGTGAGTTGTTAGGGAGGTAGGCACTTGAATGAAATGAAACCTAGCTTTATAGGCCTACTTGCAAACCACGTCAAACTTAT
This sequence comes from Prunus armeniaca, assembly GCA_903112645.1. Taxonomy (NCBI): domain Eukaryota; kingdom Viridiplantae; phylum Streptophyta; class Magnoliopsida; order Rosales; family Rosaceae; genus Prunus; species Prunus armeniaca. Next base: position 3,195,925 of record CAEKDK010000005.1, on the reverse strand, counting down.
AGGGACCTAATTGAAAATTCATTTCATAATATCGTATAATGACATCTGAAATCTTCTTTAATATCATTTAAACTAAAAAAATACATAATTACTTTTGAGACCAAATATCTGGTCATGTTCCCCTTTATTTCCTATATTTTTCTTTTATCTGAAAATAATTACTTTTGGTTCTTGACTCTTATATTGTTATTATTTTTTTTTGGATTTGTTGTCAAAGTTAGAAAGTGAGGGGGAAAACTCACACACGGGTGTATCATGGGGTTTCGAACCCATGACCACTTAGAAGCACACCAAAAGTCTGGATCAATTCAACTAACACCCCATTGTTCTTGATTCTTGACTGGTTCAGTTATGTGGCCTGTGACTTAAAAAATAGAGTAAGAATAATATTACCATGGATTATCTGACTAATGATAGTCTCTCCCTTCAAAAAAAAGTCATCCTATACTATTTTCTTATATTTTTACAAGAGAAATGACGAGTGCAAAATGACTCTTTTTAATTAGGGTAAGTCTGTTCTAACTACCAAAAAATAATAAATATATCCACCAGTGTGACCTAATTTTCAATTTCTTAGAGGCCAGGCCAATGTAAAACATACACACGCAAGCCCCAAAGTCTGCATATAGAAATAATTTTTTCCCAACCCATTGATTTGATTCCCTAATTTTGAAATATCTTTAAAGTACATTTTTTATCCTAACTTAACTCCTAAGTATTGAAAAATCTGACATAGTTCAGCTGTCCCATACGCAAACCCCTAACTAAGTCAAATTGATTTATTGACCACACAAAAACAAAGTCAAATTGATTTTGCACAAATGCCAATAGATCGTCATTATGAAAGTACCAGTTAAATATATGCGGGTCACTAAGGGCCCGTCCAATAACGTTTTTTGATAATGTTTTCTTAGAATATTTTTAGAGAATGAAAACAAGAAAACGAATTTGCATTTTCAGGAAATGAAAATGCGTCTGGTAGATTAATTAGAAAACATCTTCAAAAAACAAAAACAATGAAAACGTGTCTAGTAGTGCAATTTGAAATAATAATATGTGAGATCTTTTTATGAAAACGTTTCCCATGAGAATGAAAACAACTTTTTTCTGTTTTCTACAAGTACACATAAACTTGTTTTCATTTTATGAAAACATTCTCAGTGTTTTCTGTTTTTGGGCCACCGAACGTGTTTTTACCTCATTTTTGTTTTCTAAAAATGAAAACAAACGTTACCGAACGGGGCCTAACCCTCTATTCTAAAATAGAGTGGCTGGACTTGTAAAATGTTCACAATAACCAGTTTAATAACTGGTTGATGTCAACAGAGACTACAGCGGAGTGAAAAAGACTTTTACTTCCAGGCGAGTGGTGTGTGTATGTAGAAACCTCTCATCTTCCTCCTTCTCCTGTAATTTAGATTATAATTTGTATTGAAAAAAAGAGTTATTTTCAATTATTTCTCCACTAATTTTATCTTTCCACCCACCATGTAAATTTGAAAAAGTACAAATTCTATCTTTTCACACACCATTATTTTTAAAATACCCTTTAATTATTAATTCAACCAAATTAGGAGCACTCAAATTCTAAAAGTGTGTTGTATCAGGAACATGTGGTTGTTCTTAGGCTAGCCAAGGTCGAAGATTTCCATGAATTGATTTGTATGGACGCTTCATGGTTGTTAGAGAGAGAGAGAGAGAGAGAGAGTTACTCCCCAATCCACGGATTTACATAATCTTGAATTAAGACGTGATTCACATCTTAATTATAGAATTTAATAAAAACTATAACTAAAATGTGAAGAATATAAAGTAAATAAATAAATATTTTACATATAATTTTTCAGCGGAAATAACAACATTAGAAATTTTACATTTTTACATTATTGTTCATTCGTTTTGATTTAATCTTGTGATGGTATGGTAAAGTTCCTCATTAGCCTGAAAACCATTGGTGGTCAACAAGTCAACTTTTTTTAATGTGCGAGCGTGCCACTGCTAGCAATTTTAAAAAACCCTAACATACTTATGAAAAATAGATAACTTGCGCCCCAAGTTACTGACTTTAAACAAGTGATTGTGAATTTGAGTGAAGAATATCTCCCAAGTAAGTTCTTTTCTTGCCTCAGACTGGTGATGACTTCACAATTTATCATAGTAAACTGGTAGTTCTTGCCAAAATGAATATTGAAAAATAAATCAAACTGTTTCAAGAAAAACTGCATATTACACAACTTTTAAGACAAAAGAGGATTGCTATGTTTGAAAGGGCAACAAAGCATTGAGCTTCGATTTCTGCTTGGATTGTTGCCTATGACTCAAGCTGGACTGGGTGTAGCTATGTTGAATTCAAACATCAGCACCTTCAACTAATGAGGTTCAGCTGGAAATCGATACCAATGTCGAGATTAACAGAGCTTTTAATATATTCTAGTCATGGGGAGGCTTGCTGGATGGGCAGAATTGAGATTTTTTTAGTCTAGACGGGGCTGGAAGTGGCTGGATTGATGATTATCGACCTGGAGCTGCACTACAGTACCTGTTCTGCTTGATTATCAATCATCCAAGAGCTATTCTGGCGATTCTTAGAGCTCAAGTCATCTCTGTAAATTTTTTGAGGTTCATATTATGCTTGATTTGGCTTATGCTGAACCAAATTTGTAACCAAAAAAAAATTTGCGTTTCCTTTGTGAACTATTTTTCTGAATTGAACTGAAGTTAGAAACTTGAGTTATGGCTTATCTATTTTTTGTGAATCAAAGAGTTTAGTTGTTTCAGAGTCTGAAGACTTTTGAGATCAACTGATCTTGTTTTGAATTTGTCAGTGTGACATTGAGAGTTTTTGTTTTGATTGAATTTTTGGCTGTGTCTAATCATGTTCACCTCCTCTCATATTTATAGAGAATCAGAATTAGGGTTTTAATTTTTAACATCTAGAGGGCAGATCTTTTGGAAAGATTTTATTTTTCCAATGCAAAAAGGAGAAGTTATTAATCTAGCAAAAAGAGCTATCAACAGCCTATGATGGTTCATTTTCTTTTTTGGCAAATAACTCTTTCTTTTTTTTTTTTTTTTTTTTTTTTTTTTAACCTGCTTTGATGCATAGCCTTTTTTAGCATGGAAAGAAAGCTTGGCCGCCCTTATTTTCTGGCATTTCAAATGGTCATGGGGAGTATTCTTCTGGTTAACCTGTTTTTATTAACGGGACATCACTTTGCCTTAGTTGAAAATTTTGACTTTCAAAGTCACGTGGGTTCTTTTGAGAAAAAGATCTTCCAAAATATCTGTTGATTTGAATCAGATCAACGGTGATGATCAAAATTTTTAGTCGATAGAATGCAACATGGCTATCTCTTTGAGTCATCTATTTAGCACCACGATTCTTGTGGAGTGGCGGGGATGATGAGAGTTACCTAGGAGTACGAGCACTCGGTGTGACTTGATTAGTAAGAAGGAGACATTTCGTTGACGTTTTTCACAAACGGCGTCAACTGTTAACAGATGGTTTGGAATGGTCAACATAGGACTTTAATAGGGTCAATGTTAGAGCTTCCATTAGCTCTCTCAAATGCCAAAGTTAGAAACTGTAATCAGGGATGTATTTGGGTGGATTGTTTCAGACACTGCGAAAAAAAAGTGGCAACAGTCACCAAATGTCACCAAATAATGATGATTATTGCCACTTTTTTTTTTGGTAGTGAGTATAAAAAGTTGTTACCTTTGTCCCAAGACTGGTGCATGGTATGTATAGGAGCTTGAAGGGAGCATCCTCCCTCAATCAAGGGGAAGAGGGAAGTATCTAGCCGATGCTTTAATTAAGGTTGGAAGAGGCGTCTGTCCATGCCTAAGCATGGCTCGCTGGGGTTAGAGGTGCATGGTGGCTCAGAAGGTGATGTGCCCTGGACGTGGAGATGTGGTCTGGTCCACGTAGCGTGTTCTCGGTGCTAGCGGTCAATTGGCTCAGCGGGGAGTATATGCTAACAAGTTTCACTTTAATGTGGCCACACCGAGACAGGTCATATCCTAATATGATATCATCCATTTCAACTATTATCGTACTACCCCCATAGCTCTTGGTTAATTAGTATATTTTTCTTCACTTCGTTGAAGAAAAAAAAACATACAAGATTGAAATACTTTCCAAGAGAAATGAAAAAGAGAGATGCAAACGGAAAATGTTAATTAGTATATAATTTTATTTTATATGTGTTGTGTTCGTGTTTTTTTTTTTTTTTTTTTTTTTTTTTTTTTTTTTTTAAATAATTCTATATAAAAGAATGAATATAAGAATATATGATAGTGTGTGATAAAATATTCTTAAAAGTGGTAGGTTTTTCCATTGTTTTGGTAGGCACGATTGTCCCATTCCCCATTACTCGTGTATTTTTCCAAACATTACACGTTTAAGACAAGGAAAAATTCAAAGCCTCTAATTAATTTTTTTAAAATTTTTTTCAGTTAATGGAGGCATACTAGATTGTCTTCATTTTGATGTTAGACCGCTCCGTTATTGTAATGGCCCTTTATCATCGTATGAATTATGAATACAATCTTAAAAATAAAAAAATTTCAATTTTTATTTTTATTTTTTAAAACAAAATATTAAATGTGGAGTTTCAAATAAAGATCAATCACATCACATATATTTGCTAGAGACCAAAGAGGAAACTCGCGCTGCATAGACCACACGTATACATATATGATAGGAATCAGGATAAGCAAATTTGGTTTGGGCAGTGGTACCATAGTTCTATCAAGAAAGGAATACCTCATAAATATTTTTTGTTTTCAAAATATATTTTCTTATGTGGAATAGAGAATGGAATAACTAGTACAAGAAATTTAAATGCAAATCTATTTTTTTTTTAATTGTAGCTATATGCTTAGATATTTGGATTTAGTTTCCTTGTATATAATTTTTTTTAAAATTGGGTTCAAAATATTTTTTTGGTCTCTATGTTTTATCTTATTTTTCAAATTTTGATTTATGTGTTTCCTTTAGCAAACATAAACCGAATTAGCATTAACTAGTTCACGTAAAGGACATATGACTTGCCAAAATCATTTTTTGGGAATCAAATTTGCTAAACGGGAAACACATGGTTGCTTTAGTCCTGATGTTCTTCACTGAGGTCCAGGTTGAGGGTTAGTTGCTCATTGTTTCTTTTATGTCAAAAAGTTATCATTCGATAGGATGCCTGACCTATTTCAGTCAGCACCAACGCCCATGTGCCGAAGGTAAGAGAAAACAAGATTGACGTTAGATAGGATGATTGGTATGACTTGAGGACCTTTGGTTGTGTCATGTCCCGGATTCGGGGGTCGGTAGAAATCCCGCGCCTGGTGCGTGAGAAAATAAAAAGTAAAATAAAATAAAAAGAAGTCGAAACAAGGTTTAAGATAAACTTCTTTTATGAAAAATTGTTCCAAAATCTTACAACTTTACAATTAATAAATAAAGCTCTATCACTCTTATCTAATTCAGCATCAACTAGTTTAGTCCTTGTCTTGCTCACTAATTCATCTGAAAATTAAACAGGGTGAGGAGTGAGGAACCACCTTTCAGTAGGAACATGAGACCTTACCACAGTAAATTGATATAACTAAATTAAGTGACATACAATCACACAGCCAAATATCACATTAATAATAATAATGCATGAATGCTCATCATTTACTCCCGTTAATTCATATAATTGAACAAGCAGACCTGCACGTCCCAGACCATGCTTATACCACTTGGTCCCGAATGCCCATTTATATGTACTAACACCTACCTCAATCATCTTATAATTCCCCTTTTGTCAGTCATTTTGTCTAACTTCCTGTCACCAGTCCCGAATCACCCAATAAAAACTATATGCACTGTGGGATCCCTGAGACCTGGTACCTGCCAAAAGTTAGAGTCAACTACACAAAAGACTATTTTCATTACCCTCTTTTCCATCATTATTTTCTCCACCCAACAACTCCAACTAATTTCCATGACATGATATAATTATGTATTTCACATATTCATATATCTCACAACAATGTATCATTTAAAACATCACCAATGTATATACAACATTATTCAACCAGTGAAGAACACATAAATATTTCAGGAAAACCCATTCAATTGTAACAAGAATATTAATCAAATAATCATATCACGTAGTGTTCACGAAATTTAATTAAATCAATCTCTGTAAAAGACCCCCAAGAAACCCCCTATCTCGACACTAATGCTTTTGCAAGAAATGTAAGACGATTCTCAATTTTCCACCGCATTCACAAACTCAGTCTCCCACTCTATTTCTCTCTAATATTTCTTCATTCTCTGTATTTTTTTTTAATTCATGCAAACTTACAAATGCTTCACAACTTGGCTGAAATGAGAATGAAAAACAAAGAAATGGAATGGTCTATTTATAGTGTAGTGAAGACGGTAGCTACAGTACATGATAATATCAATATTTATGTAAGAACTTAATCTCCAAGTAATATGTCAATATGGCCTCGCACTCCAAGTCAACAACAGATAAGAAAAGAATTACTATGAAGACACGTTGTGGTGACTCCAATCCTATTCTAATTTCTTCATGGTGAGTTGACAAGGCTACTAGCATGCCTTGTTGACACCTAACTACCCATTCAAGAATCATTCTATACAAATAGAATAAGATATATATAATACACACACATATATATATATATAACAATTATTTTTGTTTAATCATCATTTAAGAAAAACGGACTCTCACAGGCTGAAGCAAAACGTTTTCTTGATAATTTGATTCATGGTTTTGATTTGTTCGTTCGACGGTGGGTTGGCATGTGAAGCAAAACGTTGGTTAATTTTGAGGTTGGAACAAATGGTCTTGAATTGTGGCAGTTCTTTTCGTACTGCAAAAAGAAATATCCCTAAATCAAGCGCTAATTTATCATCTGTAACTCTTGCACGAATGTTGGACATGTGACAATAAATTCATATGAACATCTTAACCAAGGGGACTCAAAACTCTCACTGTACTTTTTTCATATCCATGGACTAATCTTTACCATTCAGAATGGCGCACTACAAAACACATTTGCATCTTTTAAAAGAGAGGAAAGGAAAAGAAAAGGCTTACACATGAAAGGTTGGGTAATATAGTTAACATTTTAGAAGCTTTTGGGTGTTGATGGGTCCATACCATAGTTATGCATACTCAATTATGGTACAGGCTCCACCAGAAGAAAACCAGGCTGTAAACAATCACGAGTTGATGTCTTTAAGCTCCACTTGTGACTGCAGGGGACCACCATTTTTGTTCAAAATTTTGGACCCAATATTATTTAACTATATCAATACAAATTTATGAAAATGAAACATTTGAAAAATATTAATGTGGTAGGGGTAGTTGAAATTGATGGGGCAACAAATATAAAAACCTTGTTTATTCCCTCAATAATTAGCAATGTTAGCCTATCTTTACACGCTAATATTCTTGTGGAAACAGATAAGTTTATAAAATAATCATAAGGAAAAGGCATATTGCTCATCATCAGATTGTCATACTTTACAAAGGAATTTGGATAACCTTTTTTTATTTTTTTTATTTCTCAAATACAAAAAATACAAGCTTGTTTATTCCCCGTATAATGCTGACCAGTATGAGAATCTGATGATGATAATTAGCTTAAACCTTAAAGTTTAATTTTTTAAAAAGAGCTTGTAGTTGAATTGGTTAATAGTATTTATCCTTCCACCTGAAGTTTTCGGTTCAATTCATCCCTCCCCTAATATCATTTGTATTAAAAACAATGCAATAACAAGGGACCCACTAGTGTAGTGGTTTGGAGTAATTGTTTCCTCAAGCAAAGTCCTGGGTTGGAGTCCTAACATCTGTGTAGTGTGTGTGAGTTTAGTATATTATTGCTCCTCTCAATAGAAAATATTCTAAAAAACAATGCAACATTAGAATGTAAGTAGCCACAATTAAGTATCAAAATTATCACAAATATATATTGTCCTCGCATCTCTTGGCATTCTACTTGGAGAATTCGGTGCCTTCCATGTCTTCATCAACCATCATGATTCTCAATAAGTCTTTCATGAACTAATTTCTTTTACTAGGGTTATGATGTAGCCTAGCTATGAATACTCAAATGATTTGATATTGTTAATTTTATTTATTTATACATGTTGAGTGCTTGTTACCGTTTTTAATGCTTTCAATTAATTAGCCACTAATTGCATGATTGGAAAAATTAGGTTGAGACCGGAAGGAGATTCCTAGTAAAAGCTTCTTGTAACAAGTACCATAAATTACATAGCCGACTCGGAAGATTAGGTTATGGTTTGTGTAATCTTCAATGTTTTCCACAAATTTTAATGGGTTCTTAGCTATCTAAATTCATAACTAGAAATAGAGTGGGTTGATGGTAAGGAATACAACTAATATAACTCGGAAGAGAGTATTGGTGTGGTAAGGGAAAATGATTATCAACATGTTAGGTAATTAGGATTAACAAGCTAGAAGGATTTGGGTGGGATTAGCTAGGTGAAATCGGTGCCCTAGTGCTTTATCATTTGTGTTTTCATCTTTTACATTATTTGCTTAATCTCAATTTATTTTACTTGCTTAATTAGATTTTAATCATCATAATTTTCTTATCGTTTAATTCAAATATAATTATAAATAAATCACTCTAGTATTCAATATATTAAATTGATCCATATTAGAACGATACTTTATTTACTACTATACTAATTTGAGTGATATTGTCCACTTGCAATTAATCACATCAAATAGTAAATTCCCTCCAGAAGAGAGGATATTACATTTAAAAAAATTATGGGAATTCCCATAAGTAATTGAAAAAATTGAGCATGAGAGCCAAGCATTCTTAATTGGTTCATTTTAATTGAATTAGATATGGATTCCTCAAAATATAATATATATTTTTTGGGTTGAGAATAAGCAATAGTATTTTATTGATAAATAAACAAAAGTACAAAGCAACGATGTGCCGAATATGAATAAATATTCTCCAGGGACCAAAGATAAATAAAATCCCCGGTTCAACAACTAGAAGCACGTGTACTCAAATCTCTAATACAGATCCACTGTGCAACAGTAGAAACGACAAATCTATATCAAAAGCTGAAGCTAAATAGAAATAAAACAACCTAAAAATAAGGCAAAACCACAACAACACATAAACAATCTAAGAAGCATAAGCACCGCTCCACATCCTCCACAACAACCCGAAGAGAGCAATAGCGTCATACAAGTTAAACCCATAGTAACACACCGGCAAATTCCAAACCCGACATGTTCTTTGTATGCGTGGACCAAAAGACGACGACTATTTCATGGTGACGACAATGTTTCAAAGCGGTTGCTTCACATCACCAAACAAAAGAGCAAAGATGAATCATGGGGGGAAAAAGCCTTTGCGGGGGGGAATGAAAGGAGAGGGGATGAGGACAAGAGAAGGGAGGTTGGTAGGGAGGGAGGCCACCGACGCGCAAAGAAGCAACGGCTAGGATATTTCCTTTGGGTTTTTTCCTCAAAATAGAATTATGGATTGGGTTGGATTTGCATACTTGATCGGATCTGATTGGATTCTAATATGGCAAACCCATTGTAATTGAATTAGAGATGGATTCCTCAAAAGAGGCTAGATTAATTTGGATTTGCAAAGGGCCTACAAATCAAATGGTTAAGAGCAGTTACTTCTGCACTTGAGATATTGTGTTTGAATCTACCTTCTCCCAATTTCACTTGTAAAACAAAAAAAATGAGATTGGATTCTAATATGGATAAGGATTTCTAAAAATAGGTTGAATTATAACCGATGCAAACCCCTAATGAGTTCACGCTCATTGAATCCTTACCGAAACAACATGGTCAATTCAATTCAATCGGTACATACACCTAGAAATAGTGACTTAGTTAAAGCAACTTCATTGTCGGGGTATAAGGGGCAGTGCATGCTACATTTACGCCCCTATCTAATAGAAATTTCTCCAATGGTGAGGTAAATGAGAGTATATATATATATACGCTATTGGCTGGAGATGTGAAATTTGATGCACATTTGCATCCAATTTTACAATCCATTGAGGTCAACTCCATAAAAGAAAAGCGAGAGAGAAAAATGCATGTGGGCGCAAAAATTATCAAGATTACCTTTCTTTTTCACCTACGAGTATTTCCCTTCATTTTCTTTTTTCGTTTTGCTACCCACCTTTATGGTTGGCCCTACTAACTTGAGGTAGGGGAAGTGTTTTGTGCAACTTCACCACCACCACCAAGGTGAACAACCCAAAACCACCACATATGCCTCATTTGAGAAGGTTTCAAACAACCAATCACTTTAATGCTCTGCTTAGTTACAAGCCCACGCTATTAGGCTCAGCCTTCTTTTTTTTTATATATAAAATTATTTATTTATAATTTAACTAATATTAGTTAACTTGATATAATTTAAAATGTATAAATTGGGAAATCACCACTCTAAATTTATAATTCTAAAAAATATAGCACAATAAAAATCTCAATGAATGAGGGTAACAACCATTTTTTGGAGTAAAAAAGCAAAACGCATTTCACCCTATGCATTAAAAAGTCTATATTGATTTTCGAATTATATTATTAAGTGATTTTTTTTTAATTATTTCTTTTACAATCATAAAAAAAGTTATTTACATGTGTATCAAAATCAAACTCAATAATTTAATACTTAGCGGTAATGCATGCTAGCATACCTACACTTTGGAGAATTAAAAAGATTTTTGTACAAATGTCACCGGAACTTATATCTAAGTTTCAATTTGTCACTTTAAAAAAAAATTTAAGAGAATGTCTCTTTAATTTTTTAAAATCCATGATTTGTCATATGACTTTAACACTATCCAATTTTTCATTTATTTTAAAGGGTATTTTAGTTTTTCTATTCCCCCTCCGATGTGTTTTAAGAACAGGTGGGGTCCAATGCAATGTGTTTTGAGGGCGGGTGGTGTTGGGATAGTGGAGAAAGGAAGAGAGATCTATTTTTTCTCTTTTTTTTTCCTTAAATATGAAAAGACTAAAATACTCTTAAAATTGATGGAAAATTGAATGTTGTTAAAGTCAGATGATAAATCATGGATTTTAAAAATTACGATGACATTTCTCTTAAATTTGTTTTTTAACGAAATAAAGCTGAGGTGTAAGTTCATGAACATTTTCTACAAAAAAATCCCAAGAATTAAAATAGCAATTATTGAATTCAGTGTACTAAACCGTCGACATTGGTGAGGTCTTTGTTTGCAACCCCATGCACCAGGTCAAATCCCCTTGTGGGGGCACCCCCTCCCCTTAGATTAAAATATCAATCATTTTAAAAAAATTGAAAGCTATATAAATTAAAAAAGTTTTAAAAAGAGTCCACATAGTGACAACTTTAACGTTTTTGCTATCCACGTGTAAGCAGGAGAAGCCAACACCACAGAAAAATCTATACACCGGCGGTGACACAGAACGCAGTTAACGTATCTACTCCTTCAATTTTCCAGCTAGCAAATTCCGACCGAAACCCGAGGGTGCAGAGCAACGGTCGAGTACGAAAATCCAGCTGTATCCCATCGGGCGCACGTTTACGTCCCTTCATATAATTAACGCCTCCCTACCCGCTCACTTTAGCGTACGACACACACGAAATTTATAAAAACAAAAAGATCTGTAAGAATTACGTTATTTCGCTGTTCGAAATCTTTCCCTAAGCGACTGAAGCGCTCAAGTAATATGTTTACACAAAAAATTAAAATAAATTTAAACTTTAAAAAAAAAGAAAGAAAAAGATCTTGCTCTGCAATTGAATTTACACGTGCGAAAAAAAAAGCTGACGGTGACGCACGTGCGAGTTCTTTCACGGAGAGCCGATGAGGACATAGTAGAGTAGAGTAGAGAAGAGAAGCAGGGAATGCGGCTTAAAAATCGGCTATTTTCCGGTGGGAGCGGGATCTCGGGGGGAGTTTTCGGGTTCCTTGTGTGTCCTGCAAGTTCCTGAGGCTGCGGATCGCCAAAACATCGCTCTTCCGGATATCAATAAATCGGCTCAGGACGCCGATTTCGTTGTCGGTGGCGTCTACAAAAACGAAAAGCACGAAAAAAAAAACAGAAAATAAATTTTAAAACGCAAAAAATATCTGCATTGAGAACGATTAATTATCTGCATTGTACCTGCGCGCTTTTTCCCTGGTAGTTTCGTAAAGCCATTGAACTGAGCCAAATCTGAAACGGAAACGAAACCGACGGTCAGGAATGAAGATTAAAAAAAACGAGATGAGTTAAGAGCCGTTGATTGAGAGTTACCTGATTGGGAGGGGCTGTGGGAGAAGAGGAAGAGGATGAGGAAGCAGAGGAGGGTGAGGACGGGGATGACGTGAATGGATTTGTGTGGAGCGGTGGGGGGCGGTGATGACAGGCGGTGAGGCTTTGATGCTTTGTGGTCGTCGTCTGCGGAGACTGAAGAGGAGGTGGAGGTGGAAAAGACTAAAAGGTCCTTGTTACTGCGGTTGGGAGCGTCGTCTAGGAGCAGAGCCTGTTCCTTGGCTCCGCCATGGGCCTGGTGGAGCTTGGAGCCCGGTGAGCCCCCCAGTGATTGTCTTTGCATGGTCACAGACTTGAATACACAGAGAAGGACAAAGAGAAAACGAAAGAGAGAGACAGAGAGAGAGAGAGAGTGGGTGAAAAAAGGGAAAGAAATTATTAGTGAGCTGTATGACTCGAATCTGGGATTTTTAAATAGGAACTTTATTTTTCTTTTTGTTTCTATTTGTTGCTTTTTTTAAAATACAAAAAATAAAGACATTGTGGATAAAATTTCTTTCTTTTTCTTTTTCAAATCAATCATTTTTTTATATAGTTTTATTATTTTTTATTATATATATATATATACACACACACACAAACGATATTGGGGAGAGGAGAATTGAACCTAACACTTAAATGCATGGGTAAATACAATCACTTGAAATACTTGAAATTATTCTAATTTACTATGAGAGGGATTATAACTTAAGTGCAAGGGGTGGACTCCCTACCTTGGCCAACTAACCTAACCTACATTAGCAATAAATTCTTTCTTGTAAAGTAATATTTTGATGAATACAAGAAATTTGTAACTCATGTGATTAAGACCAATTATGTTTATGCCACACTCAAGATCCTCTATACGTAATCTCCTAACTCAATATCATTGTAGTCTGGGCCAAAACAAAGCGGTCTGGCCTAGGGTGTAAGTAGTTGAGTGGGCTAGGACTCAATTTACTTATAAAGGTGAGTTGGCGCGAAATTATATAGTTAAGGTATCATATATGGATCCCTTAGAACACTTCCATTCATTTTGCCATGACAAAGGGTAAGGACAAGGCAAGGGTTGTTACCATTCATGTGAATAGTGGCAGGCATAATACAAGGTTGTGTTGTTTCCATCCATTGCCATGACAGACACTATTCACATGAGATATGAGGAGATGAATTTATATAGATTTTTGATGTGGGAAGTAAAAAATATGACTAAGTATTTATTTAAAAAAATTCTGAAATTTTTTGTAGATTTTTTTGTTGTTGTTGACGTCATCGCTTACGTAAGCAAACCCAGGTTAGAGCACGAGCTCGTTTTGCCTAAGGGTTGGCCTGGTTTCGTCGGCCCCAACAGCTGCCCTGGCAGCTTCAGCCCCCGCTAGAAGACGAATTTGGGGCTAGGGCCCCCTCCTGCCCTGGCAAGGGCAGTCCGCTAGAACTGTTTTTATGTGGACCTTCATATTAGCGACACGATCATTTTATTGAACTTAAGTAAAGTTACTATTCAAATGAATTATGTTACTAATATGAAGGACCACATCTATAGTCCATATATAGCACTCAACATAAAACGACTCGTGAGTTGGCTAGGATTGAGACTTGGGCCACAAACTGTTTTCCCTAGTGTGATGTATTTTTTATTTTTATCAATACGTTGGGCCTGAAATTTCAATCCAGACTTAAAACTCTACTAGTTTGGGCCTTTATGTAGAGAAGAGCCCAGCCTTACTGACTTCATCAACACTAACGAACGGTTGAGATCAACTTGAGTATCCCCACGTACACGATGACGCTTTGATCGGTGACGCGAAGCAGAGGGAAACTGAGAATGTTGTTGACGAGGATCGAAATTTCTGGCGGCCCGTGGAAAGCTTGCGAGAAACGAAAACCTAAAAACAAAACCATAATAAGAAAAAGTTCTTAGAGACAATAGCACAAACACAAGCTACGCACAAAGCGAAAACGAAGGAAGGAAGAAAGGAACGAAGAATGGTGCTGTGGGAGATCACATTAGGAACAGCCTATTTCTTGGGGCTGAGGCGCACTTATAGACTGGCTCTGAAGATTCAGCGACGCCTCATAAGCCCTAAGCACCCCAAGATCCGTCAATTTGCTCACAGGTACTTGTTTTCTCTCTTTTTTCTTTCCTTTAATTTCTCTTTGAAATAGATGTGATTTGGGAAGAGTTTGATGTATTTAATCAAATCAATAATTCTAGAATTTCCTCTCAATATGAATATAATTTTTGGTTTATTTTGCATGATTTTTCTTTCCTTTATCTTTGCATCCATAAAATTGGTTTAATGCATGTTTTGCATCAGTCTCATTCAAATGTATGTGTGCTCTTTCTTCTTCGTGGTTTAGGAATTTTTGTAATCTTAATAATATATAATTTGTTGAATGTTTCTCAAATCTTATTCTCTTTGATGTTTTCAATTTCCTTATATGAAATTAGCTCTGAATGGCCAGTTATTTCCCCATTTTTTCAGTGTTAAAATATTTCTGTTGGGTAAATACTTAACATTACGCATAAGTTTCGTTGCATCAAACTCTGCAATTTGTTGTTGCTGACATCTCCAAACCCCTTCGCAGTTCTCATTTGTCTCTTGCAATCTTCATGTAATGTGTTCTTCCTGGATTAGATAAACATTTGATTATTATCCTGGACGTTTTTGTTTCAATATTTAGCACAAATTCATAGCTCATCAGAACATATTTAGCATTCAAACTATCAGATGTGTTTAATCATCGGTAGGATTCGAGGGCCACCATCACTGCAGTTTGTTTGTTGCTACGATCCAATTTTACTTGTTTCCTGTGATACTGCAATAGTTCGTTAAATTAATGACTATTAATCATTTGTTTTTTGTATTAGTTTATAACTGCTACGGCCATTGTGTTTTCTTTCATTCAAAGGCGAACACGTGCTGTGTTTGATGTAGCTATCAAGGTTCACAAGAGCATACAGGAAAGAGACATAGAAGTTGGTCGAAATCTTGGTAACCGGATCCTACGATGGCTTGATCGGATGAAACCCGAAGCTCAGATTCGGGGTCCCCTGGAAAAACCCCCCACTAGTGCTAGCATGATGAATAAGGTAAACTCCTCCCACCTCAAAACTCCTGGAAGCACCCAGGTAACCAGAAATCAGGAATCCGACAGGCATCTGTTTTCAACAATGACCAATATGTGGTCTAAACCCCTTCCTCCAATTACAATGATGATGAGATCACGAAAGCCTTCTGGGATGATAAACCAGTACAGGCACTTATGCATGAATGTGCCTCAACCGTTAAGATCGAACTACAGTGCAGGTGCGTTTGGGGGAGTTATACGGAAAGATATAATGCAGTGGATGCTGCAAAAATGATGGGGAAAATATGTACCCCTATGTGTTTCTTTAGGAGCCAGACAATGTTGGGATCAAATTAAGGAGCAGATAGGTTTTGAGGATGTTGGATGCAATACAGTTCCTCTGGGGTTGACTGCTGTTTTTCAAAATCTGCGTTCAGAGAAGTGTATTTGTTTTGTTTTCTTTTTCTGGGACAATTATATGATACTCTTTGTTTTGTCTGTTGTTCTTTGTTCTTTTTGGGAAGCTGTAGTGGCTTGTGACATCAGACGGTTTTGTAATTAAATTACGGGGATTTTAAATCCTGATTATTGCTTTGTAATCAGTTCTCGCCGTAATTTGGCCAAAGATTTCGCTGCTTCAAAATTTGAAAATTCTAATGGATCACATGTTTATCAAACTGATATATGATATGAATTTGATGCTCAGCTAGTTTTGAAGTTGGAGCTTGTGCACAAAATTCACATGTTTTTGTGTACTGAAATTGTTGCGCAACCCTCGTTCACCAATTTGGGATTAGTCAACAAATTAATGGACTGTGATGAAAAGAGTCAAGTTAGAGATTAAAAATGGAGACGTGGTTTTAGGTCAGTTGGTTAGGGTATGTGTACTCGTCTTATTACATCCGAGTTCAATCCTCCATTCAATACACTAGAGTAGTTTAGAATGTTATTTTGCCAAAATTAAAAATGGAGGTCCATCTTTAGCCATTTCAAATGTTAGAGAAAATTTCAGTGTAGTTCATGAAGTTGAACGAGGTTGAAATATAAAAAAAGCTTAAAACCCGCACACATAATGAAGCTCCTCAAGCCACAGGTAGAAACCATAAAGATAATGATCGACAGGAGAGGCAATGCATCAATTCCTGAAGCCATATTTCATTTTAATTAGAGATGTGAGTGGTTCTACAACGGTGTTCTTCAAATAAGTTTTGACAGGCCGTAACTATTTTTTTCCGGTTGAAAAATGAGGCCGTAACTTATGAATAATGTTTTGGGCTTTCCTTCAAGGGTGCTGACCATGGGCTGTATGTTTGGAATAATTAAGTCCAAAAGAATTTTTCAAAAAGAGACATATTAAGCCGGGGGCATGCAAGGTCTCTCTTCTGTTCTGAACGCGCCAGTCTCGTCCTTCAATATCTCTTTGTATACGATTAGGGCTTGCAGACAGTGAGAGGGAGAGAGGGAAATCGAAATTGGCCTGATAGCGATCATCGTTGAGGTTGAAAGAAGGACTTTGTCTCTGGTAAGTAAATTTGATTGTGACAGTGTAACAGTGTAGGAAAAGAAATTGAAAACTTGAAATCCCAAATTTCGAATTGGGTTCGTTCGGCATTGGAAGGGTCAATATCATAATCCAATGCCCAATCTGCAGCACCAATTAAGGTTTTGTTTGCTATGGAAAGCAAATCCAATTACTCCATGTTTGATTTTTCAATTATGTGTGTATGCATTTGTGTATCTCATTGAATTTTTAATTTAGGTGATGCCCTTTATGATTTTGGTCAATATGGTTCAAAAGATTGCATCTTTGAACAAGATGCCAAAAACCTAATGGTGCTTGGTATTGATGGTCGGTTCTCTTTGAACCTGGGCGGTTTTGTTAAGTTGCTGCTCTAAAATTTTTGTTGATTGCTACTTTAGAGGGTTTATTATTTTGTATTTTTCACGCACCCTTCCTTTCATATTTTTCATGTTATAAAACCAATTGCTTTGGTTGCATAATTGTTGTATTTTTCATGCACCCTTCCTTTCATATTTTTCGTGTTTTAAAACCAAATGCTTTGGTTGCTTAGAATCTGTCAGAACTATATGGATCTCTTGTAAATCTGATTTGCTACTGCTTATGGAGATAGCATATTGTTGGTTTGAAATGCTACTGGTTTTGGTGGTGGTATATGGTTCCCTTGAAAGTATAAAAACTATCCATCGGGTTTAGATACAATTTCAAGGTGGTTTCCCTGTATAATGTAATACATGTTCCTGCACTTGTACTTGTTTGTTGAAACTGTTCGCTACTTCATATGAAGTTGCTGATCCTCATCCTCTTTGTAATTGCAGGTAGCAGAAGCCACAGACATCACAATGGAATTGGCAGACAAGGCCGTTGGGTTTCTGTTATCCTATATCAGTTTATCTATATTCACTTATTACACATTTTGGGTCATAATCCTGGTCAGTTAATTACCTGCCTTGCTTCGCTACTTCTTTCTCAAATGCTTCTCACACTTATATTAACCCGCTGTTGATATTTACTCTCGTTGTGTTTCAGCCGTTTGTAAACAGTGATCACTTTATCCACCGGTATTTCCTGCCCCAAGAATATGCCATATTAATACCTGTGTTTGCTGGCATGGTGCTTCTCTGCTTCTTATGCATTTTCATTGGATATGTGATGCTCAAATCCAAAAAGAAGAAAGCATGATACAAAGGGTTGCAATCGCGCAAGGGTGAGCTTTTCTTTGGAGGTAAATCAGAGTATAGATTTTTATAGTCATTTTCCGAAATGGAGCAGATTACATTACTTGTTTGTCTGTATCATTTCTAATTCACCTTTCTACCCTTTTTTTGTTTCTTTTATCTCCATAATTGTGATTAAGTGTTCATTTGACATTCAGATATATGATAGTTCTTCCATATTTCTAAGATTACAACACTAATTAGACTGCCTAGGTAGGCCTGCAGGTTTAAGAGTCCAAAATCTCATCCAACTCTGTCTTAGTCTCTCTTTATAAACCTTTGAGCCTGTGTGCTTGGATTGGCATATATATGTATATGTATATCATTTACAGAAAACTAGGATCAACAAAGTCATATACTCTGGTCTCTAGCTGATTAATTCATTAAATATGACAAAACCCAATACTAATCCTTTTCTAGAAAATTAAACCTGCTTTTGGTTGGTCTGCAATTAGTCTCAGAGGCAGCTTGCTCTGTTTTTCGCACATGCAATGCAAGTAGGGCAGTTGATTTTCTCCTCATAGGCAAAATAATGCATATCTTTATGTGCTTTGCCACATCAAATATAAGTGAATATAATCAGAACCACTTCCTTTTGAAGTACTTTTTGAGGTTTAGATTTTAGGTCCCACTTCCCCCAATATCGCTTGTATTAAATTTTTTTTTTAAATCTCCTATCGCCAGTCCCTGCAAGGTTGAGTCCTGTGTATTCCCATTTGATCCCCAAGCATTACAAGCTGACCTACAAATATCCGATGACCACGAGATGAGAATCAATATTCACTATGAACAGGGCCTTTGTTCTTATCATAAGTCGAACTTCCCACTTGTATAACTGGTTGCTGCAAAGTTTTTGGTATGCCAAACTGCCAGGAATGAAGCAATTTACGCTCTTCATAAGCACGACATTTGGTCCGCAGTTTCTTTTAACATCAACCACGGTTCAAACTATTTTGGCTTGATTGAAAAAGAAACACTATTTTGGCTTTAATTGGGAGGTTTGCAATAATGCTTCAAATGCTAATATGAATAAGCTCAAAACTTCCCAATTATACTAACTTCAGTGTTGGAGAGTTCTCTGCCAGCACCACACTAAGGCCCCTCATCTTTGAGGTTTATTAATTTTGCATATTATTTTCAGAAGATATGAGGTCCGAAAATCCGTACTCCAACATTGTTTATAAAACATTAGCAAATTAGCAAACGGTAGCTTAAGCGGTGAAGGGCATTTATCCCTACATTTGAAGTTCTAAGTTCGATTTCTCATCCCAAATTGCTTGTTAAAAAATAATAATGAATTTTTGGGCAACCCAGATAAATGAAGTAGGCACCAACATCGCTGTCCCTTGTCTTTAGAAATGCCCCACTCCCATCTGATCAATTACATAACATTCCATTGCCCCTCTCCCCACCATTTCCAACCAGTAACCTACCAAAGCAATGCATGCCATCATCACAATCAAAACACAAATTCCGCAAATAACAAATGCATCCGTACCATGACGTGGCAAAAGTTCATTGGCTTCCAAGTGGCGAGTGAACCATTCTTCAAAGAAGCAAAAGGGCACACAAAAACTCCACTTGTCTAAAAAGCCGTTGACAGCAATGAAAGACGTGCGAGCGCGGGCACCTGTCACATAATTCCCGCGCGTCTTTCACCTCAATTTCTCGCGTTAGATCTCCATCAATCCAACGCTCACAATTCTCAAGAAAAATAAAAAGGAATTAATAATAATTTAATCACATGATTGAAACTCAAATTCCTACCACCTTGACCTTATTATTTGATCACCAACAAACATCATCATCATCATCTTTGAGATTTTTTTTTTTTTTTTTTTTTTTTTTTTTTTTTTTTTTTTTTTTTTTTTTTTTTTTTTTTTTTTTTTTTTTTTTTTTTTTTTTTTTTTTTTTTTTTTTTTTTTTTTTTTTTTTTTTTTTTTTTTTTTTTTTTTTTTTTTTTTTTTTTTTTTTTTTTTTTTTTTTTTTTTTTTTTTTTTTTTTTTTTTTTTTTTTTTTTTTTTTTTTTTTTTTTTTTTTTTTTTTTTTTTTTTTTTTTTTTTTTTTTTTTTTTTTTTTTTTTTTTTTTTTTTTTTTTTTTTTTTTTTTTTTTTTTTTTTTTTTTTTTTTTTTTTTTTTTTTTTTTTTTTTTTTTTTTTTTTTTTTTTTTTTTTTTTTTTTTTTTTTTTTTTTTTTTTTTTTTTTTTTTTTTTTCTCTAAAAGCTGATTACACCAGCATATTTCCCTATAAAATTCGGACAAAAACAGAAGGCTAAGATCAAAGGAAATTGGCGGTGTAATCTAGGCAGTTGGATCTTCACCAAAAATTCGGATGAAAGGCTGAGATTGCGCCAAAAAGTGGAGAAAACGACATGTCGTATAAGGGAAACGACATGCAGCACAAAATGGATTACTTAGATCAAAGAATGACGTCAGATCTACGGCTGATAAGGAACCCAATCAGCGCGACTTGTTTAGAAAACACACGGATCTTGACTCAGGTCGGGACCACCAACGACCACGTCAGCACACTCCAGCCAATCAACCTGCTCCACGTCCCCATCCATCAGTCAACATCAGCGGCTTGTCAGCTCCTCTCGTCCGTCCGATCAGCTACATCAGCGCACCATCAACACTCCAGATTTCGCCACATGTCACGCCTAATTTAATTTTTCTTTTCCAATTTTTTCTTATTTTCCAGAACTTCTAAAATCCACCAGAAGTACCTTTGATTAGGGCTGGCAATGGGTCGGGTCGTGTCGTGTCGGGATATTAAACGTGTCAAGAATGCTCAACCCGAACCCAACACATTTAATAAACGTGTCGTGTCGGGTTCGGGTCGTCTTTTATCGTGCTGGTTTCAAGTCGTGTAACGGGTTGATAAATAATAACATGCATGTTACAAAAGTCACAACTGAAAAAATTTAAATAAAAAAAACGGAGAGAGAGAGAGAGAGAGAGAGAGAGAGAGAGAGAGAGAGAGAGAGAGAGAGAGAGAGGATGGGGTGGGTGGTTGTTTTTTATTATTTATTATTTTATAGTTTTTAATTAATTTTAATAATAAAGAAAATTTTGCATTAATTTTTAATCATATATTTTTATTTTTTAGTTGTCAAAAGTCTTATTACCCCACAAATGTAGCATGTGCTGCTCATATGACTAAATTTAACAGAAAATATAACAGTATGACCAATGGGCCGATTAATAAAAAGTTGGTGGACCATTTGAACAAATAATTTAGTTGAGAGACCAAAATGCAATTCGAGTATAAGTTTGAGGACCATTTAAGTAAATAACCCTTTTCTATTTTATAATGATTATGAAACATGTATAGATATAAGTGGATAGATAATTTGTTATGACATTATTTTATTTTCATTATGCGATTGGAAAGAAATTTTTTTTTATGTCGTTACATTTGATGTGAGTAGAAAGCGATAGAATCTGGTGAGAGTTGACACTTTTGTTTATTATGCTCCTTTCCAAGGGAGGAGGATGAGTTACTCATGAGTACCAAGTAGTTAGACTTACTGCAAAGTTTTGTGAGGTTGGTGGTGTTGGCATTAACGCTGCACGAATTTTCAACGATTATACTGTCATGTATAGGATGACGAATATATTATTGGCACAAAGAGTAGGTCAATATATTCATCTATTCCTCCTACTCTTGCCTCTAAATCAAGGGAGTGTCTTTAACTTGACTCATACTGTTCGAAATGCAAACATCCTATTCTCGTGGATGTTTGTTTGTTTTTGTTTTTTTTTTTGCAAACAAAAGGATTTTAATGGTGTGGATGTTATGAATGTATGGTTATTTTAGAATGACATAAAGTGGCTACTACAAACTAAGTGTTTTATAAAAGGGCAATTTTAGCCAACTTCGCAACAACAACAAAAATACTAGCATGTAAACAAAAACATCACAAAGAAATATAGAGCTCTCTATTGTTCGCTAGATACATTTTAGAGCCCAAAAGATTCTACCGAAGTTCTAAACATCCACCATATTTATAGGCTCATTTAGAGCCCACCATTGAGCTTGCCCTTACTCCAATAGGCTGGGGTAGACAGAGCCCACTATCTATTACCAGTGGAGATGGATTTTTGAGGTGGGGTGATAAGTTTTGCAAATGTGTGTGTAGGGTTTAACCCCATTTAGAGCTGCATTGGGGATGGCCTAAGTTCAACAATTTTTTTTAAACAATCGATTGGGGGAGGGGGGTTTACACAAATATTCATTGGATACTTGGGTGTTTCGAATCTCTACCTACATGGATGGAGATGAAAGAGCTCAACCAACTGAGATATACCCCAGTAACTTAGTGCAACAATTTTTAGGCCGAAGACAATCACATATCTTGTTGGTTTGTACATGTAATGAAATCAAGGTTGAGGGTGATGCATTCGCAATGGCCCAACCTAAATTATGGGAAAAAGATTAGTACCTAGATATAGTCCCATCCCATACCTTTTCTCAGTCCACACCTTCACATATCCAAAAAGAAAAAGAAAAAAAAATCCAGTCGAATTTAGTTTTTGGGTATCCGTAATTGGCTTATGAAGAATTGAATTAAGGAGAAATTTGATTGAGGAGAAGTTGGAATCCGGATTCCTATAAATAAATAAAAAAGATGGATTCTTCATGTAATACTTTTTTAAGAATTAAAATATCACATCCTACCCAAGAATCTAATTTCTTCAAAATTAAAAACATGCCATTGTTGCTGGTTTTGGTTGGGAGCTTGGCATAAAATTGATCTTTTGGAAATGTCAAGAGAAAAACAGAACCAAGAAAAAAAGAAGGAAAGAAAAGAAAAACTGTTTGAGATAAAATTTCCGTTAGGGGTGGGCATCGGGACCGAAAAACAGGAACACTGAACCGAATCGGTGAAAAAAAAATCGGTTGACCAAAAAAGTCAACAAACCGGGCCGAAACCGGACCAAACCAGTTCCAATCGGTTTCGATTACAATTTTACACCGCACTGGACCGGTCATATATATATTTTTTATTTTTACAAATTTTTAAAATCTAATGCCATATTTTAAATGTTATAATCACTATTTTTCCAAGTTCAACTTCAAAAAATTTCTAAATGTATGAATTGGATTATTTGTTAATTTTTAAGCCTAAAAAATAAGTTATTGATTATAATTTTTTTAATAAAAAAAGTAAAAAAATTATTTTTTTTTTTGAAAAAGAATTAAAAATAAAAATAAATTAATAATCCGGTTCAAAACCGGAATCTGTTGGAACCAGACTGGAACCGGTTAGAACTGAACCGGTAGGTTTTTGAAATTTTTTTTGCCTAAACCAAACCAAACTAGACTGATTAAATAATACCAATTTCGATTTCGGTTTGAGATGAGAACCGAACTGAACCGGACCGTGCCTACCCCTAGTTTCCGCTTGGGATAATTAATTTGAAAGTAAAGCCCACCCCATTTTCGAACATTGATCCGTGCCTGCAATGGCCTCTGTGCTCCTCCCCTACATCTCCTCCATCTATCTCCCTCTCAAGCCCCACCAAATCCTCAAGCTCCATCTCTCACTTTTCCCTCACTCTCCAAACCCCGCAAGAACCCTCTTCCTCAGACCCCTCTCTCGCTGCTGCTCTTCCTCCTCCGCCGTTCCCCAAACTCCACATCCTCCAAACAGCATCAATGGAGATCTTGGGCCTTACTTGTCCTGCTCTATGCCCCATCAGAGCCTTAAAGTTGCCGTCTTGCTTAGCGGCGGCGTCGATAGCAGTGTCGCCCTCCGCCTCCTCCATGCCGCCGGTCACTCCTGCACCGCCTTTTACCTCAAAATTTGGTTCCAAGTATGCTGACATGAAACCTATTTTGACAGTTTTAGAAGAATTGGGAAAACTTTTCTTTTGGGTATTGCAGAAATATAGCAAAACGTGAACTTGTTGGGTTATTAGTTGGAATCATTTAATATTATGGAGGTTTAGATTCAGCTGAGTCTGATTCAATGTTCAAATTTGGACTGAAGTTCGAAACTTCTTTCAAATGGGCTTTCTTTATTTTAACGAGTCATTAGTTAGCTCCAATATGTTTCCCGCGAGTTATTTGGATTATTTTGAGTAGGTAGGACGCTAGTGTCTTTATATATTTCTTATTCACTTCTTTGTTAATGTTGTTGTGTGTTTTAGTCCCAAGAAAGAAAGAAAAGCTGCTTCTGATGTATGGTTTTGTGTAGGAAGACTTTGAGAACTTTTGGTCAGAATGCCCATGGGAAGAAGATTTGAAGTATGCAAAAGCTGTCTGCAATCAGGTCACTTTATTTCTATACTACAAACATAAGCGGTGTGAAAAGAATTTGATTTATAATCTTATTTTTCCTTCATTCTGAGTGTTCTCATTTTTGGGATTCTATGGTTCTCGAACAGAGCACACACACAAAACAAATGAACCCACCTTCATTCTGGTTCTTGAATTTATCTATCCTCATTTGCCATCCATCTGCTTTACATACATGAATCCATACATAGATGTTTTTGAGGGAAGCCCTACGCTACTAGCTGTGATAGAAGAGGTTTATCTTGGTGTT
Organism: Prunus armeniaca; assembly: GCA_903112645.1. Taxonomy (NCBI): domain Eukaryota; kingdom Viridiplantae; phylum Streptophyta; class Magnoliopsida; order Rosales; family Rosaceae; genus Prunus; species Prunus armeniaca. Next base: position 3,171,240 of record CAEKDK010000005.1, on the reverse strand, counting down.
CTTGGATAGGTTGGGCAAAGGGGGTGCTTTACAACTGAAACGAAATGATATTGGTTTACAGGTTGATGTCCCACTAGAAGTCGTGCATTTGACGAATGAATATTGGAAGAATGTGGTATGCATTACTTTTCCTCTGTTTCAATTGTAGATTATGTTCTTATAGTTGTCACATCTCTATGTAGTCTTTTAGTTATATGCTTGCTAATCAAGCTCTGTGTATCTCACAATGTGAGTTTAAAACTTTAAATAAATAATTATATTTTTGGGCAGCCTTCATCCTCAGCTGCCTTCTTGTTGGGTAACTGGAAGAAATTAGTCTTTATTATTCAATTAATTCATGAAAGTTATTTTTTCATGTTTCAGGTGTCCTACATTATTGAAGAGTATCGATGTGGTAGAACTCCTAATCCAGACGTTCTTTGCAATACAAGAATAAAGTTTGGTATGCAGTGAGTTGAACTTGAAATTCAGTTGTGACTATAATGATTCGGAATCCAAATATAGTTCTTCGTTTCTTAAACTTATGTAACGTTTCAGGTGCATTCATGGATGCCATCAGCTGTATGAAGTTTGACTATGTGGCATCTGGACATTATGCAAATGTTGTCCACCCATCTGCAGGTGAAATGGACAAGGATTCAGTTTTAGAACTATCACAAGATATGGTACCTATATTCGATACAATTTGACAACTTTTATTCTTTTCATTTTGGATTATCAATCTTGACTTGTTAAACTTGTTAAGTTTGAGGTTAATTCATTTGGTATTCAAATAGGGTCTTCTGCTGTGTAGACATATATGTAAGTTTTGTTGTCTTCATACGTCCTCAGGTATATGTGGCTCTGTGATTATAAACCTTGAAACATTATGGAATTCAAAGTTTGCATCTTGGCATTGCTTCTCTTTGTGTGCTATTTGCTATATGCAGATTGCTTGCTGAATAATGTCTAATTTTTGAAATTTTAGGTGAAGGATCAGACATACTTCCTTTCACATCTTTCTCAGGCTCAACTTAAGCAATTAATATTCCCACTTGGTTGTCTGTCAAAGGTGAGTGGGTACTAGTTTTAATGATATGCAACACTTCACTAGATACTTATTTTAGCTAGTTGTAAAATATAAACATCTTTTAAATGTTGAATATTTATTGAATCACAAACTTCAGCTGGGAAGAAAGCATGTATTGTGTAAAAAAAATTGAAAAGGCTCACTGTAACTGTATTAACTTCTCCAATAATAAAATTGGAAATGAAGTGATGTTATTAACTTGTTGATGTCAAACTTTTCCACCTTCATACATATGTAATCCTTTTAATTTATTTTGTTATTTTTTTGGCCATCCTGTAAACTCTTGCATGTAGTTCTATTACCCCAACCCCTTTCTCTTATTTCTGTGGATATTTCTATAGGATGAAGTTCGCAAGCTTGCAACGAAGTTTGATCTGCTTAACAAACAGAGAAAGGATTCACAAGGAATATGCTTTCTTGGGAAGGTATGTTTTGTGGAGCTCCCAACATACTTACCCATTTTCCAGAAGATAATTTCATCCTTTGAATGGCACAACTATCCATATGGATGCCAACATTCATATGGTCGAACTTGGAGTAGTAGTATTGATTGATTCTTTATGGGTTTACTTGAACAGCCTTTTTTAAATCCCTAACATAATTCCCTCAGTTTTTAATTTCCTTTTTGGTTATAGATAAAGTTCAGTGAATTTATTGCAAGACACATAGGGGAGAAGGAAGGTATCATATTGGAAGCTGAGACAGGAGATTTCCTAGGAACACATCGGGGGTTTTGGTTCTACACTATTGGTCAACGACAAGGTCTACGCCTTCCGGGAGGACCCTGGTATGCTGTCTCACTGTTAATTGTTGGACCACTTCTAAGGTTTTCTGATGGTACTTGTTCTGTTATCGTTTTAATCTTAAATCTGGTCAATGGGGAAGCAATAGTGGCGCTGTTACGGTTATATATATATATGGGTACTGATTTTCCCACTCCCTTTTTATCCACTTACACTCCATTTTTTTAAATTGTATGTTCTCACTCCTCTTTTGTTCACTCACACTCCCTTTTATCTCATAGTAAAAAGTATTTTGAAAACAAAAGGGAGTGTAGGTGGATAAAAGGGGAGTGGGAAAATCACCACCCATATATATATATATATATATATATATATATATATATATATATTTTGTGTGGTCATATTATCCAGTAGTTTTTAATTGCTATATGGTTCTAAATCGAACACCAGTGTTGTATTGTATATTATATTTAGGATGAGAATGGCTTGTATTTCATTATTTCCCTGTCCTATAGCTACAGAAATCCTGTAGGATCCTCCTACATGATGTGTTTGTGGACACTTCTGAAAGGATGATTGTGCTGACATGGCATTTAGGGTCATGAACTTGTCGGGTCAGCTTGACCTGTCAAAACTAGTTCACAAGCTGGTCCAAAATCGGTCTCGTGGACCATCAACTGGTCAGTGGGCAGGGTTGGGTCCACTCACTACCTAAATCTAGGGACCATGCCCTAGCAGCTTACTGGCCAATGGGTGCCCTACCAGCTTCGGGTAGGCTTGACCTTTACCCAATTACTGTCTTTAATAAATAAATAAAATTATATTTAAATTAGAGTATTTAACTTTATTTATTGATAAAAATAGCAAATAATATTTTTGTAAAGTTAAAATGTCAGAATGTTTCCATTTTAAGCAGTCATGTTTTGTAAAGTTAAAATGCATTGCAAGCCTGGTTTGCAACATTGTTTTTACTATTTCATGAAATTGCAGAATGTTCGAATGATTACAATTTTACATATTTCTCTAATCAAAATTATTTTCTTACATATTTCTACTGTAGAAACTTAACCATGTATGAAAAGGTTGAGAGACATGTGGACATATCTATGCTGTATCCTACTTTATTGAGAATCATTGTATTAATGTGTGGGTCGTCTTTTCAGCTTTAATGTGTGTCGTCTGCTCTTATGCAGGTATGTTGTTGAGAAGGATATAAAAAACAATGTAGTGTTTGTGTCAAGAAATTACTTTTCGGTTGACAAAAGAAGGCGCCTGTTTCGTGTTGGCTCCTTGAAATGGTTAAATGGTTTTCCCCCAAACCAGATCAGTCAGCTACAGTGCAAGGTACAAGGATTTAAAATCGATCTGTTACTCCTGTTATAGATTTTTTTGTATATTAGTTTTCAGAATGCAATGCTATTATTTTTCTGATGAGTGTTCTGGGTAACTCAAACTCTCAATATTATCAAGTGATGCTACATGTACCACATACATATTGAACACATTCTAGACCACAAGTGGGTCCACCTCTACTAGAGATGTGGTCCACAATGTGGACATTTAATGTGGTATAAATATTTTTTATTGAGGTATTATCTGTCTCACTAAAGAGAAGAAAGAAATATTATCTGCACAAATGAATGTATGAAATAAACGGTTGTCGCCTAGAGTTTTTACATGTTTTTTGTTTCATTTCCCTTTTTTTTTAATTTATAACTTTTGGTTGATCTTGTCCTTTCTTTTCTTTTGAGTTTTGAGAAACAGAGTTTTATGTCTGTGGCAGTCTCACAAGTAATGACTTTCTTGACCATGACATAGAAAACTTCCCACTCGTATAAGTTGTTTTCTTTTTCTCTTTCACTTGGTATCAAAGTCAGAACTTCCGCTTGGAAGCATTTACAACAAATTGGACCGACATTCATCACATAAGGTCTTAAATCAAGTTGTATTAACTAGATGTGGATTAATGTGTCACGGCTGGTTGATAAGTCTTGCGAGGATGGGTGATACAAGGAAAGCTTTGAATCATGTTATATGGTTTGTGGTTTTACTGTTTAGAATCCTAGTGAAAAGAAGCTGAAATGTTTCAAACCTTTCAGGTTAGACATGGGCCTGGTTTTCGTAATTGTAGCTTAATAATGGAACCTGGTGCATATGGTCATGAAGATGTTGCAGTTGTCCATTTATCTGAAGATGATCAAGGCCTGGCAGCTGGGCAGTTTGCAGCCTTCTACCAGGGAAGAACTTGCTTGGGCTCCGGTGTAATTTTGGAGTCTTGGGATGATCAAGGTTTTCCTGTATGTGCAAGAGCTCTTGAAATTGCAAGAATGGAAGATAAGTCACTTCTTGGTAAACCCGTTAAGATAAAAGTAAAACCAGAGAATCCGATAACGGAGTCTGATCAGGTAGATGGCATGGAACTTTGTCGAGGACTGAAACATTCTGGAATTTCTGCTGCCAAACAACGCATGCAGGTATCTCAAGGAGAAGCAATAACCCAATTCCCTGTAAATTGGCTGCAGAAGTTTCGAGAGAAGTGGTTGCACATATTCTAGCAATTTTAATCTCACAATGCAGACAGTTTTGAGGCATATGGCGGGGAAAAAAATCCTACAAATGAGAATTAGAGATAGCTCTTTGCTCTTTCCGGTGATCTTCTCTGTTCCATTCATGTATAGTAGTGGAGCGTGTGTTGTAAAATTTGTTTGCCAGAGTATGCAGTGATCATAGAAGTCTTGGCCCTTGGGGTAATTATTTTTTCAAGCATTTTCTCAGGGTGCTTAGTTTTATTATCATAGGAAGGTTGCATTTGCGCCACTTGGCTGCTGATTTTCCATGCATCTTACTCATATTTATATACTAGATTCTGATTTCTTAATCAAAGCTGCTTGAATTTACTGAGTTTCCACAATGATTGAAAACATGTGCTTTTGTGATTCGGACAACCAATAGCCACGAGTTGTCAAAAAAAATAAAATGGTGAAAAGTAAATTAAAGGCAATATCCGGTGTCTCTTGAAAACAAATGAACACAATAATATCCAGCAGGACTACTTGAATGGAATTGTTTCAAATTTGAACCAAGGGAAGGAGGTAACTAATTTCGATTCGTTTAGTTTTATCAGATTTCAAAATCAAGTCAATTTCTATTTCCAATTTCCAAGGTGATTTGAGGGCTAGACACCCATGATCGGATGAGTGGGATTTTGTCAAGGCCGTCTTGCTCAAAATGGGGTTTGCTCGGAATTGGGTAATGATGGTTATGAGGTGCATCTCTTGGGTGGAGTTTGCTATTATTGTTAATGGGAAGGCAGGAGATGACTTCAAGTCGACAAGGGGTATTCGTCAACCATGGGTGACTGGTTTATTAGAACGATGGATTCTCTTCAAAGCTTGGCCCTTGATCGTCGTTGGCTTTTAGCCCAAATTGCCTACACGTGTTGGAGTATATGGAAAAACAGATGGGTGGCAATCTTTGATGGCTCCCTGGTGTGTCCGCGAAGGTCTTTGAGAGATACTCCGCGTACGATTCACGAGTTTTTACAGCTGCAGTGCTTTCCGATTGAAGCTCGGGATCCTACGGAGGGGGTGGTTTAATCAAGATGGATTCCCCCAACCCGCCCTGTCTATTAGATCAAATGTCGATGCTTAGTGGGATAGCAATTCTCATCAGGACAATAATTTATGTGGTAAATTGTCAACCCAAAAACAGGTTTTAAATAGTTGATTGAGTTGGTTTAAAAAATGAAGTAAAATAAGACTCAGCCCGTCGGTAACAGTTCATTCAGTTGGTTAGAACATGAACATGAACTAACATATCAAACTGAGCATTCTGGGAAGAGGAATAGAAATCTTGAAAATACTTTACAACTCATGCACGAATCAAGAATAGACTTTCGAGAATGTTAAATAGTAAATTATTCTTTTAAATGATTGAAGAAAAACAAAGTCAGAGACTTTTAGGCAGAGAAATAAAGAGGAGACACAGAGAGGAAGAGGGGTGCTAGAAAATTTCCGTTAGGGCCTCTTCCTTTTCTTTAAAGTTTGTTATGATTAAATCTTAACGGGGCGTCTGTGTGATATTTTTGTTTCATTTGGACAAAAACCTAGACCTTTGTCATAGGCACCAGGTCTCCAACTTAACATAGTTTTGTACCGAGAGATCCAAATCGCCAGCCTCTGGTTGGAAAATCAGAGGGACTTAACTCCTACAGAATAATAAAATAAGTGCAGTGCCACAATACTCTTCCCAGCCTCAGTTACACCCACTATATCCATTGTTTATGAATGTGAGGCACATCTGACTGCATCTTCTCTTGCATTTATCATGTCTATCTCTTAAAAAATTGAGACAATCCCAACCAAACTAATGTCATGACATTATGCTAACCCTGACTAAGCTTGCTGAGTAAAGGATGATGTTCTCAGCCACATCGGATGGCCTAAGATGGCCCTTCCATGAACGGAGAGGTAAGCTGCGTTTAACCTATCAATCAACCAGAGAAGAAAACAAGTCAAATGCCTGTATATGAGTGCATTAAGTATGATATTTTCCTCTTTACACCAAAGCTGCCAAGAGTCTGAAATTACAATTCACAACTTTTGATCTTTGGAAGTAGGGAGTATTTGTTATCTTGCCTTATCAGAACTATTAATGTGAGACTCAAAATAAAAATTGTGTTGAGAAAAAGACAAGTCATACAAAATGTCTTTGTATTTCACCCAGAAGTATGTTTGTTTGTCATGTGAGGCCATTTTTACATTCTATGAATATTTCCATAATGGTTGAACATTTGACCTTTTATTAACTCATTCAACTTTAGATTTACTAAATGTAATTCATTTAAAGTATGCTGCATTAACTGAAAAGGTGAAAAGATATACTTATCAACATCAGGTGTAGCCAAGGGATCATCCAACTCCTCCCTCTGTTCCACGGAGGGGACAGTACCTCCCATAGCTGCAAGATCTTGAACTCCTTCAACCTGAAAACAAAGCACGAAAAAACATATTCAAATAAAAGCTAACAAGTTACAATCCTTAAACTACCACATCCTTCACTTTCTCAAGGCATTCGGAAGTAGTCATTACAAACTACAAAGTCTAATCAATCTCCATAATACATGCAGGAAATGTATTACAGAGCTGAATTGTATATCTGAGAGAGCCGAAAATTCTATAATATAAAAAAAAGGAAAAGTTCAGATAAATTGTAGGCATGTGAGGTTTTATTTATCTATAATAAATTGCTCTTCCGTCCTCTTTACTGATATTTTTTATTTTTGATTTATAAAGAAGAAAAGAAAATAAGATTGCAAGCCATTGATAACTAGTTGTGACTCACACACACAATGAGAAGGGAAGGGTAAAAATTCCAAAAAAGAGAATAAATAAAATGAGCAATAAAATGGAAACTCTTATAGCTCATCCTCTTAGCTTTCTGATGACGATATGTATTTCATCTGATCTCGACTCCGAATTTTGAACTAAGACACAAGTTTATCCATCATAATATAGAATTTATAAAGCCTGCCTGTTGAGGATATTGGCCGTAACCAGCATATGCACCGTATGCATATAATGATGGATCCTGGGTAGCCCCATAAGCATAGGCATCGTAGCCTTGTCCATAACCATAATATGCAGCCCATTGGCTTGGATCTACTTGCTGAGCAAAGCTACCAGGTACATCCTACAATAAGACAGTTTGTCAGGTTAGGCATCCAACTATAAATGTATCTTTTATGCATCTGTGAGTGTATGAAACAAACTTTCCAGCACAGTATTAGGAAGGCATATGGTTATCTCAACTACATACAAAAGTGCAAATGTCATAAACATCCTACTCACTGAAAACATTTCTCTTATTTCTCTTTCCTCCATCCCAACCCCTCTGACAAAAAGAGGGAGAGAACTCACATGTTATTTATTTATGGTATTCTCAACTCCACAAGTAGAGTTCAAAATTACCTAAAATATTTGTTCAGAGTCCTAAGACCCATTTAATAAAAATCTGTTAAGTCATGCCTTGATTTAATAATCTTCATATCTTTAAAAGTTAAGAATAAACTCTATTAATACCTTCAATCAAAGATGTTGATCGCATATTAAGTTGTCAAACATAACTTGTGGTTTTTCCAAATTATTTTACACCATCAAGGTTTTTATATCTAATGCATGAAAAATAAAAATCTACATTTTGTAGAGCAACAGTTATATAATAAAATACACTTGAAATACTACCCTACACATTTTTTGTATCTATATAACAAGAAAAAAAATTAATAGAGGAAAAGTACAAAGTAATGAAGCGAGAACCAGCAATCCACCTCCATGTTATGCTAATAGAACAAAATATATCATACAACACAAGAAATCAGTAGAAAACAACACTCTTCCCATCCCTAAACAGAGAGCTTCAAAGAATTCTTTGAAAACAGGTGATATCAAAGGCAATGATATTGAAGAATGCACTATTCTCCTCAAAAGTATTTTGAACTCTTCTTCTTTCTCTTAAAAAACAGTTATACTCTCTTTCACTCCAGACGATTCATAGCAAAGCTTTCCCTGCGCATCTCCATAAGCTTTAACCCCCTTCATATGACGGGCGCCAATCAGTTTTAAATCTATCTTATATACATAAACACAAATGTGTTAAGCACCCTAACTTATTATGTCACTTTAGATAAAGTTTTTCCCTTTTTAGCCCTTCTTTTAATTTCACCACTGTATCCCTCCCTCCCCTCTATACTCCTATTTTTCAAAAATTATATTAATTTACTACTATTACTGTTCTTGTCTTCATAATTAAAGTATATTTTGAAATCAATAACTTCAATTTTTAGTTAAGAAAAACATAGATCCGTAATTATCTAACTAAAAAATTTCTCACCTTAAGTAACACTTTCTATTCATGGTGAAATCAAATAATTCATCAAAGTTGATATAGAAGTTCGACTTTAAAGTGATACATAGCATTTAATTTTTTTCCTTTTTTCCATAGATTAGTATTAAAACCCTAAGTATTAAAACAATAGCAATGATACTTGCTTGAAGTGATGTGTTTTTTCTATCCATTTTATGCATATTATACTTTCCATACTCTAGTTATTAAATATTCTAGTACAAGAGTTTGTTTTGTATACAACGCAACTCTCGATGCATTAGGTAAGTAAGGCTAAGCATCTTACGTATCAACCATAAGCATCTAAATTCTAGGCAAAGTTGTAGTAATGCATATACAAACAATATGTTTATCAGGATAACAATTAGTAAGCTCTTAGTTAAGAACCTCCAATCTCTCGCTGTTCCTTCTTACTATTAAGACGAAATATTAACTTTCAAGTCAAAGGATATATGGCTCCTCTTTATTTAACAAATCAAATGGAGAGGGAAGTCAAACTTGTAAGCACAGATAAAGCCGCCTCAATACAAGGGAGCCCTGCATGTTTGTGCAGATTTAACAAAGACCTCTCCATTTCCATGGAAAGTGGAGAGCAGCCTATTCCCAAATCAAAAGCATTGCATCTCAATTTTTCAAACACTTCATCCATTCACATATTCCTGTCTTTTAAAATGGAAACCATCTCTTAGAAGGAAAACGTGAAGCAAAAACATCATTATGGTTGAAGACAAACTAGCATTCTATATAGACAAGTCATCTAAAAGAGCAATCACCTGTTTAGCTGTTGGGCTCCTGCCCCAAGAAATGCGGACTACTTGTTGACCAATCATCATTCCCTGCATCCTTTGGATAGCTTCTTCAGCAGATGCCCTATATGGACAGAAGTGAAACCAATAAACAACTAAAGAGAAAAGTAGCATTGTCTTTCTTGGGGGAAGGAGAAAAGGCCTGACAAAGATAAATCAAGCTTTAGTCCTTTCTACATTGCAACATTTTCTCGCCTCCTTCCTTCATACTTATGCAACACCTTTTCTTTAAGCAAAGGATAATGTAACAAGGGCTAACCTAAATAAGCCAACGTTCTAAATCCACTTACCCATGTTTTGCGAAATTAGTGGATGAGAGAGAGAGAGAGAGAGAGAACAATGCACAGAACTTTCTTCTTATATAAACAAATAGATGGATGAAATACTATTACCAAAAAGAAAATGGGACAATCAAGTGATGGCTTAAATGCTAAACAAACCTTGTCCCAAACTGTACAAAACCACATCCTTTGCCCACAGGAATCTTGACATAGGGAATCTCTCCAAACTGCATAAAACTTTGCTTCAGTTCCTCCTCCGTGACGTTAGGATCCAAGTTACCAACAAAAATCTGCATTAGACATAACCATATGAATAGAAACAATAAAATATTAGACACAAAACCCAAAAAAAAAAGTTCTTAACGAAAACAAATACAATTAAGAATGTCAGACTTACTGTAGTGTTGTTTGCATCATAATCTGCTGGAAGCACGGGAACTGCTGGCGTAGTGTATGCTGGATTAGGATATACTGCTGCCAGAAAAATCCACAGGTAAGTGCATCTTTGAGTTAGGGTAAATAGACTTTTTCAAGAGAGCATTATCAAGATAATATAGAGAATACTGGAAGCATAATAAGTGAAAAGAAAAGGAGCAAGTCTTTCTGGCCGCAACTTGAACATATCTCTATATTGATTCATAAAATGATATTACCTTACCTTTTGTTGCACCATATTGCTGCTGAAAACCGGTGGTTTTCTTTGGTGTTGCGGCACTGATACGCATCTGCCTAGTTGAGCAATAAACACCATTCATTTCTGTCATAGCACGGTTCCTTTCTGCCTCATCTGCAAACTTGACAAACCCGTATCCCTTTGAGCGTCCAGTGTTCGGATCAGTCACAACCTTGGCACCTCTAACCGAAGAATATTGAGTTCGAAAGGTTTCTTGCAGCATAAAATCTGTAACATCAGGGGCTAAATCCCCTACGAAAATAGAGTGCTCAGGGCCAGCATCAGGGCGTCTTTCCCCAATACCAAACGAAGCCCAGTTCAATCTAAAATTTTGTTCAATTCCAGGCATTAGTGTCCCATTGTAAGCATGCAGAACCCTTTCCGCAGCGGCATGAGAAACAAATTCCACAAACCCATAACCCTCTGGCTGGCCAGTGATCTTATTACGTATTATCTTTATTGAAATCACCTGAATAAAGTAATCATCCAAAAGTAAATAATAGAATCTCTTATCACCAGGAATCTCTTTTCTGCACACTGCTATAGAACTGCATACTTTGTTTAAAATAAATAAGACATACATAAAACTCTTTGGATGAAACACATATACTTTTATTTAACCATAGAAGAATAATTAGAACAAAAGATGGATAAGATGTCCATCTATGCTGACCAGCCATAATTTTTTTTTTCTTTTTTCTTTTTTGTTCTCACAGAAAATCTACTTCCTTCAGCTTCTCATGAAAGACTATTATTTCTTTCTTCCAAACAAATCCCAAGAGAATCCAAAACCACACACTACCAATGGGTATCGCCCAGTTATTTGTCCCAACACTGAAATAAACCTCAAACAGCAAAGAATAAATTCTTGGCCCAGCCCGCATCACTTGCAGCAACCTAATCCAAACTTATTAAGTCAGAAACAAAATATGATCAGCACTAACCCCCTTGAGTTAGCTCAAGTTGTGAGAGTGGATAGGGAAATGGGCTAGGATTAAGCTAGGTCAAGGGTTCAATTATGGTAACAATATATATATATATATATATATATCAACAGCGCTCTTGGGATCCCTTTGCAAAGCACTACAGTTGAGCCAAAGAAGTATAATGTCTCCTTTTTGGAGCATATCACAAGTATTAATTCTTCATGAACCACAAACCAAACAAAAATTATATACTTCAGTAGGTACACCAGTATTTCAAATTATTTCATATGGCTCTGCAATGGGATCAACTGGTTTGTCTAATATAGGGTTTGCAAGAAGAGAAAAAACAATCATACATGGCCTAAAATCTTTTTTGGGATCATTCAGATATCATTAAGTCTCAACAATAGACCACAAAATTTTGGAAAAAAGGAAGCAAGAGCAGTAATTAGTAATTACTGCATCATAATTCACAGATAACGGACCAAAGATCGGAAAGATGAGTCAACATTCCATCTTCCTGAAGGAATACCAATGCAAGTAAAAACAAATGGAACTTACTTGCCCCAATTGGTTATAGTTTTTTATTTTTTATTTTTTGGTTAAACAATTGGTTGTAGTTAAAGATTACGCAAGCATGGAAAAGAGGACATAACAATCAAACAAAACCCATATGTGAGGCAGGAATGCATTCAACACAAGTTAATCAGCTGCAAGATTGAAAATGGTCTACTCTATGACATTTTATTTGCCTATGAATGTTGTACATTGTTATTTCTCTTCTCACTCATCTAAGTCATATTTCACAGTGTTTACAATCAAAATTCCATATATTAAGACCTAACACAAAGCAAAGACATATCTAGTTTCCAGAAGATTATGTGAAGATTATGCCAGCAACAAAGAAGAAGGTTCCAGCTAGAATAGATGGTAAATTATCTTGGCATCATGAACTAGGGATAGAATCTGACATCCATCAGGGTTTATGGGATGGGAGAGGGCTACATCTCATTTGAAACCCATAGGTTCAAAACACCTCCAATGGGCCAAAAAGTTTAATATCAGAAGAACTGCCTCACTCCCTTCTATAAATAACCATGAGTTTAATCTCGTAAATTTGAATGGAACAGTAGAAATCATATTTGCAAGCTTTGATCGGCCTTTACAAGAATGGACTATCAACCATCTAGTTATTCACAGTGCTCCAACCACGTATGACTTGATTAATAGTGATACATGACTCGTCCACATTAACTGTTTATGTTGTTTGGTTACAATGGAAGGGAATTGAACCATTGACCCAGCCTAATCCTAACCCATTTCCTCACCCACCCCTCGCTACTTGAGCTTAAAACAGTATTACTCAGCACTTAGTTCATAAATTTGTGTTGCCTGTAGACTGCTCAATGCCTTGCCCACACCGTACCTATTAATTATCCCAAAATACGTATTCACAAAATCCTTGCATTATCAATAACCATAATTCAAATAACCTAACAAACAATTTTAAAATCAAAGACTAGTCTTACATCAGTAGAGTCTATATGCATATATGCATACATATCCAAATTCAAACGACACACTAGAATAAGCAAAACCAAATTCAAGAAATACCCATTTTTATTAAAACTGAATTCCGATTATAAACTCTAAAATTCCCAGCAAAACCCTAATAGATATTATATCTACTGAGAGAGAGAGAGAGAGAGACCTCGCCGGTGTGTGCAAAGCAGGTAGTAAGGTAGTGTTCGTCGACCCAATACTGTAAATCCCCAATCCAAAGGGTTCTGACCTCTTCCACTGAAGTTGGTTGATGATGATGATGCTGATACCCTTGAGCCTGAGACATCATACTACTCGGCGGTTGAGGCTGAGCGCTCATCATTTTCTTCTTTGTTTATCAAACTCTCTTCCTCTTTTTTTCTTTGCACGCTGCGAGCTTCTACGTCTCTATGACTCTATCTATGTATCATATGCTAGAGCTCTACTGCTTTTCTACCAGGAGGCGGAAGCCGGGACAAGGACACAGGAATATAACAACTTCAACGACACCCTTTGCCTGAATTAATCACGGAAATATGAATATCGATTGAAACATGTTTGAATTATCGCTGAACTTTTTTTATGAAAATTAAGAGAGAGAAAAAATTGAAATTGTGAATGAAAATATAATAAATATTTAGAAGTAAAGAATAGGATGAGAGTGTGTTTGAAGAGTTTAATCGTTAATATTTAGAGCCCAATTTCATAATTGTTAGTTTTAATTTTATTTTAATTTTAACTTTTAAATATAGCAAAAAATTCATTTGAATATACTCAAATGCCCTTAAAATTTAAGACCCAAGAGTTTCTATCCCAAGTTCAGTTCGTGTTTAGAGCATTTCCAGCAGTTTGCCTCTTGCCATGGCAAGGGGAGCCCTAGGGCAACTACTATTCATATGAATAGTGGCTGCCCTAGCACCCCAGCAAAGTGTGTTTTCAGCAATTGCCCTTTGCCATGGCAAATACTATTCATTTTTTTTTCACAACTTTTTTCACTTAAACAATTAATTTGGATAAGATTTTTGGGTTCCTACGTGTCAATACTATTCATTTGTGCTTGCATAATCTATATAATAAAAAAATTAGAAATGCAAGAAACTTTAGAAAATATTGGCAATGCAACAAGTATAAATTTCAAAATTCAAATTTCAGATAAATTTCAAATTTAAAATTTTTGGATAAGATATCATGCTCCATGCCCCTCCGGTTTCAATAGAAGAAGCCATAATATGATAGAGAAAAATAAAACTTGAAAGTGAAAAAAATATTGAGTAGAAAGTGAATAAATAGTAGAAAGAGAAGAAAATGTATGAGAATTTGGTGTTAAAAGTGAAGAGTATTGGTTGGTATTTATAGAAAGAAAAAAAAAATCGATTTTTTTTTCATTTTTTTATTGCACAAAAATTGGTTGCCATTGGTTTGGAGAAAAAAATCTGATCAGAGAGCCCATAGCGCAACACGTGGACTTAGCGGTATTGTAGCGATGTAGCACTGTAGCGCTGACGTCAGCACCAAAACAAGGGCTGGAGCTCAGGCCAACCTTGCCCTCGGTCCAGCCCAGGCTACTGGGTCCCACCTTGCGCCCAGGCCCCACACACCCCCCTCCCCCCCCCCGGCGAGCCCTCCCCCAAGTCCCCTTGCTAGAAATGCTCTTAGGGATGGCAAAAAACCGTTGTCGTGTTGGGTCCTTATCGGGTCCCTATCCCTAATGGGGGGAGATTTCAAGGAAAATTCGAGGGCGGGTATGGCTCGTACTAGGATCCCCGAATTTTAAAAATCCTCATTTGGGTAAAGGGTGGAGATGGTATTGTTATCCTCATTCCCAAACCCGGCCGAATAAGTAATATATTTATGTTTATGTAATATAAATATAATATAACTATGTATTGTTATAATTTAATATTTATTTAGTTTTTTCAAATTGAATTGAGATGATTGTGAGTAAGTTGAATTTTTTAGGTCAATTAAATGTGGTTGATAGTTTAAGGAGAAATTAGTATTATAATGTAGGATTTTTTTTTTTTTTTTTTTTTTTTTTATGCAAAAAAAGTTGGGAATTTGGGGTAGGTTTGGGGAAAATCCCCCCGACGGGGATGGGAACTCCCCAAAAATTCTTATCACCATACCTGGCCTCGAAATGGCATGTTTCCATCCCTACTCACGTTCTTCTTATCCCCCACAAACACAAAGATTGGGGGTCAATAGCCACCATCCCTCTCCTCATACCCTTCTCTCCCTTCTTTTTGGCTTTCTTGATGACGAAGTTGTGATAGGGCTGCTGAGGTGGATCTATGTCTGATTTGTGCCAATCTGTTCATCTTCGTCCTCCCTTGATTTGGTGCGGGCTTAATCCGAGTGACTAAGAGCTTTAATTTTTCTTTAGGTTTTAAGTTAGTTTTCTCGGTCTCTCCTTAGGAGAGTTTTTGTTTCATTATTTATGTTGGTATGTGTTCAATTTCTCCAAAATGTGTCCTGGCTCGGTTTTTGGCTTTTCTTGAAAAAAAAATGTCACTAGAGTAAAGCCATGTGACTGATTTTTTGCTAGATTTGTGATTGGGGCAGTACCATAGCCATGATTTTTTTTTTGGTACCCCATTAACATGAGGCGTACAGTAGCCATGATTATCTTTTGTACCTCATTAAAACATGTATTAGGCCCTTGTTTGAGTCTAAGTACGGGTTCAAGTGATTGGTTACCCTATGTGGCTTTTGTAATTGAGCCTTTCAACTTATATCAATAATGTTTCTATCGGTTGGCAAAAAATTTAAATAAAAAAAAAGAAAGATTGATCATGACTTGTTTTTCTTCAAAATTTCATTATGTTTTTGTTTGACTTCTGTAGATCTAATATTTTCCTCTTCCTCAACGAAAGCTTGGAAATTGAACCCATGTTGATAACAAAACAACGAAGTCCTAACCCAACCGTATTTGCCTTCTATTGGTCTTATTTATTTATTATCAATTCATTATTTTTTTTGTTAAAGTGATATGTGAATCAAAGAAAAATTAACAATGTTTTTTTCCTAAAATTCTAGCCGCTCTCTCCTTCTGTGAATCCTAAAAGAAAACTCCATAGAGGGGGAGGAGGAAGAAAGCATCACTGCCCCCTCCTCCCCCTCTTCTTCTCGTCTTTTCCTTTTAGGTTAATTAATAAGTCCACTGGGGTGTTTTGAATAAAAAGTCCCTTGTGGTGGTTTCTTCTAAGCCATGGTTAGATTGAAGTTCCCCATCACCACTTTTAGTCTATGTTCTCAATCAAATCATGCTCCCAAAACCCGCTCCCTAATGCCGCTCATGTTCTCTAAATTTGATTCTACATCGTCTTTGACGGAGGTTGCTGCAAATCACCCAATTGTTCTTTGGCAAGATTGTTGTGTTCATTTATTTGTTCGCTCTTATGAGCAGGTAAATCGCTGGAAATCATATTTTTCCCAAATCTATTATGAATGCGGCGGTGGGTGTGGCCGCGACGGCGCTTCTTCAGGTGGTGGTGATAAAGTTCGTCTAGGCTCATGGGTTGTTTTAGGATTTTGTTTATGTTGGGTTTGTGGGCTTTGTTTGGGCTTATGGTTAATTGTGGTGATGTGGACTAGTAGTTTTAGTGCGACTTTTGTCTATGTTAGTTTTGCTTTTAGCATGTTAGTTTGTTACCCTCTTAGGATTGGTATTTTAGATGTCTTTGATTGTACCGTTAAAGCTTATCTAATGAAGTTTCTATTTGATCAAAAAAAACGATGTTTAAGTTTCTCAATTGCATGGAATTTGCAGTGTTATTGTATTCTGATTTTCTCACTTCTTTTTTGTCCACTTACACTCCATTTTGTTTAACATACCATTTTAAATAAGGGAGTGTAAGTGGACAAAAGAGAAGTGAGAAAATCAACTCCCTTGATTTTTTATCTTTAGATGTTCTTGCTTTCAGTCTCTTTGGTGACTAATGTTTGTATTTTACATCTCCCTTTTTGGAGTTTCAAAGAATATATCTCTTTATTGACCCCACAAAAAAAAAGAAAAAAAAAGAGGAAGCTACATAACAAAGGAAGGCTTGATAGAAATACACACAAAATGAAACTTTGAATGTCAAGTCCATCGTAAGTCATTCTGATTCGAGGTTGTAGGTATGCTTGGCGCTAGTGGTGAGAGTAACCAATCTCCCCCTAAACTTTTATGGTAGCCAAAAAAAACAAGTCAAGTCCATCAAAATTGATTGTCCTTTTGATGAATCAAACCATAACTCTGTAAATTCTTGAAACAAACCATAGGTATTGACTAGAAAATCTTGAAAGTAAAAGTCACATACCAAAATGTCCTAAGAGCAAGCCTAATGGAGGCTCTAAATGGGGTTGCACCACCCTTGAGCTTTAAAAGGTAGCACCTAGGTTCAAAAAGTCATCCCTAATATAAGTAAGTTGGGTCTTTAAAAAACCAAGCCTGGCGAGAGGGTTGCATCCACCTATATATATATAGGGACTTTCTCTATTGCGAACTCCAAGTGTGCGGACTGGATGCGAACTTCTATTTGTGACCATTAGATGCCTTGTACGCTCTAGATTTAAATCATCATTGAGAAGGGTTTCAGTCTTTTGGTAAGAGCCAAAATTCCCGCGCTTACACCTCCAATCTACTAACCTCTGTTTCCTTCTTCCAACACAACACCTTCTCTTCCCTATGCTTTCATCCCTGGCAATATCACAGCT
Source organism: Prunus armeniaca (assembly GCA_903112645.1). Taxonomy (NCBI): domain Eukaryota; kingdom Viridiplantae; phylum Streptophyta; class Magnoliopsida; order Rosales; family Rosaceae; genus Prunus; species Prunus armeniaca. The sequence goes on along the minus strand of CAEKDK010000005.1, from coordinate 3,153,599 downwards.
GCTGCTCTAGGTTATAATATTTTTATTTCTTCTTTTTAACACCTTCTCTTCCATGTGCTCTCATCCCTGGCAATATCATAACTGCTCCTCCAGGTTGGAATATTTTTATTTCTTCTTTTTTTTTTTTTTTTTTTTTTTTTTTTTTTTTTTTGTTTTTTATGCATATATTTCCATTTTGTTTATACAAAGTTTTCTGATTTTCTTATGGTATGGGATTGTTTACTAAAAATATTTGGGTTTCATTGGAAATCACGAAGGTTGGAATCGGAAAAACAAAAAGCACTGATGTATGGGTTATATGGATTTGGCTACTAATTGGTCTTTGTTTTTGTATGGTTTTGGCTCAGTTATTCTATTTTGTTTTATGGTTGAAAATTTATCTAATTCAGGTTTGATATGCACTTACGAGTTTGGCTTTTGGTTTAAGCATTGCTACAGTATTCTTTGCCATTGTTTTACCAATGTCCCATTGACCAATATTTTTGTTACTTTTTGCTTTAATAGATGAAACTTTAGAGATGGGAAGCCCACACGAAGAACTCGGGACATATGAATTTATGGAAGATACTAATGAAAATAATTCATATTTATTTTTCAATCCTCAAGTAGAAGATCATCATGTACCAAAAATTGGTCAAGAGTTTGAATCACTTGAGGATGCCTATAACTTCTATAACAACTATGCAAAACAAGCGGGATTTAGTGTTCGAAGTTATTGTCAGCAAAAGAGTAAAACTTCTAAGGAGATCTTGAGAAAAGAATATGTGTGCTACAAAGAGGGAGTATATTCCAAAGAAGTTTCTAATGGAAGTGAAAGGAGGCGAGGTGTAGTACGAAGTGGGTGTAAGGCTAAGATTGCGTTTTTGAAGGTAAGAGAAGGCACAAAATACATAATTTCTAACTTTGTGGAGGGCCATAATCATGCTTTGACAGCCCCTCAAATGGTACATTTGTTGAGATCGCATCGTAAAATTTCTGAAGTTAATAAAGCATTGGCACAACGATTTGGTGATGTTAATATCCCAACACATCAACAATTTAGTCTTCTTGAAGTGCAAGCAGGAGGGATGCAAAACATTGGATATACAAAGAAAGATTTATATAACTACAAAAGACAATTGCAGAGAAAGATGAAGGGGCATGATGCACAGATGTTGAGTGAGCATTTTATTGGTGAGCAAGCAAAAAATGAATCTTTCTTTTTTATGATAGAGGCTGACGATGATGATAGGCTTAAACATTGTTTTTGGGCTGATCCAACATCTAGAAGAGCTTATAAGTTTTATGGTGATGTGGTTGTATTTGATACCACTTACAATACTAATCGGTATGGTATGGTATTTGCCCCATTGGTAGGAGTTAATAACCATGGTCAAACTATTCTTTTTGGTTGTGGGTTCTTGAGCAATGAGACCACTGAATCTTTTCTTTGGTTGTTTGAGCAATTTAAGAAAGCTATGCCTGCTGGTCCACCCAAAATAATTATTACAGATCAAGATCCAGCGATGGGAAATGCTATTTCACAAGCTTTTCCAGGTGTGTTTCATAGATATTGCATTTGGCACATTCTGGATAAGTTTTCTCAAAAGATAAACACTTGCATTTATAAGGATGAAAATAGAGAACTTCAAAGTTGTGTGTGGGAATCAGACACAAAAGAAGAATTTGAGTCAAAGTGGATGGATGTGGTCAACAAAGGTAAACTAAATGATGATGAGTGGCTATCTTCAATCTATAGAATACGTTCAAGATGGGTGCCAGCATATGTGAAAGATATTTTTTCAGCAGGAATGTCAAGTAGCCAACGAGTAGAAGGTGTTCATGCATTTTTCAAGCTCTATATTTCAAAAAGAAATTCTTTAATGGATTTCATATTACGGTTTAATAGAGCGCTTGCCCAACAACGTCATGAAGAGATAATTGCTGATCATGTTGATATCAATGAGCAGCCTATGTTGAAATCTCCATTGATAATGGAGAAGCAAATGGCTACCATTTATACTCGTAAAATTTTCTACAAGTTTCAAAAAGAGTTGTGGAAATGTTTGGCATGTGTGCTTCAACTTGCAAGAGAGGATGACAATTTATGCTTTTATAAGGTAATGGAGAGGGAAAAAGATGGTAGCTTCAAGTTGAAGGTGCGAGAAGTCATGGTTGACAAAGTTGCAGACTATGCTTCATGTATATGTAAGAAATTTGAATTTGAAGGAATCTTATGCAGGCATGTGTTGGCATACATGAAAATGAAACAAATTGAGTATTTGTCAAATAAATATATATTAAACAGGTGGACATGAGCAGCAAAATCTGAAATAGTTGTGGAAGAGGGTGGAAGGCAAATAACTGAAAGTGGTGATAATTCATTATTAATGAGGCAAACAAGATTGTCTAAACTTGCTTTTGAGCTTATTGATGGTGCCTTGGTATCTCAAGAGGCAAGTAAAGTTCTATTAGAAAGTTTTGAAGGTATGCGAGAAAAGTTAAATTTTGTGGTGTGTAGTAGTAACAATATATGTGGAGGCAATGATGAAAATGCAACTAGTAGTTATCTTTCACCACATTTGAATGACCCTCTTCAAGTAAGGGCGAAGGGCTGCGGTAAAAGATTGAAGGGAGGAAAAGAGAAAGCAATGAATAAGAGTAAACGTCATTGCCATGGGTGTGGACAAACAGGACATGACCGAAGAACTTGTACAACTCACATTAATCAGTAAGAAACTAAGTTAAATTTTTTATTTCAATTTATTCGATTATTTTATCTTAAATATATAATTTCTTACTTCTTATGCAGGTCCTCTTTGTGCAAGGATGCAGAAAATATTTCACCCAATATCAATAATCGTTCTGTGAAGTAATAGTCGTGGAAATTGAACTTTGAATGTAGTTGTGGCTGGATTAGTTCTTTATTGTTCAAGCTATAATTTTGTATGAGGCTGAAATTTTATACTTGTACCCACAACGTCAATTATTGTTGCAGCTTCAATTCCTTTGTCTTGTAATGGAGTCTTGGGACCCTCTATTTCAATAATTTATCTGTTTATATTTTTTCTAAACTTTTGAAGGTATCCTGTATACAAACTTTGCAAATCATCCGAAGAAGGCATGACTCTTTGAATCATATCACGAGATCATAGTTAGCTTCAATATCCTCATATGCAAATGAAATATAGTTAGTAATTGTAAACGTCAGGTAAATACAGAGTATAATTAAACAACAGATCAGCCAAGGTCATATAAAAAAATCCCACCCAGCAGTATAGAAATTGATGAAAGCATCGGATGAATGCATAGGGAAGAGAAGGTCTTGTGGTGGAATGCGCGGAATGAAAGCAAAAAAAAACAAAAAAGAAGAAGAAGAAGAAGAAGAAATAAAAATATTCCAACCTGGAGGAGCAGCTATGATATTGCCAGGGATGAGAGCACATGGAAGAGAAGGTGTTAAAAAGAAGAAATAAAAATATTATAACCTAGAGCAGCAGCAGTGATATTGCCAGGGATGAAAGCATAGGGAAGAGAAGGTGTTGTGTTGGAAGAAGGAAACAGAGGTTAGTAGATTGGAGGTGTAAGCGCGGGAATTTTGGCTCTTACCAAAAGACTAAAACCCTTCTCAATGATGTTTTAAATCTAGAGCGTACAAGGCATCTAATGGTCACAAATAGAAGTTCGCATCCAGTCCGCACACTTGGAGTTCGCAATAGAGAAAGTCCCTATATATATATATATATATATATATAGGGCTCTTATTGAAGCCACTAAAACCAAGTGGGACCCACTATGTGGAAAGCTGAAGCCGACTTTAGGTGCTGCCATTCACTCACTTGCCCAAGTCCCCATGACTACTGGCATGGATCTGCTTTCCTTGGCTGATCCAATGGCTGACCTTGTGTTTTGTTACTTTCATTGGCAGCCCCCTTTTTGCTTCTATTTTTTTTGGGTTATTCGCAGCAATGGTCCCTCAACTATACCCGTAGTTACAGTTTGGTCAGTCAATTCAATTATTAGTTGCAGAGGTCACTCAAGTAGGTGTTTTGTTGCACCATTAGTCCTTCCGTCAAGTCTGTGACTTTTTCCGTTAAAAATAAGGGTAAATTCGAAAATTCATCCACAACCCTCCTTTTTTTCATCAAGTCTATGACTCTTGAACACACTTCTCAATTTTAGTTTTCTGAAGGGGAGGAATCCGTGCATTGGGTGGCTTGCAACCCTCAAGTAAAGGAATCCGATGATCATGAGTCCTGTGAGGAGGAAGTCCAGTTGGAGGCTGAAAAACAACTTCAAATTTGTGTAAAAGCTCTTGCAAAGACTGTTCCTGGGTTAAAGAAATAGTAGACTCAGTATCGTGGACTAGAGCAAACTGAAGAAGACACAAAACCACACCAAAGTTGCTCTGTAGTAGTTTTTCCATCTGCAAATTCGTGACAGACTATGGTGTTGAAGGTTTAGAACTGGAAAGGCAATAATGCTTAGCGCAAACTTGAAATTCCATCTTAAGGTTCTTGAAATTCTATCAAGGCCGCCGAAGTTGGATCAGTAGACGATCTCATCGAGGGAATAAGACTCGGAGTCGGCAGTGGCAGCAGAGGAAGGGTCGGTGTTGAAGGGGACGTAGTGGGCAAAGATATGGTGGGTGTGGGTTGTGTTGTGGTAGCGAGCTTCGTGGTGACTGTTGCGGCAATGGAGGATTGTGGAGGAAGGGGAGGATTGTGGATGAATTTTCGAATTTACCCTCATTTTTGACAGAAAATTTAACAGAGTTTGACAGAGGGACTAATGGTGCAACAAAACACCTACTTAAGTGACCTCTGCAACTAATAATTGAAATGAGTGACTAACTGTAACTACAGGTATAGTTGATGGACCATTGCTACGAATAACCCTTTTTTTTTAGGCTGCCAAGTGTTGATGCTGTTACTTTTTGTTTTTGTTTTTGTTTTTTTTTCTGTTTGTTGTTTCCTTGTGTCTGCTTTCAATTTATATTATTTTTCATAATCTTATCCAAATTTTACTCTTTTTTTTTATTGAAATGTTCATTGAAAAAAATAACATAACACAAACATCCATGAACACAAAATAAGTTTCCAAAAAAAAATTAGCATGTAAATTACAAAATTAAAACATTTAGAGCTCCAAATATAGAGCGAAACAATCAACTATTGATATTGGAAGACCCAAAAGATTCTTCCAATGTATCATTTCTGGGTCCAATGAAATTCATAGGTATAGGAAGAAGCCCTGTCAAATAGAGATAGCTTCATTGTTGATAAGATTCCTTTACGACCCAAAAGATTCCACCGAAGCTCTAAAAATGGAGTTCCATCCAGCATTTGTAGAGCCTATTTTAGAGCCTACCATTGGGCTTGCCCTAAAATTAGAACTCACAGTCGAGGTGAAAAATTAAACCCAAAAGAAAACTCACCCATGCCTCCCAAGAGAAAAAATGCCTTCGTTCTTAGCTATTTGTGTGAATTCTGCCCTCATTTCATATGATACACTACGGAATTTCAATATTCCCAGAAATCCAAACCTTGTGCAACCCAATCAATTCATTCAGCTCATTCTGATTTTTAATTTAGACGACAAGGAGAGTCTTGAATAGTTCAAAGAGGTGGCAACGACGGCGGGTCGAAGCCGTGAGGAAAATAATTTTGGTACCTATTGTCGTGTGGATCATATATACATACATCTGAATCCGATTATCCAACAAGTTTTTGGGCCTTTGGAAAATTCATTTGAATAAAACAAACCCATATATGTTGTTTCACAAAAATAGCTTAAGATATGCTTTACACCGTTCCAAAGGAACCAATGACGATCAATTCGACTATCATCAGGCTCTTTTCGAAACAGTGAGGAATTCACCCCTTAGTCCACCCCAAGCAAGGACCCCTTAAATCTCATTGAAACTTGATAAACCAAAGGCATATGAATTAGAAGAAACCACATTTTGGTATTGCTAAGAATTTGGTCATAAAAGAGGCGTGAAGAAGATCATGTCATGTCCGCATTAATTCTTAACATTCGAACCCAAAGAAATGAGAGAACAAAAACCCGAAGACTGCTGTCGATTTGCATTGGAACCCCAAATCTGAGAAGTACAACCATGAACAACAACTAAAATACAAGCGCGCAGAGAGAGAGAGAGAGAGAGAGAGAGAGAGGCATTTTCTCTGCATTTTATTCAACTAGTTGTCAAGGTTACAAAAAAGAATAAAGAACCTGTAATAATAATAAAAGGAAGCAGCGAGAGAATACTTGTAGTGAGAGATGAGTGGGAATACCCACTTCACTCACAAGAATTGAACCAACTGGCTGACTGATTAACAAAAACAAATTTACATGGAAATTCCACTAACCCAATCTCTACTCTGTTTAAGCTTTTGCAGGAATGAAGGTTCTCCTGCCAAAGATGGAAAAATACCCCGGCCCGAGAACCTCAAGAATCACCAACAGTGCAAATTGCCCCAATTTCAGGGCCTGCACAAAGAATGTGAATTTTTTTTATCCTAGGTTAATAATAATTTGTTGTCACTGCTCCCAGAATCAAATCTTTAGCTTTTTACCCGTGTTGTTAGATCCCCGTTAGAGAAGATGGGAAGTTGTAGTTAGCAAGGTCAGGTTCTATGATCATGCTCTCTCTACAGGGTAGGCAGGCCAACCAGATAGTTGGCTCTTCCTCCTCCTAGCAATCTAATCTTTAACTTAACCTGCTGCTGCTCTCTGACCCTAGGAATGACGGGCCTTTGACTTTAAGGCGCTTCGGACCAATCTCTATTGGCGGTGGTCCCCTCCGTCTCTTTCCCGACTCAAGCTGGTGGTATCTATCCTTTCTGTGGTGTTCTCGCTGTCTACTGACCGATTCTTCATTGGCCAACTTCTTAAACTTGATAGAGATGGGAATTGTACTTCCTCTAGGGACGACGGTACTTCCTCTGGAAAACCTGCCCTCCATAGGAGCACTCTCAGAAACTCCTTTGTAATTACTAGTTGTAAGAAACTTAGTTGATTCACCAGTGCTGCAAGAATACTGTGGGACCGATGGCCCGCATCTTCTTTCAGCTTGCAGTTTCTTCAGTCGCTTAAAACCCTGCTTTTTTTCCAGTAATTGAAAACCATAAGTTGTGAAGTCGCACAGCACAAACAGAAATCAAAGAATCATGATAACTAATCGCATGCATCAGAAATTAAAAGTACATGTCTCCATGAAGTTTACCTGGTTCTCAGAATGCTTTGATGACGAGGTATCATTTACACTTCTTTTGTCCACCTTCAATGATGAGCGGCGCTTAACCCTAAAGATCTCAGAATCAGAATCATCACTGCCTTGATCCACAACAGGCCTAACCTCTGATCCATTACAATTTCTTGGGCGCGCACTAGAACATTCATTGTATGATGGAGAGGACTGAGAAGACTCATATGTACTGCGCGCTAATTCTTCAGAAAGCCTTTTAGAATTTAGAGCTCCTGTGTTAGTGTTAGCATTTCCCTGTACCTGCCAGGAAACATATGAACACTACATTACACTTGGTTACTCAGAAAATTGCTTTTCAATTCACTAAAAGTTGTCTTAAACCTACTGCAGAGCAAATTTACTTAGTGAACGAACATTATGCACTAGAATACAAAAAGGAAGCCACATTGAACAAACAGAGCAATATCTTACATTATTGGGTGCTGATAAGCTCTCACGAGGCTCTAAAAGAGAACAAAGAGTTGATGCCGCACATGAAAGGGAAGCATCTGACACTGCAGGACTTGAACATTTTGCACCGCAACTCAACATGGGCTGACCATGAGAACCAGGTTCTGGCTCTTGTGACCGATAATGAGTTGTGCCAGTAAGTTTAGGATTCAACTCAAATTTTATCTCACAATAACGAGAGTATCCTTTCTCTTCTGTGCTCTGAGACGAGATTAATGGATACGAATAATAGTCATCGCCATTTTCACCAAGCCCTTTTATCTCCTCTAACATACCATCTTCCATTTCAAACTTTCTGGCTGCAGCTTCCAGTTCTGTTATTTCCTCTCTTAAAAAGAGAATAGGGTTGCTTCCACATGAGAAGTCAAGAGACTTTGCCTCTGTATTGGACAACAAAAACACAATTAGCAACCACATGATTTGAGTTAAAGAGTCTGCTTAACTATCCATATGAATTTTCAACTAAGCTCCTGAAAAATATATTTTATCTTAAATAATATATATGTATGTATCACTATGAATGGGACAATTCAAGGACATTCCATACAATTCTGAGATGAGTAGTTCAAGACTTCATAAAGTTTATTCATATAGAAGAAGGCATACCATGTCGAAGGCACACAGGATGCATGTAACAGTTGCAATTAATGTAAGCTACATAGCAATCGCGCTTGCACAGGCTGCAGAGAATGGTTCCGTAGGAGTTTGGTAAAACACCAGTGCATGCACCTGACTTCATTAAAGACCAACGAGCACGATGCTGAAAGCGCATCAATCTAACAAAAGAAGTCTTAATGCATTGATGGGAGACCAAATCAGCAGATGAATATTCAGAATCTTCAAGTTCTAAACTTGTGTACAGAAGCATGGCTTCTTTACACAGAAGTTCTTCGTGAGGAAGCAGGGGCATCCTGTTAAGAAGCGCATAACGACGGCTAGCAATAGCACCTAAAGGGAACCAATCACCAATTGCAAAGTTGACTGCCTCACCACAGTTGAAACCTATATTTACAATGTAAAAAGGTATTAAATCCACATTTCTCTAAAGCAAAGAAAAATAAGACAGACAAAGAGGCATAGTAATATGAAGGGGAAAAGTAAAATAGAAAGCCTACCATGACTGAATCCAGCATGGTATGCTCTTGGGAAAGTAACGACAAACTCTCCTGGCTTTTGCACAGCCTTGTAGACAGGGACATCATGTTCCAACAAAATATTTGGAGGAAACAAAGTTGTTTTCCCCAATAATACATCAAAAGCTCCATCCTCGCCATCAGTTGATATGATATCATGCGTGTACACATGCTCCTTGACTACCCTTTCAAATTGAAGGGCAGCTTGACCAGGAATTCCATACCAGGTTTTGGATGCACCACAATGATGATAATTAATACTGCCATACGAAATAAAAGTTATAAGAATATAATTAATAATAATTCTTGGAATATGAAAGGAAACACATTGTTGCCTTATTGAGGTTCAAAAGTGACATATACCTGTACAAATAATGATCCTCCACGTGCCAAGCAAACATACTAAATATCATTCCAATGTATAGCATGGGATCAGTTACACCCTGTTATAAACCCAACATAAGTAAGCAAGGGATACAGGCTATAAATAATGCAAAGAAGCTTACAGAAGTAGTCTCATTACCGGAATTGCAGTTTCCAGAAGACGCAAAATGGAATTGGGTAACCTTGAAAGATTCTGCAATCACGAAAGTGGGTGAATCAGTTAACATGCATGTCACCACATACAGTGAACAAATGGGAATATTACTCTTAAGAGAAAAAATAAATAATAATAATAAGAGGTTAAAAAAAAGAGAGAAAAAATGGAGCACAAGTAAACTCAATCTGTACAAAGTCAGAACGATCCTTCAATTTGAAGGGGGAAAAACACTCTCTCTTAATAATAATAAAAGCCCCAAAGGCATTTTGGCAACAGTACTCTTATGCCTTCGTGTTTACTGTTAGGGTTGGATTGGGCCGTGTTGAGATGCACACCACTAATGTGTACTTTTTTTCTGTGTCATGTACTCGACATCACTTTAGGCGCATTAGAAACTGAACATGGAATGACTCTGAGATATATCAACCACCTACAGATTCGATAAACAGAGAGAAAGATTGGCAGAATGAACACCTTTAAATTCCATTTGCTACTTCCAAGCGGATCACTGCAAGAAGAGGAAAAGGCACTGCCCTCTACATCACATGCATATTCAACAGTTTCTGTCTTTCCACAAGCAATTTCTTGCCAAAATTCTTTTTCCAAGTATGTGGCAGGAAGAGAACCAGAACTACAATATCGACGAGCAAAAACTTTGTTTGCCATTTTCTCGAAATCACGGAATGTATAATTTCTGTAAAATTAAACTCATTCAAAAAACTGAAGACATGATAAAGTAATGAATAAAAAATTTCAATTCGTAGAAATTCTCACCTTCCGCTCATGAAAAATGTGACCTTGTCATCATTGTCCCACTCAGCAAGACGAAGAGGCTGTACCCTAGTTGTGAACTTGAAACCTGCTTTCTCCCTCATCAATACAACCCCAGCTGGAGTAGAAGCACTCAAAGGGGATATAATCTTGCATATACCTGAACATGACATTGCAGGTTATAAAGGGAAAAGTTGGTCATATTCCACTCATGTGAGAAAAAATAATCACGATATTTCTCCAACAGATACTGTATTACGTGAAACAGGAAAGAGATTAGTAACATTATTCAATAACACATGGCGATGGCAAAGAAAAGTTATGCCTATAATGAATGGTTTAGGGTTTTTTGCATAAAGTCAATATTACATGAACTGACTAGAGACGGGACCACTTTTCGAGGATAAATAAATCAGTTGTATCAATCCAAAAAGCACTAAAAAAGAACACTAAATCTTTAGTCAGTTAGCATTAGATGGGTCTCAGTAGGTCCACAATAACATCTCTCTCTTTTGCATCATTAACAAAAGACAAACATTAACATCCGACCCGGGATTACTTGCATTTGGTTTAAGGATGTCAAAATGTTCATACACAGGCGGTGAGCTGCACAAACTCATGTGCATGTCTATACCAGCCACCATACACGTATCAAAATCGCGAATGTAATACAGAGTCAATCAATTCAAACGTTTGAGGACAATAGTAAGAAAAGAAAATATACAGAGTCAATCAGTTCAAATAGCATACCATATTTTGAAGCTTCTGGAGCTATCTTCTGTAAATAAACCAAAGGATCCTCAAACTCCTCCTTTGCTGGATAGTATACAGGACACTCAGGAATTTTCTCAGTCCAGTCTAGATCACTTGTTTCAAACTTATCCACCCTACGCTTCGAAAAAATATCTTTTTCATGTGAAGCACCACTGGACAGAGAAACTGGGTCGGAACCTCCCTGTAATCTAATACCACAGGAAGCTGAAGCTTTTAAAGCATCGCCTCCGCTTCGAGCCATCATATTAGTTAACTTTACAGGCTCGGTACCAGTTTCCGATCTCATACGCTGAAGCCTTCTACGCTTCAGAATTTCTAATCCATTTTTGGCCTCTTTGGACAAACAAACCCTTCCTTCCACCTGTTAAACAAACAGCTAGGTCATGTACTTGAATTACAAAATATGAAATGTGAAACGAATTCAGTTCATGCATGCATAAGTTCATACAACACCACTCTTTCCTAGAAGTCATGATCCAAAAATTATTCAACAAACTCAGCCACATAAAAGTTCAACACGGTATGGTCAGATTATGTGCTTATATCTGTAATGTTTCGTTTGATGAATTTTCATAATAAAAACAAAAAAAACCAAAACTGCCTGCCTCAAAATCCTCTTATCAGTACCTACCCACAACCTTTGCTACGTCGGAGAAAACTATGATGTCAATCTATTGAAACCCTATGGAACGAGAAACAAAGACATTCTATTACATTAGCAAAAGATACATGATATACAATGAACCCATACAAACATAAGCCTAAATTAATATTTATATAACAGCGGACGAAGTGAATGTCATGCTCCGCTTAATCAGTTCTGAATTTAACCATCCTTATAAGGCACTGAACATAAAACTACAACCACTTTATGTAAATCACATTATCAACAACATTTAAAAACGCATGTCATAATAACGATTGCAATTTAAGACGATCCATGTAAAAAGTTTCAAACTTATATATATTAATATATAGGAAAAGGAAAAACAGAGGGAAAGCTAAAGACCCCAATAGACATTATGAAAAAATTTCCTAAAGAAACTCCTAAATATCTTCAAACCCCAACAATAATACACAGTCAAACTGTTGAACCATCTGTTAAGTTCATCATCAGCGAAGCCCAAATATTACAGCAGCATTAAAAACTGAACTGAAAAACAAATAAAAATCTAGAAGCAAAAAAGTAATAATAAACACCCCCGAAAATCGAAACCCCTCCAGAAACTATAATTACTAACAAAACTGAATTGAAAATTTCCGTAGAAAAAATCAATTAAAATTTCCGTAGAAAAAATCAATGAAAATTTAGTAAAAAAACTCTACTCCTAAAAGGCATTCCAGCCATTCATGCGTATCGTGAATCCCACGAATGCAGAAGGCAATTTTTTTGACAAATCAATTTTTAGAAAATAGAAGAGAGAAAATAAATAAATATAAGCATTGCAGAAAAAGTGAGAGCAATGTACAAGATCTGAACGCTGAAACAGAATAATAGAAAGAAAAAAAAATTTAAAAAGTCAGAACGTAAAAGAAAATAAAATAAGAATGGTAAGAGAACAAAGCAAAACACACCATCTCATTCCGAAGTCGCTCTTTGTACGCCTCCGTCTTTGTTCACCGCAACACACAAAGGATAAGAAACAAAAACCGCAGAAACCGAATCCAAATCGGAGAACCAAACCCTAGATCACAATCCCAGCCACGGCCAATCAACAGCAAGCCTCGAACGAGAACCAGGCAGCCCACATTCTCACCAAACGTGCAAAACGGCAACGTAAAGCTTCGAAATCAGAGATCCAAAGCCTCCAACCACCGAGTCAACGAAAAAACAGGAACAAGTTCGAAGACTGTCGATGAGAGAGGAATACACAGCGGTTTTCCGGCAGAAGATGGATGCTAATCGCCGGAGGCAAAGCGGTTTTCCGGCGACGTAGGAAGCTTCCCGGCAAAAAGCAGGGAGAGAGAAATAGTGAAAGAGAAGGGAGAGAGAGAGAGAAAGAGAGGGTGGGCTAAAGAAAGAAACCGAAAAAGGTCTTCGAGGAGGATAATTTATAGTTTTATAGCCGTAAAATATTAAACGCTTTTATTGAGTCTCGTCTGTTCTCACTAGGAAACTGGATTGGTTAAGGAAATAAATATAAAAAGGGAAATTAATTACAAGTAAATTTTTTTAATTTTTTCTCTAAATTGTTTTTGAAAAAATAATTGAAGCATATTAAATATTTTAATGAGAAAATAGAAAGTTTGTGTGAACCAAAGTGGTAGTTGTTAGGTGGTTCAACCAAACGCTAGCCGGCCAAAACGCGTTTTTACTTCTCTGCCCGCGTTTCGCTGGATCTGGAAGCCTTCCGTTTTTCTTTTTAGCACGATAGTACCCCGGAAAGAACTTCGGTTGGGGTATAAAGAGGAGGGAATAAATGCTTTAGAGGAAGGGTATTTTAGTCTATTCGGAGGACGGTGTTATCGAAGGGTTATGGTTGCTGTTTGGGTCAGAGAAAATGAAAGTTACAGGAAAGACGGAATTATCACGTGTGGAAAAGCCTGAGTCTCAACAAGTACCAGTAGGCGGAAATCTGACCGTTGATCGGGTTACGGGGTCTTGATTTGGACGGATCAGATTTGACAAGAATACAGAGTCTGAAATTCCCGTATGCATGCACAGTACTTGATCGTTGAAACTTCCTCGTTGCACAAGATGAATTACACCTACCTTCCAGTTAGTTAGCCTTTTTCGCGCTAAAAGACATTTTAGTCCTCGGTTGGTTGCCTACTTTCCACGGAAGGCGAGGGTCGGTTTCGACATTGCGCGGGGCTTTCCACAAGGGAGGCACCAAGATCACTTCGGCGTAAGTGGATTAACTACCCTCATGCGTGACCAGACGTAGTTCCGAACAACAAGATGGACTCGACACGTGGAGGTACGATTTGAGCCCAAAAAGACACGTGGACGTGGATAAGACTGCGGTTTCTGGCTGTTTGTATATTACTGTGGGTGGTGCCAGAGCTGGAATAGCTGGCAGTTAGTGCAGGTTTCACGCGCCCAGACGACCGGTCCCACCTTTTTCCGTTTTCGCTCTCTCACGAGAAGAGAACCTTATTTATGCTCTCTCAGAAAATTAGAAAAATCAACAGATGCTATTGGTTGCTTGCGCCTTGAGCTTTTGTTACACGGAGGTTGGCCTAATGATTAGTTTTCCACAGTCAGCGAAAACGAAGCCCTTGAATAAGAAAATTCATTTAAATTATATTTCTTATTTTATATATTTATTTACACATGGACTCAAGGCGTAGGTCTTGGTCTTAATGGCGGCTCGGCTGGTACACTATGTCAAAGACTTGGAAACGTGTCAAACAGGTCTTCGGCTCAGCTTGGCTTGGCCACTAGCCACGTAAGTGACAAAAAAGTCCTTTTTAAAAAAGGAATATTTCAAGGAAATGCCGCAGTTAATGACCCTATCGAATCACGGATTTTACTCAACCTGTTTTACTACTTTGCGTGTGTAGTGGTGGACGACTCGCTTTTGAACAGCTCACTTTTGTATTGGGGTGAGGGTATATTTGGAATTTCGCTGCGATTGTTGTGTGAAGAAACGGCGGCGTTTTGGGTGGGGTAATGATTCTGGTTGTGTTGAAATGACGAAAATGCCCTGGTCATGGGTGGACTGGACAGTGGGAAATCAGTTGAAGAGCTTTCAAGTCTTCTTTGAGATTTCTTTCAGGGTATGCGTAATGCGTATCATATTCATTCATGTTATTGTTCGGAGTACAAATAGTCTTTTTCCATGGACCACCATCAAAGAAAAGTAAGAAACCAGCCAGCCTTTGTCTTAAGTAAAAATTTAAAGAATCAAAAGGGGAAAAGAGATCCAGAATCTTCATTTGTTTCAACCATTTATATTCCCCCTCCTTCAAAATCCCGTCCATATACAAAGCTGATGATGGTTACGATTCCTAAATTCAAGTTGTTTAGGGCAACAATAATGCTAAAAATTATTGTGTAGTATTGAAATACAGTCACATAATATCAATTCACGAATGAATAACAAGATTGATATTTTCCATTTTTAGGATACAATATCAATAAATACTTACTCATATTATAACACATGGACTGGTTATAATATGTGGCTGTATTCTTATAACAACGGAATTAGCTAATGTAGTCACAAAATGTGATGATTTTTTTAGTACTATTATTTCGTCTTAAGCAAAGAGAAAACTCTAAGGAAAGAAACCCCGGCCGCCACCTGACTTGGGGGTCGATGGCCTCTCTCCCCTCTCCTTCTCTCTCTTGTAAGTCATACTTTGTTATTTATTTTGTGGTGTGGAAACAGCCTCTTTAAAACATTGTCGTCGCCGTACTAGTTGCTTGTCCTAAGCATTCACATCCTTTTGGGTTTGATACCACATTAATTTACCATAAATGGATTTGCATGAACAAGTAGCCAAGCAGGGAAGGGGAAAAAAAAGTGGCAAGTTGACTAAAAACGGGTTAACAACTTAACGTCTAAGTATCCCCAAGAAAAGGCACAAATGCCCAAAAGCGGCAAGCTTGGAAGTTAAATGCATCAAATGGGTTTTTGACGTTTTAGAATTTCAAGTCCAACCTGGTCAGAGAGAAGAAAAAGGGTAAGTCTTCAGCATTGAAGTAGACCCACATTAACATATTCCAAAAGGTTTGTGAATTAATGAGTGATTTTCAACCGTGACGAGAAAAAAAAACAAGTAATTTATTATATTGATGTGGATGTTAAAAATTCTTCTTTTTTTCTTTCCTTATTTTTGCCAAATGTTTAAAATTCCATTTAGACACAGCCAAGTAGGGCCACTCTAATTGATACTATACGTGAACCTGTTTTGTTATCAAGGCACATGGATCGTTGACTATGATTAATTAATTACAAGGCTAATTAGGCATATTATAGCTTCCAAGAGTTTTACTTACTAAAAAAGAAAACTTCCAACAGTTTTTGTAACTATTGGGTAGGTTTAGAGATGGCAATGGGATGAATAGGAGATGGATAATGTCATTCTCATTCATAGGGTTTAGTTTTCTTTCCCCATTTTCGCCTCCATACTAGTAATTTTGAAATTATGAAATCCCCATCTCCTTCTTTGTGGGGAACAAATTTTTGAAAATTATTAGTCTAAAATAAAACTAAGAAACATGACCACCGTTTTACATCTTTCGAGCAACCCGAAGAAAATCATAGCGTCATATTGGCTAAACTCATAGTCCCGCACTGGCTAAATCCGAACCCAACGCAACATGAAATCTTCCCCTTTTTAGAGCTCCATACTATGTTGAAGGGAGCCAACTCCTTGTGTACATGGGCCAAAATACGATGACTATATCATTGCGACGACATCGTTTCACAGCTACTACTTCCACATCATAAAATAAACTAACAATCTTGATGGAAAAGGAAGGGAAGGAGAAAAGAAGGGATGACAAGATACCAGGAGGGGAGGAGCGAAGACTTTTTCTTAGGGTTTTCTCAAAGAATATTTAGGATTTTCTCTTTTTTAAAATAAAAAAGTAAGTTAGAATAAGGAATAAAAAGAACAAAAGTTTTGTCCTAGACTTAAATTTTTTATGTTATTTAATTCAATATAAAATTTAATATGCATAATATAAAATTTGGCGTGGGAGTGATGGACACAACTGTCACGTAACAAAATATTCATATGAAAAATAAATAATATATACATATATATTCTAAATGGGGCAGATTTAGGTTGGGGAATAAAATGTCATCCATGTTTCGCCCCAAAGATCATACCCGAAAATTTCCCCATGCCTAATTTATATTCTTCATACCCAACCCAATAGGATTGAAGCCCCTCGAAAACCCTAACCCGTAAAGAAAATTGTCATCCCTAGATTGCCATCCATTTTTCGAACATGTTGTGGGCATGCAAGGGTCGCACTCCATGAGGTCGGCAGAGGACCTCGACAACCAATTTTCCGACGTCCACGAGGTCGCCCGACCCCATTTATCCCTTAATAGATTTGTACTGACCGATTTGGTTCAATAAGTTTGACCCATTTTTTGGTAGAAATGCCAAACCCTATTACTTACTCCCCATTTATCACTCTTTTGTTTGAAAAAGTAAATATAGATAAATTAATAAAGATAAAAGGGGATTGAAAGAAGAAAAAAAAAAATCACTATTTAATAACTGATATAAAAATATGTTACATCACTTTCGACAAAAATAAAACTAGAATGACACAACAAAAAAAATTTGGTACTTTTCATTTTTCCCTAGTGGCCGAAATCTTAATCCCAAAGGAGAAATTTAACCAATTAGGAAATACTTGTTTCATAAGGATTTATGCCAAAAGAAACCATGTCCTTGTGCTCTTTCTTATTCGCTTCTGTCACATTCTTAGTGGCTGACTCCCTAAGGAATCTTATTTTCAATAGCTAATCCACTTTGATTAAGCCAAAGCTCACAGCTTAAGCAAAAGTCATTTAACTATGCAATCATGCAGAGGAAGCAGCCTCATCATCATCACACAAAAACTATCCTCACCAACTAGCAACAAGCCAACAACACCACCATTGGGAATCTCATGGATAGTAGGTAACCCATATAAAAATAAATATTATTTTAATTAATTTATTATTATTATAGTTAATTAATTATTATTTTAGAAATTAAACACCCTTTACATGATTTAACTAATTCCTAGCACATTATACCAAGGTGGCCCAACCATCCACTAACAAGAATTGCTAAATTAAGAAATGAAAGGGAATTTGTTTAATTAAAGTTGGTGATCTCCCATTAACCTGTTGCGTCACAAGGTTAGTCTAGTCTTAATCAACCACACACACAAAGCGCGTGTCTCGGGGGTAGTAGGATGGGAGTAGGACAAGGTCACATTGGAAAAAAGGTTGTGTCAATGAGTTGTCACTTGTTGCCATGGTAATCAATGACGAGAGATCCTATGATATTAGCTTTTCTTTTTCTTCTGGTTGGGAAGGGAATCAAACAATTCACCTATCTTCATCCGAATTCATGTTTTACTCACGACTTTAAACTACCTCGAGAAATAATGAAATGTGCTTATGTCAGTGTTTGAAATTTGGAACAAGTTTTGGGTTTGGATGTAGTTGCCAAACAATAATTATCCTAGAACTTAAGTTTTGTAATCCTTCACGTCTCATACGCCTAAAAGATTTTCCTCCTTTTAGTTATTGGTTTAGTAATATTTCGCTCTATTTTGTTAAAAGATGTCTCAAATTCAAAAACTTATTCTAAGATGAAAATAAAAAAAATTAGATCAAATCATTTGTAGAAATTTGTTCAAATCAAGGCAATGTTACTTTGATTTTATATATCTTTCTTATTACTCTTTTGTAAAGTTTAATTACTTTCATGCCCTTTGAAAATATGGTTAAATCTCACATTGCCCCCGGAGTCACAATGATCAAATCTCACTAGCTCAAATCTCATAAAAGATACTTGAGTTTAAAAAAGAAGAAAAAAGCCTAAATTACATATGCATTGAGACAAAAGTTTTGCTCAAATAGGACCTATCTAATGTTTGAGTAGGTAGCTCGATACAAGGCATGGTGTGTAAGTTCAACATCAGAGAATACAATAATAATCTACATTTTAAATTTAGCTCGTCCACTTCTAATTGCACAGAGGTCTTTTAAGTTAAAACCACACATTTAGAGGTCCATAGGCCATTGAAATGATCAAGGAGGCGACTCAAGCAAAAATCCTTGACCAATAGAGAAATGTGGAGCGGGCTAGTAGAGTAAGGGCTAGTGTAGCAAAGGCGACGGCTCAAGGAAATCCTAGGCTTAGGTGGAGCAAAGGCTCCTAGCAAGGCTCAAGAAAATCCTTGTCGTAAAAGGTGGAGTTGCGGCAACCGTGTCATCCTTGGAAGTGTGAGTGTTATAATGGGCCGGTTACCTTGACTTGGATCTCGCCAAAGTGGAGATTGTTGATGTGTAAGTCCCACATCCGAGAATAAAACAATAATCTACATTTCAAATATAACTAGTCCATTCCTAATTGCACATAGGTCTTTTACATTAAAACCTCAAACCTGAAGGTCCATTGGGCATTCTTTCTCCTAGGTGGTTAAGGTGAGGACAATATCGGTACATGATTTGGATATAATGAACTCCTATGGGATCCGTTGGTACGACAACTAAAATTTATTCTCCTTGCCCTTTGTTTCCTTTTTTTTTCTTCTTAAAATCCATATTTCGGTTGTTCCTTTTGTTCCATTTTTTAGAAGAAGAGTTATATCCCTTTCACACCCACTTCATGACCAAGTTCATATGCACACATAAATTTGGGGGCTTGGGGGCCCTTAATCATTGGCTTGAATTTGAGGCAATGATGGATAAAGTTGTTGCCTGTCTATCATTTGGTCAAAGGAGAGGATGAAGCTGAGAGAATAATATACAGTACAACAACTAAGTACAATCTCTCATACAAAAGCCAATAACAAAATCCGCTTTGAAAATGACAAAGAGAACCAAGAGTTTGATGATGTAAAAGGATTAGGCTCTGCATTTAGTCAGCCATTAACTGACTATATAAATGAATTAAAAACCTATGTATTAATTAGTGAGCATTGTTAATGATTATTGACCTAGTCCATGTGCTAAGAGTCCTTATTGTCTTACCTCTCCCTTAAGATTATACCATGTGTTAAAAAGCTAAACACATAATTAGTCTTTGCTTTAATTATTTCTTTTAAGAAAGAAAAATAATTCAATAATTGAAAATCCAAACTTACAATTTAAATGTCCACCGATTATAGGGGTGTATAAGATCCAATCCAATCCGCTCAAACTGACCGATCAAATCCAATCCAATTTCATTTCAATTAGTTTCGATGATTTGGCGGATTGAATTGAATCCGAAATTTTCAAAATTGACATGATTGGATCGGATGATGTATTTGCTCATGATAATCCAATCAAATCTAATCTAGTTAGTTTTATGCTTATTTTGCTCTTATAGGTATTTGTAGTTGAAAAGGTTTTGAATATTTTAAGTCATTTAATGGAGTTATGTTTAATGTATTATATAATCAAAACAATTTTCTCTAGTATTTCATTTATATTTTATGTTTACGTCTATTAATATGTTTGGTTAGATTAAACCTATAAGAATAAATGTTTAATATTTCATTAATATTTTTCCATTATCAAAGCTGATCATCCAATCCAATCCACTATCAATTGGATCATATCGGATTAGATTTAAACATCTAATATGATTGGATTGGATTTTAAAAATTGCAATCTAATCTATATTGAATCGGATACGGATTGACTAAATTGTATTGATTTCGAATTGACGTACAACCATAACCGATTATATTTCTCTCCTAAACTAATCCAAACTATTATCTTTCTCAGGAGGTCCTCGTTAAATAAGTCTGGCACATTTTTCGTGAAGCTAATTTTGCAGCAGTTGCTTTTACAACTGTCGGCCCGCAATTTCTTCTCTTCCAGGAGTTTCCATGAGAGAGAGATTTGTTGAGCAATGTATTACCGATGCCAATTAACTCAATGAATTAGTTTTGGAGAAAAACAAGTGGTGGACATGAAACCCAAGAATAAGGTAAGTTTAGAATTTAAGAATTTAACCTTTTTCAGAACTAGAAAGAGTTCATAGCTAATTAAAAAATGTATTAAATAACAAATTTTGAGTTTTTTTTTTTAATGTGCAAAGAAAAACAATTACAAAGAGAAACCCAAGGGAACTCCTCCACCCATTAAATCAAGATGAATAGTAGGCATGACCTGATGAGGAAGAGAATCCACTCACCAAGTCCAGAAGTAAATAAGATAATGTGAACTCATCCAACCATTATCTTAATACTAATCGACCTACTACAAGTTCATTTTGACATCAAATATGAAAAGTTGTGTGTAGAGAGCTTTCTTTAACTTTGAGTCTTCTTTATATACTAGTCTTTGACCTAATTTGAGTATCAATCCATCTCCTTGTCGGTGAGATATTGTTTGAGAATGCTTTTATAGAAAACACTTTTGCTCATAAGCGTTTTTCTATGGAGAAGCATTTGGAAATCATTCCAAAAGAAGCACTATTAGGTGCTTTTCTAGAAAGAGCTTTTGTAACCCATAAGCACTTATAAGTTTGTCTGCCAAACATTATCAGAAGCGCTTTTGGTTGTCAGGAAGCATTTTTATCTCTTTCACAAGCGAGCCGAACAAACCCTAAATCACACGAAATAATGCAAACTAAATAGAAAGAAAAACACAACCATCAATGTGGGCCAAGGAACTGGTCTTCTCAGGCCGACTGTAGTAGCACGAAATCAACATAATCACAACTGGGATGATACATTAGATGGAAATCATACCAGCGGTGTGTAGAGCAATCTTCAAAGCTTGTTATGAAATTTCTTGGGAGTTATTATGAAATTTCTTAAGAGTTGTTAATTGGCAACGTCTAGAATATGAATTGAATTTAGTTTTGGGATCAATGGTGATCAATGTGATATTAGTTATGATAAGTTGTGTGTGTAGAGAGAGCTTTCTTTAACTTCGAGCCTTCTTTATTATATAGTAGCCTTTGACCTAATTTGAGTATCAATCTAGCTCCTTGGCGATTCAGAACTAAATAACATGAAAATAAATCAAACTCAATAGAAAGAAAATAACAGAAGTCAATTCGGGCCAATGAACTACTCTTCTCGGGTAGGGTGTTATTGCATGAAATCAGCATAATCACAACTGGGATGGTACGTCAGTTGGAAATCATACCAACAATAAGTAGAGCAATCTTCAAAGGTTGTTATGAAATTTCTCAGGAGTTGTCAATTGAGAATCATTGGAATATGCATTGAAATATATTTGATATCGATTTTGAAATCAACGGTGATCAGTATGATATCATATACGATAAAGCGTGCGTGTGTAAAGAGCTTTCTTTAATTTGAGTCTTCTTTACATATTAGTCTTTGACAATGTTTAATCAACGAGTTTGTGAACCCTACATGAATGCTGTGTCGACAAGTTCAATATTGCCGTGTGAACCAAACCATAAAAGATAACATCATTGATTTGAAACTTTGAAGACCAAAGTTAAATATTTCAAAAATCTAAAAGAGCATTTATGATAAAATTAAAAAAAAGAGTTGATTTTTCTACTTTTTTTATTTTATTTTAATACTTTTATAATTATCATTAAAAACCTTAAAAAAACACCCTTGTATTTTGTTTTACGACCACTGTTTTGTACTACTTTTTGGAGACTGCATTTCCAACACATCCTAAGAACTTTGTCAAAGCACCTTTATGAATTTATGGTGGTCTGGTTTTTGACCCATCACTTACGTGACAGAAGAAAAAGAAAGAAAATTTGGAATTCAGAATTGTCAAGCAACAACACATTTCCTTTTCAACATGGACTGCGACGTATCTGGTCAAAGGTTCAATACCATAAAGACATATGTATAAGATTAAGAAAATGTCTTGAGGTACGAATTGGACTGAGTAAAAGACATGCTCCAACAAAAATAGCCGACACGTAGAAAGCTTGCTTTACCTAAACTAGTCTTCTTCTCTGACCTTAACACACACCCTATTATTATTAACTCAGTTCGTTCACAAAAGCAATCCAAGGGGCAAAGCCTTGAATGAGTCTTCTTGGAAAATGAAACTCCTTCCTTCACTCCAATCCAGTCCAATCATACAATTTCCACCACCGCCGGCTTGAGTGAGCCCACTGGATCTTTATACTTTTTTCTCCTTTCTGCATTTGACCATTTGTATTAAATTAAAGAAAGTCTCATGTTCGATGTATATTGTATATGAATATGACAAGAACCGTGTATATTTATGATAAATTCGATACTTAATTGTGACTAACCTATTAAAACGGTGCAGCTTTATTATAGATATATTTGACCCGTGGTAAAAATGAAATAAGCTTCTCCTAATCATGTGATATGACCTTGTCAAGGTTCTAAGTTTTGTTTCTAGCTAATAGGTCAACATTATCCTTATTATAATGTAAATAACCATGATTCTTTACATGTTTTTCACCTACCACAATTCATAAATTCCAATACGTGGAAGTATGAAAGGGGGAGGTTTTTTTATATTATGTTTTCAGCTCATGGGTCAATTATTGATGTTCCTTATTTCATCCTCCATTAGCCCTATTAAAACCCACAGAGAGAGAGAGAGAGAGAGAGAGAGAGAGAGAGAGAGAGAGAGAGGTTATGGTAATGGAAGCCACCACGTAACACGCCTAAAAGAAAAAGGGGCATGACCAACTTTTACCACTTCCAATGACAAAACTCATTCTTTGGGTCCAAATTTTAGGCTGTGAAAGAAAGAAAGCCACCATCTTAAAGTTTTGGTATATATTGCCACATGGGCACTTGTTTTATTTTCTAATGAACTACCTCCATTTGTCACTTTGTCGGCTCAATTTATTTGCAATATGTTCATACATATGAATATGATCATGCACTGGGTTATTATTTCTAGACACACATCAGCATATCCAAACCTTTGGGCCTAAAAAACCATATCTTTGCCCATTTATGGCTGACTGCACCCATTCTTTACAAAATTCGTCACTTATCTCTTTCTCGATATGATAAAAAAGAGCTCAAAATATCGAAAAATCTTACAATACTTAAATTTTAGAATTCTTTTTTTTTTTCAAAAGGACCAAATATACAATACAAGTATTAAATTACAATGCTACAATCGTAGTTTTTTTTTCCTTTTAAAAATAATAATAGTATTTCACACATCATTCAAATTAAAAAATAATAATACAATTGGTCCTTTTTGGGTTTTTTTTCCCCTTCAATTAATAGGTTTTAGTGTTTATATATAAAATCATTGTAAGAAATGGGGTCTATTATAAATTTCTCTTGAAAATTTTCCTCTCTGTTGGTTGTGGGGAGGAGAGGGGAATAGGAAGTGCTGAGAGATTGAGTAAAATTAAAAAAAAAAAAAAAAAAAAAAAAAAAAAAAAAAAAAAAAATGAAATAAATATTACATCTTAAAGTAAAAAACTATTAAAATAAATAAACTTTCTCTTATTATTGAGTAAATATAACAATTAGTTTTGGACCACACAGAAAGAAAGAAAAGAGTTGGGCCTCTTAAAAAAAAAGAAAAAAAAAGAAAAAGAATTATTAGACTCTACCTAGTTTTTCGGTCTAAAATTCTAGTAGTATAATATCTATTTTTTTTCCCTGTATATGGGCCAAGTTTAAATATTTTGTGTCCACATTTCATTGGGTCTTGGGTTGTCGACCTGCCGACCTTGGGCCAGGCCTGGACTAAATAATTGTCTAAATGGAGTGTGTAAAGTAGACTCATTTTCCCTGTAAAAAGTTGAAATGATTGCAAAAGAGGAAAAAAAGAAGAAGAAGAAAACTGGAAATTTGACCAAAACTATTTTTCTTAATCATCTAATCTAAAGGGAAGCGTAAGGGATAATGTTTTGCAAAAAGAGAAAAAGAAAATGGGAAAGAATTATCAAATCAAATATGTATAAGTCAATTGGAAGTGATTGATTTTGATTTGGACTAGTGCAACTAAAAGGATGAGGTGTATGTAAAGTCGTGGTCTTTGCCAATAATATCATTATCATTCCATGCTTTAATATTTATTTAAAAATCCATTTTAACGTGACATATTATATAAAAATTCATATAAAATTTATTTGGAGAGAAAAATCCAAAACTAGCTACTTGTCATTATCTAATTGGTTCTTAGTGTGTTAAAATTTTATAAGAACTAATTAGAAAATAACAAGTGTCTAGTTTTGAGTTTCGAGTTTCAAATATGCTCTATAAGGGCTTTTGTATATTACGTCATCCTAAAATGAGTTTATTAGTCTCTTAAATAATTATCAAAGCTTGATGAAAGAAAAAAAGAAAAAAAGAAAGAAGAGTCTAGTTCTTTATCTGACCATTCACTCTTAACTTTTTTAAAATGAAATGAAAACATGTGTTAAAACCCAATATATATTTTAATGTTGGACAACTTGTGGATCAATTCATGTAGCAGCTTGATAAGCAGAAGCCCAAGAACACATGCTTTTACTAATTACAATATGATCATTCACTCTTAAGCTTCCCTTGTTAAATCTAAAGCCGCAACATATTCTACTTCGGTTTTGGAGCCCACTGTAGTGCACTACCTACGGCCTTTCCAACTAACCGTTGGGTCATTCATAATGAAGACGTATCTAGAAGTGAATTTTTTGTTACCAACATCAGACTCCAAATCTATGTCAGTTTACGCTTCTAATTGCAACTATGATATGTTTCTCCATTGACTAGGAGCATGGTCTTAGTTTTCTTAGACATTTAATGACCCACTTTATAGCTAATAAGATCATATTGATTGATATCGACAACAGTGGCAGAACCATGAATTTTTTGATGGGTAGGCTAGCCAAATTTTTTAGCTAAAATAAAAGTATATATTAAATCATATAAACCAGGCTAATTCATAGCTATGACTGATTTTCAATAAGCTTAGCATAAAACAAATACATATTAAATGCAACAACAAAAAATTGATATGATCAAAATGAATATATGTTCAACAACATAAATTAAAAGTGTATCTATTTAAGTTGTGCCCTATGATTCTTGAGAGAATTGAAATCTTTTGTTATTGCATCTGAATCGATACTGTCAGCAAGTTCTTTTTCAATGTAGACAATCATAGAATCTGCTAGAAACTCATTCTCCATCTTGTTGCGAAGAGTTGTTTTAACAAGTTTCATAGCTGAAAAAGCTCGTTCAGTTATTGTCGTAGACACAAGGAGAGTTAGAGAGTTAGCACATGACAGATCAACCTATCAATCAAATGATATATTCATGACCTTTTCGTTTAAACTAATCCTCGACATAATCCAAAAAGAGTAGACACTTTTTGAAGTACATGATGATGAGGTACATATGCCTCATAAAGTTTCAGCTCGCATCTCAAAATATGTAACTCTTTTGGAGTGAAATCTTTATGATAAAATCTCTCAGCAAGGGTGCAAATTTTATCATGTTAAATGGTTTAAAAGAATCACTAGGGTCC
The DNA here is from genome assembly GCA_903112645.1 of Prunus armeniaca. Classification (NCBI taxonomy): domain Eukaryota; kingdom Viridiplantae; phylum Streptophyta; class Magnoliopsida; order Rosales; family Rosaceae; genus Prunus; species Prunus armeniaca. Next base: position 3,127,592 of record CAEKDK010000005.1, on the reverse strand, counting down.
AATGTTGAACTAAGAATAAGAAGTTTCATTGCCCTTTCAATAAACCTACTGGTCAACTCTCCTAATTGAAAATCTATTGCATCATTGAATATGTGAACACGGTAATGCTGGTCAACTGTCATATTGTCCTTTTGTTGACAAGAACGACCAGTTCCCACTTTATATTGAGCATTCATATCAAGCATATCAATGTCATGTTTCTTGCAAAATAAATCTACTTTCTCAATAAAAGTTTCCCAACAAGTTAATCTCAAAATTTGAAGGATACCTTTTGTTGTACCAATTAGGATCATAGCATTCAAAATGTCTTGAGACTTATGTTGCAGTTCTTGACAAATGATATCTGTGAGTACCATAATTTCCTGCAATAGATGCAAGATGAATACAAATTTGAATTGCGTAATCGCATTGTAGGCACTAGTGGCCTCCCTTCATAAGGAACTTGTGGATCTGTCCTTCTTTATCCTAATAAGGAGATATTATCATCATCAAATTAGGAGATTTGGATCCCAATCAAATCCCTAATGGACTTAATCTATGCAATTTGGGGAAATAATAAACTCCTTCCTAATAAGAGTTTTATTCTCTACGAAACCCTAGCATTCGAGGCTCCTATAAATAGATGGCTTCATTCATCATTGAAGGTACTTCTAAACCTACTTCTAAAACCCTAGAAAAATACCCGAATTCTCTCTCCCCTCTCTTTCCTAGCTGGCGGCAACCCCATTGCCGCCGCCCATATTACTTTTATCTCTCCATATTTTCTCCACACGGCTCCGGTGACCCGGTTCTCACCCTAGAGAAATCTCCGTACCCTGTTTATCTATTGTTTCACCTAGATTAAATCGAACTAACTTAGGCATTAGAGGGTCTTTGGCCAACACCCCCCTTTAGGTGTGGTCTATTTACTCCGGTCTTTTTTTTATTTATAGAAATTGAGGAAGAGAGAGAAGGAAGATCAAAGGTTGAAGAATCTCAAAGAGAATATTAAAATGAAGAAAAGATGATGGTTTTGGAGAAAGCATACAAAGTGCCATACTAAAGGAGAGGTGAAGTAGAAAAAGGCAAGTGGATGATAAAAGAATGATTAAACAAAGGGAAAAGAAATAATATAAAAGTGAAGTAAAAAAATTAATGTAGGATAAGGGTAGAATAGGAAAGAGAAAAAATTAAAAAAAATGATTAAAAAATATTAAAAAGCAAAAGGGAGTGGGAAAATAAGCTCCTTATATATATATACGACTCATTCTATTAAGGGATCTCTCAAATAATTTTATTTGAGGGACACCTTTTAGGGTTTAGGGGTCCCCTATGAATTTTTTTTCAATAATCCAAACCATCTATTTTTTAAGTCTACATTCATAGATCATCCTTGCAAAAATTTAGACAAATCGAAAACCGTTTCGACATCCAATTGTGTCCTACAAAATCAATGAATGCGGTGCTTCAAGAAAGTACTAAAATTTCAATAACTTAATTGAGTGGTCAAATGATATCAGATTTAAGTGATTTTTTGTAGAGATAATCTTTGAATGATTATCTAAAAAATAGACGGTTTAGATTAGCGAAATACAATGCAGAGTGAGCCATACAAGGATGTCTCTCAATGAAAACTTTATGAATATATAGAGTTAGGATCGGGAGACACACACAAAACCCCACATTTATACACACATTTTCAACCTTTAAAATCAGTTTCGATGGTTAGGATTGCATTTGAAAAGCCATCAATCCCCTCTCAACCATATAATTAATATGCCTTGAAAATAACCCATTCTCTCTCCTCTCTCCTCACAAATTGCAAACCAGAAACCTTTGGTTTAATGTGTTACCAAAATAAATATATAAAGAAAAACACTTCTCATGTCCATGTAAGCTGGAGGAGGACGATGAACAGCATGGATTTCTTTCTTCAAAGGATGAGTTTTCATACCCCTTTTTTCTTTTGACCTGCCAAAAAAAGCTAGCTAACTATAAATCATTTGAGAAAGTCTCAATCTACTGATGTAGCTATTACCTAAATTTACATCAAGATAAAGTCTTCTTTCTAATATGGCTTTCAAGATAAGGATAACATCTTCAATTTAATTTTTCTTTTCATTTCTTTTTGATGTCGAAAAGAAACTCATATTACAGTTGCTATAAGTTTTTAAAACCTAGGTATCTACAATGGGACCAAAGCAATTCGAATTCCAGGTTCATTGAGTCTTTTAAAGAATATATAAAGAAATAGGAGGAATGAAAGTAACAAATGGGATTATGTTACAGAGCCTTGTTAATGATCAGGAAGCTTTGTGGTGAACTGAAGCCATATGAAGAAAGAAATCCATGGCATCCTCCTCCTCCAATGCTGAGAAGTGGTTTTATTTATTTATTTATTTATTTATTTATATATTATTTAATTTGAGAACAAATTAAACCAATGGGTAAATGAATAAACCACCAATAATATGGAGAAGAAGCAATTGTTGGGAGAAATGAGGAGGAAAGGAGTACAGCGAAGAGGCAAAGAGACGAGGAAACAAAATTGAAGAATACAATAATGCTTAGAATGCAGGACGTGAGAAATATGGAGGAGAAGAACCATAAAAACCAAACGGTTAAATATTGGCAAGAGATAGTAAAAAAGAATTAAAAGTTTACGTTTTTCTAAATTAGTGAAGAGAGAGGAGAGTATGAAATAGTCTAACTTTTTATTATGTTAATAATTAAGTTTAAATGCAGTGCCCAGATTTAATCTTAGCCATTAAAATTGATTATTCTATTGAAAATGTGTGTATAAATGTGTGGTTTTTTGTACATCCCCATCCATATATATACATAAATTCTCTTATGTGGACGTCCGATCGTTATTATCATGCAGACATCATGTATTTTCTATTACCCCTCAGTGTTTTTCTCCATGTTTACAATGACATCTGCATCATAATAACATACAGACATTCAGATGAGAGAATAACTAACAAGCTGAGGAGGGGGGGTCTACACATATATTCATTGGATGTTGGGGGTTTCGAACCTCTGCTCAAATGAATGGAGGTGAAAGAGCTCAACTAACTGAGTTATATCCAACTAACCTATGTGTATATTATTTTCCTCATACATGTTGTATGAGTAGGTTATTGTAAATAGCCAATCGTGTGTATTGTATCATAAAACAATCATAATATCATGGTAGAACATAGTTCGTCCATATCCATAGCATGGTGACCTCTCTATATTAAGTACATAAAATTCTCCCAACCCATATCTATGTAGGATGTAGCACATATGCAATGGCGAATTTATGCAGGCACAAGGAGGTGCACATGCTCCTCCGTTTGCCGGAAAACTCCATAAGAACTGCAGGAGTTGCACCTCTGCTCAGACTCGAGATGCACGCAAGGTGTTTGATGAAATGCCCAAAGGGCATGGGCGCTGTGTTGCTGGTTGCTACGTGCTTCTTTTTTTCAACAAAGCCTTGCCAAAATGACGTCGTTTTGGACTAGGCTTTTTTAAAAAAATATTTTTTAAATTTTAAATTTATAAAGGGTTTTTTTATTAAAAAAAAAGAAAAAAAAGAAAAAAGGAAAACTGTTAGGCCATTTCGTAGGCTTTTAAAAGGGCTTTTACAATTTCTTACTTAATTGGGTTTTAATTAGGAGTTTTCTTTATTTAATTGGGTTTTAATAGAGCTTGCACAATTCCTTATTTAAGTGGGATTGAAAATTCTTTTTATAAAGGACCAATTTAACATCACCCAATTTCATCTGCTTGCATCACAAGAATCTTGCGTTTTTTCTTCTTCTTGAGTATGCCAATCTAAAGTAAGTAGGATGCACTTTTTTTTTTCTTGAGCAAACGCCTATTTTGTTTATTCTTTTTTTTTCCCTTTTTTAATATATATTTTCTTATTTAGATCTCTCTGTATTAGTAAGATCAGTAGCAAACTCGAGGAGGAAGATGCAACGTGACAAAATCATTTAGTTCCAATCATCCTTCAAATAATCCGGGTAGTTCAAATAATCCGGTTAGTTCCAACCCTCCTTCAAATAATCTGGATAGTTCCAACCCTCCAAATAATCCGGCTAGTTCAAAACATGCTTCAAATAATCCGGCTAGTTCACATCCTTCCTTGAATAATTCAGATAGTCCGAAACAATTGGAGGTCATTGAGTTGGATGAAGTATTGGCTAATCTTCTGCAAACCCTGGACTTAGACCTCCAATGACTTATTATAATCCCAATTAGCTTTTAAAAATTACATCTCCACTGAAAAATTCATGAATTCACTATTGCACATAGGTGAAATCTAGAAATGAGCAAGAAAGAATTCATATTGGTCAATGAATTCAAAAAGTGGGAACAATAGAACCCAAATTGGTCAACCTCATCTCTTGGGTCGACCCCAATTTAACCTAGACCTTGTGTGTTTTTTTGAGCTGTCAACCTAGGCCTTGTTTACTTGGAGTTTGTTCTTTTGGTTGCCATATTTGGCTTCTATGCATGACCTTTGTTTAGATAATTGCAGCTTAACTTGCCATCAGTCGGTAGGAGAAAAATTCTCATGCAATGGGGATATATCACTTTTTGCTATTCTCGACCAATAACACAATGACACGTAGGATAACTTTTTCACATATAATTATATTATTGACCGAAGATAGCAAAACAATACTATCTCCGTTACATGTAAGTTTTTTTTTGCTATGGTAGTGGTAGGACCTATTACAATCACTAATTAATATAAGAAAAGAAAGATTGTATGGTCCATGTGATATTGATACATAAGGAGGAGTGGATATAATTTATAAATTATATGAACAGTAATTTTTTTAACACGTTAAATTATCTCACGCACTTTTTTATTATGAGCAATAGAGGGGCGTGTGGAATACGAGATTTGATTTGAAGTATCGAAATCATGCCTCGCCCTCCAACTCTGCGGCTCTGCTCGAGTGGTGGGAGACAATTTTTATAGACTTAATGGCGGGCCCACAATCAGTCAGATGAATGGACGGTGACGATTCTCCAGTCCATTCTACCTAGATCTCTGCTCCCCTTTGAAAGTCAATTCGGTCCACCTATTTCCACCCGCTCTGGCTTTACCGTCCCAGTAAAATAGTAAAAGCAGTAAAAACCTCATTACAATTTACAATACAAGGCGTCGCGTGTTTTGCAAGTGATCAGAAGTCACGTAGGGTAGGTGGCAAGAAAGGCGTTTGACTTTGGGATGAGGCTGTCTGGGAGAAACGCCTGCTCTTCCATAGACAGAGTGACACGTGTACCGAAACAGCCGACGAGACTTAATTGGCGTTGATCGGTTTCTGTCAAACCGCATTTATTTACCACGCACAGTAAATCAATAAATTACCGGATTTATGGCGAAGTGTTATGAAAATCCAAAAACCTAGAGAGATGAAGAGACACTGAAGTCTGAACCCAGGGCCAGCAGAGCAAACCAAACCAGAGCAAAGCAAAAGGCCAGAGCTCTTGCTTTGTTTTAATATATTTTTTTTTCCAAATAACACCGACAATTCTTCAACTTTGCATGCCATGCTGGTGATCCTTCTCTCTCTCTCTCTCTCTCTCTCACTTCTTTTTCTTTAGTTCTTTGGAGGTCTTATTTAATTTTTTTTGTTCTGATTTAATGAATTTTTTTTCGTTTATTTCTTCTTGGAAGTGTTGTTTTTTTTTCCTTTTTTCTGCAAGCTTTTAATTTATTCTGTTGTTTTTTACTTCAAAGAGTTTTGTTAATTACTTGGGTACATTCTAATTTCAGCATTTTAATTTATTACTTGTTGTTTTTCACTTCAAAGAGTTAAAGATTTCATAATCTTCTGGGTTTTGAGTATCTTCCAGTGCATGCTAGTTGAGTATTTTTTGCTTGAGCTAGGGTTAAAGATTCCTTGGGTTGAAAATTGTTTCTGAATCCGATCTTGGTTTTTGGTTTTTTTTTTTTTTTTTTTTTTTTTTTTTGTTGTGTGACCAAATTTATTTTGCAGGTTTACAGTCAGTTCTGGGGTGAAGTGGAAGTGAAGTGAAGGCAAAGCCTATATCTGACAAACTTTGACATATCTATTTTCCACAAGTCCATATATCTCTTTTAAAAAGTTGTATTTTTGGAAGCAAGCGAAAATGTATGGGGATTGCCAAGTAATGTCAACCATGGGAGGTGGGAACGTAGTCACCTCGGAAACCCTCTTTTCTTCGCCGATCCAAAACCCTAACTTCAACTTCATGCCTTCCCAGCTCCCTTTCCAACCTTTCTCTTCCATCATCAATCCTGTAAGCTACTAATTCTTCTTCTTCTTTTTCTTCTTCTTCTTCTTTTCTCTAAGTATTTTTTATTTAATGGAAAAAATGAACAGAAAGAAGAAAACGGGCTGCTCATGAGAGGCAAGGAGGAGATGATGGAGAGTGGTTCTGGGAGTGAACAAGTTGAAGAAAAGTCTGGAAACGAGCAAGAGGCTGATCAACTTCAACAGCCTCCTAAGAAGAAACGCTATCATCGCCACACTGCTCATCAGATCCAAGAAATGGAGAAGTATATATCATCTCTCTCTCTCTCTCTCTCTCTCTCTCTCTCTCTCTCTCTCTCTCTCTCTAACAACCGTGTTAATTTGTGTTTAACAACACGTTCTTATATAAACACATACAGTTTGTTTAAGGAGTGTCCTCACCCAGACGACAAGCAGAGGCTAAAACTGAGCCAGGAGCTGGGACTGAAGCCACGCCAGGTCAAGTTCTGGTTCCAAAACCGACGAACTCAAATGAAGGTAAAGTATGGAGCTGGGCTGGGGGGGTCAACGGTTCACACTGCGCACCCTTTGATTCAACACACGAGTCCCGAGGAACCGCGTTCGTCATTTAAACACTTCAAAACCCTAATAAACGCCTTAACCTTGTTAACGTTTGAAGGATCAAGAATAATCTCATTTATTCTCGATCGGCTCTTTGCTTAGTTTTAGGCTTTAATTTATGATGAAGTCTGCACCTCATTAATATGAACAATAAACCCTTTTACCTACACACGGGCTTTCCAAAGCTTGGACTCTTGCTCAGCAATAAAAGCTTTGCCCTTTAGGGTAGTGGCAGAATAGGGCTATCTTTGTGGTTAAGTTTGACTAATTGTTTTTGTGGTGGTTTTATTTTGTCTAGGCACAACAAGACCGGTCGGATAATGTGATGCTTAGAGCAGAAAATGATAGCCTGAAGAACGAGAATTACCGGCTACAGACGGCGCTGCGCAATATTATATGCCCTAATTGTGGAGGACCATCTATGATTGCGGACATTGGCTTGGATGAACAACAACTTCGACTTGAGAATGCTCGACTCAGAGAAGAGGTACTATTAATTCAGCAATGCTGTATTTAATTGTCACAAAATTTCGAAAATTTGGGTGATTTCTTTCTTTTCCTTTCTGGTGAACAGAACATTGGAGATTTCATTTGTCTGAATTCATTGCATTTTCTTTTTCTTTTGCGTTAAATTCCAAATAAATTGAATTTTTGTTTTTGCCGTTTCTTTTGTGTGCATGGAAAGGAAATAGCATATTGCATCTGTTTAATATCATCATTGAGTAAGTAAATTTAAATCCTCAGAATTTATATTATGTAAACTCCTTAAAATAAGGTCTATTTGGAGAGAAGATTTTGGTCATAAAAAAAGCAATGGAATTCTTTGGATCTTGAAAAACAAAATCATTATTTAAACATGAATTCTAGCTTTATTTGTGCATGTTTGAGAAGTTGAATTAGTAGCTGCTTAGGGGTGATTAAGACAATAATCTTTTTTGCAGTTGGAACGAGTATGTTGTCTGAGTTCACGATATACTACTGAACGGCAAATCCAAACAATGGCACCTGGAGATCCTCTCATGTCATTATCCAGCTTGGATTTGGATATGAACATCTATTCAAGGCATTTCCAAGACCCAATGACTTCTTGTGGGGACATGATCCCCATGCCTTTGTTGCCACCAGAAGTTCCTTCCCACTACAATGAGGGTGGTGTATTGTTAGATGAAGAAAAAACTCTTGCAGTGGAGCTTGCCGCTTCATCGGTGGATGAACTTGTTAAGATGTGCCATGCTGGTGAGCCTCTTTGGATCCGGAACAGTGAAATTGGGAAGGAAGTGCTTAATGTTAAAGAATATACCCGGATGTTCCCACCGTGGCCTTTGAACCTCAAGCACCACTCAAGTGATCAGTTTAGGACAGAAGCTACTCGTGATAGTGCTGTGGTTATCATGAATAGCATCAATCTTGTAGATTGCTTCCTTGATGCTGTAAGTGCCCTTGTTTTTGATTAGTAACTTTTTTTATTAAGAACCTTAGAAGTGGATACACTAATTAGTTGCCAAAGTACTAATATCTTTTACTTTCAGCTCTCTTAATCAACTATTACCAACCTTCTAACTTCTCTGGAAATCTGTTTTTTCAATTTTAACTTTACAGAATAAGTGGATGGAGCTGTTTCCTTCTATTGTTTCTAGAGCCAAAACTGTTCAAGTTATTCAAGCAGACCCCTCTGGTCAAGCAAATGGTTCTCTTCAGCTGGTAGGTATCTCAAATGTGCCTCAAATTCACAAATGATAAAAAATTTGATCAGCAAAATGAGGCCCAAATTCATAAGTTGTATTAGGAAATTAAATTTCTTTTATTTACTAGGATGCTCAATCAATATCAAACGTTGGGTACTTGTTACTTTGTGCAGATGTATGCCGAATTGCAAGTTCTTTCTCCTCTGGTGCCAACTAGAGAAGCACATTTTCTCCGTTATTGTCAACAAAATGCGGAGGAGGGATGTTGGGCAATTGTAGATTTTCCCATAGATAGCTTCCATGACAACCTCCAGTCGTCTTTTCCCCGATACAAGAGATTGCCCTCCGGTTGCCTTATCCAAGACATGCCCAATGGATACTCAAAAGTGTGTTCTGCTGCTTTCACTCAATTTATGTACTTTGAGCTTTTCTATTTCCGTAATTGTATATCTTGAAATATATTATACATGTATCTCTTATATTATTTTACTGGCTTTTGAACAGATTACATGGGTAGAACATGCAGAGATAGAGGAGAAGCCTGTCCACCAAATATTGAGCCACTATGTCTACAGTGGTATGGCTTTCGGGGCGCAACGCTGGCTTGCAATCTTACAAAGGCAGTGTGAAAGGGTTGCAAGTCTCATGGCCAGAAATATATCAGACCTTGGAGGTTAAATAAATAAATTATGTTCCTTATTATAATAAAGTGATGTTCATAGATTAATTAGAATGTATTATTCTTACATGGGATTTATATATATGCAGTGATACCTTCCCCAGAAGCACGAAAGAATTTGATGAAACTGTCACAGAGAATGATAAGAACATTTTGTGTAAACATGAGCACCACCAATGGGCAGTCATGGACGGCTCTATCTGATTCCCCAGACGACACTGTCAGAATAACCACAAGGAAGGTCACAGACCCTGGTCAACCCATTGGTGTTATTCTCAGTGCTGTGTCCACCACCTGGCTCCCATATTCTCACTTCCGTGTCTTCGAACTCCTACGGGACGAACATCGCAGAGCTCAGGTATGGCGTTTTCTAGCTAGGTTAATTAATTTTTTGCTGATTAGTATTATATGCTGACCATCTTAATTGGTCATCCATATTGATGAACTCTACACAATTATTCTCGATCCTTAGAGGCGTAAGCTTGATATATTGTTAACTCATTCTCTGACATCTTAAACTTTTGAGATCAGAGCGTTTCTTTTCAAGTGGCCGTGAGTCTGACTCTCTTTCCCACTTCTTTGTTGGTTTTGCACGATATAGGATGTAGGTTACACCTATATGTCTGTCTCTCTTTTCCTCTGGATCGCCATACATTGAGAAAATTAATCTAAACAATAGTTCAACTTCACAATTTGGCAGATGTATGTTATGCTATGAAACATGTGACTGGAATATTTGGGTATATAAAGGCACAAATTATGATGTGGTAACAACTGATTGTAAATGTGTGTAAATTTAGCAGCTTGATGTTCTTTCCAATGGGAATTCCTTGCACGAAGTGGCTCACATTGCCAATGGCTCTCATCCTGGCAATTGCATTTCTCTTCTTCGCATAAACGTAAGCATTCCCTTTGAAATTTCCTTTCACCAATTTATTTATTAAATTTCCATATCCTGCCAAAGTAATACTTCATTCACATCTTTGAAATTTGATTCTGAATTCCAGGTAGCGAGCAACTCAGCACAGAACGTAGAGCTAATGCTACAAGAGAGCTGCACCGACGAGTCGGGCAGCCTTGTGGTGTACACAACCATGGACGTGGACGGCATCCAATTGGCAATGAGTGGAGAGGACCCTTCCTGCATTCCCCTCCTTCCTCTCGGCTTTGTCATTGTCCCACTGCACCCTATGGAATCTACCTGCCCAACACCCAATCACCTCACCTCATCATCGCCAGATCATCGTCAAGAAGACAGCACTGCCACCACCACCACGACCAGCAATGTTATCAACTCAGGTTGTCTGCTGACTGTGGGACTCCAAGTCCTTGCCAGCACAAGTCCTTCCGCAAAACTCAACCTCTCCAGCGTCACCGCCATTAACAACCATCTCTGCAACTCGGTGCAGCAGATTATCTCCGCTCTCAGTAGCGGCAGCGACACGTGCATTGCCGCTGCTACAACTGAGAATGGCAGCGTTGGTGGCGGCGCCTCTTGCTCCGACCCAACTGCTTCCAGCCCCAGGCAATAGCTTGGATGGCCGGGACATCGAGCTACGTGCTAAATTACCCAAAAACAACCTGTCCTCTCTCCCAGCAGTTTGGCTTTTCTGTAATCATACTAAATTTAGGGTTTGTGTCTGGGAGTTGTTATTTCTACTGCAAACCGAAAAAAAAATCATCCAGCATTCCTTTTACAGCTATTTACTGATTCAGTAAGTAGTACCATAAGGAATGCAGCATGATTTTTTTTTTTTGCTTGTTGATTTGTTAAATTTGTAATATCTTAGTAATGGGAGGGGTAGGGATGTCAAAGGAAGTTAATAGGTGTGCCAGTGGTTTCTTGGTAAATAAAGGAAAGATGGTGGAGCTAGCTAGAGGAGCTGGTAGCTGGTGTTTGGTAGTTGGTAGGTAGGTGGAGGTGGAGGGAGTTAAGAGGGAGTCAAGAGCGCACCACAGAAGAAGACCCTTTGGTTTTGCGGTGAGGTTCAGAAATTAAAGAGAATGGGCCTCACCAGTCTCTGCAAGGGGTGGTGGTTCGGGTATTGACTTCTCCTTGTCTTTTGCCTTTTTTTTTATTGGACGGACTTGTGTGTTGGCTTTTGGGTTTATGATAAGGATTCAATGCTTCTGAATTTTTTCAATTACGAAAATTTACATCTTCTGAATTTTTAATTATAAGCGATCGTAGATTAAACAAACAAAAAGTGTACAGAAGAAGGAAAAAAAACTGCAAAGGGAGTCATCTTCTAGATTTATGGGGGGCATTCAATTGAGATTTTAAAAGATTATTTTGGGATAAATAAGTTTGTGGTATTCAATTAAGACTTTTAAATAATCTAAACAAGTCTTGTGGTATTCCATTAAGATTATTAGGATTTTTAAAAGAAAGTATCCAAATTTAGTGGTATTCAATCGATACTTTAAACAAGTAACAAAAAGTCTTATTGTATTCAAAAACTTGCAAATTTCAAAGGATTCTTTTAAATGTGAAATTGTGTGAGACTTTTTAGCAGGAAGTATAAATACTAAAGCATATCTCAAATCCCACCCTAACCCAACATACTTTTTCACGTGAGTTTTTGTTTTTGTTTTTTTGTTTTGTTTTGTTTCCTGCTGGAGAAGATGAACAGACATGCAGCAGTGAGCTCTCTCTAAACAAGGTAATTTCCTTCTTCCTTCACACTTTGCTAATCTTCTTACCTTGTTCGCATTGTTTATGATTAGTAAGCTAATCTTTCTTCTTCTTTTTTTCTTCAAATAATTGCTTTTGAAATCTTTTTATACCGTTTGATAATTGATTGAATCATGGTGGGAAAAGAAAACCAAGCTAACCTGTAATTGAGTATACAGATATGAGAGTAACTAGAGAATTGATGTAAGATGCATAAGTTCGTAAAAGCTTCAATCTCAGTCCTCAATTCCTTTGTGCGCAAATAGAACTCCAATAAAGTTAGCTTTTGAAATCTTCTACAGTATATATCAAATGTTGCCTTGTTACTGATGATAACAGTGACACAAAACACAAATCTTCTTGCTTTATGTGAAATTTTCTTTTATTGTCAACAATTTTAATCTTCTCGATATTGATGTCATGTCATTAAGCAACGACTTCGGGAGGCAAAGAATACAAGCAGTCAATATTTACTTGCTGGAGCCTACTTGCTATTATTGCAATTTGTAAGTACAATTAATTACAAATTCATGGGTTTTCTTTTTCTTTGTGCTTTTGCTTTTTTATTTATTTTAGTACAGTACTTTTGCTGGTTTGTTCTTTGTGCTTTTGAGTTAGTTGAGTTGTTCTTTGTGCTTTTGAATTGTTGCCCAACCATGAATAAACACTACCAAAAAAAAGAAAAAAAAGAAGCAACAATCACCATTATTTAGTGATTTTTATGACCGTTATGGGTTAGTCACCAAAAAAAGCAAAAAAAGTGACTAAAAGCCTTTTAGTCACTAAAAAAGTCAAAAAAAGTTGACTAATGCCTTTTATCACGGCCACAAATGTCACCAAATAATGGTGATTGTTGCCATTTTTTTTGCTATTTTAATAAATGCTATTTATATATATAATTCTTCATTTGCTTTTGCTGTTTTTTTTTGGGTAGAGTGCAATTTTGGTTCATTGGACAAATTATTTATATTTCAGCCATGAATAAATTATGTAAGTTTGATTAGTCATGTATTTTCTAAGTATTATATTCAGGTATTTTGTAACCCTAAGTTGTCTCTTTAAATTAAAAATAAATCAATAAAGCCTTGTACACACCTTCTGTAACATCCTGCCCCAATAGTTAATTTATTTTCCTATTTTATAAAGTAAAGGACGACTTTACCCTTAGGGTTTTTGAGTGGTTTAGGTTGACTTTTTGCTTGGGGATGGTTTTGAAAAATTTCTCTATTCCATTGCGTAGTGCTCAAGCTCACAAGTTCGTAGACACATGGTGGGCCCAAATCGAAGTTGAAACGAAGATGGTTTGATATACAGAAGTTCAGTGACACAATTGTAAATGTTTTAAAGTTAAACCCAGCTGGCCAACCAGATTTCAGCACTTTGTCACTCACTCTCTCTCTCTCTCTCTCACAAATACTCAGGGACGAACCCAGGATTTCAAAATGGCATGGGCTAAATTTACTTTATATATAAACCTATTGAAAACTCAACGGTACGAGTAAATTTCATTGATAACAAAAAATACATTGGAGACATAATGAGTCTTACCCCTCAAATAACACTTATATAAGTTGCACCATTCAAGTCTTCACATCATTAAAATCACTAATTATTGATTCATTATCTATATTATCAACAATTCTCTTTCAATATGAAGTAGCATACAATTAGCAAGAAACTCATCACCTATCTTATTCCAAAGTCGATTTTTAATAAGTCTCATACATGAAAATGCTCATTCTGTTGTTGTAGACACATGAAGAATTAGAACTAAACGAATCAATCTATTATGTTTCTGCTAATTTTGTTCTTTTTATTTAGAGTGGTGATTCCCCACTCCAATTTTATCCACTTACATTCTATTTTATAACTAAAAAAGGAGTGTAAGTGGATAAAATTGGAGTGGGGAAATCATTACCCTTTATTTATTTGTTGGTCAGCCTAGTCCTAATGGGATTAGTTAATAATATTTTATTTAGGTGGTTAGCCTAGTCCTAATGGGATTAATTAATAATATTTTATTGAGGTGACCTAGGCTAGAATATTAATTTAGTCTATAAAAAACAAGCTGCCTGGGCTTTAGCCCAGGTTAGCATGTTAGTAGGTACATGCCTGCAAATACTCCAAGTCCAATCCAGTCTTATCCAATCCGGATTGGTCCAGATGCTAGCTATCATTGATCTCATAAGTTCTTTGTTTCCATTGATTGTCCCACAAGCTTTAAGTCTTATTAATAACATACCAAAATATCTATGTTCGTTCTACACTTCTTCTTCATTTGTGTTATGGGGTGATCATATATATATATAACCAAAAGCGCAGAGCAGGCCCAACAAAAACTAATTAGAATTATGTTGAACGAGTGTTTTATGATGATTATACCTCCTATTTTCTTCATGATCACAAGAAAAGAGCAGCACTATTTTATTTTTGATATCGTCCTCATCGATGTCCCTTCTTCATCTACTGAATCTTGTTGTAACGTGGTAGCTAGCTAGTGTTAAAAAGAGAGGTCACAGATACAAATTTAGACTTCCTGCACTGCACCGTAGTATTTGTTTAGTTTTCCAGGTACACATGTTTCTCTCTACCCATTTTATCTCAACTTTTTGGTGGGCACGAAATAGCCCTAGTTTCTAATTTTCTTCCTTAATTGCACAAATACTAAGCCCCAACTACCACCAAGGTCTAAAATATCGATGGTATCAGAAATATCGGTAGTCCAAAAACACGGAAATTTCAATGGAAATATCGGGATATTATCGATATCGATAAAAATTGAATAAAAACAACGGAAATTGTAAGATAAACTTGGAAATTTTTATTGAAACTTTGGAGGATGTTTATTCAGTCAATTATCTATTGGTTTATCACAAAAATTGGAAGGAAATGCATTGCATGATGGGTTTAACTGATTTAAGTTGATTATATAGCGAGCTGACAAACACTGTGAATGTAGAAAATACGTAGTAATTAATGAAGAAGATTAAACACACCATAATCATTTATATATTATGATTTACTACAATATTTTACACTTTATATATACGTTGCATTATAAGATACATAAGTGACTTAATACCACATAGAATTCCCCTTTGTGTATTACCACAAAAACATAAGCAACATCGTGGCTAAGACATTGGAGGAGTGAAATGGCAAGGGTTCAAATCCCCTTTGCCTATAAATGTACTTCCTCCCTTCATTGTAATGTGACACACCATCAAAGAAGAGAAATGAAAGCCCAGACAGAGAGGAAAGAAGACAGAAAGGAGAGTGAGAGAAACGAGAGCAAAGAGAAATTCTCCGAGAGAGAAATATCAGTAAGTCTGTGATATTGTAAACACTAAAGTTGTAACCCTATTATTTTACATAGTGGAAAAGTTACAGTTATTGCTCTCAGATGACGTAGGCATGACCGAACCTCATTAAATATTGTGTCTCATTTACTTTACGTGCAGCTCAATATTCTCTTATATACCGTTCATTTTATAACACGTTATCAGCACGAGAAGCTCTCACGTATAATTTTCTCTACTTTACTATTATTTATACTACTAACCATTGTGTTGATGGAAGGAAGAAAAGCATTGGAGGAGCTGTGGTATGCTAGAGAGGAACATGCTAACTTTTACAAGAGAGAGATATATGAGCAAAGCCACCGAAAAATGTTGAGGGTGAGAGTATGTCCATTTATAGGCCAAAAAATTAGCTGTTCACTCACAAGCCTTTGGCTTCACTTGAATGTTTGGCAGACAAGCATCATCATTTTTCTTCAATCAATTAGGTAGTGGGCTCTACCATTTTAGGCTCCATTCTTGACTTTACAACACTACCCATTTTATCTCAACATTTTGGTCAGCTCCCTACCCTCCACACCCCACACACACACACACACACACACACACAAATAGCCCTAGTTTCTAATTTCTTCCTCAATTGCAGAAACACTAACCCCCAACTTCCACTACCGTCGGGCTCTTGGCATCATCCCACCAAAGCTACAGCTGCCTATTAGTGTGAAATATCTCAAATTTCAAGTAAGTTATAAACCCTAAGCTCCATTTAATGATAATGTATGATGTTTTTAATTTAATTGAAATTAGTATGTATAGAATTAATGATTTGTTGATATTGATTTGATTTATTGGAACATTGATGATTATTTGTGTCGTCATTGATTGATATGATTATTTGTGTCGTCTAATTTTTGTTGTAATTTTTACACCTTGACTTCTCATAGTAAAATCTTGGATTCACCACTCTATCTATATATTAAGAAAATAATTGAAAGTACTTGTGTTTATAAAAGATGGGCTGCTTTGAGATTTTACGCGTCTTATGCAAAATTAGCAATGAAACATCCTAAAACAAAGACTTCAACAAATATATTAGAATTCAACCATATATATTGATATGTCATTATTTACCTCTATTTGTCTTGATCTTATGAGAATGATCTGATTGATTTAGAGATTTTCTTCAAGAAAGGGAACTAAAACTTTGAGAATTCAAGAGAGAGAAATGGTGAAACTTGCAAAAGAAGGCTACATGGTTTATGCCGGCCAGGTTAAAAAATAAGCGTGGATAGTTTCTTTTCGGTTTGCAATGGCAAACCTTATACAAAATTGGTCAAAGGACACTGTTTTCTTTTTGTGCTGTGTTAGTGTTCTTTGTGCTCTTTGACTTTTAAAGCACAAATTAATAACCACGTTTAACAATTAAATATTTGTGGTAACATGTTTTACTCTTGCACAACACTTTTTTTTTGGGTGCTCTTAGTTTTTTTTTATGCTGTTTTGGGTTTTCCCCAGTTTTTAAGTAGTGTAATATATATAGATGAAAATAATGCTTAAATGAGAGTACTTAAATCAAAATAATGCTTCAATGAGAGTAAGTGAAAGATGTTATTGATAGAAAGTAGCACTCATTTAAGCATTATTTTATTGATAGAAAATCTTGATTGAAAGGCAGTGAGAATTGTATTCCCGATTTTCTTACACGGGAATTTCTGTAGGGAAAGAAATGGCAGGAAAAGAATCCGAATCAGTCAAACAAGGTAGTCAATCAGTTGCCAGAAAACTTCCCCCTTCTATGAATCCAGTAAAAACTGAGCCTTCCCCAATCGTCCCTTATCCGGGATATTCTCCAATTAATTCAAATTACCAATAGATTCACTAGTCTTGATTCTACAGTCCCCAGCATTCGTCCCAATTATGAGTCAACCCTAATCTCCAGTTATGATCCCTTGCAAGTCACAACACTCCTTCTTCTCAGCCATCAATTTCTTACAAGAAAAGTTCTCCCTATCTCCCCCGCAGTAACAACGACCTCTTCATAGTTGAACCTTGCTATAATAGTCTCTCCAATCCAGTCAAAATAGCTAAAGCCTACTTTCCCCCCAACCATCACTTTGTTCCTCATCACCCAGAAAAGTCACTCATATTCTACAGAGATATTCTTTTTGAAACCCAGACCCTAAAAATTAGACCAATCAAAGACAGAAATGATCCAAACATAATCCTTTATCATTCTATGTATATCCACAAAATTCTCAGCCAATCCGATTGGGGAGACCACCCCTACTCTTTCAAAATTCTCAAATCAAACATCCAATACAGTTATTATGATTATATTGAAGCCTGGAATAACATATTCCTTCACCAAAATAAAGATTTCAGTCATTCATGGTTTGTCAACTTTGATAGTAAATTTAGAAGTCCTTTTCCCTCCTGGTTTTCTTCTTGGTGGGAAAAGCATGGCCCAGTCATTGAAATTCTTCCTCATGATCTCCAAGATTCTGTTACTTATTTTACTAGTAAATACAAATTCAGAGAAGAAGATGCTTTCTTCCCCAGTCTCCTAATTTTTGTCGCCAAATATAAAGTTCCTTGGATCCTCAAATGGTCTTATCAGGTTAACTGGGAAACAAGAACTCTTTCCCGACAGATTTCAGTCAAATGGTGGGATAGATTCAATTCTGAAAGAATCATTGGTCAAGTTTATAAAGAATTTCCTCTAGTCAAAGTCACACAGCACAAGTCATCAATTTCTGAAGCCTCTCAGTCTTCCCTCCCAATTGAAGGAAGAACCAAATTATAAATTAAAGAATTAGCAAGGTAACTCATGATTCAAGCCTCCCAAATGAGTGATGATGAAGACGCCTCTCCAAAGTCACATTCCTCCCAAGCCGCCTCCTCAAATCAGGAGCGTAATGCCAGCCAAAAGAAAAGCTCTTCCAGTCAAACACACAAGACAGTCAAGATCCCTATGATCTCAATGAGGACTGAGCCCTCAAAAGTCTCAATCAGTCGCTATTTGCTTTTCCTAAAAGCGGACGCATGACTCTATTCAATTCGTATGATTTAATATAACTGTGCCGACACTACAGTAAGGCATCCAAGGCTACCGACACCTGAGTTTTAGGCCCTTTAAATATTGGCCTCTTTGGAAGAAGGCTGTTCTTTTCAGCAAGTGAATTTTCCAGTTTTCATAAGTCTTCTCTGAGCCCTCCTCTGAGAAACTATTGTAAATTATGAGTGTTACTAGTGTTACTATGTATGCTACTACAAGCTATCAATAAAATCTTTCAATCAAGATTTTCTGTAAGTTTTATTGCATTAATTACTATTTTATGTTTTGTGAGAAGAAGCATAGTTTAGCATTATTTATTTTCAGATATTGAAAGCAAAGCATATATCTACAATCATGGAAGGTGACAAAGGAAAATGCAGTGAAGTTGATGGTGAGAGTACGTCCGTTATTATAAACGATGGACCCACTGTTGAAGAATTGAAAAAAAACATAGAGGCGAAGCTTCTTACCCATTCACCCTTGCTTCCTTTGTGCTGCATCTTCAAAGTTCCCGAGGTGATTCGGAGACAAAAGAAACAGGCCTATGAACCTGACATTGTCTCCATCGGACCCTTCCACCACGGCAATAAAAAATTCCAACTGTTTGAAGATGTGAAACGTTGGTATTTACAATGCCTTCTCTCCTCATCCAAGGATGTGAGTTTGGAGAGCTTGATCAAAGTCATCATGGAGTTGGCTAAAAGCGCTCGCGACTGTTACGTAGCAGACCCGTTGGATGGTGATCTCGATCAAAAATACTTTGTAGAAATGATGATACTTGACGGTTGCTTCCTGTTAGAACTATTTCGAAAGGCACGTTACGAGGAGCTACAAAATGAAAACGACCCCGTTTTCAACGTGTCCTGTATGAAGGAACATCTTTACCATGACCTCCTGCTGCTAGAAAATCAGCTGCCTTGGTCTGTGCTGGAGTGTTTGTACAACCTAACTGCCAATAGCCCCAACCAAAGAGGCGACTCCCTCACTTCACTTGTGCTCAACTTTTTCATGCAATCCGAAGCAGATTACTTGATGTTGAACTCCAGCTTCGAGCTCCCATATAAGATTTTGCACATACTTGCTCTGATAAGAGCCGTGATCGTTTCTGGATTGGATGATGAAGAGCAGCAGAAAAAGAAGTTGCCTGCGGAAGAGCAGCAGAAAAAGAAGGGGCCAAAATTGCCTCAACGGATCCCAAATGCGACATCTCTTTCGGAGGCAGGCGTTCGGTTCGAAGCAAGACAAAACAAGGAAGAGGGAAAGGGAGAGTGCATAATGAACATAAAGTTCAAAAACGGGGTTTTTAAAATTCCACCGTTGGGAATTGATGAGAGGACAGAGCCTCTGTTCAGGAACCTCATCGTCTTTGAACAATGCTACCACGCTTGCCTGCACAAGATAACATCCTACGCAGTTTTGATGGATAACCTCATCGACTCTAGAGAGGATATAGATTTTCTTTGTGACAAAGGAATATTGGCCAATTGGTTGAACCCGGACGATGCTGCCCAATTCTTCAACAAGCTTTACAATGACACCACCGTCATAGGGTATTACTACAATGGTTTGTCCGACGAAGTGAATGATTATTACAAGACTAAATGGCACAAGTTTATGGAAATATTGAGGCATGACTATTTTTCTACCCCATGGAGAATCATCTCTTTCATCGCGGCCTTTATCCTCCTGGTCCTCACCCTAGTGCAGACCCTATATACTATTCAGTGGCCTTAATTACTTTTTCCTTAATTTCCTTCAATCTTATTTACCAACGCTTAATAAGCTTGGATATCCGTATATGTAATAATCTGCTTTTGTGTGTGAGCATTAGAAACTTGTGAACAGCAGCTGCTGCTAGCCTACTTAATATTTGTGTGTTATGTTATGTTCTGTTCTGATCAAGGTAAAAAACCAGTTATTTCTAGTAAAGAAACCTTGCTATTCTCTTGCCAGACTTGTACCTACTTACACACCACGTTTGGTCAACGTGTCATTGTGGTCATATGTTAACCCCATAACCTTTGCTCTTACGAGAAAGCATAATAATGTAAAAAGAGTAGTGCTTCCATTTCCATACATAAGAAGAAAAAGTTGATTGAATTGAACTGAATTAACGGAAAAATAGATGCAAATGGAAATGGCACTCTAAATTAGTTGACGGGGGGCAACAGAAGAAGAGAAGGTGATGGATGATTGGTGTGAGTTTGGGTTCGTTTGCATTACACCCAAGAGGCGTAAGAGGATGCTCAGTAGTATTATTTTAATGCCTATCAGGTCATCTGGTCATCAAATGATAGCCGTTAGATTCAATTTAAATGAAATGAGCTGTCAGATTAGGCTGTCCACTTAGTGTATGCAACTACTTAAGAAATACCGCAAACCAAACTGTCAAAGCTGAATGAAGGTCTAGAGAGCGTTAAAATTGCGTTTTTTTTTATATTTATTTATTTATACCACAAGCTTTTAATGATTGGCCCAGATGCTAGCTTTCATTGGTCTCATAAGTTTTACAGATATGAAACCTACCAAACTGAACGCATTAATGGGGCATACAGAGTATGAAGACAAACCATATGAATAGAGGAATTCCAATCTACCAAAATCACAATCAAACCAATTATTATATATATGGGAAATGCTAGTAATCTTCTCTCAAACCTTCTTTTTAAGTGGAAGGAAAGTGATACTTGTTATGAGAAGAAGAGAGAAAATTGCTAGCATTCCTCTTTCCATTGATGGTCCCACTAGCTTTAATTCTTATTCATAACATTTTGGTCGGCTCCCACCCCTCCACACCACACACAGACACAAACACACAAATAGCCCCAGTTTCTAATTTTTTCCTCAATTGCAGAAACACTAAGCCCCAACTTCCACCGTCTGCTTCCACTGCCATTGGGCTCTTGGCCTCGTCCCACCAAAGCTACCGCCGCCTATTAATGTGAAATATCTCAAATTTCAAGTAAGTTTTAAATCCTAAGCCCCAATTAATGATAATGTATGATGTTTTTAATTTAATTGAAATTAGTATGTATAGAATTAATGATTTGACTTATTGGAACATTGATGATTATTTGTCTTGTTATTGATTCATATGAGTTTGTTTTGAGACTGTACAAAATTGGTCAAAGGACACTCTTTTCTTTTTGTGCTCTATATGAGTGCTCTTTGACTTT
This sequence comes from Prunus armeniaca, assembly GCA_903112645.1. Lineage (NCBI taxonomy): Eukaryota > Viridiplantae > Streptophyta > Magnoliopsida > Rosales > Rosaceae > Prunus > Prunus armeniaca. The sequence goes on along the minus strand of CAEKDK010000005.1, from coordinate 3,106,182 downwards.
TGTTGAGGCCCAAAAAATCCATGGATTGGGCCCGAACAATTATCAGCCCAATACAATATTTCATAAGGGAAAAGAAAAAAGGGATCTATCGCATGCAAGTTATAACCCACACGCCACGCTAAATAAACAAATTATCATGCTATGATAAAATATAATCATGCTAAGAAAAATTAAAACAATCCTTCCCAAGGGCGATAAAGTAAAATATGCCGAGCAACATGCCGTGCCGTTATCTCGCACCCAACCACGCTACAAGCCTAGGTGGGCCCAAGCCACTCAAAAAAGACCCGGGGCTTGCTTGAGTGGGTTGTGGCATGGATGGTAATAAATCAACATGAGGCCCATTGATGGACCAAGAAATGGAAAGTCTCGGGTTGCTTGGGAGCCTCGAGACTCAAGCCCATTTCTTAGGTCCAAACATGTGGGTAAGCACAAGAGAGAAAAAATAGCCCAAAAGCCCAAGCAAAATAACCTAGCCAAGAGATAACCCAACCAAAAATAATAATAAGCCCAAATCAAGCCCAATAAGCCCATTTGCTTAGAAAGCCATCTTGGCCCTTAGAAAAACCCAGAAAAAGGCCCACAAGAGCTTCAGCCTTTTTTGAAAAACAGAGAACACGTGAAGGAGTAGATGGCAGGCTCCTTAAGTAAGCTGCTGGAAACCAGTCCCAAGCCAGAGACATCCAAAGAACCGATGAATACCATCCTGCATGCTGTCAGAAGCATCCCTTGGACCAGCATACATTTGCACCTCCTTTCCTTCATCAGATTCAGCCAAGGAAGAGGAAAGAAAAGGAAGAAAAACAGCAAACTAAGAGTGGAAGCCCTCATTGCACAGCCGCGGGAAAGAGGGATGTTGAGCCCCCAAAATCTCCTAAATTCATGAAGATAGACAGAAGCCATCTTTGCCAAGAAAGGGAAGTCAGAGAAGGGGAGGAGAAAGGAAGAAAATCTCAGCCAAAGTAAGAAGGAGCCATTAGGGTTTCTTGAAAAATGGTGATTTCCGGCAGCTATAAATTGAGCCTTCCCCTACCCAACAAACACAACTCACAACCTGCAGAGAGCAAGCTTTTCTCTCTATCTTGCAAAACTTAGATTCGTGCACTGTTCATCTTCTTCTCCAATTTGTTCTTCTGGTAGCTGCTGGAAGAACCCTGTCTCTCTTTTTCTCTTTCTCTAGCCAAAATTCCTCACAAAACACCCCATTCCTTACTTAAACACTTTCATTTCTCATAAACCAAGCCTAATTTCTCTCTTAGTGCTAAACCCATGTTGGTTTTGCTCTCCATGCCTCATGCCACTCATGCTGAGCCTAAAAACCATCTGAAAGCATGCCAAAATTATCTGTAAGTCACTATTATTCTCATTGGTGAAGATTACTCAAAATATCTCCTAAGTTTTCGCTGCCCTTTCGAGGTATTTTGAGGCTTAATTTTCGAACCTAAACGAAAAGGGGCAATCTCCTCAGTCCACCTTTTGCAGCAGCCCAGCCCGTTAGCTGCAGGAAGAAAAGTCCCCTACAACTTTTAAAGCACAAATTAATAACCACGTCTTACAATTAAATATTTGTGCTTACATATTTTATCTCACACACCATTTATTTATTTATTTATGCAGTTTTGGGTGCTCTTATGCCCGTGGTTTTTCACGAGTTTTTTAGTAGTGTAATATAAATATATATATATAAAGAAAAAAAGCAGAGAATTGTAAAACGTTTAAAAAATTAAAAATTATCATTAGTTAGTTAAGCATTGAAACTTTTTGTTAAATAAGGATAATATAATAAATTAATATTTTTCCATATTAAAAACATTTGAAAATAAAAACCAAACAAGAACATATTTATTTTCATGTAACACAACTTCTCTTTTGTTTTGTTGGATTCTCTTTCTTAATTCTTAAATAAATAATAAAAAAATTCAATTGGGACTAAACTTAATAAAATAACATTAATATACATAATATAATATTTTGAATGGCTTCTTTGAAGTGGGGCCCTGTGCATGTGTTGTGAATTTTCAACTTTGTATCAGCATTAGTTATTATTTAAAAAATTTGTGAGAAGAAGCAGAATTTAGCATTAATTATTATTTTATTTTTAGGACAAGAAGCAGAATTTAGCATTAATTACTATTTTATGTTTTGTGAGAAGAAGCATAATTTAGAATTAATTATTTGAGATATTTAGTTATATACTTATTCTTAGCACTAATATATAAATAAACCCTACGCTATTTAATTTTTATAAACAAACACAAAAAAACCCCAAAAATTGACAGCTAGCTATATTGAATTTAATTTTGATTATTAAATTACTTTGATACCCTATTGAGTGTTTTGAGTTTTTTTTTATGAGGTTTTGGGGTTGAGCTTGTTTTAAGAAATCGATGACAGTTTTGTAATTTATAAGAAGTTAAAAGCCTATTTGTTATATTGTAAATGAGTTTTGGGTGTGTTTCTAAAGTCCATTTCGTATAGGTTTTTTTTTAATAATTTGGGCTCATATATTGGGTATAATAATGAATCTTCCTAATTATTTGAGGACAATTATTTTCAGATATTGAAAGCATATGTCTACAATCATGGAAGGTGACAAAGGAAAATGCAGTAAAGTTGAGGGTGAGAGTACGTTCGTTATTATAAACGATGGACCCATTGTCGAAGAATTGAAAAAGAACATAGAAGCGAAGCTTCCTACCCATTCACCATTGCTTTCTTCCAGAGCCGGTACATTGATTTTGGAAGCCTTGTGCAAATATGGATGTCGAGGCCCTATATATACAAGTAGGAAAAAAAAATCCATATAGAAACAAAAATTTCTAACACGGGAAGAACACATTCAGAAAGAGCTTCCCAGAAAAATTTCTTTAGTCACCCTTCCAAATCACAAAGCTGATACATTGATTTTCCAATTTCAATGCTATGTGAATTCTCATGTGAATAAGGGAGGGAGAAAAGAACTGTGATTTTGGGAAAAGGGCTAAAGCTTGGGTTTTTACAATCCAAAATTTGATGGAAGAGGGTGGTACACTGGTACTGAAGAGAAATGGCTTTATTTTGATGGAGGAGAGTGAGAAAGACATACTGAAAGAGAAAAGAATATTAGACTGGTTTTGCAACTTGAGAGTTGGGAAGAGGAAAACGCAGGTTTCAAACCATAATAAATAAATAAAAAAGAAGAGTTGTAGAGTGAGAGTTGGGAAGAGGAAAATGAATTAAATTAGGGTCTCTACTCTCTAAGTCGTAGAATTTGTTGATAATTAATAGGGGTTCTTCGATCTAAGTCCAAAATCTCTAGCTGTCATTGGATTGAGTCCACACCTTTTTTGCTGTAGATTTGGGTCCATTATTTTTTATTAATTTTTTCTTGTGTCAATTTTACCCTTTGAGGTAAATAAGAAAGGAACATTAATTGAAAATCCAAATTAATGTATCGATTCTTTCCTTCTAAATGGATTTCATATTTTAAATTTTGAATCCTTCTATTGCCGCCATGACACATCTGTACCCAAAAAAAAAAAACCCTTTTCTTCAAGTAAAATACTTTAACAATTAACTATTGCAATACTTATCTAATATATAGATAAAATATAATTTAAGTCATGAAAGCAATGACCCACATATTTTATCTTACAATGAAAATGAAGACCACAGGCAAGCACCAACATAAAACTGTACCTATCCATAAGGTTGATTCGTGAGGTTTCAAGCATAAGAACAAATAAAAAAAGTTCATATAAAACAATGAAAGTAGGAGTATTATTGATGATGTCTTCCCAACAAATATTTACCTCATTACTAGGTAAATATGAGATAATATACCTAATTATTAGGTAAATATAAGATAATATACCTATATATTAGGTAAATATAAGATAATGTACTTCATTACTAGGTAAATATAAGATAATATACCTAATTATTAGATAAATATAAGAGAATGTAACTACTTACTAGGTAAATATAAGATAATATACCTAAATACTAGGTAAATAAAGATAGATCACAAACAACCAACATACATGGAATTGTAGGATCTAGCTTCCCAATTGTACCACCTGTTCCAACTGGTTCCTCTCCCAACACCAAACTGTCACCCCCACCCGACACCAAAACCCCAAACAACTCCTGTCAAAAGAAGAAGGCACCGCCTCCACCACTACCGTCGGACGAGGAGGAAGGCGCACCGGAGGAGGCACTAGCTCTCTCGCCAAAACCTTTGGGGAAAGCACTAGCTCCAATACCTTTAGCGAAAGCACCGCTGCCGCCTCCACCTCCGAAGATTAAGGCGGTATCAGCTCCCTCCTCAAAACCTCGTCCGAAAGCACCACCTCTGAAACCTTTGGTGGACGCACCTGCTCCGAAACCTAATCTGGTGCCCAAAGCACCCGCTCTGAGGCCTAATCAGGTGCCCAAAGTACCAGCTGCACAACCTCCACAAAAAGGACCTGCTCGGAGACCTAATGGGGGACAGAGAGCACCTGCTCCATTGACTTGTTGGTGAAAATTGCAGGGATTGTGGCTGAGAGAGAGTCCAAATTGGGTTAGGGTAGACAATATCATAATTATTATCATAAAAATTAATTTCTTACCTTATTTAATTTTTAGGGGCACGATGGGAATAATGAAGTAATTTAAAAATGAAAAAAATAATATGTAAATATCAAAAAATCAAAAAAGGAATGTAATCACACGTGGCACAAAAGTCAAAGGACTTGTATCAACAACAATAACTACGAGGATGGCATCCAAATTTTGTTTTCGATTTTGGACTTATACCAAATTTTTTATAATTAATATTCAATTCAATATTGGTTTTGGTGCCTTGCATGTGGTGTTGTGGGGTGATATTTAATATTTCATTTTTATTTTCATGTTTTAGTTAATTTAATGGGTTGACTTGGAAAAATTTGGAGGCCCCTAAATTTTTGGGGCCATGCACACCCCATGGGCCGCCTCTGCTTTCTTTGTGCTGCATTTTCAAAGTTCTCGAGGTGATTCGGAGACAAAAGAAACATGCCTATGAACCCAACATTGTCTCCATCGGACCCTTCCACCACGGCAAAAAAAAATTCAAACTCTTTGAAGATGTGAGACGTTGGTATTTACAATTCCTTCTCAAATCATCCAAGGATGTGAGTTTGGAGAGCTTGATCAGAGTCATCATGAAGTTGGCTAAAAGCGTCCGCGACTGTTACGTAGAAGACCCGTTGGATGGTGATCTCGATCAAAAAGACTTTGTAGAAATGATAATACTTGACGGTTGCTTCTTGTTAGAACTATTTCGAAAGGCACTTTTTTGTGAGCTACAAAATGAAAACAACCCCGTTTTCAACGTGTCCTGTATGCAGGAACATATGTACCATGACCTTCTTCTGCTAGAAAATCAGCTACCTTGTTCTGTGCTGGAGTGTTTGTACAACCTAACTGCCAATAGCCCCAGCCAAAAAGGCGCCTCCCTCAATTCACTTGTGCTCAACTTTTTCAGGCAATCCAATGCGGATAACCTGATGTTGAACACCAGCTTCGATCTCCTATGTAAGATTTTGCACATACTTGATCAGATAAGAGCCATGATCATTTATGGATTCAAGAAGACGTCGAGTGTGGAAGAGCAGCAAATAAAGAAGGGGCCAAATTTGCCTCAACGGATCCCAAACACGACATCTCTTTCGGAGGCAAGCGTTCAGTTCAAAAAACGCCAAAACAAAGAAAAGGGAAAAGGAGAGTGCATAATGAACATAGAGTTCAAAAACGAGGTTTTTACAATTCCACCGTTGGGAATTGATGAGATGACAGAGCCTCTGTTCAGGAACCTCATCGCCTTTGAACAATGTCACCACGGTTGCCTGCACATGATAACATCCTACGCAGTTTTGATGGATAACCTCATCGACTCCAAAGACGATGTAGATTTTCTTTGTGACAAAGAAATATTGGCCAATTGGTTGAACCCGGACGATGCTGCCCAATTCTTCAACAAGCTTTATGATGACACCACCGTCATGGGGTATTATACTACAGTGGTCTCTCCAACGATGTGAATAAATACTACAAGAAGAAGTGGCACAAGTTTATGGAAATATTAAGGCGTGACTATTTTTCTACCCCATGGACAATCGTCTCTTTCATTGCGGCCTTTATCCTCCTGGTCCTCACCCTAGTGCAGACCCTATATACTATTCGGTGGCCTTAATTAATTTTTGCTTAATTTCCTTAAGTACTATTTACCAACGCTTAATAAGCTTGGATATCCTTAGAGCATCCACAATCACACTCCCTATTTCTTAGCTAAAATTTAGCTAAAAACACAAAAAGCTATTATCGGAGCTCTCTAAAAAATTTCAACTCCAACCATACTCCCTAATTTGGAGAGTCATAAATGCTTTACTTCTTTTTATCATAAATACTTCTTTTTAAATTTAATTCCTGATTTGCAATAAAATATTCATATTCAAATACTAAATATCCCAAAATAATAAACTACAACAACAATTTAAATTTAACACCCATTTGTTTTGCAAGAATTTCCATTTGGCGTCCCTTATAATAATTTTCTAGCATTGGAGGCATCCTAGTTGTATCTTGTAACATTATCCTTTCTTCCTCTTGCTCATCTCTTTATCGAATTTTAGCTTGCTCAATGGTAATCTTTTCTTGCTCTTGAATAATAATTCGTTCTTGAAATTCCATTCCCCTGCGCTCCATTTCTTGTTTTTCTTCTATGTATTTTTCTAAGAGCAATGAAGCAGGCCTAGGCATATTGTCATAAATTTGGTCTTTGCCCTTTTTCTTTTTCAGTTGATCTTATTAGAGATAGAGAGATTCATTCCCAACTTCAATTAGATCTTATTGAACACTTGTGGCAATTGCATGCGGGAGAATAGGAAACTAGTGTTGGTCCGTCGCAAATCTCGCGGCCTGGTGCTCCGGGCCGAGGGGATGTGCGTCAACACGTGACGTCCTTCTTTCGGATGCGGTGCGGTTGTGCGTGGGCGTGCCAGCACGGTCTACCGTGCGTTGAGATGGTGATGGGGTTTGGGTAGAAGATGTTCAAATGATGCGCCTGTTTGGAGTTGGACTTCTAGTCAAACTATTGTGGCCGAGAGAGGAACTTATCTTGGCCGTCAGGTTCACGGCCTGAGCTACAAGGCCATTTAGTGGTGGTGTTGGTGGATTTTGGGCGGTGCTCCGGCGAGTTGCTCAGAGAGCGACGATCGTATGATATATGGGGTGAATGAGGCGGTAACAAGGATAATGCTCCTGCGCCTTGAAAAATCAAGGGTCGTATGATATATTAATGAATGGATTTTCCTTACAATCTACCACTACTCCTAGGAAAGCATGTAAAGGTATTAAAAGTGCATTACAGAAAATATAAGTTGCTCTGTGGGAGGCTTTTGGTTTGGTGTTTGAACCTCTTGAACGTGGTCTTGAGCTTAGTATTTATAAGAGGAGTCCTGGAGGGCCAATCGAGGCTGAAAAAAGATCTGCCTGATGGCTTAAAAATATCTGCATGGTGGAGTCTGATCGGGGCAAGTGGGTAGTCAAATCGGCATTTGGGATCGTGAAGCAAGGTGGTCTGGGTGGTGGTGTGACCCCCATAAATCTCGGCAAATCTCGGCCACCACCCTGATCGTGGGCTCTGCCCCCTTGGCCGTGGGAACGCATTTAATGCTCTGGTCCAGTGGTTGGTGACCTGACCTCAAGCTGTGAGAATGCTTTGTGAGAATGTTTGTGCCTAACCACTCTGATTCCTGTTACCAAATCCTGACTTCAATCACTTCACTTCAGCCCTCGTGCATTAAATGCTTCTTGCACCCAGTGGTTTTGCTGTGGTGGTCAGAGGCACTACTTCATTAAATGGGGCGTGGAACCCTGAGGCCACGTGGCAATTTGACCACAGTATCTTCGACCGGGTCTTTCATGGACCTCGGCCTCGGCCCATAATGCCATGGTTGTGAGGCCGAGAAAATCCTACCTTCGTATTTTCTTCTGCTTTCGAAATGGCTAAATGTCTGACGAAACGTGGCTATTTCAGTCCATGAACAGGTGCCACGGCCGAGAAGAGGTCCCTTATGACGACCGTGATTTATTAGGCACAAACAACTAGTAATTTGAATTTATATTATTACTATATAATTTGAAATGAACTTATTGTAAGTTTATTTGTTGTTCAATTTTGATATTCTATGGTTGTTGTGGTTTGCAAAATACCTATAGGGAAAAGAACTTAAAAAAGAAAAATAGAACAAAGAAGGTGTTTGTGTGCTGCAAAATGTCTACAGCGAAAAGAATCGAAAAAAAAATGTTTGTTTGTGCTTTTCAAAGCACTTACAGCTACGGCAAAAATAATAAAACAGATAGCTTGCAATAGAAAGTGATTACAAATATAAAATGCAGAAAGAAAAAGAAATTGATAAAATTAAAGACATCATTAAATAAATGTTTATAATAATAATAAAATATGGTAGCATTTAATTATAGGGAGTCACTAGGAGCCCTTTCTCTCTCCTCAGATTTAGGAGCTCCTAGAGGTCTCCTTATTTTAGGAGCTAAATAGAGAGCATGATTGGAGGTGTGTTTTTTCAATTCCTCCCTAAATTTTAGCTAAGGAGGTGGTTTAGGGAGCCCATTGTGGATGCTCTTATATGTGATAATCTGCTTTTTTGTGTGAGCTTCAGAAACTTGTGAACAGCAGCTGCTGCTAGCCTACTTAATATTTGTGTGTTTTGTTCTGTTCTGATCAAGGTAAAAGCCCAGTTATTTTCTAGTAAAGAAACCTTGCTATTCTCTTGCCAGACTTGTACCTACTTACACACCACTATGCGTCATTGTGGTCATATGTTAACCCCATAACCTTTGCTCTTACGAGAAAGCAGAATAGTGTAAAAAGAGTAGTGCTTCCATTTCCATACATAAGAAGAAAAGTTGATTGAATTGAACTGAATTAACGGACAAAGGGATGCAAATGGAGATGGCACTCCAAATTCGTTGACGGGGCAACAGAAGAAGAGAAAGTGAAGGTGATGGATGGTGGGTGTGAGTTTGGGTTTGGTTGCATTACACCCAGAGAATAAAATATCGATAATTTCTCCAATATTTCGGCGAAATTATAGTTTTTTAGGGGCAGCGATATTTTAGTATGTTTCCATTTATTTATCGTCAATTTATTGATAATTTCCTCGATAATTTCGGTACCTATATTTTCGTTCAAATGGCAGCTACAAACGGTCAACATATCGCGATATTATCGATAATATCGCAATATGAACTTTCAAAAATGAAATAATTTGCTTGAACGTCGCACACAGGGGTTCGAACCCCTCCCAACTTCCAATTTCTAACTGATATTTTTAGAAGCATCAATGGAACCAATCGATGAGTCTATACAAGGAAAACCATATATGAAGTTATGAACCTTAAAAGATAATAAATAAAAAACTATCCAGCAAAACATATCTGAACCTCAACTGAGCTTTAAATTTGCATGAAAAATCAGATTCCATATTCGAGCAATAACAAAATCAGATTTAAGAACTTAACCCAAGATATTTAAGAACCCAGATATGCAAAGAAAGAGATATAGAGGGAGAGATAGAAACATAGAACCGAGAGAAAAAAAAATCAGAGTACTAGAAAATCAGAGAAAGAGAGGAAGAAAAAAGAAAAGAGAAAGAATAAGAGAGAAAAAGAAAATGAAGAAGAAATGAGAGAGAAAGAAATGGGAGGAAAGAGAGCTTACAGCTCCAAAACCACGGTTTTTTCATGGTGGGCTCTCACATCTCTCTTGTGATGATGACTTCCCCAAGAGACAGAACAAAAAAAACTCAGAAGAAAAGATATGGAAACGGAAAGAATGAGAGAAAGAAAGAGAGAGTGAAGTGAGAAAAATAAGAAAGGAATAAAGTGACTGACGTTGATGGATGGGATTAGATAGATAGGGTTAGGATATTAGTATTTTAGTATGGTTTGTTGGGCTTGGGATATTATTAGTATGGCTTGTTGGGCTTGTTGGCTAGTTGGGCTTAGGATATTTAGTATTTCCTTCCAATCTTTTGTGTTAAAATAATAGATGATTGACTAAATAAACTTTTTACAAAGTTTCATTAAAAATTTCCATGTATTTATCACAATTTCCGTCGTTTTTATCCAATTTTTATCGATATCGATATTTTCCCGATATTTCCATCGATATTTCCGTGTTTTTGAACCACCGATATTTTCAAAACCCTCGATATTTAAGACTTGATTACACCCAAGAGGAGGATGCTCAGTAGACTTGGAGAATCCAAGAGCGTTGATGAGTGCAAATTTATGGTGGCCCGACGTCTCAATGGTGATGTAATTTTGGCAAGGTTTTCTCGTTCCATGTTACAAGAACATATCTCATGTTTAATAAATTTAATTTTTTATTAAATAAAAACTGAAATCCGTAAGTTCATTTAAATTAAAGGGGAATAAGATTTCTCACACCCCACACACAGATGATGTTATCTGAGACCTCCTGTCTAAACTTTCGAGTCTTTTGAACAAGGAAATATAACCAAAAGTGAGGCCTCATTTATTATATGGCATACCATACTAGGGAACTTTTGTTCCATGTCGTACGGCCTTCATCGACTCCTGACCAATTTGGGCCCCTTACATTTCTTTTATGCCCTTCAACTTGTGAGCCCTAAACAGTGACTTGTGTCCACTACCATCATTTTACTTGAAATTGTTGTAAAGAACGTGGTGGAGCCCACTAACTATTCATTTGAAGACTTGTTGTCTGAGTGGGTAAAATGATGATAAAGGTGTTGTAGAAGTGGAGTTCACATATTAGAAGAAATAATTGCACATCCATGGAAAGCCAAGAGGCTTTGCCTATAAATGGACTTCCTCCCTTCATTGTAATGTGACAAGCTCAACAACCATGTGATCAAAATCGAAAAACGCACCGTGCCAGCTTTGGCCGAGCGGGGAATGCTGGTACCAATCATTTTTAATCACTGTTTTATCCTTGATTGATTGCTTGGGTTGGATGCTTAGCTACCATCTAGGTTTTTGATTGAGTTATTCAATCCAAACTTGTGTAAATACCATACGTAGTTTCAGACCAGCTTCTCGTGATTAAAAATTGTGATTCACTTAGGATAAATATCATATTCCTAGGGAGTTCCATGGCTTATACTAGATTCCATTAGACATAATGAATTCTTAGTGATCATATTTGACTAAATACCATAGTCGAATTGCATGTTAGGGTATGTGAATTAGTCTAAATACCATAGATAATTCACGCTAAAGGGAATTAGTCAACAATATAATTTGAGTAACGAAGAGGAAGGGAATAAGAGATTAGAGAAGAGTATTAGGAGTGGATTCATTGTCCTAGCACCGTCATATCTTGCTAAAAACTAGTTCTATTGTCATTTGTTTGTCTGTTTAATTAGTTGTTTTCCTATTTGCCTTCAAATCAATTATTCAAAAATCTCGTTTGTGTTTGTGCACAAATTATGTGCTCAAATTCTATTTTAATTTGTCTAAGTGTTTCTTAAGTTAAATTAGGTTTAATTACTTTGAAGTTAAGAAATCAGTCCTTGTGGGAATGACCTCGTGCTTGCCTTGCTAAATTACAATTGACCTTGTGCACTTGCGAGTATAATTTGTGTTTAGATTAACCTCTATTTTGCAGGTATCTAAAACTCACAACAACATGATCAGTGATTAACTGAAAAAAGGGGGAGAAAATTGCAAGTAAGATAGCATGTCAAAACCTTAAGTTGCAGCACACAAAAACAATTTATAAGAAGGCCACATGGCCCTAGCTGCCGACATAGCACCTCGACTCAAGTTGCCGGCGCAGCACCTTAACCTAAGCCAAGCTGCAACCTATCTAACAGGCCATGGCGCAACTCCTAAAAAAGGAGGAGCAGCCATCAACCACCGCGGAAGCAACAGTAGCCCAAAGACTGCCACCAACGCCCGCAGCAGAACACGAGACATAGCCCAGTTGTTGAACCATAGCAAGGGTAGCGAAACAGCAGCCAGCTCGAGACGAACACCAGCCAGGCTTGAGCCAACTTTTCCTCGCTGCAAGCGAAAACGAAAAAAATAATATAAGAAAAAAGGTCGATGCAGCCACTTCCACCACGACAATACCACTGCTGGCAGTGGCGTCCGTCACGACGAGAGCCACCCACCCAACTGGTCCTCACCGCAAAGAAAAAAGAAAATAAATAACTAAATTTGACCTACCTTGGTGTGCACGGTGACTCTTCTCCTCGACAAGCCGTACACTTCTTTAAGATCTCTCTCATAAGCTAGAAAGTAGAGGATGACAATTTTTCAATTTGAAGAGGAGTGAAGAGAAGCCTTGCATTTATAAAGGTTGAGCATCCTAGGTCAAGGAGGAATCACAAGCCTATAACCATTGGGAGCCCAACTCCAAAAAGAAGTGAAAAGCCTACTGCAATTAGGAGCTCAACTTGCAAAAGGAGACCAACTCAAAAAAGAAAGCCTAGATGCAGTTGGAAAGCACTATATTTCTCATCTCTTCCATTCCACATAAGGGCCATGCAGAAGACGACAAGTAAAAAAGGAATATTCCTTAGGTCAAACTAATTATCCTAATTAATTCCTATTTAATTAGGTATCGGAGGGCCATTGGCCAACACCCCTGGGTGTGGTCTTTTACTCCTGTTTGTTTCGCAGGAATCGAGGAGAGAGAGGAGGAAGCTGAAGGGTGAAGAATCTACACGCGAATATTCTCCCGTGAGAAATTTGCATAAACAATTTGCACAATAATAATGTATAGACGTCTAAATGAGAGAATAACTATATATATATATATATATATATATAGTTATACTTGGCTTTGTTTTGCTTTTGCATGTACACATTAAAATAGGTATTTACTTTCTTAAATTTTGCTTTTGCATGTCCAGATGAGAGACATTGCTTAGAGATCACAGATCTCGTGGTTGAGACGTAGTTTTGAGTTTTTCACTTTGTTATATTTTGGACTTGTTGTATTTTGATGGACAAAAGCAAATAGTTATTTAATTGCTTTGTTAAATTTGGAAATATTTTGAGCTATTTTAAAAGTATAATGTGATGAAGGCTTTCTTAATTTGAGTTATGTGCATTTTTTTAATTATTTATTTCTTATAGTAAATAATTTAGCAAACACTAAGAAATTTATAATTAAAAAAATTTGAGGTCCAGTGCAGTCAATCTAGTCTTGTACCAAACAGTGCATTGGACTTAAGTCCAATCCAGTCCAATATTAAGTATAGCACCAAACAACATACTCAAAATTTGGTCCAATCTCAACCAGCCCAGTCCAATACTCCAAGTCCAATCCAATCTTATCCAATCTGGATTGGTCCAATAGCTGTCATTGGTCTCATAAGTTCTTTGTTTCCATTTAACTAGTGTTTTATGATGAATATACCTCCTATTTTCTTCATGGTCACAAGAAAAGAGCATCACTATTTTATTTTTTAATGTTGTCCTCATCGATGTCCCTTCTTCATCTTCTTCATCTTGTTCTAACGTGCTAGCTAGCTAGTGTTAAAAAGAGAGGTCACAAATACAAATTTAGACCTCCTGCACTGCACCGCAATATTTGTTTGATTTTTAAGGTACACATGTTTCTCTCTACCCATTTTATCTCAACTTTTTGGTGGGCACAAAAATAGCCCCAGTTTCTAATTTTCTTCCTTAATTGCACAAATACTAAGCCCCAACTATCACCTCATGCTGCCACTGCCATCGGCGTCTTGGCGTCGGCCCACCACAGCTACCTCGGCCTATTAATGTGAAATATCTCAAATTTCAAGTAAGTTTTAAACTATAAGCCCTAATTGATAATAATGTAGATGTTTTTAATTTAATTGAAATTAATATGTATATAATTTATGGTTTGTTGATACTGATTTGATTTATTGGAACATTGATGATTATTTTTGTTATCATTGATTGATATGAGTGTTTGTTTTGCAAGAAGTTTTTTTTTTTTTGTCTAAATTTTTTTGTAATTTGTACACTATGACTCCTCAGAATAAAATCATGGATTCACTACTCCTTTTTTTTTTGGGTCATTTGCTAGGGAAGGGGAGTATTATATTGGGTTGCCTCAAGATTGTCTCCTACGTGAATCGAACTCTGGTGCATCTTATAGCAAAAGAGATTATAAGCACAAGTTTAATTCAAAAACACAACCAAATCATAAGTTAGAATGGTACAAAATGATATACAATTATGCACTGGACCGCAGTATTTGTTTGCCTTTTTTTTTGGACAAACGATGAGAGCATATTATTAAAGAGGAATAGTAAGGTTTACACCACTAGCAAGAATATCAAAAATCCTCTTAGGTCATAAATCACCCCAAGTATGGATTCCGCCAACTCTGGACACAAAGGCCACAATTTTATGCGCTGTCTTGTTGCTAGCAAGAATATCAAAAATCCACTCAGATCATAAATCACCCCAAGTATGGATTCCGCCAACTCTGAACACAAAGGCCGCAATTTTATGCGCTACCTTGTTACAATGACGAGGGGTATATAGGAAAACACACAATGCTGAAATTGCTACACCAATTGCTTTATGTCAAAAATAATGGTTTCCACAGCAATATCAGTCTTCCATTCCCCACAAAGCATACGAATAATTTGTAAAGAATCAGATTCAACCTCTAGCTTAGACAAAGCATGGATTCCAACCATTTCATCTCAACTTTTTGGTGGGCTCCCACCCCTGCACTCCACACCACACACACACACACACAAATAGCCCCAGTTTCTAATTTCTTCCTCAATTGCAGAAACTAAGCCCCAATTTCCACCTTCTGCTTCCATTGCGGTCGGGCTCTTGGCGTCGTCCTACCAAAGCTACTGCTGCCTATTAGTGTGAAATATCTCAAATTTCAAGTAAGTTTTAAACCCTAAGCCTCAATTAATGATAATGTATGATGTTTTTAATTTAATTGAAATTAGTATGTATAGAATTAATGATTTGTTGATATTGATTTGATTTATTGGAATATTGATGATTATTTGTGTCGTCATTGATTGATATGAGTTTCCTTTTGAGACAAGGTATTTCTTTTTCGTCTAATTTGCTTTTTTGTAATTTTTACACCTTAACTTCTCATAGTAAAATGTTCATAAAAAATGGGCGGCTCTGAGATTTTAGGCGATGCAAAATGAGCAATGAAACATCCTAGAACAAAGACTTCTACAAATATATTAGAATTCAACCATATATATTGATACACCATTATTTACCTCTATTTGTCTTGATCTTATGAGAATGGACTCATTGATTTAGAGATTTTCTTCAAGAAAGGGAAGTAAAACTTTGAGAATTTAAGAGAGAGAAATGGTGAAACTTGCAAAAGAAGGCTACATGGCTTATGCAGGTCAGGTTAAAAAATAAATAAATTTGTATGCTGTATAAGGGTTGGACTATGTTGTATAATTATATTTACTGCGTCTGGTCTGGAAAGTTTCTTTTCGGTTTGCAATGGCAAACCTTACGTAGTACTAGTACAAAATTGGTCAAAGGAAACTGTTTTCTTTTTGTGCTCTTTGACTTTCAAAGCACAAATTAATTACCACGTTTTACAATTAAATATTTCTGCTTACACATTTTATTTTTTTTTTTTTTTTTTTTTTTTTTTTTTTTGTTATTTTTTTGATTTTTTTTTTTTTTTGGGCTCAATAAAATAACATTAATATACGTTATATAATATTTTGAATGCCCTCTTAGAAGTGGGGCCCTGTGCATTTGGTGTGAATTTTCAACTTTGCATCAGCATTAATTATTATTATTATTATTATTATTATTTTTTGTGAAAAGAAGCAGAATTTAACATTAATTATTATTTTATTTTTGTGAGAAGACGAAAAATTTAGCATTAATGACTATTTTATGTTTTGTGAGAAGAAGCATAATTTAGCATTAATTATTTTCAGATATTGAAGGCATATATCTACAATCATGGAAGGTGATGAAGGAAAATGCAGTAAACTTGATGGTGAGACTACGTCCATTATTATAAACGACGGACCCACTGTTGAAGAATTGAAAATGAACATAGAAGCGAAGCTTCTTACCCATTCACCCTTGCTTTCTTCGTGCTGCATCTTCAAAGTTCCTGAGATGATTCGGAGACAAAAGAAACAGGCCTATGAACCCAACATCGTCTCCATCGGACCCTTCCACCGCAATAAAAAATTCCAACTCTTTGAAGATGTGAAACGTTGGTATTTACATTGCCTTCTCGACTCATCCAAGGATGTACTGAGTTTGGAGAGCTTGATCAAAGTCATCATGGAGTTGGCTAAAAGCGCCCGCGCCTGTTACGTAGCAGACCCGTTGGATGGCGATCTCGATCAAAAAGACTTTGTAGAAATGATGATACTTGACGGTTGCTTCTTGTTAGAACTATTTCGAAAAGCACTATTCTGTGAGCTACAAAATGAAAACGACCCCGTTTTCAACGTTCCCTGCATGCGGGACCATCTGTACCATGACCTTCTGCTGCTAGAAAATCAGCTACCTTGGTCTGTGCTGGAGTATTTGTACAACCTAACTGCCAATAGCCCCAACCAAAAAGGCGCCTCCCTCACTTCACTTGTGCTCAACTTTTTCAATCAATCCCCTGTAGATAACCTGATATTGAACGCCAGCTTTACGCTCCCCCCATGTCAGATTTTGCACATACTTGATCTGGCAAGAACCGTGATGGTTAATGGATTCGAGGAGAAGTTGGAAGAGCATGTGGAAAAGAAGCGGAAAAATAAGGAACTAAACTTGCCTCAACGGATCCCAAACGCAACATCTCTTTCGAAGGCAGGCATTCATTTCAGAAAAAGCGAAAAAGAGGGAGAGGGAGGGTGCATAATGAACATAGAGTTCAAAGACGGGGTTTTTAAAATTCCGCAGCTGGGAATTGATGAGAGGACAGGACCACTGTTCAGGAACCTCATCGCCTTTGAACAATGCCACAACTATCGCCCGCACAAGATAACATCCTACGCAGTTTTGATGGATAACCTCATCGACTCCAAAGACGATGTAGAATATCTTTGTGACAAAGAAATATTGGCCAATTGGTTGAACCCGGACGATGCTGCCCAATTCTTCAACAAGCTTTACAATGACACCACCGTCATGGAGTATTACTACAGTGATCTCTCCGACAGTGTGAATAACTATTACAAGACTAAATGGCACAGGTTTATGGAAATATTGAGGCATGACTATTTTTCTACCCCATGGAGAATCATCTCTTTCATCGCTGCCTTTATCCTCCTGGTCCTCACCCTAGTGCAGACCCTATATACTATAAGGTGGCCTTAATTAATTTTTGCTTAATTTCCTTCAGTACTATTTACCAATGCTTAATAAGCTTGGATATCCTATATGTAATAATCTGCTTTTGTGTGTGAGCTTTAGAAACTTGTGAACAGCTATGGTTCGAATCCCAGCATTGGGATACTTCTTTTCAGTAACTAATGGTTTTTTTTTTTTTTTTTTTTTTTTTTTTTTTTTTTTGGTGGTTCTTCTCAATCATATTTATTATAGATTTACTGAAAATAAAATTTATTTTGTCTAAGGTCAATTTTTTTTTTAATGGTTATAAAACGTAATATATTTTCTAATATTCTACACACACGTATTTTCTTGGGGTTTGAATACAAGACAAATTCTTGGTTTACAAAATATTTTTTATTTTCAATGGTTAGCAAGAGACTACGTTTAAAGGAGTTTTAAATATAAAAATATTTTTATTTGCAATGGTTAGCAAGAGACTACGTTTAAAGGAAAAAATATTTTGTAAGCCAAGAATTTTTCTTGTATTCAAACCCCAAGCAAAAAAAGCAGAAGAAAAAAGATAATTTTCCTTGTGTGTGAATAACGAGCATGTAGACCTCATTCTCTGCTTTCGCCCAAGGCTCAAGGCCGGCCCTACAACTGTCACTTTTCTCTCAAAGACTTTTACGCTAGATTGAATATCATTGTAAATACTAGAAGAAGACTAGGGATGTTTAAGTTGTTAATTTTTGAATGAAATACCTTTTTTTTTTACTATAGATACGTAGATAAAAAAAAAAATTAAGTATTAGGCATTTCCTATTTGGAATTGATTGAATTTGTTTTTTCAGAAATGGAAAACATATAGAAGAATGCAAAATAAATATCATTTAATTATAAGACGATGATCTTTCACACCTTAGAGTTTGGTTTCACCCACATAAATATAAAGTAGAAACAAAAAGAAAAGTGCATAGGAAGTGGGATATTGGTCATCGAATGATACTATTAGGCAATTGTTAGAAATATGCCTTAGAAGCCAATCTGAAAATCAAACTTCTAAGGACATAACACTTGATCTAATCAAGTTAATGAAGCCAAAACTTATGCATAACCAACAAAGTGACAAGTCCATGGATTACAATATAAATGGAAAGCGATCTAAAGACGTTAGATTCATGAGACCTTTCCATTACGAAATATCTTATCATAAATGTTCCTAGTTGTCGGATCACCAAATGGACAATGGTGATCCGCAAAAAGGTACACGATGTGTTTGCTAATTGGGAGGATGACTAGTCTCAAGTGATTCATGTAGAGACGCTGACACAAGTGTGTATGTGCTTAATAAAGATAGAGTTCGTGATCGACTAAGAATTCTTGTATGGAGGTTTTACTCACAATGTCAAAAAAGAAATTCTAAGTTGCGATAATGCAAATTATTCCTTATACGTAAGACATCAAAGTTGTCTTGTGGATTAGGTATTTATCTTTGAGAACACTATACGGTCATATCGAAAGATATAGCTTGAAAGTGATTATCGGGATATTCAATAAGCTCATAAAGGCATGCAAATGTACAATAAGGAATCTCTACTATCAATATAGAGAAGAATTAGGGATTCATCTCTATTTTTGTATCACCCCTTAAAAAATTACAAAGACCCATTTGCATGAGCTCCACCAAGAATCAAATCAAATCATATAGCCTTCTATAAAGTTTTTAAATAAGAGAGTTGATTTTACCACTCCATTTTTGTCCACTTAAAAAGACAAAAGGGGATTAGAAAAGGCAACACCCTTAAATAAAGGCAAGCTTGCAATTTTCAACATTTATAGTCGGGGGCGGACGCACAGCTAGACAAATGGGGTCGTGCGACCCTATGGCTGCCGGGACAAATGAGGTCCTCAAGCGACCCTATGGATAGCACATGGGTGACCCTAAGATGCACACAAGATGCTCGACGAAAGGCCTGCGTGCAAAGCAGGCGCTGCACAGCTTCTTCTTTTTTTTTTTTATTATTTATTTATAACACCTGGCCAAAACAATGTCAAGTTGTGCTTTAACTAGCCATCCAACTGTAGCCCAAAAGGCAGGCACAATTCAGGTCGAAAAAGTCATTCAAAAGGAAGATTACAGTTTGAGCATTTATCAAAGAGTGAGAGGGAAGGAAGAAAGAGGAAACAACGGAGGAACAATAACTAGGCCCAAAATTTTAACATCACTAACTCTCAAATCGATGAGGGGTGAGGGAGGGGAGGAGAGAATCTAGAAAGATATCTCTTATACTCATAAACAAGCTATTGGTAATGTAGTATTTAGTTTGTTGGAATTTGGGGTCAACATTTGAACACGTAACCCAGTGAATCGAATTGAACCAAACCGAAAATGAAAAAAATCAAAAATTTGTTTTAATTTGAATTAATTTGGTCAGTTTTTGCCACTTAAAAATCGAACCAGACCAATTATATGATGTCAACTCATATGTTGATACATAACTCATTTTTTCTTATGAATCTTATACTAAGTCCTAGTTTCAATTATTTTCTCTTTGAGTACGTTACGGAATTCGTGTACAGGAGTTGTAAGTATGAAGTTCATCAGCCTAACAAAAAATATTAAATCTGTTCAAGCCCAAAACGAGTATACTAATCAGTTCAATTTTCAATTTTGTAATCCAGCCGGACCCCTACCGACTTTGGAATACCTCCAAAATCTCTCCCTCTCAATTAGCAATGACGTTTACCATAAAATATCAACAATAAAGAAAACCCGTCTCACTCACGTAGACACAAAACAGTTCGATTCGAACCCAAAGAAATGGCTCTCATCTTCACCTCACACTCTTCTCTCTTCTCCAAAAGCTTCTCCAACCAACTCTCATTTCCAACCCCAAAATCCCAATCTCTATCTCTCCTCTCTTTCCCCTCACCAAACCCTAACCCTAAGCTCCCCTCACTCCATCTACGCTCCTCTCTCTCCGACGATAGCCCCACAGACGGCGACCGTCCGACGAAGATCACTGACGAGTGGGGCGAGGAGGCCGCCCCGGAGGCCGAACCCGCATCCAAAGTCTCCGAATCGGACCCTCCGCAGAACGAGGATGAGTGGGGAGGCGGAGGAGATGATGTCGTTGAAATTGGGAATGGGAGTCCGGCCAAAGCTGAGGCTGAGATTGAGGAGAAGGTGGATGGTAAGTTTAGTGAGCTCAAGAGGGCTTTGGCAGACACTGTTTATGGGACTGAATTCGGGTTTCGGGCCGGGTCTGAGGTCAGGGCGGAGGTCTTAGAGTTGGTTAACCAGTTGGAAGCGGTCAATCCAAACCCGGCTCCGACCGCGAATCCGGGTCTTCTTGATGGCAACTGGGTTTTGCTGTAAGTTCAATTTTGTCTCTGAAATTTGATTAGAAATAGTTAAATTAGGAATGCAATAGCATAAAACTCAAAATAGAGTGTGTGTGTGTGTGTGTGTGTGTGTGTATATATATGGATTTTAAATGACATTGTTGAAAGCAAAAGCATAAGTCTTTACAAATAAGATGAAATGTGCATTTGTTTCGAACTGTCATTGAACTTCTCCAGAGCGTTTTTATAGAAATTTGAAGTCATTTAAGAAAAAGTTAGGAAAACAAAATTTAATAAAGAAGAGCATCAACAGAGCTAACAATAGCTGTTAAATCCAGGTTGAATTATCTTATTTGAATATTGCGTCAATCATGTCCGAATTTGATCACATTACAATGATGATCATTTACATCCTATTTGGTTGTTAGGCTGATAATATCGTGCATAAGTTTTTATAATACGTTTTGTAGACTTTGAACATAGTATTGAGAATCTTAGATTAATCTACAGATTTGATTTTGATGCAGTAATTGACCATATTTTTTGTTTCCTACATACTTTTCATAGGTCTATGGGAATTGGTTTTTGGTTGGAATTGAAAATAATTATGAAGGTGGACATCTTTTAGGGTGTCTCCAACATGTTGAGTTCTGTCAGCATGAAAGTTCTTGGTCTTTGCATCCCTTTGCAACATTGATAAACACATTTAATTTTTCCTTGAGTTAGAAAATTTGAAAAACTAGATTTTTGTTTTTCCTTTTTCTAATTAATGGTGTAATGGTCATGCTTCAAGACACCCCATTATTTTTATTGGTATTGAGGGAGGAATCATCCGAGCTTTATTAAGGTATTTTCATAGCTCCTATGAGGCTGTGGGTTTAGGTGATAGTTTGTGCTTGAATAACCTTTCCATCTCCATTTTTCATCATTCTCTTTTTCTAGTTAAACCTTTTCAATGATGTCAAAGTTGTTGCACAGTAGAGTTACTCCTAAAATATGTATTGCCACGCCCTCTCTTTATTTATTTCCTGGTTTCTTATCTTCCTGTTTGCAAATTAAATTCAAGTTTAACATTTATCATGTAATTATATATATATATATATATATATATAGATCTTTGTGTCAATTTGATGATTGATTACTACTGTATCATGTTAGGGTATGTGTAGCCATGCATGGGCTTCATCTGTTTTCTAAATATTAATTGAACTTGCAACTTCAAGTTTCATAAATATGTTTTTTCGTCTTCTATTTTTGCTCCTTTTTTATGATTGTAACAGCCTTATATGTATCTGAACTTGAACCAAGAATCAGTGATAAAGCTAGTGGGAGTTATGCTCTTCTTTTAGCTCATATTCCCCAATAGTGTATAAGTATTGGTAGTATGGCTGAAATTTTTTAGAGCCACTGGGAAACTGAAAACCAAGTTCTGTATCCATAATTTATTTCGCACAATATATTATACATTACGAATGATGTACACATCTATTTCTCTGGTTGCTTTTGACCTGGATGCTTTGAACAATTTGACGATTGTCCTTACGAAAGATAAAAATGGTTCATGGTTTTCTCTCTCTTTTATCCTTTTCAACTGCTCCTGATTTCATTTATTTTACTTATTTGGTTTGATCTCCATAAATCAGGTACACTGCATCCTCTGAGCTGTTGCCACTTCTAGCTGCAGGTAGTACACCTTTGTTGAAAGTGAGTAAAATAGGCCAATCGATTGACACCAGCAGCTTAACCATAGTGAACTCAACCACGTTGTCTGGCCCCTTTGCCACTTTCTCTTTCAGTGCATCCGCTAGCTTTGAAGTTAGAAGCCCTTCAAGAATTCAGGTATAACTTGCACTGATAATATCTGAGTGAATAATATTCTTCTAAAACAGAACAGTGTTTCGTGGTAGTGAAGTGATGAGTTAATAAATAATTTTAATTAGTACATAAATATATATTTTTAATAAAAAAAAGTTAGAAGTTATTACCTGGTAGAACCTTACTAGGTTTGAAAATATCCAGGTTGAATTCAAGGAAGGCAGCGTTTTGCCTCCAGAGATAAAGTCAAGTGTTGATCTCCCGCAAGAAGTGGATATCTTTGGGCAGAAAATCAATTTATCACCTGTCCAGCGAACTCTCAATACTTTGCAGGAAGCTGTTGCAAGTATCTCAAGAGCCATTTCTGGTCAGCCACCATTTAAGGTTTCCATTCCAGGAGAGCGGACGAAATCTTGGCTTCTTATTACATATCTTGATGAGGATCTCCGGATCTCGAGGGGGGATGGTGGTCTTTTTGTGCTTGCTAGAGAAGGCAGCCCCCTCATAGTTCAGTAACCTGGTATGTCGTCGGTGTCATCCATACAAGGCATATATATATGCATATAGACGAATTTTACTTCGATGAAAGGAAGATGATTGTACATTTATCCTTGTATACTAGAAGTTTTTGAGATATGGAAGATGTATCCCCTGTTTATTACCTCCCTTTCTGCAATACTCAGAGGCCTAGAATAAAAACCTTGATTAATAATTTACAAGCTTCTCCGATACATGTGATGCACAAAACTAAAATATTTACTCGACAGATTATAACTTTCCTTTCCTTCATCGTATGCGGCGCCTCTACTTTGTATGTGAGTGCGGTTAAAAGTAAGAAAAATTGTCCAGATATATCGGGCGGAGTGGGAAAATGGTAAAGAGTTAGTGGAATAGATGCGCATCCGTTAGAACCAGCCAAATCCAATTGAACTGATGAAAATAATCGAATTCAATGATAGAGGTTGGAACTTCATCTACACTTGTTTCCTTTTTTGGCATGTTCGATTCTTTTTGTTACTGTGTTATCCAATAATATAAAATATGTTTAAAATAAAAAACGAGAAATAAGAGAATTTTGAGTATGTTTTTCTTTCTCATTAACCTCATTAACTTCATATTTATATGCGTCTAGATGACTAGTGAGAACTTTGAGGTTATTATTGGGATAATATCATCTTAGATAAATGCATTAACAGGGCCAATGGGGTCTTGCATAGTCCTCATACCTCATCTTCCTTCCTAACTTTGGCAACAAAACAAAAAAAAGGATAAATCCTAAGTCATGAAGAACCACTTCCTCAACAATATGGCCATTCTTCTCCACATGCTTTCCTGTAGTCTCACCCAGTGGCGGATCCAGGATTCAAAAGTCAGGTAGGCGAAACTTACCTTAAAAAACTCGACAGTACGAGTGAATTTTATTGATAAAAATAAAAAGATACACCTAGTCAAGGGGGACGTAATGAGCCTTACCCTCAAATATGCATATCTATACATAAATAAAAGCTTAACAAAAAAAACAAGAAGTAAATGCAATGCAACACAAAAACTAAACTATTTTAATCTAAAATTGTACCCTACGAGGCTTAGAAATCTTAAATTCTTCAATTATCTCTTCATTATCGATACTATTAGCAAACTCTCTTTCAATGTGGAGAATCATGCAATCAGCAAGGAATTCATCAGCTATGGTGCTTCGAAGTCTATTCTTAATAATTCTCATACATGAAAAAGTTCGTTCCGTTGTTGCTGTGGAAACAGGAAGAGTCAACACCAACTGAATCAATCTGTAAAGCAAATGGTAGTTTTCTGCCAAAGTTGTTTCCACCAATTGTTGACATAACTGAGGAAGAGTGGTGAGGTCCTTAAAGCAGGGAAGGCGATGCATATCATTTTGAAAATACCTCAACTCAATTTCCAAACCTTTTAAGTCACTTGGACTGAAATCAGCAGGATAGAATTTCTCAGCAAGTTTACATAGATGCCCAATATTGAATGATTTGAAGGAATTACGAGGATCCAATGCTGAGCTAAGAATAAGAAGTTCAACTGTTTGCTCTGGAAATCTGTCATTTAACTCCCTCAACATGCAATCTATCACATCATTAAATACATCAATGCGATAGTAATGTTCAACTGTAATAAAATCTTTTTGTTGACAAGAACGACGTGTGCCCATTATATAACGAGAACTCATATCAGGAACATCAATACCATGTTGTTCACAAAAGGATACCACACTCATGAATAAATCATCCCAGCCATGTGCCCTCATATCTTGGAACTGTGATTTTGTGTTTTCAACAAAGTTTAAAGCACTTACAATATCTTGAGTTTTTTTATGAAACACTTGACAGAGAAAGTTGGTCAATCCCATAATTTTATCCATCAAAAGCAATGCAAACACAAACTCAAAAGACATCATAGCAATATAGTTACTCTCTGCATCACCACGAAATTGTTGGTTAGGTCCATGTTCACTGATTTCCTAAAGAAGTATTTTAGTCTCTTTAAATAAACTCATTAAACTTGTAAGTCTTGCCCTTCTAAATGGCTTGGATAGTCTTCTAACTCCGGTTGACAAGGTCCTAAAATAATATAGGCTTTTCGCACATTATCTTGTTCATTCACCGAATATTGGCATATTTGAAGACGTAATACCGGATCACGCTCAAGATAATTGATATTAAAATCTTGACCACTATCAACTCTTTGAGTCTCAACTCTTTCAACTTGAGGCTCGACAATGGGAGAAGAGAGAAGATTTGGCTCATCACAAATGGGAGGCATTCTAGAAGATGATGACCCATCATTCTTTTTCTTAAAAAAAGAGAATAAATTCTTTGTTTTCTTGGGGTTTCGATTGTGATCCGACATAATAAAAGATAACCTATTTAATCAAATATCCCAACAAAAAATCAAACAATTTCTCATAATAGCATCAATGAATTTAGTCAAACATGAACATACCAACAACAAATCAAACATCTCAACAATGCCAACATCAAATCAAACATCTCAACAAAATTCTTAAAATCAAAGACCTAATTAATTTCAACAAAATCCCCAAATTATATTTCATTCCTAATTAAACCCTAGAAAACTCAATTTCAAATTAAAATTAAAACTAAGATGCATACATTTATTTTAGGAATAACCCAATAGAAGAAGATAATTAAAGAGAAGAGATTAAGAATAATACTTGTTTCCTTGTATATGAGAAGAGAAGAGACTGTCCAGTGTCCACGATTGCACAACACAGCCAAGACTTGCGTTGAGAAGAAGCTCTCCCGACTCTGTCTGGAATTGCACTGCACAGCCACTATTTGGCTGCTTAAGTTATATTCTTTCTATTAAAGTTTGACTGGGCCATTCATAACATGGGCTGGCTGGTTATAATTTTTTCTCAGTTTTTTAAAGTTTGAGTGGGCTTGTGCTGTGGGTTTTATATGGATTGGGTAGGCAAGAGTGTATACCAACACATGGAATGGATATCAATTACATAACTTATATATAGGTTTTTTTTTAGTGAAATATTTTTGGGTAGGCGGTAGCCTACCCTGCCCTGGCTTAAGATTCGCCCCTGGTCTCACCATTGTTAAATGAACTTCACTCTTTCGTTGAAATTATTGTCTTGTCATCCTTAAAAGAATCCTCTATAAATAGATAAGATCATTTTTAAATAGGGTTATTTACTTAAATTGTCCTCAAATTTATACCCGAGTTGCATTTTGGCCTCTCAACTAAATTATTCGTTCAAATGATCCACCAACTCTTTATTAATTGTTGCATTGGTCCTACCATTATATTTTCTATTAAATTTAGTCATTTGAGCAATACATGCTACATTTGTGGGGGTGAATAAGACTTTTGACACTCCAATCCCAACCCCTATACTCAACATCCACCTCAATAGACCCCAAACTTGAACCCAGCACCCCATCCAGGCTAATCCACACACTCTCTCTCTCTCTCTCTCTCTCTCTCTCTCTCTCTCTCTCTCTCTCTCTCCACCTTTTTCTTTCTATGTCCCTCTTTTTCTCTCTCTCCCCTACGCCTCTGATTTCCTAAATAAAGAATTTTCAGTCATCATCTCCATCAAAAGTGTCGCCGAGAAAATCATGGCCAGTCGACCCGACGAGATCTTGAAATCGTCGGTCTGCGACGTCCTCTCGTTGGGGAAGAGAGAGATAGAAGGAGAGGAGGGAGGGGAAGATAGGGTGGGGTGTGCAGGGAGGACAAAATGGGGGTTGGGCGATGGTTGTGCGAGAGATCAAATCACAAATAGCTCCAAAGGCCCCTTTTCACACTGTTCTTCATTTCCACATAGCTCCCAAGGGATTGTACCCAAAAATTATACAATATGATGAAAATCGAATCACAGTTTCAATCTTCAAGGGTCTCAAAAAAATTATTGGTTTCAATGAACAATATCATGAGGTCCAAATGCACAGTTCAAACAGAAAAAATGTTGAAGAAGAAGGAGGGGGAAGAGATATTTTTTTTTCTTTTGATTTTTGATTTATAATTTATTTAGTATTTTATTTAACTGAACTGTTTTACCCCTGTATTTGATGGCAACATTGACAGAATGTAACGGTATGACCAATGCAACCATTAATAAAGAGTTAGTGGATCATTTGAACAAATAATTTAGTTGAAAGACCAAAATGCAACTTAGGTATAAATTTGAGGACCATTTAAGTAAATAACCATTTCTAAATAATATAATAAAAAATTAGATAATAACCCAAAACTACAAGCATCCATGAGTTTTTTAGGATCAATGTAGGCCCATTTTTAGGGTTTTTATCAAAATTTTCATTAATTATCATATTAATGATCATAGTTTGACTTTTCTCAATGCCCATATTACCCCTAACAATATCCATTTTTATTTATTCTTTACCAAAATAAAAGTTTCTTTATTTGCATTTGAAATTAATAACATAATAACCATTTGTAACACACACATACACCATGTATTTCTCTCCCTAAACTCTCTCACAAACTTTCACCACACAAACTCTCTTTTATTCAAATCCAAATATTCTTCTTCTGAGCAGGTCCAATGGTAGTAGCAAACTAAACTCTTCAAATAAAAGTTTGTTGACCTATGTGGCAATTTGAAAAGATTTATTTGCTACTTTAATAATTATGCCCCAACAAACTCTTCAATTCAATTAATTCAATATGCCCAAAAAAAAACCCAATGAAATGGACATTTAATGACAGGACCCAATCCAAATTCTATTTTGGAATCCGTGTTCAACCCCGTGCGTGCCCAACACCGGACAGGTGTCGGGCACAAATGACCCAAAAACCCATCTTGCCCTAATCTATAAACTGCTTTAGGGTTTGACTTCTACTGGAAAACTGACAGAGTCTCCCCTGAAAAAGGCTCAAACCCATAAATTTACCTGCACAGCAAACCCAAAAGCTTTCCCAAACATTCAGCAAAATTAACTTTACAAAACTGAACATAACAAACCAATCATAAACATTGCGGCTGCACCTAGTAACGCCTGGGTTGCCTATGTACCTTTACTGAGGGATCAAGCCACACGTAGTTCTTTATACAAGAAAACAAAGTTCAGTTAATGAAATATTCTTTCACATTTTCCTAAAACCAAAAGCTTCAAACTCTAATTAATCCGCTGAAACTTAAGCAAAAGATATTGATTTCAGAACAATCTCCCAACCATCAAATATGTGCATCTACAAATACATATATATAGTAGCTCATTACAGATAAGTAGGAAAACTAGAAAATTATTGAAATAACATTGGCCACGTGAAACCTTAATATCAATGTCAACAGTTTGAATAAAATAAGCTTTAATCTTTCACATGTAAAAATAAACTCATCACTTAAGAAAATGGTTGTGAATTGTATAAAATCTTTAAAACTTAGAAAACTCTCAATCCTTGTTTCATAAATATGAAAACATGTATTAAAACTTTCACCAATAAGTACCAAGATAAAACCATCAATTTTAGTTTAAAACATCTCCAAACTCAAATACTCTCCACCTAGGCATATCCCCAAACATAATCCATCAATTCTAAGTACCATATATGTTACATCCTCGCAGATTTCGGGGGACACTACCCGAGAACGCATATCCTCACAGAACTCAGGAGAAACTTACTAAAACTCGGGGGACATGTAGTTAGCTCGAGAACGCATATCCTCGTAGAACTCGGGGACATGTGGTCAACCCAAGAAAGCATATCCGTCATTTCCCCTCGCAAGACTCAGGAAGATATAATCAACCTAAGAATGCAAATCCTTGCCACCAAATGGTTCAGCACCCCAAAAACTCGTGGGGCATTCATCCAAAGGCAACTAGGGGGGGGGGGTGGTACTCCTAGTGATGGGTTTGATATAAGTTTTATTTTACCAAAACTTGTCCATTATTAAATTCAAATTTCCTTTTTTTTTTTTTTTCCACAAATCCACTTTTACAAATCCAGTTTCCAAATCCTTTCTCAACTTTCAAAAACTTAGTTCTTAAATAGATAACCAAAAATCCCTTTTTAAAAATGAGATTAATCCCAACATTCCTTAACTTGAATTTAACCACTCATAATCTTTCAAAAACTGTTCTCAAACTACATTCAAATATGTACAACATACTACTGAGAAAAATAGTATTCATGATTCATCAATTTCAAGCCACCGAGCATACATTTAAATATAGACATATAATTAGGCATTTAATTAATTCTTTATTCATGCAAAAACCCAGTTATCCAAGCCATTCCCAACTCCACACAATTAAACATAATATAACATGCTTGGAAAGTAAAAGCGATTGCATAATAATTCATAAACATTTAATAAAACTCTCATAGCATAATACCATTTTAAAACAAACCTCCAAGCCCTAAGCACCTCCCAACCATTTGGTCCAGGTCGAACCTGCGAGGCCCACCATCTGGGTTAATTAGGCCCGTGGGACCCATGACCTCTGATTCCCAATCCGAAAGTTCCTATAGGTCCAACAAAATTTACTAAACAAGTCCCGAAAGATGCCAGGAGTATTGCAACGATGGAAGGTTCAATATATTTTTTGTGGGTTCAACAATAAGAGGTTTAGTATGCAGTATAAATGGGAATACAAGAAGTCCATATTCAAATTATACCCTCAAGCAAAAGCTTAGGGTCCATTTGATAACCATTTAGGGGTTTCATAACCATTTCATTTTCATTTTCACTTGTTTTTTAAAACTGAAAATATGTTTGGTAACAGATTTCGTTTTCAATTTTCAAAAAAGTGAAATCTAGTTTTCAAAATCACCCTTATTTTTTAAAACAACTTGAAAGTGTTTTATGTTTTTGTTTTTATTTTTTGTGCACTCCTATTTCATTCATTAATTTACACCACACATGAAATGCACTCCAATTACCAAACTCAGTATTTGGGACCTCCCGATTTGGACCCGGCCTCTCGATTCTTGTCTTTGTCCATGGTCCCAATCCAAACCTCAAGAACTCCATATCCAAAATTCACACAAAAAATATCATCCTAATTCCAAAAAATATTACCGACTCTTTGTAACATGCACTTTTATTCTATGATCTCAAATTCACAATTTAACTCCAAAACATTTCATCTCCAAGTTCCACATAAAACTGAAAAATGAAATTAGTTAAAAAACAACTTTTGTTCAGTTTTCACTTTTTTTGAAACTGAAAATTGAAAACTAAAAACTGAAACATGAAAACTGAAATGGTTATCAAACAGGCCCTTAAGTTTTCAGTTTTGATTTTTCAAAAACTGAAAACTTATTTGGTAACTAATTTCAGTTTTTTAAATAAAATAAATAAATAAATAAAAGAATAAGTGAAAAGTGAAAAAAAGTTGATTGGTAACTTATTTCAGTTTTATGTGGAACTTGAAAATGGAATTAAGTGCATGTCACAAAGAGCATAGTAGTTTTATTGTTTTGTTTTTCTGTTGAATTTTTTGGATTTTTTTTTTTTTTTTTTTTTTTTTTTTTTTTTTTTTGTGGATTTATCTAACCACTCGAGGTTTGGACTGGTCCGTGGTTGAACGCAAGAATAGAGCGGTGGGGTCCAAGTTGGGATGTCCCAAGTACCGAATTTTAGTGATGTAAAATTAATGAAGGAACATGGAGCGCAAAAAAGATGAAAACAAAAATTGGAAACTGAAAATACTTTCAATTTGTTTTAAATTATAAGGGTGATTTCGAAAACTAGATTTCACTTTTTTAAAAACTAAAAACGAAATCTCTCACCAAACATGTTTTTAGTTTTCATTTTTCAAAAAAGAGAAAATGAAAATGAAATGGTTATCAAACAACCCCTAAACAGTTACTCATATAAAACTATAGTTTGGGTCATGTGTATAATAAGGGCTTGTTTGGGAGTGATTTTGGAGAGACCAATAATCACTTTATGGAGAATCATTTATCCAAATAATCACTTTAAGTGATTTTATGAAGAAGTACGTGAGAGATGCTTCTCTCCAGAAGTGATTCTGTCATATCCAGAATTACCTACAAACGAGCCTTATATTGAGAAGCACATTATTCTCCTCATAAGTGATTCAGACATATTCTAAATCACTCCAGGACGGTCCTACACCCAAGCTAACCTAGACTGTAGCCTAGGTACGTTTATTTTTTGTAGACTAAAATAATACCGCCCAGCCCACTTGACATCCACATCCCAGCCAATTCAAATCTCATTAACAAACTTACTCCACGTGTCTGACCAATAAGTTAATAACAATAAAAAATTAAAACTAACCCCACACATAAATAAAATCTCATTAACAAACCTACACTACACCACGTCTGACTAATAAAAAATACAAACTAACCCCACACACACGAGACCACTTATGCAAAAAACATTCATTCTCTCTTTGCTCAATTACCCAATCCCTGTTTTGTTTGGAAAAAAATTAAAATTAAAATCATCCCTCCCTGTCACGCAGGACACGGTAGTGCATGCCAAAGCCATCACCCATGTCATAATGAGTCTTACCCTTCAAAATTTATCTTCTTTAATTTTCTTATTTAAATTTGTTGATATTGAAATTTTGAAGATTTAGGGTTTAAGTATCAATTAGAGATTTACAATTAAGACTTATAAATTATCAATTGGGGATTTTATTAGTCTATATGTCTACATCTTCTATATATTATTCAATAGATTATACTTTATATGAGTGTTACTTGTATTTGTCTTTTACATTAGATGCATTTTTAAGGGAACGACTCATTATGTCTCTTGTGTATTTTTTTGTTATGAATGAAATTCAATCGTACTGTCAAATTTTCTATAGGTTTGTACGTAAGGTAAATTTAGCCCACGCCATTTTAAAATTTTGAATCCGTCCTTGAATCACTCATAAACGAGCCCTAAGAAAGAATATTACTGACAGATAAATGCATGTATGTCACACAGAGAGAGCTAAGCCAAACCAGAAAAAAAAATAAAAATAATAAGTCTAGATGCCTCCGGTTATGGTGTAAGCCCCAAAGATGGGCAATAGGAAGTCAAGCATAAGTTTCAAGCGTTCAGGAAGGTTGATTAAACAAAACATGTATCAATTTGGCCACAAATTGTCAATATATAACCATCCCTCTTCCCCTTTTTAGGCTTCAACAAAACAAGTAGTTGACCTACAAATTGCAAAAGAAGTGTCACATGACAAACAGAATAATCATACCATTACTCCATCAAAAGAAAGACAAACCAAAACAAAACCATTCATTGAAGTCATCATAATTCCGCCATGAGGAATCTGCAACTTTCGGATCTTGAGTACATTCAATGTCATATCCCTTGGGATCTTTCATTTGTCACTTGAGAAAGAAATAAAAAAACTATCTGTAATCTTCAGCTTATCCTACTAATAAACCCACCATCCACAACCAAATTATGGCCGGTGACAAATTCAGAGTCGTCAGAAGCCAAAAAGACGACGCCGTCAGCTATATTCTCCACAGAGATCGTCTTCCCTACTTTCAACCTCAAACTTGACTCCACCAACCTCCCCACATCCTCCTCCTCCGCCACCGCACCCGCCTTAAAACTCGACCGCAGCAGCGGCGTCGTCACGCTCCCTGGGGACACGCAGTTGACGCGTATCCCGTACGCGCCCAACTGCACACTCGCCGACCTCATCAGCCCCAAAACGGCGTGCTTCGACATTGTGTAGTCCGCGAACTTCGCCGACCCCATGCTCGCCGTCATGCTCGCCGTGCACACGATGCTCCCCCTCACGCCCCCCTCCACCATCGCCCTCGCCGCGTGCTTCACACTCGCCGCCATTCCGCGGGCGTTGACCGCCATGACCCTGTCGTACATGGCCAGGTCCAGCTCCAAAACGGTCTGCTCGCCGGCGCTGCCGACGCCAGCGTTGCTGAACATGATGTCGAGGCGGCCGTAAATCCTGACCGTCGATTCGATCAAGCTCTTGACCTGGTCCTCGTCGGTCACGTCGCAATGGATGTAGATGGAGCGGTCGGAACCGATCGATGCGGCGACGTTTTGGCCTTTCTCGTCCTGGACGTCCGCGATCACGACAGCCCGCACCCCGTGCAAGGCGAATTTGCGCGCGGTGCCTTCGCCGATGCCGCTGGCGCCGCCGGTGACGATCGCGACCTTGCCTTGAAGCTTTTTGTTGGTAATCTCTTTCGGATCCGCCATTTTATTTAATTATATGGATTATGATTAATTTGCTGCAAATTAAGCAAATTAAGAGACGCTGCTTAGCTTAATTAGAGCATCAATTTTATAACTAATTTGAAAGTTCAACAATGAAGCAGATGATGATTTCAGATACAAGCTATTTTACTTACTTGCAGTAGTTTTGTGCGGCTGCTTGGCGACATAAAATATAGTTTCTTACTGCGACGACCAAAATATTTGAAGACCTCCAAAACCACCTCTACTCGTATTGCGTGGCTTTTACTTGGCCACGTCATCAAGAGAGGTTGGGCTGCTGCTGCCAGCCATTCCTCATCCTCACCACTGCTCAGAAAACCTATGGGCTGCCGAAGTTATTAATAATGGCATATCGTAATTGGCCGGATATAACACAAATGTTATACCCATTTTACCTGAAAAACTTACTTGTAATGGGATGGTACTATTTTGTTATACCAAATTAATAATATATGGGAAATGTTAGAAATCTTCTCTCTAACTTTCTCTTTTGGACTTTCTCCCTTTTCTGCTTAACATGTGTCATTCTCCTTACACTTAAAACAATGTCATTAACATATTATACAAGTTAACTTTTACTTTCCAAGTTTATCCTTATTAAATGTATTCAATTTATCCCAAAACATTTCACAACTTTCTCACCTTCTTTTTTTTTTTTAATGTCAATTTTTTTAAATTTAAGAAAATGTATGATTTTCAAAAAAAGAGGAAATGTCCCTCTTTTGTAACGTCAAGTTTAGACTTTTTTTTTATTAAAAAAATAATAATAATAAAGAGGACATTTCCTCTTGTGTTTTTTTTAAAAAAAATAAAAAAAATAAATAAGATGGTAAGAAAGTTGTGAATTTTTTTTGGATAAATTGAATACATTTAATAAGGGTAAACTTGGAAAGCAAAAGTTAACTTGTATAATATATTAATGATATTGTTTTAAGTGTAAGGAGAATGACACATGTCAAGCAAAAAAGGAAGAATGTCCAAAGGAAAATGTTAAAGAGAAGGTTGCTAGCATTCCTCATAATATAATGACACGTGGAAAAGTTATCTTACGTATCATTGTGTTATTGGTCAAAAATAGCAAAAAATGTTATCCTCGATACATGAAAGCCGTTCTCCCATTTCACACAAGTGTTTCTCCGTACTACACGATTTTGGAAAGAATACAAGGTGTGTGTGCTACACCTTATTTGATTGAAAGACACATAT
Source organism: Prunus armeniaca (assembly GCA_903112645.1). Taxonomy (NCBI): domain Eukaryota; kingdom Viridiplantae; phylum Streptophyta; class Magnoliopsida; order Rosales; family Rosaceae; genus Prunus; species Prunus armeniaca. The sequence continues at coordinate 3,071,792 of CAEKDK010000005.1, read as the reverse complement.
CGAGAGTAATGGAGAAATAGATCATAATGTTGTGAGTGAACTTTGGGTGTATTTCGGGATTGGGGTTTCTTAAGTGATTAAGCACTTTTATAATAGATTGTTGTGTTCTAAGGCCATCTCCAACTCAAGGGGTGGAAATCTAAATTTTCAGTTTTGAGTCCAAAATTCTTCTCTAACCCATGTATTTTGGGGAGTGGAAATTTGAGAAATGTCAAATTTGGGGTGGAATTCCAGTCCAAGTTTTGCATGGACTGGTATTTTATGTGGAGCCCAATAGTCAGCTGTGTAGCCCATGTGAAAGGAGAAAAAAAGCAGGCCCTGTGCTGCAGACTGATGTCGACCACTCACCTCCTTTTCGTGTGACAAGTGTCATGGCACATGAATGAGGCGTTGAAATCCAATGACTCCATTTTGAAAGCTCCTGATCCTTTAAAAAAAAAATACCAACAGCTATTCCAAAGAAGTTGATGTTTCCCATTTTATTTTATTTTTAATTCCAACATCTATATATAATCAATGGCCACTATTATTTTAAATCCAATGGTCAAATAATTTTTATAATTAATCTAAATTAGATCTAACATCAAAACTCATCCCAAACTCTATAAATATCCATCTTTTTGTTATACTTTCTTTTATTCTTTAAGTAAAATTATTTTTGAATTTTTTTAGATCAAAATGTTCACAAAATTAAATCATGAATGTTGAAACAAAAATAATGTCAAGAAAAATTAACGATAAAAAAAATTAGGGATTAACCATTCTTAAACAATTTAATAAAGTTGCGGACTCAAATTATGAGTCTGCAAGGTTGGATAAAAAAACAATTTGAGTCCTAAAAATACATGAACAGTTGTATTTTAGAGGGTGAAAATTTGAGTTTAGTCTCAACATAGTTGGAGATGGTCTAAGACAATACAAATTGGAATCCAAGTTTCATTTACAGTTATGCAAGTATAATATAACAAAGAAGAAACTTTATCACATAGAAAAAGTCTTGATTGCATGACAATAAACTACATAACTTTGTCGAAAACGCATTTCACGACACTAATGCAATTATGAATCAATTGCATCTGCTATACTTTTTAGGACTACATTCAAATTAAGCCTACAAGTCAACAAGGGAGAAATTGATTAAATTTTGGCTTGACGGCTATACTGCCCGCCACGTGTTGTGCATCAATCGCTCAAGTTATAACATATGTATCTATTTATTAATGTCATACTTCAAGTCCATGAGATATGAATTATATCACCGCATGTATTATAACACGTAGATTAACACAACCCACCTATATAATAAAAGCAATGTTCCCAAAACGGCCATGAAATCCAACAAAAGAAAAAGTTCAGAACCTAGGAATTAATTCAGATTGCCAAAAAAAACAAATGCCACTTTTATCATCAGGAGAGAAAAGAAGAACATGAATAATTAAATACTTGAAGCACTATGAGCATCATGCTGGAACAGAAGACTCTGCTGGTGGGTCATTCTAGGAAAATTGTCTAACCTGCAACAAACAGGTGAAACATGGTTGAAAAACAAGATCTTCTCTTCTGTTAAACATTAACATTTGCGCAGTAGAAGGAAACCACATGATATGGATTTGTGTCCTCCACCCAATACATAAATGGCACCTCAAAGTTTATGCTGATCACATGCATTCGCCACTACATAAACTAATTGTATGTGCATCTTGCTCCTCTGCCTCTACCTCTCACACCAGCTGCTGGTGTTGATTTAGTTTATAAATATATTGTTCATTGTTGCCACTACTACGGTTGCAAGAGGCTTGTAGCTTAAGTGGTTAAGAGTCGTGATCCATGTACCCGAGGTCAATGTTTGAATCCCCTCTACCCCAGTATCGCTTGTATATATAAAAATAAAACAAAATAAAAAAAACATGCACTTTCCTTTCTCTCTTCTTTTGCACACCTAAGCTGCCCAACTGCACTGGGCCAGTGGACTTTGCACGATTATCCTAAATTCAAATGCTCATAACGAATAAGCGTAGATCAAATCACGCTTGATCACTCCACCTATTAAGTAGTTTATGGCTAGGCAGGGGTGATGAGAATTAAAATCGGTCAATGACACGCATTGATGGAGCAATCGGGCTCACTCGCATCATAATAAATAGACAAGACCTCAAGTCATGGAAGGGAATATGACCTGAGTCCAAGAACTCTAAGTTCTTATTTCTTTTCGTGTAACCTAAGCATCAGAGTTCTTTTGCTTACATTAGAATGGTGTGCAAAGGACTCAGTCGTTTCTATCTTTGGTTTCAAGTCACACGACATTTTACATAACTTGTGGAATTTGTATCCACAGCAAGTATTCCATGAATCACATCACAACATTAATTTGGAGACCAAAAAGATAGGACGCTTCATCATTGGTCTCTTGTGAATAAAGATTATTTCCCATCATGAGTTCTTCACCATCCTTCCATTCAAAAGTAAACCCTTCAAAATTAAATCATCATCAATATTGCCTAGCATGCTCCTAATTAGAGACCACCATTATAATTTGTATGAGAAGATCATATTGAAGTGAAGGCCGTCTTATGTAAATCATTAAGCACCCGAAAGATCTTCCTAATCACAAATTAAACAGATCGATCCATATATAAATTCGTGGTCAAATATATGCACCAAGAAAAAAACAACAGAGTATGCAGAAACAGAGAAATTAATCAAACTATACCTGAAAACAAAGAAAACCGATGGATGGATGGATGGATGGATGGAATTTCCGAAATGAATTAACTAGCTGGGGATTGTCTAAGACCAAGAATTATCAAAAGCAGCAGAAGTAATGGCATGAGCAAACTCCTGGAAATCGATCCTGCCATCCCCATCAGTATCAGCCTCCCTGATCATCCCAGTCAACTCCTCAGCCGTAAGAGCATGTCCAAGTTTAGCCATGGAGTGAGCCAGCTCAGCAGCTGTGATGAATCCGTTGCCGTCCCGGTCAAACATCCGAAACAGCTGCCTCAGCTGGTCCTCCGTGTAAGGAGACTTGGCCGACAGAAGCTCAGGGGCTACGAGCGCCACGAACTCCGAAAACTCGACAAGGCCATTGCTGTTGGTGTCTGCCTTCTGGATCAAGGTATCCAGCTGATCAGGCCCTGGTTTCAGCCCCAGTGAGCGCAGAAGCGACCCCAGCTCCAGCTGTGTTAGGCTTCCGTCGTTGTTTCGATCAAACGACCGGAATATTTCACGCAGGTCCGCGATTTGCTCGTCGTCTAGCTTCACTGGCTGCTTGTTGCTCATCAGGACGACCAAAAGCTAAAAAAGTTTCTCTAACTTTATTCTCCGACTCAAAGATGAATATGTATGATGGTTATGATCCTTTTGTTTCTATTTTGACCTATGAGAAGTGTCCACGTACCACATTAGAAAACAATGCCCAAGAAGAATAAAGGACAGGAAAATTTCATACAAGCAAATGGGAATGAGATCAAATTGTACTTCTCTGTTCTTGATGATTTGTGGTTAGTCAGTTGAGAATTCAAGTTGTGGGTTCGGATCGAAATTGAAGAAGACGACGATGATCTGAGCTAAGCTTCAAAGATCCATGTTTAATGAGAATGTGGGATGAGATTACAGAGTCTGAAGGGGAAGGGTGGAAGCTTCAAAGATCCAATCCAACATCTCCTTCCATGTCCGACTTAATTCCTCCTCTTTCGGTGGATCCTCCGAATCAATTGCTCTTCAGTCTTGACCCAAATATCGGATCCGATATTTGAATGGCGATCACAATCACACACATACCACAACGTTGATTTTTTTTTTTTTTTTTTTTTTTTTTTTTTTTTTTTTTTTTTTTTTTTTTTTTTTTTTTTTTTTTTTTTTTTTTTTTTTTTTTTTTTTTTTTTTTTTTTTTTTTTTTTTTTTTTTTTTTTTTTTTTTTTTTTTTTTTTTTTTTTTTTTTTTTTTTTTTTTTTTTTTTTTTTTTTTTTTTTTTTTTTTTTTTTTTTTTTTTTTTTTTTTTTTTTTTTTTTTTTTTTTTTTTTTTTTTTTTTTTTTTTTTTTTTTTTTTTTTTTTTTTTTTTTTTTTTTTTTTTTTTTTTTTTTTTTTTTTTTTTTTTTTTTTTTTTTTTTTTTTTTTTTTTTTTTTTTTTTTTTTTTTTTTTTTTTTTTTTTTTTTTTTTTTTTTTTTTTTTTTTTTTTGGGGAAAACTTAATTGTGGCCTCACATAATTTAATACGAAAATACTATAAATACAATTTGCCATAACTTAATGTCATAAACAATTTTTTTATAACTAAAAGTCACCATCAATAAACATGTAATGACAATCAAAAATCAAATTCATAAAAATTTAAATGTTTCCATTTGATAAAGTTAAATATTGGTATGTTTAGATTACAAAGAAAAATTCCAAAACCTTGTAACCTGGAAGAAAACCCCAGCAAGAAATAGATACATATTTCTAAAAACCATATTCTCATATAACCAATCATCATCATGATAATAATTTAATAAAATAAGTCATGTAATATATAGATTGAAATTTAAATATATACATGAATTTGAAATGAGCTTTGAATCTGACTATTTGATTTTGAGTGGTCTTTATGAATTTAGGACTTATGATTTTCTCTTGTTGGGGTTAAAATTCTTGAAATTGAAAGAATTACAAAAATTGTCAAAGGATTGAAAAAAGAACGAAAGAGACATTGATGAATGATGATGATTACTTATTAGAAAATCAGAGTTTGAGATAAAGAAGAAGCCATGAATATTTTTTTTTTTGTTTTGAATAGAGAAAGTACTTTTCTTGGAGGAGAATATATATATATATATATTTTAAAGGTGTGCTTTTGTTTTTTTTTTTTTTTTTTTTTTTTTTATAAATTTTTATATAAATATTATTGTTAACTTGTTATAATAAAAAATAATATAAAAACGACGCGAATAGATTGGCATTAATTAAATTCGAACTCGTGCGCCCCTGTTAAGTGGAGTTTCGCTGGGAAGCCAACTCCACCACGAACACTTCTGTGCAAATTTTTAGCACGCTATAGTATATATACACTTCCTATAATATTAATATATAAATTAAAAAAAACATTTTTCCGGGGCCCTCAAGTATCGGGGGCCCTGTGCGGTGGCGCCACTTGCACCACCCCAAGGCCGCCCCTGGCCTCAGTGTTGACTATGGGTAAAGTTTGATTTGTTGTATAAAAACCACCCAATAAACTCCAAGTTTCATGTTGGTGCGCTCACACGGTTTTATTATCCTAATTTCGCACATGCAAGTGAAACCCATTCACTACAAGATGAGCATCTTGACCTCTCCAAATAGCGCACAAGTTGAACAACAAATACAGAGAAAAACAAGGAGATGAGTAGGAGGAGCCTCCGTAGCGGTGCGGCTGAGTCAGTGAGGTCTCCATGCCACTCTCAAGAGTGGCCTTCAAGGTCTCGGTGGGAAATGGAAGACGCGAGTTCGGTATGTTTCACGGCTGTGCTACTGTGGGAAGGCTGTCAAAACGCATACATCCTGGACGGTTTCTCATCCGGGAAGGAGGTTTCAAGTATGTGCAAGGGTAAGTTTATTTCTCTGTAAGTTTGACCCGAAATTTGGCATTTTCGTGGATTCCATTTGTGATGCTGCGCCTCTTTGTAACGGAAATATTGTTTCCGTTTATGCAGAGGAATGGATGTACATTTTGGGAATGGGCTGACCCAGAGATGTGTGACAGATCGAAGCACATAATTCCAGGCTTACTTAGGAAAATAAACCGCTTGGAAGAAGGAAGAAAACGCTGGAAAAGGGAAGATGAAAAACCCCTGGTTTTGGGTCTCTGTTTTCATGTTTGGAATGGTCATTTATTTGTTGGGTTCCAAATGTAATAGGAGGTTTGTTCATCTACAGTTGGGCAGGTTAAAGGTGGTTAGGTTATGGATGTAATGGAAGAGGTTTGATGATTATGGTGTTAATAGTTTGTTCTATACTATAAGTCAGCATTTTATTGGAACCCATACTCATACTAATGCTAGAATACTTGATCAACTGAGTAATCTGAGATGTTCTAATCTGTCTTATTTTAGATGGTATACACATATTTTAAGTTGTAGAGTCATGATTCGTGAAGCTAGTAATAAACCGTTTTGGAAAGAAGTACGAGTTCATTACCGCTCTTCCAAACTTATTCGGGCATAAAAGAAGAACTGAGTTCAGCAATGAGCAAGGTCAAATTGATTGGAAAAATTTAACCTATGGAAATACAATTAGTACAATTAACGAAGTTGGTATGAAAATGTGGGTACCTATGAAAATTGGTCGACAAATACAATCTGAGCACAAATGTGCGAAATATGCGTTAGGACTCTTCTGTCAACAATATGGTCTTACGTCAGTACCTCTGTCTAGGAAAAATAAGTCCAATTACCGGAGTGACATTAGGAAAAGTCGTCATTACTCACGAAGAAAACAGCCTTTGAACAGAATAAAGATAATCATGAGTTGTATAGGAAAAACAAAGTTTACCGTAACAAAAATAGGTCCAAACCACCGAATCATTGACGCTTTATGACAAGTGAAGACAATAGCAAAGTTTAATGTTAAAAATGTAAAAAGTTAGTATAATTCAAAACAAAGCTCGATGGTTGAAATCTCTTCAAGAATTAGTTACGTTTAAAATAAAATAAATTCGAACATTTGAAGAACAAATGAAGTTTGATATTTGAAACATGGCCTTTCTAATGCTTTTTGGCATAGTCATTTCTCTATAGTCTACATTGATGCTGTTGTTATCTTCTCTGAGTCCATAGAACATGAATGGAAACATATGCATCAGTTGCTTCAGAAAGTTAGCCAAAATGGTGTAGTTGTCTCTGCCAAGAAAATGAAGTTGTTTGAAACCACTGTTAGATTTCTTGGTTTTAACATAAGCCACTCCCAAATTCATCAAATTGACAGAGTCATCCAATTTGCTGACAAATTCCCTGATGAATCATTGATCAAATGTCCTGATCAAATCGTATAATGCTTTGTAAATGCCCCAGCGGAGGGTTAGGGATATTGTTTTCGGCTAACAACCCCAAACATTTCTGTCCAGATGGGATGATGAAATAATTAATATACGAAAGTAAGTATTACACACCGAACACAAAAAACAAAACGGCTACAATGTGGGTGGGGCAAAAAATTGATTTTTTATGGCTGCAAGTTCGGCCAAATGAAGGATATTTGTTATATGCCTGTACAAAACATGTCAAGTACAGAAGGTCAATAACCGCATGTCAGAAAGGAAACGTTGTCCAGCCCTTGTACTATGGAATACAAGTACTGGCGAATTTACGTTACACACAAATTAGGGAGCTTTAGTTTTAAAACACAATATAGTTTAATAATTTGGAAAGATAGGAATACAAATTTATCTCATTTGTATAAGGCCAAAGACAAATGTAGTACCTATTTTACAAAAATATCATTAAAAAAATATCAAAATTACAAACAACGGCCCACCTTCTAAGGCAAGCATACTATGCCACATGTCTATATCAAGCCAACCACCATAGCCGGAATCCCGCGCTGGCCACCATTGCCGAATCCGCCGCCGGCCACCACCGCCGGAATCCCGATGATGATTCCGGTCAACCGTCGGAATTCCGATCGGTACCACCGCGCCAACACCACGCCCCATCGCCGGCCTGCCACCGTTGCAAGGGACCAACTCCGTTGGCCTTTATTCACCTTTAAAAAAAAGATTTTGTGTCATTGAATGGACTCGAACCTTTACCCCAAAGGAAGAAGGCTCACTCACAAACCACAACACCAAACTTGATTTTGTAATATTTTATTCTTCTACAATATTTATTTAAACAATCAACGTTTTTTTAAAAAAAAAAAAAAAATCATTTCAACACTTATTCACACAAAATTGCAATAAAAACAGAAACTACAACAAAAAATACAATGTAGTAAAATTATGTTAAAAAAAACAAAACAAAAACGAACATGAAAACACTACAAAAATAATTGTAATTAAATGAAAACTGCCAATGTAGTTTCCAAAACTGCAATGCAGTTTCCCTTTCCACAAGTCCAATTTTGAGTTCCCTTGCTCTTGGGTAGTTCTACTCTTCTCTTGCCACCCAATTCCTCATCTGGGTAGCCTCTACTCTTTCAAATTGGTGAGGTTGAAGGCCAAGGAAAGAAAAATAAATCAAATTGTAATTAAATGAAAAATGCAATGCAGTTTCCAGTTTCCAAAGTCCAATTTGGGTTCCCTTACTCTTGGGTAGTTCTACTTTTCTCTTGCCACCCTATTCCTCATCTGGGTAGCCTCTACTCTTAAATTGATGAGGTTGAAGGCCAAGGACAGAGCAAAAATCCAATATAATTTTGAAAACTACAATCAGTTTTTGAAACTGCAATGCAAAACTGCCAAGCAGTTTGGTGCGAAACTGCAATGCAGTTTGTGCGAAACTGCAATGCAGTTTGTGAAAAACTGCAATGCAAAACCTGTGTTAAAAATTCACTGAACTAAAGCTTAAATGGCAAGATATTATATGACAATGATGGGAAATCATTTCCAAAATCAAGACAAATGCATAGTAAGGAGCTCTATAATAAAAAGTTGCAGCTAAATTAGATCACTGCCTGACCAAATTATGTGCTATATAAAAACAACGTTTGTGCTATATAAAACAAGACCAAATTATGTACAACGAACAATGAGCATAGAAAGATATGTCAACCTCCAGACTTGCGCGATGAGTATAGGCCCTAAACAAAAGGAGAAAATATATTTGAAACAAGCAAAGGGAAAGTGGCAATCCTTGTATTAGAGCTATATCAAATTGATTTAATAAAAAAGAATTCTAGTACGTTCTGTCACTTGCTGCCCAGCTGGATTACTAGTAACACTAAGCTGCTAATTGAAAAAGACACTGGAACATGCAATGGAAACATATCAAGGTAAAGAAGTTCCTTCCAGATCAACTAGATGAAATTGAATTTGATTCTTCGAAGCAGCTCTTTTTTCTCAAGTATTTGATTTTCACAAAATGACCAAAAATAATCATTTGTATCAAAAAGAAAAAAAGAGAGGCAATTATAACAACAAAATGGACCAACAAACACCAGGCCATCTTTTCAAACAAACAAACAAAAAAGAAAAAGAAAAACCTATCAAATTGTTAGGATGAACATAATTTTCAAACCCCCAATTCAAATACAAGCAAATGCATTAAAAGAGAATGAAAGAGAAAGAGGCTTCTCAAGGTGGAGGAGAGCGATCTCCTTGAAAAATACCCAAGCATCTAACACACACACACAAGAAAAAACTGAACAAGTATCAATTGATTGATTCCAGGCATCTAGAGCCAATAACCCAAATTTAAGTGAACAGAAATTTCAAAAAGCCACGCCAATATCTTCTTTCACCAACTTCATGAAAAGGGATGAAATGGAAATGCATCAGTTATGCTACAGGATCACCATTCTCGCAATTCATCAATGAATTTACCAACAAATGATATAAAAATTTGCTTAAGACGAACCATGATCTCAAAGTGTTATAGGAGAGTAATCTATAGGATACTAATCAGAAGAAACAGATCCAAAATTATTCACCATATAAAGGAGAAAAATTTATTTGAAACAAAGCAAAGGGCAAGTGGCAATCCTTACATTAGGCTGTATCAACTCTGGAATCAACTTCAAAAGAAAAGAAAGCTCCCTCTGCGAGAACTCTGGCTTTGATTTCAATTGCATTTGCATCTTCCCGTCTCCTTCCAACAGATCTTGTCCCCCTGTCTTCAAAACTATTGTTGGCTTAATCATATCCGACACTGCCTCCGTGTCTCTTGCACAAGATTACTATCACTCCCTCGATTCCCATTAGGTGCTGCATCTTGCCATTGCCACCGACTCGCTGTACGCAGTCACAGCCACTTTGCCGTCACGACTCGTGGAATCAGGAAGAGAGAGAGGAGAGAGAGAAGAGAGAGAGAGAGGAGAGCGGAGAGAGAAGAGAGAGAGAGAGAGAGAGAGAGAGAGAGAGAGAGAGAACGGAGTCCCCTGGACTCAGGAGAGATCTGGTTTTGGCAAAGGCTCTTTTAAACAGGGCAAAATTGAATTGAACTCTATAATTTAGATAGGCCCAAAGAATATGAGCCTCTCTTTGGCCTAATCCAAAATAAACAATCTTTCATAGGTATTAAAACCCAAACTAAAATACACAATGTTTCAGATACTAATTAGTAAAGTTAATTATGTCTAATATACCTATTTTTCTCACAATTAAACACCTGCAACATAGTACTACAAAATCAGCACCCTTCATTGCCATCTGTACACAAGTCAAAAAAAATGGTGCCATGTAAGGCAAAACATCGCATTCATTTTCAGGAATGACAAAACGACGAAACAGCCTGCAAACTTCTGTGACATACCTGTACAGAATCTGTGATGTCAATATGGGTATGAACCTGAAAGGACCACCTGCTAGGAAGCCAAATGTGCCGAGAGTCGCATTCATAGAAAGGAAACTTGAACGTCTTAATAATTGGAGCTATTTTAAGAAAGTAATTCTATTGAGATGTCAATAAACAACATGATACAAGTTTTTGGATGATACACAGTCAGAGTTCAGAACATATGCCATACTTAAATCATGCCAGTTGCAAAAACATTAAATTACCATCTACGGTGTTGAAATCCCCAATACCCTAAACTTGAATGAACAAATAGTCGCCCATGGCATTCATAACACTTGGAAAAGATGCCAACTAACTGTAGTTGTTTAAATGAAGATGTGAAAGCACCAACTCTGTAAGTCGAACTAATTAAAAGTAGGCCAATAACTAGGGCAAGTCATGAGCGTCCTACCAGTGAATTAATATGGGTCAGATATGGAATGTACCATACATAGGCCTCTCCCTGAGAGCCTCGATTGCAAGCTTCCCCCAATCGGTAGTAGCCAAAAAACTTGGATGGGTCAATGGTATAAAAGGAAGGCCAGAGCCAATGAGAACCAATCAAAGTGACGGTCATAAGCCAACATGAGGTACGTCAACCCGAGCCGTACAGAAGTTAGAAGTGACATAGGACAAAGGCCCAAAGATGCTTTTAATTGAACACAGGTTACCCATCACTTTTGCTGAGGAAACATACGGAAATTCTGCAAATGGTGAATGGGTTAAACCGTTGGCATGGTCAATCCCCTTTTTCTCACCGCTTCAACCTCGCTTTCTCATTAAAACCATGTCATAAACATACCTCTTGCAAGCGTCGGGCGCCCCCTAGGTACACTGCCTCGCTCTGGCACATCTTAGCATGGGGTTTGGAGGGAAACTACAGTATACGGTAGTCGTACTAGTTGGCACGCTTGTTTGACCCGAAGGCAATTTCTTACAGCACCCAATGCGGACTGTCCGCAACATTATCCGGGAGATAGACCTTGCAGGACTTATCGTCCAGGTTGGCAAAACCATGTTGCCATGCACCCAGACAAAGGTGGGATCATTTCGATTTTTCTGGTATGGAGGGGGAGAGGGTCAACAAGTCATTGAAGCAATTGTGTCCTCGAACTCGGTTCGCAATTGGCGGGGTAAATGGCTGTAAAATTGCTGCCAACAATGTGAAAGACACGTTACCTGGAAACAGGATCCATGCACCAACCACAGCCAACAACATTACTCCTACCAGCGCAACAAATTGAATTCGAGACATAATATGGAATACAATAATACCTGCAGACAAAACTCGGCAGTTGTCCACTCCGTTCCAAATACTTGGGGGATGAGAGAGTTGTCTTTTGCGTATTAGAAACATGGGCCATGTCAAGGTGCGACATTTCACAACACAACAACGACCTCAATATTAAAAAAAATGGCCACATACTCAAAGTGATCAATTCAGAAATTTTTCGAAATAAAGCACGGTTCAAAAGTATTACCCTCGAGCTCATCCATGCAGTTTCATCTACAAGTTTGTAAAAAAATCCGCCCCAACTACAAATGGTTCGAGCTCCAGCTCCGCACTACACAAAATAAACTTGCAAAGGTAAATTCAACCAGAAAAAAAACTAATGGACACCTTGCATAATATGACAATGACACACACACGAACAATTAGCTACGTAGATATTGTTATTGTACATGACTGCATACATCAAAAAAACATGTATATTGGTTTAGTTAAATGTTACAATTCCTAACCTGATGTCACTTTTCCAAGCCTTGCAAACTTGTATCATAGCCTTCACATCGTCCATGGCCACGGGTTGTGTTGGATCAAAAACGGGCCTCAGGTGTGTCTGTGCATGAAAACCAGTAGTCGGCCTCTTTTTCCTGGAGGGATCAGTGAATGGACTCAACAATGTTTTCGCGCGCCGCTTCAGTCTGCATCCTTTGCCTTCCGCATCTGGTTTCTGAACCGTGGCATTAGCCTCCTTGTCCACTTCATCACCAACCAGATTTATACTAGTTTCCATGGGAGGCCTCGCCTTCCGTCCCACCCCCTTAATTTCTTTCTTATTCCAATCCTCTAACAAATTTAACATTGTTTTACAAATAACTCTGTACCCTTCCCTATCTTCCGGACTAGGAATGAGGGGTTCTTCAAGACTAGGAACCTTCACATCTTCCGAAGTAGGAACCTTGTGAGGTTGTTGGTGCACTTGTTTGTTACAAACTGAAGTGTCAATTTCAGCGGCTTCGACTTCCATGCCTGGGAAGCCTTCCACAATATCAGCAGGGACTTCGGCTTCCCTTTTAGCCCCTTGTATATGCATGGCTAGAAAAGCTTCCACTCCATCAGCAGGGACTTCCGCTTCCCTTTCAGCCCCTTCCACTCCACCATAGACTGTTGCTTCCATTTCAGCCCGTTCTGTATGCATGCCTGGGAAGGCTTCCACTCCATCACCTGCAACTTGTGCGTCCATTTTAGGCCCTGCTGTAGTCGGAGTAGTAAGTTCATTCAAGGGTGACATTTCATTCTGCCCTCCTTCATTCATCTGAGCAGTCCACACTTCCTCATGCCCTTGTCCACCATATAATTTTTTAACTCCTCCATCTCCAATTTAAAATAATGTTCCACTGAAGCAATTGTTAGGGTCAAATCCCCAATAGCCTTTTTATTTCTGTCACACTCCTTCTCATGCTTCAAACAGTTCTTGTCTACAATAGCTTCCAATTCACGAACTCTGTTCCTAAGGCCCCGATTTGAACTACGTAGCTTTGCTAACTCATCCTTAGTGCTTTCTAATTGATGCTTCAACCTGCCAAAGTCATTAAAAGACCCTTTGCCCTGCATAAAGTTATAATGCAACAGTTAGAAATCTTACAAAAGCTAAGAAAACTATTTCCACTTCTTTCGTATCGTATTCTCTACATGTTCACAACATTGGAAAAAAGGTCGTGCTCACCTTAGAAGAGGAGGGAAGGGTAGTTGTTTCCTCAACATCCGCCTCTTTTTCTTCACTAGAAGTGCTGGTTTTGTCTTCGCCCTCATCCCCAAACAATTGAACAATTTCTTCATTGTTCTCATCATCGCCCCAACTCCAGTAAGGTTGTTGCTTCTCAATATCAGTCGGCCGGAGGAGAAGTTGCACATCAACCTCCATTTGAAACACATCTAATAAATCAGTAAACTTTTGACTTGTTCCTAATCATAACCTGAGTAATACAAACTGAACTAACCTCAAAGTTTTCATAAACCTGACTCATAACCTCCCGAAAACGGGCCACCGTGTTGCTCCTCCAATGTAATATTCGAGGGATGTGCCTATTGTCTTCATGGACCGTGAAATGCAATCCTTCCAATGCTGGGAAGACTTCAAAAGCCCAAATCTGTTGACAACAATCAAACATCAAAATCTGTAAATGTATTTAAATGAACTAAAACATTGTTGGATATGTGTTCACCTGAAGAGCGAAGCCAAACCCCCTTATGATGTACTCTCTGGCTCTACTGCATTCCATTCTTGTCTCCGCTCTCTTCTTCCCACGTTTGTTGGGCTTTTTCTGTTTTGGGGCACCTTCACTCGTTGGTAATCAGGAGAAACTGCCCTCAAAAGTGAAGCATTTGTCATCGCATATGACACGGCACCCCATGGATACTTGTCAAACTCTTCTAAGTCTTCGGCCAACTTCAAATAGCGCAAGTCAAAAGCACATGCTTTTCAGTACCCAATAGCACAAAAATGGCAAAATAGACCATTCCAAGCTTTAACGCATCGTCATCATCTGTGCACTCAATGAAGGCAGTGTGTAGGTCCAAAAGGGTGGGAGGTTTATTGCTACTGAAGTATTTTCGCTTCAAGGAGCAGTTTTCATTTGTCGCGCCTTCGGAATGAAAAGGGAGCTTTCCGAACCTTAGGCCCGTGATGAGGCAAAAGTGTTGGGCTGTGAATTGTATCAACTTGTTACCCCACAATGAATTTTATCCCGTTCACCTGTGTAACTGTCTTAGGATCAGCTTTCCTCATCAACAGCCCGTGGACAACTTGTGAATTCCACTTCAGGTCCTCTATCAGTAATAGATGACCAAAAACAACTCCCCTCGAACCTCTGTAACTGCTGCGTATTGAACTTCGCCTTTATTGTTGTAATGGCGGTCCTTGCGTGTGAAAGGGCAAATGGCTTTCCTTCGTACTTCTCATCCTCAGGAATCATAAGCTTTGCTTTACAAGCCATTCTAGACTTCCCTGCACAAAAACATCATACATATGGATCATTGGTTACCCATATGTCATACGTACAGTACTCAAACTAATACTTTCAAGTCATTTCATATATGTATATACATATGACAAAACCAGAATTGTTTTGAACCCTCTTTTCTACTCTCCAACTCTCTCCACACTCTGCTGTTATCTACATTCCCTTCTACAAAATCTATATTCGATTCCATCCAAAAACCAAATACCACCCAAGTGTGAAAACAAGTTCATGAACCATGGATCCACTTCATACAGGGTTTTGGCGAAATGGCTACAACAATTACTCCAAATGCATCAATGCGTACTAAAATCTACTCATTACCATAGTCATATACATGTCTACTCATGGAACATCAGTATTGGCAGTTATGGACTCTGTGTACAAACTAGACACGTCAAAATGTTACTGCAGCTGCAACTGCTAAACATAGCTGGATGAACATGAAAATTTCTAAACAGATACTAAAGCCCAAGAAAATACCATTTTCAGACATATATGACAAGCTGCAAGCAAGGACTAACAACAACATTTAGCAGGTTTTATAGCACAGGGAAAAGAAACATCCCACGCCAACTTACATTAGTATTTCAAATTCACATAATTAACCATTGAGACTGGAAGGGTGCAAAACTATGCTACTAGGTGCTGAAACAGCAATGATACCAACAAATTTACTTATGCATTATTACTCAACATCTAATTTAGGGCCTAGTGAGGTAAACCTGTGTTATAATGGAATAGCCATTGCCACCAGAATAAATTCCCACACTAATTATGCATCATCAAATGGAAGTGAAAACACGCATCACAAACGAACCAATCCCAGATGACAAATACCAACTTAAGGCACTTCATCGTCCACAGAGCAAAATCAATACACCAATACAAGTTTCATCCAAGCATGAAATAATTCACAGTTAAATACATTATTATTGCAATCTCTGTAATTACTAAACTTCACAACATCAGTCACAGGTTACTGAAATTATCCTTCTCAAATGAAAACCATACAAATGCACAAACTAGTCAATAACAAATACATAACCAACCTTAGAATCACTCGTTTGTGCACAGAACCGAATTGGAAATCCGAGCAACACCTACAGAAAATCGCGATTTTTGTCCCTCACAGGATTGAGCAGGAGGAGGAAGTAAGTGAACTAAATCTGAACCGAAACCAGGTTTTGGGGTTTTTTGAGGCCCTCAAGGAGCAGAGGAGAAGAGAAAGACTTCGATTCAAGACATGAAAAGAGAGGGAACTGAGAAATCGTTTAAGGGAGATACCATTTATTCGTGAAACCCTAAACGTCAATAACCGCCTCCCCAAAACCCTAACATTGACGGCAGAGAGAGAACGAGAGAGTGTTGCTTAGGTTTGGGGACAGAGGGAGACAGAGAGTGGTGGTGGCCGCTGGACAGAGAAAGCGCCGCCAGAGAGGAAGAGACGAGCTGAGAAGACGGAAGTGTTAGGTCGCCAATCCATGCCCAATAACTCCCCAATAGATATGTTTTTATATGGAGGGCACTTCGGTCATTTCACGTCCCCAAGTGATTATATTAGAATACAATTTGTAGGCTGATTATTTCAGCACACTGTTTCTGAGTTGTGATTATACCAGCATATTTCCCAATTTTATATTTCCTTCGATCCTAGCAATCCATTTCCTTCCCATATGGCTATAATACTCAACCTTTTAGCTCATTTCTCTTAAGGCAGATTGAGTGCTTCTCTCTCCTCCATTTCTGGTAAGTCTTCATTCCTTGTGAAATGGTCCATAATTGATCAAACAATTGCTGGAGATAAAAGGTGGGATCATATTGTTCGCGAAGCTTCAATTTCATCTCGTCCCACAGAAGTTGCTAGAACATTAATTTCTGTCATTTTAAATTCCGTCATTTATGAAATAATTTGTACTTTTAAATCTCCTTATCCAAATGCACTATTAATGCTAAATTAAGGATTGATAGGATTAAGGTCAAATTTGCTAGTTGGAAAGCTCAAACCCTTTCTGGGGCTGGCAGACTTACCTTGCTTTCACTGTCCTACAGAAGTTACTAAAGAAATGACATCTAGTTGTAGATGCTTTCCTTTTTTGGGGGGTAATGGCTCTAGGATTTCCCCTGTTGCTTGGAAGGATGTCTGCCTCCCTAAAGACATGGGGGGTCTTGGGATGAGATCACCTTCTTTGTTCGATCATGCTATGCTAACTAAACTTGGTTGGATTTGTCTAACTGACACTTCCAATTGGTGGGCACAAATAATAACTAAAAATACCTTAAAACAAATCAGTTCTTAGCTCTCTCGGAAAAACCCTCTCATTCTTTAACATGGCAATAAATTTTGGATTAGAGAATTAGGAGACTAACAAATACCCTAAACCCTATCTGCATACCTGTAGTGGGAAGAGTTTGGTTGTGGTTGCAGGCTGGCCAAATCATACCCCGAATGTTGAGGCCGCAAATATGTTTCATCTTCCAATGCGTGGAAATATGCATCTTCCAAACAGTGAGGATCAAACCAACAGACTTCATGTTTAATATCGTCATGAAGACCTTGGATAAAGCAAGACACAATGATTTCTGGTTCTTCACGAATCCCGCATGTACTTTCTGTTTAATAAAATGAGCATGGAATTCAGTAACGGTCGAACTTCCTTGGGAAATGGTCCATAATAGATCAAACAATTGCTGGAGATAAAAGGTGGTGGGATCATATTGTTCGCGAAGCTTCAATTTCATCTCGTCCCATAGAGTGACAGGCGGCTGTCCAAATTGATAGTTGCTCCTCCACAGAATTCCAATATTGTCTAGTGGCTCCCTGTAGCCTCATCTGTGGACAGTGCATGATTTTATGTCAGAACAAGGGTGGAATCATGACTCGCTAGAGCAGGTTTTACCTAGTGGGATTGTGGAAAGAATTTGCAGCATCCATACTGGCCTTGATTCTCAAGGGAAAGATAAATGCATATGGCGTTTGTCGAAACTGGTACTTTCTCTGTTAAGTCTACTTACTTATCCTCCTTTGATGATGCAGATTTTGTGTCTTGGCGTTGGGATTTCGTTTGGAAGCTACGTCTTCCCCCAAAAATTAAAACCTTCCTCTGGCTAATTGGTCATGGCAAGATTCTTACCAATGTCCAAAGGGAAAAAAGGAAATTAACTACAGACCCTAACTGTAAATGATGCATTTCTTTTCCTGAGACTATGGAGCATATTCTTAGAGGCTGCAAACATGCCCTTAAGGTATGGAGTCACACCTATATTCCCCTTGCTATGTCTCACACCTTCTCTTTTGATTTTGCAGATTGGTTAAGGCTTCCCACAGCTTACCATGGGTTCTTGTGTTCACTGCTACTATTTGGCACTGCTGGAAATGGCATTGTATTTCAACTTTCAACCCTGACTATGAGCCTCCTCCCAATCCTCATCACATTTTTTTTCCAGTTTGCTAAGGAATGGTTTGATATTAATAAGATGGTTAATGGTAAGCTTGCCAGAGAGGTTATTCAAATTCATTGGAGCCCCCCTACTGCTGCCAGATCCAAATTGAGTGTAGATGGAAGCTACAAAACTACTTCTTGGAAGATCACTACAGGTGGTCTATTGAGGGACTCGCATGGTTCTTGGATATGTGGGTTTTCTGTTAATATTGGAATTGGAAATATTGCTAAGGGTGAGTTATGGAGTCTCCTTAAAAGGTTGCAAATGGCTTGGAATAGGGGTATTAGGTCCCTTGATGTTGAATGTGACTCTTTATATGTTGTTTCTCTTATGGCCAAGGTGTTTGACCAATCCCACCCCCTTTATTGTCTAATTGAAGATTGCAAGTCTCTGCAAAACTGTGATTGGAGTTACAAGATTTCTCATGTTTATAGGAAGCAAAACAGAACTGCTGACCATCTTGCTAATTTGGGTTATGAATTAACTTTTGGGCTTCATAATTTTGAGTTAGCTCTGACTTCTATTTTGAACATCTTATTGGACGATGTGCTAGGAAGGGCCCTCTAGAGGGCTGTGATTTGTTAGTTTTTTCTTCTTATTTCGTCTTGTCTTCGGCCTCCTTGTAATTGAAAAAAAATAAAAATCAAGTGAGCATGAAGTTGGGCAAAGAGATAGAGGACACAAGAGGGAAAAGAGAGAAAAAGGGGGAGAGAGAGGAGGAGAGGTTGGCTGTTGGTGAAGAAGGACAGGGTTACCGCCGGTGTTGTGAGGTGGGTTGGGCCATAGGTGGTTGTTGAGGTTCAGTGGCTGTTTTTATTATTTTATATTATTTGTTTTTAATTTTTAATTTATTTAGACCTAACGGCTCTTTTAGAGAAGACTTAATCGTGTTAAATTGAGGTTTGATGTGTCATACTTTAAGTCATTAGATTATTACAACGATCAAGATTTATTGAATCTAGGTTGCCGTAAAAAACCCAAACCTGGAAAAGGTGGATGCGTATTGGTCAGCAACCTTCGTTTCTATCAATAACTTTCTAACTCAAAACCATAAGTGTCTCTTGGTGTTGATGGGTTGTGTTCGATGAACCAAGTATTGTCATCCTTTTAAAACTTGTTGAGTCTTTTCTGACATAAAATTTGTTTGGAATGGGTTCCATCACACCACTTGCCTCGCTAGATAATAACTGAATATTAAATATTAAGAATCCATAAGGTTGTCCAAAATTCTTAAGAAACTGTGTAATGCCAGACTTGAAAGTTATGGGCTAACTTTGAAAGTGGAATGAAGTTGAAGAAAAAAGATGTTAGTTTTCACTTAAATGTGTGGAGAATTCTGTGGATCGTTCTACTATTTGTTCCTTACAATCTAAAAATGTAATTTGCATTTGAATAAGTACATGCTGCAGATTTTCATAGCATAGTATCACTTTGCCCTAGATCCTGGTTAGAGACTGTATTTGAGAGTTTATAAATTCTAGTCATGTAAGTTGTGGCATGGCACTTTAGACTGTATGGAACATCTTACTGATTCTACTTGTAATCCATAAATTTTGTTGAATTTATTTCATCTTCGAACATCCTGCAATGGTGCATGATTTTAAATACGAATGCATGTCTTTATAAGTTTATGTTCGCAATTTCATTTTATTGAAATAAAATTGAGAAGCTAATTTCTAATGCAACTTGTTTGAGTAATATTGGTTATATGCACGGTTTGTATTGCTTTTGCAGTGCGCAAGACAAGGGTTTGTGTTAGGTTTAACTATTTTAGTAAGTACCATTCCTATACTATTTATTATTAAAAATAAAAATGAAAACAAAATGGGCCCTCCGGTGAAATTAATTAAACTAATCTGAATTAATTTTTTTTTAAAAATATATTAATTCGAAACTAAATAATTAATTTAAATCTTAAATGCCCAAGTGCCCCAAGATCCAGGGCCATCTTTTTGACAATTAAATATTAAATATTATATATTCAATGCCGTTCGGCTATACTATGTTTCAAAGAAATTTTCAAAAAACTCGGTATAGCCGTCCGGCTATACTATTTATTAAAAGAAAATTAGCAAGAGTACTGTTTCGGAAAACCAAAAAGGTGGGGGGAAAAAGTATTTTAATAGTATAGCCGTGCGGCTAGACTATTTTTAAAGATATTTTCACAAAACCCAGTATAGCCGGCTATACCATATTAAAAGAAAATTAGCAAGAGTACAGTTTCGGAAAACCAAAAAGGTCCCAAAAAAAATGTATTTTAATAGTATAGCCGGGCGGCTATACTATTTTTCAAAGAAATTTTCAAAAAACTTAGTATAGCCTATTTATTAAAAGAAAATTAGCAAGAGTATGAATGATCATAAAGTTCGGCCACTATATAATATTTCGAAATATATTATTTTTATTCAATAATATGTAAAATTGTGTGTATAATACATGAATTTCGTGTGTATTGTTGACAATTTTGTAGAAACACGTGTATTAAACATGAAAAATCCGCACGTAAGTGTATTGTACCTTTTCCTTGTGTACGGAAAATGGAAGTATTGTTGAAAAATACATATGTATGTGTATAACACAATTATTAAAAGGCAATATGTTATACTATTTATTATTAAAACAAAATAGGCCCCCAGTGAAATTAATTAAACTAATATGAATTAATTAATAAAAGAAAAAATATTTATTAATTCCGAAACTAAATAATTAATTTAAATCTTAAATGCCAAAGTGCCCCAAGGCCCAAGGCCATCTTTTATTATTATTAAATATTAAATATTATATATTCAATGCTCAAGTTGAATTTGAAGCTCAATTGGCTTGCACTTGGCCCAACTTCCAATCTGCCACACTTATAAAGACTTCACTTTTTCTTCTTTATACCAATGTGGGACAAAAGTCATTGAATTTCATTCAAACTTCCAACAACAACCGAGAAATAAGTTATCAAGAGAGAAGGTAAATAAATTAAGCAAGTCATAGGAGGGCCAACAATTATGTGGTTAATTTTTGCATGTATTATGAGTTCAAAAGTTTTATATAGATATTTTGTGAGAGGTCTCCACACACAAGAAATCTTGGCTCGAAACCATGGACATGTAACCAGAATGAACCCATTATTTTTATTTTTTTTTCGTAATGAAATCCTACAAAGAAAAAAGACGACAAAGTATTCAGCAAATATATTATTCTTGGCTCCTATCGTAGAGTTGTATATAAACGCGACATCTTTCACTTCTATTTGTGTTGGCGACAGCATGTCTAGCCAAGTACCTGGAACTCGAAGCCTTATACCACCACATTCAACATGTTATTTGCTAGATGAAGGCAAAACAAAAGAAGTTATTTGCCAGATGAAAGCCACACACAAAAATTGTTATTTGCTAGTGAAGCAGACAAATTTGATTTGTTCAATGGTTCTTCCGAAAGACAATGAAGATTTATTAGTTGCCTGAACCATTACTTTTCTCATCAACCAAACAGAAAAGACTTTTCTTCATTATTCTTTTTTGGTCAGTTTTGTTGTTTTAAATGGACTTCAAAAAATAAATGATTGTGTTCATTCACTTCCCTAATCACTGTTTATGGATATGTGTTTGGGGGTGGTAGATATCCACCTAACCCGGGCACGAGAATTGGCCGGGCACGAGAAGAATAGACGTCGGGCTTCTCAACTACGGAGTTGGGCCGAATGAAGCTGGGCAGCCGTTGGAGACAGGGCTTGCGAGAGCACGACCGGATGCTTGTGTGGTTGAGAGAGCAGTCGGGAGCTAAAGTATTACAACCGGATAATTGGGCGGCTGGGTTTGGAGCTGGGCAGCCACATGGGCTGGGCAGTTTGAGTGGAGTTGGAAGTCTCAGCCGGATTAGAGAAATTCGCGGCCGGAGGTGCGGCCGAGTATTGTGGATTATTTTTTAGGGGTGGAGTATCGTATTACATATAAATAAATAAATAAATAAATAAATAAATAAATAATATTAATATATGTGTGTATACTTGGCAGTGCAAGTTGCCCTGCCCTATTTTTGGAGAAATTATAGAGTGATATGGTATCACCACGTCAGCTGGTGATACTCTCACTCAAAATCTGACATGTGTCCTTTTTGAAAAGAAAATTAAAAATAATTTACACCTGGACTTTGTGCTATCATGCCACCTAGCCCCTCTCCTCCGTCTTCCTTGTGCTATCACGCCACCTAGCCGTCTTTGCATCTCCCTCGCCACCCAGTCGTCTTCCCTCCTCCCTTGCCACCCACCTGGCCTTTTCGTGCCTCCCATTCTTAGTAAAAAGTTAAAAGTATTTAGAAAACCCAGAAATCTTGAAAATCAGTGCAAATCCATTAAACATAAAACAAAAATCTTCAAAATCTCCCATGACGACAACCCACTAGTGAAAGAAGGGTATGTTTGATGTTGATATTATTGGAGGGGGATTGCAGCCAAGGGGCGGCAGTGCAAGGTAGGCAGATTGCCAATAGGGGAAACTGCTACAGTCTTCTTGTTTTCTTTTTCCTGTTTTTTCAAATTTTATTTTATTTTATTTAGGGTAAAGTTGGAAGACAAAGTCCAACAGTGAAAAAAATTTAATTTTCTTTTTAAAAAAGACAGATGATAGATTTTGAGTAGAAGTATCACCGGCTGACGTGGTGATACCATATCACTCTATAATTTCTCCTATTTTTGTGCTTATATCTATACATATATATAATAATATATATTAATAGGTATATATGGAATAATATGAAGTCTAGTATATATTATATGGGTT
This sequence comes from Prunus armeniaca, assembly GCA_903112645.1. Taxonomy (NCBI): domain Eukaryota; kingdom Viridiplantae; phylum Streptophyta; class Magnoliopsida; order Rosales; family Rosaceae; genus Prunus; species Prunus armeniaca. The sequence continues at coordinate 3,048,891 of CAEKDK010000005.1, read as the reverse complement.
ACAATGCAAGAGAAATCGGATGCCCAAGTTTAAGCCAACGATTCAAGCCCAGATTTTTGGAGGATTATGTGCATGTGACGGAGGGCCTCACAAGGAAAGAAATCAAGGGATGTTTTATAGTAACTTCGAGTGTGCCAAAGTAAGGAAGAATCAAGCATGTCAGAATATCTCAAACAATGCAATCCTACGGATTTAGGGGGCTTTGAAAGGAAAGATTTTTAAGAAGAGTTAACATTTGGCCATTCAATGGCCAGCTCATGGGCTGACGAGTGCCCTATATAAACCTTGCTCCATGAAGACATTAGGGACACAACATCAGACGGACAAACCTATTTTTCGTCTTGCACTTTTCTTTTCCTGGACTTAGGATTTTACTTTTTATGCACTTAGTGTAGCAAGTTCTTCCTTTTCTTAGTATAAGTTTAAATTCTCATTCAATTTATATTTTCTTGTCATTTAAATTCAAGTTTATTTCAATTGCTTTACGTTTCATTGTTATCGCACTTCAATTAAGTTTAATTTCAAGTTCATTTTATTTTATCGTTCTTATTGCTTTCATATCGTTCTTGCTTTACGTATCACTTTGATTCATTTTATCGCACTTTAATTCTCGTCTTTACGCTATTTATCTTTTGCACTTTATTTTACGCATTTGTCTTTAAATTATATTTAAGTTTAAGCACCTTTACTTTACGCACTTGTTCTCCACTTCATTATGTTTCACCTTCTATCTACATCTCCACCCACTCCACATCATTTGGTCACTCACATAAAGCCTTGACCCCGAGGTAGTGAAAGAACCTAGGCCGTGAGGAGGTTCCTTACTCGCCGAACAATTGTTTGATTAAAGTCAGATCTTGGATGCAACACATCCATTTACTCACATTCCATTCAAGCCCAAATTCGAGGCTTGGTGGTGGCACGCCCCGCACTCAAAAAAGAAGAAGGACCAAAAGTTCATTCCGTCGGCCGCCCCGGCCGAAAAGAGGGAAAGAATATGACAGATTTCCAATTCTCTTTAGTTTTGAACAATTAGTCGTGACTCGAGATGTGTGTGGAGGCAAAAGACACGTGATTGGAGAGACTAGTATTGTTTATGTTATGTGATGACGTAAAAATAATTAAGTACATTTTCTTAGGTGCTTTAGAAAAATCTTGCGTGATAAACCTTATTTTAAAAACGATCATTGTAATATATGATTTATTCCATGTTTTATAAACTGTTTAAAGCTTGTCGTAATTATACAAAGATAAAAAATAAAAAATTCATTATAATTAAATAGAACTTGGGGTTTTTAGCTTTTTCTTCATGGTCCTTTAAAAAATATTGTCCTAAAAGTGAAACAAAATCTAGAGAAGCAGACGAATTTGATTTGTTCAAATGGCTCTTCCGAAAGACAATGAAGATTTATTAGTGTTTCAGGAAACAAGAAGTCAATGATCATTAGTAGATGCAATTGGGTTGAATAATATGCAGTAGATAGTCAGATTTGAATGGCCAATGCAACTAGAGTTTTTATCAAAAATAGCCAAAATTTAACCCTCAAATTCATAAATGTCAGTTTTTTAAAAAACTTTCAAATATAGCCAAAAACTCACTTAAATTGACCCAAATGCCCTCTAAAATAAAACCTAACCAAAAAGCATGCTCTTCCAAGCTGTAAGCTACTGAGCACAAGCCTCACTCTCCACCCAGCCTACCCTCAAACACAAGGACATTGCCCTCGCAAATCACCCTTAATGGAAAGCAAAGTTAATATAGGCAAGTTTGTGTTGTGGGAAGATAGTCTATGAACAGCGAGGGCCTTGCAATTTTTCTAGACCTCTTGTGCTGAGGGAAGGCAGCAACACATATGATGGTTTGCAAGAAAGTTTAACCCCCATATCATATGCAGACTAGCAGTATTTATGATACGAATTTTGCAAAAAAGTAACTTTTTTTCTCAATTAAAAATTATTATGTCAAGAAACTGACTTTAACTTTTTTCATTGCAAAAAACTCCCAAACCCACGAATCGATCCATAGTTGCAGAGGTGATTTTTATTGCTTGGCTTTATGAAAACATTGGATGTTACTTTTCTTCTTCTTTTTGGTAATTACATTGTCATTTTTATAATAGGATTCATAGGCATGATTAAGTTGACGAAGCCAATCTTATTTTTGTGCTCCTGCTATTTTGGGTTTTAGCTTTTAGGTGTAATTGAGTTATAATTTAGAAGGCAATTGGATCAATTTAAGTGAGTTTTTGGCTATATTTGAAAGTATTTTTAAAAACTGACATTTATGAATTTGGGAGTTAAATTTTGGCTATTTTTTTTTATAAAAACTCAACATTTTAATGGCGAAATTTGAAACTTAAATATTAGATATTCCCATGTTGATATGCTCCCAATGCATAGGCAGAGAAAAACTATATAAATCAGTCTCAGAATTGAGAGACCTCATATTGAATTATTTATTTTTCTTTTTCTGAAAGATAGAGTACCTTCAAAGAGAATTGCAATTATGAAACTTAAATATTTATAACAAATTAATTAATTAATTAAAATTTTAAAAAAAAATATATTTATAAAAAAAAATAAAAAAAAGGAACCACCTAGCCTGCCTAGGCGGCCGATTTTTTGAAAACTTGAATGGCCCTTTTTTTTCAGATTTCTTTTTTCCTGGCTGGTCTATTGCAATTATGAAACTTGAATATAGTATAGCCGCACGGCTATACTATTTATTTTTAAAAAAAAAAAAAAAAAAGAACCGCCTAGCCCGCCTAGGCGGCCGATTTTTCAAAAACTTGAATGGAGTTTTTTTTTTCAGATTTCTTTATTCCTGGAGGGTCTAGCATCTCTGCAAGTACATTTTGGCAATTCTCAGTACCATAAGATGGGCAAAAAGAGTAAATCAAAAACTCCCAAAGTGATGCAAGATAATATAGCTGTCGGTATCGGTGGCAGCTTCTTAGGTCCTCTTCAAACAGTTTTAGATGATTCTTTCCATGCATATATTTTGCAGTCTTGTTTACTATTTAGTGTGAGTTTCCTTGTGAAAATGATTAAGATTTCTTTGGAACACTGGTTTGATTACATTTTGCAGATCCAGAGGCTATCGAAACAGCAAGGGGAAGGCAACTGCATTTGTAAGTACTTACGTATCAATATTTAAGTGATTATTTTCCAGTTCTCTATATCAATGAATTAAGAGCCGGTAAGATGCTAATGGTATGAATCCATGTCTTGAGGCTTTTGAAGTGATTTCCCACTACTGCTGTCAAACATTGCGGATTAGCTTTCTTTTAGCTCCTTCATTTGAGGACCTACTTGATTGGAACAATGAGATTGTCTGTGTTCATGAGTTTATTTCAGTGGCATAGTTCTTGAAGGAGGGATGCATTCATCTGTTAAAGACATGTAGAGAAGCATTTTGTATTTGATACGGCACATAGGATTTTAGGACATGGCATGCTTTTGCTTATGCTTTCAAATTTTCTTTGTTTTTTTTATTTTTGAAAGCAATCTGTATTCTGTGTGTTTGGTTGTAGTTGTGGTGGTTGAAGAAACATAGCCCATAATCAGATGCATTCTCTGTGTAAATATTTGGTTGTAGTCTTGGAAGTTGGGTTAAGGGATCAGATGCATTCTGTAAAAATCCACTAACATGGCCCATAAGGAGTGGCAGTATTCCATTTCTGATATTTGCAGTTGTGGTAGTTTCAAAGACCTTTACAACGGCTGAAACTATGTTGAATGTTTGAACCCTTAGGGAATGGATTTCATCTTCTCTCGGGTTAGTGCACTGCTAGCACTTCTTCAAGTATATGAACACGTTGTTTCAGTTCAGGATTTTTGCTTAATAATCTTTGGGTTAATTTAAACAACCGTGAATGAGCTTGGGAGTGGGCGGGAATGAATCATATTTGGAATAGCTTAGTAATTTTATAATTGAATAATTTAGTCCTCAACATGGTATGATGGAGTGAAGGTTTATTATGTCTTTGTAGTTAATCATTGAGTTTGTCAGATAAAATGTAAGTTTTGAAGATCTGCCTGCCCCTCTCTCTTTCTCATGATTGAGCGTAACAATTTCAGGCCTGATGCAGTTGCAAAGCATATGGAATGGTAGCAGTCAGCACTAATCTTACAGTATGGAAAAATTTCCTTTGTTCTCTTGCCTTTAATTGATTAAACATTCAGATTATCACTAAATTTAATTAACAATATTTCATTATCCGTTGGTAATTCTGAATTTATGTGCTTTTTTCTTTTCGATTTTGACGGTGATGCTATTTATTAAGTTCATGAGAACGAAGGTTCTAAAGATATCCTCGTTATTTCTATTTCATATTGACATATTGGAGACATCAAATCAGGTTGAGAGGAAAATTGTGTGGGTCATTTTTTGAAGAATTAAACTTGGTTTACCTAGAGTGCAAAATGGTTCTTTTTCATTGCACATGAGTTTGACTCCAGCTCTTCAGTTAACTGCATCTAGAATATTGGTTTTGATTATTTTTTCATCCCTTTATTTCAATCATATTTCAATGGATTCAGATGTTGAAGAACTGTTCAACGAGCATATCTCCTATATGAGCAGTCGAGTCAGTCAATTTTCTCCTATACTCTTTAAATATATTATTTAAGAAGTGCAGCCGTTCGGCTATACCCTTTGAATATATTATTTAAAAAGTACAGCCGATCGGCTATACTATTTATAAATAAAATAAAAAAAGAACCCGCCTAGCCCGCCTAGGCGGCCGATTTTTCGAAAACTTGAATGGCGTTTTTTTTTTGGATTTCTTTTTTCCTGGCAGGTTCAGGCATCTCTGCAAATACATTTTTGTCAATTCTGAGTAATGTAATCTGGGTGAAATGCACCTTTTGGATCCATAAGATGGGCAAAAAGAGTAAATAAAAAACTCCCAGAGAGATGCAAGATAATACAGCTGCTGTAGAAGAGGAAAACCCCTCATTTTCGGCCAAGAAATTGCTGAATCATTGGTTGAGATTCAGTTTAGTTTTACCATGCATATATTTTGGTTTTAATTTATGTTTCAATTACTAGGCATATATATGAAGCCTCATCTGATCCTACTTTCTGCAACAGGAACACTTGTAGAGCAATGAGGGTGATCCTGAAGAATGTCATTGCTGTTGGTATCGGTGGCAGCTTCTTAGGTCCTCTTCAAACAAGTTTAGATGATTCTTTCCATGCATATATTTTGCAGTCTTGTTTACTATTTAGTGTGAGTTTCCTTGTGAAAATGATTAAGATTTCTTTGGTATAAACTTTGGGTAGTGTTCACTGGTTTGATTACATTTTGTAGATCCAAAGGCTATCGAAACAGCAAGGGGAAGGCAACTGCATTTGTAAGTACTTACGTATCGATTTTTAAGTGCTTATGGTTTCAAATTTTCTTTTTGTTTATATTTGAAAGCAATCTGTATTCTGTGTGTTGATTGGAGTTGTGGTGGTTGAAGAAACATAGCCCATATTCAGGGACTATGTTAGATGCGTTCTGTGTAAATATTTGGTTCCAGTCTTGGTAGTTGGGTGCGTTAAAGGATTATATGCGTATTTTTATCAGAGGATGGATGATTCTGGTCGAAGGGTATTCTAATAATTTGCTTTACCCTGTGTGCAGTCTTGCAAACGTTGATCCTATTGATGTTGCGAGAAATATTACAGGGTTAAATCCAGAAACTACCCTTGGTAAGCATTAAGTTTACTTACGTGTATAATACAAATATTAAACGGAAAAATACTAAATTCTTTATATGTGTATTATTATCTCTTTACTGACATCTTGTGTGGTTTCATTAAGCTTAACTTTTTGTTATTATATATCCCTTGATGTTAACCCTTACGAAATTTGGTGTCAATGTTTGCACTTGACAGCTTTTCCAGAAGTTGTATCCAAATGAAGAATTCTTTCCTGAGACACCCTCGCCTGAGAATTTGGAGGATGACATTCCGATTAATCTAGATGACTAATAGTATTAGGCCATTACCCGAGTCTCTATCGTCCCCCTTTGATTTTTCAATAATACATCCATGTACTGTACATGTCTTAAAGACTTGGTAAAATTCACTTTTTTAAAAATAGGCAAACGTGCAATACGCGTATTATACATGTACGTAAATATTTTTCATGCTTAATACATGTATTTGTTTATAAAATTTTCAATGATACACACAAATTTACGTATTATACATATAATTCTCACATATTATTGAATAAACATAATATATATTAAAAAATTCATCTTAATTATATTTTTTAAAAATAAATCGTATAGCCGGCCGGCTACACGCGGTTTTTTTAAAATTTTTTTTAAAGAACAGTCTAGTTAAGCCGGACGGCTATACTCAGTTTTTGCTAGATTTTGCTATTTTTTATTATAAAGAAATAGTATAGCCGCTCGGCTATACCCGGTTTTGAAAATTTTTTATGCTATACCCGGTTTTGCTAATTTTTTATAAAAGAAATAGTATCGCTGCTCGGCTATACTCAGTTTTTCTAAGTTGTTGAAAGAAATGGCGTCGTTCTCCTCGCCTCCAAGACTTCCCAAGGGGCTCAGACTGCGGCTGAGTCTTGTCGACTGTAACAAGACTCCTAACACCGCCGAACAAATCGGAACCGAGCTCCGGTTCGCCAATCTTCGTCGATAGGTCTTTCTTTCTATCTCTCTTCTATTTTCATTTTTTTCTTTTTAACCGCATGAAAATTTGTCTCCTTGATTTTGTTCTCTCTCTCTTTTTTCTTGAATTTGTGATTTTATGTTTGCTCACTGAGAAAATTTGATCATAGTTTGGTTGATCGAACGACTGAACTGACCCAAATAGTTCAGTCTAGAACCGTTCTTTTCTTTGAACTCGGTCCGGCTATACTCGGTTTAAGAAGTAGTATAGCCGCCCGGCTATGCACGGCTTCTTCCTATTTTTACTTTATAAATAGCCGCGGGGCTATACTGGGTTTTGCGAAAAATTTTAAAAGAAATCGTATTGCCGCACGGTTAAACCCGATTTTTTTAAATTAGTCTAGCCGGCCGGCTCTACGCTGTTTTTAATTTTTTTAAAGAAATAGTATAGCCGCGCGGATTCATGCGTTAAACCTACCATGAGACATTTACTAAATGATGACAAAACTTCACAAACAAAAATCTATATACTCTGAACCATTTAAACTAGGATTCATGCAAACCTACCATCATATGTTTTACATATTATTAACACACTAATATATTTTTATTTTTAATAATTGAATGTTCAAAAGGTTTACGCCTCGTTTTGCGAGATATAAGATACTTTGTTTCAACGCCTTGCTTTTCAAAACATTGATACAAGTACTTCTTTATTTTCTTTTTCTTTTTTTTTGGGTAAGGAATTTAGGAAGAAGATATGTGACTCAAAGGACATAACATATTTTTGTTGAATAATTAACGGCCACCATCCATACGGGTTAACCCCAAAGCCTCTTGTTATTAATTTTTTTTTAAAAAAAATACAACGGAAGTGTAAATCAAAACAATAGTATAACTGCGTGGCTAGACTCAGTTTTGCCCTTTAAAAAAAAATAAAAGAAATAGGCTATACTCGGTTTTGCTAATTTCCTTAAAAGAAATAGTATGGCCGCGGCTAAACTCGTTTTTTTTTTAAGAAATAGTATAGCCGAGCGGTAGTACTCGTTTTTTTTTTAAGAAATAGTATAGCCGAGTGGTAGTACTCTGTTTTTAAATTTTTTTGAAAGAAATAGTATAGCCGCGCGGCTATACTATTGTTTTTATATTTAAAACGTACAGCCGTTCGGCTAGACTATTTATTAAAATAAAAAAAATAAAAAAGAACCCGCCTAGGCGGCCCATTTTTCGAAAACTTGAATGACGTGTGTTTTTTTTTAATTTCTTTTTTTCCGGCTTGATAACTCAGTCCTTGGTAAAGTCAAAAGTATCAGTTTATCTTCTTATCTTAGGGGTCCTCCTCCTACTCCTTCTCCCGCTCTGTCTCCAGAGCCAACAATTTCTCCATATCCTGCTTCTCCAGTTCCCCCCAGCACCATCCAAGGTACCTCCACATCCTCGTCCATGTCCATACCGCGGTTCTGGAATTCCTCCAAGCTCCTCACCAACTTCTCATCTTAACCCTACTGTTCCTCCTAGTTATGCACCTAATGGTTCCCCTTACTCGCCTTCTGCGAGTCCTTATACGAGTCCCTCATCTCAATTCCTCCAAGCTGAATCACTGGTTGAGATTCAATTCAGGTTTACCTAAAACAAACATAACACTTAGTGAGTTTGACGAGATAGTGTTGGACTACTCACGGCAACGTGCCACGCCTGAAACCTTGGAAATTGGCAGAGGTGGGGGAAGGATTGGGTGAATATAGTGTTTTCTAATTAATGTTGTTGTCTATGCCACAATGCAGGCTGCATCCCTCAAAGAAAAGATTAACCAAATGTTTGGTGGAGAGCATGTACGTTTCAAGTTTATCTTCCTTTGGTTGAGTATTATGTGCATAAATATGGAATTAAAATGCTAATTTGAACACTTTTTTATCTGCAATTAGCGAGAAGTGTTTCCTATTTAAAAATAAAAAAATATTTTTGATATGGGGGAAGCGATTAAAATTTGGGACCTCTTCCAACAAAGTAGAGAGAAGTACCAGTAGAACAATAGCTAGTTGGTGTCTCCTAGATGCCCAAATTTCTGACCTTTAACTGTCTGAAATCACAAAAACTTATATTTGATAGCTTTATAGGATTTATGGTAAAGATCATGAGACCAGCTTATTTCTGAAACCATTGTCATGTGATCCTTTTGCATTCTGTTTTTCTTTTTCTGGGTGGTGCCTTCTCATAAACAGCACAGAAAATAGATCAGTGCTTCATGCAGCTCTTCATGCTCCAAGTCTTGTTTACTATTTAGTGTGAGTTTCCTTGTGAAAATGATTAAGCTTTCTTTGGAATAAACTTTGGGTAGTGTTCTCTTGTTTGATTACATTTTGCAGATCCAGAGGCTATATCGAAACAGCAAGGGGAAGGCAACTGCATTTGTAAGTACTTACGTATCAATTTTTAAGTGATTATTTTCCAGTTCTCTATATCAATGAATTAAGAGCCGGTAAGATGCTAATGGTATGAATCCATGTCTTGAGGCTTTTGAAGTGATTTCACACTACTGCTGTCAAACATTGCGGATTATCGTTCGTTCATTGCTGAAACTACGTTGATGCTCTGCCTAATTTGAGGTGAACTTTTAAATTATGTTTATTTATCCATTTATCCAGCCAACATAAATTGGAAGGGGAGCTGATTAAGTTATTAAGATAGATAAAGGACTGAGTTGGGCAAAACTTAAAGACATAGTAACCAGAGAAGGAACATACCATATTTACGGTAATTACATGTGCTATGTGCTGTAGATCTTCTTTGCCACGTCCAACCAGACCTCTATGCCTCATGACGAAGACAGCAAGAGATCCAACCTAAATCAAAGATCAGAGCCAGCGGTTTGATTAATTATAGGAGATGAGAAAGAGCAATACCATGCCAGAATAGCTTGAAAGAAGATTCACTTGGCATTCCATAACACTGAGTAGGTACATAGGCAGATTTTTAAATTTCAATATATAAAGATATGAACTAATCTTCCTTTTGTCAAAGCAGCGTGACACTCACAGAAATGTTTCTTTTTCATTTATACTTATTGTTTCTCTTTTGGCGGAGGAAATCCTGTAAAATGATATTCAGAATTTGCAGAGGTTTATTTTGAAACAAATTTAATAAGTTTGCAGCTGACAAATTTCATGAAAACTGTAAAAGAGGAAGCTATATATTAAATGGTGAAATACAGGAAAAGGAAAACATTAAATCTTCTGAAGACAGATGAATAAGAAATGGGGAAAAAATAAACAAGAAGGAAATAATTGCAAGAACATCAACTTTGCTTGTGTGACTGCATGACAATGAACCTGATTTTACTGGATTCCTCTACTCTATTGCCATAAATGAATTAAACCAAGATTATCTGGCAGGTTATATGGTGCATCTAGGAAATCCAGAAAAAGAGTCCGGCTAAGGAAAAACAATAAAATGTCTTACTAATCCAAAGACTGCCCCTGATGCACCAACTGCAGGTGCCTCACTGAACCAATAACTCATCGCTGAACCTGATTTTCTCGAAACCACTGAATCAGAATACTAGTCGCTAAGCAATTTTTATTGGCTATTGTAGATAGATCATAAAGCTGTTACTTGCAATTGCAGAGGCGAAGTAGAGTGCAAGATATCTATTAGGACCACTGATCTTCTCCATGGTAGGACCAACTGAATTTAAAGAATAACAATTAACCTGAAAACATACGCAGAAACAGACAAAATCAGATTGAAATGCAGACATTAGAATGCCAAGCCGTAAGATTCAAAGCATACCATTAGGTGCCCAACATTTGCATGTAAAAAGGAAGATGTGACCAGCCTCCACAATTGCCCTTTGTCGATGAGCCTATTTATCCATGGACATTGTCTTTTGCTGATTTCATTTACTTTTTGCCTTACTTTGCATGCCAAATTATTTGATATTTACATCTGATATGCAAGTTAATCACATGATGTATGCATTTTGCAGCTTCAGCAGTAGGACCTTTCTACAAGGAGATCCGTTTCTTGGAATTTTCAGGATTCTTGATCTTTTATCCCCTCTGTTGGTTACGTTCATGGTTCGTTTTCTCTATGCAAAGGAAAATTTGCAAGGCACACAAAAACACCACAGCACAATGATGTGCCATGCTTAGTTTTGTTTTGGCGAGGATGGTAGAGTGTCCATGTGAAAAGTTTGACACAACAGGTTCCTTATGCAACAACACATATAAAAGCAATTCAGGAGATGATTGCAGGTCAAAGCCAAAAAGGTGGCGGGCCTATCATCTCTGTTTTACATTTGTGATGTTGTAACTACCGGAAGGTCATTCCAAAGGGAAAACCTCCTAGAGATAGTGTGACCAGTTGAAGAATACTTAGCTTGCAGAATTTTAAAAAGAACCTTATCTTTTTGAGCATTTGCAATGCAAGGCAAAGTAAAAATTGATACACAATTTGTATAGGTTAGTATCATATACTTGTGAAGGGGCGATGACTACATCTTTGTATGAAAAAAAAATTTCATGGTGAATCATTGAGTGGCCTGATCCCTTTTTGGGTGCCTTTTGTTTTTAATCCTGAAGTGAAGAATTAAAAAGCCAAATGGTTCCTCAAAGAGGCCTTGGTATGCCTTGACCTTGGGATGGGGTAGCCTCCCCTCCTCCTAAACACATGCTAGAGCTTTCACTTCATATACTGTGTTAGTATGAAATTTGTATTGTCATTTCCTAGACTCTAGCATAGGTTGGGAGTTAGTGTGTGAATATCGTTTACTAGACGTTTTGGCGCAACACATTCAATCTCAGGTTTCCAAAGCATGACTTGACCGATATGAGGAATCTGATTTCAGGTAAATCATGACATAATCATGCATTCATTATAGGATTCCTAGTTTGAGTTATTTTCACTCAAAGTATTTTTTATCTTAATCTTATTTTTAATAAGATTAGATTTTATCTCTTGAGATTACTTTCCTAGTTCAACTCTATTTTAATTGAAGTTAAAATATTATCTTTTCCTATTGTGACTTTGCTTGTTGCTTACCTCTTAGTTAATTTGGTTTAAAGAGAGGCGTCATTACTTTGAGTCCAAGGTGAATCAAATCTCTTATTGATGATAGGTTGTGGTGCAATAGGAAGTTGAAGATTCGTGGCCTATTGGGTTTCTCTCCCTTGAGAGAGAACAAGTCTTGTATAAAAGATCATGTGCCATTCTTTTATTTGTACAGCTTTTGAGATATTTGTTCTGAGCATATAGAATTCTAAGAAAAGCTGTTGTGCGTATATTTGAGATAAATCATCAAGTGTTCAATGTTTTACTTGGTGATTTATCAAACACTTTAATCATTCATATTGCATTCATATGCATGTCGGTGACTCATACGGTTGAGGGCACCAAGACCGTGGTGGCGGTTTTCCTCCGGTGAGCTTGAAGCAATCGTGGCCAGTATTGCGTTCAACATAAGGAGTGTCGAAGATCATCCCGTGACAGAAGTTGAGTTACGAAGAAGTCGGTAAACATTATCTAAAATGTGTCTAGGATAAGTGTGTGAGTACTTCTTGTAATCATCGTTCTATAGTGGATTTGTGTTGGACTGAGGAGTCCCGTGGATTTTCCCCAGAGGTGGGGTTTTACCACGTAAAATAATTCTCTGCGTGTTCTTTTATTTTATGCCCAGCACGGTACAGGATTGATAAGCCATATCAATCCTGCTACCGAAGTTTATTTTTATTTATTTGATTAGAAACTTAAATTGGCCTATTCACCCTCCTCTAGGCATTTTGAGTCATCCTGCAGGTATTTTCAATTGGCATCAGAGCAGGTTGCTGGACATACTCAGCAAGATCTAACATACCTTAGGATGGATCGTGCCTCGGGCTCAATTGCACATCCACCATATTTCGATGGCAACAACTATGGCGCTTGGAAGGCCAAAATGAAGTCGTTTCTTTGGTCCTTAGATGAACGTGTATGGAGCACAGTGGTTCATGGATTTCCTAAACCCACAAAGACGATCGGAAAAGGAGATGAAGAAACCACAATCCTCAAAACTAGAGAGGAGTGGACCACTGCAGAAGTCACACACAGCACTAATAATCAAAAGGGGTTAAATGCTTTATTTACTGCTGTCTCTTCCGATCAATTTGAATATATATGTGCTTGTGATACTTCTAAGGAAGCTTGGGATATTTTGCAGGTTACTCATGAAGGAACAGATACTGTCAAGGGAGCCAAGCTTCAAATGCACACTTTACAGTTTGAGACACTTATGGTGGATGAGAATGAAACTTTTTCTGAATTTTATGCTAAACTTTGTGTAATTGTGAATGCTTGTTCAGGTTTAGGTGAAAAATTCCAGAAGATAGAGTTGTGAAAAAGATTTTGAGATCCTTGCCTCAACGGTTTCAACCAAAGATCACGGCTATTGAAGAGATCCGTGACTTAAACACCTTGAAAGTTCAAGAACTCATAGGGTCCATACAAACCTATGAGATGAAACATCTACCTCTTAAAAAGAGCAAAAATGTTGCGTTCAAGGTTGTGAATGAAGAAGATGATGAGCATTCAAATGAAGATTGCAGTGATGAGGAATTAACGATTCTCACAAGACGATTCATGAACTTTCTCAAGAATCAGGATCCAAGGAGTCGAGATTCAAAAGGTATAAATTCTAAAAATAGGTTTGTTAACTATACTGATGGTGGATCTAAATTTCGCAGGTTAAATGAACGAAAGAATCCAAGAGAAAAGGTCAAATGTTTCGAATGTGAAGGCTATGGACACATATCTTCGGAATGTGCCAACACCTTAAGGAAACAAAAGGATGGCAAGAATAAGGCAATGCATACTACTTGGAGTGATAGTGAATCGGAATGCGAGAATGATGAAAAGACGGTTGCACTTATAACCACAGTTAGCTTGGATGAATCACGTGAGGATGATGATTGTAAAGGTATAAATATTGAGTTTATCATGAACAAATATGATGATTTGTTGGCTGCATCTCAGAAGCTCAGTAAACAAAATAGTGAGCTCGTCAAAGAAGTTGCTGTGCTGAAGCTGGAAAATTGCAGGATTGCAAACGAGTTTCAATCCCCTGATGCAGATTCCGAAAAGGTAAGTGCAGGTATGAACGAAAAATTGATGTTTTTGCAGAAAAAATTGACTGATCAGAATAAATTAATTGCTTCTCTAACTTCTGACAACAAAGCCCTTGAACTTGAACTTAAAAATTCAAAAGAAAGGATTGTTTCTTTAACCATTGGTGCAGAAAAAATTGACAAGATGATTAGCATGGGACGAAGAGATGGTGACAAACGAGGCTTGGGATTTGAACCAAGTAATAAGTCTTCCGCTGTGTCTAAAACAAAGTTTGTCAAATCCACTTCACCTATTGAACCTTCTGCCTCTCATGAAGTCAAGAAATTTATTCCAATTTGTCACTTTTGTGGAACTCGTGGGCACATAAGACCGAGATGCAATAAGCTTCGAAACGAATTTGTTCGTTCAAATTCTCATGGCATGGGTGGAAAAGTAAGTATCCAACATAAGATTTCAAATCTTATGAAAGAGGTAAACCGCTTATCCAAACTATCTTCTTTTCATTGTTTGCCGTCAACTAAGACAAAGTTGGTTTGGAGGGAAAAGGAAAATCATAATTGTATGTCTTCCTCCACTAATGTTGTGCATGAACCCGTTGCTTTAGAAAGTTTGGATCTTAAATGTATTGCTGCAAAACCCTTGGATAATCTTCGATTTGACACTCTTAGAAAGTCTTTAGGTATATGTGCTCTAGATTAATTTGGAGTCTATTGCATGCCAAAGCCTCTTTCATGTTTTATGATATTTCAATTAATTTCTGTGTTTATAAATCTGTCCAGCTCGTGCAAGGATTGTTAAGGTGTATCAATCCTGTAACTGTCTGAACGTATTTGTTGATCTTAGATTGGGCTCTGACATTGCACTATATTAAGAACTTACACTCTCAGCTTCACACAAAGGTTTCCATTGTCTTGGTGCATTATAAACTTCATTAAATGATCTATCCATCTATTTATTTTTATTTTGCACACCACACTCTTTTCCTTGAAGTCCTTTGAATATCTCTTATCATGCACTTGTCCCTCTTTGGATTGCCATAACACTACTGTGCGTAAGTTCTTGATCTGTTTATAAAAATAAATTAAAAAAAAAAAAAAAGGGTGTCAACCACTCATTGCTCAGTAACCGGGCCTCTTGTCTAACCAACGTCGAGGTTCGAGTCAACAGGTTGTGATGGTTTGCTATCCTTGCTTATCTTTGGAGCCTTCATGATTCGGATCAGTATTTCCCCAGGGGTGCTTCATCACCCAGTTGCCTCCAGTCATCTGACGTAAGCACACTGATTGACCATCCGTTACATGGATCATGTCGAAAGCTAGATAAAGTGAGCCACAAAATTCGTATTAAAAAATATATATATAAATTGATCTTCTTATACTTACTATGCACTTAGTGTTTGTGCAATCTTTGGTGGGATTCGTTTTGTGTGGACATATTTTTTGTGCTTAATTGAAAAAGAGTTCATTTAACACATTTGCTCCTTGATGGTAGACTCATTTGATGCCTTTTTATCTTTCACCATGACTGTGGTATGCCTCTACTGTTCTCTGTGAGTTTGTGAGTCTTGTGTGCTGTCGTGTGTTTGTCCCTGACATGCTTTGCTTCACATGCGTTCAAGACAACAAAGGGTTTGTTGCTTCTTTCATTCTTTACCCACAAACTTGGCATGTTTATGAATGGAAAATAATTATATCTTCAAGAGAACTTTGGGTCTGCATCTACAGTATGTTTTATGTCTTGATTGTTTTGAGCTTTCTGTCTTGAGTGTATTGCTTTTGTTTTTGTATGTTTTGGTTCTTAACAACTTCTCATTATTTCTCTATTTTCCTGTCGCTTATCCCAAAAATAAAAATAAAAAATAAAAAATAAAAAAATAAAAAAATAAAAAAAATTCTGTTTGTTTTCAAGATAAAGCCTCTTACATGCTTTATTGGTTATTCTCTATGTCTTTATATGTTGGGAATGCAATCTGATTTTTTTTATTTTTTATTCCCTCTTATATATGCTCCCTTATGTTCATTCTTTGCCCTTTGGATTTCCTGACAAAAGGGGGAGAGATTGTGTTGTGGAATTAAGGGGGAGAGATTGTGTTATGGAATTAAGGGGGAGAGATTGTGTTATGGAATTAAGGGGGAGTTGTGTTGTAATTTGCTTTGAATTACATTTCTTCTCCCACATGCTTCACTGGTTTTGTTGTTTCATAATGTGCAGGGATTCAGGGCTTCAAGCTTAGAATAAGAATTCATTTGTTAAATCCCATGTAATTTCTTTTGAGTTGTAATAGGTGTTTTGTCTAGGAAATGCCAAAGGGGGAGATTGTTAGTATGAAATTTGTATTGTCATTTCCTAGACTCTAGCATAGGTTGGGAGTTAGTGTGTGAATATCGTTTACTAGACGTTTTGGCGCAACACATTCAATCTCAGGTTTCCAAAGCATGACTTGACCGATATGAGGAATCTGATTTCAGGTAAATCATGACATAATCATGCATTCATTATAGGATTCCTAGTTTGAGTTATTTTCACTCAAAGTATTTTTATCTTAATCTTATTTTTAATAAGATTAGATTTTATCTCTTGAGATTACTTTCCTAGTTCAACTCTATTTTAATTGAAGTTAAAATATTATCTTTTCCTATTGTGACTTTGCTTGTTGCTTACCTCTTAGTTAATTTGGTTTAAAGAGAGGCGTCATTACTTTGAGTCCAAGGTGAATCAAATCTCTTATTGATGATAGGTTGTGGTGCAATAGGAAGTTGAAGATTCGTGGCCTATTGGGTTTCTCTCCCTTGAGAGAGAACAAGTCTTGTATAAAAGATCATGTGCCATTCTTTTATTTGTACAGCTTTTGAGATATTTGTTCTGAGCATATAGAATTCTAAGAAAAGCTGTTGTGCGTATATTTGAGATAAATCATCAAGTGTTCAATGTTTTACTTGGTGATTTATCAAACACTTTAATCATTCATATTGCATTCATATGCATGTCGGTGACTCATACGGTTGAGGGCACCAAGACCGTGGTTGCGGTTTTCCTCCGGTGAGCTTGAAGCAATCGTGGCCAGTATTGCGTTCAACATAAGGAGTGTCGAAGATCATCCCGTGACAGAAGTTGAGTTACGAAGAAGTCGGTAAACATTATCTAAAATGTGTCTAGGATAAGTGTGTGAGTACTTCTTGTAATCATCGTTCTATAGTGGATTTGTGTTGGACTGAGGAGTCCCGTGGATTTTCCCCAGAGGTGGGGTTTTACCACGTAAAATAATTCTCTGCGTGTTCTTTTATTTTATGCCCAGCACGGTACAGGATTGATAAGCCATATCAATCCTGCTACCGAAGTTTATTTTTATTTATTTGATTAGAAACTTAAATTGGCCTATTCACCCTCCTCTAGGCATTTTGAGTCATCCTGCAGGTATTATCATACTGCAAGGTGATTCTTGTTTATGGCAAGGAGATGCAGCTCATTCTGGTGAATTTGGATGTAAGTATCTGACAATGATCTCAACTCCTTCCCATCTGGAATCTGCAACAATTTGCTTCTCTGTTTTTCCCACACAAAAATCTGCAGGGCCAAAACGACGTCGTTAAATAACAGAAGTCACATTAGAGTAGAAGCCATGTCTGGAAGTAATATTGTAGTTTCCAATATGTACCAGCACCAGAAGAAACTAGTACATTCAGAGTGTTCGAGAAGGCAAGGCTAGTGACTCTTTTGGAGTGACCCTCAAGCTTCCTTGTAACCTGCAAAATATTTAAATCAAGGCAATGACAAACTTTTCGGGTTTGCTTCATCACAACATCGAGCATGATTTGTTTTTTTTACAAGAACAAACAAATTTCCTTGTCTGAGTGGAGATTGTATATTACAATGGTGGAATTGTCCATGCCAATAGCAACTATACCATCATCTCGGGAGTGAAAAGCAAGACATGTTGCTGCAGGTGGCGGTGGCCTGACTTTCTTCATCGTATGCGTTTTTACGCAACAGATTTTTATGAGTACAATGAGTTAGAGCATGAGAAATTTGCAAACAGAACCTAAGCATATTGACAAACAAGATTTGGGAAGTTTTGGTTGGGAAAAGAAAATTTCAAGAATACTATGTGTTGGGTTTACCTTAAATGTTGTCATGTCAAAAATGGAGATCACCCCTCCTGTTGCTGATATAAGATATTTTTCATTCTTGGACAAATCAAAGCAAGACATAGAGTCTTCAGGGTTGGTGCTGGGAAGGTCATTGTTCATCAGCTCTAAGCCACTCCTTGGTTTCCATAAATTAGGGTGAACCTTGGGAGTTGCCTGCGTTCAATCAATATCATTAGAATCAAATGACTGTCGCTTCGGTTTCAATTCGAAAGGAAAGAGAGGAGAAATCTAATAGGAAAGAATTATAAAGCATGTCAT
Source organism: Prunus armeniaca (assembly GCA_903112645.1). Classification (NCBI taxonomy): domain Eukaryota; kingdom Viridiplantae; phylum Streptophyta; class Magnoliopsida; order Rosales; family Rosaceae; genus Prunus; species Prunus armeniaca. Next base: position 3,030,757 of record CAEKDK010000005.1, on the reverse strand, counting down.
TCTTTACCACTCCACTAGAATTAAGGTCCTGTGGCTGTGGCCATTTCCAGAGAAAATGAATGCCATTTGATGCTAACACCAAATGGCATCACCTCCATTTGTGTAGAACAGCCTTGATATAATGAGAACCTACCAAAACATTTTAATGGCGAAATTTGAAACTTAAATATTAGATATTCTCATGTTGATATGCTCCCAATGCATAGGCAGAGAAAAACTATAAATCAGTCTCAGAATTGAGAGACCTCATATTGAATTATTTATTTTTCTTTTTCTGAAAGATAGAGTACTTTCAGACAGAATTGCAATTATGAGACTAGTATAGCCGATCGGCTATACTATTTATTTTATTTATAAAAATAAAATATATATATATTTTTTAATAAAATGAAAGCGCCTAGGCGGCCGATTTTTCGAAAACTTGAATTGCATTTTTTTTAAAGATTTCTTTTTTCCTGGCGGGTCTATTGCAATTATGAAACTTAAATATAGTATAGCCGCGCGGCTATACTATTTATTTATTTATTTTTAAAAAAGAACCGCCTAGCCCGCCTAGGCGGCCGATTTTTCAAAACTTGAATGGAGTTTTTTTTTTCAGATTTCTTTAGTCCTGGAGGGTCTAGCATCTCTGCAAGTACATTTTGGCAATTCTCAGTACCATAAGATGGGGAAAAAGAGTAAATCAAAAACTTCCAGAGAGATGCAAGATAATATAGCTGTTGGTATCGGTGGCAGCTTCTCAGGTCCTCTTCAAACAGGTTTAGATGATTCTTTCCATGCATATATTTTGCAGTCTTGTTTACTATTTAGTGTGAGTTTCCTTGTGAAAATGATTAAGCTTTCTTTGGAACACTGGTTTGATTACATTTTGCAGATCCAGAGGCTATCGAAACAGCAAGGGGAAGGCAACTGCATTTGTAAGTACTTACGTATCAATTTTTAAGTGATTATTTTCCAGTTCTCTATATCAATGAATTAAGAGCCGGTAAGATGCTAATGGTATGAATCCATGTCTTGAGGCTTTTGAAGTGATTTCCCACTACTGCTGTCAAACATTGCGGATTAGCTTTCTTTTAGCTCCTTCATTTGAGGACCTACCTGATTGGAACAATGAGATTGTCTGTGTTCATGAGTTTATTTCAGTGGCATAGTTCTTGAAGGAGGGATGCATTCATCTGTTAAAGACATGTAGAGAAGCATTTTGTATTTGATACGGCACATAGGATTTTAGGACATGGCATGCTTTTGCTTATGCTTTCAAATTTTCTTTGTTTTTTTTTATTTTTGAAAGCAATCTGTATTCTGTGTGTTTGGTTGTAGTTGTGGTGGTTGAAGAAACATAGCCCATATTCAGAGACTATGTTAGATGCATTCTCTGTGTAAATATTTGGTTGTAGTCTTGGAAGTTGGGTTAAGGGATCAGATGCATTCTGTAAAAATCCACTAACATGGCCCATAAGGAGTGGCAGTATTCCATTTCTGATATTTGCAGTTGTGGTAGTTTCGAAGACCTTTACAACGGCTGAAACTATGTTGAATGTTTGAACCCTTAGGGAATGGATTTCATCTTCTCTTGGGTTAGTGCACTGCTAGCACTTCTTCAAGTATATGAACACGTTGTTTCAGTTCAGGATTTTTGCTTAATAATCTTTGGGTTAATTTAAACAACCGTGAATGAGCTTGGGAGTGGGCGGGAATGAATCATATTTGGAATAGCTTAGTAATTTTATAATTGAATAATTTAGTCCTCAACATGGTATGATGGAGTGAAGGTTTATTATGTCTTTGTAGTTAATCATTGAGTTTGTCAGATAAAATGTAAGTTTTGAAGATCTGCCTGCCCCTCTCTTTCTCATGATTGAGCGTAACAATTTCAGGCCTGATGCAGTTGCAAAGCATATGGAATGGTAGCAGTCAGCACTAATCTTACAGTATGGAAAAATTTCCTTTGTTCTCTTGCCTTTAATTGATTAAACATTCAGATTATCACTAAATTTAATTAACAATATTTCATTATCCGTTGGTAATTCTGAATTTATGTGCTTTTTTCTTTTGGATTTTGACGGTGATGCTATTTATTGAGTTCATGAGAACGAAGGTTCTAAAGATATCCTCGTTATTTCTATTTCATATTGACATATTGGAGACATCAAATCAGGTTGAGAGGAAAAATGTGAGGGTCATTTTTTGAAGAATTAAACTTAGTTTACCTAGAGTGCAAAATGGTTCTTTTTCATTGCACATGAGTTTGACTCCAGCTCTTCAGTTAACTGCATCTAGAATATTGGTTTTGATTATTTTTTCATCCCTTTATTTCAATCATATTTCAATGGATTCAGATGTTGAAGAACTGTTCAACGAGCATAAAGATCAATTTTCTCCTATATGAGCAGTCGAGTCAGTGCAAAACTATGAGGGACATCAGCGTAAGTTATGCATCTGCCGCGGCAAAGTAAGATGCTTGAAGATGTATTCTCCTTTGAGACATTAATTAAGCAATTTAATTCTCATCAAATTGACTGTAATGTTTAACTCAAGTAAATATGCATTTCATGAACCCTCATAGGGTTCCTCCTGCTACCTTCCGATTTCTTATATAGAGACGAGATCTTATTATGTTCAGGCCTCTATTATCTAGAGATCACACACCAATGGCTTTTTTTCAAGCTGGGACAATGCCCTCGGATTCCACAGGCTGGCAGCTCTCCAATTTTTTTTGGGGGTGCAGCCGCTCGGCTATACTCTTTAAATATATTATTTAAGGAGTTCAGCCGATCGGCTATACCCATTGAATATATTATTTAAAACGTACGGCCGCGCGGCTATACTATTTATAAATAAAATAAAAAAAGAACCCGCCTAGCCCGCCTAGGCAGCCGATTTTTCGAAAACTTGAATGGCGTTTTTTTTTGGATTTCTTTTTTCCTGGCGGGTTCAGGCATCTCTGCAAATACATTTTTGTCAATTCTGAGTAATGTAATCTGGGTGAAATGCAGCTTTTGGATCCATAAGATGGGCAAAAAGAGTAAATAAAAAACTCCCAGAGAGATGCAAGATAATACAGCTGCTGTAGAAGAGGAAAAACCCTCATCTTCGGCCAAGAAATTGCTGAATCATTGGTTGAGATTCAGTTCAGGTTTACCATATATTTTGGTTTTAATTTATGTTTCAATTACTAGGCATATGAAGCCTAATCTGATCCTACTTTCTGCAACAGGAACACTTGGAAAGCAATGAGGGTGATCCTCAGTTACTTGTTTACATTCCTTGAGTATCCACTTTTGTTGTTTTATGTGTTATCTTCAGGACATGAGTTTAAAGAATGCGTAAACATGAAATGGATGGGGACAGGGAGATCCATTGGTTGGCTAGTTATACCCATTTTTCCATATTTTCATTCAATTTCAATGGTAACATGTTTTGTTAGATCTCCATAGTTGGATCTGTATGAGTTTGAGTATGGGATTCAACCTTAGTAGCATCTCCATGTTCACCTAAAACATAACACTTAATAGTGAGTTTGACGGGATACTGTTGGACTACTCACGGCAACGTGCCACGCCTGAAACCTGGGAAATTGGCAGAGGTGGGGTTGGCCCATTCGTAACTAGTGTCTTGTGGGGGGAAGGGATTGGGTGAATATAGTGTTTTCTAATTAATGTTGTCTATGCCACAATGCAGGCTGCATCCCTCAAAGAAAAGATTAACCGAATGTTTGGTGGAGAGCATGTACGTTTCAAGTTTATCTTCCTTTGGTCCAGTATTATGTGGATAAATATGGAATTAAAATGCTAATTTGAACACTTTTTTATCTGCAATTAGCGAGAAGTGTTTCCTATTTTTTAAAAAAATTTATTTTCTGATCTGGGGGAAGGGATTAAAATTTGGGACCTCTTCCAACAAAGTAGAGAGAAGTACCAGTAGAACAATAGCTAGTTGGTGTCTCCTATTTAAAATTAGGATGCCCAAATTTCTGACCTTTAACTGTCTGAAATCACAAAAACTTATATTTGATATCTTTATGGTAAAGACGAGACCAGCATATTTCTGAAACCATGGGTAAAGATAAGACCAACTTAACTGCTCATGAGTTTATTTCAGGACCTACCTGATTGAAACAATGAGATTGTCTGTGTTCATGAGTTTATTTCAGTGGCATGGTTCTTGAAGAAGGTATGCATTCATCTGTTAAAGACAGGTAGAGAAGCATTTTGTATTTGATACAGCACATAGGATTTTAGGACATGGCATGCTTTTGCTTATGCTTTCAAATTTTCTTTGTGTTTATTTTTTAAAGCAATCTGTATTCTGTGTGTTGGTTGGAGTTATGGTGGTTGAAGAAACATAGCCCATATTCAGGGACTATGTTAGATGCATTCTCTGTGTAAATATTTGGTTCTAGTCCTGGTAGTTGGGTTAAAGGATTATATGCATATTTTTATCAGAGGATGGATGATTCCGGTCTAAGGGTATTCTAATAATTTGCTTTCCCCTGTATGCAGTCTTGCAAACGTTGATCCTATTGATGTTGCCAGAAATATTGCAGGGTTAAACCCAGAAACTACTCTCGGTAAGCATTAAGTTTACTTACTTGTATAATACCAATATTAAATGGGAAAATGCTAAATTCTTTAGAATAATACTAGTCTTACCACATTTTTTATACCACATGATGTGGCAGCTGATGTGTACATACCACATCATGTAAAATACTAGTTTCTGTTTTTCTAATTTTATTTATTAAAATACACTTCATTCATTTAATTGATGTGGCATATGATATGGATATGCCACATCATGTGGTACTGAAATGTGGGATAATAATGTGGTAAGTGCATTACTCAATTCTTTATATGTGTAATAAGTAAAAAATCAAAAGGGGATAATAGAGACTTGGGTAATGGCCTAATAATAGTAATGGATAATGCTATAAACTACTCTTATTAACAAAGGAAAATCTGGGAATTTTTTTTTAAACGTATAGCCGTGCGGCTATACTCTTTAAATATTGTATATTTAATGCCTATGGCCGCACGGCTATACCTTTAAATATTCTATTTACTATTCTATACCTTTAAATAGTATAGCCGCGCGACGATACACCTTAAATATAATATTTTAACCGTACAGCCGAACGAAAGTACCCCAAAAAAGAATATTTCAAAGTATAGTCGCCCGGCTATACCCTGTAAATAAAAAATTGAGAAAACACATCTCCCGACGAAATTTCGTTGGCATAGGTCAACACCGGCAAATATTTGTCAAATTAGACCTCTCCCGACTAAAGTTACCTCTGCTGACGACATTTCGTTAGGAGAGGTAATATGGTAAATTTCGCTGGGATAGATATTTGCCGACGACATTTCGTCGGGAGGGGTGTTTTTGTTTTTGTTTAGTTTCTTTACTTTTGTTTGTTGGCCAACTTCTTTAATTTAATACATGTGGTTAAGTAATATCTTAGCCTTTTTTTAATTAGTAATTATGTATTAATTATTATTTCTTTAGTGAATATTTAAATATATTACTATAAAGGTCTTTGTAGTAATTCAATTTTTGGGAGATTCATATTATGCTACTTAAAGGGTATAGCCGCGCGGTTGGACTTTTAAAATATTCTATTTTGGGAGTATAGTCACGCGGCTAAACTGTGAAGCAACAGCTCAGGCCACTAAGCTTCCTCTATGCAAGAATAAATCGAATGGCTACCTTGCTAGCTTGAGACCACTGAAGGGAATGCAAAGCCTAAGTCAACTCCCTTTAATTCCTCTCCCATTGAAATCACTGGAAAATAGACTACCACTAATTAAAATAATTTAAAAAAAAACTAAGATTTTACTTAATAACATAAACTAAATTAAAGAAGGTCGCCAAAAAAACAAAAATAAATAAACTAATTTTATACTTTTAAATAATTAATTACTATTTATTAACTAATTATTTAAATCAGTAAAATATTTAAATATTCACTAAAGAAACAATAATTAAAATGTAATACCTAATTAAAGTAATTAAAAAAGACTAACATTTTATTTAAGAATAATGCTACTCTTACCACATTTGTATACCACATCTTTATACCATCTTATGTGGCGGCTGAGGTGGATAGCCACATCAATTAAAATTATTTAATATTTTCTTTTCTTTTATGATTTATTCAAGTATTTGTTTTTCTAATTGCCTTAATTAAAATACACTTCATTGATTTAATTGATGTGGCATATAATATGGACGTGTCACATCATATGGTATAGAAATGTGGAATAAACATGTGGTAGGTGTAGCATTACTCTTGATTTAATTACATAAATTAAATTAAAGAAGGTTGCCATAAAACAAAAGTAAAGAAACTAATTTTATACTTTTGAAGCGTATAGCTGCACGGCTATAAGTTCAGAATATTCTTTTAAATACTATAGCCATGCGGCTAGACCTTTAAAATAGAATATTTATAATGTATAATTGTGCGGCTATACTCTTTTAATATATCACCAACAATAAAAATATGGATTTATGTGTAGCAAAAATATGGATTTATAGTGTCATATTTCCTTAAATATATTCGAATATTTGAGTAATTTATGAAATCATTAAAATATTTAAATATTAACTAAATAATAATAATTAAAATATAATAATAAATTAAAGTAATTAAAAAAGGCTAAGATCTTACTTAATTACATATATTAAACAAAAATAGTTGGCAAAAAAAGAGAGTAAAGAAACTAATTTCAAATAAAATAAAAAAACCTCTCTCGACGAATGATTTTGTCGGCAGAGACCTAAGCTGGCAAACATTTGCCGGATGAGACTTCTCCTGATGAATGTTGGCCGGCATCGGTCTATGATATTACTAATCAAAGTAATTAAAAAAGGGCTAAGATATTACTTAATAACATATTATTAAACTAAAGAAGTTGGCAAAAAAAGAAAAAAAACTAATCCGGCAATATCAACTAAAGAAAGTAATGCCATATATAAATTTTGATACAATCACAAAACCAACCAGGCTTTGAATCGAATGTCACGGGGATATCAACTCAGCAAGTCCAATTTGGGCTTGAATTCATGGGGATATAATAGGAATTCAATAAAAGGATTTCATTAATAAGGTTAAAATGAAATGTTTTCAAGTCACAAAACACACCGTTTCATTAAGAGGATTTCATTCCCCAAATTCAAAACGGCGTCGTTTCATTTTGGTATTATCAGAAAGAAAACCAGGGCGCAGTGGTCATCTTCTTCACAAGAACTGCGCCTCAGGCAGCCTCAGTTGCAGCTGCAAGAGATTTTCCGGCGAGGGGAGGTGCAGCTTAATAGGTCCGCCAGTAACAGCTTTGGTTTGCAGCAATGGGAACCAAGGGCAGCTTGTGTTTTGCAAACAGCATGGCGCCGTTGTAAAAGAGAGAAGCTTCAAAAGTCTCCTAGATTGGCTAAAGAGGGTAGTCTTTCTGCCACTGATCACCATGCTGTCTCAGAAACACAGCATAAGTAGGTATGGCTAATAAACTGTTAAAGCATTGATGTAATTCAGGCAATGTTCGAAAAATCAACCTAGGCAGAAGGACACTGCTGACCAAACATGTTAAGCTACGGCTTCAACATTGTTATCAAGCCATTTTGTTTCAGAGTGCCTGCTCATTTAACCAGCCAGTGTTTGAAAAATCGGCCTAGGCGCTAGGCGGCCGCCTAGGCGGCTACCCAGAGGGTTTTTATGATGGCTATTTTATTTCTCCTGTTTTGATGATTTTAGATTCACATGTTAAGCTATGGCTTCAACATTGTTATCAAGGCATTTTGTTTCAGAGTGCCTGCTCATTTAACCAGCCAGTGTTTGAAAAATTGGCCTAGGCGGCGCTTAGGCGGCCGCCCAAAGGGTTTTCATGGTGGCTCTTTTATTTCTCCTGTTTTGATGATTTTAGATTCACATGATAAGCTACGGCTTCAACATTGTTATCAAGGCATTTTGTTTCAGACTGCCTGCTCATTTAACCAATTAGTGTTCCAAAAATCGGCCTAGACGGCACCTAGGCGCTGGGCGCCCACCTAGGCGACCTGGGCGTGTCTGGGTGTGTCTGGGCGAGTCTGACTCAGAAAAATGAGATGATGATGATGCTATGTGTGAGAGAGAGAGAGAGAGAGAGAGAGAGATGAGGATTGAAGAAGCAGATAGATCGCGGGTTATGTCTGAGCGAGAGAGAGAGGGGAGACAGCTCGGGTTAGATTTAGGGTTTGAGAAGGAAAATTTGGACATCTTGTGGCCAGCCTATACCTCGAAGAAGGAACACCTTCCAGTTAGAGAATGCCTTCATTGGCACTAGTCCAGGTAAGGATTGAAGAAGGTGATGATAATGAGTGTGTGTATTATGTTATGCTAAGTTAATACTAGTTTCAGTTTTTTCCTTCAACATAATCTCAACAGTCTAGATTTTTTTTTCTTTTCAGATTAATTTTTTCAAGGCAATCTCAACTATCCAAATTTCCTATGTTTTTAAATGACAACAAAAGAAAAGGCATGGCGGCCTGTTGATTGGAGGGTTAACTCATCTGATTAGTACTTTTTGTGCTTGTTTTGTGCTTTTCTTTTGCATTATATGTTGTTTTCGCTATCCAAAAATAAGCAATGCTTATTCAGTCTCTTGGAATTTGATATTTGCTCTGTGTGTGTGTGGTGTTTGTTGTTCTTAGGATGAGCTTTTGTTATATAGTTGTTGTTTTGTCTAGTTTTTAAAGGAATTAACGTGAGATTTGCTTATGCTTACTGAAAGTGTATACTGCCTAGCTTGTTGCATGTTTGCAGCTGTTTTTAAGTTGATCACCTTTCAGCTTTCCTGCTGAAGGCAATTTATGGGTCCTATCAGTAAAGAAAGAAAGCTAGTCTCATGCCAGGGATATGTTTCTATTTCTAGACATCCTAAGAAATATTAAATATAATTGAAGCAAATCAGGGAGCATTTTTACAGAAGTAGAAGCTATAAAATAATGAAAGCAGAAGTCAAAAGAGACAGGTCCTTGTGTCAAATGAAGAAGTTGCCAACTGAATTGAATTTGGTCTAAATCGAACATCAGTAATTATCAAGGAGTGCCCTCTGGTGTGCTTTCAGTTTGCAGTGTTTCCATATTCCAGACAACAACCTACTGACATGAAAAAACGAAAGAAAATCCTTCACATAATTCCTTTTCTCATTAATATTGAAATTTGGATAACTTAGGATTATCTAGTTGTTTGAATCAATTGAAGTCACTAATTTGTTGAATTCCAAAGTAAAAGTTTCAGACCATCTCAAAATAGCGTTAGAGTTTATAAGAAATTATGATTCTTTGCTGTGTCAATAAAATATTAAGCATCTTTATTCAAAATTTTGTCTTTTGGCAATATAGGTTTTTCTTAATTGAAAATAGGTCCCTCTGTAGTTGAGGTGTTGGTAGTCAGTTTATGTGACTTCTGATCTCATGAGTTTGATAAGAGTAGAAATTGCCCCGCTTTACTAATGCCGGTTACGAGAAGTTAATCCTATAGACCAAAGAAATACTGTTTGAGGTTTAGCAAGATTTAATTTTGAATCTGGTTATTTCTTCTAAATCCTTTGATTGGCTTTTCAATGCAATTAGTCGTATGGCATACAGTTCATATTCAAATATTTGAAGCAGATTTTGGGATCCTTTTGGATAAACAAATATACAAACTGATAGTTGGTGCAACCTTAATGGAGACTTGAGAATAAACTTTGAGTTAAAACTGGTGGGACTAATGTGATATGATGATGAACTGAAATCAGTAATGGAATTTTAATACTGACCTGATCTGTAAAGAGCCAAATGTATGTAATAACTTAGGAATACTGCAGCCATTTGACAACCAAAACAAATAAGCTAATGTTTTGTTAGATGCATCCATGGACATTGTCTTTTGCTGATTTCATTTACTTTTTGCCTTGCTTTGCATGCCAAATTGTTTGATATCTACATCTGATATGCAAGTTATTAATCACATGATGTATGCATTTTGCAGCTTCAGCAGTAGGACCTTTCTACAAGGAGATCCGTTTCTTGGAATTTTCAGGACTCTTGATCTTTTATCCCCTCTGTTGGTTACGTTCATGGTTCGTTTTCTCTATGCAAAGGAGAATTTGCAAGGCACACAAAAACACCACAGCACAATGATGTGCCATGCTTAGTTTTGTTTTGGCGAGGATGGTAGAGTGTCCATGTGAAAAGTTTGACACAACAGGTTCCTTATGCAACAACACATATAAAAGCGAAAGGAGATGATTGCAGGTCATAGCCAAAAAGGTGGCAGGCCTATCATCTCTGTTTTACATTTGTGATGTTGCAACTACCGGAGGTCATTCCAAAGGGAAAACCTCCTAGAGATAGTGTGACCAGTTGAAGAATACTTAGCTTGCAGAATTTTCAAAAAGAACCTTATCTTTCTTGAAATCAATTGTAAAATATGCAGGATCTTTTTGAGCATTTGCAATGCAAGGCAAAGTAAAAATTGATACACAATTTGTATAGGTTAGTAACATATACTTGTGAAGGGGCGGTGACTACATCTTTGTATGAAAAAAAAATTCATGGTGAATCATTGAGTGGCCTGATCCCTTTTTGGGTGCCTTTTGTTTTTAATCCCGATGTGAAGAATTAAAAAGCCAAATGGTTCCCCAAAGAGGCCTTGGTATGCCTTGACCTTGGGATGGGGTAGCCTCCCCTCCTCCTAAACACATGCTAGAGCTTTCACTTCATATACTGCAAGGTGAGTCTTGTTTATGGCAAGGAGATGCAGCTCATTCTGGTGAATTTGGATGTAAGTATCTGACAATGATCTCAACTCCTTCCCATCTGGAATCTGCAACAATTTGCTTCTCTGTTTTTCCCACACAAAAATCTGCAGGGCCAAAACGACGTCGTTAAATAACAGAAGTCACATTAGAGTAGAAGCCATGTCTGAAAGTAATATTGTAGTTTCCAATATGCATCAGCACCAGAAGAAACTAGTACATTCAGAGTGTTCGAGAAGGCAAGGCTAGTGACTCTTTTGGAGTGACCCTCAAGCTTCCTTGTAACCTGCAAAATATTTAAATCAAGGCAATGACAAACTTTTCGGGTTTGCTTCATCACAACATCGAGCATGATTTGTTTTATTACAAGAACAAACAAATTTCCTTGTCTGAGTGGAGATTGTATATTACAATGGTGGAATTGTCCATGCCAATAGCAACTATACCATCATCTCGGGAGTGAAAAGCAAGACATGTTGCTGCAGGTGGCGGTGGCCTGACTTTCTTCATCGTATGCGTTTTTACGCAACAGATTTTTATGAGTACAATGAGTTAGAGCATGAGAAATTTGCAAACAGAACCTAAGCATATTGACAAACAAGATTTGGGAAGTTTTGGCTGGGAAAAGAAAATTTCAAGAATACTATGTGTTGGGTTTACCTTAAATGTTGTCATGTCAAAAATGGAGATCACCCCTCCTGTTGCTGATATAAGATATTTTTCATTCTTGGACAAATCAAAGCAAGACATAGAGTCTTCAGGGTTGGTGCTGGGAAGGTCATTGTTCATCAGCTCTAAGCCACTCCTTGGTTTCCATAAATTAGGGTGAACCTTGGGAGTTGCCTGCGTTCAATCAATATCATTAGAATCAAATGACCAACTGTCGCTTCGGTTTCAATTCGAAAGGAAAGAGAGGAGAAATCTAATAGGAAAGAATTATAAAGCATGTCATTCTTTACCACTCCACTAGAATTAAGGTCCTGTGGCCATTTCCAGAGAAAATGAATGCCATTTGATGCTAACACCAAATGGCATCACCTCCATTTGTGTAGAACAGCCTTGATATAATGAGAAGCTACCAAAACATTTTAGAGTTTTTATCAAAAATAGCCAAAATTTAACCCTCAAATTCATAAATGTCAGTTTTTTTAAAAACTTTCAAATATAGCCAAAAACTCACTTAAATTGACCCAAATGCCCTCTAAAATAAAACCTAACCAAAAAGCATGCTCTTCCAAGCTGTAAGCTACTGAGCACAAGCCTCACTCTCCACCCAGCCTACCCTCAAACACAAGGACATTGCCCCTCGCAAATCACCCTTAATGGAAAGCAAAGTTAATATAGGCAAGTTTGTGTTGTGGGAAGATAGTCTATGAACAGCGAGGGCCTTGCAATTTTTCTAGACCTCTTGTGCTGAGGGAAGGCAGCAACACATATGATGGTTTGCAAGAAAGTTTAACCCCCATATCATATGCAGACTAGCAGTATTTATGATACGAATTTTGCAAAAAAGTAACTTTTTTTCTCAATTAAAAATTATTATGTCAAGAAACTGACTTTAACTTTTTTCATTGTAAAAAACTCCCAAACCCACGAATAGAGCCATAGTTGCAGAGGTGATTTTTATTGCTTGGCTTTATGAAAACATTGGTTGTTACTTTTCTTCTTCTTTTTGGTAATTACATTGTCATTTTTATAATGATTAAGTTGACGAAGCCAATCTTATTTTTGTGCTCCTGCTATTTTGGGTTTTAACTTTTAGGTGTAATTGAGTTATAATTTAGAGGGCATTTGGATCAATTTAAGTGAGTTTTTGGCTATATTTGAAAGTATTTTTAAAAACTGACATTTATGAATTTGGGAGTTAAATTTTGGCTATTTTTGATAAAAACTCATGCAACTACGGGACCCTACTCATTTAGTTAATCGTGTGGTATGATTCAACATTACTCTATAAGGTCGTGTTCAGTTTTATTAAGGTCGTAAAAGAATAGCCATATATAATTGTACAATTTATTCATACAATACATAATTAAAAATGAATTATTTTTTTCCGAATAATGCTCGTTAAATGTGATTATCTTGATTAATTCCTCTTGGACTTGGGCACTTAATCACTGAGTGCCATGTTGTTTATGGCACATGTTTGTAGACTAGTCTACTGTTTCTTTATATCCAATTATTTTGGAAGAGAGAAGAAGCAATTAAAATTGTGTCTTTTTATTTCTTATCATTATTGGTGTTGAAGGTCGTCCTCATTTTCTTTCACTCACAATTGCAGACTTTATATGTTAGTTGCATTATTTATAACAGCACCTGCGTTGTTTTATTAAAATATTCACCACTAAATATGGCCTTTCTTTGTACAACACCTTCTCAAGACAGTTTTGTACACACTTGAAGACAATTTTGTACCCAAAATTTGGTACTTGACTATAAATCATGCTTTGGTACGAGGATTGGTTAATATTGTAGAATTTAGACAGCATCTGCAGCACTGGTTTCATTTCAACTGGTGTGCTCTATGTTATGAAGTCTAGATTGTACAGCTTGATTGTGAATCTCTGTTCTTTGTCCTCTCTAACTGGACTTTTATGCTTGTAGCTTAATAAAGTTCAACTCTTGTAAATGATAAGAACTAGAAGGCTTCCCAGAAAAAGGAAACCATTCTTTATTCAAATATAGTCAGAGAGAGCCTAGAGTAGTGGTTGTTTAGTTCTTTTTGTTCTGGCCTTTTTGGCCCCTATCTCACCCAAAAATAATAATATAGTCAGAGAGAATAAATCTCTGTATGCAAAATTTCCAGTGAAAAATTGTTGCACTTGTATCATGCCACCATTTTGAGGGATTGAAACTTTTCTCCTTCTGGAATGTGTCTTTCTATGTGCAGAGATTCCATTGCTTAGTTTTGGCTCCTTCCCTTTAATTTTGTTTAACAGATTAGATTGGATTTTAAATAGATAGGTCATTAAGTCATCATCATGTCCTAATACTTTTAGTTTTGAGTATTCTATTTTTGCAGTTGCACTCAGAAGTCTTGCTGAACCATGGACTTCATGAGTGTTTTGAAGGAGCTATTGAAGTTGGAAATCCAGATGCATTGCTTCTGGCTCTGAAAATCAGAGAAAAAGTTTCTGCTGACAGTGCAAGATTTGGGAAACTTTTGCCAGATCTATTCAGTCCCAACAAAACTTTTTGCTGCTGACCATCTGGCTTCTCTTCCTAATTGCTTGAAGGAGGTGTGGGTTTTGTTGCTTTGATCCGTACACGCGCATGGTGTAGATATCACTATTGGGGAAATTATAACTTTTTAACAAAAACAAGTCCTGATCATTGTTTTTTTTTAATGGCAGGAATTAACTTTTTGTCAGCCTCGTGTACACAATGTGTGGCCTGTTCTGGTAAACATTCTTTTACCTGATAGAGTTTTGCAGGCTGAAGATGCAATGTCTGTTTCAAATTCCTTAAAGAAGCATAAAAAGAATTGGAAGTCTAGCTTTTCTGTCGAAGAGATTGCAAAGAACTTCCAGTGCTTCTGCGAGGTGATTATTGAGGGATCCCTTCTCCCATTGGCCTTTGATGTTCTGCTTCTTCTCCTTCCTTGCCTGCCTGCATCTTTTATTCCGTTGAGTCTGTCTGCCAAACTTGTTCAGTGCTTGATTGATGTACTTTCTACGAAGGATTCTTGGCTCTATAAAGTGGTGCAACATTTTCTTAAAATTTATCTGATTGGGTTGGGAACAATGATGCGAGAAGGGTCTCTGTCATTGTGGCTTTACAGAAGCACAGCAATGGTAAATTTGATTGCATTACACTAACAAAAACAGTCAAGGATTTAATGGCAGATTTCAGAACTGAATCTGGTTGCATGCTGTTTATTCAGAACTTGTTGAACATGTTCGGGGATGAAAGTCATGCTTCTGAGGAACCTTCAGATTAGAGCCAAACAACAGATGACAATTCAGAATAGGTTCTGTTGAAGACAAGGATTCACATGGAACCATGGGAAATTCTGATTTTTTTTTTAATAACATGGATTGTGGAATCCCTCCCCAGTATATTGAAAATTTGAAGCTGGATACAGAAGCAAAGTTTCGGGTTCAAAATTAAATTTTGAAGTTTCTAGCAGTTCAGGGATTGTTCACTGCATCTCTTGGCACTGAACTGACATCCTCTGACTTACAAGAGAATTTTAGGTGTCCGAAAGCAGCCACCTTGAGTGCTCTTTGCAGGATTTGTATTGAGTAGCTCCATTTATAGTTGGCAAATGCTCAGACAGGAGAGGGGCCTCGTGCTTTGCCAAATTTCCTTGAGCCGAATGATGTTGGCTCATACTTTATCCGGTTTCTTAGCACTTTGTGCAATATTCCTTCAAATTCTCTCTTTCGGCCTTTGGAAACGGAGGAAGAAGACACTGAAAAAATTGCAAGCAATGGAAACTTCACTTTCAAGAGCGGTACTTACTGTGGTCTTTTCAGGTTTATGAGCGTCCCAATCCATTTTGAATTTCAAGGTCTGTTTCAAATATTAGATTGGATGAAGTTGAATCAGACCACAATTTAACAAAAAACTTTGAAATGAGTGAGGGTTAGAATCAGGGGAGGATGTTTCCAATGGTTTATTTTCCTAATAAAGGCCAAAAAATTTCATTCATTTTAGTTTAGGTTTGATTCTGATGCAAGCCTTAGTAAGACAACTTACTGATCCCTTGTTCTGTGGTCTTGTAAATTGTGTCTTCTAGCCTTCTAAGACATGTTCTGTTGAACTACTTTGAACTGAAGTTTCAGATGAAAGCCTGTTAATTACTTTTAGTTCAGTCTTTCGGTTGCTTGGTTGTTATATCTTCTTTTGTATGCTCTTTGACATGACATACAAATTCTTAAATTCTTAGATGGCAGGAAAGGAATTGTGGGCTTAGTGGTGATGCAAATAGGTTGCAACTTGCATGCATTAAGATGCTCATCCAGTTGCTTTTGCAAATGCTCCTTTGACCAAAGGAATACTTACACGCAGTCTCTGAAATTATTATATGCTGTACGAAAGCTTTCCCTGATCTCCTTGATTCTCCTGGAGAAGATGGCTTGGATGCTGATGATGCACCTGCAGTAATAATGGATGTTTTTGTGGATACATTGCTTTCATTGCTGCCTCAGTCGTCAGCTCCTATGCGAACTTCTATTGAGCTGGTGTGATTTTGGGCTTCTGGCTTTTAAATGATTTTACATTTATGCTATGCCTGAAATGCTAGCCCACTTCTATGATCATTGTCATTGATTTGATGTTACAATGTTGTGAATTTTTTTTATATCTAGGTTGGCAATTTTTCTCTGATTAATAATCATGCACTGCCACTGATACTTGACTGTAGTTGTTCCTTCTAATTCTGTAATTAAATTACTTGCCTCTGGTTGACTCGATTGCACAGGTAAACCACAGGTTTTGTTTGGTGTACTCAAACTTGACTCAGGCATTTATTGAACCACCCAGTGCAGAAAGTAGTGAACAGATTGGACAGGATATATAGGGAATTCTGCTGTAAGCCTGACATGTTTAATTCAATTTTCTCCTTATAATTTATGTTATACTAGCTTTTCTGCACCCGCTTTCGCGCCTGTGAGAGGCTTTTTTAATTTAATTTTATAATTTAAATTTATTTTAAAATTAAAAAAGATAATAGGTAGTTGTGTTCCATAAAAATAGGATTCATTATCTGATTTTTTCTTTTAATTTTAAATTTTTTAAATATGAAAAAGTGTGAATTTACCATATTATCCTCATTTAATTAATAATTTTAATTCTTAATGCTTGAATTAACTCAGGGCATTTTCTGGTATTTTGAATGTTTCACCATTCTCTGCCTTTTGCTTTATATATATAGATATATAGATTATGATACATTTGTGAATAAGGCTGAGTATAATGGTTTACTTAAGCTTATTCTAAGTTTTTAGGCCCAAGATACTTTAATTAACGAAAGCCCAAGAAGGTTAGGGTTTTAGTGCTAGGGTTAGGGCTGGCCTATTAGGTGACACATTTACAAACGAACATTAGGATTTACCTCGGTTGGTTACTGTAGGGGCTTTTTCGTTCCGGTAGCTATTGATAGGCTTGGGCTGCTGTAAAGAGCCAAATGGGTGAAATTGCCCCTTGAGTCTGAGTTCAAGAATTAGACCCCAAGAATGCTTCGAAAGGGTAGCTAAGCCTTAGGAAGCACCTAGTTATCTTCACCAACAAAACTAACAGTCGCTTACAGATAAATTCTTGGTTTGTCATGAGAAACTTGTGGCATGGGAGCTGAGCACTCATGAGTTTAGCATGAAAGAGAGAGAGCTGTGATTTCCTATGAGAAACAGAGGTTTTAAGGCAAGGGGGAAGGGAGGGTTTGGCTGAGAAGAGGGAGAGACAATGAGAGGGCAATAGGTGGCTTAAGTGATTTTCCGGTAGCTCGACAAAAGTGCTGTCAAGTATTGGAACAGTCTGCCAAGAGAGAAAAATGGGAGGAGAATGATGAATAGAGTATAAGAAAATAAACTGAAGAGGAAGAGAGATGAGAGACATAAGTGAAGAATAATTGCACAGACCAAGATGATCTGTTCTTGTATTATCAGCTGTATATATATTGTACACGGGTTAGACTTTCTCAAGTCTATTTACAGAAGGTAAGTATAATTAATCTCATATATTACAAAATCAATTGTAAACTAATTCCTAGCTGGGATGAAGCTGATCTTGTGATGGGGAGTCTGTCAATGCTGATTTAGTGGGATCGACTGAGTGCATGGAATGGGCTGATTGTTTGGAATCATGATCTGCATCATGATTCTCTTTACCCTCCCGCAAGCGCAACGGAGCAACGCGAAGATTAAGCTTGGATTTAAGAAGAGAAAACCGATCACGATTAAGACCTTTAGTGAATATGTCAGCAAGTTGATGAGAGGAGGGAACATAAAGAGTATGAAGCACTTTCCGAGCAACGAGTTCACAGACAAAGTGATAGTCAATCTCAATGTGTCGTGTGCGAGCATGGAAAATAGGATTGGCAGCCATATAGATTGCAGAAATATTATCAACATATATGCATGGTGCAGAATGAAGGGGAATGCCAAGTTCACGAAACAAGTAACCAAACCATCGGATTTCAGCGGCAGTGTTGGCAAGAGCTCGATATTCGGCTTCAGTGCTAGAGCGAGAAACAGTAGACTGTTTCTTGGCAGTCCATGTGAGAAGATTAGGACCGAGAAAGATACAAGCACCAGTGGTAGAGCGTCGATCATCAACGGAACCAGCCCAATCAGCATCCAAGAAGCTCCGTAAAGTGAAATCATTAGACTTGTGAAAAATGAGCCCTTTCTCAAGCGTGCCTTTAATATACCGGAGAATGCGCTTGACAACCTGAATATGGGAAGTGCGAGGGTTGTGCATAAACTGACACACGTGGTTGACGGCAAAAGAAATATCAGGTCGTGACAAGGTAAGATACTGTAGGCCACCCACCATACTGCGATAGGTGGATGGATCAGGCAAGGGATCACCATCCATACAAGACAACCGAGTGTCAGAGGGCAATGGTGTAGGACATGATTTGCACTCAGTCATATTAAACCGTTTCAATAAATCAACCGCATACCTTGTTTGAGAGAGAAACAGAGTGTCAGAAAACTGATTAATTTCCATGCCTAGGAAAAAATTGAGCTCACCCATTCTTCTGCTGTCGAAAGTGGAACATAATGTATCAATAAACTGATGGACACTCTTGGGTTTAGACCCAGTAACAATGATATTGTCCCCATATATGAGAACATACATCGTGCAAGAAGAAGAGCGGCGAATAAATAAGAAGGCATCAGAGCGGCTGTGAACAAACCGCTGAGCAAGAAGAAAGGTACTAAGGCGTTGGAACCAAGCTCGGGGTGCCTGTTTGAGGCCATAAAGAGCCTTATGAAGGCGACAAACAAATTAAGGTCGAGAGGAATCATGAAAGCCAGGGGGTTGTTTCATGTACACCTCTTCTTGCAAATACCCATTCAAGAAAGCATTGCAAACATCAAGTTGCTGAAGCAACCAATTATAAGAAACAACAATAGATAAAATAGTGCGAATAGTGGCTGGTTTGACGACCGGACTAAATGTTTCTTCATAATCAAAGCCTTCTTTTTGATTAAATCCCTTGGCAACAAGGCGAGCCTTATATCGATCAATCGAGCCATCTGCTTTCCGTTTAACTTTGAAGACCCACTTGCATCCCACAATATTCATAGATGAGGTTGCAGGAACTAAGGACCATGTCTGATTTCTCATGAGGGCATCATATTCATCCTTCATTGCAGCTCGCCAGTGGGTGGATTGGGAAGCCTGGGTGAAACTCGTAGGTTCAATGGACATGGGATCAGAACACTCGGCAAGTAAAGCATGAGGTAAGGGATGAGGGCTGGTCTTAGAGTAGAGTGGTTTTGTTCCAGGACCGAAATGAACGATGGAGTTGAGAGACTTGAATTTTTGTGGAGGGTTTGGTGTATCTAGAGAATTGGGAAGAATAGATGGGTCAATAGGTGAAGAAGGAGGAGTTGATCCAGAGGGTGGGTTCGTGAAAAACATGTGTGATGAGGTAGTGAACGGTGATGGGTTCGTGGATTTTGGTGATGGAGGGTTTGTAGATTTTGGTGATGGAGAAGCCGATTCAGAGGGTGGGTTCGTGGATTTTGGTGATGGCGATGAGGAAGGACTCGCAAGTGAAGGGGTGTGTGGGTTAGATGGAGAGGAAATCGCTTGGGGTGTTGTATTGTGTGAGAACAAGCCAGGCGGGCTAGAAGAGGTAGTGGACGGTGATGGGCTTCGGGGAGTATTATTTGCTAAGGAATCTGGAAGTTGAATTTGTGGGGAGTAGGTGCTGGGCCCTAGATCAGATTGGGTTGTAGGTGTGGGCTGAATGGTATGAGGGAGAAAGTGAAGTCCACCAAAGGGCAATGAAGATGTATTCTGGGGCTGCTTGTAAGGAAAACTAGTCTCATCAAAAGTCACGTTCCGGGATATATAAATGCGACCTGAAAAGGGATCAAGACAACGATAACCTTTATAGTGATCATCATAACCAATAAACACACATGGAATAGATTTAAAAGATAGCTTATGCTTGTTGTATGGCACCATGTGAGGAAAGCAGGCACACCCAAAACTTTTGAGAAATTTATAATCCGGTGGACGATGAAGTAATTTCTCATAAGGAGATAAGTTGTCAAGCTGAGGAGTTGGTAAGCGATTGATCAGAAAAACCGCAGTTGAGAAGGCTTCAACCCGAAAGCTAGAGGGCAAACGAGATTGGGCTAGCAAGCAGAGGCCCATTGCAACAATGTGACGATGTTTCCTTTCCACCACCCCATTTTGTTGGGGAGTGTATGGACAAGAGATCTGATGCGAGATGCCATGATCACTTAAAAAATTCAGGAATAATCTGCTTATAAATTCACCGCAACCATCAATTTGTAACTGTTGGATTTTGGAGCTAAATAGATTTTCCACCATTTTTTTGAAGGGAATAAATGTTGTAAGAACATCTGATTTCTTAGCCAAATGATATAACCAAGTGAACCGAGTGTTATCATCGACAATGGACAAATAATAACGATATCCAAAATTTGAGGAAACAGGTGCAGGGCCCCACAAATCAAGGTATAAAAGTGCTAATAGAGATTGAGCATGAAACTTTTTGTATTCAAAAGGCAATCGACATGATTTTCCCAATGGACAAATATGGCAATGTTTATTTTCTTAGAAGTGTACCATCAAGTGGTAAATGGTACTTATTCAACAATGTAGAAAAAACAGAATGAGATGGATGTCCAAGTCGTGCATGCCACACGTCCTGTGTGGTGCGCTCTCCATAGAATGCAATCTGATGAGCAATATACGAGGCTGTCTGAATATGATAAAGGCCATCAGAACTACTGCCAGTAAGGAGTACCGTCCCCGTCTTGTTGTCCTTGACACAAAAACCATTAACATCCAACTCAAAGAAACAATCATTATCACGACAGACACGTCAAATAGATATCAAATTTTTCTGGATTGCAGGCACACACAATACTTCATTAAGTTCTAAGGACTTATGCAACCCAGTTAATTGTCAGTGGCCAATATGTGTGATTGCTAACTGATTCCCATTTCCAACAACAATTGTATTAGTACCTGTGTAAGGTTGGGCATGTGGTAGAGAAGTTGGGTCCGCTGTCATGTGGTGGGTAGCACCAGAATCAAAGCACCAATTGAGATTCGCCACATCATAAGTAGATTGAGATGGAGTTGAGGTATTTGTTGCCATGTATGCATGAGGTCTTCGATCTGGGCAGAAACGAGCTATGTGGCCTGGCTTATCACATCTAAAACATATGACATCAGCCCGTTGGGTATTTGGGGAATTTCCATGTGGCGTTGGAAGAAGTGGAGGGCGTCCATCAGTAAGAGTTGCAAAAGAAGGAACAACGGAAGCATGTTGCTGGTCGTGAGATTGAGTACGGCGATCTGGAACCCAATTCCCTTGGGTTGATTCCCAAGGATTTGCTCTCCCTTATCCACGTCCATTGTGCCCTTGATTCCAGTTTCTGCCACGCCCGCGTCCTCTCCCAGAACCGTAGGAATGAGTTGGATTGTGACCAGTGGAGTTTGGACTAGAGTTGCGCTCAGTGGACCTCCAATCAGCAGCCATAGCAACCCCTGAAGCAGCGGTGAGAGACATTCTTTTCTGTAAATGTTCTTCCCTTAAAGCTAGATCATAGAATTTATCGAAATCAATATCTGGATGCAAGTGAAGTGTTGTGGCTAACTCTTTGTATTCAAGACCAAGACCATCCAGAACATAACTTATGAGTTCATCATCGTCCATTGTTGCACCAGCTTGTGTGAGGGAATCAAAGAGTGATTTGGCATAATTGAGATAATCAGTAACTGTTGTGTTGGTGTCCTTTCTGAGAGTGCGAATTTGGTCTCGAAGAATCCATACACGAGTACTAGCAAGAGGTGAGAGGCGCTTGGCCAGCATGGTCCAGGCCTGATGAGCAGTGGTACAAGGGATGAGAAGTGTCTTGATTGAAGAAGAGGAAGTCGCTTTGATTCAACTCAGGACCAGTTTATCCTTAGCTAACTCTGGGTGCACAGATCCATCTTCTTGCACTTTGGGTGGGTTTGTGTTGTTCTTGACGACTGTTGCAAGGCCGTGCATCTCCAATACATCTTCAAATTGGGATTTCCAACTCAAGTAGTTGGTGCGATCCATAGGAACTGGGAACAACGATGAGATATTGAAAGAAATGGGCAAGGGATGAGATGAGAATGGAGGTGAGGAAAGTTTTGACATTTCAGAAATCAGTTTTGACATATCAATATTGCTTGATTCTCTAGATTTAGGTGTGGTGGCCATTGGTTTGGGTAGGATCGATATTTTGAGGGTTAGGTCCGAAGAGCTCTGATACCATATAAGAAAATAAATTGAAGAGGAAGAGAGATGAGAGACATAAGTGAAGAATAATTGCACTGACCAAGATGATATGTTCTTGTATTATCAGCTGTATATATATTGTACATGGGTTAGACTTTCTCAAGTTTATTTACAGAAGGTAAGTAATATAAGGTAAGTATAATTAATCTCATATATTACAAAATCAATTGTAAACTAATTCCTAGCTGGGATGAAGCTGATCTTGTGATGGGGAGTCTGTCAATGCTGATTTAATGGGATCGACTGAGTGCATGGAATGGGCTGATTGTTTGGAATCATGATCTGCATCATGATTCTCTTTACAGAGCACAAAATTGCTAAGTTTTTAAGATGAGAGGGGAAGTTTGCTCTCTAGATGTGGTTGTGGCTAGTGGTGAAATAGTGGGTGTTTTGGGTAATTTTCCAGCAGCTTGACAAAGGCTTTGTCAAGCTCTGGAATGACTTACCAGAAGAGAAGATAGGATAAAATAGAGGAATGGTGCTCGAAATTGCAGAGTTTCAGGGATGAGAGATAAAGCTTGCTCTCTAGACGTGGATTGAGATGATGGGTAGGAAATGCCTCTTTTTATAGGCGTTGGAAGCTCCTTCTTCCCAAAAAAAATCTTAATGGTTTCTATCCAATTTGGCCAAGTTTTTCATCTCCTTTCTCTTCTCTTCCTTTGACTCATCCTATTTGGTGAAATTCTCTCTGCCCAATTGCACAAAAACAAGGTTTTGGGAGCTCTAGGCTTTTCCCACAGCTGTTTCAGTGAGGGACTCCCATTTTTGGCCATCTCGTTTCCTTCTTTTCTTCTCTCTTCCATGGCTAGATCTAGTGGGGGGGGAATGGGCATATACGCTGGTTTGAAGGGTGTTTTGCTCAAGTATACCTTGGTTTTTCTGATAGCTTGCGTTGGGTTTGTCTTTGGCCATGTGCTGGAGTCTCCCAGCAGCTTGAGCGTATAAACATCTCTTGGTTTTCTATCGTGGTTTCGTTTCAAACCATGTGCTGGAGATTTTTAGATATTTTCTAAGCCACTTGGGCTATTTGGGCCTTCCTAAGGTGATAGGTTAGTGTATTAAGGGAATGGGCCAGCTTCATCAAGTGTTAGGCTATTTTGGTTAAGGTGACGGGCTAATTCTTCTAGGATATTGGGCTACTTTCTCTCTTTCTTTTATGCTCTTTCCAAAGTCTAAGCTACAGAGGGTTTTTTATGTTTTCCAGGGTGTTTTAGTGTAATATTTCAGTAGTAAGTCTCAAATCAAATTTGAATTTTTTAAAGAAATATTTAGAAGAAGGCCATGGATAGGGCACAATCTTTTTGACTTCCTTTTGGAGAAATGCGGAAGTTCAAAGTCAGATTTCCGACAAGTAGAAGCACTTGATTTGGTGAATGAATTATTGAAGTCCCTGAGTTCCATTGATGGAATCAGCCACGTGAAGAACATTATGAAAAGCCATCCATAGAAACTCTAACGTTTGGTAGAGCAATTGTTGACAAATATGCCAGAAAAGCAATCAAGACGAGCTGAAGTGCGGAAGTTTTGTAGTGGATTCTTCACATGATAACAACCCTTAAGCTCGCCTTGTATTTCCGTAAAAATTTAGCCCCATATGCTCATACCAAGTGTGAATCGCAACTTGGTGGTCAATGTAATAATAATAATATGAAGAAGATAGTGAATGAGTAAATGTGCTTAGCCTCAGGAATGAGTTATGTTTCCTGTGTATGTTAAGTCGAGGATAGCTTCCTTTGTACTAATACCAATCACCATTTTTCACTTTTGGAACAAGGTTGAGCAAATATCTACTATTCGCCTCAATTTTTCTGAGTTATAACTGAAAAGAACTTTGCATTTGAAGCATTTTTCAAGTTTTTTGTGTGATTCGCTTCTAACAAAAGCACTTATGAATAGAAGTGCTTTCTATTGAAGTATGAGACACACGGGCCTATAATTCTATTCCAAGGTTAACTGTTTGAACTAACAAATATGGTTCAAACAAGGAGAAATCCCATTGGAATTCCTCGTCACAAGCTTTAATTGGTCGTAAGATAGTAATTATATATATGTGTGTGTGTGTGAAGCTTTTGGTAGCTAGATTCACGTAATTATAGTCTAAAATTTTTTTGTATGCAATGAGTTTATTCTTGTGTGCAAAAAGTTTTGCATGTATGTACCATCAAGTTCCTTTACAATTAAGACTTAATGTCAGTGGGGTATAGCTCAGTTGGTTGAGCTCTTCCACCTCCATACATATGGATAGAGGTTTAAAAGTTTCAGGCACCTAAGGAATATTTGTGTAAACCCCCCTCACCCAATCACTTGTACTAAACAAAAAGATTAATGTCAATTAACTCACTGAAAAGAGAGATTGCAACTATCAAGGCAACATTCCATTTTGCATGCTACTAAATAACTAATTCAACTACTATTTCGGTGACATCCTCCTCATGACGAGTCATTTTTGGGTGTTTTTGTGCACCATTTCTAATTCTAATAGAATTTATGTGGATATGTTCTTGTTGATAGAATGGCATGTTTACTTGTGAGGAGTGGGACTATTGAATTTTTTTTTTAAATTCTTGACTTTTCATGCTTTGATGAACACATTAGAATCAAAATTTATGTGGATTTCACATTAAAATCCGTAATTAGATACCCTCAAGACTATGAATTAGATTATCAACTAGGAGAATAGTTTGTCCAATTCTATTTCCTTAGTTCATCCAATTGAACGCAAGATCTGAGCAGCAAAATATTTCTAAACTACATGAGCCCCAAAAATATGAAGTTGATCCCACAAAAATCCATGGAGAATGAAAAGAAAAGGAGTTATAAAAAAAACATCATCAACTAATTAAAAAACATTGCATGCAATGCAGAAAGTCATGTACAAGAGCTAGGGGTTCCTACTTCTACATGAATTGGGATTCGATAGCCTATTATATTAAGGTACCTCTAGGTGTTTTCTTGATGGGCAAGGCACTTTGAGAGATGCATATAAATAAATTGCTCCCTCCTAGACCGATACACAACAACTCATAAAGATTCACCCCATCTAGAATATATATATATATATATGTATATATATCAAGAATATATATAGAGAGAGAGAGAGAGAGAGAGTATCGGCATCAAGGAGAAGAGCTTCTATACCTACTTCGATTCAATGGGCTGATCCAGGTATGTGTATTAGGTTAAATAACTATCTAGATTAACATGTGGTATCAGAGTCTTAGTTATATGATCTTATATCTGATAGTTTTATGCAACACACATATATGCATCGATTAATGATTATACATGATCAAGACATAAATTAAGGATGATAAAGCTATTAGTTCAATGTTTGCAGATCTTCTTATGATAGATGAGTGAGCCATATCAACTCATCTGTTGTAAGATTCTACATTCAAAGTTATGATCAAATTGCATTATAAGTGAAGACATATCAAACGACTCACTGTCCATAGATGTGAGTGGTTTGGTATGAAATCACCTATAATGGAATGGTGTAGAAGGTGAACTGTGTGGATTTAGCAAGGGAACTTCTCCAGTCCACAAACGTAGGAGTTTTCTTGTTAAAGAAATCTATGCAAAATACATGCTCTAGCACTCAAACATGATCAATTCTCTACCTATAGGTGTAAATTGATTATGTTTAATTAAAGACATGGAGATAGAGATTAAAGTTTATATTCTCATATATGTTACAGTTAATCATAACTCTATCAAAACACTCACTAGCTCCAACTATAGCAAATGGAGAGAGGATTTGAAATTGCTCTTGAATTGCTGGATTATGAGATAGTTTGGAAGGAAGATACACTAGAGGAACCAACTGATGATGCCTCAATTGAGGTCAAGGCTAGATATGCCAAATAGAACAAGGCTAATAGGATGGCTATTCTCATTATGAGGTCAATTTCTCCTTTTGTGAGAGGCATCATTCCTTCATCTGATAATGCCAAGGCTTTCCTTGAAGTAATTGGAGAAAAATTTCAAGAATCTAAGAAAGCTAAGATTGAGAGTTTGATAAGCCAACTGACACATATGAAGTATGATGGAGAAGGTTGTGTCATGGTGCATATTATGAACATGCTCGACATTGGAAACAAGTTGAGGACACTGAATGTCAATGTAGATGAGGCTATAATGGTGCATTTTGAAATCAATTCTCTGCCTAGTAGCTTTAGACATCTGAAAAGCACATATATTGCTCAAAATGAAATATGGACCTTGAATGATATGATAGGGATTTGTATGCACACGAAAAGCAGCATATCAAAAAGGTAAAAGGTCATAACCAAGTTAATATTGTGCATGATGTCAACGGAAATTTGGGCTGCATACGGTATGAACGATGGTTGGAAAAGAGAAAGGGAAAAGGTAATAGTGATCATATTTGTGTTTTATTTGAATCTAATGCTATTGAAGTCACAACTTATACATGGTGGATAGATAGTGGTGCAACAGTTCATGTGATTAATTCTTTGAAGGGTCTGATAAGCAAGAGACCACCAAGCCCTATTTTTATATTAATTAGACGTCGGTTATGAAACAATAGGATTGTCGTATGTAGTAATAACTACTTTCTTTCCACATTTACAGACGTTACTACTTTTTTGCACATCAGTATGGATCATACGCGTCGTGGAATATTTGTCAACCACGACGATTTATTTTAATGTACCATCGTGGAAGATATTCTACATGATGGGAAGTTAATATTTAGGGTTGTGGTTACTCTGTGTTACATCGGTACATGGGTAAGTTGTGACATGTTATTTGTTTTAGACGGCGCAAGGTTTCTAAAAGCGACATCTAAGCTTGTCGAAGTTGGCCTTTTTGCTATTTTTATATTAAGTAGACGTCGGTTTTTGTTTAGAGATGACGTAGTGTGTTGTAACAACGTCAGTAATTTACCGTTGTGGTTTTATGCATCAAAAGATGGCAGTCGATTTCACGATGGTAGATTCTCATCGTCTATTGCGATTTTTGTTGTAGTGCATGGCCATAAAGAGATCAATGTCAAAACCTTGATGATTATTTGACCAAGTTGGAGAATGTAAGACTTAGAATTGAACTCAACCAACTAAAGTGGTCTTCTAATCATCTTAGAAGTTATCTAGGTTTCGATAAGGATCCAGAGTTCAAACACCATCCAACTAGCTGCCTAGTACAAGTGTTTCAAGTCATGTACAAGAGCTAGGGTTCCTACTTTTATATGAATTGGGATTCGATATCCTATTGCATTATGGTACCTCTAGGTGTCCAAAATAGAGAGAGAGAGAGAGAGAGAGAGTGTGTGTGTGTGTGTGTGTGTGTGTGTGTGTGTGTGTGTGTGTGAAGGTTGCCTTCACTCAATAATGTTGTTTACCTATCAAATGTGCCAAGTTTCCATGAAATTTTTTGTTGGATGGAGGCAAACTCAAAGAAGACTAAGGCAAGGTAGGAGGGGCAACCTCTAACCCTCTACTTATGTTATTCTTTTAGTTCTCTGGATTCACTCTTCTCATTATTCTCTTTATGTCATGCAATAGAGGAATTAGATAGAAGGTGTAGATTTTGTGTTATTGATTGGTGCGTGGATATATTTATATGATGTGTTTTTTTTTTACATTAAGAGTCAATTTATCTTCACTATTACTAGTAATGTTGTCTTGCCCCTAAGAAATAAAATTCTTAGATCTGCCATTGCAGATATGTGTATTAGGTTATATAACTATCTAGATTAACACGTCTTACTGAGCTCTCATTACAAGAATAAAAGGTAATTAAAATTTTATTAATGTGCAAGACAAAATGTAGAGAAGGACACTCATAGCTAAAATGAATTTTTTTAGTACAAGTGATAGTCTAAATTATAGGAAGGGGGTTTCTCACAGACAAACAACCAAGATGCCATGGGAGTTCGAACCTGAGATCTTTAATCTACAAGTCAAGACCGTTTTTTACTGGACTGGACCCTATTTCTCATGTGGGCTTTGTTTTTTTTCAATAGGAAGGAAGGCTCCTAAGAACTAAATAAATTCGATTGAGTTGATATATACCAAATACATTAATTGATGAGTGCTCCTATTAGGTGGGAAACCTCCATTGTTTCGGAATATGTACATTGACCACCTTGACAAAGGCACCATATTCAAGTTTGATTATTGGATGCTCAAAAGTTTTGTGGGACCATTTCTCCCCTATAAATAATGTTCAACTTTATTTGAAGAGAATATGCGTGTGGAATGGTGGAAAGTGAAACAAGAAAATATAGAACATGTAGAACAATTAAAGCAAAAATAGGTGAATGGGTTCTTTTCAAAATCTTAGATATGCCTTTCACTCACCAGTCTGTCTAGATATGTAGGGCACTTATCTAATTTTCCCTTTGCTCTAAGTCGTTGGAAAAGATTCAGAATGTTTCCTCTTTTTGTTATTTTGCATTAGGTCGACTATAAAAAAACAGGATGATATTTCCCATATTAACCCTATAGGCTAGCTATAGGCTATAGCTAGGTAGCTAGGTAGCTAGGTAGCTGGGACACATACAGGAAAACAGGCAATTGCTACTTTAAGTCTTCCAATTATGTGGGCTTGAATGGAGATATTCATTCTTGTAGATAGATATGTGCTTATTTTCCTTAGAATATTTGTTTCGAATTAGGCAAAACCACCTGCCAGCCTATCCTTTTTCAATTAGGTCCATAAAATAAATGGAATATTATCCAAGTCTTCCACTACACACACTTTAGATTTTAATCCCATAATATGGTCAAGAATGTTGCTACTTTGGCGAAACAATGCTGAGAGACATCTTTTGTTGATGGAGATTTCTCTATCAGATTGCCTAGATATAACTTGAAAGAAGAGAATCTTTTTATTTTATTTTATGCATTTTTTGGGGCTTGAATTGACATGTTTTTCCCTGTAATTGGTGGAATTAAAGAAAGGACTCAAACACACACACACCAAAATATATATATTGTGGCCACCAAATTCAAACCTGTATTAGCGGAAAAGAGATAGAGACATAATCCTGGAGAGAGATGCTGAGAGCTACAAATATTCAATCATATGCAGTAAAGACCATCTCCTTCACCAGATTCCCTTCTACTGAAATAAATATGTACAACTGTTGCAATCATGCTGGCAAAAAGCTTGATATAAACGTATTTGTTTTAGTCCATTTGTCAATAAATCGCTTGTGTCATCTTTTTAAAAAAGTGGAAAACATATGCTGATGCTTTAATAGTGTTGAAAAGATCATCAAGTTGAAGAAAATATTTCACATATTATGTCTATATTTCCCATATGCATACCATCCAGGTAATAACATGTAACTTGAAAACTTAAAAAAAAAGAAAATTAAAGTTTATACGAAAACAACGGCATGTTTGGGAGTGCTTCTGAAACGGCTAAAAGTGTGCTTTTGACAATGTTTGGCAAAAAAATTTAAGTGTTTATGAGTCATAAAAACACTTTATGAAGAACATGCTTTCTGAAAAGCACTTGGATAAACAAGGACAAACAAGCTTGAGAGTTTGAGATCGATGGAACAATGAAGACAGAAGGTTTAATTTGTGAGGGTAATGAAGGTGAATCATCTGATGGTGCAAGATGGCTTTCTCATGTTTGGTACAAACAAACTTTATGTCCCAATCAAGTACTACCTAAAAGCCTATGGATAATAATTTAATATAAAAAATACCTCAGCCTACTTCAACAAATATTTGCTTTGACACTAACAGCTATATTCATAAAGGAAGAACAACTTGCGTGTGCATATATGTATATCTATGCACCACTCAAAAGACCATGCATTCGTCAATAGGCACATTGGCAATGCAATTGATTAACTATATGTTTCTTTTTTTTACTTTGTAATGGTGCATTTCAAACCTAATGTTCATGTTAGCTAGAGTGCTTTCACGTCAAAAATGGAATCCTTGCATTATTAGTTTAATGGGTTATTTACTCAAATGGTCCTTAAATTTATACCCGAGTTGCATTTTGGTCCCTCAATTAAATTATTCTCTCAAATGGTCCATCAACTCTTTATTATTCTGTAAATTGGTCGCACCTTCTAATTTTCTGCTAGATTTAACTAAATTTTAGGGTAAATATGACATTTAGTAATTTAAAAAATAAAAATAGGATTAAAATTAATACAAAATTTTTATAAAAAAATTTGAAGAAAAACCCTCATACCCAAACCTAGCTTTGTTCCGTACTTTTTTTTTATTCTAGTCAATTGAATCTGTTTAATTGTTGTTCAGTTCATATTGAAATGAATCGCAATTGATAAGGAGTTCTCTGATTTCTTCTCCCCCATTCCCCCACAAACTCCTCCTCCAGTCTCTCTCTCTGTCCCATTCGACCCCCTTGGCAACAGACCCCTCCTCCCCTTTACTTCCCATATTTCTTCTCACCCCTCTAGATGCAAAAGCCATTTAGCCAACCCTCTCCTGCACCCACAAAACCACAAACACTTCAAGTCAACATCAAGACCCCTTAACGGAGATGTTTAAGAGACAGAGATGCTTTTTAAGGTACACTCATTATTTACCCTTTTGCCTAAATTAGCAATCTTATAGAGATTTGACTAGTTTCAACACCACAGCAACCTCCATCAAATCATCCTCTCCATAAAATACTTAAAGTGCATAGAAATCTGACTCATTGATCATGTTTGTCCCACTAAAACCAACTATATGTATATGTATCGTTTGTTCCATATCGCAACCCACCCTGCACACAGAGAGAGAGAGAGAGAGAGAGAGAGAGAGAGAGAGAGATTAAAAGCTTTTTATTTCATTTTTCAATATTTATTTATTTTTAACGTACAAAAGGACCAATTTGCCCTCAGATTTAACGGTAATATTGACATAATGTCACGATGGATCAATTTGCCGAATAATAGAGAGTTGATGGATCATTTGACTGAATAATTTAGTTCAAGGACCAAAATGCAACTAGGGTATAAATTTGGGGAACCATTTGAGTAAATATACCTAGTTTAATTGATCTTGGACTTCTTCGGTGATTACCAATTAATTTTAGGTTAAATTCTCACATGATAACATTGTATCATAGCAAACTATTCACATTTTACGCTCAATAATCATCTAATGTCGTCCACATGTTAGGCTTGAGTGACCCCACATGTGAGAGAATGAGTATTAGTCTCGCGTGTGCATATATGCACCACTCAAAAGGCCATGCATTCGTCAAAAGGCCCCTCGGCAATGCAATTGATTGATTATGCCTTTTTTTACTTGTAATGGTGCAGTAAACATTTACTTATATTGAAACCTAATGCAATATGCAATTTTTGTTATGTTGAGAGTGCTTTCACGTCATCTTTGCATTATTAGTTCAATTGATCTTTGTAGAAAACGTGTTTCCTTGTATATTTCAATTTGTACAGAGTACATATTTATATGCATACAGTGAATCTAGTTTAGGTAAAAACAAGGAGAAGAATCTGTTGTTGACATTTGATCATTAAGAACAGGATCGCTGACAATCTTGGACTTCTTCGGTGATTGCCAATTGATTGTAGATTAAAATGCTCACACTATAACATTGTATCATAGCAAAACTATTTATGTTTTGGGCCCAACATTGAGCCGATGTTGTGGTGTTAGTTTTGAGTGACAACACATGTGAGGCGGTGTGTTGAGATTGTTATCCTACATTGAACGTGGAAAAGTCTTGCATTAGTAGTTTAAATAATCTTAGATATCTTCACTCATTGTCAATTGATTTTAAAGCGAATGCTCACATTCTAATAATTCATCTTTCTTTGTCAAAAAAAATTTATTTATTTAATGTACTTTTCAAGATTAATTATTGTGCCAAAAATGGGAGAGGCCTTAAAACAACAATCACACGCAAGAATATGAGAACCCAAACCTCCACGATACGCCATAGCAATCACACAAAGACGTTCTCACCTTTATATATTTACATGTGTTATAAATGAGGCCCAAACCCCGGTACAAACAAATACCATCGCGTAATAGTAGGTTAATTTATATTTATGGACACGTGTCAAGTGTTGAGAAAGGTAATAAATATACACTTTGAGTTAAAATGATGATTAAAAAAAATCCCTCTTCATGGTAACTATAGTAGGCTTAATGCACATTAGTTAAAGAATGATAAGATTTACCCGAACTAGAAAATACAAAAAACATATAGTTGAAAATTTTACCCCAACAAGAAAAGAAAAAACATGTGGTTGAGACTTGCGAGAAAGCAATGTATTGGAGTGAGGTAATTGTCCATAATTAAATCAATCATTTGATTGGAAAGTCACATACATCTCAATCAATTCACATTCTGGGCACAATTATTGTTAACACGTGATCTCTCAATTCTCCCAAGTCAAATTTGTGGATCCAGGATGTCCTTTTGCTTTTCATATATACAATTTCTTAAATCCAACTTTTCATATATTTTGGGGAGCTTTTGTTTGGTTGGAGCCAAGGTCTTACATATTAGTGATTTAAAAAAAAAAAAATCCATTATCAAAACATTCAGAAGCACCGACAAATTGTCAATATAAAAAAATGGGATAGAAATTATGACTTCAAAAATGTGTATTAATTAATGAAGGAGGACTAATATTTTGTTGTGTTAGGGGATCGAAAATTGTCAAAGATTATAGATATGATATTATTGAAAAGTCGTGACAAATGATGGAATCGATAGCACAATCTATAAAATCACGAAAATTTGTTGATTCCGCTGCATTAGTCTCCATTGATTTACATCTACATCAACATATATATGCCATGTTGTTAGGCCTTTGAAAGATCTTATCTAACATAAGAGATTTTGGAGATTTTGGATCGTCATTTTTTGTGTTAGGCCTCTGTAGACATAGGCTTTTACTGTTTTATGCAAGCGCATTCGGATTGCATTCTTGAATTTGGGACCTAGTCCAAGGACTAAACCTATAAATAAGTGCCAAAATATGTTAATTTTCACACTACGGGTTGTTTGGGGGTATTTTAAAAGGGCTAAAAGCACTTTATGACAATTAAATCCGCTTCTGATTGCATTTGGTAGAACAATTTTGAAGTACTTATAGTTCATAAAAGCTTTTTATGGAGCTAGGTGCTTCTTTAGGAAGCACTCCGAGAATTTTTAACAAAAACTACAACATTCTTCTAATAAAAGCGCTTCTAACAAAAGCATGTATGAATAGAAGTGAAGAATGGCCTATAATACCAAAAAGAAAGTTAACTATTTGGTCTTAAGCTTTACTGGTCTTAAGACATCGATCTTCCTTTTAGGCTTTTATATATATATGTGAAGCTTTTAGTAGCTAGATTCACGTAATTAACTATAGTCCAACGTTTCTTTTTTTCTTTTGAAAGGAAGGGTCTAATGGTTTTTGTGCTAGCTTTTGACCATGAATATTAAGACTCAGAAAGAAAAGGAGAATCAATGATTACAAGCCAAACCCCAATCCCTCCAAGTTTATTTTTGTAAGCGAAATAGTTTATTCTTGTGTGCAGAAAGTCTTGCATACACATACCATCAAGTTCCTTTACAATTAAGCCTTAATGTCAATTAACTCACTGAAGAGAGAGATTGCAACTATCAAGGCAGCATTCCTTCCATGTAGCATGGTCCTAAATAACTAATTTACTATACTTATACTAACATCCTCCTCGTTGAGAATAAGTCATTTTTGGGGGTGTTTTGTGCACTATTTCGAATTCTAATAGAATTTATGTGGATATGTTTTTGTTGATAGAACAGCTTGTCCTCTACTATTGATATTTTTTTTCTTGATTTTTCATGCTTTTATTAACACATCATAGTTAAAATTTATATGAATTTCGCGTTAAAATCCATAATTTAATACTCTCAAAACTATGAATTAGATTATCAACTAGGGGAGTAATTGGTCCAAGTATGATTCCTTAGGAATTCCCACATCCCTAGATTTCTTGATTCATGACTTCCCTCATTTCTAATAAGGAAACATGCTCTAGGTGATATAATAAGAGAAAGTGAATCAAACACAAAATCTTATGTGCAAAATATTTCTAACTACATGAGCCACAAAAAATATGAAGTTGATCTCACAATAATCCACAGACAGAGAAGGGAAAAGAAAAAGAGTTCAAAACTGAGAGCATCATCAACTAATTAAAAAAGGGAGATGATTTTCAAACTCCTCTTTTGTCCATTTATACTCCCTTCGTTGAAATTGTACGTTCTCACTCCTCTTTTATTCATGTACACTTCTTTATAAAAAAAACACTACACGTAATATTTGCATTGCAGAGCTTCACGTGTGCTCGAGGTCGTCTGACTGATCTCCTCATTAAAAGGTAATGAAATTTTTAAATTTTTTTTTTAATTACAACAATATTGAGGAAAGAGAACACTGTCCATGATGAACTATATATCTATAAAGTAATAATTAAAGAAGTAAAGATAAAATAATTGGTTGTAATGAGAAGGTATTAATGTAAGATTCGTCCTTGACCTCTTTGATATGGCCAAAAGTCTGGGAAATCTAAAACAAAGACTAGTAAAAGGGTGTGTGAAAATTCTCGGTAGTGATATAGATGCTTCCACACAATACAAATCTACCTAATAAATAAATAAATTCCATAAAAACATGTACGTTTCAAAACCCTAATCTCAATTTCCGAGGAATGGTTGACATTGATCGATCCAAAATCCAAAATTCTTAATTAATTAATTGATTAGTTAAACTAATAATAATCAATAATCCCCCCATGCGTCTTAATTAATGATATAATCATGAAGGTTCATCGATTTCCGACAGAGGAGAGAACAAATTGTCAGTCTTCTAGGCTGTTCCGTGTTGGTCGCCGCAAAAATGTTCGTAATTTTGGATTATAAATTAATTAATTAATATACCAATTAACAATTTATTACGTGTTTAATTAATACTGTCTGTCAGGAACCCTAGGAAAAACAAATTCTTCTTCTATGCAATATTGCCAGTGCATGCTACCACTTCTAGCTTGGACACATTTGACTTGGAAAGTTGAGAAATTCGAAAGATTAATTCCTAAACTATTTCAAATTAAAAGGATTCAACAACATTTTAGTTGTTGTTGATCTCAAGGTAGGGTTTTGTGGTCTCTCTCATGAACAACCTTGAGTTCATACATGAACTCAAGTTTCTAGGGCACACAAAATTATAGGCAAGGTGTCAACCAAACACCAGCCCTAGGACTTGGGGATAGGAAAACCTAGCCCTTGCAAGCCAACCCAACAAGCAATGGGTTGGGATGATTTACTTCAGCCCAACTATAGTACAAGAACCAAAATCATTTTATTTTGTTTTGGTTTTTTAAATACACACGATATTAGAGGATGAGGATTTAAACACAGAATGTCAGGTGGGCGTAATGGTAACCATTTGAGCTACAAACGTTTGCATATTTCGTGTTTTAATAACACCAAAATGGTTTCAATTTATCTCCTACTATAAAAAATAAAAAATAGAAAATTTGAATATCGTACTTTTCTTTTTCTTTCTTTTTTCCTTTTTCCTTTTCTCAGTATTATAAATTTATAATTAATACTCCATGGACCCCAAGTCCTTATTGGGCTTTATGGGTCATTGGCTCGTGAAGGTGTTGGTTGGTTGAGAGTTTGACAGTCTGTTAGTGAAAGAAGAGGCACTTGCCGAATGAAAAGATAAGAAAATTTAAAAGAAAAAAAAATTAAAAGAGGGTTTTAATGAAAAGGGTGGGGACCCTAATTTGTGTACCCAGAAGCAGAGCCAGAGCCATGGATGGGTGACTTAACCAAAACCAAAGTTGCATATAAGAAAAGGTAACACATACCGATGTTTATAGGCAGTGGTTAAAGGTATTAAAAGCTTTGCATCATCTTTCAATATGCCCAAGATAATTGATTCTACTTTTTTCATCAAAAGGGGAAAAAAGAAAAGAGAGAAAAAATAAAATAAAATATTATACCTTTGTTTCTTACAAGCAACTGAATTATGTGTCTTTGTTAATAAGCTTTCAACCTTTTGTGCAACAACTAGCCACTTTTTGTCCAAGAATAGAGTGCTAGTAATTATACTATATTTTTTTATATTTTTTTTTTCCTTCTTCCTATTATTGTAATTTGGGTCCAAACGAACTTTTTAACAACTGTGTGTGAGTTTAGTATACTATCACCCATCTTGATAGTAAAGGTCCTAAAAACAAACAACAACAAATATGGGCGTGTACTTCCTACTTTCTTGATTTAAAAAAAAATATTATAATTAAAGAAACAATATATAGGAAATTTAATTTATGTAAATTATTATTATTTTTTTAATTTTGAAATGCCGTTATCATAGTTTCTTTTCTAAGTCTAATCAATAATCATATATGTTTTATTAATTTTAGATCAGAAGTCAACCAAATTTTGACTTTTTAACTTTGGCCTAATCAAAACTAAATGAAAAACAATAATTTAAGTGATTATTAATATTGAAAATATTTTTGACCTAAATGAAATTAGTCCAAAGAATTGTTTTTGAAATAGAACTCAAAACAAATTTACATATTTTTATGAATTATCCTTCCCCTTACTTTGTTTACTATTACATCGTGTATTGGTGCGAGTGCCCTATTTATAGAGGAAAAGTGGGAGGTACTTTGGGTTATTATTTCAACGTGGGACTGCATCACCTGAGAGGCTGTCACGTGTCCAAGAGCTTAAGCGGCACGACAAGTGCCTTTGTTTATCTGGTTCGGTAAAGAGTGGGCTTATCGAGGGCTAGTCCCCTTTCACGATGACTAGCATATATCCCAGTGGCTGGGTTAAGCTAGAGAGGCCTTCGGTTAGGTGCCATTCTCCTGTGATGTCCTTGCCAAAGAGGCTCGGTCAAATATGGTATGAACACTTTATCTTTTTCATGTCGCCTTTCTTTTTTATTTAATTTAAAGGAAACAAAAAATTAAAAACAATAGCTTGTACTAAAATATATATTTTTTAAATTAAAAACAAAACGCTACCAAACAATTAACCCACCTCCATGAATACCAATTGCAATGTTCAATGTCAAATGTCAACATGTGGCTAGAAATATAATCAATTAAAGCTAAATTTTGCCCCCTAAAAAATTGGGTGATGTTGAGAGTATCCACATGAAAAATAGAAGTTGTACTTGAATCCTTATATTTTTTTGGATCTTCTCACCCATTTTTAATTGATTTTGAATTAAGTACTCACATTCTAACATGGTCTCAGAACAAGCTAGTCAAGTGACAGGTCTGACGACCAAACATGCAATAGTTAACGCTATAAATTTATTTAACATTTTAAATCAGGACTTTCATTCAATTGATAGTAATATTTCTTCTGAGATTGATCAGCTCTCAAATTGAAATCCAAGTCCTAAAATTTTGTCTCTATTTTTCTTTTTCGTTTTCCCAAAAAAAAAAAAAAAAAAAGGAAAAAGAATTGTTGCACATTGGTAAACTTTGTACGCCAGACATGCCCTGCTGTTATGGTGTCACAGAATGTCACCGGGCAATAACACAAGGTGCGTGGGTAAAATTTGGTCTGTCTAGAAATTGACCATTGTTCTTTTTTAATCCCGGCCCTAACATTGTCTGTGGTACACGTGGTTGGTGGCCAGGGCGCAAGAGAGTACTTTGGATGATATGAAAAGACATAACTACCCCTTCCCATTTCTCTCTCTACCTTCCAAAGATGGAGCGGTAAATTTGACTTGCCCCACTGTCCCTCACGTATAAGGAAGGACCGTCCTTACAACTAACTGCCACAAAACCATGTGCCTTTGAATTAATTTTTATTTTAAATCTCCAGATTTGATTTAATTAAAAGCAAAATTAAATAGAAATGTTGGGTTCAACTCTGAAAGAAGAACATACCGTTAGTGGAAATTAAAGTTACATCATGAGCGGGGTGGAATTGGAGACGATTAACTAAACCCTAGGATGTGGAAATTAGTGTTCAATCATGTGTGCGTGTGGGTGTGTTCAATTCAATCAAGAAAATGTTCTTTGACCCAAGTGTTCAATTTAGGGTTTGTAAAAAGGAGCACAAAACCAAAGGGTCTTCTGTGTGTTGCGTTGCGTGTGTGGATTAGAAAAGGTTACAAGGGGTGAGTTGGTGAGGGGCATATGCACACGTTAAAGTTCATTTACACTCAAATTTTTGGGTTTCCTTTTGTTCCTTTTTCCTCTAAAGAAAAGGCATATAATTGTACTTTTTGTATATAATTATATAAAATACCACAAATCTGTGTAAAAATTAATTTTGCAAATTAAATATTAATACCTGCTGTTCAAAAAGAAAAAGAAAAAAAAAGAGAGGGTGTAATTAGAAGGAATCAAGTGATTAGAAAGAAAAAATGTCTCTAACTTTATTTACTATTTTTCTATCTCTTCTCTTTATCTTACTTTCTCACCCTAGTACCCTACCCCCCACGTCCACAAAAGAAAAAACACAACTTCTCTGCTCTCTCTCTCTCTCTCTTTCTCTCTCAAGTGTCATTTTCTCACATATACTTCACACAAAAGAAACAACCATTCACTTCATACCTTGTCATTTCTTCTCTCCTCTTTGTTTCTCTCTCTCATCTCAATCTGAAATCTCTCTGCAACTACTCCCACAAATTGATCAAAATCCATCTGCACAAAATACCCAGAAATTAATCTCCAACGCCTGAAAATCCATAACCTTCATCCCCTCTTCAGATCACCAAGGAAGCTCACATACAAATAAGACACACTTGGGAAGCTCCTCCACCACAAGCACAAGCACAAGGGAAGAAGAAAAAGTTCTTACAATATAAACAAGGTAGAGGGGAATATATATTTATATATATATAAGGAAAGAGCAAGCAGAGAGGAAGATCATGGAGCTGTTCCCTGCACAGCCAGACTTATCTCTTCAAATTAGCCCTCCAAACAGCAAACCCACATCATCAAGTAGTTGGAGGAGAAGTAGTAGAGAAGAGCAAGAGGAGGTGGATTTGGGGTTCTGGAGGAGAGCCTTGGACTCCAGAACCTCCTTCTCCTCCTCAATGGCAAAACCCGATACCGGTTTCGAGCTCGAGCTCTCAAATCCAAGGGTTTATGCTCATGGTCTCCATCATCACCACCACCAGCATCATCAGTCCAATATTAGCTCTAACCATATAATCCACCACCTCAACCAAAATGGTAATGTTTTCCAGGGTTTTGAGCAAAACCAGTTCTCAGTCCCCCAAGTAAATCATCACCCACTATTAAATGTTCATGACCAACAATTACAATTGCAATCACAATCACAATCAGATCATCTTGGGTTCTTGAGGCCCATTAGGGGAATTCCAGTGTACCAAAACCCTCCCCCTAATTTGTTCCCATTTTCTTCCCAAAAGCCTTTGGACAGTAATTCCTGTACTTCCACCTCCACAATTACAAGCTCTTCAAGCCCACTATTTCAGGCTCAAGGGGGTCTTCTCCGATCCAGGTTCTTGTCCCGCTTTCCGGCGAAGCGCAGCATGAGAGCCCCTCGGATGCGCTGGACTACCACTCTTCACGCTCGCTTTGTTCACGCCGTTGAGCTTTTGGGTGGCCATGAAAGTAAGAACAAGCTCTACTCTCTCACTCCTCTCACTTGTTTTCGTTTTCTTGTTTAATTATCCTTTCTTTATTGGTTGTCTTCAACAACATACAGGAAAAAAAACAAAGAAAATGGAAAATAAGTTGACTTGTTCTCATCTATTCTCCTGTTAATGCCTTTTCTTATTTTTTCTGTTTAATTAATAATAATGTTGTGGGTTTTATACACATTAGGGGCTACACCAAAGTCAGTTCTTGAGCTTATGGATGTCAAAGATCTCACCTTGGCACATGTCAAATCTCATTTACAGGTGAGCTAATAGTATTTTTCTTTAAGTTATTAGATGTGTGTTCTTCTTGTAGCTATGTTTTTGTCATTCTCTCCTCTCTGAGAATCAGCTAGCCTAGCATGCATGTTTGTTTAGCTTTCCTGCAATCTCTCCATCTTTTCTTTTCATCTTAATTAATTTGGGTGTTGAAGTTGAGGCACTAATTAATATTTACTGATGGAGCTTAAGTAAAAATGAAGTACGAAATTTGCAATTTTTACAGCCTGCTTTTGTTAATATTTGTACACGAGGAAGGAGCTATGTAGGTTTTTATTATATATAAATTTTTATATGTTCCAAATTCCAATGGTGTTGTTTTGCTGCAGATGAGACTCAGAAATCCTTAGCAAGTAGCTTGTTTTTCTACTTGCGATAGATAGATAGATAGATCTGATGGTTCTGCTTCTGCTTCTGCAAGCTCATAATGAACAGCTTTTTGCTTGGAGGAATGAACCACCCCAAGTTAAAGAAAAAATCAATGCTCTCTCTCTCCCCCTACTATCTAGCTATGAGAAAGAGAGAGAAAGAGCAGTGAGATGCATCGATTTCAGAAATCGAGTAAGACAAAGCCCAAGGAATTCAAAATAAGTCGTCGTAGCTATAGCCAAGCCGATCCCAGACAAGCTTTAAACACTCCATCTATCTATATATAATATTAAACAAGTACACAAACATCATCATTTCTCAATGATATCTTCATCAGATCATGGGTTCAATTCTAACCATGGTTACCTTCATTATCTCTAACCCCAACCATGGTTATGTATGCACTATATATGCATGGCATGATGCATCCATGCTCACATCCCTATGCAAACATGCACGCATTGAATACAAGAATAATACAATATAAATGTCTCTCTGTATGTACTTGCACTGTGTTTTCAGACATGTCTATAACAAAAACAAACTGCAAATTTTTTGTAATCTTCACTCTCTCTCTCTCTCTCTCTCTCTGTGTTTAACTGGTCAAATTATTAGTGTAATGCTAATGCTCTATTATCCATTCTAATAAATGCATCAAAATGTTAATGTGTGCAGATGTATCGGACGGTGAAAACCACCGATAAAGCAGCGCCCTCTTCAGGTTAATATAATAATGCCCTGCACTTTTTTTAATTTTCTGATTTATTTGAAATCCTAGTTAGAGATGAAAAATGTGCAACAAAGCATTATGGTTAGGGGTTAATTTGTTAATTAATAAAATTTTAGTTTATTTTATTGTACAGGACAATCTGATGTGTACGAAAATGCTTCATCTGGGGACACCACTGAAGACATAATGCTTGACCTTCAGAACCCAAGAAGGTCTTGTGATCAGCTCTCACCAGCTCAGCAGCAGGGATCAAGATCCACTCCTCAGGTTCAAGATAATAAAGAATACTATGGCCTCTGGAGCAACTCTTCAAGGTAAACACTAATTAACCTGCTGCTTAATTAATCTTAATTAGTCTCTTGGAATAATACAAAAGAGACAAAAGGAAGGGGAGAGGGGGATGAAAACTTTAAGAAAAATGCCAGTTCATCATGCAATAATTTGACTTCTTTTTGTTGTCTTGTCTAAGCTTTGTTCTTTTATAGCTAATCATACATATTACATGGTGTTGATTGAGAATTGGAATGTTCTTGTGGTAAATTTGAGCATGTTTGTCTGATTAAATGAGTTTGTCTTGGTTGGGTTAAGTGTGATTTTGAAGACATTACATTTACATGCATGGCCCATGAGGCCCTCATATTTTTTTACTTTTGCATGCAAGAAATCACAAAAAGAATAAATATAGAAATGATGATGATGGGGTAATTATAAGCTGTTTCATCAAGTGGGCAGGTGGTGAAAAGCAAGTAAAAAAGAAATTTTTGACAAAATCCACCTCAAAGATGGAGATATCTCTTTCCTTTGGATTTTGTGGGGCTCCTATTGCATGGGGCCTACACAGTTGGAAAACTTAGTCTCAAAGATAAACCAAAAACCCATTATGAAATGATGGACCCTTTAATCAGTAGAAATAAATCTTTGGAACTTCCTTGTAGTCTGTGAATTGCTGGCTATATGCTCATTCTTTCTTGTGTTTAACAAATGGCTCTCACATGGGCATTCTGCTTTATTTCAATCAGCACAAAATTTAAAGACTAAAGTGCGAGCTGAGAGAGAGAGAGAGAGAGAGAGAGAGAGTAGCTAAGCTAGCTAGTTCTCTATAAACAAGAGAGTCGTAAAGATTGCTTTCTTTGAATCTTTTCCCAGTTTGCTTTTTCATCTGCATGCATGGCTTCCACTGATAGAAAATATTCTCTCAATCTGTTTGTTTGTAGCAGAGAAGCTTGGTTGCATGCAAACACAAAGGATTCTTCTGCACCTGCAAATTTACCATCTCTTGATGATCAGGAGGTACCAATTTATTCATCTAGTTACTATTTAAATTCAGTTATTTCCAAAACAAACATACATACATACATACATACATACATACATATATATATCATGGGAATAAATGAAGAAAATGAAGGTTATTTTATTTCCATCTTTCTCCATAAAGTCATGCACATTACAAAGAGTAGAGAGAGGGAGAAAAGGGAAAGACTTTTCAAAAGCTGGTTCCCTTAAAAACTTGAAGGGTTATTTCTGTCATTCTCACATGTCCCAGGTGAAAAAGAGTTTTTGTGATATGTAAAAGCTTGTTTGTTATTCTTTGTAGATTGGCATATATATATATATATATATATGTATAAATCTCTTTTTCACTAGGGCAAAGGGGAAAAAAAGAAGAAAGCCTCTTTCTGCATATATAAAATTAAAAATCCCTCTCATCTCATTACTACCCCTAGACCCAAAACCTTACTCATTTGACTCACCAAACCCATAGGTTGACCATGCATTGCATAATATATATATATATATATACACACACACATACCATTGGAGATGTTAGCTAGCTAGCTATGGAGAGAATAAT
Source organism: Prunus armeniaca (assembly GCA_903112645.1). Classification (NCBI taxonomy): domain Eukaryota; kingdom Viridiplantae; phylum Streptophyta; class Magnoliopsida; order Rosales; family Rosaceae; genus Prunus; species Prunus armeniaca. The sequence goes on along the minus strand of CAEKDK010000005.1, from coordinate 2,987,653 downwards.
GCAGAGTTGTGCAGGCTTTCTAGTGTACTATTCAAAGTTTCTTTTTTCCTTGATAAATATTCCCTCAGTGAGTCAAATGTTGATTCCCACTCTCACCCACAGTTCACACACACACTTGTTAGGCTTCTTCTGCATGGTGTTTTGTTTTAAGTGTATTTATAGGCATATCATATAATAGATATGCATATATCTTTTGTTTCAGAAGGAAGACATGATGGATCCAAAAGGCTTGAGTTATGAGAGAATATCAGATGTAAGCTCCTCAACAACAAACATTTCTGCAGGGACAAGAAGCCCCAGGAAGCCCAATTTGGAGTTCACTTTGGGCAGGCCACTTTGAAATTGAATAGGGGAAATAAATTAATTGACCCTATTCAGTTTTTAATCATTTTTAATTCATTATATTATGTCTCTGAATGAATGGGGGCTGCCATGGAGATGAGAATCAGGTACCCGCTGAGGAAATCAGAGGAAAAAGAAAGGAAAAAGAAACAAAAGAAAAAGAAAAGTAAAAGGAGAGCTAAAGAAAGACAAGGAGACAAGAAAGACAGAAAGCAACAAAAGGAGAAGGGGTGGAAAAAAGCATGTCCTTCCTATCAATCTGTGAGATCCCAATCAAACATATTATATTCCCACGTAAATATATCAAGGACATCTAGCTAATTGATTTTGTATGTTTTTGCACTGATGAGAGAGAGAGAGAGAGAAGAGAGAGAGAGAGAGAGAGAGTGACCTTTAACTATCTTAAAGTATGAAGTGATCCTTGGTAATTGTAATGGAGCACTTTACATTTATATATGAAATATATTTTCTTTCATATTTTTACCAAAGGTGTTGGGTTCTCTTTTCATTCTTATGCACCACCACTGTCACATGCTTTACACTTTACGGACAAAGGGAAAAGAAAGAATTTCAGAATATAAACTATATAAAAGTTTGTGAAACCAAGACATAAAAAGTACCAAAAACAATACAAACACAAGGAAGGAAAATGGAAAAGGAGAATTTCGGGCAAAGTTTTTTTCTTGGTTGTCATTTTTATCTCAGATGACATTAGGGTTCTTCTTTTTCCTAACGTGTGTTTGTGTGAGAATGAGATAGTGCCAAATTCCTCAACCTTGTTTGGTGGCAAGAATCATTCGCATGATGATTACTTTTGTCGTTGAACTTTAAGTTTTATAATGGATAAAGTTTAGACTGTCATCGTTAACTTTCAAAAAGAATAATGGTTGCAATTTGTAATTTTGATGTCATTTTTATCCCCAAACGGAAGCTTCTCTGAAAGTAGTAACACATAAGGGTTCTTACTTTTTCCTCTTTTATTTAGAAGAGGGATAATTTCAACTTTGAATTTCTCCTAAACAAAGTAAAAGGAAAAAAATCACTAAATACATGTTAATAGGCTCATATTTTGCAAAGGTATGATCCCACATATAATTTTTGGAGTTGTTATGGCACTTGTATATAATATTTTATTTTATGGTAGTCATAATAATCAATCAAAATGAGGAGTGCTATTAATAAAAAATTAGCTAATAATATCGATACTCAATGAATCATTAATGATTTTAGTTCTTTAAAGACTCGAATGGTGCAACTTAAATAGTTTTATTTTGTATATGCATTGCATGTTTTTTTTCTAGACTAACTCGCTTCGCTCGGATAGCCAACCCTTCGCCAGCCTACTTGCCCTTCTTTCTTGTGAAGTACCATTCGGCTCCTGTCGGGGAGCCTCACTCTCTTGCAAATTTGTCTTCAACTCAGGAAGCTAGAGTTACTAGTTCTCTTTCTCTGGATTGAGGCGCTGTCCCTACTTGCTTGCCCTTCCTTCTTTTGAAGTACCGTTCAACTCTTGTCGGGGAGCCTCGCTACCGTTTCGTTTACTCTTCACATTAGGAAGTTGTAGTTACCATACCTATTTTTTCTCTAAGCTGATACTGACTCACTTCGCTCGGACAGGGAGCCGGCCCATCTTATGTATTAGATACATTTTGAGGGGTATATAGCTCATTATGTCCTCCCTAACTAGGTATATTATTTTTTTGTTATCAATAAAATTCACTCATGCCATCGAGTTTCTTTGTAAGGTAAATCCAGCCCAGTCCATTTTAAAATCCTGGATCCATCCTTGGTTGAAACATGCCCTGATACCAAGTTAAAAGGAAATTTGGGATTGAATTGTTTGTTGTGTATTCTTCTCAGTGGAAGTGAATATAAAAATGTACAACTTGGACTTATCATACAAGGAATAAAATAAATACATCCTAAAATAGGAAACTAGGATTCCCTATTAAATAAGAAAAATCTTTCCTACTCTAACTGAGTCTTGACTCACGCCAACAATACATCTTGATGTTTATGGATAGCAATAGTAATAGTTAATAATGAGGCTTGTTATGAACCTCATGGCATGGGAGATTGAAGCACAAGAGTTTTAAAAATGATATTTTCGACGTCTCTTCTAATAGCTTGACAGCACCAAGTAATAGATTTCTTACAGCAGCTTGCCTCGGATAAAGATGGCTAGACAAGAAGAGATTTCCACAAAGGATATAAAATAAGGACGCTTAAATAATTGTTTTTGCATGTTGATCACATTGGCTTGAGTTTGACTTGTTTTGGTAATTTTGAGCATTTTTGGGTTACTCTAGCTCGAGTCTAACAATGGAGGCTTGTGGATGTGTTATTATTTTGGTTGCTCTTAATTAGTATGTTTTTGAATTTTGTAGGCTTGTTGTGACATTGAAATTCAAGCTAAGTTTGGCTAACTACGAGGAGTTATGAGGCTACTTCCAGTTTGCTTGCTTGACTAGAAAATTTCAACATATGCTTGGTTTTCGACTCTCTTTATCTTGAGAACGCTTGATTACTACTTGACTCTAGAACTGCTCGTAGCTTAATTTTGTCAAAAACAACGTTGCTTCAATGAATGGAGATAAATTACACTACCTAATTAACTCGCTGCTGCACCAAGTTCTCAAAATCAAATATTTTAATCAGGAATATCTTTCAGATTTAGGAATTTTTAAAATGTCTCTCTATTTTATGAAGTGGAAAGGTGCACGAGTGAGTCGTGTTTTTTGATTTCTCTCTAAATATTGTCTAAAGAGACAATTTAGAGAACCTATTGTAGATATTAGTTCACTCTTGTTTTTAGCGAATAGTTATTCTTTTTTTTAAAAGATGTGATAGAAAAAAAAAGAAAAAAAAAAAAAAAAAAAAAAAAAAAAAAGCTACTTAGATAATACACATACAACCGAAAACATAACCCCAATACCCTACAACATAAAAGAACACCGACGTGATTGGGAAAGAAAAAAAAGCAGAACATTAACTACGTGAGAGACAAAAACCTATATAAAAAAGAAGTGATGAGGAACAAAGCAGCCACCAAAGTGGACTGCTGCGAGAGAGGCACACCGATTCAGCAAATCAGCAAGCGAAAGTTCCTCTTTTTAATTTTCTTCACTAACTAGGAATTTGTTATAAAAAAAAATTAGGAATAAGTTAATATATATGTATATATCAGTTCCCTTTTTATTGAGGGATCCCTAAAAAAAAATTATTTGAGGGACCCTAAAAAGGGTCCCCTTTTTTTAACAATCCAAACAATCTATTTTTTAAGTTTACATTCATAGATCATCCTTACAAAAAATTAGACAGATAGGAAACCGTTTCGATGTCCAATTGTGTCATACAAAATCAATGAACACGTACTTCAAGAAAGTACTAAAATTTCAATAATTCAATTGAGTCATCAAATGATATCGGATTCAAATGATTTTTTATAAAGATGATCTTTGAATGAGTATCTACAAAATAGATGGTTTGGATTAATGAAATACAATACGGAGTGGGTCCTACAAAGGTGTCCCTCAAATAAGTTATTTGAGGAATCCCTCAATTAAAGCTCCATGTATATGTATATATATATATATCCATTGTTGTTTTATCTTACTAGAGATTGTTTCACACCTAGTTGCCTACATGTTCTATATATGATTCTTAGGTTATGCTTTATACAATATCGGATCATCATTGAAATTCTAAGGGAACAAAGAATATTTTGCATTTAAAAAGAAAAAAAGAAAAAAGAATAATGCATCATCAAGTAGCGATAACAGAACGCGCATTTTCATATATGAGACTTATCAAAAATGGACTTCGAAACAAGATAGAGAATGAGTTTCTTGTTGATTGTATGATACTTCACATTGAAAAAGAATTAGCTGATAATATCGATAATAAATCAATAATTAGTGATTTTAACTCTTTGAAGCCTTGAAGGATGCAACTTAAATAAAATTTATTTTTGTATTATGCGTTGCATATTTATTTATTATTTTCTTTTTTTTTATAACTAGTTTCTATTTTATGTGCAAGATGCGCTTTAAGGGGTACTACTCATTATGTCCCCTCTGATTGCGTGTATCATTCTATCTTGAATTTGTGGCTGAATTGTGAATGCCAGATTTCAACTTCTATTGACTTCTTTATGTATGCATAAGTAAAAACAGAAGCAAGTGAATTATTGCCTATTTATGAACAGCTTGTGAATATATATATAATTATTCTTGTGTGAAAAAGAAAGAAATATATAAACACAAAAACAAAAACAAAAAACAAATCTATGAAAAGAGAAGGACTGTCACATGCATGGATGCTACGAATTTAGCAGAATAAAAACGAGTCAATCGAGAAAAACAAAGTAACTAACAGAAGACTGAGAAGCACACACAACCATTATTTATACGTTTACAACGCATTGCAAGCCGAAATTCCCGCGCGGGCGAAGAAGATGGGGTAATTCTTTTTGGGACAGCAGAATATTTTTTTATTTTTATTTTGTTCTATTTTATTTTGGACGGACAACAAAAAGCACAAAAATAAACTCAAGCATTATGCTTTCAAAATCCTTCGCACGTGCCCAACGACGTGACGTGTCATGGGTGGTCCGTGGTGGCGAGATGGGGCTAGGGATACAGCGAAGACACACAGGCAGTGTCAGAGCCAATGAGAGTCAAGCGGGGTGCGGAGGCCGAGGCAAAATCATTTTGCAATCTATTGCTTTATGATTGACCCCTCGCTGAACGCACTGTCGTTTTAGCAGCAGAGAGGTTGGCAGAAGCAGAAGCAGCAGCAGCAGCTGCAGCTTTGTTGTCCTTTCACATCTGACGGGCACGTCGGGCAGGAGAGAGAAGGGGTGAAGTGATGGCGACCATACCTGCCCTCTCCTCCTGCGCATTGAAGGCAGTCCCGTCTTTGTCTGCCCGGCTTTCAAGGCGGGCTACTTACCCTATTTTTCTCCCATAAAAACCTCTCGCTCTTCTTCTTCCTGTCCCTCTTAATTAATTTACCACTAATTAGAAGAAATAAAGGTCTCTTTCTCTCAATCAAAACTAGTTGTAACTCAAGTTGTAAAGAAAGTTTACTCCACCACACTTGAGATTAAAGGTTCGGTTTTTTTCTTTTTCAATATCGCTTATTTAAATATACCTCATTCTTTCTCAATCAAAACTTCTCTTTCACTCAATCAATACCGGAGAAGGTGTGTTTGAATTTGGGACATTTTTCATCATCCATATCAAAGATGTCATTAGAGCAAGAGCTACCAAAGGATTTAATTTGATTTATAAACTCTCTATAATCCTTGGAGAAAATTTCTATAAAATTGAACCTTGTATTTTGACAATTTCATTGAATGTTGTAAAGAGCTTTGACTGACATTGCTGACATAGTACAATGTACATTGCTTTGCCAAAAGAATGAAAGACCCAAAAAGAAAAAACTATTGAAAAAGAACCCCTTAGTTGCTTTAGCCTGAAATCTATGCTTCTCATTTCCTTCTTTTTCTTTAAAACATCAGGTAAAGAAAACTATTATTTGAATACAAATATACCCCTGTCCTACTCGATATCTACATCCTGTATTTTAAAATCTATATTATGCAATGCAAACCCCCTAGTACCTAACAAGCTCCATAACTAATTTCATGTATTCATAACCTAGTTTCATTATTTTCGTTCATTTTTTCTAGACAATATACTCATGCCTATTTGGTTGGCTGAATTGGATTGGACTTTTCTAATTAAAATAGACTATAGTCATAACCATTGTTTGGTGAGTTTAAATACACCTCGGATGGTTGGGTTTTTTTTTTTTTTTTTTTTTTTTTTTTTGAATCCATTGAATATGAGGGTTTTGTAAACCGAAGCGGAACCACGGGTTTCAAAGCCTCCGCCTCCTCCTTCACGTCTCATCTCTTCGTTGCTCTATGTCTTTGCTCTTCGTCGCCTCCGCCTCCTCCTTCATGCCTCATCTCTTCGTCTCTCTAAGTCCCTTCTCTTCGTCGCCTCCACCTCCTTGTGATTTTATCTTTAAAGCCTCTCTGCATCTCTTATATTCGTCTAATGTTTTTGTCATTCAATCTTCAGAAAAAGCCAGATTGTGTAGAAGTTTTGCCTTCAAAATTCAAACTCAAATGAGTATTTTTTTGTTCATTATGCTAATATTCTGCATTATCTTCTTAGATTTTGATTTGGGGTTTTCTAGGGTCTTTGATTTGGGGTGTGTGTTAGTTGCATTTGCATACTTTGTTTATGCAAATTTCTATTACAATAATATTATGTGGGTTAATTGTTTTATTAGTCCCTTAATTTAGACTCGATTTGCATTTGAGTACCTCAATTTTCAAAATGATTCCCGTGGTCCTTTAACTTTAGTTTCGTTAGGACAAATGGTCTTACCGTCAATTTTGTTAACTTTTATGTTAATTGCAGGGGCAAAATGGTATTTTTGTATCAAAATTGATTAAAATATAAATAAAAAATTTAAAAAAACTAAAATATTAAAATTAAACTCTCTCTCTCCCCCCCCCCCCCCCCTATCCTGATTTCTACTCCCCCAAAACTTTATAATAAAAAATTTGTTGGTTTTTTATTTGATTTTCTTTTATTATTATTTTAAAGATATGATTTTTTATTTATTTTGTTGGTTTTAATATAAAAATACAATTTTGCCCTTGCATTTAACAGAAAAAGTTAACAAAATTGACGGCATGATCATTTGTCCAAACAAAACTAAAGTTAAGGGACCATGGGAACCATTTTGGAAATTGAGATACTCAAATGCAAATCGGATCAAAATTTAGGGACTAATAAAATGATTAACCCAGTACTATGTAGTTGAAATAAAAAAATTATGCTACTGCTATTTTGGCAAGTTTGTTATTTTTGGTTTGAAAACTCTATGCCTGTTTTACATATTGAGTAATTGGTTTTTCAGTTTTAGGAATTTCATTGTTTGGGAATTTCTATTTTATTTTGTGATGCAACCAAAAAAAAAATTCTACTATACCTATGAAGTGGTGCCATGTTCTCATTGTTCAAAGCTCTTCTGCTAAACTCCACATATGTCTCTATTTTTCTTTGTAGATAGAATCAGACTCAGATTTACACTGAATTTGACTATTTGAGGCTTCATATGAATTTATTTGTTTACTTTGAAGTTTTTCAAGCAAATCATAGAACCCATAAAACTAATGATAAATTATGCATATATTCAGTACCTGAAAAGGAAATTTTGGTCTTGTGCAAAAATAGATCAATTAGAATAATATGTGAATGTGTTTCATTGCTGCAAAAATAACTGATTGTTGGTGGACCTTTCAAATTGCTATCATTCTTTTAATTCATTGCTGTAAAAATCACTAATATGTGCATGTTTCAAATTGCTATCAATTAGAATAACATGTGAATGTTTCATTGCTGCATTTACCTGAGCTGTTATCAGTTTCTAAATGAAGGATGATTTAACTCTATGCTCATTTAACTTGAATTCCTATTGGGGAATTTGCAGGTTTGTTAGAAGCAGGGCAAAACTCTGTAATTGCTACTCAAATTAGGGAGTTAGTTCAACTTGACCTAATTGAAAAGTTTGATTGGGACTTTGATCACTACTTGGAAGAGGATCTGCCTGTTGCATTGAGGTGACAACCCCTTAATTTGTTTAAAAATAATAATTTTCCTAATTGGAATCACATTTTCCATTATAGATGGTGTGTGCGTGCTTGCATATGTGAGTTTGTGTGATTGCAAGTGATTTCAATATTTTGATAGAGTGGTTATCTCGAACTTCAGTTATGTCATCTTAGATGGAGTATATATAAGAACTCTCAATGGAATTTGCCTCTTCTAAATTGCTCTTGTTCTTTAGTGGAGAGGGTGATTTGTTTTTTTTTTTTTTTTTTTTTTTTTTTTTTTTTTTTTTTTTTTTATATTTAATTAATTTATATTTACTTCATCTATATGTTCATATGTGTGGTGTGTTACTTTATGTAGATGTCTAAGGGTAAGGCTAATAGATATGTATGGCAAGCCAATGAAGAGGAAGCATTGTTAAATATCTTTAAAGAATTAGTTGCAAGTGGTCAACGTTGTGACGCCGACACATTCAAAGTAGGGACGATGAAATTGGTAGAAACTTAGATTACTGATCCTACATACACCTATTAGAGTATTTGGCAAGGACTGTGCAACCAAAAAATTTTCTTTACCTCTTGCTGAGATGGTTCTAGATGATGATGATGAAGCATATGAGAGTAACATTCCTGATGTACAGTTGGATGGGAGCCATAATAATGATCAAACTCAAGCTCAATCCAAATCATCATCATCAAGGAAAAAAAATGGTTGATGGTTTGGGAAGAATTGCCAATGCATTTGAGAGTATGATGGAGAACTCTGACGCCAAAATGCAAAGGTTGGTTGAGAGCCTAAAGGAGTAGAATGCAGATGATGATCGTAAATTTGTTGGAGATGAGTTAAAAAAGATGGAATTTTCTATTTCAAATAGAATCTCTTTACTTAATTTATTTATTGATTCATCAAAAGTGCATGTGTTCAAGACATTAGATGAGGGTGATGATAGGTACGAGTATGTGACGACACTGCTTAGAGATCATAGATCTAGTGGTTGAGATGTAATTTTGACTTTTGACTTTGTTATATTTTGGACTTGTTGTATTCAAGGAGTTCTGCAACTTCCGTCCTGTCGTGGTGTTGGAGAGAAGGAGAGGGGAGACGAGAAGTGTCCAGAAATAACAGAATACATCATAAGGTTTGTGAACAAAATATTGGGTCACAGGGAACCACTGTCTTTCTCTGATGAAAACCTTGGTTTATTTTAGACCACATTTCACAAGCAAAGCAAAACTAAGGTGATGAAAATATCCTACAGCATAATTAAAAATGGGCACTAACTATATGGGCTTACTTGCGTTGGGCTTCCAGGCTGCCCCAGCAACTCCCTCCACCATTTTTATTTTATTTTATTATTTTAATGTTTGAAACAACACAAGAAGAAAAAGAGCAAAGTAAAAGTTGTAGGGTTTGGATAACCTTTGATGTTTCCTATCTGCTGAAATTTAAACCTATTTTTCTACTGATCAAATGTTTAAGTGTGTTGATTGAGAAATAAGTGAAATGTGAATGATCTCTGAGCTCCAAACCTATGCTTTCTTGCATATATGTACCAAAGGATCAAAACCCTTCCAGAAAGTATTTAGAGAGACGATGGCTCAGTCATTGAGACCTTCAAATGTTTGTTTGTCTGCACAATTTCATTACTAAATTTCATTTTTTTTTTTTTTTTTTTTTTTTTTTTTTTTTTTTTAGTTAATGATCTTTTAAAAATGAGAAATATAAGGAAAGATGAATGATTTTGATAAGTAATTATTTATAAGGGGTTTGGAATTAGAATGCCGACATTTTTCCTAAAGTGTGTCACACTCTCTTTAGATTGGCCATATATATATACACACACATCAAAGCTGAAGTTTGAGTATCTCATTCAATTATATTTTTTTAAGATTACATGTTTGTTACCATACAAACGTGCAAAGTCTCTCTCTCTCTCTCTCTCTGTCACAGATAATTTTTTTCTTTTTTGAAGGAAGAAAGAGAAAGAATTACAAAAGGAAGCCCAACGATCGAAGTCCACAGTTTACACACAAAAAAGAGTATGATATAATGTCAGGAATATGATCAGCAGTCAAAAAATAATGCAACAATTGTACGAGGACATTATTATTATTATATATACGGTTGTAGATTAAATTTATAATTAAATATATTTGTTCAAAATGCAAAGCAAAAGTGGGAGTTGGAATTTTGTTGGGAGGTCAATGAAGTTGACAGGAGAGAGAGAGAGAGAGAGAGAGGGATGCGGAGATTGTAATATTCGTAAAATCCAGGGGTTATGAGTGAAGCTGACTGTCGGAAAACGTTACCTGTGATGTTTCTCTCTCTCTCTCTCTCTCTTCCCCTTATTTCTTTGTTTCTGACACTGACTCAGAGTTTATTTTATCTTTAGCCCAAAGCCTGTACTGAATCATTCATTCATAATTACTTGCTTTTCAATGCCACGATGTGACGTATGCTGTTTAAAATTTAATCTGTGCATGCATGCATGCATGCATGGTCGCTGGTCGCTGGTCGCTGAGAAGATGAGACCACAGGGGATAAGGGGCCCACCATTGACTATTGAAATTGGCAACTACGAAGAATCCTATGTAATTTAACTTGGACCTTACAATTGTTTGACACTATACGACTATGATTTCATCGGACGGTGTTCACTTCTTGTTTTCTGAGTGAATAGACTCAATTTCTCTGAGTTGATTTATGAATTAAATCTCGCTATTTAATTCTTTCTATTAGTGAAAGTAAATAAAGAGCCTGTTTCTAGAGAGAATAAGAAATGCTGAAGTGTTCTTCTGCCTTTGTTGTGAACTTTTGACTGTCTGCCTTCTCCCATTTATAGAGCTTCCTAGCTGACTCTTCTCTTGGGCCTACAAGCATGGGCCTATGAGGATACTATTTGGGCCTGCAAGCAAGTTTAATCATGTTGGACTATAATTAACTTAAAGACTGCACTGCCTCATGCATGAATTATTTCTTTCATATAGCTAATCTTCAAACTAATAATATTAGATATGGTGTACAAAAGCTACCTAGATATGATAAAACTAAGGCAGCCCAAATGCTAATAGGGCACTTGAAATATTTTGAACTATCCTTTTCTTTTCACTTGTCAGCCTTATTTCTATTGCACAACATTGTTGATTAGAAACTAATACTATGAAAAGCTGTTTGGGCTTAAATTCTGCACGCCCAGCCCAAAACTATTGGCCCACAATGATAAACAATTTAGGCTCCATGTTTGAAGAAATTAATTATCATACCCAAAATTGAAAAGGCCCATGCCATTTTTAAAACAGCCGCCAAAGTCTGCCTTGTGTTTGGGCCAAAAACTCTGCACGCCAATCCATTTTTGTCAAGAGACCCATGAAAAAAACATTTGGGCTTTTTCTATAGGGATCAAGAGTCAAAAACCAAAGAAAGCTGAAATAAGCCCAAACCCTTTTAGCATATTGTAAATTTAGCGCTATTCTAAATAAACATCATTTAACCATTTGTTTTAGAAAAATCACTCTACCCAAGGAGGAAGCAAGTCAGCAAAAACTTTATGAAAAGGTTTCTCTCAAGAAATCCCCATGTGACTTTCTGACATTGGAAAAAGTCAAAACTTTTCAACTAACACATGGGAGGTGATGAGAGTTAATAAAAACAGGTCTTACAGGAAGACTTCTCCATTTTTCGCAGCCAAAAAGAAGATTAAAATCCCTTTCTATATACAGAGAAATTCTGCACCAAAGCAGGTGTCATTTCCAAGAGATAAGCAGACTACATTTTTTTAGAGATAAGTAGGGAGCAAGTGAGTTGTTCATCAGAAAAAGCAAACTGACCATCATGACAAATTGCATTCTTACAAAGGGCAGTTAGAAAATAAGAAGGGATTAGTTTTTCTGGCGACTGGTGTTGTTGTTAACGGCAGAGGAGGGGTGGGGTAGGAGGAGGGCGTCGGGCTAGTTCGTTTGGGACCGATGCCACCCAAAACGGTGGCCGGATGAGATGGCCCAAAAACCAAGCTGATGAACAATAACAGAGGGAAGGGGAGGTGCTGCCCGCGAACCAGAGGGGGGAAGAAAATAAATAGAACCAGAGTACTGTAGCGCCCAAGGCTGTAGTGGCACTGTTGCTACAGTAACACATTTTAAAATTCTCATTACATCCTTTTTGTTTCTAGACATTTCCTCTTTCGTTACAACTCAGAATCGGGCGTGCCGCATGTCTACGAACTCGTATCATCGAGCTCTACGAATGGTACAATCGAAATTCCCAAATTCCTTCCCAGTCAAAAAGTCAACTTTTAACCTAATAAAATATTCTAGGGGCATAATGGTCTTTTACCAAAATAAATTAATAATTACAAATTGATTTAGGATCGGGTTGTTACATGATCGATATCCATCAATTGCCAAATCGATATACAGTAACTCACAAATCGATATACAACAAAGTCTCCTCCAACAAACCCTGCTAAAAAATGTCACCTACAATTTTGAACTTAGAGACCCTTGCTATTGCTCCAAAAACATTTTGGAAGACGCACAAACCTTAGAAAACTCCAAACCCAATGATATCCAATGCTTTATACCTTAGGAAACATTTGCCAACCAATGGAGGAGATGGAAAACTTCACCATAAGGCCATCTCCAACTTAAGAGGTGGAAACTCAAATTTTGAGTTTTGAACCCAAATTCCATCTCCAACTTATGTATTTTAAGGGGTGGAAATTTGAGATAGGCGGAATTTTGGATTCTAGTCTGGGTTTTGCCTGGATTGGAAATTTTTTGTGGACCCCAACTCATGCTGCATAGCCCACGTGAAGAGGAAAAATGGAGCGGGCCTTGCGTGGTAGAAAGTTGCTTCTCTCCCTTTGCTTCCACATGACAAGTGGCAGCTCACCATTTGTAGTTGTTGTTTCTTTCATTTTTTATATATATATTAAAGTTGCTCTGTTTTGCGGGAAAAAAATTTAAGTTGATGTGCATTTTTTTTTCTTTTGTTGTACTTAAAAGTGAAATTATATTATGTTTTGGATTTTGGATTTTTTTAGGTTAAAATGTTCAAAAAATTAAATCATGAATGTTGAAACAAAAATAATGTCAAGAAAAATTAACGACAAAAATAAAGGTTAGCAATTTTTAAACAATTTAAATAAGGTTGGAGGAAAAAATTAATTTGAGTCCAAAAAATACATGAATAGTTGTATTTTAGATGGCGAAAATTTGAGTTTAGTCTCAACATGGTTGGAGATGGTCTAAAGCTGTGACATCAATTTCAGCAACTTCACCACTTGCAGAGGACCAAGTTCAGTAGAAGAGATTTTTTGGGGTTTGAAGTTCAGCCACAAAAATAGTTTGACGAGCAAGGAAAGAGAGTCATGTTAACATTAAAATTCCACCTTGATATTGGCAAAAATTTGTAGAGAACCAATTTAACTGATATCCCTCCTCCCCTCCCAACAATTGGCCAAAATAAAAAAAATAAAAAAAATTCCACGAACCCTTAAAAAAAAAAGAAAAAAAAAATTACCGTAGACGTTGCCATGAGTTTTATTATAAATTTATTTATTTATGTCTGAAGACCGATATAGTTTTCTTGCAAAATTTCTCTCTTATAAAAAATAAAGTAAAATAAAATAAAATATTTTAAAAAACCCCATTTTCTTGCTTAGCAGGCGTATCTCAACATCCACTCAGAGCACCACTTTCTTATCCAAGTTCTCTGTTTTCCTTTAACCAAAACCGAAATGGTGGATGCAACAATTTCTACCATCACTTGCTCTGGTTTCAGTTTCTCGCAAAATCCAATCAATACCTCACATCTCTCTTCCCTCCAGAAACTCTGCAAACCCAAACGGAGTTGTATCTCATTCTCACTCACCGACCTTTATTTCCCAAGTCCTCGCCTTTTGTTCGGAAATGGCCGCCACCTAAAGACCTCTTATAGTCCCAAAGTCTCCTCCCAGAGTCTCTCCACCATCCCCGTCCCCAGCAAGAACTACGAGGTACCCTCTCCCTTGCTTCTGTGAGAACATTTTTTTTTCAAAGAAGGAAAAAAAATGGAGTTTTCTGCTGTTTTTGAATTTTTTATTAAAAAATTATAATTTTTCATCCTAGGTTTTTGCTTCAGTGCTGAGTCTGGAGATGTTTGAGTTACAATTGCTGAAAATGAGTTCCCTTTGCAAATTACTCACAAGAATATGAGTTCCTTTGCAACTTCTATTTGAACATATGTTGATAGAATCTAATAAGAACTCAAGCAAAATTCTTACATAGATTAATGATCCCTTTTCTTTGAGTGACTTATGTTTTTTTTGTTGTTCTTACACCAGTTGGATTTTATTTTACCTCATTACAGTTTCTTGATGGTTCTTCTGAGGTGGAATTGAGATTACAGCTTGGGGGTCAAAATATCCAAAGCACTAGAGATATTTTTGTGGATGCAAATGGCACCTCATTGACAATAAAAGTACAGCACTCTGGGTCTCTTATCACACTTATGGAAACTAATCATCTGTTTGATAAAATAAAGCCTGCTGAAACAATATGGTTTGTGAAACTTAAAGCACATGAAATTATATAACAATGTAGATCACTTGTTTAGATGGGTAATTCTTGTTTTGCGCAGGTATATAGATGATGATGAGCTAGTTATAAACTTGAAAAAGCAGGATCCAGATTTGAAATGGCCTGATATTATGGAGTCCTGGGAGTCTCTGACACTGGGATCTATGCAACTTCTGAAAGGAGCATCAATTTACATTGTTGGGGATTCAACTGAAATCAACCAGAAAGTGGCTCAAGAACTTGCAGTTGGTCTTGGGTATTGCTTTTTGTTCAAAACTATTTTGAAGAAAAGATTGGGATACATCTAATTGTTAATTTCAAGCTTCCCCAAATTTCACTTGTAGTTATAATGATTCTGTTACCATTTTGTAGTTACAACTGAATAACTATTTAACTAGCTGCTAGTAAGGGTAGGCTCTGTCCCCATATTCAAATACCTGTAAATTTTCCTTGGTTTGATTTTCTGAGTCTTCCTATATTCAGTAGTTTTCTTTGGTTCATTTGGTTTTAGATATACACCACTGAGTACGAAGGAGTTGCTGGAAACATTTGCCAAGCAGAGCATTGATTCATGTGAGTATTTTTTTGGTTCATTTGTCAAACCTCAACTCACTATCCCTTCTTTGTTTGATCTACAAGCTCATGAGTCATGATGTGCACATTATTGAAACCTGAACTAGCTGTGACTCTGTGACCAATGTCAGTACCATCCTTGTCATCTTTCTTCTTGGGGTGTGCACTAAATGAATCAGCAAAATTTTAGGTTATGTGCAATATAAGTTCATAACTGTAGTAGAAAACAATTCTGTTGTGAATAATGAGGGTGATGGCTAACCAAGCATTAACGTAGTACAAATGTGTAAACAATTTATGCAACAATGAGTTTACATTATTGTGGTGGGCACTTGTAGCTCTGGTGGTTGAGAGCATTTAAACCCCCCTCCCCGTGCAATGTCTTAGTTTGAATCTCCCCTCCCCTTTGGCCTCCCTTGTAACTGAAACAAAAGTTTTCATTATTCTGTATTAGACCCCTCTGGTGCAAACCAAATGTGTCTACAACCTTTGATTTTCTTTTCACTAAAAAACAGGAATAATCCTTTTAATTTTCTACTATATGATTGAGTTCTTTCCTGTACTTATGAATTATCAATTGACTATCTGACATAGGGTTAAACTCAAAACAACGTTAAAAGTGATTTTTGATTTTTTGGTGTTGTTTTCATTATCCTCTAAGTTTTTTATGAATAAGTTGGAAAATTGCTTCTGTTCCTATCCAACCTGTGTTTTCTGCATCAGATCTCTATGCTGTCTTCATATTTGCATATGATTTTGTCGTCCTCACTGTTATTAATACCTGCTTTCGATAATATTTGTATTTACCTAATTTATCTGTTAATCACGTCCTATGATCTACTTGTGGATGTTTACTTTACCCAGCACTCTATTCGAAAAAAATGATCTAATTGCTATTAGTTGCCCTGTATTTGTTTTATTGGAATGAAACAAGACTTGAAATAAGTTGATATTGTACAAAAACTATCACCTATTATTGACAAGTTTAATCAATTTCAGGGCTGCTGGCTGAAGGTTCTGACTCTCTATCAGAAGCAGAAAGTGCTATATTACAAAGTTTAAGTAGGTACTATATGTCAATAGAATTATTTTTATTTTTATTTTTTTGGGGGGTGGGGGGTTGGTTGGAGGGGGGTTTGAAAACAATGAGTATCTTTTAATGGGCTTTGTTGGTATTGCAGTCATGTTCGAGCAGTAGTTGCAACATTAGGAGGGCAGCAGGGAGCTGCTAGAAGGGCTGGTAAATGGCGCCATCTTTATGCAGGATTTACTGTCTGGCTGTCCCAAACTGAAGCTACAGGTAATTTCTCTTTGATCATTTCTTCATTGATTTTCTTTTGACAAGCAACTGGTACTGCTGCCATTATCTGTCATGCTTAACGTAATTGATTGTACGTTATTTTCTAGTATTATTAAGAAGCTATGCAGGCTGATTAGAGTTTGCAATAAACTTGATATGTTTTGTTCGTTTACCATTGTTCTCAAAAGCATAATTAAAAAAAAAAAAAAAAAAAAAAAAAAACATTGTAACTGGAAAAAAAAAAAGGAAAAAAGCAGAAGTCATGTGTATTTGTAAGAAGAACAGAAAAAAGTGTAAGTCATAAGGATGTGGATCAACAAATATTCTATATTTTACCATTCCCTCATATGTGGGTCTCTTCCCATCCGCACGTAAAATTCAACATAAATTGGGAGGTTATGGTTGCTTGAATCCAAACTCAGGATTTTCCACCCTAGAACCGTGATAAATTTTTCAGTTTACCATTGTTTATAGAAGTATAAGTCATAACAAGAAGGGGGCGAACAATTATTTTGTATCTTTTTGTCCCATACTTCACTGCAAATTCACGGATCTCTCCTTTTTTTTTATAATCATTTTCATGCATATAGGAGTCTTTCAATTTCAGTACAAGTTATGCTTGGATCTGTGTTCATAGCGGGTTTTCATTGCGGAGTGCAAATTAGTTATTCGTCAGGATATGTGAGCCTTATCTCATAGAATTGAGTAAGCATCGAACTGTTTAGTTGCAGCCTCTAATGTTCAAAATTTGTTTAACGGTCAGAATAGCTCTTCCTACTTGCGATTGAACATAAATTGAGTGGTTATAATTGCAAGAGTCCGACCTTAGGATCTCCTGCTCTGATGTCATGATAAATTTTGTTATTGTACCATAGTTCTCGAAAGCTTAAGAAGTTTGAATGTCAACCAATTGTTGTTTTATATTCGCACAAAACTGAATGAACACATGATGAATGAACACTTCTTCTGATGTAGAACAGCCCATAGGTTTTAGAGTAAACACTTAAGCAATAGAACAGAGAAGAAATAAGAGATCGAAGAGAGAATTAGAGATCGAAGAGATGAAGGGAAGGGGAAGGAATCAGAGAGTTTAAAGTAAGGAAATTTATTCATTAATCAAGTCTGCCTTAAAAGATTAAAAACAACTCTATTTATAGAGGCAAAACCATTTTTAGTCTAGGAAAAGGAAAAGTAAACTTTAAGAAATAGGAAAGCAAATTAACTAATAAGTGATCATTCAACAACAAGGAATCTTTAAGAATTAGGAAAACCAATCCAAATAGAATTAGGAAAATAATAATATGCATTCTGCATCATCTTCACTATTCATTCTTATGGCTTGCCAATCCATGTGTTTGTGGCATAATGAATGAATGGACACTTCTTCATTATTCACACTTCAAAGCTTGTTGCGTTTCAGTTCCATCATATGAATGGAGTCAGTAATTCTTTAATTTACTTAACAAAAATAATTTAGTTTATCATAGACAGAACTCCAATTTCCTGTTATACTTAATTTTCTTCTTTCAAGAACCTCCTCCAGACTTATCACCAACTAAGTATTTATACGATGAGGTTGGCCTACATTGTTTATATGGGTCATAGCCAGCGAACTTGTAGGATGGGGCAATATGCTGATAGTTGTAGAAACAGCCTTTTTTCTAGCCGTACATTGTTTAAACTTTGCTCCTGCATTAATATTGGTAGATGAAGACCTTTGGCCTGGGAGGATCGGTATAAGGGTACATTTTCTTACATGTAACTACCTCTATATATGTGCAAGCAGTCATTCTTACCCACAGATAGCTCTAGCCATTGGAACCAGGAAACCATCTTTAGCAATGATGATAAGACATTACAATTAATGAACTTAGGTGCCCGTGTGTCACACATGGGCTTTTCTTATGCCAAATTCCCTTATACTTCCCTGTCCATACCCAGCCATCTGTATAATTTCTGGAAGATAATGGTTCTTGTTTACTTTGCGTCTCTAGGACCATGTGATACATTGCCAGCTGATGGAGCTTCCAACAGATTGGTATTTGGGAAAGTATTGGGGTATTGCGTTTAAAGAGTTTTTTAACATCTACTACAGAATTAATTTATGATAAGTAACCCATTTTACAGTTCTGCATATGACACCAGAGCATTTATTAGTATGAACCCACCATGTGGGTCTGTGTTGGCTAGATTGTAAAACATTAGAGTATCTCTAAAAAAAAACTTTAACTATCACAGAGGAGATGAAGGGAAATCCTTCTGGACCTGCCCCCTCCATCAGCTGAAGCGCCTGGCTCAGCTTATTAAACCTGAAGCTTCCAATTTGAGTTATAGATACTTGTTACAATGTCAAAAGGTGATCTCAACTCAAGCTATAGAACTGATTGAGCATCAAACACATTTGGTCTCACTAATTGAGTAGTTAAAAACCAAATTTTGGGATTGAGGCGCAAAAGATAAATACTTCCGTCAGGCATTGATAAAATGTAAAGGCAAAAATGAAGCATCTAGAGTTCATGAGTATGAGAAAAAGATAAACTGCGCTGGAACCATCCAATTCAACTCTAGATTTAATCAGCCACATCTGTAGTGGTAGTTCATTTCTTTGTTATTAAATTCAATCAGAATGTTTCTTCATAACTTCTCTACACAGATGAAGATTCAGCAAAGGAAGAGGCCAGGAGTCATTTTAAAGATGGCAGACTAGCTTACTCAAACGCAGACGTGGTTGTCAAGCTACATGGTTGGGATACAGATCATACTAAAAGTGTGGCTGAGGGATGCTTGAGTGCCCTTAAACAATTAATTCTATCAGACAAGAAACTTCCAGGTAAGAAGAAATTAATGATGTTTATCCTTTAGACATTGAGCTTGCTATGCTACAATGTGTGTTCCTCTAAGGACTAACTTGAAGCAGTTTACGCAACTTCTTCTAACAAAATGCTAAAAATCGAAAGTTAATTAACAAAAACCCATTCTTGTTTATAGGCTTCTTACCAGGACATCTAATCCTGACTTTGGTTTGCAAGATGGGAAGCTGTAGTGGATGTCTAATTACATCTTCCTTATCTTTGACACAACTAAAATTACTCTGAAACTTAAAAACTGAATTAGGATTCTTTCACTGTCATAATGTTTATAAATTTTTTTGTGTTTACTGTGCACTCACTCAGGAAACAAAGTAGTTGTGCCGCTATTTGTTCTTTTTGGTCAGATGTGCTGTTACTCTTTTGGGGGTTTTCTTTAGACCCCAAATGTACTCAATTATTTGAAAAAATTATATATAATGAAGCTACTGTTTTACAATTGTCTATCTTTTATTTTATTAACCCTCAATTCTTTTTTATTTTTCTAACCAAAAGAACTTTATTATGTTTTAAAAAAGAAAAAGAAAGCCACGGTAGATAATGCCTCTGTACCAAGGGGGAGAAGCCTACTAGCCGAAACGTCGTTTTTTTAGATTATTGTTCACTGTTTTGTTCAAGGGTAAGATTGGATTTAAAAATTACAAAAAAGTGGAACGTAACTAAGCAAATTTGGCTGACTAAGTAAATAGAACTGCACATATTTCTTCCATCAAAGACCTGTTGTTTTGAAGACCATGAACACTCTGAGGTACAACTGTATTCTATAGTAGAGTTGCATCGCTTATGCCATTGACCTTAAATAAGATTGTGAAACCTCAAAAAGGTGGCAACTGTGAGAGTTGGTATTGCTTAATTTTGTGCGCTCCCATTTGAATGACGCTGAAATGAATGGTCAAATATAGATGTTCAACCCCAAGAAGCCTCAAAAAGCATTCCAAACAATACAAAGCTGATGTTGTTTTTATGTATGTAGACTGTCTGATGCCTGTTACTGACTATCCTTTTTGTTCGTGGTCTATTTTGAAGGTAAGAAGAGCCTCTACATAAGGTTGGGCTGCCGAGGTGACTGGCCAAACATCAAGCCTCCTGGTTGGGATCCATCAGCTGGAGATGATGTTTCTCCTAGTGGATTCTAACAGTAATTGCAAGACATTAACGATTGTAGGACGATTGTCCTTGAAGATGTTTTGGTTGAGTTTGGACATAGCCTCGTATATGTATCTCACCGTTGTCTTTTACTGCAGATGCTCGTTATCTTTTAAGTAAACCATGGAAAAAGAAATCACCTTTCTTGTAATTTGCTTATAGTTTACTCTGCCCGGATACAAGCATTCTTGTAAGTAATTCATTATCATGCGAACACAGGATACAAAAGTAATAGAAGCACCATTGGGAAACAAATCGAATTAGGTGAAATATTGACCTCATCTATCTCGAGCTTCACTAGTCTGAACTAGATCAAATCTCGTCTCTTCATGGCAGCGATGTTGATCCTTCAAGTTCTTGTTCATTGTTTAAATGTTGTTCGTAACTAGGTTCGTCGACAGTTTTCCAAATAATGTTCGTAACGGAATATTGGATGAAATTTCATAAAATCAAATAGTATGGGTAAAATTGGCGATATAAATAAGTATATGGGTAAATTGGCTATTTTTTAGTTAAGTAAGTTAATTTATAGGAAATCTAGTGAAAAACCCAAAAGAAGCAGGCTGCTCTCAAACAAACCCAAAATATTTTCAAAAAAACAAAAAAGCCCCTTATCTTAAACATCAAACACATGCAAGTCCTATGCCTCTCTCCTCCACTGAAGACCAAAGCAACATGTGAAGAGACCATGTGAAGTTCTTGTGTTTGTCCAGCAGCAGCACAGTAACAATGTCAACAGCGTAGCAACAGTACAGCAGCCCATATTTTAAAAGTTTTGTTTGTTTATGCATGTAAAGGCATCTGAAATAAGGCAACAGTACATTTATGAATTTTTTGTTCTATGTACAATTATCCTACCTCTGGTGATTCTGCTACTGGAATGGTTTTTGATTAATTGTTTCCATTGCTTTTATTAAATTTTACATGGAATGCGTTTCCTTTTTGTGCATTGCTCTCAGACTCTCTTGCTCTCAGATTCGAAGCTTTTACACCAAGAAATGGGCTTTTACACGGCTTCTGGTGATGGGTTAGGACGAAAGGAAAATAAAGCCCCTGTCAAACTGATGGAGGACTTGATTTGTTAACAACTGCAAGTACAATGACGAAATCGGAAAAATTAAAATCACGGTGACTAAAATTGATTTCCAGTCAAACCCCAGTGACCAAAATTGTTATTAACCCATATAATTATGACAGTAAAGTATCTTGAGGATAGAAGTCAATCAACACAACTGATAAAAAATCAACGTTTTATAACCTATTAAAATTTTGTTAATTACCATAATCACCAGTTAAGAACAGTAAACCCTATGCATGTTTAGCCTATTAAAGGTTATAAGAATTGAAAAGTGACAGGACCCGTCCTGAATTCCTCGGAATCCGTGACGGATCCTGTAGTTTTTCCGACATCCAACTGATGTCGGGCCTACTTACTAATTAGAAACATCATTTTCCCCTAAAACAAAGGAAAAAAAGGGCCAAGACTTCTACTGAAATTTCAGTAGAGTCTCCCCTAAAAAACGAACTTTACCAAAATTTTCAACCTGTCAAAAACACAGTTTAAAATCACCAAACTTCAGCATGTACGAAGTACATCACACACAACAAACAAACAGCCCTCCGGCCTCATAACCAAACATTTTCTAAAACATTCTTGCTTTTGAACTCCTTTGTAAATACATGCACCCGTAACAAATATCGTAATAGTAATAAAAAAAAAGACCTTCCTCCTTCCCAAATTCATTTCTACGCTTAGAACAATACAAGCATAGCTCAAAACAGTTTATTTTACGGCTACACCTAGGTTAAACCCCAGGCTACCTACGTACCCTTTTGTGAGGGATTAAGTCACACGTAGTTCTTACGACAAAAAGAATCACAATTTAGAAACATACAAATATTGTCCAAGTAAAACCCACAATTTAATTTAGATTCATTCTCAACTTCAATCCCCACAAGGCATATAACTAAATATTTTAACAACTCCTTTTTTTCCATTTCCCTATAGAAACTCACAAATACTATGCATAACTCTTTTAAAACTAACCAATTACTCTAAAACTCAAGTTACTTTTCCAAAATCATTTCTTTCCTACAACCATACCGTATCCAAGGCGTATGTTGCAAAACAACACTTTCCAAACATCAAAACTATGATCACGCCTATGTAGAGCACTCACCATGCACATGCTCAAGAAACCCCAATCCATAAATGAATCCACATATTTTCCCACATATATAAATATATATATATATATATGCACACCTCACACCATCATCATATACCAGGGAAAAACAATTCAACACGAGGATTGTTTGACTAAACCACATGGAAGAATCCTCAATTGACCATGTGGCTAAGGAATGAGTCATCCAACTAGGGGACTAGGCTCACCAGCCCGAACAACAGAATCTTCAATACTCGTGCATCTATGAAAAGTCCTACGCGCGCAGATTGCCCTACTAAGGTGTTATAAAAAATAATAAGTTTTCTCTTTCTGTAAAACCAAATACAAAACATTTATATTATAAATAACATATAAACAAATTGGAAAGCTTTGAAGGTATAATGAAATTGAAGAAAACAAAATAATAGGTAAGTAAAAGGAAAATAAATAATAAGTAAGAAGGTGAGTTTGGTACAATGAAGCACGTCAAAGACGATGTCCTAAAGCCTTTGTAGCCTCCCTACGTGCAGGTGCTGACAGTCTACAAGACTTCAAGATACGACCCCTTGTACACAAACTCAAGATCCGCTATGAGCATGTTCATAGACAGATATAGGTATCCAAGTCACATAACCATTGCCCAAAATAATAATAATATAAAGTAGAGAATATATGTAAAAGTAGAAAATGAGAGAATTAGAATGTGTATGTGATATTCTGATAGTGTATTGTGTGTGTTTTGAAATGTGAAGGAGGAGTGGCCTTTTATAGGCATTCAAAAACATGTAACCTTCACCAACCATAAAAGTTCACCAACCAAAAAATTAAGGTATTCACCAACCAGAAATAAAATCTGAATATTAAATATTTATAACCCCCACAATAAATAAAATAAAACATCCAAAATAATTAAATAAATAAACGGTTAAATTTTTAAAACCTTTTAAAATTCCAACATAAGGGCCTACGAAACACCCCGCCAAGGGTGTCCGGGTTCCGACATATCCAAGTATCCATATCCACTATTTCCAAGTATTAGTATCTAAGGGGAGGTGCATATGATAGTACACATCATGTACTGGGGGAAAACAATCCAACACGGGGATTGTTTGACTGGACCACATGGAAGAATCCTCAATAACCATGTGGCTAGGGAACGAGCCGTCCAACAGGGGGACTGGGCTCACCAAACCACACAGTAGAATCCTCAATACTCGTGTGTCTGTGAAAAGTTCTACGCATGCAGACTGCTCGACCAAGGGCCTATGAAACACCCAGCCAAGGGTGCCCAGGTTCCAACATATCCAAGTATTCATATCCATTGTTTCCAAGTATCAGTATCTCAGGGGAGGCATAGTACACGTCATGTACCAAGGAAAACAATCCAACACGAGGATTGTTTGACTACACCACATGGAAGAATCCTCAATAACCATGTGGCTAGGGAACAAGCCCTCCAACCGGGGGACTAGGCTTACCATACCACAAAGCAGAATCCTCAATATTGGTGCGTCTGTGAAAAGTCCTACGCATGCAGAGTGCCCGTCAAGGTCTACGACACACCTGATCAAAGGTGCCCAGATTCCAAAGTAACCAAGTGACCAATGTTTCCAAATAACCATTGTTTTCAGTATCCAAGAGCCGGGGATGTACATATGATGGTGCATTTCACAAACCTATATATATATATAATATAAAATAATATGCCCTCCCTTAAATCAATTTTTTTTTCTTTCCAAATTCTCAAGATTCCAATATACCCAAATATTTATTCATAGCATAGATATCAAACTCCCAAAAACATAAATTCCACATCCCAAAATATTCGTAGTCTTAATAATCAAAATAATCCAAATTATATAAATATGCAAGACAATCCATAAAACACTTTCATAATCCAACCCCATATCACCCAATCCATATATTTTAATAATAACCATAATAACAACAATAATCCCTTAAAAAAAAACCATCTCACATTCCGATAAAATCATAGTCAAAACATATATCAAATCTCATTTATGCATGCAATTCCATATTAGAAAAGTAATGCTCATTTAAAACAATGTCCACTCACTTCCTAATAATCACAGTCAAGTCCCAAAACTTGTTTTCACAACAAATCAATCATCCCATAGTCAGATATCAAAATAATATCCAATAATTACATAAAATACTATAAAATAATCTTATAATCCCAACATAATCAAAATAACTCAATAAACAATCAAGACTCGTTTATAAGGTCATTCTAGTACTTCTCAAAGGGTGAAACTACATCGGAAGACTCACGGTCAACCAAGAGGTCAAACTTCCCATATTGGTCACCCGGGCCCACGAGACCACTTCCGTTAGAACTAGCTCGAATTCCTTTTCAAACATACACATATATTAATTTAAGATGTCAAAATTTAAGCATGATTTTATAAGAAAAAGAGGGTAATGAGCCCAACTTACTTGAGCATAATAGAGAATTTTCCCTTAAGCAAAAAACTATAAAATTTCATATTTTCTTCAAACCCTAGCTAGAAAAAGGTATAGATTTTTACCCAAAGATATTAAGAGTCATATGATTAGATTAGAATATGAGAAAAATACATCTCTTCAATTATACATTCAAGCTTTTCTTTTTAATTTAAAAAATAATCCACATCCTGGTATAAAAATTATTACTAAAAGCTATTCTCATTATACTATTTATTTAGCTAATTAACATGGTTGAATATAGAGAGCTACATTTAGAGCTTAACCAAAAAACTATCACAATTACTCCAGCATTTTTAGTAGAATATGGTTATTTAAGTCAACTTTATATTGAAAATAGTTATAATTTAGATTCATTTTCTATCATAAGGCCTACACATGGAGTTATTATGTTTCCATCATGTTGTCTATGTTGTGTAGCTCTTCTTCTCCTAAGCTATTCCAGTATGAGTTGTCGTTATCTTTTGCTTCAATTTTTTCTGCTATTTGATTATAGATTTCATCAAAATCTTTTGGTCCTGTTTTGCATATCCTGAATTCATATGTGTTATCTGGTCTTCTAGATGTAGTCTCTGAATAAATCTTGATAAAGTTGGATTGGTGAAGGAGGTTCAGACGATCATCATTGAATGTTGCTCAGCTATTGTTGCTCCTTTGTATCTTGCTTGGTGGGGGTCTCTGTTTTTATTGATTCTACTGAACTAAGCAGTTCATTATGAGAAATAATAATACTATTTGTGCTCTATCTGGATAAATACTATCCATAAACCACTTTGAGGGTATACTGGTGAAACATAATAACTCCATGTATAGGCCTTATGATAGAAGAAGCATCATCAAATTCATTTCACGTGAAGAGATCATCCCAGCAACAAAGAAGCAGATGCAAAGCAGCATCAGTCCAAAGTTTATCAAAGCAAGAAAATCCATTTTTTGGGTCCATTCGGCTAGCAAAAAGCCTATGACTTGGCAATCTAAAAATGAATAAGGGCATTAGTGTCCAAACACTAGAATTTTGTCCTCCTTCATAAATAGTTCCTAATTTTGGGCGGAATCAAAAGTTACCCTTAATTTATATTTCGGGGTTAAAAACATGAAAAGAAGGCCGAGGGAGGGAGGGCGAGACAAAGGGGTCTTCTTTTTTTCTTCTCTCTTTCTAGTAGGCCCTAGCGTCTACGTGAGGTACTGAGAAAGAGAAGAGAGTTAAAAATGGGGAAGCAGGAAGGTACCTTGTGGGACGATTCAGCTCTGATCAATGCTTTTGACGATGCCATGTCCAGCTACAAGGTTCCACCTCTCTCTCTCTCTCTCTCTCTCTCTCTCTGGCTTCTGTATTTTGCTTCAGTATCCTGAGAAGAGCACTACTTACTTAATTGCCTCCATAGCTTCGACTGCAATTGTTTTCATTTGTAGACCTGTGCTTTCTTCAAGATCATTTTATTGGGCACAATTTTGATACTGATTTTTATTGAAAGACCTAAAATTGGAGAATCATGGACTGCCTAATTGATTTAATTATTATTTTTTTCACAATTATGTTTTTATAATATCTGCTCTCACCTAATTTCCAGAAAATTCATGGCAAGAAAACGAATGAGGCGTCAACCAAGGAAGAAAAAGTTGCCATCAACACAGCAGAACAAGTCATTACCGAGGTTGAAGAAAGTGAGGATGCTAAAAGGTGAGCTTATGACTTGGCAGAGCTTTTCTCTTTTGTAGATTGTGAATTTTGGATTCTCATTAAAAGAAGAAGAATTTTGGTTTTGTTAAGTAGTGTAGTTACCCTGACTGATAGATTTTATTTTCTTTTAAATGTCTTTTTCTTTTTGACGAGCTGGGTCCTGTTATCTGTAATTTGTAAACGAATATTTTTCCATTATCTTCCCATAAAGCTTAAAACAAAATGAATAGTATTGTAGTTGTTTTATTGCGTATAGTTTTAAATTTTTGGGCCTCTTATATAACATTAGATGGTTCTTTTTAGATTTTGAAAAGAACTTTTCTATATAGTGGTGTGAGTTGTTGAATTCAATGAACAAGTGTTCAGAGATTGTGTGCATGGAGGTTTGTATAAATAATCAAAAGATGGAGAATAATTTTTGAGATAGTGTGGTTGGAACTTCGACTCTGGTAGGCTTAGTTCTAGAACAACTTACATATATAGGTGCTTACGGATTGGTGGGATTGGGGTTTGTGATATTTTTTCTGTTTGACCCTGCTTTATTGTCTTGAATATTTTCACCTCTCAAACAACTGATTTTGGTCCCAGAGCCAACCCTATCTAACAAACTGAGGGATTGGATCATTCAGGTGAAGGGATATTTCTTTCTTTCAATCGATGCGGGACTTATGCTTCTTACTTATTTTATATAGGAAATAATGAAAATAAAAAAGATAAATATCTGCAGAACCAACATGGCAGTAGTCTTAGACTAAGGTTAGCAGCATCTTCATTCACCTCTATTTCCATTGTTCAAGTCCATCCCAAGACCTAATTTCGTCATACCTTTGAAAATACTGCCAAAATGTTTTTAAGTTTGCAAAAATGCAATAGTAGTCGCTTTTCGTCTGCATTATATATTTTTTGTTGTTGGTTTCTGGTCAAGAGCGCAATGATAGTATCTTTATAATGTGTTTCAGTTTATTGTTTTTGTTCTTGTATATATGTAAATTTGACTGAAGACAGTGCATATTCTTGCTTTTGTGTTGGGATTATGTATCATGTAATGTACTCTTCTAATTAATATAGTGCATAAAAGAGCTAAGTTAACAGAGGAAGGCTAGAAGTCAGCTAACCATCACTTATAGAATATCATGCATAGAACTCATTAAGCTTGAAAAACCATAGTTTTGCATAAGATAGGGTCCGCTAGCAATGTATGGCTTAGTTCACCTGGTAATAATTTCTAGTTTGGTATGCAAACCTTAAATTGTATCTAATAGTGTTTATTGAATCCTGTGATGCATATGACCATTTCTTGTGCTTTAAAAAGACAAGGGGATGCAGATAACCATAGTAATGACACAGTGAAGACTACTGCAGAAGCTGGAGAGACCAGTAATATCTCAGAAGTGAAAGAAAACCATCATGTAGATTTTCATGTACCTGAGCCCTACTCACAAGTTGCTCAGGATGTGCAAAATGACTATTCATATTCACAAGGTGCAGCGGATTATAACCAGTTACTCAACCAGTATTATGAGGTTGAGGAGAAAAGACAGAAGCTACTAGAGCAGCTTCATCAGTTTGGTGGTTGGAATTATCAATATTCTGGTGAAGTTTCTGGTTCCATTGTACAGGGGGATACTGCTTATAGTTCTCAGCAGCATGCAGTCCCTACATGCCAACCTTCTAATCCAGCTGTTGTCTGCTCATGTTGCCCGTATCTACGTCAATGCTTGATGTCTCCATGCACTTCATTTCCTGCTAGTTTACCGGGTGGGTCATGTGCTGGTGGAACATGTACCGATGCTTGTTTAGCAACAAGCCCTGGGCAATCATTTTCTCTTGAAGATGATCAAATTGTCAAGACGGCAATGGGGACTGCAGAAAGAGCATTATCATCGATGAAAATGAAAATTTCTGGTGATTCTAATATAAGTGAAGGTATGCGTGTCTTCTTAATAAATATATCTTCCGGAACATGGTTCATTTAAAGAAGTAGCCATGAAATAACAGGGATAACACTTAGAAGCTTTGTTTATAAGTTCTCCTAAAAAAAATAGCTATGAAAGAAAAAGTATAATATAATTTTCATTCGTCAATATAAGTGAAGGTAATAATTTTCTCTTGATCTGGTGAGATAGTCCTATGCCTTGGTTATCTAAATTAACTATTTGGATGGCCAGAGGCCCAGAGTTGTTGATATATGGTGTTGGTAAAATCTGTATTTACTCACCTTCTAGATAATTTGATTTTATGTTGTTGATATTATTGCTCTTATGCTGTTACGCTTTACAAACACAGACACACACCCACACACACCCACACACACCCACACACAAAACATAAGTACATACATATGCTTCTACGCTATGGATATATCATCTTTGAGCCCTGTACGTTATTGAAGTAGTAATATTGTATGATTCTCCTAGGACAGAAGATTGTATATTGAAAGGCTTTAGTTTTACTGGTTGGCCATGGCTGTTTAATCAATGACGCAAACATATTGTTCTTTGATTTCAACCTTACCATTACCCTACAAAAGATAGAAGTCAAGTCTGATACATTAATTATCTACTCAATAACCTTGTATGAGTTCACAATCACTACAAATGAACCTTGGTTTGGGAAGTTGAAGTATGTTTTTGTTTCAGTCCATGCCATGGCTGAACGATGGTGCTGTGGTGGCTTTATAAATTTCATGTTGTTTTTGGCAAATGGAAGTTTATCCTCTCTGATTGTATCAATTACTTTTTTACATAAAATACAGATAAAAAGGATGAGAAGCGTGAAGGGGAAATGGCTGAAAGTACTAGCTCAGAGACAGATCTTACTGTTGTATTTAATGCATGGTATTCTGCAGGTTTCTTTACTGGCAAGTACGTAATCATTTCCCTACTTCAAATGATTTAAGCTCAAATAATTTATTGTTTTTATTCTATAATTGAGCTCAAGTTACTTTTGTTTCATGTGACAGCTGTATTGAATAGTCTTTTCACATTCCATTTCCTTACACTTTGTTTTCAGCCTCTCATTTATATGATTTGGTTACCAAACTAATTGCTTTATGTGATTTGCATTGCATATTTGACATGATATTTTACAAGTTTGTCTATATCTATTGCTCTTATTCTTGAATTTCAGTAGGAGTTGAGAACAAAACTTTTAAATGTTCAATTCCATCTGGACAAGTTAGTGTTTATTACCATTCTCTGCGTCTACCATTTCACTGGACATATATGTAGGGCCAGCAATATAATGAGCTCATAGACACATTTGATTATGCATTGAGGTACATCCATTGAGCTCTGAAATTTTTTAGGGTCAATTACTAAAACCACCCCTCAACTAAGGGGTCGATTTGAAGGTAGTACCCAATCTTTAAAATGTGACATTTCGGTCCCCCAAACTTTTGAAAACACTCAAAATCAACCCTCTGTTAGGTTGACTATCAGTTAGAAGTGTTAAACGTTGGTAGTTTCGGGTCCCCTTTTTTACTCTTATATAGAATTCAGGGTTTGCGCCATCTGGATTACTTAATGTCAGGTGACAAGAAGATTTTTTTTAAAAAGTAGCAAAACTGTTGAGAAATATTTAAAAAATAGCATACAAACCAAAAATACATTAAAAACACAAAAAGACGATCAAAACCTGCTCATGAGCAGGATGAGATCTTATTAAAAGGAAGCATATGGGCTCTCTCTTCCTTGGAGGTTGTGGAATAGAGTGTAGAAGGGAGGGGAAAGACGCTGGGAACAATGGAATGGGAGGGTTTTGATTTTGAGGTGGAGCTGCCCATGAGATGGCCCAAATTTTAGTCATTAATATTTATAGAAGTTTTGATGTTCTTGTTAATTATTTTTTTATTGATGTGTATTAAATCATCCATATGGCTCAAACTTGAATTCCACATATGAGTGAAAAAATGGGACAGGATCCAGCTGCCAACAAGACATTTAATGGTTCTAACTAATGGTCAGCCCAACTGAGGGTTGATTTTGAAGGGTTTTCAAAAGTCTGGTGTGGTGATCAAAATATGTACCACAACAGTCATGTTTTACAGGTTAGGTACTAACTTGAAATCAACCCCTTAGTTGAGGGGTAGTTTTATACGAACTATACAGAAACACGTGACATGGCAAACATTTTTTTTTTATGTCACTCAGTATAAACTTATTGGTTTCACATGCCAGTACACAGGAAGAACACTGTCCACCTTCCCTACCTTTCATAGAGATCAAGATCTATGTTGCTTGATGTAGATGGTTCTGAAATAATCTGGTGTTTGGTGATCCTTTAAACTGATTGTTTAAAATTGGAACGGTTTATGGGAATTCTGCTAAGTAAGTGAGCTTTCTGATGCAGGTATCTTGTGGAGCAATCTGTTGCAAAGAAGCGACATACTTAGGCATGACACATCAGGGAGAGGCAAAATTGTTCTGTTTTGTACTGGATCTATAGTTAAATTAGAAGTATGTGGTACTGTAATCAGAGTCAAAATAGTTCTGTGAAAAAGTATGTTCTCTGTACAACATGTTTTATCTGGAATCGTTAATTGTTGATCAGTTTGACCAAAAGCTGTATGAACATGGCATTTGGAGCTTGAAGTTTGTCCTATAAATGGTTAAATTCCCCCAAGTGCTGGAAAAGGTCATCATTTTTGTAGTAAATAAACTCATTGCAGTTTTAGCAGGATATTGAATAGCACATGTTCTTCAAACAGAAATATCAAATTGTATACTGTGTTATGCTACAAGCACCAATCACAATGAGCAGGTGCCTTCAACTTGCTTACATAATATTTTGAAATTTAGCAGTAATGAACTAAGAAATCATGAAAGATTTCGAAGTAAAACACACGCAAAATTTGTTGGTACAAACCACGAGATCAGTCTGGGCTCTAGACAAATCAATCCATCACGAATAAAGATAAAATCCCGCTCATCAAAAGCCCACAGGAACCGAGTTGATGCTCCCACATCCATAGCATGGGTAGTTAAAGCAAGTAACAAAAAACGCTAATCAGTTAGTAAGTTAATATGACATTAACTACTCGTGTTAGTCTAGTTTGCAATGTAATTTCTTAATCTGAACAGATGAATTTTTAGTTCATCATTCAAAAATCAACTCTACAAAATTGTATCCAAATCGGAACTCATTTAATCACTTAAAATTATTATCATGAATTTTTTTTTATAATTGAAAAATTATGTTTGTCTATTTATTTAATCATAGTTAGACAACTAACATTCTTCAGTTTGAGTATTTTTTTCGGCAAGAATAGTCTCACAATAAAGATCTATTCGAATCATGAGATAGATTAGATTGTGGAGTTGGCCACAATGATCAAGTTCGGTGCCATGTAACTTACTAGTTGACCCGACCCGACCCGGCCAACACTGAAACATATTTCCGTGTGTCGAGAATTGAGATAGGAAGGATTCAGTGACACCGAAATTAAAGAAAGGAAGTGGCTGTTGAACTGTAAGAAAGAAGCTGAAGCAATGCGAAGGTAACTCAAGTACCCATTTCTCACTCCGATTCTGAACTTTCCCGGTAACCAGACACAAGTGACCCCAAACTTTTTTCTTGGGTGATTTGATGCAGACAGGGGCTTCATCAACGGCAGCATGCGAAGCCAGCAGGAGGTGGAGGAGGAGGGGTGAAGGGCATGATTGGGAGGCTATTGATCGCGGTTGTGGTTGTCTTGATCTGCACCATTTCTTTTGTTGTTACATCGACGAGCAATGGCGGCGCTCGATCTGGCTCTCGCTCTAAGGTTAGTTGGAAGCTGAGGCTTTGAATGATTTTGTTTGATTCTAGTTTTGGAAGTCTGGCCTGTTTGGTTTCTGAGAAATTTTATTTTACATACATTTCACCTCATGCAGTGGGGTTAGTTTTAATTCATCTTAGTTGAAGAGATTGGTAAATGCTACTGATTCTTGGATACATTGAAATTAGGAGTTCTATTTTTGGATGCGTGCAAATGACGCATGGAACTAAATGCCCTTGTTGTTTTCTTTTGCCACCTATTAACCGAACATCATCATTTTTATGGGTGATTGTTGAAAATTCAGGATCCATAATGTAAAGATAATGGTTTTGATAACCGAAATTTGATACTTTGTCCACTCTTTCTAATGACTGAAGAAGACAATGAGAGTGATGATCCAATATCCTCTAACAGGTCGATCAAGATAACTGATTTATGAAGAGAGATTATGTAACAAATCATGCAATCGAGCATAAAGTACTCAGGTCATATTCAATTTTACATTTTTTTTTACAAAGACAAAAAATCACATTGCAAAGTACCCTTCTTAGATACTTCTGAAGATGAGAAATCCGTATCTCAAAATTACTAGGAGTTTTTTTATGGTGTATTCTAATTGGGAAGAAGGAAGCTAAGGTAAATTTGTAATGTTTATGTGTACAATACGGATAACAAAGGTGAGATAACATTTTTAGTTTGTCACCTTAATCTTTCTTTGTGTTCAAAAGACTCTTTGAAAGTTTCATTTGAGGCAGACATCTTCTGTTAAAAATTACCGTAACAGTGATGCTGCCTGCTATTTATTTGTTGAAACTTTGACTCTGAGTTCTCTTACCATTGTATATGCAGATGAGTTTAGATGAACTTTGGAGAAGTGCTGATTCTGTTGGTTGGAGACCATCATCAGCTCCACGGTCTGATTGGCCTCGTATGTCTTTACTCTTTTCCTGAATAATTATAATGCTTTGGTTTCTAGAAACGTCATTTTATGTTCTGATGCTACTACTTTGTGGCAGCTCCACCAAGCGAGACTAACGGCTACCTACGTGTGCGCTGTAATGGTGGTCTCAATCAACAACGCACTGCGGTTTGTATCTTTTTCTTTTTCCTTATGATATGTAATTAATTACATTTTTGTCACCCATGTTCTTACGAGGGAAATATTTGCCTTTTGTTATTCTCTTGGATGTTTTAGATCTGCAATGCAGTTCTTGCAGCAAGAATCATGAATGCCACACTTGTCCTGCCTGAATTGGATGCAAACTCTTTTTGGCATGATGATAGGTATCTATTTTCAATGATTGCGTGACCCTCAACTCGCATATACACATTATGTTTCACCTTGTGTATTCAAATTCATTCTTAACTTGTATTTTCTGATTGAGGTTATTAAGCCAAAAGAGACAGGGTAGATGGAATTGTAAATTTCATGTAGCTACAGGGTAGATGTGCCACATTTAATTAGCAGCCTCAGCTACTAGTTTGTAACATTTTAATGAACATGGAGGAATTAGATGTTTCCAGATTTGTATTGATAAGGCTTACCTTTCTTCTTTTCATCATAGGTACTTAAAATTCATTACCATGGCCTTAGCTTTTTCAGTTTGTTCTGTTAGTTGATCTAGGAGGACTCTTCTCTTGGGGTTTTTTTTAAGGTATATTTCAATAGTTAAAGACCAATATTGAGTTTTTCTGGTTTTGTTGCCACAAGTGGATTCAAGGGTTCTCTCAAATTATGTTCTTCATACTTCCAGGAATGTGAACCAGCCTTATTCCATAAGCAATCCATGGACTCTCCTTCATCCCCTCAATGATTAAGCTATTCCTTTCCATCCAGTGTCTAACATATGCCCTATAAAAAAAATATCATCCAAAGTTTGGCTAGCAAACCACACCTACTTCACATCCTTGTCTTCTCCCCTCCACCACAAGAACCTCCACAGATAAGGCATTACATGATGGTAGCCACACCCAAACCAACCTAAGAGCTCATTAGATGGGATAACATCACAATGCAGTGCTCCTTCTCTTAACCTGAGATCTCAAGCACACCAAAAGAAGACCTATCATTGGTCTTTCTGTAGGGTAGCTCAGCTACTTTTGTCCAGTGGTTCACAAGGAAATAGGTTTAATCATATATTGACCTTTTCATTGGCCTGAATGTAACTAGAGCAGTTAAATTCCAACTTCTAGCATTATTGAATGGAAACTTAAAGCTTCAACATAACTGCATGAATGTATTTTCCTGTAGAACTTTTGGCATAATTTCCTATAAATATATCCCTTCATACTTTAAATAATATATTTTCTTGGGAAAAACCAAGGTATTTGTTCTGAGGAACTGTGAGTAATGTGTCTACTGTGCTCTCATTGTTATTTGAATGCTGGTTTCTATGAACTCCATAAAATATTACATGATTGTAACCACATATTTAACACGTGCAGTGGTTTCCACGGTATCTATGATGTTGAGCATTTTATGAAGTCATTGAGGTATGATGTAAAAATTGTGGAAAAAATACCAGAAATTCGCCAAAATGGGAAGACCAAGAAGATAAAAGCTGTACAGGTAAAACATCCGTATATGTTTTCATCGCATTCATAATCATAAATCAATGTGATTTCTTTAATAGGTTCAAAATGTTTACTTCTCTTCCTCTAAACCTTGTCTCAGCTTCGTCCCCCTAGAGATGCTCCTATCAGTTGGTATACTACAGACGCTCTTGTGAAAATGAAGGAGCATGGTGCTATTTATCTTACTCCATTTTCACATCGTTTGGCAGAAGAAATTGACAACCCTGAGTATCAACGGTTGAGGTGTAGAGTTAACTATCATGCTTTGAGGTTTAAGACAAATATTATGGAGTTAAGTCAATCAATAGTAGATAAGCTTCGCGCACAAGGTCACTTCATGTCCATACATCTTCGTTTTGAGATGGATATGCTGGCATTTGCTGGGTACGTTCTAACTATTTTGCGAAGTTCTCATTTGCATGTGCATGTTGGGGGGGATAGGTCAGAGATGTAAAATAATTAGTTGATTTGTTGCATATGGTGAGATATCTGCTTACAAGACAAAAATATGATAGAAGTGAAAAATCAAAGCAAATCACACACATATTCACATATATAAATACGCTTGTGTACAAACACATGCATTGCGCTAAATTAAGTCGAGCATTTGAAGGTACTTTTGTAAAACATTTAGGGTGAGGGGGCCATAGTTTCCAGCACAACTAATGCCCTGAGTGACGTAGGATATAGATTGCTTTGATACTACTGATGTAGAACAAGGAGAGAACAGAAGTAAAAGAAAAAACTGACCAGTAATTTAGCACAACAAATTGAACTTTAATCTTTTAGTTTAGTATCGATAGGCCAAAACTAAGATTCCAAGCACAAGAGTGACCTATCTATATAGTCACTTAAGGTAAGTTCCTGGCAGAATTCTTACATAAAATGAGGAATGACTGGAGTGTTCTCCTTTACATCATGCCAAGAATTCTCGTATTTCAAAGCCACTAGATAGACAAGGTGAACAATCTTTGATCAGTTCATATTTTGAAACAGTTCATGAGTTCAGATTTTGAAAAATAATGTTATATGATGACTTCTTAACATCTGGTGAAATTATTTCTGCAGGTGCTTTGATATTTTCAACTCCAAAGAGCAGGAGATTTTGAAGAAGTATCGAAAAGAAAATTTTGCGCCAAAGAAGCTTGTCTACAAGGAAAGGAGAGCCATTGGAAAATGCCCATTAACTCCAAAAGAGGTAATATTGTCTTTCTTGTTAATGTTTCTTTATCTATCGGTGAAAAAGGTTTTTTGTACTGCCAGTGAGAAAGAGTCATCAAGATTAAGATTATAAGATGGCTGTTACCTTGCATCAGTGTCTTGTTAAGCTTCACTTACCATTTCAAGATAACAGGCAATATATGACATTTCCTATATGAAATCCTAATAAAATTATGCCCCCTTTCTATGCAGGTCGGTCTTATTTTACGTGCAATGGGGTTTAACAATTCTACCAGGATATACTTAGCTGCTGGTGACCTATTTGGTGGGGAGAGATTCATGAAACCTTTTCGGGCTTTGTTCCCTCACCTTGAGAACCACAGTTCTGTAGATCCCTCAGACGAGCTAGCAGAAAACACCCAGGGGTTGTTAGGGTCTGCAGTGGACTACATGGTTTGTCTCCTCTCTGATATTTTTATGCCTACATATGATGGCCCTAGCAACTTTGCAAACAATCTCCTTGGTCACCGCCTTTATTATGGCTTCCGAACCACAATTAGACCCGACAGGAAAGCACTTGCCCCAATCTTCATTGATCGAGAGAAGGGACGGACAGCAGGTTTTGAAGAAGCTGTTAGGCAAGCCATGTTCAAGACCAACCTTGGCGGGCCCCACAAGCGGATCCCACCTGAGTCTTTCTATACAAATTCTTGGCCAGAATGTTTCTGCCAAACATCTCCACAGAATCCGGCACATAAATGTCCACCAGAAATTCTTGACAGCAGTTGAGTGAAGCCAAGCCACTGATGGCCTGGAATCCTTGCCTCAATCAAATTCGACAATATCTGTGACAGAAAAATGAGAAAGTAGTGTCAGGATTTTTAGCAGGTGATTGTTCCACCACCGTACTGATGAATCCCTGTATGCCATAATGTGTAAGGGATGGTTTTCCGTACTCATATTCTGCCTTTCAGGTAACCATTATATCCATACTTATGTTCTGTTTTAAATTTTTCGTATCCTCTTCCACAAACATTTCATTATTTTCTTATTTATCACTAGGAAATTTATGGACATTTCATGTTCCTCTTGATCATATAAGTTGGTTCTTCAGTGATTCTGATTTTCTGGGGTTTACACCATGGTGCTTCGATTAGTATATGGACAAAGGAGGCAAGTTTTCACTGATGCAGGGGCTGGAGGACACACGAGCCATGATGGTAGTTTGCAGATGTCTTATGTTGTGATCTCAAAATCTACATCTGATTTGTGATATAGTATGATTTGATTGACTTCCCTGTATGTTTATGACATGTATGGCTAATTATAGTCTATATAGATTTTTCAGTTACCTTACCAAAATGCTCTGTTACCATTACATTACCTGGGTTTTGATGCACATGATAGATTTAAGGCTTATTTACACCAATGCCTCATGAAACTAAGGTCAACTCTCCACCCCAAAAAAACAGAGGCGAAAGAGGAAGTGGGTGGAGATAGAAAAAGGTTTAGGATAGTTTTTCTATTTAAACCCCACACTTCTCTTTGTTCATTCATGTTCTAAGTTCATTCCAACTTCTAATTCAAATTTTCACAATTTCCAAGAAAACCTCACTATCTTCCCAAACTACCCTAAACCCTACTTAACCCCCGGATTGATCTAATACCTTATTAAGTTCCTATTTCGTCAGTTTTGTAGTTTGCCCAATTCAATTGCAAAAGAACCCACCTTTACAAACCCCACAATTTTGGGAAATTTGGAAAAAGGAATTGGAACCCACCTCCTATACCCAAAAGAACAATTCCTGAACCCAAAGGTAGGACCTTGATTTTTTTAATGTTGCAAACAGCCAATTCACCAAATCCCAATGTCTCATTGTTTAAGCAGCTGGACCATGACGATGTATTAGTTGGTGACAGTCCTCTGGATTTGATGGACAAGGCGGTGGGGAGTAGGAGCGGTGGTGCGATATCGAGCCATGCACTTGAACATGTTTCGCTGGGGTGTGTATAGATGTATTATGGTTAAATATTAAGTTGGATGGCCTTTTTTGTCTTTTTACACAATAATAAAACTTAACCGTTTAATGATTTAAGTATTGTGGTGAATAAAGAGAAGTGTGGGGTTTAAATAGAAAATTTTGAATTTTATGGGTTTAGAAGGAGAGAGTTGTGTTCAATATTTACTTGTTTTGGGTTGGGTGTTCAATTTGTTTTGGATTTTGGTTCTTGAAGAAGAGAAATAGAGAGAAGAGCGTAGAGGTGAGGGTTGAAATGTTTAAGAAAACTTCGATATATTTCAATGTTTTTAACTATGTGGAGGTGCCCTCCACTTGCCACGTCACCCACTTAATTGGTGGATAATAATTTATGTGTACAAAATTACAAAAACACTTCTGTCACTTTATCAAAGTTAACAGATTTTTGAATGGAGTTGACGGCATGTGGCAAAGTGAGTCACCAAACCTCGATCAAGGAATGAAAGTGGGCCATTTTGAGTTTGGGGGGGCAAAGTGAGATTTGATCGAAATTTCAAGGGGCATTGGTGTAATTAAGCCTAGATTTAATCCATTCAAGAAAGCTCAAAGTTGTGACTTCTGAGGGAACTCAAAAAAGAACAATAAATTTGATGAAACTGGTATGTTTATTTTAAAATAAAATTATTCAATAATTACATTGAATTAACTTTAATAGTGGGAGTTAAATTTCTTTAGTACTGGCTGTTTTGTCTCAACGGCTTGTTTTTAAAGTCTCCAACATCTATTTTATTGAATATTATATATATATATATATATATATTAGATATATCTTGCATAAGAAAACATACAGAAAAGCTACATCCTTCTTCCTCTTCCCTCCTATGAAATTCTCTCTTCCTTTTATTTACTTTATTGAGATTCTGAGCAACATAGTCAGAAAGGTGTTTGTATTCGGGTCCTTCCTTAGTGTAAGGAAAAACCTAGACATAGGAGGTTCTGGGGCTGTTTCATCCTGGGGTTGTAGTGGCCTTTTCTGAACTGCTTGCACAAATTAGGCAGAGCCGTGAAACGTCTTAAAAAGAGCAACTTAGTCTGAATCGTTCATAGCTACATATTATATTTTCCAAGTAATATTATTCTCTTAATTTAATTTCTGCACCAACAATTTTAAGACGCTCTATATGCCATAGATGTTGGGAACCAATTTTAAAAGTAGATTTTGGATGCTACTCAAATTATTTCCATAATCATTCATGTATTTTCCGGCGAGTAACTAATTCCTGCATATTGAAGGACACCGTGGTAGCAGGACTGAATATTTATCTTTCTCGTTGGCTAGTGGTTCGATTTTGGCAAGTTTGGCTTTGATAATACCCATGGTTGGTATGAACAGAAGATAAGTGATTTCTACCTCGGTAACTCCTAATAAGCTGCTCGCTTTTCCTTTGAGCTTTTGGAATTGAAATTTTATTTTTATGTTGGCTGTTGAATATCTTGGGGGTTAAGAGCAAAGTTTTCCCAACTATCTTTAAACCACTTCCCTGGCCAGTCATACTTGTCGACTG
Organism: Prunus armeniaca; assembly: GCA_903112645.1. Classification (NCBI taxonomy): domain Eukaryota; kingdom Viridiplantae; phylum Streptophyta; class Magnoliopsida; order Rosales; family Rosaceae; genus Prunus; species Prunus armeniaca. The sequence goes on along the minus strand of CAEKDK010000005.1, from coordinate 2,947,861 downwards.
GAAACAACTATCATGGCTAGTTTGGGGAAGATGGCTGAGCAATGAAATTATACTAGTGCTCGTATCCAAGACCTGTGTGCTGTTCTTCAGGAAAGGTTACCTTTTCCGTAGATGGCTGGTTCGCAACAAGAAAAGAGAGAAAGAAGAGGAAGCCTGAACAACGCCACTTAGCCTTCATGAATGGAACCGCAAATGGCAAGGCTGACACTATTCACGTGAATAGTGACAGCCCTTGCTTGCCCTTGTCCTAGACTAAGCCCTTACGGGTGAAGATGCTCTATATGTATCTGCACACAGAAACCGCAATGCCACCGACAAAAATCATCACCCTACATCAGAAAAATAAAACAGAAAATTAAAACTAAAAGCAGCTAGCATAAACTAAAGAAAAAACATATGACGTTAAGCAATTTTTCGGACTTATAAAACTAGAAAAATATGACTCGACTTTAAAATAAGAAATCGTTGTGACGGTTATCGAGAAATACAATTGCAAAAACAAAAAATAAAAACAAAAAGGTTTTTAAGTTGCACGCGCTTACGCGCGGAGAGGTTAGAAGAAAAGGAAAAAGAAGAGAACCCAAACAAACTGCTTTTAACCACCAAGACTTCTACTATCACACAACTCTCTCTCTCTCTCTCTCTCTCTGTCTCGGGGACATACAAAATGCAGGTTTCAGGTGTTATTGGCGACGTTTCGTTGTTGATTCCCTCAGGCGGTGGTCTTAGCTGGCCAGAATTCAGACACTTCCATTCGCATACGCTCTCTAACTCCAAGTCATTTCTTTCTGGTGCTTTTTTCAGAGTAAGCTCTCGTCCACTCTCATTCATGTTTTGCTCTCGTGTTTAAGCCTTTGGTTGCTAAACAAGCGTGAGAAATTGAAAGGAATTTTTTAGATTTTAATTAATGATGTTTGGATTTTTTTTTAGCCTTTCGTTTCTTTGGGATAGATTGGACACAACCCAGATCAGATATTTTCTTTTACCCTGTTTGGTTGCCTAGAAAGTGTAGGCAAATTTGTGACTGATATACAATTATCTATCTCCATTTGGTTTATTGAAAAGCTATTTCGCGAATAAATTAACAATGATAAAATTTTACTTCCTTAGGAACATATTTTCTTTTTATTTTTTGAAATAAATGGAGCCGTACGTCTTCAGACTGCGTGCGAACTGTTTGTTCATTTGAAGTTAATTCTTCAGTCATTCAATTGTTTGTGCTCCCAATATTTATCAATCAGATTGGGTTTTAGTTTTATTTTTTCTATAATTTATTTAGGTTATGAAGAGTTATCCCTGCAAAAACGTTAGATAAAACTGAAACGAAAATGTGGATAATCAAATGGCTAAATTTTTTTCAATTTAACTGAATTTTTGCATGGATAATCGTTGATAGAAAATCTGAAAACTAAGCAGTTCCAGTCATTGGTTTATATCCCAGAAATAGGATGTACATATTTTAAGGAAAAATAAGGACATCCTTAACACACTCATCTCTCTATGTTTTTTTTTCTTTTGTGCTATGTTGAATTTTTCTATTTTTGTCAAGATCCTTTTTCTATTGCGCATACCCTCATCGACTTTGTCAATGTTGTCAACTGATTTATGCCTTTTTATGCCTATGTTCTGTCTTGTCTAGTGCAAAAAGAGAGAGGAAGAGAGAGCAATCTATATACTTAATTTCTTTGCCTGCCAACAGTTTCCTCTCTCTTTCTTTCTGGATCTTCTGATTTTTCTGTTATATTTTTCTTTACCACAGGGTTTATAGATGAATTTACCTGTTCTACATACCATAAACTTACTGAAGAAAAAAACAAAAAGATACCAAATGTACTAAGTAAACCATAATAATCTTACCTAAAAGACTCATGATCTGAGCCATAAACTGAAATGGTTGCCGCAACATTAATGATAGTTGGGTGGCACCAAAAGACTGCTTCTTCTTCTTCTTTTTTTTTTTGGCTGGGTGAGAAATTTATAGTTTTGGGTGGTGGAAGGAAGGCTAAAGTATAATGGGGCCGTATGTTGATGGCGATCATTTAGGCTATTTGGTCGGAAAGAAAACAAAGGATCTTTGAAGATGTTAAAGGTGGAGTAGGTGTGGGAGAAGGTTAATTATCGGGCGGCACTTTGGGCATCTGTTTCTCCTGATTTTAGGAACACTTCTATTTTGGACATTGTTTTAGACTGGAAAGCTGTAGTGTCTTGAATTGTTTTGGTTTGCTAAACTAGTTGTAGAATGAATTATTGTTTTCTCTTGTATATTTATGGTGGAAAGATTATCCATGGTGTTGCACAGCTTCTTTTCTTAAATAAACTTTCCTCTCTTTGTTTCTTTTAAAAAAAGGTTGGGTGGTAGGATTGATTAGGGGAAATCTGAATCGGTGTTATAAAAAAGGAGAAGTGGAGTAGCTTTGACTGGATGTGGCTCAGTTTGTTTTTTACTATAAGTGAAGCTGAGTTGCAGATGAGTAAGAAAATACATGCTTAATGCAATGTCATTGGTAAAATAACTGATGGTTGTGAGATATTGTTGTTTTGTTCACAAAATGTTGCACAACTTTGTGATGGTTCATATCTGGGTAAATCTCACATATTTCCTTAAAGCAGGCATTTGATTTCATTAATGCCAGTATTTAAAGCAACTGAAGTGCCAATCGAATGGGAAGAACCAAATAGTATTTAGGGTTTCAAGCAACTATGGGAAAGGTTAGAACCAGTACCCAAAATTGGTGCAGGCTTCAGGAGGTGGCCACACTTACTGGGAAAGGAGGTGGTTAATTTAACCTTAACATTTTCTATTATGATTTAGACCCCTTCTTTAATCATTAACATTTTCTTTTATGATTTAGACCCCTTCTTTAATCATATCATTCTTCCGACATACTCAACTTACCAGTAGTGTTGTGAGTCATGAGAACTTATCTTCATAAAGTGGAACTGTTTACTACAGTCTAGGTATCACCGTCGAAAGTTGACAATCTCCTTGAGAAACAAAAATTGAAACATAAACCCGAAGTTGCAAGTGTTTCGAACCCAAATTCCAGCCAATCCCCACGTGACAATGTAATTTATTAAAGTTAAGAGTTATTAATAAAGAGAGCAAAGTTTACCTGTGGATGATACTTGCATTACCCAAACTGGACCAAAAATGGCAAAAGGATCCATAAATAAAACTAGAATGGAAGGAGCGGAAGATGAAAAACAGAGAATAATGAGAGATGCATAGACGGGTAGAAAAAAAACTGCTGTCAACTGCCTAGCTGCTAAGGATGAGCATCTGTTTTGCCTTCATTTTGTAAAGAAAATGATATATTTGATTGATACGTTGCTCCAGAATTGGATTTAGAGTATTATTTTTCCCATGTCTTCATTGAATTTGTATCCCCATATATTTACCAATTTCTAATCCTTCTATGCATTTGTATCCCCACATGTACTTGCATGGTATCATTTTTATAAGCTAGTTGCCCCAAGATAGGGGCTATTCACCATTATGTATGTCAGTTTCCAAGTAACACTGATTATCTTGATTTTGGCATTGATTTAATATATGTATATGTATACGCACTGAATTTGACTGCTGAAATCCAATGAAGAGAGTTGTATGAATATTTCTGCACCGTATTGCCATATCCAGGGTGGGCACTAAGGCAAGGTTATGAATGGTTGGCGCTTTAACAAAATATTTTTCTTTTCTTTTCTTTTCTAGAGCTGTCCTTCATCTTGCATCCCAAAGCTGGGAAACGGACTGTATAAGTGCAGAGCAAGAGGGTTGATTGTGAGAGCATCAAAGGATTCAAGTGATAATTTGGTGCCAGTTGCTCCTCTTCAATTTGAATCCCCTGCCGGCCAGCTTTTGGCCCAAATATTGCAAAATCATCCACATCTACTATCTGCAGCCATTGATCAGCAGCTTGAGAACCTTCAAAAAGATAGAGATGCCCAGAGAAAAGAAACTTCTGCTTCATATGAAGATCCCCTCTACAAGTAAGTACTGTGATCTCTCAAGAGTAGTTATTTTAGTTTTGTTCTTGAATGGACGGTAATTGGTAAATTTTTACATGTTGAAACAACTCAGAATTTGATGCACACTGATGGAATTGTTTAAAGATCCTCTTTGGACGCCCACCACTAAGCCCATTGCCCCAAATCTAACAGTAAGGCCTTTTTGGTAGTGTAAGAGTCATTTAATTTTAAAATAGTTATAATGTAAGTCAAATAATTAATCTGAGAGTTAATAGGGGTTAATAAGAGTGAACTTATTTGGATCTTAGCTTCAATGTGTTTTAAGATTTCTTCGAGTTCTATTATTTACTGTGACTTAATACTATTTCTCTAGAAATTAAATTATTTAAAAAATGTTAAAAATTGCTAATTCAATTTCAAAGTTAAAAACAAAAGCTGAAAAAAAAATGGAGAGAGAGAGTACATTTGGGGTGGGGGTGTTTGGGTGGCTTAGAGTAATTAAGCAAAAGTTCTATCATTTAAAGGCCATCATAATCATAAGCAATAGCCACCTTGTGTTTTCCTACATTACACATGGTAACCTAATGCTGCATACGGACTTTATCTTACCACCCAACTGACTTCATAGCAGCAGCATTGCTGATCAATGTGGGGGTAACAACGTGATATGGGAGCAGTTTCATTTTCAAATTAGCAGGGATTATAAGTATTTGGTTTGGCACGATTTTTAGTTTTATGGGATAATGATACTTGTGGCATTGAAAACATGAGTGGAATTGGCAGATCATTAACTAATGGGAGAGAATAAATACTTTCTTCGGGCTTGGTCCACCTGCAATTAATTTGTCTTTGGGTCTATTAGCTTGATACTGTAAAACTCCACAGGATGCAGACCAGTGGTCATACTGAATTCGGCAGTTGAACCCTCAGTTGTGTCAGTAGTAATTGAAAAGAAAAATAAATATTGCAAAAGATTTCATTAGGTCTGCACTGTTTCTATCATCCCATCTTATTCTCACCTTCTTGATACAAGATAAAGTTTGACATCTATGTAGTTGCCTACCTTTGCTTTGAATCTTTGAGATTTAGTAGTTTACACTACAGGTTGTACCATGTTATGTGCTGCTCTAGTTATTTCCGGGTTTAAACTTAATTTTTATTTAAAAATAATTATTGATGGCAAGAGCGTCCTAGGTAGCTGAAGTACACTTGACACATGCCAAGTAAACTTTTCTAGTCGTACTGAACTGGGATGTGAGATTTAGAGAAAAGAATACTTGTTTTAATTTATTTTCTCTTTTCTATAATTTGACTTGAACCATTTTTGTTTAAATATAGAGTGCGGTTCGATTTGTATGCATGTGCTTGTGTTTACATGTGTATGACAACTGATGGGTACAATTTAGCACAATGCTAACACCTCAATGCTAGTACTTTAAGATGTGATAGGTACCAGCAGGAATATGATATAATTTCACTAAGATCAATCAATCTAAGAACTTTGTGCCAATGCTTACCCTTAGATTGTGGCACTACCATCAATCAATCTAAGAACACAATTACCTTTCCTGCAGTTGCAAAGCTGATGTATCACTGCCCTCCCGGAGCCTATTGCCGGTCCATCCACCATTTCGATGAGAGCAATTGGATGACATCCAATCAGAGACTCCGCAAACTACCAAAAAACAACCTGCATATGCTTCCCCTCCATTAGCCACATTACAGTACTAGCACTAGAATGTCACCATCCTCACCAGTGATCAGTTGGTGTCACACCCACTCACCACCTTGAGTCTTGACTTACATTAGGCCTCCATCAGTATCTTACCTTCATTAATTTGTACTGCATTTCTGACCTACCATCACCATCACCTCTTTCAGGCTGAATCATAGCTCCAAATTTTCTTTCTTCTCTTGAAAGTCAATTTTAAGTAGACGTGATTAGGTGTCTAAGAAGAGATGCTGTTATTTCCTCAACAAAAAAAAAAAAAGAAAAAAAAGAAAAAGAAAAAGAAATGCTGTTATCATGCATCTCTCCATACTGTACGCAGTTTGAAACATATCATCTAACAATCTCTTCGCATACTGGTGCTTGCTCTTTATTTGTTTTCCCCAACTATTGTTTGATTCATTGTTTTGGTGTTGGAGGATATGGAGTAACTTCTTAAATAAAATCATGAATTTTAGGCGAATAGCTCAAGTCAAAGAGAAAGAAAGACGCATGGCATTGGAAGAGATAATATACTGCTTGATAGTGCAGAAATTCATAGAGAATGATATTTCAATGATCCCGAAGATATCAGCGACCTCAGATCCCACTGGAAGAGTGGATTTCTGGCCAATGCAAGAAAAGAAACTAGAATCTGTTCATTCTCCTGAAGCATTGGAGATGATACAGAGCCACTTATCCCTTGTACTTGGAGAGCGACTTGTGGGCCCTCTTTCTGCGATCGTTGAGATTAGCAAAATCAAACTTGGAAAGTTGTATGCTGCTTCAATAATGTACGGATATTTTCTCAAGAGAGTTGATCAGCGGTTTCAGCTTGAGAGAACCATGAACACCCTTCCTGATGGTTTCACTCCAGATGCAGCACCAGCAAACCAGCTATGGGATCCGGATTCCTTGATCCGGATACCTCCAGACGGTGGTAGTGATAGTGATGGAGGTAGTTACATGAACAATGGTGACGACAAGTCGTATCGACTGAGATCCTATGTGATGTACTTGGATGCAGAGACTCTCCAGAGATACGCTACTATAAGATCAAAGGAAGCAATTTCTTTGATTGAAAATCAGACACAAGCACTATTTGGGAGACCTGACATCAGGATTACTGATGATGGTTCAATTGATGCCTCTAACGATGAAGTGATTGCGCTTACTTTCTCTGGATTGACAATGCTTGTCTTGGAAGCTGTTGCTTTCGGATCATTCCTATGGGATGCTGAAACCTACATTGAATCCAATTATCACTTTCTCAAAAGCTAAATGTTTATTTATTTACGCCCAGAGGCGAGGCTGCTGCTTATACGTTTTAGAGTATTGAGCCATGGTGTAATGAGTTTCCTGTAAATATAATTGTTAGTCACCTCTTGTTACAAAAGTTACAGTCTAGATGTGTCGCCAATTTGACCTACTTTATTCCAAATGTAACTGCAGGAAAGATGTAAATAGTGATGCACATATTACCTGGTGCTTGCTGGGCCTCGGGCGTGCGACTCGACACCACCAATGTTGGTGATTTCTAGTGTCTTCGTCAAATTTTTAAGATGGCAGCGATTACACAATCCGAGTATACTAACATGCTATGTTGCACGGATATCAGTATAAGTATGAGAATACGATATGGCAATACGCCAATTATAATATTATATTTAATTAATTTTAGGCGAATTAGTTCTAAAATATAATACATTTGTTCTTTTGAGGGATCCTCAAATAATTATTTGAGGGACTCCTTTTGAAGCCCAATATGAATTTTATTTTCACAATCTGAATTGTCTATTTTTAAAATTTTCAATCAAAAATCATCCTTGTAAAAAATAAATATATATATATAATTAAAAAAATAGACAAATTAGAAATCGTCAAGACATCTTAGTTGTGTCCAACAAAATTGACGAACATGGTGCTTCAAGAAAATATAAAATAACAATCGTTTAATTGAATGGACAAATACATCCAAATTCAAGTACTTTTTTGCAGATATTTGTAAGGGAATGAAACAACAGTATGTGTAATTAGACCCAACATCAAATGGTTTACAAAAGAAACATCTAAGATCTGATTGTAATTAGACCAAACATCAAGGAGTGCAATTGAAACTTCCTTCATGGACATCTAGAGCTTACCAAAGCAACTACCCCTTCTTTTAAACAAACGCTTAATTATTCCACACCCAACCGCCCCGTTATTTAAACAAACTGTGACCATCATTTCACTTGCTCCGTATATTTATTTATTTATCTTTTTTAATGTATTTCATACCCAAATTGACCTGCTCCTCATTAAAAAAAAAAATTAACAAAAAATTTGATTCGGTCAATTTTGGGAGGGGCAGGTTAGTATCCTAAAATCTCGTGTATAACTTAAACTCATTATTTATAAAAATAAATAAAAAGCCAACCGGTCTAATCTAGTGAAAAAAGCCTTTGACTTGCAGACTAGAGGTCTCAAGATTGAATCCTCACGGCATCATAGTTGTGTGTATGGGTGTATGAGAAATCCCCCCTCCTTTGTATACTATCACAATGTACCTTTAAAAAAAAATTAAATTTTAAAAAATAAAAATAAAAAGGAGGGGGGAAAGATGGGGGTTTCATAAATAGACTCATTCTAATATAACATTTATTTGGAGGGGAAAAAGACCCATTCTAATATAACATTTATTTGGAGGGGAAAAAGACCCATCAATTAACCACTTGTCATTTTCTAATTGATTATTAGTGTGTTACGATTTTCAATTGAAAGTACAACATGCAGTTTTTTCGCGTAAAACCTAGTGACCATAAAGGTATTTAATCCAACAACTTAACGGAAACTAACTGCAAATTTATAAATTGTAAGCTTTGATTAATACAGTGATCAATTTAGCTAAATTTGTTTCTCAGTGACCAAATTGAAATTTCATGTAAAACCTAATGACGAAAAAAGTATTTAAACCTATATGATAATATGACAAAAAGTAAATGCATATAGATATAGGTGGTAAAAGGCTTGTAATTATTTTTGACCAAAAAAAAAGATGCATGTAATTACGTTCTTTTTTAATATAAGTAATAGTCTAAACTAAGGTGCCATGAGAGTTTAAACATGAGACTACTGGTCTATAAGTCAATGCCATTTTCAATTGAGATAGACCCCGTTGGCGGCTTCTAACGTTACGTCATGTAATTAAGAGCAATTATCAATCCAATTGAGGTCATATGTTAGAATGTTAGTAAAATACGGAACGGGATAAGTACAAATAAAATATGTACGTGTTTTATTCGGCAGAATTTTTGAAAAATCCAAATGAAAAGTTTGGCCACTATATAATATTTGAATATAATTTTGTTAAAATTTGTAATATAAATTTTTTTATTTAATAATATGTGAAAAATACGTGTATTAAACGTGAAGAATACATATGTACTTATGTGTATAATGTATGTATTATATATTTGATTTTTTTTTAAAAGTGTATATTATTGAGTATTTTCATACATGTATGGAAAACGAAAATATGTACATACGTATATAACACGAATATTATACAAAAAAGTCTCTTGTTTTATGATGGGCCATATATACGAAGATGTCATCAACCTTCTACTCCTACGCTACTCCCTTCATAGCCTAACAGATGTCCCTTTCCTGCGTCACATTAAAGGCTTGGGTAGATAAACTTAGCCTAAATTATTGAGTTTGATGATGGGAACATTTGGCTAAGCAGTTTAAGAAATCAAACTTTTTATAGGTAGCCTACCTATTGATTACGACTTCTTCTTATTATTATTTTTTATTTTATTCTTTCATATATTATACGCTAGCTCGGGCTCACACCCATATTTATTCTTGTATTCTGTCTGCTTAGCAAATAACAATTAATTAATTAATGAACAAATATTTCTATACTATATATATTATACTTAGCTAAATACAAATATAGTATGAATTTAATTTTAACGCGTATTCATCTCTTTTGAAGGATCAATATCTAAGGATACAAGTTGGCTTAGTGAGTAAGAAAAGCTAATTACAATGAATTCTAATAATTACAGAAATCCTGATTATACAATAATCACCACAATCCTAACCATACTAGGAGAGTTGACTCACGCTAACAATATGTGTAAAATACGCACATCTATTATTCGCTAAATTTCTTTAAAAGATACAATGAAAAATTCGGCCATTATATAAAAACTTGTAATTATGCCTAAATTTGTTTATTTGTAGTTTTTTTAATTGTACGTGAAAAATAATGATAAAATACGCAAATAATTGTTAAATATTTGAAACAAACATTTACTGTTTGTAAAAAATATGTACATATGCCATTAAGAGCAAGCCAATAAAAAAATAGAAAAAATATGTTAATTAATATAATATGCCGTTAAGAGCATGCGCAATGGTTGTTTAATAGTTCAATTATTAAAAAAAAAACATGTAAGAAATATAACTATTGATATGAAGATATTTAACTATACCATTGCAAGTAAAACTATAATTCAATTATTGCATGGAGTCATTGTGGATGCACTTAGACGAATCGTTGGATGGAGTATCAACTTTATTCTTTTAATTGGCAGAAGTGTTAGTTGTTATTACATTATTCCCTTGACTTGGAAAGCGAAAGGACCCCTCCAGGTTCAGCGATATAACTTAGGCACCGCATGAATTTGTAGTTGTTAAATTTTGTTATATATCTAATCACGTCGTACTGTTTATATTAATCATTCATTATTATGTAACAACCCGACATTTATTTTATTTTAAAAGTTTAATGTATGCAAATCCTAAAGTTAAACATAAAAACAAATGATTCTGTAAGTTGTGACCACCAGGCACCAACTACATTTTGTATATGATATCTCTTCGATGAAACTATGGGTACATTGTGTTATCAATTCTTTCATGTTATTACATGTGTATTTATTTATTCAAATTATACATAGGTCTATGATATATCAATTATGTTGTCAACTTATATTACAACATATGTATTAGTACGTAACATAATGCATCGATGTGACAATCAAACTATAATTTTTTCAATATGTGTTTCCCCATTTCTCTAGGAAATTGAAAAATCCAAAAATCTTAGCCGCTCTCTCTCTCTCTCTTGGCCCCAAAGGATAAAATCAATAAGGGAGGGGGAGGTTAGGGGTAGAAGAAGCGTAACTGCCCCTCCTTTTCCTATCCAATTTTCTTTTGGGTTAGTGAATACTCCCTTATGGCGTTTTCAATAAGAAGCCCTTTGTAGTGATGTGGGTTAGGAGTTGTGTGTTCGACTTTTGTCTATTCTAGTTTTGTTTTCCGTTTAGACTTGATACTTTGGATGTGATGTTGATATATATATATATATATATTTAGTACAAGCGATAGTGTCACACACACACACATTTATGATGTTATAGAGGTTTGAACCTAAGATCTTTGGTCTGCAAGTGCCGTTTTTCGCTTGGCTAAAAACCATTGGCGTGATGTTGATTTCTTAGTTGTACGAATATCTAATGAAGTTGCTCCATTTGTTTAAAATACGCTCTAGAATTTCTTCGACTTGATCTCTGATGGCCAATCGGATAATATCCCAGCCAACGAAGGGCATTATCGTACATCCGCCAATTAATTAGTTAAATAATTAATTCAAAGCCTGATCAGCAGCCGAGGACCATATATTCTGTCTTTCTTTTCTTCTCTTTCTCTTTCTATCTGTTTCTCTCGTAACCTTTGCATTAAATCCCTCTTGGCCTCTTGGTTTGGTGGCCTCTTAGCTCCTCCTCTTGCGAATTGCATATAAACAAACTCGGAGAGAAAGCAAAGGAGGTGGGATCGGATGAGAGAGAGGAGAAAGAGAGAGAATTAAAACAAAAGGCAATACAGATCAAAATTTGAATTATTACAAAGAAAAAAGAAAAGAAAATTATGGAGGGGACAATAAAACGTTGTAGATTTTGGTTTAATGGGATTTCTCTCTTTCTCCACCCTCTGATCATCAGTTTCTTAATCATATTCACGTGTATGGCTAATATTGGCAACGTGGACGCAGCTTTCAGTAACCTCACCACCATCCCCTTCAACCAAGGATACAGCCCTCTCTTCGGTGACGGCAATCTTGTCCGCTCCCCCGACGGGAAAGGTGTTCGTCTTCTCCTCGACCGCTTTACAGGTTAGTTGTGTTCATTTGCGCGTGCAGAAAAGCTAGTATAATATTATACAATTCGACCTTTATTCATTTTCTTCTCTCTTTCATTCTTCATATTGATTAATTTGGTTAATTAATTTACTTAAGGGTCTGGCTTCATCTCCTCTAACCTCTACAACCATGGCTTCTTTAGCGCCAACATTAAGTTGCCATCCGATTACACTGCCGGTATCTGTGTTGCCTTCTACGTAAGTTCTCTTATTATATTTTGGAAATTGGAATCCCTTCTGGTTGGGAAGAAATTAGGGGAGTTTTATACAAAAATCATATACTTTTTCATCAGTTAAGAAATTTTGTTGCCACATATCCTGGAAATGAATTAATTTGTTTATTTATATGATCGTGATCAAACTGAACAAACAGACCTCAAACGCGGACGTATTCGAGAAGAGCCACGACGAGTTAGACATAGAATTCTTAGGGAACACAGAAGGGAAGCCATGGAGATTCCAAACCAACGTCTACGGAAATGGCAGCACTAACCGCGGCCGGGAAGAGCGTTACCGGCTGTGGTTCGACCCTACCAGGGACTTCCACCGATATAGCATTCTTTGGACCCCTCAAATCACCATGTGAGTTTGTTTTTTTTTCTTCCCATATTTCTATTATTAATATTTATTAATTTCCTTCTAGAATTTGTGTTATTTTCTATATATATATATATATATATATATATATATATATTGTTTTGCCTTTTTCTATGCCATGTTTTGCTTTGATTGTTCCTTCTGTTTTGGGAAGGTTCTCGCATTCTTGTTTACGTGGTATGCTTTGTAGACTTTGTTGTATGCTCATTTGACCTCACGAGCAGCCATACACGCTTTGGGATTGCGTCTGGGTTGCTTCTACCTTCTCGAGAAAAAGTCCAACATGTGTTATGCTTAGGTCACACTAATTAGATGGTTGATTAAATAAAAAAAGTATGGATAAATGTGATCATATTTACTTTGTTTAAAATCTTATAATAACCCTACATGTCACATCTAACACAAGAATAATTTTCTTTTATGCTCTCAAAGAAACAACAAGAATCATTTTTATATACGTGCGCGTACACACACAATAATTTTGTCGTATATAATAGAGAGATATATATATATATATATATATACACACACTAGTTTTCATGTATTTTTACAAAATTGTAGCAATACTAGACTATAAAACATTTTTGTTACTTTGAACTCAATTTGACTTCAAAATATTTGAATGAAACTGCAACAAGAAGCCCTTATATAATTCATGCTAGCTAGCCAGCGAGAGCCAATTGATTTTTAAATTGATTTTAACCTTTTTAGAATATAAAAAGATATGGATAGTTGTGTTTCATAAAAATACGACTCTTTATCTGATTTTTTAAAATATTTTTAATATGAAAAAAATGTGAATTTACTATATTTTCTTCATTTATTAATAATATCAATTCTTAATATTTGCATTAATCAATGACATTTTCTGGTATTTTGAATGTTGATTCTTTGCCTTTTAATTACTTGATATGTAAGGATAAAGAAAGCATCCTCCTATACTTTTTAGATGGTGTACCAAATTTTTGGTAGGCTGCCAAACTGACCCATGCAGATCCGAAGTTTTCTATAAACCATATTGACTCAATCATTGCCTAATTTTAATTGAACAAATTGATTGATGATGCCTTTATATATATATATATATATATATATATATACACACACACACATTAACTGATGAAGAAATGTAATTTTTTTTTGTGTGGAATTGATATAATCAATCAATTTATTCAACTAAATTAATGCCATGATTTGTAAAATTTGTTCAATTAAATGAGGGCCATGATTGACGTATCAATTTCAGATGATGCAAGTAAATCTTCCCTTATAATTAATTAATTACTAAAAATTTGTTAATGTATCAGATTTTATGTGGATGACGTTCCAATTAGAGAGGTGGTGAGAAGGGAAGAAATGGGGGGTGACTACCCATCAAAGCCAATGTCGTTGTATGCGACTATATGGGATGCTAGCAATTGGGCCACATCAGGAGGGAAATACAAGGTGAATTACAAATATGCCCCTTTCGTAGCCGAATTCAAAGACCTGGTCCTGGATGGCTGCCCTGCCGACCCCATCCAGCAAATCCCAGCCCCTGAAGCATGCGCCGAGAAATACGCCCTCCTCGCCACCCAGGACTACTCCGTCATCACACCTCAGCGGCGGGCCGCCATGCGCAGGTTCAGGCAGCGGTACATGTACTACTCTTATTGCTATGATTCGTTGCGGTATCCCGTGCCACCGCCCGAGTGCGTCACCATTGCGGCCGAGAGGGCGCGCTTTAAGGACACCGGCAGGTTGAAGTTTGGCGGCAGCCACAAGCGGCAGTCCAAGCGGAGAACCCGCAATCGCAATCGGGTCCTCCCTGATTCGGACGTTACGCCCTATTAACCTTTCGGTCATTGCCATTATATTTTATTCGTACAACTCATGCATGCATGTAAATTCAAGCCTAGCTTATACCATACTATACAATACTGTACCTACATAGGTTGGTGGGGCGTCATTCCCTTTTTCTCTCTCCAAATTAAGTTCAAACCTTAATTTGTTGTTGAAAATTAGTATAAAAGTTAGCATCATGAGTTATATATGAGCAACCACTTTTGGTGGGGTCTTTTTTGGTTAGACACAAATCTGGTGTTTTCCTATTCATATATTTTTTTTTGCGTTGGATTTCGTGGATATGTTACACATGAAATAAATTTAATTTGATGAGCGCGTACCTAAAAAAAAAAGTGCCAATCATTAGGTCGATTGATATTGTTTTAATATGATATCCAAATTCATATTTCCAGCAATATATAAAATTTGAGTGCTGTTAAACGAATCCTAAAATTAACTGAGTGCACCTTACTACCAAGGTATTTATTGAATTACTAATTTACCCTAATAAAAAATGACTAAAAGGATATATGGAATTGTGAAACAAATATAATTTTAATAAGTACATCCTACTCACCATATTCAACCTAATCCAATGCAAAGAAGTTTTTGTATAATTTTAAGAGTCTTTGATGTTTCAAAGGCTTAGAGCTTCCTTACAAATATAGCAAAAGACAAGTGTCGAAAATTCTCCATGTACTTGATTCTTCCTGATGGAAAAGATGGGCAGCCATATTTGAATGAAAAGGTTTGTTCCAGTATGACTTCTTAGCTCAACATCATCAATAAAGTAAAGTTGAAGTGGATGACTTTAAAATCCCAAGGTTTAAACATTTCTTCTAACTTGGAAGCATCCAAAATTCTCAAGGATTTTGGACTTGTGATGATGCATTTCACTAGTTATTTGACAGAGATGTTGAGTCTCCTCTACATAGTTTACAGAAAATCACAAGGATTTACAAGAATCAAGTTTTGAATTGTAGGAGCTAGCAAATCTACTCCCACAACAGCTTACGAAATTAAATAGATTTTGAGGCGAACCCAAAATTTGACAAGAGGGCAGGAATTCATGTAAAAAGAGAAATCTAGTTTAAGATTGGTATTAGGGTGTTGTGTGATAAAGGGTATTAGGGTGTACAAGGGTTATTTTTAGTAGTTAAATAGGGTGTACTAAGTTAATTTTACATTTTGATTAAAATATTAAGGTGCACTTAGATCATAGGGTGTACTCAGTTAATTTTAGGGTTCGTTTAG
This sequence comes from Prunus armeniaca, assembly GCA_903112645.1. Classification (NCBI taxonomy): domain Eukaryota; kingdom Viridiplantae; phylum Streptophyta; class Magnoliopsida; order Rosales; family Rosaceae; genus Prunus; species Prunus armeniaca. The sequence goes on along the minus strand of CAEKDK010000005.1, from coordinate 2,932,317 downwards.
CAGCACTCTAAAATTTTAGGGTGTTATTAAATGAACTCTAAAATTAACTGAGTACACGTAATTACAATCTATTAACTGAGTACACCTAATTACGATCTAAGTATACCCTAATATTTAAATCAAAATATAAAATTAACTAAGTACACTCTATTTAACTACCAAAAATACCCTAATAAGCAACAAAAGACTTCAACTACATAAGTGTAATTGGAAATGAAAAATAAACTAAGCAGAGCACAGCTAAACAAGATTAAGATTATAGGTCATCATTGACTTATGAAACTAAGATTATAGGTCATCATGACTTATGAAACTAAGATGGACAAACTGTGATGAAACTGAAGCCATTGAATAGAGAAGTTCAGTTAGTTCATGGACTGTTAATTTTCTAGAAGTGGTCTTCAAAATCAGAGTAATATCTACACGATCATATTTCTTCAGTAAAATCAAAGTAATTTTAGAGTTCGTTTAACAACACTCAAATTTTATCATACCAAATTGTCTAACTAGAAATGGTTATCCAACATATCCATCGCATTCGAACTATTTTGTTTTTGTTATCTTTTATCCTTCCAGTCATGACATGGTCGACCTTCAGGCTAGGCTAAGCATGTGCCGCCTCCGCCTCACACTCTAAATCTCACTATGCATGTATAATTGGGCAACAAGAAAAAAAAAAATTTGAATTAACTGTATAAAATCCCAGAACATTGGGATTCATTTTAAATTGGTACCCACTTTTTGAAGATCCTACAAAATCATTCACAAACTCATTAAAATTTGCCACCTAAGGAATGGTTGTTGATAACCTCTTAAGTTCGAAGCAAAAGATCAACATTGGGATCTGCACTAGACTTGCTATGCACTCAACCACCAGGAACGTTTATCATAAATTCTAACCTTGATATGGTTGTGTATAACCTTTAGAAGCCAAGACCTCTTTAATTATTTTTCCAGAAACAGAAGTAATGATTCTGCATGTCTTAAATCAAGAAGCCATTCATTCAGTTCACTAGGATATTCTGGAGGTAGTGGTGGGTTTTTTATTTGTTTGTTATGGGTGGGTTAATGGTTATTTTATTTTTACCTTTAATACAGATTTTGTGAAAGCTCGCCAGCTCGGAGGATGAGAAATATGGATACATGTTTCGTGCTGCGAAGTTTTCTTGCTTCTGTTTGTATAATCAATCCTATAAACAGAGCACTTTTTCATTTTCATTGATGTCTGCTGTAGAGAATGTATTTCCTTGTAATAAACAAATTACACAAAGTCCCTATTTATACAAATACAAGAAGTCTACTTAAGGTAGGAAATAATATAGACATAAATACAATTCTATTTACAGCAGTAAAGCTAATTGCTAGGAGGAGATTGTAAGGTTGACTTCCGTGTGTGTTAAGAAAGGAAAGCTACGTTAACACCCTTCGCAAACTGGGCGTCGCAGGATGAACAAGTTTGGAAGACATGTGTTGATGGCGTGGTTTGTGAAGGGCCTTTGTAAACATGTCCACAAGTTGGTCGACAGAGGGAACAAAGCAAACTTGATGACTTCCTAGAGCAATCTTTTCATGGACAAAGTGGTAGTCCAACTCAATGTGAGAGGTGTGCAGGCATGGAAAATTGAGTTGGCAACCATGTAAGTGGTGCTGAGGTTGTCACAGTAGAGTAGGATTGGGAATCAAAGATGCACACCCAATTCATGAAGGAGTGAGCAAAGCCAAGTGGTTTCAGCACAAGCATGAGAGAGGACGCAGTATTTTGATTTTGTACTAGAGCGCGAGACAGTGGGTTGTTTCTTGGAACACCAGGAGATGAGGTTGGTTCCAAGAGTAATCGCATATCTAGTGGTTGATGGACAAGAATTAGGACACCTTGATGTCTGGACTACAGGGAGAGATAAGCTGCTGCAGATTGGGGAGTGAAGGTGTGAGGCCGAGATCAATAGTGCCCTTGATGTAATGAAGTATTTGTTTGTCTGCAAGAAGGTGAGAGTTGCAAGGGGCATTCATGAACTGAGCAACGTTGTTGACATCAAAGGATATGTTAGGGCGAGTGAGATACTATAAACTGCCAACAAGCTCACGATACTCGGTTAGGTTGGAGATGAGAGCACCATCAGAGACAGAGAGGAGAACCTTGGCAACCAAAGGGGTAGATGCTGGTTTGGAGTTGAGAAGATTGGTTTTCTTTAAAAGATCATGGGCATATTTGAGTTGATTGATGTGCAGTGTATGTTCCTTATTAACAACCTGTAAACCCAAGAAAAAGCTCAACGGACTAAGGTCTTTGATGTCAAAGTGGCCACCTAAAAGAGAGATGAATTGTTGAAGATGGGTGGGATCACTACCAGTTACCAAGATGTCGTCTACGTATAGAAGAAGAAAGATGGTTTGGGAGGCATGTTGAAAAATAAATAATTAAGTGTCAGCTTGGCTTCCTGAAAAACCCATAGAGAGAAGAAAGGTACTGATGTGATGGAACTAAGCACGAGGTGCTTGTTTGAGGCCATGGAGTTCCTTTTGGAGCTTGCAAACATGAGAAGGACGAGTGTGATCAATGAAACCCGGGGGGTTGAACCATATAGACATCTTCCTGAAGAAACCCATGTAGAAATGCATTTTTGACATCAAGTTGACGAAAACCACGAGAAACTGCAAGACTGAGAATGGTGCAAATGGTGGCAAGCTTGACAACAAGACTAAAGGTTTCATAATAGTCTATGCTTGGGTGTTGATGAAAACCTTTGGCAACTAGACATGCTATGTAGAGTTCAATGAAGCCCTTCAGAGTGGTGCTTAATTCGAAAAACCCACTTACACCCAATCAAGTTCTGAAAGGAGAGGAATGACCTAAGGACTAGGTATTATTTTTGAGAAGTGCATTGACCTCTTCAGTCATAGCATTACACCTCAATATGCTTAGTAGCATGTGAAAAACAAGTTGGTTCAGTATGATCAACATCAATTAATAAGGCACGGGGAAAGAGGTATTTAACAATGTCGTCGGTGTGAAGCTTAGGCTTTTGAATGCCATCCTGAAGAAGGGTGCGCATGCGAGGAACATGGGTAGGCCCTGGGAGGTTTGGAGCTGCTGATGGAGGAGGAAGGTCTTGTGGGGGCGTGGGCTTAGTGTGGGAACCGAATTGTACAGAGAGAGGCTTGCACAAGTGGAGAGGTGGGGATATGAGGGCGTCTGGAATATATTTAGAGCATGGGTTGGGCTAGCACGGAAGGAGGCTCGTAGAGTGGACTAAGGGGTGTTGCTAGGCATGGTTGGTGCTGGGCATAGTTGGACGTGGGCTGGTGACTACTGCAGGTGGAAAGAGACGCACTAGGGAGGTGCCTTGAGTGAGTGGGCCTTGGTCTGAGGCAGAAGTGGTCAGTGTGGGCCCAGGTGCTGAGGAGGGTAGAATTGGGTGGAATTCAAGATCCACATAATCTGAAGGAGATGATACCTGTAAATGTTCAAATGGAAAATGTGTTTCGTTAAATAAAACATGACGGGACGTGTAATCACGATTCGTGGAAGGATGTAAGCAACGGTAAACTTTGTGGTGAGAATTGAATCCAAGGAAAGCACATTCAAGGGTGCAGTAGTGAGTTTATTGGCAATATAAGGTCCAAGATATGAGAAAAAAGAACACCCAAACACTCAGAGATGAGAGTAAGAGGGACGATGTCGAAAGAGACGAGCATATGGGTTGTCCCAATGAAGATTGGGAGTAGGTAGGAGGTTGATGAGATGTAAGGGCAGCTTCGACCCAGAGATTGTGGGGAGTGTGTGAAGTGGTAAGGAGGATGCATATCATGGTGGCAATGTGGCAGTGTTTATGTTCAGCTAGGCCATTTTATTGTGGAGTGTGGAGGCATGAGAAACGTTGATGGATGCTTAGTTAATTGCAAAGATCTGAGAAAGCATCAGCCTATTCCATGAGCATTTTTCGCATCCCAAATTCCCTGTGTAATGAGTTTAATTCCATTATGGCCAATTAAGGCCATTGTGAGGATCCCGAGTGGGTCAAATACTGCTAGTGATAGATTGATATGGTCGTAGGAGAAATCGGGGAAGTATACTGTTAAGTTAGGTTATCATTGGCTTCATCGGTGCTCCACTAGTAGGGGTAGTGATGGCGCTTCATCATCTTCTTCCATTGATCCTGTGATGAGGAAATTTATTTGAAAAATTGATTGTCCTCGTGCTTTGAGGAATAGCCTGGCAACAAGTGAGAGCCTTTTAAAAAGGAAAACCATTGTTTCACCTACATGTAGACTTAGTGGCGGAGCCACTCCTAGACCTGGAGTGGCCCTGGCCCCCCCCCATATTTTTATCACTCCTCTATTATATTATATATAATATATAGAATTTGTAATAAACAACTTAGAATTTAAGTTAAAATTTCCTCTAAAACAAATTAGACATGACTCAACTCAATTAAAAATATTTAGCTCTAAACATGTAAGTATTGAATACTTAAGATGTTTTATATACTTGTATTTTCTCCTTCGGCCCCCCAATTTTACAATTCTAGCTCCGCCCCAGTAGACTTCGCAGCTCTGGTGTGGAGTCTGTGGAACATGCTTGCTTCTTTGTCCATGGGTTACTCTAGTTTGGTTTGGCAATAGTCTGAACATTCGAATTTGCAAAAATGAGATCACAACATTGAATGGGTGATTTCATGATATTCTCTTTCAAGATGGGCTGGATAAGATGGACAGAGCTCGAATTGCATCCTCTTTGGACTTCACCTGCTGGAACATCTGGAAGTCGCATTGTAAGGAGGTCATGGAAGGTTGTATTCCATCCCCGACGGCGACTGTGATTGCATCCTCTTCTGCTATCACTGATTTTTTGAAGGCAAAAGCTCACACTGTGGCAATTAGAAGGTTGTCCGTCTCTCCCGAGCAGAGAATTGACACTTGGTGCCCCCCTTTAACCCCGAAAATAAAAATAAACATTAATACAGCCTGGTATGTCGAATCACAACGAGGTGGCATTGGATTAATTGCTAGAAATCATCTCGGATCTTTTATTGCAGCCAAGGTGTGTCCTGTACTGCAAATTTGGCATTGGAAGTAGAAGCAATGGCTGATGTAAAGGCGTGTTCCTTTGCTATTAAGCATCAATTTCGTCAGGTTCAGTTTGAGATGGATTGTAGAGAGGTGATTCGTGGAGTGCAAGGAAATATTTCAAGAGGACGGTGGGAGTTGTATCCTTTCCTCTACAAGATTAAGGAGCAGCTTGGCCATCCAAATTTTATTGATGCTAACTGGCCTTGGTGGCCAAGAAAAGGTAATGTGGTAGTAGATCACACTGCGACTCTAGCAAGTGCGGGGATGAGCCCTATGACTTGGGTCATCAGACCACCATCTTCGCTGGTGCATGTTCTCAACAATGATGGCCTTCCTTGCCCCTCTTCTTAGTCACTTGCTTGCGTTCGCAATGTTGGACGTTGTAGCCTTTGTGTGGGTGGCATCTTTGTTATTTGCTTCTTTGCAATTGCTTTGTTTATGTATTCGGTTGTTTCTGATTGTCCTGCTTACTAGTTAGGACTTTCCCTATACTTTGTCCTTCGTTAATGAAAGATCATCTTCAACCAAAAAAAAAGAAAAAAGGGAAGTGATGTGGCCATTGTGCGGATGTGTGGACAAAGCGTATGAGGTCTTTCAGGAAATGCCCAACAAGGATACTTTGGCATGGACATCTATGATTTCAGTGCTGGCTCTCCATAGGTTTGGCAATGAGGCTTTTGATATTTTTAGACAGATGGAAACAACTGGGGTGAAGCCGAACCATGTGACATTTGTTGGGCTATTGTCGGCTTGTGCTCATTCTGGTTTAGTAGAGAAAGGTCGCTGGTGTTTTCGTGTGATGAAGCGTGTTTACTTAATTGAACCGCAGCTTTATCACTATGCAAGCATGGTTGATATGCTTAGTCGTGCCGGGTTGATACGCTTATAAGAAGCATGCCAATGAAGCTAGATTCATTTGTTTTGGGTGCCTTGCTCGGAGGCTGTCAAATACATGGAAAGGTCGAGTTAGGAGAAAGGGTGGAGCAATATTTAATTGATTTGGAACCTCTGAACCATGCTTTTTATGTGAACTTGTGTGATATATATGTCAAAGCTAGTAGATTTGATGACGTAAAGAGAATCAAATCCTTAATGAAAGAAACAGGGATAAAAAAGGAGGTCCCGGGCTGTAGCATGATTGAATCGATGGGGTTCTTCTTGAATTATATGTGAGAGGATCACCAGGTGTAAATTGTAATGGAGGAAGTATTATTGGTCTTGTATCAGTTGAATAACGATATCTAGACAGAAAGGCATGCGCTTTACAGAATCACTCTAATGAGAATCATGAAAAGACGGTTAGGGTGTAGTTTTCATGAGGAAAGGCAGGTGTCTACTTGTTTTCAATGAAATGTTTCATATGTAAGACCATGAGAGCTGTAATTTTGCTATCTGAGAAGTTAAGCACCGTCATCAAGCAAGCACCCTTATGGAATGAATTCACTTGCTGGAAGAAATTCCTCGAGGTATGCTCTAATATTCACTTTGTGCTCGACTTTTGTCTTCAGTGTCATGGATTTTCTTTCCACTCCGTACCTCCCATAGCAATAAGTTTAGCTACAATTATGATCAGTCCCATGCTAGAAGATTGGGTACTGAGAGCAAAAAGAGATACCATCATGTGGTCACAAACTTCTTAAACTACGCTAATGAACTTCTCTAGGCTGCACGATTACATGACTGAGTTTGGATACAAACACAAAACTTATACGGCGCTTAACTTGTTCATAAATTATGTTATCACCACATCACCACAGATCCTGCAAATGTTGAGTACTTCGTCAAAAAAATCTTTGCAAACTATGGCACGGTAATCAGACTTAAGAAAGAAGTTTATGTTATTAGAAAGTCTCAAAAGAGCTTGATTTTTTTTTCACATGTACCTTTTGTTAGTATGAAATTTGTATTGTCATTTCCTAGACTCTAGCATAGGTTGGGAGTTAGTGTGTGAATATCGTTTACTAGACGTTTTGGCGCAACACATTCAATCTCAGGTTTCCAAAGCATGACTTGACCGATATGAGGAATCTGATTTCAGGTAAATCATGACATAATCATGCATTCATTATAGGATTCCTAGTTTGAGTTATTTTCACTCAAAGTATTTTTATCTTAATCTTATTTTTAATAAGATTAGATTTTATCTCTTGAGATTACTTTCCTAGTTCAACTCTATTTTAATTGAAGTTAAAATATTATCTTTTCCTATTGTGACTTTGCACGTTGCTTACCTCTTAGTTAATTTGGTTTAAAGAGAGGCGTCATTACTTTGAGTCCAAGGTGAATCAAATCTCTTATTGATGATAGGTTGTGGTGCAATAGGAAGTTTAATATTCGTGGCCTATTGGGTTTCTCTCCCATGAGAGAGAACAAGTCTTGTATAAAAGATCATGTGCCATTCTTTTATTTGTACAGCTTTTGAGATATTTGTTTTCAGCATATAGAATTCTAAGAAAAGCTGCTGTGCGCATATTTGAGATAAATCATCAAGTGTTCAATGTTTACTTGGTGATTTATCAAACACTTTAATCATTCATATTGCATTCATATGCATGTCGGTGACTCATACGGTTGGGGGCACCAAGACCGTGGTGGCGGTTTTTCTCCGGTGAGCTTGAAGCAATCGTGGCCAGTATTGCGTTCAACATAAGGAGTGTCGAAGATCATCCTGTGACAGAAGTTGAGTTATGAAGAAGTCGGTAAACATTATCTAGAGTGTGTATAGGATAAGTGTGTGAGTACTTCTTGTAATCATCGTTCTATAGTGGATTTGTGTTGGACTGAGAAGTCCCGTGGATTTTCCCCAGAGGTGGGGTTTTACTACGTAAAATAATTCTCTGTGTGTTCTTTTAATTTAAGCTCTGCACATTACAGCCATATCAATCCTGCTTCAAAAGTTTATTATTATTTATTGCAAAAAATTCGAATTAGCCTGTTTAACCTTCTCTAGGCATATATAGACATCCTACAGGTATTATCACCTTTGAAGAGAGAATGTTGGCGCAAATCATTTAATTGATTTAAATTAGGAATTGTACTCTTGTAAAATTATAGGATTCCCGTATTAGATGGGATTGTAATTACTTTCCTTTTGTTGTATATACTTGTACACATAAATACCATCCTAGAAAGAAGAATAAACCACTCAGAATTATGTATAGCCGCGCGGCTTTACTCTTTTTATTAAGTACGTTTTTTAATTAAAAACAAAAACCGCATATAGCCGGACGGCTATACTGTTCATAAACAAAAAGGACACGCCTGTCGCTCGCTCACATGCGTCACAATTAGTAGAGCCGCGCGGCTATACTATTTTTAAATATTAGCGTCGTCTAGATAACTCTCTCTTCTTCCTCGCGCCGAGTCTGGGCCTCTTTGGCAGTGTTTCCAGACATGGAGAAGAAGACGAAGAAGCCAGGAAAAGGCAAAGAGAAAGCAGCGAAAGCTGAGGAAAGAGAGCTCGTCGAGAGACTAGCAGCTCTCACCTGAGGATGACATCGATGCCATCTAGGTAATTTCATACTCGAACTATGCATATATATGCATATATGTCATTTTGTGCTTGGTAAGTAGAGTTATGGATCATCTGAGAACAGCTGAAATAGTTTGTGGGAGTTTTAAACAGTGTTGGAAAAAAATGGGGCTAGGCGGCCGCCTAGGCGCTCGGCGGCCGATTTTTCGCAATCGTTGTTTGTGATTCCCATATGTATGTCATTTTGTGCTTGTTAATTAGAGTTATGGATCATTTGAGAGCAGCTGAAATAGTATGTGGGAGTTTTAAACTGTGTTGGGAAAATCTGCCTAGGCGGCCGCCTAGGCGAGTAGGCGCTCGGCGACCGATTTTTCACAATCGTTGTTTGTAATTCCCTTGTGTATGTCATTTTGTGCTCGTTAATTAGAGTTATGGATCATTTGAGAACAACTGAAGAAATAGTTTGTAGGAGTTTTAAACAGTGTTGGAAAAATCGGCCTAGGCAGCGGCTAGGCGCTGGGCTGCCCATTTTTTGCAATCGTTGTTTGTGATTCCCACCCAAGATTCCTTTTTTGTTATTGTTTTGAAGATTCTGCTCCCTATTTTCTATATGATGGTTTATTTGCACCAAAGGTATGATGATTGTGGAAATTCAGAATTCCCATCTAGATTCATTGCAAGAATTTCCTAAACTGTATGTATTTCGCAAAATTTCCAAAATTTAAGGCTTTAATAATATATGTTATTTCCAAAATTTCCAACAGACCATATGGCACTATCATGGAGGGTGTCAAGTTGGGAGGGTTGTTGATAAAGGATATGGAGTTCTTGGTGTTGATTCTCTGAGGGTTATTCATGTTTCAACGTTTTATCACACCCCGGGTGCTAATCCTGAAGCTACTGTCATGATGCTTGGAAGGCAAATATATACTTGGAAAACATATCATATATACACAATCTTCACGAAAATCTTATACTAATTGCTGCTTAAACCTGCATTTTGGTTTCGCTTGTTGTGCATGTGGTGCAGGTACATGGGGCAAAGGATTCTGCATGACAGATTAGTCCATGGATCAATAAAGAAAAATAATGGTAGAGGTAGAGCTATAATACTGAATTTATTTTTGTTGTACAAAGTTGTTCTGCTTTGTGACTAAGCAAGCAGGCAAAGTGACTTTAGCTTGTGTCTTTGCACAATGCAGGGAAATAGTGTGATTTTATTTAGGTGGAATGGAAGGTGGAAGCCATATATACAAGCAATTACTAATTTCCCTGATCCCTTTTGTCAGTTGTGGCCATATAGCTTTGTCTGAGAGGATGTTCTTGCTATGTGCTTATAGTTTGGTTTGGGATACATAACTGTGATCATAGTTAGATCTATTTAATATTATTATTTTAACCGTATCTACCTTTACCTAACCAATGACCAGAAGCAAACCATTTTGATCCTAATCGTAATACAGAATTTGTGATTCCATCTGAATTATTTGTTTGTTTGTTTCATTTTCTTCATGTCTGTTATGTGTTTTCAACTTTTGAAACTTTACCTAGTTATACGTTCTTACAAAGTTTGAATTCAGTCCCCGCTAGCCGAAGAGGTTATGCTAATCTTTTATTTTGCTTTTGTTTTTTTAATCAAGTCATCCCACACTTTCTTTTCTATTTTTTTCTGTCTTCTTTCTCTGGATAAACCCATAACTTATTACTAGTCTACATACTCAACGACTTTGTTCACCATTTTTGAAAATGATTTTGAAAAAAATATTGAGTTTGGACCTTCACTCTCAGTTCTAGTGTAGTAGTATGTGTATATATTGCACCATTCTAAATGAGTTATATTGCTCACACACATCACCTATTAAGATATAACCTCATGGACAAAGCCATGAGAATTGTTTCAGTTTTCAGATTTCTAAGCATTGCAACCATTACTACCATTAGCTTATGCAATGGAAATTTGGGAGTGCCTTGTAAACAAAATGAGAGACAAGCACTTCTAATGTTCAGGCAAGATCTTAAGGATCCTTCAAATAGGCTTTTATCTTGGGTTTGTGAGGGAGATTCTTGCAATTGGACTGGAGTTGTCTGCGACAATCTAACCGGTCATGTTGGTGAGCTGCACTGTGGGAATTATTATTCAGATGAGTATCTGAATTACAGTTTGTATCAAGAAAACTCTTTGGGTGGCAAGGTAAACTAAATTTAAAGCATCTGAGCTACTTGGATCTAAGCAACAATGATTTTGGAGGAATACAGATTCCTAGCTTCTTAGGTTCTCTTAGAAGTTTAAGATATCTTAACCTCTCAGACTCAAAGTTCGCTGGAATAATTCCGCATAAATTGGGAAATCTCTCGAGTCTACACTTTCTAGGACTCCAGAGTAAAAGCTACTACTGGATGAAGGTTGAAAATCTCCAATGGCTTTCTGGTCTTTCGAGCTTGCAGAACCTGGACACGAGTCGTGTAGATCTTAGCAAAGCATCTGATTGGTTTCAGGTGACAAACACACTCCCCTCTATGTTGGTAGATTTGCATATGTCCAGTTGCGAACTCAATCAAATACCAGTTGGTGTTGCAAACATGACAAGGCTTGAAGTTCTTAATCTCAGGTGGAACATCATCTGGGGTACCATATATACCTCAATGGTTGTGCACTTGTAGCAATATTGAGTCCCTATCCCTTTATTTGAATCTCTTGCGAGGTGAAATTTCAAGTTCCATTGGAAACTTCACAGCCATTGTCAATCTTGACTTGTCTGCTAATCAACTTAAAGGGAAAATCCCAAACTCATTGGGAAATCTTTGTAACTTGACGGTTCTTGGTCTGTCAAGGAACTATTTCAATGGAAGCGTATCAGAAATATTGGGAAACTTGTCAAGGTGTAGTTCAGGTGAAATGGAGTCACTGAAGCTGTCAACAAATTATTTTTCAGCTGGGAAATTTCAGACATTTACGCCTCCTTGCTCTTTTGAGTACTTCAATATCAGGTCCAATTCCAGTGTCCTTGGGAAATCTAACATTCCTAGAAGAGGCAAGCATTTCTGAAAAGATTTTTTCTATTTAAACCCCACACTTCTCTTAGTTCACCCTAATACTTAAATCATTAAGCTGTAAATTTTATTATTGTGTAAAAAGACAAAAAAGGTCATCCAACTTAATACTTAACCCTAATACATCTATACACACACACCACACACCCCACAACTCTTCAAATTAAGTTTTAAAAAAATACAAACTCCTCTACATATGCCAGATTACTTTTCTCTTTTAAAGACGTTGAACATTGACGAGCCTACCACTTTGAAATCTGTGCGAAAGCTGATGGAAAGATTTGTTGATTGTTTTGCTATAATGATCTTATTCTCTTCCCTTTGTTGATTGCTTTTTTTAAAACATATATAATCATCAGAAAATATTAGTGACAGAAGCAACACAAGTAATAAGCTTTTCCCCCCTGGAAAACCAATTTTCCATGTCTTCAACTTTTAAACACCGAGCAGCCCCACTTTCCTAACTCATACAACCCCAAACCCACTAAAAAAAAAAAAAAAAAAAAAAAAAAAAACTTATTTTCCTCCTAAAGGTAGCTTGTGGGGTTTAAATAGAAAATCTCTTTTATTTCTTATTTTTTCAGCTTGGGGTGTATTTAAGGGTAGTTTGGGAAGATAATGGGGTTTACTTAGAAATTGTAAAAATTTAAATTAAAAGTTGGGGTGATCTTAGAACAAGGGGTGAACTAAGAAAAGTGTGGGGTTTAAATAGAAAATATATTCTGAAAATCATTTTAATGGAACTCTTCCAAAACTACTAGTAAACTCAAAATGGTAATGGTGTCTTATGTAAAGTGTATAGTCGTCTAGCTATAATATTTATAAAAAAACGACCCAAGTAAAGGAGCTTTGAAAACAAATATCGAGACTATAGCCGGGTGGCAATACGCTTTTTAAAACAAAACCCGGAGTACAGCCGGGCGACTATACTATTTATAGAAAAGGGCCCCGCCTGAAGCTGGAGCCCATTTTGCCATGTGTCCAAAATTGTATAGCCGCGCAACTATATTTTTTTAAAATAAATAGCCGCCGGGCTATACTCTTTTTATTAAAAAAGCACGAGTATAGCCCGGCGGCTGCTATACTATTTATATTACCACCAATTCCGCCACGTGTCAAAAACAGTATAGCCGCGTGGCTATACTAATTGTTTTTATAATAAAACCGTAGTATAGAGCTATACTCTGTTTATTATAAATTTAAAAAAAAACCCTGAGTTGGAAAAGGTTTGATGACGGTCTGGCGGACAACCAATCCTGATGCTAGAGATTTTCCTGTTGACATGGGTTTCACTAACTTGTGTATAGCGAAAACCAGTAACTCGGAACAGAAGATTGCAACAACAAAAATGTGATTTAGTCTGTATTGCTTGCAGATATGTGAGAAAGTCTTTTGGGATGATCATCTTAAAGGTCGATCTGAGTGGTTACCTGGAAAGTTGTCTGACATTTGTTGCCTTTACAGAAATAGGGACGGGTACGAAATAAGGTACAAGAAAAGAGGAAATATTTCTTCAAAAGAAGAGTGGTAAGTGAAAAAATTGTTCTTGCAAATATGTGGTTTAAGGTAGCAGATTTAGCAACATTCATTTTGCTTTTGGATGCAAGGTCGAATCTAACAATGAGAATCAGATTCTGCCAAGCGAAGAAAAATGTGAACTTGCTTTGGAAGGAGGTAACATATAGAATCTTTGCATATAGAATCTTTGCATGGACATTGAAACCTTTTCTTTGTTTTTATTTTTCCCACTACTATGATGTTGCCCTATTAAATGGAACGTGTTCAGTTCCTTGTAAGATAATATCATATTAATGGTGCAAACTGCATTATATATGTAAATACTTTGGCAGTAAATATTATTTAAATATTCGATGAGATTCAAGTAGCCGTAATTATTATGGTGGTTAATAAATTTAACATTTGCAAACCTTGATATTATACAACTTTTACTTTTGTATTTTTTGTATCTTTGATATTTTAAATAATATAAAAACTGCTAAAAAAAGTTTACTTTTTTTAATATAGGGCCGTTTTATTACAATGTTTAAGCCCATTTTACAAAACCCAACCCGTTAGTTATATTAAAAATTAGGTTATATGTCTTCTTCTTCCCAGCGCAGCCTGCACTCCTTCCTCTCGCTGTTTCGACTTCATCTCTCTTTCTCGGTCTTTCTTCATGTAGCGCCTCAGTGCCACCTTAAGCATCGACGTCTCAACGGCAAAACGCCAGCCCAGACCAGCCCAGGCGGGCTAGGCGGGCTAGGCGGGCGCTAGGCGGCCTAGGCGGGCGCTAGGCGGCCTAGGAGGGTGCTAGGTGGCCTAGGCGGCGCCCAACTCCCCGGCGGCTACTCCTTACGATTAGGATGAAATCGCAGCAGTGGCCTCCCGCCTAGCACCTTGAATGTATCGAGTTGAAATGCTGATCAAAGCTATGCACCTTGCATAGGAAATTGACTTCCGAAAGATGGTTCTCTCCGGTGACACGTAAACACATGTTATGCTATCACTTCCATAGTAAATATAAATTTAACCTGCCGTTTAATGAAGTTGAATTACAATATGAGAGAGAAGAAAAAACAAGTTGAATTCCAATACCTGTTAATTGAAGCAGTTTCCCAAATAATTGATGGCCTCATTCTCGTTTCATCCATCTCTCTGCATAATTTCATTTTGATGCTTCTAAAACAAATTAAAGCAAGGAGTGGAGTTTGTCGCATTCTGTTCTCACATGGCTCCTGGTAATATCCGTAACACCAGGGCAGCCACAGAGGGCCATAGTGAGCTTAAAGTCATCTTCCAGCATTTCGATAACCCGTCTCACGCAGCGTTCCATAGATTACATGCCTTCCAACCTGTAGCAACATTAGCCTGTATTTCAATAAGAAAATCCAAAATAATACAAGCAATTTAAGGGTTCATATCAGAAGGGCAGCTTCCAAGGCTCGGATAAGGAGGAGAAAAATCTAGCAGCAGAATGAGCCCTGGCTCCAACAAAATCCTTGAAAAGCAGCCCTTGATGGATTTTCACTGCATAATCCTCAGGATATGCCATGTGTGCTTACTGGTTTATTCCATCTATTGGAGTCTTTGAGCCCTTATATAACTCGTGCCGGTCCATCATTGAAACACAAGCAGGAGCATCTATGCATACTAGAAGAAGTATATTTGTCAAATAAGCAAAGCAGTCATAAGGCTCCTCTTTCTTGGCAGGCACCGGTGACTGATGCAGCTACAAATGTACAATCAATTTCATTGACCTGCCAAACAAGAGTTGCCCTACGATTGCTTTGGCTTAATGAAATTTGCAGCCTCTCTGATCATGCAGTAGAGCCCTGTCATGCAAAACATAGGCTAGCCAAGGATATACGTAGGTTTTGTCATATTTGAAAATAATGGTAGAGGTAGAGCTATAATACTGAAGTTATTTTTGTTGTACAAAGTTGTTCTGCTTTGTGACTAAGCAAGGGAAATAGTGTGATTTTATATAGGTGGAATGGAAGGTGGAGGCCATATATACAAGCAATTACTAATTTCCCTGATCCCTTTTGTCAGTTGTGGCCATATAGCTTTGTCTGAGAGGATGTTCTTGCTATGTGCTTATAGTTTGGTTTGGGATACATAATTGTGATCATAGTTAGATCTATTTAATATTATTATTTTAACCGTATCTACCTTTCCCTAACCAATGACCAGAAGCAAACCATTTTGATCCTAATCGTAATATGGAATTTGTGATTCCATCTGAATTATTTGTTTACTGGTTCCATGCAGGACATATGAGTGGTGTAGAAGAAGATTATACATTAAAGTTTGACCCTATAGATTCTTCAGGATCAATCTCAAAGTTCTCTGACGAGAGATTCTCTACAAAAGAGAAAAGTGGAAAAGAAAGAGAAGTGCGGTTTGACTTACACCCAAGGTCTAAAATATTGGTGATATCAGAAATATCGGTAGTCCAAAAACACGGAAATTTCGATGGAAATATCGGGATATTATTGATATTGATAAAAATTGAATAAAAACCACGGAAATTGTTAGAAAAACTTGGAAATTTTTATTGAAACTTTGGAGGATGCTTATTTAGTCAAGTATCTATTAGTTTATCACAAAAAATTGGAAGGAAATGCATTGCATGATGCATTTAACTAATTTAAGTTGATTATATAGTGAGCTGACAAACACTGTGAGTGTAGAAAATATGTAGTACTTAATGAAAGAAGATTAAAAACACCACAATCATTTATATATAATGATTTACTACAATATTTTACATTTATACGTTGCATAGTAAGATACATAAGTGACTTAGTACCACATAGAGTTCCTATGAGGTTCAAATTTTTCACTATCTTCATCTCTATGTGTATTAGGTGAGTGGTTGAATGGTGGGGTAAGTGATATAAGTTGAAACGTGGTGAATAGTTGAAAACTTGAAACTTGAAAAGGGAAGGTCAAAGATTCATTCTCATGTAAAAATTTTATACTTGCAAAAAGTGTTTGTGTTAATACTAGAAACGACATTCTTCCCTCTTAGGACCTCACTTGAAAGTAGCAAGGGTAAACAGTGCAGAATGGCCCCCATTTTTATACAAATTAAGAGGAAATTGGTTCCAAGAGTCTCATTTTTATACGTCCCAAAAAAAAAATAATGATATACATGTGTGAACTTTGTCGAAGTAAGAATTGTAAGGTCCATCATTCCTTGCCTGTCCATGTCTCAATATTCATAAGAAAAAAGAACTTACCACTTGAACGCCACAATACAAAGCAAACCAAGGATGACTAATTTTACAAGAGGAAACACCTTGAATCCCCTTTGTGTTTTTTTTCCTTTTTTTCATTACATCGATATTTTGATATTTTAGCAATATTATAGCGATATTGTAACAAAATATTGCTGAAGTGTGAGCGAAATTATCGACGTAGATATTTTCCGATATTATCGTCGATATTCTCAATATTTATACGATATGTGCATGGATATATTTCGAAATATCCGTGATTCGAAAAAACGATAATATCCTCGATATTTCATCGATATTATCGATATTTTAGACTATGCTTACACCCAATGCAATTTGTGTTTTTGGGGTCTGATCGTAGATACAATAGATTCTCGAGTATCTATTGTATATGACCCAGGACATAGAAGGGTTTATATCGAATCTTCAGAAGATGGTCACTGGGAGGTGATTGATACATAAGAGGTATTCTGCTGAACTTTTGTTATACGATCAATGTGATTGTAGTACATATTGCTTGACCTTGTTTGTTCAAGGTGGTCGGCCAAAGGAGGCCAGATCACCAGTGGTGATATGGTTAGACCGGATAATTATAAGATCACGATTTCCAGTGTCCTTGCAGCTTGTGCTCATCTTGGTGCATTTGATCCTGGGATATGGGTGCATGGGTACCTGAGGAGAAGTTGCCTGGCGAGTAATGTGGTAATTGTGCGGATGTGTAGACAAAGCGTATGAGGTCTTTCAGGAAATGCCCAACAAGGATACTTTGGCATGGACAACTATGATTTCAGTGCTGGCTCTCCATGGGTTTGGCAATGAGGCTTTTGATATTTTTAAACAGGTGGAAACAACTGGGGTGAAGCCGAACCATGTGACATTTGTTGGGCTATTGTCAGCTTGTGCTCATTCTGGTTTAGTAGAGAAAGGTCGCTGGTGTTTTCGTGTGATGAAGCGTGTTTACTTAATTGAACCGCAGCTATATCACTATGCAAGCATGGTTGATATGCTTAGTCGTGCCGGGTTGATATGCTTATAAGAAGCATGCCAATGAAGCCAGATACATTTGTTTTGGGTGCATTGCTCGGAGGCTGTCAAATACATGGAAAGGTCGAGTTAGGAGAAAGGGTGGTGCAATATTTAATTGATTTGGAACCTCTGAACCATGCTTTTTATGTGAACTTGTGTGATATATCTCAAAGCTAGTAGATTTGATGACGTAAAGAGAATCAAATCCTTAATGAAAGAAACAGGGATAAAAAAGGAGGTCCCGAGCTGTAGCATGATTGAAATCGATGGGGTTCTTCTTGAATTCTATGTGAGAGGATCACCTGGTGTAAATTGTAATGGAGGAAGTATTATTGGTCTTGTATCAGTTGAATAACGATATCTAGACAGAAAGGCATGCGCTTTACAGAATCACTCTAATGAGAATCATGAAAAGACAGTTAGGGTGTAGTTTTCATGAGGAAAGGCAGGTGTCTACTTGTTTTCAATGAAATGTTTCATATGTAAGACCATGAGAGCTGTAATTTTGCTATCTGAGAAGTTAAGCACCGTCATCAAGCAAGCACCCTTATGGAATGAATTCACTTGCTGGAAGAAATTCCTCGAGGTATGCTCTATTATTCACTCTGTGCTCGACTTTTGTCTTCAGTGTCATGGATTTTCTTTCCACTCCGTACCTCCCATAGCGATAAGTTTAGCTACAATTATGATCAGTCCCATGCTAGAAGATTGGGTACTGATAACAAAAAGAGATACCATCATGTGGTCACAATCTTCTTAAACTACTATAATGAACTTCTCTAGGCTGCACGATTATCGATTGAGTTTGGATACAAACACAAAACTTATAAGGCGCTTAACTTGTTCATAAATTATGTTATCACCACATCACCACAGACCCTGCAAATGTTGAGTACATCCTCAAAAAAATCTTTGCAAACTATGGCACGGTAATCAGACTTAAGCAAGAAGTTTATGTTATTAGAAAGTCTCAAAATAGCTTGATTTTTTTTTTCACACGTACATTTGAAGAGAGAATGTTGGCGCAAATAATTTAATTGATTTAAATTAGGAATTGTAATCTTGTACAATTATAGGATTCCCGTATTAGATGGGATTGTAATTACTTTCCTTTTGTTGTATATACTTGTACACATAAATACCATCCTAGAAAGAAGAATAAACCTCTCAGAATTATGTATAGCCGGGCGGCTTTACTATTTTTATTAAGTACGTTTTTGTTAAAAACAAAAACCGCATATAGCCGAACAGCTATACTGTTCATAAACAAAAAGGACCCGCGTGGCGCTAGTTGACATGCGTCACAAATAGTAGAGCCGAGCGGCTATACTATTTTTAAATAAAAAATTGTAGTATTAGCATCGTCCAGATAACTCTCTCTTCTTCCTCGCGCCGAGTCTGGGACTCTTTGGCAGTGTTTCCAGACATGGGGAAGAAGACGAAGAAGACGAAGAAAAGGCAAAGAGAAAGCAGCGAAAGCTGAGGAAAAGAGAGCTCGCCGAGAGACTAGCAGCTCTCACCTGAGGATGTCATCGATGCCATTTTGGTAATTTCATACTCGAACTATGCATATATATACATATATGTCATTTTGTGCTTGGTAAGTAGAGTTATGGATCATCTGAGAACAGCTGAAATAGTTTGTGGGAGTTTTAAACAGTGTTGGAAAAAAAACGGGGCTAGGCGGCCGCCTAGGCCCTCGGCGGCCGATTTTTCGCAATCGTTGTCTGTGATTCCCATATGTATGTCATTTTGTGCTAGTTAATTAGAGTTATGGATCATATGAGAGCAGCTGAAATAGTTTGTGGGAGTTTTAAATTGTGTTGGAAAAATCTGCCTAGGCGGCTAGGCGCTCGGCGGCCGATTTTTCACAATCGTTGTCTGTGATTCCCATACGTATGTCATTTTGTGCTTGTCAGAGTTATGGATCATTTGAGAACAACTGAAATTGTTTGTAGGAGTTTTAAACAGTGTTCGAAAAATCGGCCTAGGCAGCCCTTTTTTTTGCAATCGTTGTTTGTGATTCCCACCCAAGATTCCTTTTTTGTTATTGTTTTGAAGATTCTGCTCCCTATTTTCTATCTGACAGTTTGTTTTCACCAAAGGTATGATGATTGTGGAAATTCAGAATTCTCATCTAGATTCGTTGCAAGAATTTCCTAAACTTAAGGCTTTAAGAATATATGTTATTTCCAAAATTTCCAACAGACCATATGACACTATCATGGAGGGTGTCAAGGTGGGAGGGTTGTTGATAAAGGATATAGAGTTCTTGGTATTGATTCTCTGAGGGTTATTGATGGTTCAACGTTTTATCACACCCCGGGTGCTAATCCTGAAGCTACTGTCATGATGCTTGGAAGGCAAGTATACTTGGAAAACATATCATATATACATAATCTTCACGAAAATCTTATACTAATTGCTGCTTAAACCTGCATTTTGGTTTCGTTTGTTGTGCATGTGGTGCAGGTACATGGGACAAAGGATTCTGCATGACAGATTATTAGTCCACGGATCAAAAAAGGAAAATTGATCTGGTCACTTATGTTTCCCAAACATAAAGTCAATTAGTGATTACTGGAATATATATGTCTCTGAGACATTTGATTAATATTGTAGAGATTGGAACCTAAAATTTTAAAATCTATATAGTTGATGTCATGTTTATTTACCTATCATCACATTTGGTGTTGAATTGATCAGATCTGGTATGGTTCAAGCAAAACTTTCTGTACTCAGCTTAACTAGATTAGCCTTCCTGTGCTTGAATATACGCCTTACTAATAAAACTAAATTAGCTCTAAAAATAATTAGTTAGTTTTTGTTTATTTTGTTAAGAGCGTAATTAGGAAGGAAACTAGTAAGGAGGTGAGGATGACACAACACAACTGCAAGCACTTTCAGAACTTTTGATCACATGGGCTGCCCTAGCTTCATGAAGTCCTTCAGGTAGGCCTCATTTTTCTTTAGTTGTGATGATTTTTTTGTACATCGTTCGCAAAAGAAAGATTTGAAAGATGATTACCAAATTAACGAATGAGGCATTGCACACAATCATGGCATGGTTAGAAAGAGATACCCACAGAAGGACTGAAAGTGCAATAGATTAACTAAAGTCAAACTAATTTGGAGATCCTATAATGATGGCTCACTATAAAAGTGAGACTCTTTTGTATTCAAGACAGAAATTACTAATATACACACGTAGGCAAAAAAGAAAAGAAGACGAATAAGATTAGGATATGCTGTTAGTCATTTTTTCTCAGCCCCTTATAATAATATGGGGAGGCATCTCCTTTCATCTACTTTTTTCCTGCTTCAACTTCATTGCACATTTTCATGGACACAGAGAGTGGAAGAATCTCATATGCTAGGAAAGAGCGCTTTCAAGGCTCGGATAAGGAGGAGAAGAATCTAGCAGCAGAATGAGCCCTGGCCCCAACAAAATCCTTGAAAAGCAGCCCTTGATGGATGTTCACAGCATAATCCTTAGGATATGCCATTTGTGCTTACTGGTTTATTCCATCTCTCGGAGTCTTTTGAGCCCTTATATAACCTGTGCCGGGCCATCATTGAAAAAGTATACTTGAAGAAGCTATACATAGTAGAAGAAGTACTCAAGTAAGAAAAGCAGTCATAGGGCTCCTCTTTCTTGGCAGGCACTGGTGACTGATGCAGCTACAAATGTACAATCACTTTCATTGACCTGCCAAAGAAGTGTTGCCCTACGATTGCTTTGGCTTAATGAAATTTGCAGCCTGTCTGATCATGCAGTAGAGCCCTGTCATGCAAACCATATACGGCAAGGTATAATATTAGGCTAGGCTAGCCAAGGATATACGTAGGTTTTGTCATATTTGAAAATAATGGTAGAGGTAGAGCTTTAATACTGAAGTTATTTTTGTTGTACAAAGGTGTTCTGCTTTGTGACTAATAAGCAAGCAGGCAAAGTGAGTTTACCATGTGGCTTTGCACAATGCAGGGAAATCGTGTGATTTGTATAGGTGGACGCCATATATACAAGCAATTACTAATTTCCCTGATCCCTTTTGTCAGTTGTGTCCATATGGCTTTGTCTGAGAAGATGTTCTTGCTATGTGCTTATAGTTTGGTTTGGGATACATAATTGTGATCATAGTTAGATATCTCTTGTTTCTCGAAATGTCCTTCTCCGAGACTTTACGGTCCATCTTTGTGACGCATACTAGAAGAAGTATATTTGTCAAATAAGCAAAGCAGTCATAAGGCTCCTCTTTCTTGGCAGGCACTGGTGACTGATGCAGCTACAAATGTACAATCAATTTCATTGACCTGCCAAACAAGAGTTGCCCTACGATTGCTTTGGCTTAATGAAATTTGCAGCCTGTCTGATCATGCAGTAGAGCCCTGTCATGCAAAACATAGGCTAGCCAAGGATATACGTAGGTTTTGTCATATTTGAAAATAATGGTAGAGGTAGAGCTATAATACTGAAGTTATTTTTGTTGTACAAAGTTGTTCTGCTTTGTGACTAAGCAAGGGAAATAGTGTGATTTTATATAGGTGGAATGGAAGGTGGAGGCCATATATACAAGCAATTACTAATTTCCCTGATCCCTTTTGTCAGTTGTGGCCATATAGCTTTGTCTGAGAGGATGTTCTTGCTATGTGCTTATAGTTTGGTTTGGGATACATAATTGTGATCATAGTTAGATCTATTTAATATTATTATTTTAACCGTATCTACCTTTCCCTAACCAATGACCAGAAGCAAACCATTTTGATCCTAATCGTAATATGGAATTTGTGATTCCATCTGAATTATTTGTTTACTGTTTCCATGCAGGACATATGAGTGGTGTAGAAGAAGATTATACATTAAAGTTTGACCCTATAGATTCTTCAGGATCAATCTCAAAGTTCTCTGACGAGAGATTCTCTACAAAAGAGAAAAGTGGAAAAGAAAGAGAAGTGCGGTTTGACTTACACCCAAGGTCTAAAATATTGGTGATATCAGAAATATCGGTAGTCCAAAATCACAGAAATTTCGATGGAAATATCGGGATATTATTGATATTGATAAAAATTGAATAAAAACCACGGAAATTGTTAGAAAAACTTGGAAATTTTTATTGAAACTTTGGAGGATGCTTATTTAGTCAAGTATCTATTAGTTTATCACAAAAAATTGGAAGGAAATGCATTGCATGATGCATTTAACTAATTTAAGTTGATTATATAGTGAGCTGACAAACACTGTGAGTGTAGAAAATATGTAGTACTTAATGAAAGAAAATTAAAAACACCACAATCATTTATATATAATGATTTACTACAATATTTTACATTTATACATTGCATAGTAAGATACATAAGTGACTTAGTACCACATAGAGTTCCTATGAGGTTCAAAATTTTCACTATCTTCATCTCTATGTGTATTAGGTGAGTGGTTGAATGGTGGGGTAAGTGATATAAGTTGAAACGTGGTGAATAATTGAAAACTTGAAACTTGAAAAGGGAAGGTCAAAGATTCATTCTCATGTAAAAATTTTATACTTGCAAAAAGTGTTTGTGTTAATACTATAAACGACATTCTTCCCTCTTAGGACCTCACTTGAAAGCAGCAAGGGTAAACAGTGCAGAATGGCCCCCATTTTTATACAAATTAAGAAGAAATTGGTTTCAAGAGTCTCATTTTTATACGTCCCAAAAAAAAATAATGATATACATGTGTGAACTTTGTCGAAGTAAGAATTGTAAGGTCCATCATTCCTTGCCTGTCCATGTCTCAATATTCATAAGAAAAAAGAACTTACCACTTGGACGCCACAGTACAAAGCAAACCAAGGATGACTAATTTTACAAGAGGAAACACCTTGAATTTCCTTTGTGTTTTTTTCAATTTTTTTTTCCATTTTTTCATTACATCGATATTTTCGATATTTTAGCAATATTATAGCGATATTGTAACAAAATATTGCTGAAGTGTGAGCGAAATTATCGACGTAGATATTTTCCGATATTATCGTCGATATTCTCAATATTTATACGATATGTGCATGGATATATTTCGAATATCCGTGATTCGAAAAAACGATAATATCCTCGATATTTCGTCGATATTATCGATATTTTAGACTATGCTTACACCCAATGCAATCTGTGTTTTTGGGGTCTGATCGTAGATACAATAGATTCTCAAGTATCTATTGTATATGACCCAGGACGTAGAAGGGTTTATATCGAATCTTCAGAAGATGGTCACTGGGAGGTGATTGATACATAAGAGGTATTCTGCTGAACTTTTGTTATGCGATCAATGTGATTGTAGTACATATTGCTTGACCTTGTTTGTTCAAGGTGGTCGGCCAAAGGAGGCCAGATCACCAGTGGTGATATGGTTAGACCGGATAATTATAAGATCACGATTTCCAGTGTCCTTGCAGCTTGTGCTCATCTTGGTGCATTTGATCCTGGGATATGGGTGCATGGGTACCTGAGGAGAATTTGCCTGGCGAGTAATGTGGTCATTGTGCGGATGTGTAGACAAAGCGTATGAGGTCTTTCAGGAAATGCCCAACAAGGATACTTTGGCATGGACAACTATGATTTCAGTGCTGGCTCTCCATGGGTTTGGCAATGAGGCTTTTGATATTTTTAAACAGATGGAAACAACTGGGGTGAAGCCGAACCATGTGACATTTGTTGGGCTATTGTCAGCTTGTGCTCATTCTGGTTTAGTAGAGAAAGGTCGCTGGTGTTTTCGTGTGATGAAGCGTGTTTACTTAATTGAACCGCAGCTCTATCACTATGCAAGCATGGTTGATATGCTTAGTCGTGCCGGGTTGATATGCTTATAAGAAGCATGCCAATGAAGCCAGATACATTTGTTTTGGGTGCATTGCTCGGAGGCTGTCAAATACATGGAAAGGTCGAGTTAGGAGAACGGGTGACGCAATATTTAATTGATTTGGAACCTCTGAACCATGCTTTTTATGTGAACTTTTGTGATAGATATCTCAAAGCTAGTAGATTTGATGACGTAAAGAGAATCAAATCCTTAATGAAAGAAACAGGGATAAAAAAGGAGGTCCCGAGCTGTAGCATGATTGAAATCGATGGGGTTCTTCTTGAATTCTATGTGAGAGGATCACCAGGTGTAAATTGTAATGGAGGAAGTATTATTGGTCTTGTATCAGTTGAATAACGATATCTAGACAGAAAGGCATGCGCTTTACAGAATCACTCTAATGAGAATCATGAAAAGACAGTTAGTGTGTAGTTTTCATGAGGAAAGGCAGGTGTCTACTTGTTTTCAATGAAATGTTTCGTATGTAAGACCATGAGAGCTGTAATTTTGCTATCTAAGAAGTTAAGCGCCGTCATCAAGCAAGCACCCTTATGGAATGAATTCACTTGCTGGAAGAAATTCCTCGAGGTATGCTCTAATATTCACTTTGTGCTCGACTTTTGTCTTCAGTGTCATGGATTTTCTTTCCACTCCGTACCTCCCATAGCAATAAGTTTAGGTACAATTATGATCAGTCCCATGCTAGAAGATTGGGTACTGAGAGCAAAAAGAGATACCATCATGTGGTCACAAACTTCTTAAACTACGCTAATGAACTTCTTTAGGCTGCACGATTACATGACTGAGTTTGGATACAAACACAAAACTTATAAGGCGCTTAACTTGTTCATAAATTATGTTATCACCACATCACAACAGATCCTGCAAATGTTGAGTATATCGTCAAAAAAATCTTTGCAAACTATGGCACGGTAATCAGACTTAAGAAAGAAGTTTATGTTATTAGAAAGTCTCAAAAGAGCTTGATTTTTTTTTTCACATGTACCTTTGAAGAGAGAATGTTGGCGCAAATCATTTAATTGATTTAAATTAGGAATTGTAATCTTGTAAAATTATAGGATTCCCGTATTAGATGGGATTGTAATTACTTTCGTTTTGTTGTATATACTTGTACACATAAATACCATCCTAGAAAGAAGAATAAACCACTCAGAATTATGTATAGCCGCGCGGCTTTCCTCTTTTTATTAAGTACTTTTTTAATTAAAAACAAAAACCGCATATAGCCGAACGGCTATACTGTTCATAAACAAAAAGGACCCTACTGGCGAATGCGTCACAAATAGTAGAGCCGAGCGGCTATACTATTTTTAAATATTAGCGTCGTCTAGATAACTCTCTCTTCTTCCTCGCGCCGAGTGTGGGCCTCTTTGGCAGTGTTTCCAGACATGGGGAAGAAGACGAAGAAGACGAAGAAGCCAGGAAAAGGCAAAGAGAAAGCAGCGAAAGCTGAGGAAAAGAGAGCTCGTCGAGAGACCAGCAGCTCTCACCTGAGGATGACATCGATGCCATCTAGGTAATTTCATACTCGAACTATGCATATATATGCATATATGTCATTTTGTGCTTGGTAAGTAGAGTTATGGATCATCTGAGAACAGCTGAAATAGTTTGTGGGAGTTTTAAACAGTGTTGGAAAAAAATGGGGCTAGGCGGCCGCCTAGGCGCTCGGCGGCCGATTTTTCGCAATCGTTGTTTGTGATTCCCATATGTATGTCATTTTGTGCTTGTTAATTAGAGTTATGGATCATTTGAGAGCAGCTGAAATAGTATGTGGGAGTTTTAAACTGTGTTGGGAAAATCTGCCTAGGCGGCCGCCTAGGCGAGTAGGCGCTCGGCGACCGATTTTTCACAATCGTTGTTTGTGATTCCCTTGTGTATGTCATTTTGTGCTCGTTAATTAGAGTTATGGATCATTTGAGAACAACTGAAGAAATAGTTTGTAGGAGTTTTAAACAGTGTTGGAAAAATCGGCCTAGGCAGCGGCTAGGCGCTGGGCTGCCCATTTTTTGCAATCGTTGTTTGTGATTCCCACCCAAGATTCCTTTTTTGTTATTGTTTTGAAGATTCTGCTCCCTATTTTCTATATGATGGTTTATTTGCACCAAAGGTATGATGATTGTGGAAATTCAGAATTCCCATCTAGATTCATTGCAAGAATTTCCTAAACTGTATGTATTTCGCAAAATTTCCAAAATTTAAGGCTTTAATAATATATGTTATTTCCAAAATTTCCAACAGACCATATGGCACTATCATGGAGGGTGTCAAGTTGGGAGGGTTGTTGATAAAGGATATGGAGTTCTTGGTGTTGATTCTCTGAGGGTTATTGATGGTTCAACGTTTTATCACACCCCGGGTGCTAATCCTGAAGCTACTGTCATGATGCTTGGAAGGCAAATATATACTTGGAAAACATATCATATATACACAATCTTCACGAAAATCTTATACTAATTGCTGCTTAAACCTGCATTTTGGTTTCGCTTGTTGTGCATGTGGTGCAGGTACATGGGGCAAAGGATTCTGCATGACAGATTAGTCCATGGATCAATAAAGAAAAATAATGGTAGAGGTAGAGCTATAATACTGAAGTTATTTTTGTTGTACAAAGTTGTTCTGCTTTGTGACTAAGCAAGCAGGCAAAGTGACTTTAGCTTGTGTCTTTGCACAATGCAGGGAAATAGTGTGATTTTATTTAGGTGGAATGGAAGGTGGAAGCCATATATACAAGCAATTACTAATTTCCCTGATCCCTTTTGTCAGTTGTGGCCATATAGCTTTGTCTGAGAGGATCTTCTTGCTATGTGCTTATAGTTTGGTTTGGGATACATAACTGTGATCATAGTTAGATCTATTTAATATTATTATTTTAACCGTATCTACCTTTCCCTAACCAATGACCAGAAGCAAACCATTTTGATCCTAATCGTAATACAGAATTTGTGATTCCATCTGAATTATTTGTTTGTTTGTTTCATTTTCTTCATGTCTGTTATGTGTTTTCAACTTTTGAAACTTTACCTAGTTATACGTTCTTACAAAGTTTGAATTCAGTCCCCGCCAGCCGAAGAGGTTATGCTAATCTTTTATTTTGCTTTTGTTTTTTTAATCAAGTCATCCCACACTTTCTTTTCTATTTTTTTCTGTCTTCTTTCTCTGGATAAACCCATAACTTATTACTAGTCTACATACTCAACGACTTTGTTCACCGTTTTTGAAAATGATTTTGAAAAAAATATTGAGTTTGGACCTTCACTCTCAGTTCTAGTGTAGTAGTATGTGTATATATTGCACCATTCTAAATGAGTTATATTGCTCACACACATCACCCATTAAGACATAACCTCATGGACAAAGCCATGAGAATTGTTTCAGTTTTCAGATTTCTAAGCATTGCAACCATTACTACCATTAGCTTATGCAATGGAAATTTGGGAGTGCCTTGTAAACAAAATGAGAGACAAGCACTTCTAATGTTCAGGCAAGATCTTAAGGATCCTTCAAATAGGCTTTTATCTTGGGTTTGTGAGGGAGATTCTTGCAATTGGACTGGAGTTGTCTGCAACAATCTAACCGGTCATGTTGGTGAGCTGCACCGTGGGAATTATTATTCAGATGAGTATCTGAATTACAGTTTGTATCAAGAAAACTCTTTGGGTGGCAAGGTTAACTAAATTTAAAGCATCTGAGCTACTTGGATCTAAGCAACAATGATTTTGGAGGAATACAGATTCCTAGCTTCTTAGGTTCTCTTAGAAGTTTAAGATATCTTAACCTCTCAGACTCAAAGTTCGCTGGAATAATTCCGCATCAATTGGGAAATCTCTCGAGTCTACGCTTTCTAGGACTCCAGAGTAAAAGCTACTACTGGATGAAGGTTGAAAATCTCCAATGGCTTTCTGGTCTTTCGAGCTTGCAGAACCTGGACACGAGTCGTGTAGATCTTAGCAAAGCATCTGATTGGTTTCAGGTGACAAACACACTCCCCTCTATGTTGGTAGATTTGCATATGTCCAGTTGCGAACTCAATCAAATACCAGTTGGTGTTGCAAACATGACAAGGCTTGAAGTTCTTAATCTCAGGTGGAACATCATCTGGGGTACCATATATACCTCAATGGTTGTGCACTTGTAGCAATATTGAGTCCCTATCCCTTTATTTGAATCTCTTGCGAGGTGAAATTTCAAGTTCCATTGGAAACTTCACAGCCATTGTCAATCTTGACTTGTCTGCTAATCAACTTAAAGGGAAAATCCCAAACTCATTGGGAAATCTTTGTAACTTGACGGTTCTTGGTCTGTCAAGGAACTATTTCAATGGAAGCGTATCAGAAATATTGGGAAACTTGTCAAGGTGTAGTTCAGGTGAAATGGAGTCACTGAAGCTGTCAACAAATTATTTTTCAGCTGGGAAATTTCAGACATTTACGCCTCCTTGCTCTTTTGAGTACTTCAATATCAGGTCCAATTCCAGTGTCCTTGGGAAATCTAACATTCCTAGAAGAGGCAAGCATTTCTGAAAAGATTTTTTCTATTTAACCCCACACTTCTCTTAGTTCACCCTAATACTTAAATCATTAAGCTGTAAATTTTATTATTGTGTAAAAAGACAAAAAAGGTCATCCAACTTAATACTTAACCCTAATACATCTATACACACACACCACACACCCCACAACTCTTCAAATTAAGTTTTAAAAAAATACAAACTCTTCTACATATGCCAGATTACTTTTCTCTTTTAAAGACGTTGAACATTGACGAGCCTACCACTTTGAAATCTGTGCGAAAGCTGATGGAAAGATTTGTTGATTGTTTCGCTATAATGATCTTATTCTCTTCCCTTTGTTGATTGCTTTTTTTAAAACATATATAATCATCAGAAAATATTAGTGACACAAGCAACACAAGTAATAAGCTTTTCCCCCCTGGAAAACCAATTTTCCATGTCTTCAACTTTTAAACACCGAGCAGCCCCACTTTCCTAACTCATACAACCCCAAACCCACCAAAAAAAAAAAAAAAAAAAAAAAAAAAAAAATTTTTTCCTCTAAAGGTTGCTTGTGGGGTTTAAATAGAAAATCTCTTTTATTTCTTATTTTTTCAGCTTGGGGTGTATTTAAGGGTAGTTTGGGAAGATAATGGGGTTTACTTAGAAATTGTAAAAATTTAAATTAAAAGTTGGGG
Source organism: Prunus armeniaca (assembly GCA_903112645.1). Lineage (NCBI taxonomy): Eukaryota > Viridiplantae > Streptophyta > Magnoliopsida > Rosales > Rosaceae > Prunus > Prunus armeniaca. Next base: position 2,902,910 of record CAEKDK010000005.1, on the reverse strand, counting down.
TGAGCTTAGAACAAGGGGTGAACTAAGAGAAGTGTGGGGTTTAAATAGAAAATCTATTCTGAAAATCATTTTAATGGAACTCTTCCAAAACTACTGGTAAACTCAAAATGGTAATGGTGTCTTATGTAAAGTGTATAGTCGTCTAGCTATAATATTTACAAAAAAATGACCCAAGTAAAGCAGCTTTGAAAAAAAATATCGAGACTATAGCCGGGTGGCAATACGCTTTTTAAAACGAAACCCGGAGTACAGCTGGGCGACTATACTATTTATAGAAAAGGGCCCCGCCTGAAGCTGGAGCCCATTTTGCCATGTGTCCAAAAAAGTATAGCCGCGCGGCTATACTTTTTAAAAATAAATAGCCGCCCGGCTATACTCTTTTTATTAAAAAAGCACGAGTATAGCCTAGCGGCTACTATACTATTTATATTACCACCGATTTCCCCACGTGTCAAAAACAGTATAGCCGCGCGGCTATACTAATTGTTTTTATAATAAAACCGCAGTATAGAGCTATACTCTGTTTATTATAAATTAAAAAAAAACCCTGAGTTGGAAAAGGTTTGATGATGGTCTGGCGGACAACCAATCCTGATGCTAGAGATTTTCCTGTTGACATGGGTTTCACTAACTTGTGTACAGCAAAAACCAGTAACTCGGAACAGAAGATTGCAACAACAAAAATGTGATTTAGTCTGTATTGCTTGCAGATATGTGAGAAAGTCTTTTGGGATGATCATCTTAAAGGTCGATCTGAGTGGTTACCTTTGGAAAGTTGTCTGACATTTGTTGCATTTACAGAAACAGGGACGGGTACGAAATAAGGTACAAGAAAAGAGGAAATATTTCTTCAAAAGAAGAGTGGTAAGTGAAAAAATTGTTCTTGCAAATATGTGGTTTAAGGTAGCAGATTTAGCAACATTCATTTTGCTTTTGGATGCAAGGTGGAATCTAACAATGAGAATCAGATTCTGCCAAGCGAAGAAAAATGTGAACTTGCTTTGGAAGGAGCAGGTTCCCAAGAACACTCGGATAAGATTGCAATGCTTGTGGATGATGAAGAGCTGGAGCTGAGAGAATTACAAGGATGGCCAAATGCACTGGGGTGCTCTGATCATTTTACTACTAATGGAGATCATGCCTGTTCGCTTTGCAAAGGTTGGTTTGAAGGAAGAACGGAACAAATTTTCCACTCTAAAATGAAATGCGGTAATATGTATGTGTCTGCATGTATGGTATTTTGAGCTGTGGATAAGGAATTTTTGGGATTTCAGATTTTCTGGCCAAGTTTCGTCCAAATACTGTGAAGATGAAGCATCCATTCTGTATGCAACCTTGGGATTCTTCTCCAGAGATTGTCAAGAAACTGTTCAAGGTATATGAATTGCAAACTGTTTTTGGGATTTCAGATTTTCTGGCCAAGTTTCCTCCAAATTCTGTGAAGATGAAGCATCCATTCTGTATGCAACCTTGGCATTCTTCTCCAGAGATTGTCAAGAAACTGTTCAAGGTATATGAATTGCAAACTGTTTGTGGCCAGATTTTGTTAAGTTCTTTTGCAAATATGGGACATCGTTTGTGAAAGATGTCATACACTCCATCTATTATTGCATTTGCTTTTTCTTATTTATGAGGTCTGTTTTATTATTCATGATTATACGACCTATAAAATCTTGGAATAATTATTTTGTGCTCGCTAATACTACCTAATGGTCTCTCATTACCCTTACCAATCTTTTTCATCGACGCTCTCATTGCATAGATTGAAGTCATAGGTTGTTCTTGCAGAGATGTTATGCAAACTATGATTCAAGAAAAAGATATATAAAGTACTAGAGACATATGGAATGTGGTCTATATTTGATATTGGAATCTAATTGTAAGTTGTAACTCTCTTTTGTGTAGTTCGTACAGAGTGTAGGAATTTATTATTATCTTGTCAACTTTAAGATTCCTTTTGGAAACTGGCGAGTGAAAAGATGTGCAGTGTTAAAGCACCACTCTAGATTGCTGTTTTTTTTTTTTTTTTTTTTTTTTTTTGTTTGTGGGTGGGGTTATAAATGTGTCTGGGGGTCATCAATTCAGATTGCTACATTTTGTTTTAGTTATTCGTACTCAAATATATTCTGGGTTGACTTTCTTGGGCAGGTTTTCCATTTCCTTTATACTTATGCTGTTATGGTAGGTAGATATAAGCTCCTTAACGATTGATGAGTTTGCCCAAGCATTTCAGGACAAGGTTATATCTTATCTTTGATCCAACATCGGATTTATTGTGTCTTCTACTTGCTCAACATCTTTGTTTCGTAAAATGCCTTCTAGGATTCCTTGCTACTTGGAAAATTCATGTGGCCCTTCCGAAGCTTCTTCTATCTAACGTTGAAGCCGAGCTTGGCTGTGGATCTATATACCTCATTTGAGCAAATCATGCAATTTTCTTGCATTTATTCACTCGGTGAGTTATGAACAAACAGCATATAATTGTGCAGATCACAGACATTTACAGTTCATTTAACTTATGATAATGTTGTACAGTCATATTGACCATTTCATTTGGGTACATATATGTCGCAGTAGTTTTCTAAAGGCTCATATGTTTGGAACTTTGTTGGTAACAAAAAGTGAATGCAATCTATAAGACTGTTGACATGTTTCTTTACAGGGAAGTTAAATACCGCTGAAAGTAGCAAAATGATATCATATACATTTAAAGAATATAGGAAAGAAGATATCAGCTAATAATCAAAAGTTTGGTGTGACTACAGAGAAGGTGTCCATTCCAGAATGTCTGATAGATACGCTTAGGCGACAAGAAATTTTCTGAACAAAATCATAATCAGACTATTGGTACTCCATCCATATGCACTTTTAGAAGATCCACTTGCTTTTTGTGGTATAGTTCATTAGAGATACTTATTTTTGTCAAACATTTGAGACTTTTTTGCTCATCTCTTAAATCAATTGTTTTTTCATATTTTTATGAAAAAATCGAATGGAAGTACTCAATAACTAAGCATCTCTATCAAATGATTTGGCAGGTTGAAAATCAAGAACCCACTCTGGAATTCTGGAAGGGATCGCTAAACCCTTTAACATGGACAGAAATACTGCGTCAAGTACTGGTTGCCGCTGGTTTTGGTTCAAAGCAAGGTGCAATGTGAAGGGATGCCCTTAGCAAGGTCTTCTAATTAAACTCCCATAGTTGCAATTGATTTTTCTAAGCTCCATTTCCTCTCTAGTAAATGTATTTAATTATCAACACATCTGTATTCTGCAAGTTAAGTGCTATAGATGCCCAATAATATGTGCTCATCAACCAAAACCTTGAGCATTCAAAGCCTTATTGGCAATAGTCATTTAAGATCTGTCATTACCCCGAATAATCTGTTTCTACCTTGAGGCAGAGCCCCAGTTGGATAGATTCATTTTCCATACTTAAGGACCAAAATCAGAAATTTTAGGTTTTACATATAACATGTAGTGATTGAATGTTAAAGGAAATAGTTGTCAGAATAGCAATATTGAACAGAGATTTAACAGAGAGAAGCAGAAAATCTTAGGAGAAGAACTGATGTATTCATTCATTGATAATTTTCAACACAGTACAGTGATAGTTTTTATATTAGCTTATCAAAGCTTTGTATATATGTTTCTAACCTCCTAACCTCTCTAACTTCTTTAACAGAACACTAACTCTTTTGCTAAAAACTGTCTAACAGTCTTAACAATATTTCAACAACTCTCTTCTTCAATCTTCTGACATGTGGCAGAGTGAGGACCGTTGATATCTTTACAATAGTTTCTTCAGTTTTGCTTGTTGGCATTATTGTGCATTCCTAAATAACATCTGCTGAGCATATGTTTATTTGTCTCCGCTTGTCTCTAGAATTATTTGCTTTAATGACTAGACATGCGTAGGAGCCTTTATTTACTTTCTGGTACTTTGAAGGGTGAATTGTTTGGAGTTCTGCTGGAGCGAGGAATTCATGGGTTGAAAGATTTTGAGTTGGCGAAGTCATTGCAGGTAATTTTCTTGAAAATATTGTTATCATAATCTCATGTGATATTACACTTGAATTAGTGATGGACTTTGTTTTTGTTTTGCAAATTTCTGAATTGAACCTTTCTAGTGGAATAGAGGAACTAGAGTCTTTAATTGGTTCAACTCTTTCAAGTGATAAATTACATTATTTGAAAAGATTTCATCATCCACATATTGTGCACGTATTAATTCTTCTGAAAAGAAAGTGGAGGAATCCCAATTAGATACCGAAGACTCTGGAGCAATTGATGATGACCTCGGTGACAGTGGTACATGTAGTAGTGATGATGATTCTGGGTGCAATTCAGGAAATTCCCAAATGAAAAAATTGTACTTATATGAACTATGGCAAAAGTAAAGATAACGTGGTGATAGTATACACCAAAATTGATGAGAGCCATCCAGGAGAAGTATGGTTGTTAGGACTGATGGAAGGCGAATATTCAGATTTAAGCATTGAAGAAAAGTTGAGCGCAATAATGGCTCCAATTCATCTTCTTCATGCAGGTTCTAGTTTCATAATGGAGGTAACATATAGAATCTTTGCATGGACATTGAAACCTTTTCTTTGTTTTTATTTTTCCCACTACTATGATGTTGCCCTATTAAATGGAACGTGTTCAGTTCCTTGTAAGATAATATCATATTAATGGTGCAAACTGCATTATATATGTAAATACTTTGGCAGTAAATATTATTTAAATATTCGATGAGATTCAAGTAGCCGTAATTATTATGGTGGTTAATAAATTTAACATTTGCAAACCTTGATATTATACAACTTTTACTTTTGTATTTTTTGTATCTTTGATATTTTAAATAATATAAAAACTGCTAAAAAAAGTTTACTTTTTTTAATATAGGGCCGTTTTATTACAATGTTTAAGCCCATTTTACAAAACCCAACCCGTTAGTTATATTAAAAATTAGGTTATATGTCTTCTTCTTCCCAGCGCAGCCTGCACTCCTTCCTCTCGCTGTTTCGACTTCATCTCTCTTTCTCGGTCTTTCTTCATGTAGCGCCTCAGTGCCACCTTAAGCATCGACGTCTCAACGGCAAAACGCCAGCCCAGACCAGCCCAGGCGGGCTAGGCGGGCTAGGCGGGCGCTAGGCGGCCTAGGCGGGCGCTAGGCGGCCTAGGAGGGTGCTAGGTGGCCTAGGCGGCGCCCAACTCCCCGGCGGCTACTCCTTACGATTAGGATGAAATCGCAGCAGTGGCCTCCCGCCTAGCACCTTGAATGTATCGAGTTGAAATGCTGATCAAAGCTATGCACCTTGCATAGGAAATTGACTTCCGAAAGATGGTTCTCTCCGGTGACACGTAAACACATGTTATGCTATCACTTCCATAGTAAATATAAATTTAACCTGCCGTTTAATGAAGTTGAATTACAATATGAGAGAGAAGAAAAAACAAGTTGAATTCCAATACCTGTTAATTGAAGCAGTTTCCCAAATAATTGATGGCCTCATTCTCGTTTCATCCATCTCTCTGCATAATTTCATTTTGATGCTTCTAAAACAAATTAAAGCAAGGAGTGGAGTTTGTCGCATTCTGTTCTCACATGGCTCCTGGTAATATCCGTAACACCAGGGCAGCCACAGAGGGCCATAGTGAGCTTAAAGTCATCTTCCAGCATTTCGATAACCCGTCTCACGCAGCGTTCCATAGATTACATGCCTTCCAACCTGTAGCAACATTAGCCTGTATTTCAATAAGAAAATCCAAAATAATACAAGCAATTTAAGGGTTCATATCAGAAGGGCAGCTTCCAAGGCTCGGATAAGGAGGAGAAAAATCTAGCAGCAGAATGAGCCCTGGCTCCAACAAAATCCTTGAAAAGCAGCCCTTGATGGATTTTCACTGCATAATCCTCAGGATATGCCATGTGTGCTTACTGGTTTATTCCATCTATTGGAGTCTTTGAGCCCTTATATAACTCGTGCCGGTCCATCATTGAAACACAAGCAGGAGCATCTATGCATACTAGAAGAAGTATATTTGTCAAATAAGCAAAGCAGTCATAAGGCTCCTCTTTCTTGGCAGGCACCGGTGACTGATGCAGCTACAAATGTACAATCAATTTCATTGACCTGCCAAACAAGAGTTGCCCTACGATTGCTTTGGCTTAATGAAATTTGCAGCCTCTCTGATCATGCAGTAGAGCCCTGTCATGCAAAACATAGGCTAGCCAAGGATATACGTAGGTTTTGTCATATTTGAAAATAATGGTAGAGGTAGAGCTATAATACTGAAGTTATTTTTGTTGTACAAAGTTGTTCTGCTTTGTGACTAAGCAAGGGAAATAGTGTGATTTTATATAGGTGGAATGGAAGGTGGAGGCCATATATACAAGCAATTACTAATTTCCCTGATCCCTTTTGTCAGTTGTGGCCATATAGCTTTGTCTGAGAGGATGTTCTTGCTATGTGCTTATAGTTTGGTTTGGGATACATAATTGTGATCATAGTTAGATCTATTTAATATTATTATTTTAACCGTATCTACCTTTCCCTAACCAATGACCAGAAGCAAACCATTTTGATCCTAATCGTAATATGGAATTTGTGATTCCATCTGAATTATTTGTTTACTGGTTCCATGCAGGACATATGAGTGGTGTAGAAGAAGATTATACATTAAAGTTTGACCCTATAGATTCTTCAGGATCAATCTCAAAGTTCTCTGACGAGAGATTCTCTACAAAAGAGAAAAGTGGAAAAGAAAGAGAAGTGCGGTTTGACTTACACCCAAGGTCTAAAATATTGGTGATATCAGAAATATCGGTAGTCCAAAACACGGAAATTTCGATGGAAATATCGGGATATTATTGATATTGATAAAAATTGAATAAAAACCACGGAAATTGTTAGAAAAACTTGGAAATTTTTATTGAAACTTTGGAGGATGCTTATTTAGTCAAGTATCTATTAGTTTATCACAAAAAATTGGAAGGAAATGCATTGCATGATGCATTTAACTAATTTAAGTTGATTATATAGTGAGCTGACAAACACTGTGAGTGTAGAAAAATATGTAGTACTTAATGAAAGAATATTAAAAACACCACAATCATTTATATATAATGATTTACTACAATATTTTACATTTATACGTTGCATAGTAAGATACATAAGTGACTTAGTACCACATAGAGTTCCTATGAGGTTCAAATTTTTCACTATCTTCATCTCTATGTGTATTAGGTGAGTGGTTGAATGGTGGGGTAAGTGATATAAGTTGAAACGTGGTGAATAGTTGAAAACTTGAAACTTGAAAAGGGAAGGTCAAAGATTCATTCTCATGTAAAAATTTTATACTTGCAAAAAGTGTTTGTGTTAATACTAGAAACGACATTCTTCCCTCTTAGGACCTCACTTGAAAGTAGCAAGGGTAAACAGTGCAGAATGGCCCCCATTTTTATACAAATTAAGAGGAAATTGGTTCCAAGAGTCTCATTTTTATACGTCCAAACAAAAAAAAAAAAAAATAATATATGTGTGAACTTTGTCGAAGCAAGAATTGTAAGGTCCATCATTCCTTGCCTGTCCATGTCTCAATATTCATAAGAAAAAAGAACTTACCACTTGAACGCCACAATACAAAGCAAACCAAGGATGACTAATTTTACAAGAGGAAACACCTTGAATCCCCTTTGTGTTTTTTTCCATTTTTTTTTCCTTTTTTTCATTACATCGATATTTTTGATATTTTAGCAATATTATAGCGATATTGTAACAAAATATTGCTGAAGTGTGAGCGAAATTATCGACGTAGATATTTTCCGATATTATCGTCGATATTCTCAACATTTATACGATATGTGCATGGATATATTTCGAAATATCCGTGATTCGAAAAAACGATAATATCCTCGATATTTCATCGATATTATCGATATTTTAGACTATGCTTACACCCAATGCAATTTGTGTTTTGGGGTCTGATCGTAGATACAATAGATTCTCGAGTATCTATTGTATATGACCCAGGACATAGAAGGGTTTATATCGAATCTTCAGATACAATAGATTCTCGAGTATGTGATTGATACATAAGAGGTATTCTGCTGAACTTTTGTTATACGATCAATGTGATTGTAGTACATATTGTTTGACCTTGTTTGTTCAAGGTGGTCGGCCAAAGGAGGCCAGATCACCAGTGGTGATATGGTTAGACCGGATAATTATAAGATCACGATTTCCAGTGTCCTTGCAGCTTGTGCTCATCTTGGTGCATTTGATCCTGGGATATGGGTGCATGGGTACCTGAGGAGAAGTTGCCTGGCGAGTAATGTGGTCATTGTGCGGATGTGTAGACAAAGCGTATGAGGTCTTTCAGGAAATGCCCAACAAGGATACTTTGGCATGGACAACTATGATTTCAGTGCTGGCTCTCCATGGGTTTGGCAATGAGGCTTTTGATATTTTTAAACAAATGGAAACAACTGGGGTGAAGCCGAACCATGTGACATTTGTTGGGCTATTGTCAGCTTGTGCTCATTCTGGTTTAGTAGAGAAAGGTCGCTGGTGTTTTCGTGTGATGAAGCGTGTTTACTTAATTGAACCGCAGCTCTATCACTATGCAAGCATGGTTGATATGCTTAGTCGTGCCGGGTTGATATGCTTATAAGAAGCATGCCAATGAAGCCAGATACATTTGTTTTGGGTGCATTGCTCGGAGGCTGTCAAATACATGGAAAGGTCGAGTTAGGAGAAAGGGTGGCGCAATATTTAATTGATTTGGAACCTCTGAACCATGCTTTTTATGTGAACTTTTGTGATAGATATCTCAAAGCTAGTAGATTTGATGACGTAAAGAGAATCAAATCCTTAATGAAAGAAACAGGGATAAAAAAGGAGGTCCCGAGCTGTAGCATGATTGAAATCGATGGGGTTCTTCTTGAATTCTATGTGAGAGGATCACCAGGTGTAAATTGTAATGGAGGAAGTATTATTGGTCTTGTATCAGTTGAATAACGATATCTAGACAGAAAGGCATGCGCTTTACAGAATCACTCTAATGAGAATCATGAAAAGACAGTTAGGGTGTAGTTTTCATGAGGAAAGGCAGGTGTCTACTTGTTTTCAATGAAATGTTTCATATGTAAGACCATGAGAGCTGTAATTTTGCTATCTGAGAAGTTAAGCACCGTCATCAAGCAAGCACCCTTATGGAATGAATTCACTTGCTGGAAGAAATTCGTCGAGGTATGTTCTATTATTCACTCTGTGCTCGACTTTTGTCTTCAGTGTCATGGATTTTCTTTCCACTCCGATACCTCCCATAGCAATAAGTTTAGCTACAATTATGATCAGTCCCATGCTAGAAGATTGGGGTACTGAGAGAAAAAAGAGATACCATCCAGTTGTCACAAACTTCTTAAACTACTCTAATGAACTTCTCTAGGCTGCACGATTACATGACTGAGTTTGGATACAAACTGTGCTACAAACAAACAAAAAGGGAAAATAACAAAAAAAAAAGAAGAAGAGAGTAGAGAGGCCATTCGCACATCCCCCTCTCGGATGATTTCTTCATCATGTGTTTTGGGTGCATATGGACGAAAAAAAAGAAGAAGAAAAAGAGCCATAAAAAATAAGGAGTCGTTCTATGGTGAGGGTGTCACTGTCATATATGAACCATGGATGTGTGGACCTTTATATTAGCCACAAGATTCATTTGAATAGTAACTTCACTTAAGTTTAATGAAATGATCATGTTGCTAATATGAAGATCAACATGAGGGGTCCATATATGGCACCTACACTATAGAATTTCACCCAAAACAGAGGAAGCAAGAAAGAGGTTGACGCCTCATTGCTCCATTGGGTTGATTTCCAATTACAAAGTGGATCATATTGCCTACTTTGACTTAAGGAAAGGAGGAGGTGTCATTCTCGGACACTTTTGGTGATGTTTCAAGAAGGCCACTGATCGATCCTTGCTCATGTGCTAACTGATAAAATGTCAAGAGCCCGAAAACAAATTAATGGGTTGTCTATAAATTGCCCATTAATTTCCAAATCATGAAATGTTTAACGGGTTATTCAAATAAATACTCATTAAATTTTCGGCAGTTGAAATTCCTATTATATGGTTAATGGATCAATTTTAAATCCTGAAAGCCATGTTTTCTTGGTAGTCTTTCACTGTTTGCTCTGCATTATGTATATTCATTGCTATTTTCTATGTCCATGGAGCTTTGAAACATTGGTACAATTTATATTGGTATGACCACATCAAATTTGAATAAACCCCACAATTTGAACATCAAATCCAAATGAGTAATAAAAAAAAAAACAAATAGCTAAAACAATTTACATTTCACTGAGACATGAAAATTCCTACGGGTTCAGCCTTGAAGTTGAATTTAGTTGGACAAAAAACAAATAAAATAATACTAGTAAACTAGACAAACTAAGGGAACTGGAATGAGCCCCCAATTTGATTAGTGCCTGATGGGGGGCTGATAGCCACCCAAAGGAGAGAAATGGTGATTGCCATAAGACCAGACCACACAAACACAATGGTGGGTGTCTTCCCTCTTCTTCCCATGAGCCCTTTGGCAAACGGATACAAATGAGCCAACACCCAGAAACTGAAGAACACGCCTCCAAGCAACCGGCTCCACTGCGGTATCACGCTGTATATCGTTCGACAAGTTGCAACTGCAATTGCAATCAAGTTTGTCATCATGATGGTGATGGGTGGTATCATCAGAGACGTCCATTTGAAGATGTAGAGATCAACAAACTCATCATCTGCATCGTCACCACCAGATTTCGATGTCAAAGTGAAGGAAATCTCTATTCCTGCTATCACCTTCAGAAGGCCTTGCAGCACAGCAGCTAGATGAGCACTTGTGCCTCCAATCAACCAAAACTGCTCGTTCCTCCACCACTCTTCCAGTGCAATGCCAGACCACTTGATCTCCAGCACGGCGAGAAGAATGAGGGTGATTGTGATGCCCAGGAGGTATGCCAGGAAGGTTATGTTGAGGGACTGAACAATGAACTGACCAGAAAAGAGGGAGAGCGCGGGAAGGAAGCAGTAGACAATGAGGAAAAAGGAAGTGAAAGGGTACATTCCCACATTCAGGTAAAAGATCCTTTGCAGAATTTTCATCCTTGAGCTGGCCAGAAGAGCATTGTTGCGAGAAAAGAAAATCTCAACAGAGCCAGTAGCCCATCGGAGCACCTGATGCAGCCGGTCAGTAAGATTGATGGGGGCAGTCCCTCTGAAAGCATCCCTCTTTGTAACACAATAAACAGATCTCCATCCACGGTTGTGCATCCGGTAACCTGTCACCACATCTTCAGTTACTGATCCATAAATCCACCCAATTCTCTGGCCCCATTCAGTCTTGTCCTCGTACCAGCATGAGATGACACTGATTGCCTCTGCAACCGTTGATGCATCAAGAAGCTCCCGAGGGAGAGTGAGAGCGCCCGGGGGCCGTCCATGTTTCATGGATGGATGATCAGCAATGGGCCGACCTTGGAATTCTGCCACTCGAATTGAGTCAACAAGGAAGCTTGAGTTTCCAAACTTTTTAGGAACAAGAGCAAGATTCATTTCTTCATCATCACCAAACTCTCCAACTTCAATTGATTGGCAGTCTTGGGAGGCAACTTCAGGGGCAGAAGCAACTGATGAAGAAGATTTCCTTGTGCGACGACGGGCAGAGAAACCACTGCAGCAACAGCAACCATTACGACACTTTTTCACCCGAGGAGGATCAAAGCCCATAAAGGGCAGTGCGACGAAAGAGGCATCCAGTTCCTACATACACTGGACCCTGAAGGCCATCAAGCGCACGCATGTTGACATCAAAGAAAACAGTGTTGTGGTTGGCATAGCGATCAGAAGGGTCAATTCCTTCAAACCTCTGAGGAAACTGCACGTAACAAATGCGATCACCACCTCGGTCCATCATGAAGCACATACCTTCTCTCAGTGCTTGGGAGTTGTAGACATAATGGTCACAGTCAAGGTTGAGAATGAAGGGGCCATTGGACATGACCGCTGAGGCGCGAACCAGAGCATTCATGGCACCAGCTTTCTTGTTGTGATCATAGCCAGGCCGCTTTTCGCGAGAAACATAAACGAGCATGGGGAGACGAATATCAACCTCACTTAGGTCCAAGGAACTTGAATCCATTGATGTTCCTCTAAGTGGTTCATCACTAGGAGGTTTCAACATCACCTGCATATGAACATATGACACAAATTAGCTTTCTAGCCAAACCAATTGCACGTTTAATTAATTTGAAGTGACATCTTGAGACTACATTAGTGAAATTTTACAAGACAAATGGAACTCATATGTACCTGCATGATACTGGCATGATCACCCCTAGAATGCTCAGGCACAGAAACTGTCCAAGTGCCAGGCCAATGGGTTCCATCAGCCATCCAAGTAGCTTTCGGGATCTTTATCTTTTCTACTGCTTCATCATTTCCAATCTCTCTCCCAAGTTTCATAGCCTTCATCTCGTCCCGAGCATTATAGGCATCCGAACGTCTTCGAATTGAATCAGGAAGGCCATTAATCCTAACCTTAAATTCATCATACTCACGCTTCAACCGTCTGCGGTCCTTGACAAAATCTGGCCGTACTTTATTCTTATAAGGATCTCTCTTCAGATTGAAGTACGATTCTGGATTTCGTGGCTCAATAGCATGCTTCCGGCAAAATGGCACCCATAAATTAGCAAAACTAGCAGCTTCTGCCATGGCCTCAAAGGTCAAAAGTGCACCTCCATCATCAGAAACATAGCAAGAAAGCTTCTCAACAGGGTAGTCAGCCGCCAGAATTGATAGAACGGTGTTTGCAGTGACAAGAGGTGGTTCCTTCTCTGGATCTGCTGTTGATACAAAAATATCTATGCCTGGAAGATCAGATTTTCCAGTAGGATTGCTGGGATTAGGTGATTCAAACTTCTCCTTTAGAACATCAGGATTAGTAATGCGATTGATGGGACAGAGCTTTGGAAGCTGATCAAGTAGCCAGGAGAAGGCGAACCAGATTTCACAAACGACAGACATAGCCCACAACCACACTGCATCCTCATTAGGGTTTCTGATTCTCCATTGCAAAAATAGTCCAAGGACAACCATTCGAACTAATATTAGGATCCTGCAAGAATACACCCACCCACCAAAAAGATGTAATTAAGCTTGCAATTAACTTGTTCAAGCAAATAATGGACAATACTGTATAAACAATTCTAACTAGCTTATATGGAATTACTTCTGCAGCATCAAAATTAACAATATGGAAGAGAAAGCTGAAAGAGTGCAACAAAGAAGGATTGGTTAACTTTCAAGCTGAATTCAAACCAAAAAGGAAATTCTTCAAAGCTAATGGCAATGAAGTTACTAATTAGAAGAGTAGTAATGAACTCCGAGGTATATTTTTGAAGCTTAAACTATGTAATGTACTTGGACATTAGGGGACAACTTTGTTATGAATTTCAGAGTTCAAGAACTACGTAACACATCACATCTTAGACTAGCACAATGCAATTCATAATTTCGACACAGTGAAAAGAAAAAGATAGAAGATAAAAACAGTGCAGGTAGAAATAAACACTGAGGTAACATTCAAAAACAAAGAGAATGGCAAAGCCCTACCTAAACAAAAACAATGGGAAGACATTAACAGATCAGAGGAAAACAGAAAGCACCAAATGAGGAAAAGAGTTTTACCGATAAGGACTCAGAATTGCAGCAGAGATATTCAGTTTGCGCGTAAGTGGCCTCCATTGCTTGTCATGAAAGATTTTAGGATCACCGCCAATCCCCTCCTGGCTCCCATCCACAGCAACCTTTGGCCATATAGCATTTCCATATCCATAACTCCCCTTTGTCTCGAACAACCATTTGGTATGATCAAACTCACTGCTCTGACGCCCCATCACTGCTGTTGACTTCATCAACGACAACCTCCTCTCCATCTTCGAAGTGAATGGCACCTGCAGATGCTGCCCATTATTCCCAGCATACTCACTCACATCCAGCTCCTTATAAGGTTCTTTGCAGCCAGGACAAATTTGATCACCGGTTCTTATAGCGTCCCTATAACAATCCAAACAGATCTTGTAATCACACTCACACGGGACTATGTCTACTCCCCGCTCATCAGTGACTACCTTAGCATCACAACCGGGCACAGAGCAATTCGACCCTTTCGCACCGGTCATCTGGGGATGGCTAGTTACGGACTCAATCACCTTTTCCTTCAAATGAGCTCGGGTAATGCAATTATAACCGCCGGTAAACAAAGAACTGGAAGCATACTGGTCCTCAACTCTCTGAGAAGTGGACCACTCCATGGACATTCCCATGGGCTGATTATCAGGTGTAGAGGGTATGTGGACAGTGTAGGTTGCAAATTCAACACCCCCAATGTCACTGTCAAGGTCATTGCTAGTTTGGGTAACATGGTGAACCCTAGCCCTAGGAGATCCACCTGAGAAATTGACTGGAGACTCAGAACCCATAAAGCTTAGCACCTTCTAGCACCAGAATCTGAAATTCAAAACACAAGAAGCAAAAGAGCCACATGCTCTCTCTATCAAAAACTGAATGAAGAAGTTCCAAGCTGCTTAGCATAAGACTCGAAATCTAGTACAAAGACAAAAAGCAATCCCTCTCTTTTCTCTCTGCAATTTTTATGTTTGATTTCGCTCAGAAAGATGAGACTTAACATAGAAGAAATATCGAAAAGTACATTTAATTATTCGGATTACGCAAATGATTTCTTCACTCAGTACTCAAAGCAAAACAAGATTGCTAGCAAAAGAAACACAATACTTTCTGTTTTTTGAAATTTCAACAGATGGTATGCAAAATAAAACAGCAGCCAAAATGAATAAACGAATAAGTGATGAACACTTCTCACCTTAAGAGTCAAAACACCAGCTCAAATCTCGTTCACAGAAGAAACCCTTCAGGCCCCGCAAAAAAAAAAACAGTTTAATTTCTTACAGAGTGCGAAGAAGCTGCAGGTTGATGACGTGGAAAACCTAAGAATGAAGAAATGGGTACGCGTTGTTTTTTGAGTTTGGATTAAGACTGTGTGCTGATTTGCAATCCAAATTATGAGGCACAGGCATTTTGGGTTTTGAATTAGCTTGGCGGACTTTTGTCTGCTCGTTTTCTGTTGGTCCCTTATAAAAGATTTTGTTTTGAATTTTTGTCGCTGTCTTTGTTACCGTTGAAAAAGTTTTAATTTTGAATTATTTGACCGTTGCAAAACGAGACCGTTGTTGAAGGACTGTCTTCTCTTTACGACCAATAAAAAAGATAAGGAGATATCGACCCAAATAATTAAGGATAAGGAGATAATTTTTATTCTTTTTCGTTTTTAATACAAGCAATAAGAGGAATGGAGTTTCTTTTTCGTTTCTACCAAAGTGTTATCAGGATTCGAACCTAAAACTTTTGGTTTGTCAAAACTTAACATCAATAATCTAACGACTTCAAATATAACACATCAAACTTAACATAAAATTTAATTTAATTTATTTATTTTTTCTAAATTGACGATATCCCGTATTATTTATATATATATATATATATCTCTCTCTCTCTCTCTTTCTCTCTCCCTCTCTCTCACTAGACTAGACCCGATTTATTTTATTTTATATTTTTATACTTGGGGTGAGATGGGATGGGATAACCAAATCATCTTTTGCTTTTTCTTTTTAAAGTGGCCTTTCGTAATAAAAATGCTAGCCCTTTTTCTTTCTTGTTTTTTAAGAGACCCAATTTTTTTATAAAAAAAATTATTTAAAATGAGGTTTATCACATGTGTCCTTGAATTTTTTTTAAATCCACATTTTAGTTCTCAATTTTTAAATTAATCAATGTGGTCCTTAATTTTTTGGTTTATACATCAATTTGGTCCCTACTATAGCATTATGACAAAATTTTCATTAAATTTGGTGACATATGATCATCATCACATGACTAACTTTAAAGGAAAATTTTATTAAAATAGCTTCTTTTAGTCCTAAAATTCATGGTTTTGCTAAAAAATGTCATCTTCTCTCCATTTAGGATTTCACATTTCGGTCTATTTAAACTTATTGTGGGTGTTGTACGGTAAACCAAACACGACGGAGAACCTTGCATCAACAAACAAACCAACAAATGCCGACTTTTTTCTGTTCAAAATTCGGAAATTATTGCAAATCTTATTACTTTTTACTTATCTTGGGCAGAATAATTTCGTACCATTTCGAAGGCTACTTTGTAGCAGCGTAACTCTCACATTTTTAAAAATGTTTATGTTTTCATATACCATTCGAAAGCTTGTGTGACACAATATAATTGAGAAACATTTCATGAACCAAACAGCCACTAATGAAAGTGGTGGGTTTTCGAGGGCGAAAGTAAGCTGCTCACCAACTATTTGTTTCTTTTTGCTGCTGTATCTCTCCGATCTCTGGACCAAATGCCAAAAAGGGGTCTTCTTGAAACCCTTCAAGCAAGTTATTGCTTCCATTGACAAAGAGAAAATTGTGTGAATGCATTGTTTGATTTATATTTTTGGAGTCCAATTTGAATTGAGAGATGGCATGAAAAAGGAATTAAAAATTAACTGTTTGGTTATAATCAATGTCTTTTTCATTGACATAATCAATTTGCATTGCATTCTGCAATTTTTATATTTTTTCATTTTTTTTTCACAAATTATAAATGCGTCTTCCATTAAGAGGGTAATTATTAATTAACATTATATATACTAATTATAGGATTGACATCATAATTAATGTCTTTTTTATTAGAAAAATAGATATTAACACAACACTGCAAGCACTCATAGGGAAAAACTCATTGGGTTTTTTAGGATCAATGTAGGCCCATTTCTTGGGTTTTTATCAAAATTTTCATTAATTATCATATTAATAATCAAGTTTGACTTCTCCCAATGCCCATATTACCGCTAATAATAGTTATAAGCATATGAGCCAGACGAATTTCTTCAATTAAGAGAGAAATGTATATGCAATGTGGGCAACTACTCTTATCAGTGTTGGCAACTAAGGATGGTATGGCATTATGTCATTGGTTCTTGTTAGATAGAGGTGTCAAATTGGCTGGCCCGACCAATTTAGAGTTGGTTCATTTAATAAACGGGTCGTGCCCAGGCCGCCCATTTAGGAAAATCATTCATCCTGACCCGAGCCCATGGCGCAAGCCTAAGGGCCCGAGCCTAAGGGCCATGCTCATGCCGGGCCACTAAACAAGCAAATACGGGGCCCACTCCAAATTTGACTTATATATTATTTTTTTTTTTTTTTTTTTTTTTTTTTTTTTTTTGTAAATTTTCATATTAATATTTTTTACAATTATGTTTATACTAATAAGATTCATTATTTTTTTTTATAAAAAAAAAATCAATAACTTTATTTACAATACATTTAAATAGAAAATGGCTAGATTTTTGTTTGAGTTTTAAAAATTGAACTTGAAAAACAAAATTATTATTTTATATATAAATAAAACATTAAATTTTAATATATATTATTAGAGAAAAGAAATAGACTTGAATTCAACATATAAATATTATAATATTATGTATGATTTTTCTCTAAAACAAGTATAATTTAATAAATGGGCTTTAAATGGGCTGGCCCCGCCTATTGGACATAATTACCTCATCCCGGCGCTGCCCAAAAATACATGCCATTTCGTGCCGGGCCTTACTTAAGCCGGCCAGCTCGGTCCATTTGACACCTCCATTGTTAAAGCATCTTCAATAGCCTCTTCAACAACTTTGGAATGCTAAAATAAGTGAGCCACATCAACAAAACTCCCTCCAATAGACTTGTCAAACTCAGTCACCAAAGCTGCAACCTATGTCTCTCTTTTCAAGTCTGACATGTTGACCTTAGCTCTTCAAAACATTTAATTTTTCTTTGGAAGAACAAAACCTACATTGAAAATGATAAAAACCTACACTTTTTCTTTTCAAATAATAAATACATAGACTTTCTTCACATATGTTTGTATTTTTCCTTCTTCTTCTTTTTCCATAATATTGCGTTAATTGAATTGAGAGACTGTTGGGACATAAATTATTAAAGTAGCAAATAAACCTTTCCAAATTGCCACATATGTCAACAAACTTTAATTTGAGAATTTAATTTGCTACTGCTATTGGAGATGCTCTTACATGGTCATCTATTTGACATGGCATGATAGTTATGGGCACATGAGCTGTATACTTTCTTTAGATAACAAGAAAAACTTACCTTTAACATCGGTAATTACTCTTGTCAAGGTTGGCGATTGATAATTACATGGCTTTATGCCATTGGTTCTTGTTACGTGGTCGTATATTTCACGTGACACAATAGTTATAAGTACACGAGTCTCACGATTTTTTTCCAAATTACGAGAGTGTATCACGTGAAGAAAGACACAGTGTCTATGACAAGACTTTATGTCATTGGTCCTTATTACGTGGTCGTCTATTTTACAAGACACAGCCGTTACAAGTCTCACGATTTTTTTTCCAAATTACGAGAATGTATCACGTGAAGACAGACTGAGTGTCTATGACAAGACTTTATGTCATTGGTCCTTATTACGTGGTCGTCTATTTTATAAGACACAACAGTTACGAGTCTCACGATTTTTTTTTCCAAATTACGAGAATGTATCACGTGAAGAAAGACAGAGTGTCTATGACAAGACTTTATGTCATTGGTCCTTATTGCGTGGTCGTCTATTTCACAAGACACAACAGTTACGAGTCTCACGATTTTTTTTCCAAATTAGGAGAATGTATCACATGAAGAAAGACAGAGTGTCTATGACAAGACTTTATGTCATTGGTCCTTATTACGTGGTCGTCTATTTTACAAGACATAGCCGTTACAAGTCTCATGATTTTTTTTCCAAATTACGAGGATGTATCACGTGAAGAAAGACAGAGTGTCTATGACAAGACTTTATGTCGTTGGTCCTTATTACGTGGTCGTCTATTTTACAAGACACAACAGTTACGAGTCTCGCGATTTTTTTTTCCAAATTACGAGAATGTATCACGTGAAGAAAGACAGAGTGTCTATGACAAGACTTTATGTCATTGGTCCTTATTGCGTGGTCGTCTATTTCACAAGACACAACAGTTACTAATTGCACGATTTTTTTTCTAAATTACGACTGTATCAAGTGAAGAAAGAAATGAATTGTATGACATGGATTTATGTTATTGGTCCTTGTTACGTGGTCATATATTTAAAATGACACAATAGTTATAGGCACATGAGTTGTACAATATTTCCAAATTACGAGAGAGTGTATCATGTGAAAAGAGAGATAGAGACATAGGTTATATATACACCCACGAAAGTTATTTTCTCAGATTAGGCACCACACACTCTTCACATCACTCTGTCTCTGGAGTCTAGACTCTAGAGGTGGACTGTTGGAGTTCATCTTGCAAGGCGCCTCCTCTGCTCCGCCAATATCTTTTGTTTCTTGTAATCTCATTGGCATCAGGTACATCCTTCTTTATTGTTTATTCTTCTATTAATGTTTTAATTTTGCTGGATGGGTTCATGGCTGATATTGGTCATACTATTGATCGCGTTCATGGGAGCAATCCCAACTTCGGATGTTTTGATTTATGTTTTTTTATATTTTATTTTGTTTCGTTGAATGGATTCATGCTCCCCAAAATGTGGGTTTATACCATTTTTTTTAAATGATTCTAATGTTCATTTTCATTAATTATGTTGAATGTATTAAAAATTCGGTGTTTCAGAATTTTTGTCTTTCTTTCATTATTTATGAATTGGGTATGACAGAAGTTTATGAAGAATGTTGATTTTTGTACAGAAGTTTATTAAGAATGTTGATTTTCTACAGAAGTTTATTGAGAATGTTGATTTTCTGCAGAAGTTTATTAAGAATGTTGATTATCTGCAGAATTTTATTAAGAATGTTGATTTTCTATGGGTTTTCATTCAGATTTCCTACAAAAGTCTTACAGCCTTGCTCTAGGTTTATCAAGTTTTCTATTTATAATCTGAGATTTCAGGGCACTTATGTCCCTTACTAGGTATTAGATACTTCTATTTGAAGTGTTTTTTTAACTTTTGGTCCCTCAAGAGAAAGGATTGTTGTCCAGGATGAGTTCAAGAAGAGGTGGTGGAAATTCCAAAGGGAAGGAAGTTCGTGACGTCAATAGCCCGAAGGTTAAGCAGTTGAGCCATGGTGTAGCAGACATTAGCCTGGACTCGGCACAAGACGATGGAGAGTGGGCGGTAATTTCCAGAAAATCCAAGAACAGAGCTGGTAGCAGTGCTGCAAAACAAGTCCAATTGGGTCCTCAAAATTCTAATTATAAGGCGTGGGCACCGGCACATGATGCTCAGAAGCCAAGTATGCGAAATGGAACTGGTGGTTCACAAACTGCTAATTCTCAAAAACCAGCAGGAGGAAGAAATGCAAGGCAGCAGCCTAACAGTACAGGTGCTTTTGGAAGCAACTTTTTGGCCCGGCAACATTTGATTCCCCCTCCCCTGGACCATGGATGGAATTGGCAATCTAGACCTGGTAAAAAAGACAACAATGTGGCTGCTGCTCTAGCTGATGATAATGATGATGACAACTCTGATCATATGAGCGATACTGATGAATACGATGACGAGCTATTCAGTGATGAGTTTGACTCGGATTCAAGTGAAAAGAGCCACGGCACTCGGAAGCAAAATAGATGGTTCAAGAAATTCTTTGAAAATTTGGATGGTTTAAGTGGAGGTGAGATTGGTAATCCTGATAGACAGTGGCACTGTCCTGCATGCAAAGGTGGTCGTGGTGCCATTGACTGGTACCAAGGCGTGCAGCCCCTGAAGAGACATGCCGAAACAAAAGGATCAAATAGGGTGAAGCTCCACAGAGAATTTGCAAAACTTTTGGATGTGGAGTTGCAGATGAGAGGAGTTATGACTCAATCTGTGGCTGCGGGTGAAGTATTTGGTAAATGGGTAGGTTTAAAAGATGAGGAAAAGGATTCCAAAATTGTCTGGCCTCCGATGGTTGTCATCACGAATACTAGACTTGAAAAGGATGAAAGTGGAAAGTGGATTGGTATGGGAACCGAGGAGCTTGCTGAATACTTCGGATCTTATCCTTATTTGAAGACTCGACACTCGTATGGTCCGCAGGGACACTGTGGGATGAGCCTTTTGATTTTTGAGGCCTCGGCAATAGGCCATTTTGAGGCTGAGCTGCTGCACAAGAATTTTGCAATGCAAGGATTAGGCAGGGATACTTGGGATTGTGGTCCTATCTTGTTTCGTGCAGGTGGTATTCGACAGCTTTACGGTTACATGGCAATGAAACGAGACTTGGATATCTTCAACCAGCATACAGAGGAGAAATCTAAGCTGAAATTTGAGCTGAGATCTTACCAAGAGGTGGTCCTACACCCAATGAGGCAAATGAGTGCGGACAGCCAACAGGTTATTTGGTTGAAGGACAAACTTCCTATAGAACAGAGGCTTAGAAAAGATGCTGAACAGACTAAGGAAATACTTCGTGACAAGCTCGAGAAGGTGCAGGAGGAAAATCGCATTTTAAAACGGAGGATAAAAATGCAGCTTGAGGAGAACAAGGAAGAGATGGATCTGCAAGAAGAATTTTACAAAGATATAATGTCTCGTACCCGAGATTGAAAATTTTATTCAAGTTTATTGCATTTACTTTCTATTTTGCTTTATTAGATCTCACAGTTTTTTCCCCCTTTCTATTAAAACCATAAACATATCTTAATATTAGTATTTTAACTTTTGAAATGTTTATGAGGTTGCTGGATATTTTATGTTATTTGGTTTTGTTTTGTGACATGGGTTTTAGCCTTGGTTACTAAGCATTCTATGGCTTCTTTACTTTTCTATATCTCGAAGCCAAATTATTAGATTGTTTGAGTCATGCTTTCATTTGCAATTGGGATTGGGTGCTTTGCTTGCTGCCCAAGTCTCCACAAAAATTAAAAGAAAGACTTATCCTCTGTTCGGATGAAGGAATTGAAGATTGCATAGAATTCTAAAATGACGGATTATAGATTTTCATGATTTCAATTTCTGGCAATTTGGGATTTCAGTGTTTGGATTTATGTATATCAAATTTTGTAAATGGTACTACGGAAATTGTGAAATGACACCTATTTTGGTCGAAATTAAACTCCGGAATTTGATACCTAAATTTCCACGATTTTTTTCCGCGCTTCATTAATAAATTCCGCGCTTAAGTTGCCAAACAACGGAATTGTCAATTTCTCCTCTTAAATTCCCAACTTTTGGCTAAATTTTGAGTTATTTTTCCTCATCCAAATAAATGGTAAAGGTGCTCGTGGTAGAGCTGCAACTTCTCTGTCATTGCTGGCTGGAGTTCTGTTAGAAAACAGAGGAAAACAGAGAGAACAGAGGATTTTGCTTTCCAATGGGTTTGCTGCTGCCAGTTCAGAACTTGTATAGGATTTTTCGTATCAGAATCTAAATGTAAGTAGGTAATTGAAAGTTATTAATTTTAAGACTGAATGAATTTGACTTTCTTTTTCAAAATCTTCTTTTTAATCTTAAAATTAGGAAATGGAAACCTTTATCCAAATCCTCACTATTCCTCATTTGGGAATAGGAAACAAAACATATGCAAGGTTTCTTTTTTTACCGTTGACCACATAGATTTGTGCTCCATGAAAATGAAATGTTCAAAGTGGGTAATCAATTATCGATATGGTCAGTAATAATCTATCAACTTCAACAATCCCACCCAAATCAGTTGACCACATAGATTTCAATGACACTATTTTTCCTCACCACTCCTGGTGGGGAGCATTACCACCATATTAATCATATTCATGGACGTTGAATTAGTTGAATTTTTTAGACTCGTGTAACAGGTAGACTAAATCACACTTGTCCAACACCAATTAACATGCTGCTAATGCTCACCACCATTTAAGAGTGGTGAGCAAAAATATTCTCGATTTCAATGGCTGCATTATTCTTTATGGAAATATTTAGTGTAATTCTTCCACAACTAAAAGCTTAACCAATTTGTGAAAATTTACATTCCATTGCCTAACCAAAATAAGCCCTTGACAAATGGATAACAGGCCCAAAAATTGAACGCAAATACCTATTTTCTTTTGTGCAATTGTTTTTTAGCCAAATCCTTCTGTGCATTTAGAAAAATAAAATGAAATTGGAGGATGCAGCATAATCCAATTCACTGTATGGCTCATTTAAGTTCCGGAGAAGCTACGAAGACATAACAAGAAGGAAAAAATAACAGCAAGGCCAAACACATGGAATTACTCAGCTCTAGTGATGGTATTTCATGTAACTTTAAATCTGAAAAAAATATACTCGTATCAACAAATGTATAGAATCCATTTTTCCTATGAATATGAAGTTCAAATCAGTCAAAAAATGGCTAGAAAATGTACATTTCAGTGGGAGACCCTATACGACTTCCTGCAGGTGCTGGCTTAAAGTAGCATTTAGGTGGACAGAAGATAAGGTACCTTCAAAATAATGTGTGGAGTACATGCATCATGGAAACTGGAATGAGCCCCCAATTTGATTATTCCCTGATGGCGGGTCGATAGCCACCCAAAGGAGAGATATGGTGATTGCTAGAAGACCAGACCACACAAACACAATCGTCGGTGTCCTCCCTCTTCTTCCCATAAGCCCTTTTGCAAAGGGATATAGATGAGCTAAGACCCAGAAGCTGAAGAAAACACCACCAAGCAAGCTGCTCCACTCTGGTGTAGAACTATATATTGTTCGACAAGTTGCAACTGCGATTCCGATCAAGTTAGTCATCATGATAGTAATTGGTGGTACCATCAGAGCTGTCCATTTGAAGACATAAAGATCAACGAAATCATCATCCCCGTCATCACCTCCAGATTTTGATGTCAAAGTGAATGAAATCTCAATGCCTGCTATAACCTTTAGAAGACCTTGGAGCACCGCAGCAAGATGGCACTTGTGCCCCCGATCAACCAAAACTGTTCATTTCTCCACCAATCTTCTAGTGCAATGCCAGACCACTTGATCTCAAGCACGGCAAGAAGAATAAGGGTCACTGTGATGCCCAAGAGGTATACCAGGAAGGTTAGGTTGAGGGACTGAACAATGAACTGACCAGTAAAGAGTGAGAGTGCAGGAAGGAAGCAGTAGACAATGAGGAAAATGGAAGTGAAAGGGTAGATTCCAACATTCAGGTAAGCAATCCTTTGCAAAAATTTCATCCTTGAGCTGGCCAGCAGAGCATTGTTGCGGGAAAAGAAAATCTCAACAGAGCCAGTGGCCCACCGGAGAACCTGATGAAGCCGATCTGTGAGATTGATTGGGGCAGTGCCACGGAATGCATCTCTTTTTGTTACACAATAATAGATCTCCATCCGCGGTTGTGCATCCTATAGCCTGTGACCACATCTTCAGTTACAGATCCATAGATCCACCCAACTCGTTGGCCCCATTCAGTCTTATCCTCATACCAGCATGAGATTACACTGATTGCCTCCGCAACTGTTGATGCATCAAGAGGCTCCCGAGGAAGAGTCAGAGCACCCGGCGGACGTCCATGTTTAATGGATGGATGATCAGCAAGGGGCCGACCTTGGAATTCTGCCACACGGATTGAGTCAACAAGGAAGCTTGAGTTTCCAAACGTTTTAGGAATAAGAGCAAGACTCATTTCTTCCTCCTCCATGTCTACCAGTTCAATTGATTGGCTGTCTTGAGAGGCAACTTCAGGGGCAGAAGCCACCAAAGAAGTTTTCTTGGGATTGGCGAAGAAACCACCACAGAAACCATTACGCTCTTTCCTGCTAGGTGGATCGAAGCCATAAAGGGCAGTCCGACGAAAGAGGCATCCTGTTCCTACATATACTGGACCCTGAATCCCATCAAGGGCTCGCATGTTGACATCAAAGAAAACAGTGTTATGGTTTGCATAGCGATCAGATGGGTCAATTCCTTCAAACCTCTGTGGAAACTGCACGTAACAAATGCGTTCCCCACCATGGTCCATCATGAAGCACATGCCTTCTCTCAATGCCTGGGAGTAGTAGATGTAGTGATCACAGTCAAGGTTGAGAATGAAGGGGCCATTGGACATGACCGCTGAGGCACGAACCAGTGCATTCATGGCACCAGCTTTCTTGTTGTGATCATAGCCAGGCCGCTTTTCACGAGAAACATAAACTAGCATGGGAAGACGAATGTCAACCTCACTTAGATTCATGGAATTTGAATCCACTGCTGTGCCATTTAGTGGCTGATCACTAGGAGGTTTCACCATCACCTACACATGGTACAGATAAATTTGTTAACCAGCAAATTTTAATTCAATCTGAATGCATATAAGAGAAACTTGCTGAATTCTACAAAACCAATAGAACTTATATCTACCTGCATGATACTGGCATGATCGCCCCTAGAATGCTCAGGCGCAGAAACTGTCCAAGTGCCAGGCCAGTGGGTTGTATCAGCCATCCAAGTAGCTTTTGGGAGCTTTAAATTCTCCACTGGTTCGTCATTTGAATTCTCTCTCTGCTTTTTCATAGCCTTGATCTCCTCTCTAGCATTAAAGGCATCGGAACGTCTCCGGATTGAATCAGGAAGACTATTAATCCTTACCTTAAATTCATCATACTCACGCTTTACCTGCCTGCGATCCCTGACAAAATCTGAGCGCACTTTATTCTTATAAGGGTCTCTCTTCAGATTGAAGTAAGATTCTGGATTCCTTGGCTCAATATCATGCTTCCGGCAGAAAGGGACCCACAAGTTGGCAAAACTTGCAGCTTCTGCCATGGCCTCAAAGGTCAAAAGTGCACCTCCATCATCAGAAACATAACAAGAAAGCTTCTCAACAGGGTAGTCAGCTGCAAGAATCGATAGAATGGTGTTTGCAGTGACAAGAGGTGGTTCTTTCTCTGGATCTGCTGTAGATACAAAAATATCTATGCCTGGGAGATCAGATTTTCCAGTAGGATTGTTGGGACTCGGTGTTTCAAATTTCTCCTTCAAAACATCAACATCAGCAATGCGATTGATGGGGCAGAGCTTCGGAAGTGATCCAGTAGCCAAGAGAAGGCAAACCAGATCTCACAAACTACAGACATAGCCCACAACCAGACTGCATCGTCATTAGGGTTTCTGACTCTCCATTGCAAAAATAATCCAAGGACCACCATTCGAACAAGTACTAGGAGCCTGAGATTATATCCAACAAAAACTAAAGAGTGTAAGCTTATAAAGCAAGCAGTTCTAACTAAGCTTATATGCAATAAATTCTGTGGGTTCACAAATAACGATGAAAGGAAAATCTCCAAAAATACCACTTTGAAACAAGTAGCAAAAAGAGTGGCAAGAAATAAACAGTGCAGAAAAACAGAGAGGATCAAACAGTTTTACCGATATGGACTGAGAATTGCAGCAGAGATATTCAACGTGCGCGTAAGTGGCTTCCATTGCTTATGTTGAAACACATTAGGATCACCACTAATTCCATCATCACTTCCATTGGCAGTATCTTTTGGCCACATAGCATTTCCATAGCCATAACTCCCCTTTGTCTCAAACAACCATTGGTTATGATCAAAGTCATTAGTCTGACTCTCCATCAATGCTGTTGACTTTGGAGATTTTGATTTCATCAACGATAACCTCCTCTCCATCTTTGACATCCCAGCTGTAGATGGCAGAGACAGAGGCTGCTGATTCGCCAAAGCATACTCGGTCATGTCCATCTGCTGCTCCTTATACGGTTGTTTGCAGCCAGGACAAATACTCTCACCACTTGCTATAGCATCTCTATAACAATCCATACAAATCTTGTAATTGCATTCACAGGGAACTATATCTAACCCCCTCTCATCAGTCACAACCTTTGCATCACAACCCTCCACAGCACAATACGACCCTTGTGCTCCGGTCATCTGTGGATGGCTAGTTTCGGACTCAATCACCTTTTCCTTCAACTGGGCTCGTGTAACACAATTATAGCCACCTGTAAACAAAGAACTCGATGCATATTGGTCCTCCAACCTCTGAGAAGTCGACCGCTGCATCGAAATTCCGGTGGGCTGGTTGTCAGGTGTAGGGGGTATGTGGACAGTGTAGGTAGCAAAATCAGCACTCCCAATCTCACTGTCAAGATCATTGCTGGCTTGGCTAATATGGCGAACCCTGGGGGATCCACTTGAGAAACTGAAACGAGATCCAGACGCCATAAAGCTTACCACAACCTGCAATTCATGGCACATCAGAAATTGATTAAAACTTGAAATAGCTAAACACAAACACAATCACAAATCCAACCCTCCTCTTTCATAGACAACAAATGAAATATACAGATTAAAATTTTGCTTTGCTTACTCGGTAGTCTCAGAACTAGAGGAACAAAACAAAACGAAAAAATAATAAAATCTCAGTGTCTCTTCAAAACTCTGTTTCTCTCTCGCTCCGGAAGAAACAGAGAAAATCAAGCTATTAAAAAATACAGTGTCTCCCTTGCTCTAAAACTAAGACAATAAAAAAAAAGGCATAAAGCAATCACAGGGAGATGGAGAGTTTTTCGTCAAAAGCTTACCTATTACACACCAACCCTCTTCAGTCTTCACCAAATTCTTATACAAATACAAAGCCACACACAAAGTGTAAGAAACTTTCAAATGCGCCGCCCAGAGCAAAGCAAAGCAAGAAACACAAGACCAAGTCCAGCCTCCCTACCCTAGTCACTACTTTTTCAAACCCAATGCCGGCCCTCCAATACTCCTCATGATCATCATTTATCAAATTTTGAGGGTTTTGGAAGGTTTGTTTACCTTTGTTTTCTAGCAATGAGGTCGTCTTATGTATCCATTTGTTTCCTTTTTGGGTATGGTGGTGTTTTTATTTTGCAGAGAAGTAGTCAGAGAGAGAGAGAGAGAGGAGAGAGAGAGAGAGAGAGAGAATGTCACAATTGGCAGAGAAAGACAATGGGAGATGGAGAGAAGGAAGCTCTTGTCTTGTGCTTGTTTTATTTGAAGAACGGTAATGGTCGAGGTTTTGTTTTTGGGTTTTATAGGGGACATATCGGGAATTTCAATGGTCGGATTCCGGTCGCTTTTGTACATTCCAGTTTTTACGCGGTGTGGATGTAAGATTCCCCTGCGGTCGGAATTTGGGTTCTTACTACAACCGGTTTCATCACAACCCTACATCACAAAATTGTATTGTGATCATTTAAAAATGATGACTGAAATTCCTATTATATCTCTGAAAAATTAATTTGTTTAAACACACAATATATTACGACAATAACAAAAATCATCATCATTTTTAGTAGTTTTCCTTATTAGGTTTTATTTATCGTTGTGAGCAAAAATATTTCTTTTACTGTTTGTTAAGATCAGCAGAGAATCCTCATTATAATTATTTTTTTTTTAAATTACAAAATCATCATTATTATCGTAAAAAAAATAATTAAAGTCATCTCACTTACTATAATGGCGATTACTTTGTTATCTTTTATATAATAATACTAGAACCACTAAATTTTTTCTGAGTTTTAGTTACCACCTTCCTTGCTGTTAATATAAATTGGTCATATTTCTTAAATAAATAAATAAAAAGCATAAATTGGTCATACTATTTTAACAACATTAAACAATTGTCATTAATAATAATATATATTACATCAGCGCAGTGAAGTTCATCTTGCCCTGCCTGATCAGTTTAGAAGGCAAAGCATGTGTCGGTATTTTTGTGGGTCTTTCTTGATGGGGTGGTGATGTTGTCGCAGAGGATCTTTACCCTGTTTGAATATGAGCTGTTTAAAGTTGTATTTGCACGCTGCGTGTACACTCCATCCAGTCAGCCAAAACATGTAAATTCAACCCCTTGCGTGAAATGGCTCTTCGGATGACAAAATTTTCTTGTACAAATGTAGGGGTGGGCGTTTGTGCTGGAAAATATATATATATATATATATATATAAAGAGTACCAATTATACCGAACCGATCCAAATCAAAAGCCCAAGTTAAAAATATCTAGTGGAATAATATCTAATATCCGAGGTAAACTGCACAGTATTGAGCATTATATTCAATAGAAAAATTATTCTATAAGTACGTGTCACCCTCTTATGGAAATTTGGAATGTTATTAGATTTTTTTGTGTGGAAAAACTACATAGAACTCTCCAAATTATAAGGTCATTTTTAAGTTCATAACAATCTTTAGGGACATTTATGAGTACATACTCAAACCCCCGGAAAACCTACAATTTACCCCATCTGTTACACAACCCGTTAGTTAATCTGTTAAATGCTTACTTGTCAAATGTGGGACCCATTTTTTAATGACATGGACTTCCATGTATACAAAAAAATTAATAAAAAATCATATCTTTAAAATAACTTAAAAAGAAAATCAAATAAAAAAAACCAACACAAAAAAATAAAAGAAAAATCAAATCAAAAAGAAAAAGTAAAGAAACAAAAAAGCAAAATCTCATCGTCCCCAACCCCATTCCAATTCCCCCACCCCCACCACCATCTCATCATCCCCATTTCCACCACCCCTCTTTTTTTACTCTCATTTGAACTCGCCAAGTAGGTTTTTCAGGGGTTTCAGTATATACTCGTAAATGTCCCTAAAGGTGAGTATGAACTTGAAAATGACCTTATAGTTTAGGGGGTTTTATGTAGTTGTTCATTTTTTTTTTCTTTTTTTTTTATTATAGGATTTTTCACAAATAGGCCCATTTTAACACTAGAGTCCTACTGTCTCTAGTAGCAAATCTAGATCGGTCATTACATCAGCTCGATGTTAAAAATGCCTTTTTACATGGAGACTTGGAATAAGAGGTATACATGGATTTATCACCGGGATATAATTTAGCTCATAACAAGAAAAATCAAGTTTCCAAGCTTAGAAAGTCATTATATGGGTTAAAATAGTCTCTCATGGCATGGTTTGGAAGATTTACTAAGTCCATGAAGAATTTTGGATACACTCAGAGGAATTCAGTCCACACCCTATTCTTGAAGCGTGATGGAGAAAAAAAATCATTGCATTAATTGTTTATGTGGATGATAAGGTCATAATTGGAAACGACACAAGAGAGTAACAGAAACTACAAAAGTATTTGTCTCAGCAATTTGAGATGAAGAATTTAGGTGCACTGAAATATTTCCTCATAATTGAAGTAGCAATGTCAAAAACTAGTATTTTTCTATCTCGAATGAAGTATGTAAAAGATCTACTCACTGAAACAGGAATGCTAGGATATAAGATTACTGGCACACTCATCGAGATGAATCATAAGTTGTGTGAAGATATAGACCAAGTGCGAACCAATAAGGAACAATATCAATGCCTTGTTGGAAGGTTGATATATTTTGCATACACAAGACCAGATATTGCATATAATGTGAGTGTGGTTAGTTAGTTTATGCATTCACTTAGTGTTTCTCATAGGAATCCTGTTGATTGGATCTTAAAATACTTAAAGTTAGCCCCTGGGAATAGATTAATGTTCTCAAAGAATGGAAATATTGAAGTTGTTGGATATACATATGCTAATTAGGTAGGTTCCATTACAGATAGATGCTCTACATCGGGTTACTTTACATTCGTTAAAGGTAACCTAGTCACTTGGCAGAGTAAAAAATAAAATGTGGTTGCTTGGTCTAGTACAGTAGCAGAGTATCAAGATATGGCTCAAGTAGTTTGTGAATTATTGTGGATCAGAGGACTCTTGATAGAATTGGGTTTTAAACCAGAAAAGCCCATGCAGTTACATTGTGATAACAAGTTAGCAATCGATATTACTCATAATCCAGTTCAACATGATCGAACAAAACAGGTTGAGGTGGATTTATATTTCATCAAAGAAAAAAATTGAGAACAAGATCATCTGCCTACCATTTGTAAAATTAGAAGATCAGGTAGCCAATGTCTTGACAAAAGTTGTCTGTGGACGAGTATTTTATGACTCACTTACCAAGTTGGGCATTGGTGATGTGTATGCGCCAACTTGAGGAGGAGTGTTGACGTGAGTTAACCTAACAAATCAAGGAGATTTATTTCCTAAGTTAATTAGGTGATTTACTTCCTTGTTTTCATATAGTTGACAATCCTGTATAATTAGGAGATATTCTCCTAATTGATTACTGTATCTACTTCTTTGTAAAGCACCATTGTAAACTTCTATATATACTTTTTTATAGAGAAGAATACAATTAACCTGAAGTATTCAAACCAAGTATCATATTTTAGCAACACTTTAACCTAATAATTTATTTAGAACAAGTGCATTTTCGTAAACAACTTATGGAATCAATACAATTAATTCCTATCCCGATTCCACATAGTTTAGTAAATAACTTTAATAAAAATTTGGACCATGAAATTACAAAATAAACTATCTTGCCAATAAAAGAGTCTCTTTTGCTGAAGTGAAGTCATAAGTTGATTGATATCGGACAACAGAAAATATAGTAATCATATTGAAGACGAACAATAACAGAAAAATCCGTGTTAAAATTGCTAAAATGCACATATATCAAGTTAGGTAAGGACGTCGACATTCACAACTTCATATTGTGGAGACAATGATGGCAGTGGCATGGAAATTATTGAGCTCTTCAATATCAAGGGTAGATCCTAGCCAAGAGAAATTTGGAGATCTGAGTTGCAAGTGCTACGAGCAACTTTTCTTTTTTCTGTTAAGTTCACTTTAGTTTATAGCCTTTTAGGTCCTTTTTTCATTGTTTTCATGCATGTGTAATGCTAGGTTTGGTGCATGCATCATATTTTGTTACCATAATTTGATACTTCATGAAGTGGCAATTTCACATCATTAATTTTAATTTATTCAATTTAATAATTTAATCTTGTTATTTTAATTTATTAATTATTATAGTAATTAGAGGTTAGTGTTATCGTAACAAAAACTTTGAAAAAATTATCTTACATGCCATTGCGTTATTAACCGAAAAAATTATCTTTCTCCATATAAAGCCAACGGTGTGGTTTTCGTATGTGAACTTTTCATCCATCCATCCATTCGAGTTTCCAATTGCTTTTTGGTCTGTGGGAGCATGAGAGGAGAGAACTCAATCTGCCGTGATTCCAGCAGCGCGTGATGGAAATAAGTGCTTTTGTGTTCGCCAGAAAAAAAAGAAAAAAAACAAGTGCTTTTGTTCGGTACTTCAGTTACTTGGTCCAATAAAACAAAAACCACGTGAATGACTTTACAAAATTCAAAGTTTAATGATGACCTGGAGGCTGGATCAAGGGAGAGGATTCGGGTTGGATTTCAAAGGGTAGTTGTTTAAATTGATTGAAAGTCAATACAATTTTTTTTTCTTTTTTTCGGTTTTGAAGGCATAGAGATCATGTTTGTTTTGAATAGTCGAGAAAAAAAAATATAGTTAGTAAATTCGTGAATTAAATGTGTCAAATTGCTGTTGATATGATGGCTTCTATAAGTCTTTGGGTTTCCATATTTGGGATGCCCCTGTTGATGTGAATCAATTCATTTTTTCTTATACAATAATAATTTATTTTATTATAATCAAAATTAAGAGAAGGGAGATTCGAACTCGGGTGCAGAATAAGGAGCACATACACTCTAATCAACTTGTTTATTATTAGTGTTTACGACCGATTAGCCCACCTCTTTACTAAAAATATGTATAAAAAAAAGTAATTATAGTATGAATCCGCTAAGAATTCGGCTTCTCTCTTGAATGTTTCAGTCCTCAACTACTTTCAAGGACAAAGTGCCATGTCGCCAGAGTGACGATAATATCAAAGAATTGCTTGGTTACTATAATTAAACGACGTAATTTGTTGGATTATTATTTAAGAAGGATTAGCCAAAATGGAGGAAGCTGTCAAGTTGAAAAGTCCTTGAGTTGAGAGCTTATACGAACATTCTTTCTTGTGCCGGTGGTGATCATTTGCATACGGAAGGTTCGGTATCAGGTGTTCACACATCAGTCAATGAGTATTTTATTAATATCACACCTGTGGCCAAAAGAAAAACAAGATAATCTCTAGAAAGTCTTGCATGGCTAGTGAAAAATAAAATAAACAATATGAAATCAAGAAAATGCGAGCAGAGCTGGTATGGAATATGTCAAAATACAACAATTACTAATCCTAACCAACAACCAACACACGGAGTAAGAGATTGAAACGCGTTTAGCTTAATGAAAAAGAGTCTTAATTTATATACTAATGGTTTCAAATTCAAACTCTTAAAGCACCTTGATATTTGGCTGTATAGACCAAAGATCAACTTTATAATATTGCACATTTGTTGATGGAAACCTAATTATTTGTCAATGACGCAAAAACCAATAGGTGGTTGCTAGATCTAGTTTGGTGTATAAGAGTTATTGTGGTTAATGACCATATTGTCTTTGTAGGGCTTATGAAATTATATGGTGATAACAAGAGACAACAATTAATATTGCTCATAATCCAGTGCAACACGTTGGAAGGTAGATAGAGCCGTTCCCCGGCGTGCATCGGGTCACTTCTCCTAAAGTGTCCTCCCCCCCTCACGTTCCCAAAACGATCGAGTACCTCCATTC
The DNA here is from genome assembly GCA_903112645.1 of Prunus armeniaca. NCBI lineage: Eukaryota > Viridiplantae > Streptophyta > Magnoliopsida > Rosales > Rosaceae > Prunus > Prunus armeniaca. Next base: position 2,869,222 of record CAEKDK010000005.1, on the reverse strand, counting down.
TCGGAGAGGTAAGAAAGTCTCGGAGGCGAGTGGGTAGGTGTTCAGTGAAGACGAGGTGACGAACTAAGCGGGACTCTTGATCAATAGACCGCTCATGGCTCAGATCCTTATTTATAAATTAAGGATAAGATACTTACATTAAAGTAATTAATTTAATAAAATGTGGGTGAGCATAAGCCATTGGGTCAGTCGGTCACTACGGCTTAAAACATATTTCTTAAGGAAAGATTGTCAAAAGGTTTTATTGTAATCCTTACTGAAAAGAGAAGATTGACGATATTCTAATCAAATATGTCTCAACTCAACCAAAATTTTAATTACAAATTTATAAATAAACCCAATTCTAGACATGTATTTATAAAAAAACCCAAGCACTATTTAAACATAGAAACACACCCAAAATCAACCCCAAAGTCACTTTTTGGGTGTGTTTATAAATGGGTTTTGAGTGTGTGTAATGATGGGTTTTGGGTGTGTTTATAAAGTGTTTTGGGTGTTGGGTTTTTTTTATAATTTCAACCTCCATTTTGGGTGTTTTAGTGAAACTCCCAATTTTAATTATTATTAAAATTGGAGGTCGATATCTACTCAGCAGTTTTTTTTTGTTTTTTGTTTTTCTTATTATTTTTTTATTATTATAGGCCAAAGGCCAATGAATTTATACAAATTTATAAATAAACCCAATCCTAGACATGTATTTATAAAAAAACCCAAGCACTATTTAAACATAGAAATACACCCAAAATCAACAATTGTATATTTTTTGGGTGTGTTTATAAATGGGTTTTGAATGTGTGTAATGATAAGTTTTGGGTGTGTTTATAAAGTGTTTTGGGTGTTGGGTTTTTTTTATAATTTCAGCCCCCATTTGGGGTGTTTTAGTGAAACTCCCATGAATTTATTCATCAACAGAATGTAACGAACGCAAATCATTAGGAAGGTAAAAGTGAAGCCAGCTAGGCCCCTCTTCCATCCAATAACATATCTCATTACAAGATAAAGCAAATTTGGCTAATTGGTGAGCCACAAAATTACATGTACGAGGTTGGTGTTGCAAGGATACAAATACAAAATGACGGAGTAACTCTTTCAGTTCCTCTATCAACTCTCCTTCCATGCTCATATCAAATTTAGTTCGGTTTACGGCGTTAATCACCTCCAAGCAATCACTTTCAATAATCATCTTTGTGAATCCGGTATCTATTGCCATTTTACAAGGGGGAAAGACAACTAATTACCGGTTTAGCCATGGCACCCATTAATTCCCCATTGACATTTCGGACTACTACTGACAGGACTCGCCCCAAATTTCTCGGAATCCGAGACGGATCCTGTGGTTTTTCTGACATCCAACCAATGTAGGACCCACTTACTAATTTCAAACATCCTCTTCCTTGAAAAAGAGGACCGAGACTTCTACTGAAATTTCGGCAGAATCTTCCCTAAAAAATGGACTTAACCGAATTTTTCAACCTGTCCAAACACAGTTTAAACTTCCCAAACTTTAGCATGCACATTCTAAGCCCAATCGTTTGAATTACATTGTGTACCTGTTTAAGCCGTCTTGGAATATTGCCAAAACGATTTTTGTTCCAGCAATCCAACCGTTGTCCACATAATTCAATCTTATGTAAAAGTGAGACCTCCTCCAAATTTCTGGAGTTCCATGCATCAATAATAACATCACTACAAGAACTCTCCTCCACCCAAAATTCTTCAAAATGAACTCTACGCCTTCCCTTCCTAGTACAAGAAAATTTGCTCTCATTGAGACCTAACTCCAGAGAGATTGGATGATGACCTGAAGAGTCAGAAATTAAGTGAACAACCTTTGCTTGAGGAAAAGACTCCAAAACATCATCTGTAACCAAAGCTCTATCAAGACGTTCTTCCACCATTACATTGCCTTCCCTCCCATTCCACCACGTAAAATGAGGCCTTATATAATTTACCTCACAAAGGGCACAATTGTTAACCACATCTTTGAAAGCATCCATTGCCAATCTACTTCAATCTCGTCCTCCTAACTTCTCCCATTCGTACACCACTTCGTTAAAATCTCCCATGCAAATCCAAGGCCTTAAATTTCCATGAGGAAGCCTGCAAAGAAGTTCCCATGAATGATGTCTTTGGTTTGGTTTTGGATGACCATAAAACTCAGTAAACCGAAAGGAGAATCCATTAGGAATGGTAGCGAATACATCAATATGTGCAATTGAAAAGGAATTAACTGACACACCCCAACCCTCTTTCCATAATAGCAATAAGCCACCATTCAAACCTCTACGTCCCACAGCTACACTCCCATGAAACCCCAATTAAAACTTAAACCGCTCCATTTGCTGCATTGATAATTTAGTTTTTGATAAGAAAACTAAACCGGACCCTGTTGACCCCGTCACTGGTATTGTAGCCTTTTCTCCTTCCTTGATTAAAACTGCAGTTTTCCTCCTCTTCCCCCCTTCCACCTCCAAAGTCTCCGTCGTCTTCTGCATTACTCTTTTCCGCCCTGAAACCCCAAAAATCAAGGTTTGTAGAGTTTCTTCTTGGGCCAAAGGTTGGCGAGGTTGGCTCGAAGTAGATAACTGCACTCCTCTCACTCCTCTCTTCCACTTTCTCTTACCCACTTCCTTTTCAGTGGCACCATAAGAAAAATTCATCAAACATCCTCCTTTATCTCTCTATCTCTCTATCTCTTTGTCTCTCTCCCTCTCTCTCTCTCTCTCTCTGTTCATATGTTACGTTCCGATCCAAACAACTCCCACTTGGTGGCACTGATTCAGATACTGAGGAAGAAAAGATGCATCTTCTCTCACAAACTTGGGTAAGACCATAAAAGGAAGAGAGGAAAAAGAATCTGAATTTTTTGTTAATACTGATGCAGACCCTACCTTCCTATAGAGGCAAAATTCTAAGCGCAATTTGTTTTGACAGGTTTTCCTTTTTTGATATTTCTAGAGATTCTAGACTTTGAAGAGGATTTGTAGCCATAATTTTTATCTAGTCTGTCTTGTGGGAGTGGGGAAAAGAAAGAGAGAGAAAAGGAGGTGTTTCTGGCGAGTAGAGAGGGGGTTGCTGCCTGCGGGGTTGGGGTGGCTGACCAGGTTGGGTGTGGGGGGGGAGCTTTAGTTGAATTAATTTAATACTAATTTCTTGGAATTAATAATTAAAGAATATTTTAGGAATAATGATAGGCAGGTGGAAATGGCAGCACTCCATTTAATTTGGTATTGAAACCATGACTTGAATGTCCTGATTGTGCAGCATTAATACTCTTTCCTTTGGTAATTTTCTTCAAACCGTTACTTTCTTTTCCTGACTCATTGAGAAATGCCTCATTAATGCCAACATCCCCACTATCCTCCCCCAAATCATTCTCAGTTACATTCATATGAGAAACAAAACGGTCACCATTTAATGCCAACTCCTCGCTTCATGTCCCAGCAAACTGCATCTTGCACAAACATTGGTAAACGTTCATATTTAAAACGAATCTAGTGTTTAGCTCCCCCACCATTGATCATCACTCCTCTTGCCAAGGGTTCACTTGTATCCACTACCACCCTCACCCTGATATATCTTTGACGAACAAAGCCATTTTGTTCTTCCCCAAAGCGGCTGCCTATGAGTGCCACCATCTTCTCCCCTCGACGGGTCAACAGGTAAATCATGAAACTGAATCCAAAAAGAGCAAGAAGTGAGCTTTAATGACCCTAATTGGAGCCCAGTACACCATCGCTGAAGAAGGAAAATATGGACGTCAAACAACCACCATCCTCCTTCCAAAACTGATTTCAGCTTTTTCTCCCCATTGAACAATACTTGAAAAACATTTTCTTCCACTTCGATAAACCTGACACATCCCTGTAGTCGCCAAGATTGAGTAAGAGTGCGACTAAGAGCAGAGCGATTAAAAACTCGAGCCTTGTCTAACGGACTGTGGCAACACAAATGATAAGCTAAGAAAAGAATATCCTAGGACTCAAAGAAGGAATTGAGACTGTAGGAACTTCGACCTCTCAAAGAGGAAAAACTCTCAAAAAATGAAAATTTCAAATAGCTATATAAACAAATATGTTTACATGTCCCAAAATCATTACTAAGCAGTTTTTAGATAGGTTTCTTTTGTGAGCTGCTCTTTTAATTTACAATGATAACCTTTTTGGATAGGATTCTAAATAAGCCAGTTGTATATTATGAGTAAGGGTATTTTTATATTTGGTGAAGCGTTCGACTCGAAAGGACGGACTTGTGCAGAAACATCACTTGAACTCAGAATGTTTCTCGAGAAAGACCGTATAACTAACTCTAGGTTTAGTAGCACTGCACTCCCAAAAATTGGAAGAGGTATAAATTCGAATCCCTCCCGTGGACAAAAACAGAAACCAAAAAAGTCCATATAATATCTGAGCATCAAAAAGGCAAAAAGGAGCAGCATCAAGAGACTAATCAATTGTATGTATTAGTAAAACCACCCATCAGACAACTACTTCCTCCTGTTTCCAACACTAATGCACAAAAGAAAGGGTGTTAGCAGATCAGAAACCTATACAAGCACATCGTTACCATCAGCCATCCTGCTTCCCGTTTAATCCGCTGTGTGTTCCTATGCAGCACCGCCAGTGAAAACATCTAATGCAGCAGCTTGGTTCTGCACCTTTTAGGCATTTTGGTTGCCAGGAACATTTTACGCAGCCAGGCCTCCAGCATGCAGGGCATTTTAGCTGCCATGAACAACATTTTACACACTTTGGTCTTCTACATTCAGGGCACCTGGGTAAGCAGAGTTTAATTCTACAGCACTTTGCACAACTGGCACTTGATCTCTTCAGTGTACGCATATTTTGCCAAATCTTTCTTAAACGGATTTCTGTGGTTATGTTCTCCATTTCTTGGATAAACCTGCAAAGATGGCGGATGTAATCAGGGTAAAGCTCCAGGTTGCAGTGTCCACCTCCTTTAATCCACAAAGGCTCATACGCATCCCTTGCCATTTTCCACAGCGCATCGCCATGTAACCAATTCACAATATCATCTTCTGTACCCTGAAAGATTATTTTCAACACATTTCTGATTATTATCATTATAATAAGGAAAATCAGATAAGTCTAATTAAGTTAGAGTAGGCAACAAATAGTGGGAAATTTCCTTTGACAAGCTCAGTCAACTAAAATCTTATGGTCAATGTTTGAAGGTTTAGTTTTTATTTTTATTTTTTATAAAATAATTAATAATCACCAAGACAGCAAAATACAACTCTAGGACATAAAGTTAAGGGATATATACATGTCAAAACATATATCAGAAATGGTTCCATCCAAAGTTGTTCTCAGAGGTGCAAAACTAAACAGGGTAAAGTTGGTGTTCACTTGAAGCCTTCAATTTATGTTAAGAAGCACAATCAAGTGATTATCATCCTATAATACCTGTTTTAGTAAGGTTTTCTGGTTCTGTTTCAACCTCATGCTAACATTAACAGGGGGAAGGTGCTGCTTTTCCTCTTTTTTTTCTCTGACATTTCATATCTTCTTTCTAACTTTTTGGCTGTTACAGATATTGATCTTGAATGAAGTGATGAAGCTTCCGCTCTAACTAGTACATTTTAACAAGCTCTCCACAACACCATAGATATACACAAAACAAAAATAGTAGACAACCAATCAAAATGAGAATTCGAAAAGCATTAAAATTTTGAGTGGATGAATATATAAGAAACTGAGGGGAAAAAAAAATTTGAGGGCGGAAAGAGTCACCCAACAATGATGAGCTTAGTTGTGATACCACTGTTAGATGTTGAACAGTAACTTGGATTAATAGATACCATGGTTCAGTTTACTGTTCAAGATGATAAGAAATCGCATGGCTTTAAGTCTAAGTCTAAAGGGCAAATAAAATATCAAATTGCTATTAAATCCAGGGATGAGCCCCACTCTTGCACTCCATGCTGACATGTCCCTCATATTGCCAAACTTTCACCTGCTCAACCAAAGTATACCTAGAATATATACCTACAGATCATTTTATCAATCATATCGACACTACGAATGAGAGGATCTTGAGGGCTTAGTGACCCAAGAGTTGTGTGTTTTATCTTGAGGTTGTGGTTTAGATTGTTTTAGAAGCGAGGTTGAGCTGGGATGATTCCATATTCCTGTACATCTTTGTTTATTGGGAAAAATTGTACACGGGAAAAACTCTAAAATCTTGTGGGATTGTTGTGTACTGGCAATTTTCTGGGCACAGAAGATTACATTCTAAAGAGAATACACACTCTTGGATAATCCCTCACTTGTAAGGAGGCTACTTTGTAAAAGACTCTTACTCTTTCTCTTTCACAAATGAATCTCTCTACTCTCAAGCGTAGTTAGTAACTTCGCGTATCCTACATGTTTATATGTATTTTTCAAAATACTTTTATTTTCCGTACACTTCACAAAGATACGGTAAAATAAACGTTTTTAAAAAAGCAAATGTACGATACAAGTATTATACATGCATGTACATACATATTCTTCATGTTCAATACCCATATTTTTTACAAGTTTTTAAATAACATGGACAAAACTTACGTATTAAACACGTATTTTTCACATTTAATTGAATGAGTTCCCTTCTATTGAGGGACACCTTGTAGGGCTCACTCCACATTGCATTTCAATGATTCAAAATGTCTATTTTTCATGTCTTCATTCATAGATCATCCTTGAAAAAATTAGGCAAATCGTAAACCATCAAGACATCTAGTTGTGATGAAATAAATAGACGAATATTGTTTTTTCAAGATACAGTAAATGACTGTCTTATGATCCAATGGTTAAATATTTTCCGATATTGGTGATTTCTTGCAGAGATGATTTATGAATTAAGACTTGAAAATCAGACGGTCAGATCACTGTAAAACAAATGGGGAGTGAATCCTACAAGGCTGTCCCTAAATAAGCTCATTTGAGAGATCCCTCAATTGAAGCTCCCTCGTTATTGAATAAAAAGACTATACATAAAAAAATTTAAATAAAAAATATTAAAATCCTACACAAGGGCCAAAATTTTCATCGTATTTCTTTAAAAGACTTTGCTAAATAATACAGGTATGTATGTTATTCATATTTTTCCCATTTAGTATTTTACTAACTAAGCTCTAAAGTGAAGAAGCGATGAAACAATGGAAAGAAAGTTTCTACAAACCACCTCCCTTTTATATAGGCATGAAAGGGGAGAGCTAAGATTCAGTGGGATGAAAGATTTCATGAATTACAGCCAACACAGCCATTTATTGATCTTAGAAAACTGAACAGTTGGTTCTTGAATGACAGACTCATTGGTTAATGAATCTGACTTTATCCATTACTCCAAATGAATTATTCATGAACTAAATAAAGATGCAATTTATTGACCTTATATGACCTTACCCATTACCCCTAATAAACTTCTGATCTTTCCCAGAAAAAACTTCATGCAACTTCCAAAGTACAACCAACCCCATGCTCCATGTGGACTCTTTCAAACTTAATCAATTTCAGTTGGGCAAAGTGCACAAATCATCCATGTGTTGTAGGTCATATGTCAATGTTGCCCCCGTGGTGAAAAAACTTTCGATATACCATCGTGGTTAAGCCTGCTACCAATCTCAGTCTAAGTCAAATTTTCAGTCTAATTTTGCCCATGTGCGCCTCATGTTCAGGAGTAAAAGAATCCTTTCAAGTCATTGACCCCTGTCAGGCCTAAAAAAAAACTTTTTCCCTGCATGTGATGTGCACATTGACACAATTGGACGAAAAGTTCCATTCAGTTTGAGATTGGTAACAGGCTTAATCACAAGGGTATTTATTTTAAAAATTAAAAACACCCTAGGGGTAACATTGACCTTCGACACACACCATAGGGGATTTAGCCATTTCAGTTGGATGAGAGTCATGAAAACTATTTCTACCTACAAAGTTCTATCTCTCATTCTTCTCAGTTAATTCTATTTTCCCAACTTCTTAAGACTGGAACTCTTACCTAGACAATCAGACCCTTGCATTGCATCTACAACCAAAGCTTTACTGGCATTGAACATTTTGCAGGTTGCCACTAACATCCATTATCTAATCTCCCATATAACTAAAACTAAACGTGAATAGATGTAGGTGGTTATATGATAGCAATGGTACAATTTTCAAAGATTTACAAGCTACAAAATCAACTCAACTACAGATTAATATCAACTAATTGGGGTTGGCTAAGTGAACCCTTTCATATTTAAGCCTCTCTAAGGCTATCTTATTTGCTAAGTTCACTCTCAAAGGAACTAAGCTTTACGCTGGCCTACAATATATAGTACAGCCTCCTTCATTCACGAGAGAAAGAGAGGAAGAGATCTTAAATGTAAAAATTAAAGCTGCACCAACTTTTTTCTTGTGAAATCAATGGTCCCATAAAGCCACAGGCTCATATTAAACCAAACAATTTGAACCTCAGATACAGAAAGCCTATGTTGGCAATCTAAAGTCCCCCACTACCAAGAAAAGTGGTTGACCAGACTGGTAAGGTTACCCAGGCGAAACAAAAAGGCCTTCAGGGTTGTCCCATTCGTGGGAAGATGAAGTTTTAAGTATGCTAAAGAAATCATTCGCATGATTTGCTAAATGGAAGAAAGTGTCTATACTCAACTGATGACAATGGGGTCAGTGGGGCAATACAACCTAATTTTATTTTACACTTAAATGCTGGTATGCTGCAAAAGATGCTAATGCAAAAAAAGTAACATACGAAGAAATTCAAGTGGAAGGAAAGGGTAACTTCATTAGCCCTTGAAGAATTATCAAGCATACAAAAGTTTTAAAAATACAAAAATTATGCACTCACATGGTACTGTTTCCTACAATTTTAAACCGACAGAGAACAACAACGGAAATTCAAAGGGTGTGATTATAATTTTTTACATTTTCAAGAAGACAAGAAGTACTTACATGTATTACTAGCACAGGGCACTTCACCTTCTTAATTTTATTGATGTTCTGCACACATTAGAATAGCGAAAAGCTTAGAATAGCAGCAGAACGAGCTTCAGCAATACATAATATTAAATCATTCTAACAGTCTGCCGACGTCAGTATAACAAACTACTGACAAATAGTTTGATAGACTGTTTCAGAATCAAGCTTTTGCTAGACATCTGCACTACACAACTAATGAAGACATAATCTTCACCTTGTAAATGTCAAAGCAGAATGTGAATTTCACATGGCACAGCACACGAAGACCAGAAAGAATTGCGCTGTGCAGAACTACACCCCTCAGCCTTGGCAACTTAGCCGCCAAATGCAGTGTCGGTCCACTTCCAACTGACTGCCCATACAAGATTAAATCTTCCTGGCTAACTCCATACTCAGTCTCAAGGCACTCATATACTGCCTCTATGTCAGCATATGTATTCTCTTCACTAGGCTGGATTTCATTAAGAGGAAAAGGAAAAAAAAAACATAACAAACATAATTAGTACTTCTACTGAACAACACTTCACAGCCGCTGATGAGCTCAGTAGACTTCACAGCTGCTAACAAATCCAACATTATAGAAGAATAAGCATAATCCTTAAAATCAGCCGAAACCAATGCCCATAAAGCTGCCTAGAACCTCACTCTATTCCAAACTTTAGATTAACCATATCATTCAACATCTAGCAAATTTGGCCCTGTTTGTGACAGTGTCAGCTAATACCAGGATTCAAAAACGAACCCTGAACTGTTTCTGGAACTATTGATATATGAAGAACAAGCGCTTGTCGGTGCATTTCTTGTCTTCTCAACATTCAAACTTTCTGCTATTCTACTAAACTAATTCCAAAATTCTACCCCATTGTGCATTCCTGCCATCGGTTTCTTACATAATTCTATGTTGTTCTAGTGTAATTGGTCCTTGATGAATTCTTCTCCATCGTGGAGGAATTTATACAAGATTAATGTAGAAACTATAACACAATTAGAAGCAATCAGCCTAATTTCAGGTAAGAGACAATAAATGTCTTCCAAAATATATATCACCTAATTCCAGTTCCACAGGCGAATTATATGAAACGGTATTACCATTAAAAAGAATCTTATAATAAGGTGGAACTATAACAAGATTCACATGATGTGGCATAAAATGATTGTAGCTACCTTGCCAGTTGAGGCTCCATATCCAGAATAGTCATATCTGCATAACAAAATCAGGACTAGATTCAAATCCAATCAAGTGAAGTTACATATCAATCACATTGCACCCAATCAGTGAAATATGGAAGTAAATCCCATCATAAAAATTCAAAGGAAAAGAAATAAGAGTTCAAGAAATGGGGGTTCACAAATGTGAAAAAACCAATCTGCACAAGTAATAGATTGTGCATTATACTTGAGAAGAAAAGGCAGAATCGTCCAAACGCAAAAACCACAGAAAACCATACTCAACAAAAAGCAATTCCTTTTGAACAAAGAGATAAAAAGAAAAGGGAGAGAGTAATGATATATATCTGAAGAGCCAGAAAGGCACTAAATTCCAAGAAAAAAAAACAGTAAAGCTGCGTCTCCATCCAAGTAGAACAATAAAAACCAATTACTTTATAGAAAGAGAAAAAGTAATATTAGAAAAGGGAAAAAAGGTTGAAAAAGACTGATACGAACTAACATCTAGGAAAACTATTAACTCGGCGGCCTTATTCACTTTCACTTTGATGTCTAATACTAATACAAATGGAGTGAGAAAAAGGAATAGATCTAAAAACCCATCAATAAAATCACACCCAAAGATTTGCCAAAAAAATTGAAAAAAATTAAAAATCAGACCCAATGAAAAGTTTTTAGGAAAGGAGTAAATGAAATTAATTAACAGTTGAGAAAAATCAAAACATAAAAAACCACAAATTGGAAAAGAAAAAAAAATAGAGACAGAAAGGGAAAGAGGAGTTGGGCTTACCCAATGAGATTGACTCTGAGAGTGAGCTTGAGCTGGAGAAAGAGGTCATAGAGTTGACCAAGGTCAGCAGCATTGCCATGAGAGTAAAGCAGAGTGAGGCGAGCATAAGGGTTTCTGAGATAAAAAGCAACGATCTTGTTGCCGCGTTTTGTGTCAATGAGCAAGACGTCCAAGGAACGGTCATCGGCGTGAGGAACAGGCAACGACGTCGTTGTGGAGGCGGAGGCGACGACGGTGAGCTTGCCGTCGTGGTCGCGCTTCTGGATCTTGTAGGTCGGTGGAGATGGAGGAAAGAAGGCAAATTTGGCAGCCAGGTGAGAGAACATGCACCCCATTCACAAATCCAATCGCAACCCAATTAAATAAATAATTTATTAACAGAGTTCAACTTCAACTTCAAGACGACCCAACAACTCATGGAATCGAATGGAATACATTTGTAAAGAGAATCTCAGGCTCTGAGCTAGTTTTTTTTAAGCTTCTGGGTTTTTGGGTTTTCTGAGTTGTTTTTTTTTTTTTTTGGGTTTAAGGTGGAATGAGAATGGAGCCAAGTTATTGTTGGTTGTAGTGATGGGGCAGCACAAAATAGTGCTAGTTACTTTGGGGTTTTGGGGTTTTGTGATGGTGTTTGCTTGGCTACATATCTGTAAGATGAGGTCACTGGGTTATGACAGTACAAACTTATATGAGAGAGAGAGAGAGAGAGAGAGAGAGAGAGAGAGAGAGATTTGCAGGTTTTGTGTACTGTTTCAGTGGAGTGTGGAGTGTTGGGAAGTGGCAAGAGAGAAAAAGAGAGAGAGAGAGAGGAGGATGGTGGCCTGGCTTTAGAAAGGAGGAAGGGGCTCAAGTTCAAAAAAGCTGAGTCAAATTTAAGTGCATGACTTCATTGCTTGTCAGCTGGACACTGTGCAGTGCAAGATTGCATTGCATCTCTCCTGGCTTACTAAAGCTACAAGACATCTCGTTTTCTGGCCATTTTGAAGACTCTTCTACGTACTCGTCTGTGTTTTAGACAATTCAAACACTCGCTATCCTTCTTTTGACATTTGTATTCTCTTTTATTATAAAAAAAAATTCCTGGTAAAGACATTTGTATTCTCTTTGCAATTATCAAAAAGCCCCCTTTTACTTCTTCTTTTTTTTTTTTTTTTTTTGTTTTGGTTTGTTTTTTTTTTCTTATAAATTGTGGGTGATTATTTGATGTCTATCTTGGTTTCTAAGATTTCATTCATTTTTTCTCTTCATAAAATTAAGGTACAGACATAATCATGTAACGGTGAATTATTCTTCAATAGAAGGTAATGATTATGGAATTATCACATTTCTTGGAGTGATGAGTGCAAATTTTTTTCTCTTTTACTCATAAGAGAAAATACATAGGACAAAAAATCACAAACAATTTAAATTAGAGTGCTACTTATAAGAGCTATTCCAGCGGAGAGCCCAAGCCCGAGGCTGGGGGGGGCGCTCCAAAAACCCAGTTTCCAGCGGGCCTTTGCTGCCCGGGCTAGTTGTGGGTCCCACGTACCCAGGCTAGCCCAAAGGCAGAACTCACCCGAGCTCGAGCTCGAGCCCGAGGGGAGTGGCGCATTTCCAATGGCTGGAAGCCTCGTGTCTTCGCCTAGGCGCTCCGATCTGCTTCTCCTCCTCCAATCCAACGACTTACCTTTTTTTGACAATAAAATTATGAAAAAAGTTTGAATTTTTTTTCTAAAAATACCTATCAATACCCTTCACTTTCAACACCAATCTTCATACATTTTCTCCTACTTCTACTATTATTCACTCTTTACTCAACATTTTATTATCTTTCAAGTTCTATTTTTATTTCTTTTCTTTATGGCTTCTTTTATCGAAAGCGGAGGGGCGTGGAGCACCATGGAAGATGTTTTCTTGTTTGAGTCTTGGCTCCAAGTTAGTCATTGTCCCGTGTCAAGCAATGAGATGAAATTTTGTCATATGTGGAAAAAAATTCATGCCGAATTTATTGAAAGAATTCCGAGGTCGACTCGTACAGAAATGGCATTGTCTAGTAGGTGGAAAATTCTCAATAAAGAGTTGGCAAAATAGAGAGATGCCTTGGCAAAAGCGATGGACAACCATAGAAGCGGGGAAAATCTTAGTAATGAGGTAAGTATTTTGTAATTTTCGTTTTATTAAGTTTAATATCCTAATATATATATATATATTAATGTTTCTTGCATTTTCAATATTTTGTTAATATTTCTTGCATTTTCAATATTTTGTTAATATGTCTTGCATTTTCAATATTTTGTTAATATTTGTTGCATAAATAATATTTTGTTAATATTTGTTGCATTTCCAATATATTTGTAAGGTTAATTGCATATCCAATATATTTTAAATATTTCTTGGATTTCCATTATATTTTTTTTGTTAATAGATGATTCAAGCACAGATGTGGTTTGGTGCAATTAGCTAAGGCAAAAAAGCTTTCAACTATCATGAATGTTGGAAGGTGGTGAAAAATTGCAAATGCTTCAGAATTATTCCCATTGGTCCCGTCGTTATGTTAAACGAGACGTCACTCCATGATTCAACGACATCTAATTCACCTCTCGATTCCCCTATGAGTCAAGACTCACCCATCGAAAAGGAGCCGAGGCCCATTGGCCGAAAGGCTGCGAAGGCAAAGAAAGAGGGTAATTCGAGCAGTAATACATCAAAAATATTGGAGGAAATTGCAAGGCAGAGTGCCATAAGAGTTGAAATGGAGAAGAAACGCCAAGAGAACAAGATGGCAATTCGAGCAGAATATGCACAAGAAAGGGAGTATTTTCTCAAAAAAGAGATGGACAAGATGGATCGGGAAACCATGGCGATGGATACAAGCCATATGTCCCCTGAAACAAAACAATTTTGAAAGCTAGAACGAAGGGATGTTATGAGAAGAAGACTTTTCCTTGACGATGGACCTACCAACACGGATTGGTTAAATGATCAAAACCATTAAATTAGTTGGCATACCTTTTATTTATTTGTATTTTTCACGTTTTGTATTTTTATTTGTTGTAATTCATGTATTTTATTTTAGTAGTAGTTATTCTTTATTTTAGTACTTGTATTGGCTTTCTTTATTTAATAAACAAAGCATTCAATAAAATACTTTTTTATTCAACATATTCCATACATCAAACAAAACATAATTAAAAGGAAAAACCACAACCAAAGCATAATAAAAATTAATAAAAAACTACAAACGAGGCACAATAATAATAACAAACCACAACCAAACCATAACTAAATAAAACCTAACCAAAGTATCTATGCTTCGTCATTCATCTTCATTGCCTTTCACCGCCCATAGATGCTCCATCAAGTCAAGTTGACGCCTTTCATGAATATATGAAGATTGCATCTCTGTATATCGATCTATCATACGAGTCATAAAACAACCATCCCTAACCAACGGATCCGGCTCAAACGGTTCTCCATTTGGCCTCATGGGCCTTTCATAAATTCGTGTCAAGGCCGTGTTAAAGGGATCCGGTTCGTAGATCTCTGCAGCATCATAATCATACTCATCCTCCACAATCATATTATGGAGGATGATGCAAGTCATCATAATGCTTCTGAGGACCTCATGTACACTTCTTCATTTAAATGGCCATGGAGAAAGGCATTACTTACATCTTGTAACATCCCACATCGACCAACAGAGGGGTTGATGTGTCTTATATGTACATGCCCATCTCCATCTAGCACGAGGCCTTTTGGGAGCTCACTAGCTTCGGAGTCATGGGAACTCTGAAGTTAAGCGAATTGGGGCTAGAGCAATCCCAAGATGGGTGACCCACTAGGAAGTTGCTCGTGTGAGTTCCCATAAACAAAACCGTGAGGGCAGAGAGAGGGCCCAAAGCGGACAATATCGTGCTACGGCGGAGCCGATCCCGGGATGTGACAATTTAGTATCATAGCCACTCTACCGCGAGTATGCCGACGAGGACGTCGGGTCCTTAAATTAGGTGGATTGTAACATCCCACATCGACTAACGGAGGGGGTGATGTGCCTTATATGTACATACCCATCTCCATCTAGCACGAGGCCTTTTAGGAGCTCACTGACTTCGGAGTCATGGGAACTCTGAAGTTAAGTGAGTTGGGGCTAGAGCAATCCCAGGATGGGTGACTCACTGGAAAGTTACTCATGTGAGTTCCCAGAAACAAAACCATGAGGGCAAAGATAGGGCCCAAAACGAACAATATTGTTCTACGGCGGAGCCGATCCCGGGATGTGACACATCTAATTGACGAGTTTCCCAACCATGGCTGATAGCAATTGACAAGACCGTGCGAATAGTGGTGGCTTTTACAATAGGACTGAATGTCTTAGTGTAATCAACGCCCTCTTGTTAATGAAAACCCTTGGCAACCAACCTTGAGTTCTTCTCTGGGCCTCTTAGGTCCTGACATCTTAATCAAGTAGTTGTTATTTTTCACAATTTGAATTTGGTAAAGACCTTTAATCATAGTACATTTACATATGATTCAATTGCCTTGTTGTAAAGAGCATCCCATTCTATTAAATGTGATAGTGTAATCTTTATTCAGCAATACTAAATAGGTACTAGGTTATTTACGCAACTTGGAAGATAAAGACATTCTTTAAGTTCAAGTGTCTCCTCATGTGGCAGCTTAACGTGGAAAGTGCCTACTGCTTTTGCAGATATTTGGGTACCATTACTGACCCGTATCATTATTTCCCTTTTTGACAACTTCCTATGATCTGTTAGACCTTGCAATTTATTGCAAATGTGTCTGCTAGCTCCTGAATCCATTATCCAAGTGGAAGTTTCAACTGTCATTACTGACTCAAGGACAAAATTGCTCTCTTAATAAGTTTTGTTTCTTGTGCATGAAAGATGTACATTACATCTCTTCTTCCTTTTAGCATCTTTATGGAAGCTAATCCCTTTTGACATTATATGGTTCATTTGAGGGTTGCTTTGTGTAATGTGTTATGAATGAGGTTTTACAAAAGTATCCACAAGCATAGCAGAAATAAAATTAGATTGTTTTGGTTAAGGCCATAGATTTAGAGTCTTTAAATTCTATGGCTCCTCCTGCTATTTTAAACGATTCTATAATCCCTCAAAAATGGAATACGAGAGGCTTCTGTAAGATGTCTCCTAGCAGGATGGGAGGCTCCCTATTATTTCGATCACTGCACCATAATAGGATCTAGGGATAACACAAATAATAAAGAGAGAGTCCTTCTACTCATTCACATCATGATGTGAGTTCCCATATAATTTGGCCTCTAGCAAATGTATACCCATGAATATTATCATGAGGCATCATTGTACTAGTTAAGTATTGTTGAGGCCCAAAAAAATCCAAGGCTTGGCCCAAATATATTTCTAGTCTAGTACAACACCTAACTTGGGAAGAAACCCAACTTGGGTACGCAAGAGTTCGTCATATGCGCTTGCACACGTGTCACGCCAAGCAAATAAGCAACACGCCACTCTACAAGCCAAGCAAATGCATGGGGCTTGCTGAGCGGGTTGTGGTATGAATGGTTACGAGTTTTCATGAGGCCCATTGATGAGTCGAGAAATGGAAGTTTTGAGCTGTTTGGGAGCCCCAAAACTCAAGCCTATTTCTTGAGCCCAAATATGTGGGTAAACATAAAGGAGAGAAGATAACCCATTACCTCAGAAAAGATAACCCATCACTTTGGGAAGTTGGCCCATCCCATTTAGTGAACTAGCCCAATACCTTAAAAAATGGCCTAAGTGACCAATAAAATATCTGAAAGTCTCTAGTACATGGCTGAAGACAAAACCATGACAAAAACCAAAAGTCACTCACATTTTCAGGCTGCTGGAAATCTCCAGCACATGGCCAAAGACAAATCCCAACACAAGGCATCAAAAAATCAAGGGATACTTGAGCAAAATACCCTTCAAACTAGTGTACATACCCATTGCTTTTCCCCCATCAGATATAGCCATAGAAGAGGAGAGAAAAGATGGAAGAAAGATGGCTGAAAATGGGAGTTCTCCACTGAGGCAGCTGCGGGAAGAGCATTGAGCTCCCAAAAAATCCCTGATTTTGTGCAAATGGGCAGAGAAAATTTCACTAAATAGGATAAGTCAAAGGAATGGAGGAGAAATGAAGGAAGAAGTTTGACCAAATTGGATAGAAACCATTAGGGTTTCTTGGAAAAGAGTATCTTCCAGGGCCTATAAAAAGAGGCATTTCCTACCCATCATCTCAACCCACATCTAGAGAGTAAACTTCATCTCTCATCTCTGAAACTCTGCAATTTCGTGCCCTATTTCTCCATCTCCTCCCATTTTCTCTTCTAACAAGCCATTCCAGAGTCTGACATACCTTATGTCAGGCTGTTAGAAAATTACCCAAAACACCCAATATTTCACCACTAAACACAACCACATCCAGAGAGCAAGTTTCCCTTCTCATCTTTAAAACTTAGCAAATGCATGCTCTGTTCCTCCCCCCCCCCCCCCCCCCCCCCCCCCCCCATTCTTTTCTTTTTTTTTTCTCAGATTGTTCCAGCACTTGACACACACACTTTGTCGAGCTGCCGGAAAATCACTTAAGCCACCCATTGCCCTCATCTCTCTCCTCAACGAATCCTCTTAGAATCCCCTCCCCCATGCCTTAAAAACTATGTTTCTCATAGGAAATCATAGTCATTTCTCTCTCTCATGGTAAACTCATGAATGCTCAGCTCCCATGCCACAAGCTTCTCATGCCAAGCTAAGAATTTATCTGTAAGCTATTGTTATTTTTGTTGGTGAAGGTAACCAAGGTGTTTCCTAAGGCTTCACTATCATTTCGAAGCATTCTTGGGGCTTGATCTTTGAACTCAAGCATAGAGGATAACTTCATTAGTTTGCTCCTTACGGCAGCCCAACTCATTTGTAGCTGCTAGAAGAAAAAACCCCCTACAAGTATTAGCCCAACATTCTTGCAAAGTGTAGTGATACAATCGTGAACCTCATCATAATAGAATGTTAGTCCATGTTCGAGCCTATCCTTGCAACATCCAATGTATAAATGAATTCTTCTTACGTAAGAACATCTTGTTGTCAGCCCCCTATATCTGAGGCAAAGCCTTCACAAGGGTCAAGTCTATTCGGAATTCACCATAGTGGAAGGCCACGACTAGGCTTTCAAAAAGTCTATCGTTTTTCTACTTAATGTAGTTAATTGAGGGTTTTAAGATCTCATCATAAACTTGTTTAATCCAATTAAACTACTTGGCCTATGACAACTATTATTCTAAATCATATTAGTAGTTGTACGATACTCCCACTATTTGTTTTGCAAATCAAATCAATTTCATAAAACTCTTTTATTTGAGATTTGGGAATATGCACTACTACTAATGGAAAGCCTTTGCATTTCCTTAAGTTTAGATAAATAGTCATCTATAGGCTTATGGATGATTATGGATTTGATTTCGATCTAACATCTAGTCAAGATGTCAGATCTAAGGCCTTTAGAAGGAGGTTGATTTTATTACGTGTCTTAACTACTTAAAACATTCATGGTTGTTATTGGGCGTTGGACCCATGAATAATACAAGTAACCTTGACTTGATTATTCCTTCTTCCCTATAACTATTTGAGAATAGAGAACTTGAGATAGAGAACTTAAAGCCCAATGGACTTTAAGGGAATTACATTTGAGATTAAGAGAGAGGAGGGGCATGCAAGCCCCTATTTAATTTACAAACCAATAAATCAAACCTATTTCATTCATCTAATGAATAATTGGGCAATCACATTGTGTCATGTATTTGTGTTCATAAGTCCATAATCATCTCTTTGATTATTTAATCTCATTAGATAATTAACTTAGAATATAATTCTAAAATTTGTTATTAAATAATATGGGCTTAATTTCAATGAAACATTTATTTGAAACAAATAAAAAAATTTCATAAAAGGAAGAAAAACACTTTGTCATTTAGTAAAATGGGGCAAAACCATAATTAATTAAAGTTTTGGGCAAAACTGTAATTTTTCAGCAATTGCATAAACAACCCCTAATTTACAAAAATTGCATGAAGACCCCAAAAGGGATCCTAGGGTGGGGCCGGCCAAGTAGGAGAGAGAGTGTGTGTGTGTGTGTTGATATTTTATAAAAGATGGTGTGATTTTGGGACCACAAGGTAGTACCATTTTTCATACCCAAAAAGCATCTTCATTTTCATTGGTTTCTTTTTAAAACTTTAGGTGACAAAAACTATATACTATATGAAAATGTTATAGGATGTCATAAAATATGTTTGACTAACATTCAACGTACAAATGTCAAATATCAAATAAGATAAAAAAGCATGCTTGACAAGAACTCCTATGAACATATCATGAACACCAAGAACATTTCAAGAACCTTTTTCAAATCTTTATGATCTTCATAAATCACACAAAAATCCTAAATTCATGCAAAAATCATATCCATACTTAGAATTTCAAGACTAACACAACCATGTAAACATTTCACACATGGACACACACAAGACCCAAAAAGCCCCTCCTTGCCGCCACCCCATTGGTGTCATCTTTTATTTTTCTTTTCATACTCTTACTCATTCATCCTATATCCCATATCCTATGAATAAGTTAAATGGAAAAGAAAATCTAACACATATATTACATAAGTTTGAAAACAAGCCCATATTAAAACCAATAACCAAAATAAAAGGCTCAAAGAGACTAGACCATACCACCTGAAGGAAACATGCATTTAATGCTTAGAAAATGAACTTTAGCCACAACCCATACAACAAAAACATTCTAAATGGCGGATTCATTTTGTTTATACTAGTTAAGCAAAACTTTTTTCATTTTACACCAAGTATCTTAGCTTATTCTCTTTGAACACAAATAGAAAAAAGGAAACAGGGAATAGATCTTTACCCTTGATGACATTTTCTTGATTTCTCAAGAATGAACACCTTTATTGGAAAGGCCTTTTGTTTCTCTTGATTTTCACTCCTTCACCTTAAGGCTCCAAGATTGGAGTCCTCCACCTCACTACACCAAATGCTCCTAGAGATGCAGAGAAGGCAATCAACAAGCATTGATGTTAGTATACTTCTTGATTGGACTAATTTTTGGTTTATGGGAGATGAGGTACAAAAATGATCACTCATCAACCAAAGTAGGAAACCAAAAACCTTAGTTAGGTTTTCTCCAACATTTAGCTTATATAGGACAACATAAAAGGCAATTGGGTGGGTATTTGGGGCTCCATTTGGTCCATGGGTCATGTCATCTTATGCCACTTATCCCTTGGGCCCAATAGGGCTATTTTGTCATGGTCATTTTAAATCATATTTCAAAGCCCAATCCAATATTTCTATATGTCAATATTAATTCCATAATTAATCTTTTAATTATAATTTAACTATTAAATTATAATTATAGTCTTACTTAATTGAACCAGTCGAACTATTTGACTTTGGTCATTGCTCCAGTCAACATGTTGTCTTTTGACCGTTGACTTTGACATTTGATTATCAACCATTGACTTGTGTCTCCTTATTTGTACCTCTAATCACATTCTTTGGGTCTGCAGATCTATAGGTTCCCTTTAGTAAGGTAGTGGGTTGACTCATCTCCTCAGAGATGATATACGAAATAAATTCCACAATTTAATTCTTCCTATTAATAAAGGTTAATTGAAACCGTTTAGGACATTCACAAACCATGGTTGTCGCCTAGCAGTAAGTCATGGTTATCCGAGCTAAATGAGACGTTGTGAAAGAACCTATTCAAATTGGAATGACTGTGCAATTAAATCCTTCTCTTATGTCAATACTCCTTATTCACATTATTAGATCATGGAATCCAATTGTCAATATCCTAATGTGAATCATTCCTTTTATATGATTATCCTGGTAAGATTTGAAGACTTCTTCTTTCAAGTCTTATCCACTACTCTGTACAGAGATTTGACCAATCATATCTTGGAGTATTCTCTCTCATTTACTGAGAGTAGAGATTTCTTGTTGTACATTCATTTGCTTCCATGACTCTATTGAGAATCCTGATGAGCACCTTTAAGCTATGCCTAATTCAGCATGACCGTTTATTGATCTCAAAGATTAACAACATAGCCACAAAACATCTATGATGCCTCAGATCTAAGGATTAGTTTGCACCATTGCAATTTATGAGTTCCAGCTTGACATGTGCGTAAAGACTTCCATGTTGTAACTCATGTGTTGGATTGCGTTCAGTGTACTTGTTCTTCTACAAGCACCTATACACATATCGATGTGTCTCTAAACTTAATGACTTGAGACCTTGCCATTCCCAACATATAGAGACGATACTGTGTACTGGTCTTTGCGGAATGTTGACGCCCAATCAATATTCCTATGACCAAGAACATATTCAGGATTTAGGGATGATGAGAAGTCTCTATGTATGCAATCTCATTACATAGCTCTCATATCCACTTGTGTATTCCTTGGACTATAGTTGTTCTACATATTGAAAGATAATATAAGATGATTTAATGTATAAAACAACATTTCTTGCCCATTGATAACATAATATGTCTTTTATCAAAGATGTCATTAACTCTAACTATTACATAATTAGTTGCTTTTAAGGGCATATTTCTAACATAGCAGGCATTCAAACTTGTATCCACGACCGTTTTCATCCTCTCCACGCCGTGAAAAGATTTTTGAATGATCGTGTCGTAATATTAGGGTCGTGGTTATAGAACGTTACGACTGTGTATGTTACGACGTCTAAGGTTGTTGAAGTTTCATTTTTTTAGATATTAGACGTCTATTTTTTCTTTTAGTTGACATGGTATATCTTAACAACGTCAATGTCGACACTATAAACTACAGTATGTTTTCAAATGGAGTCGTGGTTAACATTTTTTACGGCGGTACTTATGGGATTCTTGACATGTAATCCTCTTTAGACGTCTATATTTTCCTAAAAGCGTCGTCTAAGGTTGTCGAAGTTTTCCTTTTTTGCTGTTTTTATAGTAATTAGACGTCGGTTTGTCTTTTGATATGACGTTGTATGTCTTATCAACGTCGGTTATTTGCGCTTGTTGTTTTATGTATCAAAAGATGGCGGTAGATTTTACGACGATTTCAAAACCTTCTAAACGACGGTGGATTCCCGTCGTTTATTTCGATTTTTGTAGTAGTGTGAGATGGATGGAAAAAATAAAGACCATGAGAAAAATTGCCCACACCAATCGTCCTCCCCATGGCTCGGTCCTGAATCGACCCAGAGTTAGGAGAAAAAATAACATATTAAGGGCATTAGTGAGCTTTCCAACAGATAATAAATTAGATGGAAATTCAGGAATATAAAGGGCTTTGGATTCTTGTCTATCAAGCATAAATTTTATTTCTCCATAGCCTCGAATAGGGACTGATGCTCCATTAGCCATGGACACAAACTGTTTTTTGTCATTGGAATTGAGATTTATCAAACAATTTGGATTATTGGTCATGTTGTCAGTTGCTCCAGAGTCCATAATCCAAGCAATCATTAGACATTGAAGAATGAGGAGTAGTAAGGTTACATGTGGTATGATGAGCTAAAGACGTGGAGGGATCATATAAGATGGAAGGTACCTTAGTATATTTTTGAAGGATCTGTGTTAACAACCCAACCAATTTGGAAGTTTCATTGTTGGAATTTATAACAAGTGCTCTTCAATCTCTCTTGGGTTTCAAATGTGGATGTAGAATCCAACAATAGTCTTATGACCTTTGTCACCACAGTGGTCACACTTTCGGCCCTTACTTTTCCTTTCATACACAGGCTCTTTATTGTGATTAGATGATCGACTGTTTTTTATATTTTTTATCAGCAACTAAGGCACTTGATTCCTGGGGAACAACTTTAGAATTCATAACCTTTTTTCGAGTCTCTTCTCGTTGGATTGTAATGCCAACACTGTTTAAAGAAGGTATAGTAGGACACATCAAGATCTGACTCCTTAGTTGCTCATATTCAGGTTTCAAGTAGGCAAGTAATTTGAACAATTTATCCTCTTCAGCCCACTGTTGTAGGATTTTAAGGTCAATAGTTGGTGGGCGATAAATCGCTAATTCATTCCACATTCGCTTCAGATTTCCAAGATGAACTGCAAAAGAAGTTTCCTTTTGCTTTTCATCTGCAATAGCTCTCTGCAATTCATATACTTGAGTAGGATTATTTTGGTGACCATATAATAGTTTTACAGAATCCCATAGCTCCTTAGCTGACTCAGAGAAAGTAAATATCTATGCAATTTCAGGCTCCATAGAGTTTATAAGCCATGAAATAACCATTCGATTAGTGGCTTCCCAATCATCAAATTTGGGATCATTAGATTTAGGTTGTTTCGCTTTCCCATTAATATGACCAAGTTTAGCTTTGCCACCAAGAGATAATGTAACAGCCCTTGACCAAGCAACATAGTTCAATCCATTCAAGAGAATTGAAGATAGTTTCATAGTGCGATTAGAGTCTGTTGCATCCATGAGAAATATTTAAAAATATATATATATATCTCACCGAAAATTTGATATGGTTAAAGAGACACTAGAAGTGCCAAGTTGGTGATATGTCGACGTCGCCAAAAAAGTAAAAACCCAAACTAACTCCACAAAATGGATTCAAAATTTAGAGAACAAATCAGAAACTGTGACGGTCTTTCTATTGAAGCAGTTGCACAAGTGAATCAATATGAAAACAGAGAATGAAACACCAATGAAGTGAACATATCAAGAAACCTGCTTTGATGCCATGTAGAAAGAAGTAGAAATCATAAGCATCACTCACACAATGAGTTTAACATGGTTCGACACGAAACCTACATCCACGGGAGGAAGAGAGCGAGATGCATTATTCATAGGCTACTCATATTTGAGCCCCTCAATATATAGAGTTACAATCAACAATTACAAGGGAATCAAATCCCAAAATTATTGGATGCAGATCTAGCTGTGATCAGGGAAATTATATATATATATATATATATATATAAAGCAAAAGGCAGAGAATGGTGAAACATTCAAAATACCAAAAAATGCCATTGGTTTATGCAAACATTAAGAATTGAAATTATTAATTAAATGAGGATAATATAGTAAATTCACACTTTTTCATATTAAAAAAATTAAAATTAGAAGAAAAATCAAATAATAAATCATATTTTATGAAACACAACTACTCATTATCTTTTTTAATTCTAAAATAAATTTAAAACTTTTTTGAAAAAGAGCCTCTCACAGGTGTTGAAGCACCTGTGGAGAGACTAGTGTATTATGAAGAAATATTTTAAATTGTGAATAATTGACTTTTACAACAAATTCTCATATAAGGTTCTTATATAGCTGTTCTCACATAAATCGAGCGCCTTAATGCAAGTAACTCCTCGTGCATTTAGAGCCCAATCTCTCAACCCGAACCGAAAAGAGCCAATTTTGACCAGAAACCCAAACGAACGACCCATCGACAACGATTAAAGATAAGGGTATAAGGAAACGCTCCTGGGCCTTTGTTTAGTTGTCGTTGAGTGATTCGGGCACACTGTCAGCAGACGAAGATTACTGGAGAGAGAGAGAGAGATAGAGAGAGTTAGGGTTTTCAGAGAAAGAGCCGTAGAGGGGTCTCTTCAGCTCCGATCAATTGCGTATTTGAGGTAAAATTCCCTTTCATCCAGATCGAGTATTCTCCTACTTTTACTTCGCCTTTCTCATCAGTTTTGAGTAGTTATGATCTTCACTCTGTAAGCTTAATCAATCCCCTCTGGCTTTGCTCATAGTTTTTTCCTTTTAATTAAATTTTGCTCAGAAATTTTCAATTTTGTTTCTGGATTTGCCCTGCTAAACCCTAAAATCATTGACGGTTTCAGCAAAACCCCTAAAATCCGTTTGGGGTTTTTATTCAACTGTTTTTAATTTATCAATTGTTTCTGATGTCTGATGATGGATGTTGACATGTCTTGATGTGCAGGATAATTCTTTGTTTCGTCAGAAAATCCGTAAATTGATATAAGAATTGCAAAATTAGATGGAGGACTGGGGTAATACTGCTTGCTCTATATGTATCTTATTTGTGTGTGCCAAATTCTATGTAATACTGCTTGCTCTGTTTAAATTTACCATGTGCATGTGGGTTTTTTTTTCCTTTAATTTTTCTATATTTTTGTTTTTGTTTTTATTTTATAATATTATAATTGTGGTAAGTTTTTTTGTTATTTAATTATTAAGTTTGGTATTTACAGTAAGTTTTCCTGGTGAACTTTTGTACAGAGTTGTTATTTTTCTTAAACTTTGAAGCAAAAATCCATTTACTATTTATTCAACTGGAGTGTTATTTTGTTTATAAAGCTGGCCTTCTTTTTTTCCTGCTTCAGAGGATGAGAAAATTCCAGCTCTTCTTTCTAATGACCAACCGATACGTAAATGGGACGACGAAGATGTGGATGAAAATGATATTAAGGACTCATGGGAGGATTTTGATGAACCTGCTCCTCTGGTATATTTGATAGCATCGTTAAGATCTTATTATTTTGTTGAGTTTCTGAAATGGTTTTATTTTTCCTGTTTATCATTCAAAAGCCCAATCATTGACTGATGGTTAATATTTCTTGGTTGAGGAAACTAGCTAATCTGCTGGGGAAAATAGGCAGCATGATTGTTTGTCTTTTGATGTGAGACCTTCAATATGGATATTGCATCAATATAAATGTATATAAGTGGTGATTTATGGAAAGACATCAGATTGAAATTTGAGATTATATGGGTCCTGTATTTTTGAATATTAAAGAGTGTTGGTTAAGAAAGAATTAACAAAGAAAAAGAACAATATCAAGAACGTGATTTCTGCTGGATGCCCTTGACTGGTCGCAAACCATATAATGTCACTTTGTATTGTGTTTGTCTATGTTGTATAGTCATTGCTCGTTATTTCTCTTCCTTGCCCTCAATTTAAAATAGAGATAACTAGATTTAAGCAAAGGGTTTAACGCTATTGTCCTACAGAAAGAGATCGACCTCCTTTATGAAATGATTTCATACATTTCAACATTTGGATTTATTTCCCCTTTACTAATGAAAGTGAGATTGACTAATTTAGGTCATATCTAGTGGTTTGGTATGACAAGATTCCACGATTTAAATAATGCAGGTGTTAGTCTATTAGATGAATAAGATTTGGATCATCATGTTATATGGTCAGGAGAACAGCTTTGCTTGGTACTCCAGTTAGTTAAATGTACGTTCTAGCTGAAGGAGAGACTTTACCTTTACTTAGAGAGGGGCAGAAATACTAGAAGAGTAAATGAAACTTGTAACTGGTCAAGATGATACGAAGCATTTTTGTTTTCCGTGTGTTGACTGGAATGGAACTAGTGACTTTGAGCACTGAGCACTGATCAGTGATTCCATTTCTCAAATTGGTAATGCCAAGTCTATCTGTTGTTTTTCTGATTTAAATAGAGTTTCCATCGAACAAAGTAGTAGGTGCAATACCGTGGATGCAAACAAAGCTAGAAATCACTTGTGGAAGTGTATCGCATTGTATCTCCCATCACAGAAGAATTGGAATTATTCGATAACCTTTTTTTAGTTGGTGCAAAATTAAAATGATATAAAAGAATTGCTTTTCGATATTTGTCTTTATAAAACAAATTTTGAAATACTTACTTGGTATGCACATTGTTGTGAGCATATTATGAATCTGTCCACAAACTATAGCGAGGCTGATGTGCAGTCATTAAGTTGGAGGGATTTGACCAATCAGGTTGGAGTAATGGTCAGCATGCATCATCATATTGATTGCATTTTGTTTTCATCTTTTATGTTAATGAAAAATCTGTTTGTCCTTTATAATAATGATTATCCTTAATAATTTGTTATTTTGATGGTGGCCAGGAACCTGCAACAAAGCCACCTGCTGAAAAGGCTCCCAAGAAACCTGCAACAAAAGCTACTGAAAAGAAAGGAAAAACTGTTGAAGTAGAACAAGAGCCACTAGATCCCTTTGCTGAGAAACTTCGCCAACAAAGGTGAGAGTGAACAGTTAACCTCTGTTATTCTCTCTGTTATTACATATTTTTAAATGTCGAGGTAATATGTGTTCTAGAAATGGAAGTTTCTGTTTTACACAGAGTAGCATGCAATGCATACCTAAATCATCTCAGAGGATCGCTGGTCATATAAACTGACAAGTCATATTCAGATCTCCCCTGGCTCATGCTTAAGTTCAGTTCATTTGAGCTGACCTATAATTTAGGTTGATGCTCTATGGAATTGGGAAATGCTTGCTTTAAGACCAGCAATCCTCTGAGGTGTGGCTAGCCCAGTCTGTAGCTACGCTTAGGAGGAAGAGAGGGATATACTGGTTCTTTTAACTTTTATTTTTTAATCTGTTTAAAGTCCCACACAAACCACATTGTTTGTTATGGGGAAATTTAAAAATAAAATAAAATAAACTCCTAAAGCCGTAGGTCTCTGAGGAATTAGCTCAAAATTTATGCCTTGAAGAGACAATGTAATCGCTTAATGAAAAAGGCTTATGCTTTTGGGAGGTTTTTCCTTTTAGAGGAATGCCTGCACGCCTGAAGCACTTGTGTTTGATACTATTATTCCCAGATTGGTACTTATTAGGAATCTCGAGTGGAAGTACAGGCTATGTTATGTAATCACTTCAGAACTTTGATTTGTTCAAACTGAATGTTGGAACTTAATTTAAATAGATACTTGGTTCAACTATTGGCTTATAATGGTGAGAAAGTGTTCTTCTGTAACCATATTCAGAAGGATGCTTGGTAGCCCAGCCAACATGAAGTATGTTATTAAGAAGTCCAATGACAGAGAGTTAGAGGGCAGATAAGTTAGCGGACAGGCATCGAAATATTAGGCAAGGGACAGAGAGAGGTACAGAGATTTTAGGAACATAGGATCTGGACTCGTCATTAAGCCTTACTAAATGATGGTGAGGCCCATTTATTGACTAGGCCAAATTTTGTTTAAAAAGTTATGCAAATTTGTTTCTTCCTTTTTTCTAATTGTTTGTTTTGATATGTTGATAGTAATAGTGCCTATGTGATAGAATCATTAGTTTGGGCACCCTTTCTGTATAGTGCCTATGTTGTCTTTAAAAGGTTCATTCATCTGTCCACCATAGGCTGTGTTCTGTGATCTGGCCTCTATTGGATTTTCTTTTTCCTGAATTTTCATTTGTACTGTATGTGTGTTGGATGTGGAACCAGGTGGGTCAAAATTTGTCAATAATTTATCAGTGAAAACATTATTTGTTACCAGCGAACGAACAATTACATGTTGAATACACCAAAAGCCTAAACCTAGTACACAAAAGCTTTATAATGTTAAATACTTGGTTAGATTTGGTCTCTGTCGGTTCTGACTGAAGCTTTTCTCTGTCACAGGCTGGTGGAAGAAGCAGACTACAAGTCCACCAAGGAACTGTTTTCTAGTAGAGGTGATGACAAAACCATTGATAATTTCATTCCCAAATCTGAAAGTGACTTCCTGGAATATGCAGAACTTATTTCGCATAAACTTCGTCCATTTGAGGTGTGTTATTTGTGCTTCCCTTTTGAATAAAGGTTGAATAATTCTCGAACTTGTTTATGGAGATTTTATGCTTTTTCCTTTTTAATTTCATTACAGAAAAGTTTCCATTATATTGGTCTTCTGAAGGCAGTAATGAGACTGTCAATGACTTCTTTAAAAGGAGCAGATGCAAAAGATGTTGCATCTTCTATTACGGCAATTGCAAATGAGAAGATAAAAGCAGAGAAGGAAGCAAATGCTGGTAAAAAGAAGACAGGTGCACATCTTTAGCCTACTTCATTCTTTTTTAAGAACAGAATTTGTCATGCTTCATTTCAGTTTTATTTATGATATTTGATTCTATAAAGGAAAAAGAATACGAGTATATTGGAACTTAAAGGAAAATCAAGTGTTGATGTTTGAACGTTTTAAAATAATTTTGAAGAATGTCCTGCATGTTGAGAAAAAAAAGAAGAAGAGAAAACTGAAATACACTAATGGGTTTTGTTTTGAGAAGCATCAGCCAGAGCCTCTTAGTATTGTGGAACTCAGAAAGTAACGAGTTGGAAAATGCCTAATTGTGTAGAGTGCATAAACTTATGTGAAGGGTATTGGTCAAAGCAGCTGTCAGGCTTTGCAGGTTGAATTTGGGCTTTTGGGTGTAGGTGTCACCCAAGAATGAAAACAGCTAAAGATTTGAGTAATCAGTGTTGAATGCGTCTGATTTCAAGTGTTATTTTCTATAGTTATGTAGATCTACCGATTATGACAGTGCCAGACTACAGATTTATATAACTTCTCACTGGTGTTTGTTACTTGATTTTCTTGTTTGCAGGTGCCAAGAAAAAGCAGCTACATGTTGATAAGCCGGATGATGATATAGCGGTTGATGGCTATGATCCGCTCGATGACTATGATTTTATGTGAGTGTTTTGATGTAGCAAGTTTTATCAAAAAGGCAGTACAGGAACCTGTATTTTCTACATTGAAGTAGGGAGTAAGATTCATCCGGCGCCCCCTCGGAGGAGATTGATTGATATGAGTGTTATGTATTTTGATCGAATAAGAGTCAGATTGCCTTTTCTTATATGATGGTCAATTTTGTTAGTCACGGATGCTTGCTCTGCACTCATTGGCTTGTCAAATTAAATATATTACTACAGTTGAGAAAGTTTTGCGTATTTTTTATCTGGCTCCCACATGTTGCATTCACTGTTTATGTGCACTATTTAATGTTGGATCATAGTTTCCTGGATAAATTTCATTCATTGATTATATTTGGATCCTTAAATCAGTCGAGTCGGCTTAGCTTCTAATTACAAGTGCAAGGATTTGCCTCCTCGACTTTGACTTGTTCATTGCTCAGTTTGGTCGTTTTATCGCTTGTGTTGAATTTTTCTTGTCTTGGAAAGAAAGAAAAACTGAGAATTGGTATAATTTGAAGAAGTTCAGTATTGGTGGTTTGATCTGGTGCGTGTGCCATAGATTAAGGATCAAACTGATGTGAGAGACCAAAAGATTAAGGATTACATTGAATAATTTGAAAGTTTGAAAGTTACTATTCGTGATATCCCCGAAAGAAAATTAAGACACCTTTATTGGAAACTTCTCGCAATGAACAAAACACATCATAATTTTTATATAAAAATGGAAAAAAAGAAGGGAAAACAAGCTAAGCAGCTCCTTAAACTATAACCGATGTCAGCAAATGGAGAGGGACTTGCCCATCTCTGGCTGGTTACCCTTGTCCTTAGCACACATGACATGCATTTGTGCAGTGTGATGTGTGCTATAGGAATAAGGGCCTAAACACTCCCGATATTGAAGTATTTCTGTGGACAATGGAACAAACTTAGTTAAAATAGTGAGGTAGCAAACATTATACAACTTATTACAATAACTACTCATATGTGTTTAAACTACTCGGGATAATAGATTAATTTAATTCGAATTCAAACTCGGAAGTGCATGAATCCGTTTATAGTATAATGTTATGCAAATACGAGTATTGTTCTTGTGGAAATTAGCTATGGATTTTAGTTTCTTTAACCTGGTTCAACTTAAGATTCTTTTATGGATTTTCAATTGAGACTCTAATAAACAAGAAAGCAAACATTTGACAATTAAGCAAGTAAATATGGAGGGTGCAACCTAATTTAATTCGACTGAAACAAAACAAACCATTAAAAACGCCAGGATTTTAAATTGATTATGAAGGCATCATAATCAACCACTAATTCTCTTATCCAAGTTCTTAGATGCAAGCTAACAAATTCACAAGTTAATTGATGAAGATTCCTTAAGCCTTTGGTCCAACACTTTTGCCAAGTTTTCCTAGAGTATGATTTCTATCCTTGGACTAGCATAAAATCAAATATTTATAGATGCAATTTACTTATGGTGAAGCATAAATTAAACACTCGAAACTCATTAAAATAAATGAAAACGAAGAATTCATGCAAACGTCAATATCTCGGTCTAGACTTGTATGCATTTACAATCCTCAATCTCAAAAAGCTAATTGAAGCATGCAACTTATTGGTACCATTGCACACAACACATCGAATACAC
Organism: Prunus armeniaca; assembly: GCA_903112645.1. Lineage (NCBI taxonomy): Eukaryota > Viridiplantae > Streptophyta > Magnoliopsida > Rosales > Rosaceae > Prunus > Prunus armeniaca. The sequence goes on along the minus strand of CAEKDK010000005.1, from coordinate 2,838,159 downwards.
TAATGGTGGCCAATCAAAAGAATTCAACAACTAGTACTAACTAAAGCAAAAATTAAGAATTCATCAATCTAACTTGGAATTTAATAACTTAGTATCTAAAACCCACAAATAATACAATTTGGGCATGCTCCTAGCCTTAACTAAGAAGTTTAGCTAGACATACTCAAAGAAAACAACATAATTAAACTTAATACATAAGAACTAAAAAGTTTACCTAGACATAGTCCTTTTCCTCAAGGACGACTAATTTTCTTTTCTTTTCCTTATCCTTCTATGATTAGGTTGACTTTTCAAGGATTCTTAGGAAGCTTACATGGACTTGCTTGATAACTACGCATGGTTAAATGACAGATGATGACATCATATGATGATGTGTTGCTTTGACTTTTTTTAGTTGACTTTGGCTTTTCCACTTAAGATTTTTCCAAAATTTGATATGTTAACCTTTCTTGCATGTGACAAACTCCTAGTTAGAGTAGGAAAAATTTTATTTTGACTTAAACTGGACGACCTAGGGCTTGTTTGACAAGAATGACTAAATTAGCAATCAAAGCTTAATAGGGTAAATTACCGAATACCCCCTGAGCTATTTCAACTCTCAAACTTAGCACCCTGAATTATTTTTTTAGCCAATTTGGCCTTAATATTAAGTTTACTCACTAATTTTTCCCCTGTCGTTAGCTTTTACACAATTTCATCCAAATGTCCATAAAAAACATCTCGTGAATGGAATGTGCATCCACTTTGAGGGTAATCTTGTCCTTCTAATCCTCAAAACCTTTTCCCTCATGTTTCTTAATTTTCCTCTTTCAATTCGCACCAAAACCCACCTCTTTATGACAGAACCCAACCTTATTTGTAGGCATTCTAACCTTTTCATTCTGCTTATGTTCATCAATTTCATGAACAAGACAAGAAACTGCACTTGAAGAGAGGATAAATAGGAACATACTTGCAACTTCAACCGAATCGAGTTTGAGCACTTTTATTATAGAGGATGATATGGTGCGTATCTATCAATGTGGAATTGAGGTTGAAACGATTGTTTGCTGGTCTAATGATAGTCTAGGGATGAGGTTATATGTGTGTTGTAGAGAGAAGTATGGCAGTGGTTGTGGTTGGAAGGATTAGAAGGACCCCAAAATGTCTGAGCGTGCTATACATGTCATACGTCGGTTGAAGAGGTGAATCAATTCATTGGAAGAGAAAGAGCTAGAGAGGAGAAGATTGTATACATAGTACTTAATGACATCTATACATTCCTGCATATTAGGAAACTCCATCCCCAAGTGGAATTTTGGATCTAACAAGTCATGTTGTTTATTGTATTGCTTGAATTTTGGTTGCCTAAGACCTCTCTTCTTGCCATCTTCATCTTCCTTGTCTTTATGCAAACTATCTAAGTCTGATGTATTATAATCATCAGTCTCAACCTCACTTGGTTCTTTATACTCATAATCTTGCTCTTCAGTTACAACATACCTATGAAAATTCATGTTGTTCTCTTCATCACTTTGCTCACACTCACTATCTATGAAATCACCATCTTCCTCCTCATCCTCCCCGTCTTGCTCATCCTCTCGATCTTGCTATCCTACAGAAGCTTCCCTCAACTTCACCAAATTCTTCCTCTATCTCAACATCCATGAAGTCAATATGAGCAGTTTCTTCATTACCATCATATCCATGAGTAGTATCTTCATAATCTTCAGCATTTTGAACATTTACAAAGCATAGTGGGACTGAATGTGACACCCCAACCCAATTTCACCATTTATTTAATTTATTAAATTGAGAAGTTAGAATTTTTCCCTCGGGTAAGTTCACGATAGTCATTTTTCAATTCGTGGGGATTTTAGGGATTTTAGTAGCATCGTTGCATATCGAGTGTCGATACGAGTTTGTAGACATGTAGTGAGCTCAAATTGGAGTTTTAACGAAGATGTTACGATCAACGGAAATGCAGTGGCACAACCGTAAATATTTCAAAGTCATATTTTAAATAAGCAATCAGCTTTTCTCTCTCTCTCTCTCGCAAAACGGCACAGCCAGCCGTTTTTTGGTTGGCAACTTATTTGTCACGCCACCTTCAGCCACGAGACTGGTCCTAAAAGAACCTGCCTAACTCCCTCTTCGCATCCCACCCCTTCTCCGGTGAAAATAACAGCTCTGGCAATGGCGGTAGCTCTATTTTCTCTCGTATTTTTTGTCGTAATTTTCGAAGATTCTGGCCACCAATTTTGTCAATCCATGTATATTTTTTCATCTATTCAACGTGATCTACCTAATGGTTGGGTTGGTTGGGATCGATTTTGAAGCTTGATTTAGGATCTAAGTTTTGACCCCTTTTTGGTTTGATTTTCCGGCAAGCTCCGGCCACTTTTGGGCTGTGGGCTTAGAACAAAATTTGCTCCTCTAGTTGTCCTGATCAAGTAGGTATAGGTATTGCTAGGTGTTTTGAGAATTTTCCGGTCGCCGAAATTTTGTCAAGACACCCACACGCTGCTGGGTGGTCCATTTGGTTCTAAAATATTTCCCATGTCGTCCCGAGCATGACAGTATGCTCGGATTCGAATTTGGTTATCCTTTGATGATCGAACGAATTTACGCATATTAGGCGATATCCGGGTTTGATACGTTCGGACCGTTGGATCGACTCCATTTCCAAGTATGTTGATCTAGGTACCTCTAGGATCGTGTAGGAACTCACGGATCGAGAATCAAAGTCTCGGATACTCCGAATCAATGATTCAGAGATTACGTAAAATGGTGACTGTCCGATCGTGCGATTGAGAGCGATTTGACCACTTGATTTGTACCAAACTTGCAAACGTGGTTAGTATACTTTGTTGAACCCGTATGGACTTTCGGAACTTTTTATAACTAAAATTTGTATTCTTTCTTAGGCACTCGGACTTCACGTGCACAATCGGAGGGACCTTTGAAGGGTCAAGCGAGCTTGGACTCACAATGAGTGGACATTTACTTTATAATGATTTTTCATACTATGATGATTTTATGAATTTCTTTATGAATAGATTAATTATAGTGTGCACTTTCTGAACATTTGGTTTTGGTTAAGAAAAAGTTATTATTATTGTCATTATCATGATTATTATTATTATCATTGTTAATATTATTGAAAAGTGAGTTAGTTCAGAAAAATTGAGAATGAATTGATAACTGAAATTGAGAAATGTTTTGGAAATGTTTTCAAAACAACCTAGATATCCTTTGGTTGCCTTCGGATTTTCTGATGTTCTGGAACATCTCAGTTGCTTCAGGAAATGGTTTGTCTTCGGACGATTTGGTTATTTTTGGATAAGTCTACGCGCGTATGACCATGTGCCACGAGTCCCGGGGGCACTTGAACCTTGTGCTGCGAGGATTTCCTCTCAGGTCGACTTTATGTCCCCTGAGTTCTGCGAGGATAACATGGATATATCTGGGTGGAAAGTTTTACAGTTGATAAATTCTTTTATTTATCTTAAAGTAGTGTTTTGTCCTTTGTTTAATATATTATGCCTATGTACGAATACTATTTCCTTGGATAAACATAGTATAGAACTAAATCTAGTTTGCTAAAAATTTTAAAGGGTAGGGTTATTATGTTCTCACAATGTTTAACATTTATTTTTTGTCCACTCACACTTTCTTTGTTTTGTGCCCCCTTAGGCAGTAGACAAGTACCGGACAACCTCTTGAGGGCCTTCCACCACCTACTACATTTCCTTCTTCTCTCTTGTGTAGGTGCTTACTCTGTTGTAATTAAGTTTCTAGTTGTAAACTTAACTGAATTAGTTATGCTATGATATAGTCCTAAAACCCTGTAAGGCTTGAAGCCAACCGAATTAACTGTTTTGTGTGTGAACTTAAGTTGTGCGTGCTGAACGTTGGGAGAAATCTTTTTTTGTGACTCTGTTTGCAGGTAAAAATTATTGGTTTGAGCCTTTTTCAGGGGAGATTGTCAGTTTTTTGATAGCTGTCGAACCCTAAAAGAGTCTTTAGATTTAGGTTTGTTTTTTGGATGAAATCTTTGGATTTAGGTTAAAAAGGGTATTTTGCACATTTGTGTTTGACATTGGTTAGGTGTTGTGCACGCACAGGGTTCGACACGGATTCCAAAGTGGAATTTGGGTCAGGTCCTGTCATTGAACCTCTCAAGAAAGAGTACGCCCATGTGCTGGAATTTAGTTATGTAGAACCTCCCTTTCAACAACTTCACCAGCTTCAAAATAATCCTTAACTGGCTTAATTTCAACCCATTCAATTGTCTTGTGCTTGTAAGAGCACCTCCACTCCAAAAGGCAAGGGCAAGGCAAAGGCAATGCAAGGTTTGACACTATTCACGTGAATAGTGGCAGCCTTGCCTTTTTTAGTTCTACCCCAAAGGGCAAGGGCAAGGGCAAGGGCAAACACCATTCACTTTACTTTATTTTAATTTTTTTATTTTTATACTTAAACCATTAATTTTGATAGGCTTTTCGAATAAGATTTTCGGTTGTCACGTGTCAATATTTATTATAAAATTCTCACCTAAACATTCAGATAACATTTTCGGATAAAATTTTCAAATTAAATTTTTGGATAAAATTTTCAAATTAAATTTTCGGATAAGATTTTCGGTTGCCACGCGTCCATATTTATTATAAAATTCATATCTCACTCATCATACAATTGAAATAGTCCCAGTCTTCATAGTCTGACATAATGGAGTACAAGGATGACCAGTGGCGGACCCACAGAGGCACAAGGAGGTGCAGTTGCACCTCCCTTCGTCGGAAAACACTGTGGTGGTGGCGCACTTTGCCACTCTGGTTTGCCCACCAATTGTTTGTGTTTTTGCTTGAGTGGAACTCATTTCTATTTGATGAGCTACTGTGTGTTTGTTTTTATTGGATTGCTGTGTTGCGCGCACATTGTGTGCTCTTTTTTTTATTTTATTATTATTATAATTAAAGTCTTGGTCCAAAACGACGTCGTTTTGAACTAGGCAAAAAAAAAGGAAAAAAAAAGAGAGAGAGAAAGAAATGTGCACAAGGCCTTACCCAATACGGAATCAGTATAGCATATTATATATAAACCCTATTAATAAAGTGCGGAGAGGTGCAATTCAATTGAATTCAAAACTTTAAGCTTTGTTTGTTGAAGTCTCTCTTGCGGCAATAAGATTCAGACCCAATCCTTTTGCTTATGTTGTTGTTCTCTTCTATTTTTTTTTCCTCTCTTTTTCTTTTTCATAATATTTTTTTTTCATTTATATAATTTTTTTTTCTGATTTGACTTTCTCTGTATTTATAATCATTAGCAAACTCAAGAGAGAAGAAGAGGTTGCGTAGTGCACAGCTCGAGGTATGATCAATTACAATTTGATTATTTAATTAATAAAATAATATGCATTTTGTAATGTTATTTTTTTTCAAGAATTATTAATGACATTAATATTGTTTAAATTTGAAGGATATTGGATTTGTTTTTAGCCTTTTAAAATTGCCCATTCCCCGAAAAATTCATGGATCCATCACTAAGGATGACTCAATCATTGGAAGATGTGGTTCCACTGGATCACGATGTGAGAGAGTATTTTCCTTTGGAGGACGTAATAGTGCCATTATTTCCGACATGGAACGCACAACTAGAACTGATTGCAGGCATTGTTCACTTGAGGAGCCATGTGTAATGGTTTTCCTCTTTTTTGTTTTCCCTTGAATAATCTATTAAGAAAATGATATTGGAAATGCAAGAAATATATATATATATATATATATATGACTTTAAATTGAATAAAACGGCAATTTTTTAATTAATTTTTTTTATACCTCGTTGCCAAGATTTTGACCTCTTCGAACGTTTGTTCACGACACTTCGGCTTCGATGGAAGATGCCATTTGCGCCATGGAGGTCTAAATCTTGCTGGGGGGGGGCCCTGTTTCCATGGCAGTTGGGCGGCGCTGGAGGTGCTCTAATACTATTAAATACTCTGTTCGTAATAATCAAGGTATTTACTCCCTTCAAATAACTCAAGCATTGACACCTCATTTTGCATCTTGCGAATCAACCCATTGTACAATACCTCTCATAGATAAACTATCAACAATGTAACCCTCATGGTGTACTTCAAGTGTGAACATGTCAGGATTAGATGCACATCAATTAATTTATTATCTACCCTATACAATACAATACAGTACAAACACAATAAACAACTTACATATTGTCATACAAACAATAAACAAAAAACATGTATAGGGACCACATTCACAACCCGACATTGTTAAAGTCTAAGTCGATAGACAACATACATTGGGACCACTTTCTTCCTTTTATTATGCTTTTTCAAGAAGTTTGACATAACCAAAACAATAAAACCCAATGAAGCCCGACATAAACAAAGAATCAAACCAAACAAATGCTTCAAACGAATAAAATAAAGTAAGCTACTTGTTGTTGTATATGGGAGCTTCCCCACCATATTTGATTTTCATATTCAATCTCTTGCCTTTACCAAATCAGTTTTGTCGCACCATTGATTCGAATCTTGAAGTCTATTAATTTCCCCCAAATCTCTCTCTCTCTCTCTTGAATCTTTTAGTCTGAACACTAACTCTGATTTGGGAATTGGGAATAAGGAGGGCTAAAAGGGGTATGAGGATTAGGACATGATTACCCTCAAAAGTGACGCACGTGCCATTCACGTGGTGTTTTTTTCCAGACATTTGGATGGAATTGTGTAAAAGCTAACGACATGGGCAAAATTGGCGAATAAATTTAAAACAAGAGCTAAATTGGCTGAGAAAATAAGTTAGGGTGCTAAGTTCGACAGTCGAAATAGTTGAAGGGGGTATTCGGTATTTACCTCTAAAATGGACATTGTTGCCTAACTTGGAGGATGGAGGAGGACTATTCATAAGAGGTTGATGACTAAACTTATTCCTCATAATCCCTCTATGAGAAATAAGTTTAGTCATCAACCTCTTATAGATAGTTCTCATTCATCCTCCAAGTTAGACAACAATATCCATATTATGCTTTGAATGCATATGAAATATAAGCATTTTGCTAGTATAATCCAGTCTAGTCTTGTCCTTCCTATCAAACAAGCCCTTAAAATTTACTATGGTTGTACATTAAGAGACTTTAAAATTAGTGAGAGATAAGCACGAGCTTATATTAGTCAAGAGGTGTTACTCACCCCAAAAAAGTCATCTCACATGTCTTATTTTCTATATGAGAACTTTTTTGAAATATGTTATGGAATTATACACCAATTTCACTTAAAACTAACTCCATCCAAAATTTTGTTGAAAATTGCGGTTTTTAGTTTTCATTTTTATGCTTAGATTATAGAGGAAAATGAGAGTGATAATGGGAGTGAAGATGAGAATGAGAGAGGATGGGAGGGAGGAGTAACAAAAGTGAAAACAAAAACTTGAAAGTGAAAACAGTTTCAAATACATTTCAGTTTTCAGTTTTTTGACAATTTAAGCGGAGAAATTGACAATTCCGTTGTTTGGCAAATTTAAGCACGGAATTTATTAAATGAAGCGCGGAAAAAATTGTGGAAATTGAGGCATCAAATTCCCGAGTTTAATTTCGACCAAAATAGGTATCATTTCACAATTTTCGTAGTGCCATTTACAGACTTCGATATACATAAATCCAAACATTGAAATCCTCAATTGCCAAAAATTGAAATCATGGAAATCTAAATTCCGTCGTTTTAGAATTCTATGCAATCTTCAATTCCTTCATCCAAACAGAGGATTAGAGAATGAAGAAAATAGTGTTGGAGATGGAGGAGGCCAAGAACCAAGTGTTGTTTTTATTGCCAACACTTCGATTGGCACATGTTGAAGGAGCTGAAAAAGGTTCACGCAGAGAGATTTGAATACGATAATTCGAAGCCGGCGTAAGTGAATCAGAACTTCCAATAAAAGGATAATAAAGAGCAACGAATACACGTAATATTATACCATTCGAGTTGTGAATTATCGTTGCAGCATTTAACTCTTAATAAAAGAAGTGAAAAGAAAAGAGAGACTTGTGCTCATAACGTCTTATGAAAAGATGAATAAAGAAAAAGAAACCATTGAATATTTGATGAAACAAGTACAAACAGCATAAATTTGAACATGAGACGGCAATTGCCTCTGTGGCAGGTAGTCACCAATATTCTCTCAGCTGTATAGGGTTCTCTTGAAACTTTAAGACTTCTCAGGTGCTAGAGAAAGCTATTGATTTAAAAATAACATCTAAAGTTCAATTTACATTGCTCATCAACAACTGGCCCCATATCTACAGTATACACCTAAAAACCGAACCCTTGCGAGACAGCTTCAATTTCCAAAGAATCCAGCTCTTGCCTAAACCATATGAACAAAAAGAATCTCCATCTAATCGACGTTGAACTTATGTTTGTCATCAGCTTCAATTAAATCTTCTTGGCACAGTGCATACTTGTGTTCGAAGGACCAGTGGCCTTTTGTGGTCAGGACTTGCAAAATTAAGGTAAAGTCCTAATCTGCAAGATTCACAAAAATCTAGTTAATAAAAGAACCAAGATAATCACCAATGTGGATTGGAATAAATTCAATTGCCACCTAATGAGCACAAGTATTAACTTATAAGGAGCAAAAATCAGCTAAGAAAATCTTTGTTTCTACCTTTCATTGATTTTCCAGATTCTGTATTAGGGATTTCATGAACACGATACTCTTAAACGCTGTAAAACATGCTGCCAGCCAACTTTTTCCCGTTTATAGAAAAGTTAAAAACTAGATACATTTCACTGCTGTCAAGTGCACACTTATTTGTTTAGCAGTTCATGACAGGTTTTATAAGCTCTAATTAATATACATGAATGGCTTTCTTATCCAAGATTTGTACATTTCTTCGGAGTTAAAAATATGTTTCACTAATATAAGAAAACAAAGGCAATAGATCATTATCCTACTTTAAATGTAAAATTTAGGATCTGCAAAAGTACCTGATTATTAAAGCTAAGTAAGAAGGCAAATATGTTTAAAGACAGACTAATTCCATGGTTGTGACAAAGAAACATTTGGCGTAGATGCCTTTAGCCCTTGTTTGCAATGTATAGCAGATTTGAGCACATTGTACTGTTCAGTAACAATTTTATACAGAGCTTGCGTGTATGTCTCCCTAGCCTGCAAGAGAGAACAGCCAGAAAACTTAGAAACAATAGAGAAGTTTATACAACAATTAGAGCTAATTTCAATTTTGTGCCGTGAACTTTGACACACGTGGCACTTTGGTCCCTGAAATTCAACAAAGTCCCAGTTTGGCCCTCACAGAAAGTGTCAGTTAATCCCCTTCAAAAAGTTAATATGTCACACACATCACCACTAATTCAAGGTAATTCTGATCACTCAAGCTGAAAAAAAGAAACAAACAGAAGTTAAAACTGAAAAGACTTGTAAATCTGAAAAAACATAGGCCGAATTTCTCAGGATTTCCCAGGCTTTAGGGCTTTAGTGATCAACAACACGACCTTTTTCTGTTATGTTTTCAACCGCATGCAGCTTTTTTCCTTTAGTAGCATAAATATAGCTTGATGACTAAAATTGGGACGTTTTGAAGTTCAGGAACCAGAGTAAGAATGGTCAAAAGTTGAGGGACAAAGGTGAGATTTAACAATTACAAATTGTTGACCGATCTATTCCAGTTGTGCACCAGTCATTACATAATTGTTGACTTGCTAAGGAAATGACTATTACTTAACTGCTAATGTTCATCACCAATAAACAGGCGGAGAAAAGTTTTCCACACTGTTCAGCGGTTCTGTAAAATGGTATGATGACATGATTTAAATGCACATGACAAAGGCAAAATTACATAAGATCTTTCGTTGCAAAATAATGTAAAGATCAAGAAGCATATGACAGGAACCATCCACATCAACCAGGCAAGTGGAAGACGTGTATACAGCACGCACCTCTTCAGGATTTTGACAGGAAGCAGAAATATCAGAAAAGGTGATTTCTGGTGCAACCGACAATCCAGTACCATGGAAGGAGATCATTCTCTTCTCTCCAATTTCTTTTTCCACCTGGAAAAGAATTGTATCACAAAAGAGGAAAAGTCGCACAGGAAAGACCAAAACAGAGACAACAAACCTGGAGCGGTGGGGGCATGATGTTGTGGCACAACAATGCTAACGGATATATATGCCCTGGAGCAGCAGAATGTTCAGCAAGCCTTCTTAGATTGTCCAGTGAAGAAGCATCAAAAGGTGCCTGACCAGTCAATAAGTTTCTTTAGTGTGTAAAAATGTGTTCAAAAGAAAAATATATAGGAAAAAAAATTATATTTGTAAGGCTTCCCTGGCTAACTATTTTGGTGGGTACAGATTACACTAAAAGGCCATTGGTAATTTTAATTATCTCGTCATAAGTTCCAACAATTATGAAGAAATTCATACATAGTGACATCTTTGTCAAACCCATTAGGGTTTACAAAAGAAAGAGATGGAAGAGGAAGTCATTTAATTTGGTCTTTAAATCTGGCAATTTTTGATTCCTGCGATTAGTTTCTAGCTTGTTCTCTAAGTTTTCCAGATTTTAGTAAGATTTTTAAGTTTTCCAGATTTTAGGAGGATTTCTAAGTTCCCTATTTTATTTAGGTTAGAATTTCTGTTTTAGCAAGGGATTTTTTATCCTATTGTCTCTAGGTTTTAGTTTGCTATAAATACCCCTCTCATGTAATTCATTATGGAGTTGAGTTGTTGAGATATAAAGAAAAGTTTATTTTCCAGAGATTGGAGACTACTTAGTGTGAAGCCAAACCCCTGGCGTGATTCCAGACCTATCCTTGTTCATTCTATTTTCTGTTTTCCATTGTTTTCACTTCAGCTAAACTACCTAAATTCTCAATTCACCCATATCCTACATCACAGAGTCATTGGTTTTCTCAAATATTGTTCTAACAAGATTTCTTGATATCCACACTGAGAAACCATAGTTAAAAAAAAAAAAAAAAAAAAAAAAAAAAAAAAAAAAAAAAAAAAATAAGTAGTAATAAGCTAAGTAATAACTTAAAAACTTTACTTAATAAAAACACCACCACACCACTATCCTTGGCAATATAAGTGGATGCTTCTCTATATTGGTAAATTCTTAGTCATAGGACCAGTATATGCCAACATTAACCAACTGTAGCCTATTCCACAACTAAGTTGACGTCAAATTTAGTAAATATTTTCTTAAGTAAATTATTTCAACAAAAAAATATGCTGGAGTGTAGTTCAAAATAATCCACAATCTATTTATGCTTTCCTCTAGAGATGTTGAGTCCCTATTCTATCCATGCTCAGTACATGGTTTGCTTGAGCTGAATCCAGAATTTACAATTAAAACACATGGATGCAAATTTAAGACCTTATGTAGCAACACTATAGAGACAATTGCATGATAAAAATCATCACAGGAACAACGAATCTCTTATCGAGATAAAAACTTTTAACAAAAAGATCACTAGAGAAAATAAAAAATAACATATATCAATAATAGAAATCCATAAATATTTCTTATCCAACTTCTCATGCATGATAAAGTTGAAAGAGCTTACTGGGTACCATTCTCCTGTTACAGGATCTGGCCGGTCCCTTCCACCACTAGGTGCAATCCATACAATTTGCGACCCACCCCTGCACTTAAACATGTTCGATTACATGTCTGCATTAGAAAGCATATGAAAACACATAGATTTGATTACTTCAAAGAGTCTTACGTTTTCTTATAAAAGGGAAATGCATGATGTGTCACAAAAAACCATAATACAAGAACAGTTTCCAGTGTATTGTCTCTTAAAAAAATATAAATATAAATAAAAAAGTTTAAAAAGAAAAAGAAAAAAAAGAACAGTTTTTAGTGTAAAGTACATTATGCCATTAACCATGAAAACTTTTACAACCTAACTCTTTCTGTTTCTGGCCATTTTCTTTCACTGCCACAAATATGCAAATAAAAGCAAACAGCTGAACAATCTCTTAACCCACACCTTTCAGATATCAGGGAAATTTATCTGCATTTTAACATATTACCTTGTATTCTACATATTTATCACTGACAACTTTAAAGCTGCCAATCCAAAGCTACACGTAAAGACTGGACTGGTATTTTGTCTCAGTTGCACAGCAGTTGTACCATACTTCCAAAGCCTTACCAACACAGGCACTGGCCGCTAAATACTGTGATTTAGTGTAAATTATTCCCTTACAGTCATTGAACTTAGCAATCACCTCCTATTTGGCAAACCTACCACCAGATCCACCTAAAGGTGACAATACCATTCAGCATTAGTCGCATTGATGAACCTTCACTCTCTGCGTCTTGCCCCAAGAAAGAAAAGTATCTTCATTCTCACTTCTGATACAATTCCTCTATTTTGTCATGCTAATATAGAAAATCAGAGTTACGTGTCCATTAAATACCAGAAGGATGCATGGAGAAAAGAGGGCAGCACCACCTTGAGTTGCCACGCATTGTAGTATGCTAACAAGTAAAATCAGCATAGCTCCTCACCAGTTTGTTACTAGCTACTTTTCATAACCACAAGATGTACTTTAAAAAATTCAGTTTGTTCTGGACATGTATAATGCCCTCTAAGGTTCACAGAGACAAGAAAAGAACAATGTAAGAGCAAAGGAAACAAAGATATAAAGGAATAAGAGATCAGGGTTCATTGTCCGGGGAAACAAAAGAAAGAAACAACAACAAATAAGGAACACACTTTCTACAAATGGCTTGACATTGTAGTAGCACCATGGACCATGATGAGCAAAAATAAGAAGAGCAACTAATAATAGTCAAGCCAACTTTGACCATGCATAGGCAAACAAAACAACTGAGGTACCTCAACAGCAAAGCCATTTCCTTCAAACTCCTCGTATTTGCTTTTCTTTTCATTTCAGTAAGCTCAGGAACATCATTCATGTGCTTCTTCGAGTACACACATATCAGATTCCTGTAAGAAAGCAAAAAATGAGAATTTCATTACTTAACTAACAAAAGCATTGCATACTAATTGCATAACATTATCTAAGAACTTTACCTTCCCATGCTGAAGGGCTTACAAAGAGGATCCGTCACAACCCTATCTCCTGCTATGTAGGTCTGCAGTACAAAGTCTAAAATTTGGTTATGCAAACAGTTAAAAATGCACAAAATAGCATGTGTCCATTGTACGCTTAGAATGAAGACATAGCGATTCACCATGTTCTCAGAAAGATATGAGTTTGTTGTTTCAAGCAATAACGCAATGACAGCTGGATCTGCTTCAGTTTGGTGGTTTGATATCAAAAAAATGTTGTGACCCTGCACGCATAATCCAGAAGCCTTACATCACATGAGTCACCTCTGAGTGTCTTCATGAAACACTAATTAATATTTTTCAAATTTTATCCCCTTACTGACCAAATGACCAGGCGTTGATCATCAGTGACACAACAACAAAACTAATGAAGATAATAGGGCATCTGCATACTGCATACTGCATACCACAGTACCATCAGGATCACACCACCAAAAAGCACAAGACAACTACTGGTCAACCATAATTAAGATATTAGCACCCAAACGAAGTAATAGCCCAAATCTTGTATCCCATTCTACACAGATCAGTTTGCTTCTGTGCTATTGCCTTAATCTAGTGCCAAAATCACCAAGAATAGTTATTATTTTCATAGCCCAAGAAAGGAACTGACTGACTACACTTCGCATGCCCTCTCTATGACTTTGTTTTCAAAACAATTGTTTTTACACTGTTTCAAAAGACTTCAACATACATATGTACAAAACTTGAACTGCCAAACTTGCATTTACATCTCATGCATATGTAAGGCCACTATATAACTTTTAAACAACAAAACAAGAACAAAGTTCAGTGTAATTTTAGTGCTAGAAAGTAACAGCGTTTCACAATTCAACAATATTTAGTAGTTACCGCACAACCCAAAAAAGAAATAAAGCTCAATACTCAGATAACGTACCTGTTGAAGCTTCTCTTCAATATCTTTGAAAACAGAAATATTGCCAACATATGAGTTTCTGCACATATAGTCATCAGAGCTTAGGACATCAATATGTAAAACACACAAGGGAAATAATATTATATTGACATTAAAAAAGACGAAATTACCTCCATATGAATAGAACTGTTAGATGATGAATATAGTTTCGACTGATAAATAACTCAGATTGACTAAGTGAAATACAACTTATATGAAAGCAAGAAACAGCAAAGAAGATAGAAAATGTGAGTGGTGATCTGTTTTTCTGTTTTCTCATCTGAGTATTCTCTGTCAACCAGTTTTTGCAAAAACTCTTCCTGGTAATCGAACACCCTTATTATTGAATTTTTCTATTCCACAAGAATATGTGAAACAGTAAAAAGACGTAGTGTAGATTTCAGATTTACCAAAAAATACAGTGAAAAATTTAGCCAAAAATAACAAGATGGAAGGTGTATAAAATGAGATATTTATTCAAAAACCCATTTTAGCATGACATATTATACAGAAACTCATATGGAGCCTATTTGGAGAGAAAAACCCAAAACTAGCCACTTGTCATTTTCTAATTGGTTCTTAGTGTGTTAAAATTTTATATGAACCAAATAGAAAATAACAAGTGGCTAGTTTTGAGTTTTTCACTCCAAATAGGCTCTATAAGGGCTAGTTTTGAGAAATACCCAAAAGACAGCCATTGCACAACCTCTCCACACAAAAATTTCCTTGCTTCTCAACAAGTACAGAAGAAGCCAGGACAACTCAGCTCAGTCTCACCTCTTTGAAAAGCGTATAACCACAATCTTTGTGCAATGGTCCAATATAGGAATAACTAATCTATATCCTCTGCTCCACTTCTACAAATGGAACGCTAAGGAGGCAAAACACATACACTAAGCCTTCTCCACTGAACATTATGACAAGTATTAACCCTCAGACCATACAAATGACCGATGAAGATGGTAAAAGTATTAATCTGCAGTCCATACAAATGATTTACAGGTTCTTATTCCTCTGATGGGACTGTGAGCAATCAGTTGATTCAATGCTCTAATCGTATACCTTAGCGTACTGCAACTCCTATCTCTTTGGACAAGTTATTCTACCACAAGTCCTGATTACAATATAGAATTTATATTATTCCAAACACAACAGTATTTTACTTCATCACATTATTTCAAATATGTCAAACCTTAACGAATCAGCTACCACAATGTTTTGCAACCCAGAAACCAATTAAAAGTCTTACATCAGATCCGAATAACCCTTCAAAGTTCAAACCAATTGACGTAGGATAGCAGAAACAGATAGGAAAAATAAAGAGATCCAGACTCACTCAGGCCTTTGGCATCGTACAAAAGGTGTCCAGTAAACAAATTAGAAAATTCCGGCATCACACAGAAGGTGCCTTGGAATCACTCCAAGTCAACCTATGCCTCACACACAAGCAGGAATTCACAAGAACTTTCTTTTTTCACTAAATGATTTTAAAAGCTTACAAAGTAGCCCCTTTTATAGGGTAATTCGTACATGAATCTGGAAAGATCCACATTAATACACTCAGGAATTCTAGAGACATAATTATGACACCTAATATATTAATCATGCGACATAGAGAGAGTCAAAGACAGTAACATTCAGAAAATATGCATAATAAGCATAGGAAACTAGAAAAATTATCATTTACAAAACATTGAACTTTGCTCCTGCGTCACTAATTCAGAGTTATGTTTGAACCATCCAACTGCGAGTTGGAGTGGAGGAATGATGAACCATTCACAATTCCAGCCACTTCAATACAACAAAATTTTTTTAAGAGACATCAGTCACATTAGTCTTTAACTTGTTGTATAAGAGCAATTCAAGAATCATAGAAATAATATTTACAATTTTCAATATGATTAGTATATAAAAGAAATTCCCATACAAAATTAATTAATTAATTAATTTCAGTGTCATGATGAATGATCTGAAGCACGTTGGATAAAAAATCACCCATCACCCAGTCAGTTTTAAGGCTCCGTGGACTTCATGAACCAATGCATAAACAGTACATTCACTTTCAGAAAAAGCAGACTACATGGATAAATCCATTAATTCTCACTTACTATGTACCAAAAGTAACTGATGAAGATGGTAAAAGAATGGAACTTGTCAAGTCACCTGAAATCAACTAAAGGACGAATATAGTTTTGACCAAACATGTAGTAGTCAAAAGGCTCTCGCATTGCTTTGTGATATGGGGAGAAGACAAATGGGTCCTGAAAAATTACTGTATATCATATACAAGAAAACAAAATGATAATACGGTTTCTGATATAACCCATAGATACACCAGAAACTATGGCAGCTGTGCGATAACGCATAAAAAACCAAATATTACCTCTATATCCAAGAATACACGATCTAATACAGCAGTCATATTGGACAACACAATCTCATCTGCCTTGGGATTTCCACTTTGGAGAATCTGAAACATGATACCGTAGAATTACAAAACAGAAAATGAGTTTCTTAGCTGTTAGATTAAATGACTGCTGGGCATCTAATGCATCTGAGGTTATTTGAGGAATCCCTCAAAATATATATCATACAATAATACATTCGATAACATGTCAATACTCTGTCAATGACTAATCAATAATACGTAACAACAATTATTCAAGAGTAACAATACACAACACGTTATTGAACACAGTATTCCATGTCTGCTAAGGAAAAAAGGGCATCCTCTCTAGAAGTGCCCTCCACATAGAGATTATATATTTGTACATAAAAATTATATATGAAGTTCATTTCATTCAAGAAGGTGATATAAATACCCTAGGATGAGTTAACCAGTGATGCATAGGAAAGATAACTTTTCATAGTTTAGAAAGTTTACAAGGGTTCATATACAAGCTTGAAATCAAAATACCATGAGTAAAATTTTGGTCAGTGGCACAGTGGTCACATAGTACCTTATTTGATCGTGTAGGACTGAATGGTTTAGATTTCCGATAGAAAATAAGTCACATTCTCTTTTTGGCCTTAGATAACTAAGACACAAATGGCATGTTAGCTTGTGATTTGAATCTATGTTATCTCCTCATTCAATTGTAAGTCCTGTGGTCACTTTAAGTAGTAGTAAGTCGAGATTGGGTCCCCATTGCTTCAATTAAGTATTAAAAATCCTACTCACCAGCAAACATATAATATCTCTAAGTAGAAATATTTTAGCAAGTAAGTTGGATGATACTCTCCTTTTCACAAGCAAGTTCTAAATTGAGTGGGTTATATGATATGTCATTCTTATTTTATCATCTCTAAATAATATGGTCGCAGCTCCAATCAAATAGTAAACACTAAAATCTTTTATTTTGCTGAGAAGAAATACTAAATCTTCTTATTTTGGCAATTTTAAATGTTAAAATCGTTCAAAATAAATAAATTTACACATGCACATATCTTTTACACAAATTTCATTCAGAAGAAAGCGAGCCAAAATGTTTATGCATGTCAAATAAATTCAAAATTGAAAGTTACTGAAGCAAATCTAACTATGTATAGCAAAGTATGAGCTTAAGAATAAAAGTTTACAGCATTTTTATAATTCTGATATAATTCTTCCATTCCCCAAGCAACGTTTGAGGGAAGCCTTCCAGCTTCCGTTTCCTTCCTTATTGCAGACAGCAGCTCTACAAATGAACATTTCAAATTAGTCAACAGCTTAATAAAGGAGATTTTCTGCATTCTAATTACTGCCTAGCTCTTGGTCCCCTCTCCCATTATTCAAAGATAAAATATGTAGAACATTTAAAGCTGGACCTTTTGTTGAACTACATGCATCCTGGTGGAAGTCAGGTCAGCCAAAAATATATATAACATCATTATTAGTATATTAATGTTAATTTCTTAGTGAAAAAATTATAGACTGCAATTGGAAAATATGAAAGTATATAAATGAAAGAATAGGAATGCAAATAACTCTTCTAGGACTTCTAATAATTGTTTCACCTTACAATCAAGAGCACTCCAAAGATAAAAGTAGTGTGCATTTGTATCTATGTACATATGTGTGTGTGTGTGTGTGTGCATTTTTTTATTTAGGAAATGACCAATTTATTAAATAAAGAAGTTACAAAACAGGCTGGACAAGAAATCCAACAGGAATACAGCAAAACCCGAAACCAAATAAACCAAACTACTTAAGTCAGCATAGATGACCGATCCCGGTAAATTAAACCAGAAGGGACATCCATAATGAAGCCCACAGGGACGCAAGGAATCTAACTTTGTCCCACACTGAAAACAACCCTTCTTTCCTATCCTCAAATATTCTTCTATTCCCTTCCACAGCTCAAGACCACTGCTTCAGATAGGGTAGCAGTTAAACATCAAACTTTAAATTAAAGTAAATGGCTATATGTGAAATGAATTCTTCAGGTATTCCTTTTGTTCTTTCCAGATAACAAGCTCAATCAAACTGCACACGCATTCCTAAAAAGCATATTATTGGCTTTCATTTTTGCACCAAAATCAAGTTTGAATAAATTAAGATATCATAATTTCGAGTAGAAAGTTTGATTATCTTAGGTCAAATAATTTGTAATTTTATAGAACATCAGACATGATTTTGTAAATTTTGGCCCCTCCAAAGAAAAAAGTACGACATATCTCTATAAATGTAGGTACTTATGCATATGTATATGTAGGCATGTAGACGTGTAAATAAGTTACCTAATATATAAATGCATAGGGCTATGAAGTATACCATTCCAATTTTAGAAATTCAGAATCTATGGACTTGAATAAACAAATATCTCCTGTAGACTTCCAACGGACTTGCACCGTCCTTTTCTTTGGAGAATTTTATAGCTTATAAAGCATAAAACATGCATACACACACATAGATAATCTATCTTTTCCTTTTCCTTTTGTTTTCTTTCTCTTTTGGGTCCATGGTGGGGATATAACATAGGAATTTTATTGTGGGTAAGCATAATACAGAACCAATGCGCTAGAGGTAGTATCACTACACAGGCCATCTCCTAGTCTGAGAACAGCCAGAAAGTTCACTTGATATGGCTTTACAATAGTTGATAATATGTACTGCCAAAAAATCTACCTACATGAAACACAAGCCCATGATGAAAGGTTAACCATTTGATGCCCACATGTTCAGTTTTTACGTCTTTTTTGCACCACTTTGAATTATTGGAAACTTTATAAGGTTAGTGAACCCATTTCATTTATCATGCAAGATTGGTGAGTCCATATATCACGCATTGATGGGTATCTAATTAGCATGGACTTGGAACGGCGAAAACCATTAAGTATATCTTACCAAGATAACTCATCCAAAGAAAAAATCTGGGTTGCACATGCAAACAATTCAAACTATGGGTATGAGATGTACAATCTATATGAAAACAAACACAAGGAAGGTGCTTAACACATAAAAATAGGCAACAACCATTGAATAAGCCATTTTTAACATTTTGGTTGTGAAGGTGACAACTCATGTGAGTGAAAAACCAATATTTTCTAATAACTGTGTATAAGGAAATAAAGTATTCAGAACTTTTGGGTTTTTAATTAGATTCCAGAAATTTGTCATGACTTTATAACTCCTCTGTAAATAAATCATTTTTCCTAAAAACAGAATATCAAAGGATTCTATATATACATATTTGCACAAAGCGTTTACAACCCCAAAGTAACAACTAGATCCCATAAAATACCTTCTATAAGACACTATCATTCTCCTTATTGTCCTTTTCTCAGACTAAGTCTTCATCTTCATCTACATCTACATCCACAGATATATACATAAACCAGTCTACAGTTTCGCACCCTAGTGCATAATGCAACAATAACAGACCTAGGCCTGATAGTGTTACATAAGATGGGTATCCAATTTGGAGACATCATAAACACAAATAATGTATCTAAGCCTTTTTATATCATATTCTATACTGGGTTTTAAAAAGTGAAATATTAAGGATTAACAATCAAACAATGTACATCACTTGGCAAATATACATGCCCAACAAGAAACGTTGGGTCCTCATACATGTATCACTCAACATAAATATGGCTACTGCAACCCGAACTTTTTTGTCAACATTTCCAAATTTATAACAAACATTAGAGATGCATCCTCTCCCAAAACCTACTTGAGAAAACTCTCTCACTCTCCTATGTAGATTTAATTCATACAGAAATCAGGCACCAAACACATATATGGTCAGCTATTACCAAAGCACCAACAGAACAATGAGTACATAAAGCACTTAATTGGAACTTCAAGAACTAAATAAAGTTGCTATGGAAGACTACCAATCTTACTTGGAAAAACACAGAAGCATAATAAATACAGATTACTCCACATTTACAGAACTCCAACCACTGCACTTGGTCATCAAATTAAAGTTAAAAGGAAATTGAAAGAAATTTTCATCACTTCCAAGTTGGGAGAACAAAATTCTTTCCGAGTGAAATACTCAGCTCATTCAGGAAAGTTTGAAAATAAAAGAAAAAGTAACATTGCAAACACTTCTATATTCTCCTACGCAGCAAAAAAGAAAGTAGTGGAAAGAACATACATATCAAAAAGTTCATGCTCTTCTCCTGGGAAACAGAAAGAAATGCTACGTGATCAAGAAATAAACTAACCTTCATTTTCTTTTTTAACACTTCACAGAAGTAGAGTACAGTTTGGCTCTCAAAGAAGGAAAGAATCCACTATGCATAAAGTATCATGCAAAAAAGGCTCATGAATATTAAGCTTTGAACAAAAAGAAAATGGAAGGGAAGACAACCACCACTCAAGTCTTATACAGAAATTTAAGTCGGTCGTAAAAATAAATTTGACAACCAATTTCAATTATCATGAAGGGGAACATTTCAATTCAAAAATATGAGTCTAACATTCTTGCATTTTCTCAGGAGCCAAACAGCGGAAATGACAAAGAACTCTCACCTTCTTCAGTGGTGGTATTGAGAAACGTACGAGAATGGTTAGTCTCCCTCCTCTGCGCATTCTGAATAGGCGATAAAGACGATTCCGTGTCCTTCACCAGCTCTGCCATAGCACTCACCTTCAAGGAGTAAAACAGGCAAGGACAAGCAGAGCTCTTTCGCGCACTCGATCTCACAGAGACCAAACACAGCCTAGAAGAGGATGATAATGAAGAAGACGAAGAAGAAGAAGAAGAGGAGGAGGAGAGAGACGAAGACGAAACCCTAGGCCTGAAGAATGTGGTGGATGGCGAACCAGAGAGGATAAACATAGTGTGAGAGAGAGAGTGGTAGGCTAGCGATGATCTGAAGTAACAGAGAGAGAGAGAGAGAGAGAGAGAGAGAGAGGCGGGGAGGGGGTGTGGTTTTGGGTCACGTGCTATTTCCAAGGCCAATAGTGGAAGATGGTGACGGTGGTTTTAGATGTGGGGGGAGAGTGACACCAGCGGCAGGCGTACGGACACGTGGCCAACTTGGAGGGTGGTCTGAGAAACCGACACTGCGTATCCTGTCGTTTGTTTTGGGTTGGAAACTCGAATTGGATAAATGAGATGTAGGACAGTAGAATGGTCAACAAAATACCACCACCTATTGTACACTTCGGAATCGGAGTTACTTCAAGGCATGAGATCACTATTTTACAAAACTTCTGATTATCCATGTAATTCTAATCTTTGTTGTTGATGCCCAATGAATGACCACTATTTGGCACAACTTAAAAATGTAAAATGTGATGTGTGAAGGCGAGGGTGCATGCCTTTAGAGGTAAGTGATTGCTTTAGACAGGTAATAATATAAGGAAAGTAAACAAGAATGATGTACGTGGTTCACTCGAATGATGGGCTTCGTTCCAAGAAGAATATTCTCATTATAATATAGTTGTTTACATTGTACAAAAGGTAAGACCTAAAAGATAAGGGGAAGAAGAGTGAGGGAGCAAAAACCCCTTGTAAGTGGAGAATGGTCTCCTTTTATACATGAGGGGGAGTCTTCACTTTTTGTAATATTCCAATGTGGGACTTGTGGGAACCGAATTTTAGTAAAATTCTAGGTTAAATATTTTCTTCCATTTGAGGATTATTTGATTTAGGGATTTGATTCTCGCCTTGCATTAGGGATTTGATTCTCATTAAATCCCTAATTGATTTAAATCTCCGAAAATTAGAAAAATAATTCATTTCCCAACAAGGATTATTTTTCTCCAAACCCTAACCCTACGAGGCTCTATAAATATGAGGTTATGCAAGGCATGAGGTAAGCCATTGTAAAGCTCACAAAAATTCCCTCCTTGTTGCCCTCTCTCTCTCTCTCCCTTACACAAGGCTCTGACCACCACACACAGCTCCGATCGCCCGGTTCACACCATACATACATCTTCATACCCTTTTTAGCTATTGTTTTCCTAAAAATCAATTGAATTAACTTAGGCATTGGAGGGTCTTTGGCCAATACCCCTCGGGTGTGGTCTTCTTATTCCAATCTATTTTGCAGGAAAAAAGAGACGACAAAGAAGAAAGGGGAATCAATTGATCGAATATTCTCGTGGGGCGAAATTTGCTCCCACAAATTGGTGCTTTCATTGAAAGCACGAGATATACTCAAAGCATGCTCCAAACTTGTTCTTCATACTTTGCTCCCTCTACCATGGTTGATACAAGACGTACAAGGAACAATACCACCATGACGGGTCCCAACCCTCCATCTCATGACACCATGGTGGAGAACTTGCTACTACCGCAAGGAATTGCAGCAGATTCCGCTTCAAAGCCACCTCCTGTGGAGGCCGGCACCTTGCAACTTCCAACTGCAACGGCTGGAGCCACTCAACCACACCTTGCTGGAACCGCATCACTGCACGGCCTCATGACCTCCTCCTCCACCTTGCAGCTGCAAACGTTGGTTGCTGAAGTTGCAGCGTAACCAATTGACCCCATGGCTTCCACCGCCCTGCAATCGCAAGGACTAAGTGTCGCCCCTGCCATCAATGACGGGACCGCCATCCATGGCTACCTTGATAACTTCTTGGGTCATTCCTCAATCTTTGAACAAATCCACTCGTTCCCTCCTTTGCAACCACACTTGACGTATGCACCCGTGTGCTCATCTAACAAAGCCCTAGCCCATATGCCATTGGGCCCGATATAGACCTCTCTTAATGACCTACGCAGTCAAGTAGGCCTTAATTCAAGGGTTTATCAACTTGCGCAAAGGGTCGACAACCAAAACAATCTAATTGGCCAACTACTTAGGTGGATCAACTTGAAGCCCGTGACGAGGAGAGAAGGATCCGTGAGCATACCGGCGAGCATTTTGAGAGATCCCAGACTATTCGGACAGGGAAAAATGGGCAAGGGAGAAAACGAGGTCATGCTAAAGAGATGCGGATGTCTGCAAGCAGTACTCTGAGCTAGTCGACAATCCGTTCAAGGTTAAGTCCAAGGACCAATGTGCACAAGAGATTAGGCCCACAGTCCAATGCCCACACTCGCTTGGGCTAGCAAAGAAGTATCCATTTTAGGCTGGGCCCACAATGGGCACGAGTCCTGAACGACTGGATGATGAACACAACAACTGACGCTCACCAACCCGCTCGAGAACCAACTCACGATGATGACTCGTGGAGAAATCCTTGCAAGCTCAATCTACTAATCTGCTCCACAGGCAGGGCAACCAAGGAGGTCGACCTCTGCGGCTCAACGAGGAAGTCAACCATCCTGCCCAGAATCATAAACGTCACCAACGTGATCTGCAAGCCATGCATGCGGAAGAAGTCGAGAAGCTTGTAAATGACCGACTTTAAAACTTAAAGATTTGAAGAAATTTCGAAGATGCTCTACGCAGAGAGATGGACCAAGCAAACTCTACACCTTTCACTACTGAAATCGAGCAAGCTATTCCCCCAAAGAGATTCTCAACACCTTCATTCAGGCATTTAAAGGGGGATTCTAATCCCAAGAGTCATCTAAAACACTTCAAAAGTGTTATGATCCTTTACAAGGTTGACAACGCACTGATGTGCAAGGTGTTTACAATGACCTTGGGTGGAGTAGCCCAAGACTGGTTCCGCACCCTACCATTCGGGTCGATCAGCAACTTCAAAGAGCTAGCTTACGTCTTCACCAAAGAATGCACTACTTATCGGACAATCAAGAAGAACCCTTACTACCTCTACAACCTGCACAAGAAGTCCGATAAATCCCTTCGAGATTACATCAAGAGATTCAAAGCAGAAAATGGCAACATTGTAGGATGCAACGACCGAATTGCGTCCTCTGTCTTCAGAAAAGGTCTTTCAGCTGATCACTCCCAGCTAAACTCTAGCAGAGGTCTTCGTGACCACAAAAGCTACGCACTCTAGGATGATGATTGAATCGCCACGAAGAAGTCTACCAAGCGGGAAGATCAGCCAATCAAGCGGATAAGCCAAAGAAGTGATATGTTTAACAACAGGAACAAGGACAAACCTTGGGTAAGAACACTGTTGCCTTGAAAGGAGACTCGAACAAGAGCCACCTCAAAAGGTTATAAGGATTAACACAATCATAGCCGACTCCGAGGGGTTTGGGCTAACCAGCAAAGAAAAGAAGAGGAAGATCATTGTGAACTCCCAAATCTCGACTGGCCTTCCACCAGCAGAAGACGATCCCATGATCGGCTTCCAACGATGCCTTGTCGTCAACATTCAGATCACTTAGAACATGGTGGACCGAATCCATGTAGACGAGGGTAGTACATCCAATATCCTGCAATTGGCAGTCATCCAGCAGATGGGCTTGAAGACAAAGATCAACAAATCAGCCAGGTCATTGATTGGCTTCAATGGCACAACAACGGTTACCTTGGGCATGATAGATCTCGACATCTACTCCCCACTTGTAATTAACTCACAAACATTCATGGTCATTAATGAAGTCTCATCCTACAACGGCTTTTTAGGTAGACCAGGGATCGACAAGATCAACGCCATCACCTCCACCACACATCATAAAAACCGCTATCCAATCCCTAGTGAGTGGTGTCGGCCAAATCAATAGTGATCAGGCAATGGTGAGGAAATGCTCGGCTTGAGGCCTGCAGAAAAACAAGAAAACACAATTCCTCCCTGTGAGTCAGGCTGACCTGAAGGGAGTTGAACAAGTAGATCTAAGCGACCGAGCAGGCTAGAAAGGAAAGGGAATAGCTACCTCCTTATAGCAATCAAAACATCAGGATCAAGTGGAGCGAATCCGTCAGGAGGTCTCTCTTGAAGAAGGATGGAAACCCGAAGAGGACGTCGAGCTAGTACCCTTCGGTTCTGACCAACCAGACAGAAGAGCACGAATCGGCTCGCACTTCAGCCCAAAAAAGAAGGTGGAGCTGACCACCTTCCTCTAGAACAACAAAGACATGTTCACATGGTCACCATCTGACATGTTGCTCCCTATTCTAAGTAAGCAGGTCAATGTTGCAAACATGGAAGAGGCTGAAGAGCGAGCGGCCGAAGAGGCAGTAGTCAAAGAGGATGGAGCAAAGGAGAAATGGTGGCAGATGTCTCGGAGCACACAGGTGAAGCTACTGAAGGTGTGGCTGATTTGGCAAATGTCAAAGAGGCTGTAGATTATGAATCTCATGCTAGCATCTCGAAGTAGATGAAGACTTCTTTATTTCTTTTCAACTTTTATAGTCTGCTTTCTTGTTTATAATAATTGGTCTTGTTTGACCATCTTGTTGTTGTTGAACTCGGCTGGTTGGTCACTTTGCTATGGAAATTTCAGTTATTTTTTTCAAATTCAATTTGCATATTGTCTTGTGAACTACTTGAGTAATTGGCTAGTGTTTAGGCTGCGTCTTGGCTTTGGCTGTCATGCCTCCCTTAGGAAACTGACAGGAGCTAGGGTCCCCTTTAAGGGATTTCAAGTGCCTTTTGTGTCTCCCGAATGATGCTTTCATGTGCCTTTTGTGTCTCCCAAAGGACGCTTTCATTTGACCATCCTACCTCCCTTAGGAAATGAATGAGAAGCTAGATCTCCATTGGGAAATTCCCGGCGCACCCTGTGTCTCCCGAAGCCGCTTCTTTGCTGGCTGCATCTTTCGAAAGACACAGCTTATGGGCAACTATGTGACTATCCTACCTTCCTTAGGAAACAGATAGGGTCTTGGATACCTCCTTTAGAAAATTTCTGACACACCCTGGGTCTCTCAAATGATGCTTCTTGTGGGCAGCGCGTCCCGAAGGACGCTGTGTGACCATCCTGCCTCCCTTAGGAAATGAATAGGAATCTGGATACCTCCCTTAGGAAATTCCTGGCACATATTGCGTCTCATGGAGGACACTTCTTGCGGGCTGCGTCTGCCAAAGGATGCTTTTGGTTGTTTCCCTATGTCTCCCTCAAGGCGTTTCTTATGGGCAACTGTCTTGTTATATATATATATATATATATATATATATATATATAGTTAGACACTCTGGAATGAGAACTTGAACTTGTATTGATGTTCATAAGATTACATCGCTTTATTTGAAATGGAAATAACTGAATAAAGAACCTAGAACTTCCAGCAGTTGCTTCTCTTCTTCAGAAATGTACAAGGCTTAGTCATCTGCTTGGAACTGAGCAAATAAGAGGAAGTGTCATGGGTGATATCTTTGGAGGTGGTAAGCATTCCATTATCGTGGAATTTCCTTTTCATCCATGGTGTCAAGTGTATAACTTCCTCTACCCCCAGACTGGCTGATCACGTAAGGGCCCTCCTAGCCCTCCTAGTTGAGATTCATCTTTTTGACCTTTGTCTTGGCACAGTGATGAAAGTCTTTCAGAGGATAAGGTCGCTTGTCTGAAATTGTCTGACTTTGGCCCTTTTGTCATAGTAAGATTTCAGTTGCTGCTGGTAGGAGGCAACTCGAACAATGGCTTTCTCATGTTCTCCTTTAAGTAAGTTGAGGTTGAGCTTCAACTAGTCGGAGTTCTGACCAACACTGCCCTCCTCAAGGCTTATGGAGGGGACAGTGATGTGAGGAGGGATGATCGCTTTCGTCCCATAGGCGAGGGAGAATGGGGTTTCACTAGTTGATATTCACTTGGTGGTGCAATAAGCCCATGATACTCCAGGGAGCTCAGCTACCCCTCGGCCTGTCCATTGCAGATACCTCAGGGTGGACAGGTGATCTGCTTGCTAATGAACTGCAAGTCATTATCAGTAACTAGTTATTGTGGGCAGCCAAACTGACAAATTATGTTTCTTTGGTAGAGGATAGGGCTTCGGCCTCAATCCATTTAGTAAAGTAGTTAGTGACAACGATCATCATATCTTTCTTGGCGGGCACCGGTGGCAAGGGACCTACTAGGTCAATGACCCATTGCATGAATGGCCATGGACTATTCTGCAGATGGTAGACTTCGGCAGGTAGGTTAGGAACTGATTTGTACCGTTGGCAGAGATCACATCTCCTAGCATATTCGGTGGAGTCGTGGCGCATGGTAGGCCAGAAATAGCCTTTGTTTAGAGCCTTCTGGGCGAGTGACCTGCCCTCTGAGTGGTTGCCACACTCGTCGTCGTGAATTTTGCAGAGGACCTTAAGTGTTTGAGAGCACTTTATGCAAGTGAGATGAGGGCTATAGTATGATATGTGAATAAGCTTGTCGTCTTGCATGTAATATCTCACGACCTTCTGCTGGACCTTCCTAGCTTCGGATTTGCTGGTTGACAGATTTCCATTCACCAAGTATCTCGTGTCTCTGGTGCACATTGGTTTTTGGACCTAACCTCGAATGGATTGTCAACCTACTCAAAGTGCAGCTTGCAAATGTCTACATCTCTTCAGAACGCACTACGAAAAAAAAGGCATTTTGCGACATGCAAATTCCGTCACAAAACAACAAAAAAGTGTCGTAAATAGCAATTAGCGACGGCAAGGCGACGTTTTTTGTCACGTCACAATAAAAGGCGTCGCAAATGATTTGAGCCCTTTTTACGACACTTCGGGCCCGTCTTAATAATGTATTGCGTCGAATTTACGACGGTTAAAAATTGTCGTAATAAACTGAGCGTCGGATTTAAGACTTGATTTTACGACGCGATCTCATGTCGCAACTAAAGTAATTGCGATGGTACTGTTCTGTCGCTAATTCTTACACGACAAAGGAAATGCCTTTTTGGCGACAATGTATACGACAGTGGCGTGCATCGTTAAAAAAGATTTAATGACTGAATGTAGTGTCGCAATAATTATGTGACCCAATTTTAATAAATTCAGTTTTTTGAATTTTATATTTTGCACAGCTTGCTTCAACGCAAAAATTTAATTTGCAACACCAATGATAGTCTTAATTGACATATAAACTGTGATTTTTAATTAGAATTGACTATAAAAACTTATAAAATGGTGTTACATCTTGATCAAAGCAAAAATAACTTCATTCATGTACTTGAAAGTACCATCTTTTGCATTAACACAAAATAATAATAATAATAATAATAACTTACAGAATCTCAAATCTCAAGTCATATGTAAACAATACCATCTCTAGATATAAAACAAAATATTAGGATTCAAAAGTATTAAAATTAATAGAGTTCAAACTTGAAGGAGCCATCATTATCTTGTATTTCATCCTCCACCACTAACCTGAAAATAGTTACAAAAACATAAATAAATGAATGGGAAAAATATATATTTTAATTTTTTTTTCGAGGATATTTATCTAACCTTTTAATGAAAACAATTTCTTTTATGCCTCCAAGTCTAAATTAGGCTGCAGGTCGCTGTTAACACTAAGTCTTCGTTGATGCATACTTGAGGCATCTGGAATCTATTGAGGACATGAAATATAAAATATTTCAAAGTTACAATAAAAACTAAGATCACTTAAATTTTAACAGTATTTATTCTTTAATAAGAGAAAGACATTAAATATAATGTACCTGGCTGCTTCCGCTTTCTTCTGGGGTGGTTTGGAAACCAACATGAGTCATCACTTGACTGAGTTGTGAGCTGACTTCATTTAACTTGGATTGGAGATCATCTATTTTTGACTGACATTGTTTCTCTAGCTCCTCTCTCATCCTATTCTCATTATTGTCAGAATTTGATTTTTGACCAAACACTTGAGATGGAGTTACACCAGCCCCACACATGCGAACACGCCCATGTGCATAAGTTCCCATCACTTTAGTAGATATCTCCTCTCTAAATGACTCATCTTGTTCATCTTCTTCCCTTTCTTCCAAACATTGGTTGAATTGATTCTACAAAATCACACTTGCAGAATTGGTTCATTTGGCTAAAAGATAAAATTTCAAAACAAATCTATATTCAAACTTACAATAATATCAGCATTATCCTCATCAAAAACTTCATCTTCATCATTTTTCTTCTTTGTTCTAGTTTTGATAAACATGCTCAGACGATCAGTCTTCTCTCCTTTCTCTCTCATCTATGTAAGAAAAAAAAAATTTGATCTCGTTAAATATATATCTAAAAAGAAGACCAATGACCAATCTGTTACGTATAGCCATAGTACAAATTCTAAATCTTATGTTTGCATTATTTGCCAGCCATTCAAGATATATGCTTGAACAAAAAGGATTAGCTAATAACAATACCTATATGGTCAATGACTATAGAAAGAATCATTAGCACATAACATAAAAAAATCAATACAACATAAAGCAATAGAAAGCCAACCACATTTATAATCAATCTAGTGTTCTTACCACATTTCTCAACTGAGCAAATGATATGCGACCAGTCCTATGTGGAGCACCTCCTTGTGCACGATTGACCTTATTCATCTCAGAACATTCCTACAAGATGGTTTTATCAATGATAATTCATCTCTCCTACAAACATAAATTATAAACTTATTAGATATTTACTTTTACTTTTGAAGACCCCAATATTTTACTAGTGTCTTCCACTGCTCTGTGACCACCCGAGGAGGAGTGATGGCTAAGCGTTGTTCATCAGTGTCATATTTATAATACCATTTCTGCTTCAGTCGGCACTTCCAATCCCTCCATCTATTACCAACTACCTTTAGGAAATGGAATCTATATGCCTCAGGGGCATCTGTATTATCCTACAATTATAACATTTTAATTATCAATCAAACTGAATACACATACATTATCACTAATTAGAAGGTTTTGTAAGTATAGCTTACTGTGATATCCTTCCAAATGTCGTCTAATATATCATCAGGTATGTCATTCCATGTAGGATATGAAACCAATTCTATTTTTCAATTTTTTCAAAGAAATACCATAATCGTGTGAATTATTTTTTCACCAACTTATCAGCATTTGTAAAAACTAAATGAAAACTATTCTTTCTTTAATTTATTTAATTTTATCTTGTTACTGTACAAAAAGAGTGAAGCCATGTAGCTTCCAATTTCCTTTTTCAATTGGGAAAGACAGGAGATTCCCAAGTCCACTTGGCTGAACAGTAAAAACTCCACATATGCTAACTAATATGATAAACCATGAAAAAAGTATCTTGAAGATTATGTGAAATTAAGTCCAATAACATGCAGCATAGACTATTGCTTTACATATACTAACTAAAACATCTCTAGAAGGACCACAGATAGCTCTGGAAAAATCTCATATTAAAACCTCCCATGCTGATCCAATCAAGCTTTGTGTTGAACAAACAAAGGGGCAAACACATTACCCAGAGAGAGAGAGAGAGGCACGAATGGTGCTGATGTGAAGGGATAGGTGTCCATATACTGAGGAAGGGGAAATGGACGTGTACCCTGTTTTGGTTAAGAGGGTACATAGTGCTAGATGTCTTAGCATGTGAAGGGATATTGTGTGCCTTATTTTTGATATTTTTCTCTCTATCTGTTTTCTATTCTCTCTTTCTATCTCACCTCCCAATTGGAATTTTTGATTCATTCACATACGAATGGAAATAAGAGAGTCAAGACAAAAAACAAGTCTAAGATTTCAATCCAATTCACTTTCTTTTTTATATAATTGTGGACAAAACAAATCAAGTACCTTATTAATACGCTAACTTCAAACCAAACTGTGGTCAAATTCAAAGACTTATTATATGATAAATCCTAGCCTATTCACACAATTACAAACATAGAAAATTTGGGGCTAAATTTCATGGTAGTTTCATGTAAAACAACAGGGATAGGAATAAGAGAGTTAGGACAAAACAAGTCTAAGATTTCAATCCAATTCACTTTCTTATATAACTGTGGACAAAACAAATGAAGTTCCCTATTAATACGCCAATTACAAACATATATATATAGATGTGTGTGTATAAATATTTATATGATCCTAATATATTTCTGGGCAAGCAGAGTTATCAGATGCAAAAAGCTGATAAAATTCAAGAAGTTGTCCTAATATCTTTGGCTTCCAGTGTAAACTAATGGTTGGGAAAAGCATAAAACTAATGAAAAAAGTGGAGAAAAAAATCCACACCAAATACATACCTTGATAAGAGGAGGAAGGGTTCCCAAAATCTAGAAGTTGTTGATAAAGTTAGAATTGTCTATTTGAATTGGTTGAAAACCTAGAAATTTTGCAGCAACACATGAAATTCAAAACATAAATAAATTAGAGAAGCCAAAATAGAGAGACTAATAGAGGGAGGGAGAGACAGAGAATGAAGAAGAGAGAGAGATAGAGGAAGCTTACGCGCTACGACTTACGCAGTTGATCGAATCAGATAGCCCTTCGAGCAACCAACCAAACGAGAGATGGGATCCCCCGAGACAGAAGCCCAAGCTCCAATAAGAGAAGAATTGAACCAATCGATTGTTGTAGTGATATTTGGTTTTTTTGGGTATCGATTTGGGGTAAGAATAATCAGAAGCATAAGATTATTGATTTAGGGCTATGACTAATCAGAAGATATTGGGTTTTTTAGTTCGTGTGGGAAACTGAGCACCTCCTCAAAATTTTGAGTTTTGACGGTTTGTCTCCCATCCTAATAAGAGGAGATATATATGACGGCAATCAAGTAACGTCGCAAATTTAACACTTCCAAACCTATTTGCGATGTGAGATGTGACGTTACTAATTAAAGTGTTGCAATTATTTTGGTGCGAATCACCCGCGCATAAATTATGTGTATTTGCAAGGGCCGCGTTGACCGTCGCAAAATGGCATTTTTCTTGTAGTGACGATTTCGTTCTCTCCCTTGCATGTTTCTCTCAGTCCAACCAATTTGGGATCTCTTGAAATGCTCATCAGTATGCTCATAGGTCCCTCTCTCCTCATCCCGGGATCCAAGGTCATGGCCTTGATTCAAGTTGATCTGCTTGAATAGTTGGTCAATTAGATTATTTTGGTCGTCGACCCTCTAAAGTTAAGTGAATTGGGGTTAGAGCAATCCCAAGATGGGTGACCCACTGGGAAGTTGCTCGTGAATGCCTAGAAACAAAACCGTGAGAGCAGAGAAGAGGGCTTAAAGCGGACAATATCTGCTACGGTGGAGCCGATCTCGAAATGTGACAATTTGGTATCAGAGCCACTCTGCCGGTGGTGCGAGTGTGCCGACGAGGATGTCAGGACCCTAAAGATGGTGGATTGTAACGTCCCATATTGACCAACGGAGAGGGGGTGATGTGCCCTATATGTACATGCCCGCCCCCATCTAGCATGAGGCTTTTTGGGAGCTCATTAACTACGAAGTCAGGGGAACTTTGAAGTTAAGAAAGTTGGGGCTAGAGCAATCCCAAGATGGGTGACCTATTGGGAATTTGCACATGAGTTCCTAGAAACAAAATCGTGAGGGCAGAGAGGGGGCCCCAAAGCGGACAATATTGTGCTACAGTAGAGCTGATCTTGAGATGTGACATATTGAGGTAGCCGTGAATGGGGATACCATCATGGGTGATGGTGCTGGCACCTAGGCCTTGTGGTTGCACGACGGAGGAGGCCACGGGGCAGTGGCTTGGTGCGGCCACAAGTGGTGTGACAATTCCAGCCGCTATTTGGTGGTTCACGGAGGTGATCGCAGGTACGAGGAGCTGGCCTCACAGTTTGGTGGCTGCTCGGCTGTTACAGTAACTGGTTAGACGACACGGGTAGCCACGGGGGGCTGCTAGAACGTGCTGGCAGCCATGGGAAGCTATTGTAAAACGTTGGCAGTAGCTGCATCTTGTGGTGGTAGCGATGTTTCGGCCGTTCTGGAGTGCGCCGTTGCAGTGGTTTTGCTCATAGGGCGTTTGCTTCCAACCATTGTTGTTTAGAATGAATTCCTTGAGTACGCGTTGAGTATAACTCGTGCTCTCAATGAAAGCACCAATTTGTGGGAGCGATTTTCTTCCCACGAGAATATTCGTTTAACATTTAGTCTTCCTCTTTGCTTCTTTTTCTCCCTACAAAACAATACGGAGTAAAGGACCACACCCAGAGGGTGTTGGCCAAAGGCCCTCCGATGCCTATGTTAGTTTAAGTGTTTGTAGGAAAATAATAGCTAACAAAAAGGGTACAGAGATGTATGTATGATGTGAACCGGGTGGCCAGAGCCTTGTGTGAGAGAGAGAAAGAGTTGTGGCAGCTAGGGTTTGAGAGATTTTGTAGTATTTTGAGACAAAAGTTTAGATGTACCTCAACCCTTGGTGTAGCCATGTATTTATAGAAGCCTCGGAAGCTAGGGGTTCATAAGAATAATTCCACAGATGGAAATGAATTATTCTTCCCTAAGATTGACATAATAGGGATTTGATTATTAGGGTAAGAATCGAACAATTGCCAATTAAATCAAACAACTCCCAATTAGGCCAAATAATTCCCAAATTGATTGGCTTAATTATTTGACCTAGGATTTGTAGATATTTTGTTTCCACAAATGCCCAATTGATACTCCTATCACCAAGAACATATTTAGGATTAAGAACCATAGTAAGTCTCGATGTATGTAACCTTATTACATAGTTCTCATGTCCACTTATATATTCCTAGGACTATAGTTGTTTTACAGTTATGATAATATACTAAATATCATGGTTGAAAACAACTTGTCTTGCCCATGAATAACTTAATTAGTTACTACATAAGATGTCCTTAACATTAATTATCGTATAATAATTAGTTGGCTTTGAGGGCATACTACTAACATAACTTCGACTACCAAATTTTTTAATTAAATGATCACCAAGGGAGCAATTTTTTGGATGACATTTATTGCTTTCAGCAACACTGATCTCTATCCTCCAATTTAAGAAATCCAGTAGCACTTTTGTCATTGTTGAGACATATATACTTGGCCAAGTAACGATCAAACTCTGAAAATTAGAACAAGAAAAAGCATGTCAAAACTCAGAGGAGCAAGGAACAATGCCATCTCTAGTGGCAAGAGCGAGTATGTCAGCACAAGATACCACTCCTAGACAGACATTTTTGAGTACCTTCTTGATCTAATCAATTTTATCAATTCCCATCAAGGTCTTGTTTGGCACAGCCTACTTCTTTATGGAATGATTTTTATTCCCATTGCTTTCATCCAAGAGGATTGAAGCATCACAACCCTGATTCAAAATCCCCACAACATTAAGAAAGAAATATGGAATTAGACAGACACCCAAGTAAGGTTAATATAGCCTAACGAAGGTTAGAGCCAATACATGCTTGATTAAAAAGACAAAAACCACCTTACAAGAAGAAAGGGAATATTATAGCCCAACTAAGGTTAGAGCCAAAATACTCAAAGAATGAAAACTCATACCTAGTAACGTGCATGACCAAAATAGTAGCTAAACATTCCCACATAAGAATTTTCAAATTCTCAAGTGTAATAACCCGATCCTAAATTAATATTTAATTAATAAAATATTCAAGTAAAAGACAATTTTACTATGAGAATATTTTAATGGGTTCAAAGTTGACTCCTCCCGACTCTCTCTCTCTCTCTCTCTCCTCAATACAGGGACGCGCTTCTCGCCATTGTCTGACCTCCTCAGGTCACAGCACTAGTCCCAAATGAACAGCGTCGAGCTCCTCTACCGGACCCACCCATTTTCCAAGCCGGAAACCTCGAGAAACGATGGCTGTGGCGGTAGCGACTGGTAGTTTTGCCAGTTTTCGACGGCTCCAGGGACGGTTTTCGTCGGATCAGGTATGTATTTTCATCCCCTCATTGTGTTCTAGTTGTTTTGGTATGTATTGAGGATCCATTTTGGGTTTTTGAAACTCGATTTGAAATATAGGAATTTCGGTTTTTGAATTGGTTTTCCGGCCACTTCCCAGCCAAATTGGAGGTCGGCTCAGTTGTATAAGTTGCTCCACTCAGTGTCTTAATCATGTGGGTATAGGTCTTGACCGACAATTTGAAGATTTTTTAATAGCCGGAAATTGCTTTGGACACCTATGCGCTGCCAACTCATGTGGTTGCACATGGGCCACTTGTGGCAGGTCTTCGAGTCCAAAAATGATCCTCATGTAGTCCCGAGCAAGACGGTATGCTCGGATTTGAATTTGGTTATCGTTTAATTGTCCATTGGATATCGCATATTAGGCGTTATCTGGGATATGTTTGGACCGTTGGATCGACTTCATTTTCAAACATGTTGATCTTGGTATCTCTAAGATCATGTAGGAATTCACAGATTATGAATCGGATCTCGGATGCTCCGATTCAATGACTTTAAATTTGCATTAAACAATAATCGTGTGATCGTGAGATCGCGAGCGATCCGACCGTTCGTTTCTGACCAAACTTTAAGGACATGTATAGTAAACCTTGTTGAACCCATAGGAACTCTCGGATCGGAAATCGGAGGTCGTGGGCCCTGCATGCTCGATTTACCAAGTTTGTGGAGTTTGATTCCTCAGTTGACTGATAGTCTTCTAAGGTAGTTTCATCCTTCGAGAAGTACTAGAACGATCTTTTAACCAAGGCTTGTTTGTTATGTAGAGTATTTTGATTATGTTTGGATTATGAGATTATGTTATAGTATTTTATGGTATTCTTGTGTATTATTTTGATATTCGAAGATTATGCATTATTGAAAGTGATGGAATCTCTAGGGGTTATTATTTATTTATTTATTGTATTTATTATTATTCTTATGATTATTATTAAAGTATCTAACTGAGTGTTATTGGATGATTTAATGTTTATGAGTTACTATGTAATCGCTTTTACTTTCTAAGGATATTATATATGTGTTTAGTTGTGAAGAGTTGAGAATGGTTTGTTAATCGGATTTTGACGTGAATAATAAATTAATTAAATATCTAAATACATGTCTATATTTAATATATATATACCCAACGGTTTGAAAATGATGAATTATGGACACTAGTTCTCAACAGTATGTGGTGTAAATTCAAAGGTAGTTGAGAACTGGTTTTTGGAAAGTTGAGAAAAGAGTTGAAATATGGATTTGTGGAACAAGGGGAATTTTATGATGAGTTTCAGAATATGGTTTTCAAACCCACCATAGGAGTACCCCCAGTTGCTTTTGAAATAGTTTTGCCATTTATGACAATGCCCCATGAGTTTCGGGGACGCTTGAACTGTGTGGTGTGAGGTTATGCACTCTCAGGCTGACTACATGTTCCCCGAGTTCTGCACGGATGTGCGACTCAAGTTGACAAAGTGTCCCCTGAGTCTTGCGAGGAATGCGGCTCAGGCTGACTAAGTGTCCCCTGAGCCTTGCTAGGAATGCAACTCGGGTTTACTTTGTGTTTCTGAGGCATGCGAGGATGTGTTGCTTATGTGACACTTGGAATTGACGGAATATTATTGGATTTGACAGATCATGAATGGGGGTACGCCTAGGTGGAGAGTATTTGAGTCTTGAAATATTTTAAACTAAAATTGATGATTTTATTTTGGTACTTATTGGTGAAGGTTTTAATATATGTTTTCCAACTTATGAGACATGGATTGAGAGTTTTCTAAGTTTTAAGGATTTTATATAATTTACAATTATTTTCTTAAGTGATGAATTTGTTTTTACATGTGAAAGAGGGAAACATATTTTATTTAAATTGTTGATATTGACATTAAGGTTTCACGTGGTAAATGCTATTTTAATAATTTTCTCATTTTCCTACTTATAAGTAATAAGTTAATTATATATTTATTTATTTATTTATGTACATATGGGATGAGTAGAAGATTATTCAAACCTCCATAGTCCTTGATTGAGTTTTAGTGGATTGACCTAAATTATTTATGAAGGTTTCTCGATTTTATTTGATTAAATTATCTTTGTTTACTTACAATTTATGTAGAAAGAACTACATATGACTTGATTCCTTAGTAAAGGTAAGTAGGCAACCTAGAGCTGTTAGCTGCAGCCACAAGATCAAGT
This sequence comes from Prunus armeniaca, assembly GCA_903112645.1. NCBI lineage: Eukaryota > Viridiplantae > Streptophyta > Magnoliopsida > Rosales > Rosaceae > Prunus > Prunus armeniaca. Next base: position 2,800,854 of record CAEKDK010000005.1, on the reverse strand, counting down.
GTTCAAAATTTGTTCAATGAAGTTGTTTTGGAACTTGATAACGTATCTATGTTGTTCTAAAAGTTAAGACTAGTTTCAGTTGGTAGAATGATTTATGTGGTGTAAGGGGCCTGAGACCATTCAAAGTTATTTGTTTGATGCATGTTGAACGATTGTGGATATATGAGTTTCATTTTATATAGGTGAAAATTTTGGAAAACGAGCAATTTACAGAGGAGACTACCGAATTTTCGGCAGAAGTCAAACCTAAAAAGAAATTTTGAGTCTTAGAAGGGCAATTTGGTCAAGTGCGCCCGACACCTGCTAGGTGTAGGACACGCACATGGTTCGGCGTAGATTCCAAAGTGGAATTTGGGTTGAGTCCTATCATCAAGTGTTAAAAATCATAAAGGAACCATTCGAACTAGAAAATCAAAACTCTTACATTAGATTGAACAACCTAGTTTCAAGATTCATAGAAACCAGTAACAGTATCAAATTATGAAATTAGATAACCCAAAGCAATAACAACATCAAATTATGTGAGAAACCCACAAAGATGAAGAAAATGACCATAAAAACTAAAAGCAGGAAACCAAAGCGATCAAAACAAACCCATTTGATAGAAACCCACACATATTTAGAAAAGTACACCAAAGAATAAAAGAAGACAACCTATTGGAGGTCGGCGATGAAGTTGAGTTTCGAGGTTGAAAACAGCTGCGACTTTAGGCGATTCAGAAGAGAGAAGATGGGGTCGATGGTGGGTTTCACGGTTCAGAATAGAGAGATGAGAGGATGAGATGGGTTTCGCGAGAGAGGGCTGAGACAAAAAGTGGTGGTGGTCACAGAGCAACGATGGAGAGAGAGAGAGAGAGAGAGAAGAAAAAGTGAGAAAAAGTGTTAAGTGGGCAATGAGTACGTACTTATAGATTCTATTTGCAAAATGTGTAGCTAAAGTACAAAATTTTGCGCTGTTTTCCCTTCTCCCATCTACAAACTACAAAATTTTGGTCCCACAAGCATTTCATATCAGCCGTCCAAAGGCTAAAACACACCACATGTGGCTGAATTACGCGACGCTCTGCACCTCAAAGTCTACGGAGCTGAGCGAGTGTCGTCTGTTTCAGTCAAATGGCGTCGTTTTTGCACCTCCCTGCCATTTTCACACTTCCCTCTCCTCTGCGCGGAGCTTCCTTCCCAGCGGGCTCCAGGCCCAACTCGCTTTTCCAGACCCGGTTCGTTCTCTCCTCTCTCTCTCTCTCTCTCTCTCTCTCTCCCTCCCCTTCCCTTCAGCTGGAACTTTGAGAGGGTTTTATTTGGTTATTGCCTTGCCTTAATTAATTGGTGTTCTTCTGCTAAGAATCTTGAAATCTGAATTTGGTTATGCAGTTTCAGCATAAAATGCAGATATGCAGAGGCAAATGTGAACAAGGACGCCTTCAATTCCGTTTCCGCCACCATAGATGTTGTGGCTGATGTTAAGCCTGAACGGGTAAGCCAAAGCCAAAGCACCACACAACTTGCAAACAATTTCACATTTATTTAGTTTATAAATCAATTTTTCGTTTTTAATTCCTCAGCTTCAGCTTCAGATATTTGTTGTGTTGGGTATTTTTTTGTGCCTATGAATGATGTCGTATGCTTCCCTTTAGCAGGTTGTCGTATTAGGAGGCAGCGGTTTTGTGGGTTCTGCTATATGCAAAGCTGCGGTGTCCAAAGGCATAGAGGTCATTGGTGTAAGCAGGTGCTGAAGACATCATTGCTTTTTTCATTTGGTCTGCACCTTTTTAATTTTGAGTTCCATTGTTTTATGTGTGAAATGTTTGCTCAATTTCGCAGGTCAGGGCGTCCTACTTACTCCGGTTCATGGATAGATCAGGTTAACTGGGTGCCAGGTATGTTACATTCTTCAATCTTCGTGTTTAGTTCTTTTATTTTATTAAAAAAAACTTTCTAATTTTTAAGTTTTTAAGAACATGAAGCTTCCGCTCATGATGCTCGAAAGGCCTGGGAGTCAAGTACATTAGATCTTTTTTTTTGGTCGAAATCTCGTTCATTGCAAAGGAAAAACCAGACAGAGTCCAGCAAAAGGAAAGCTACAGAAAAGACAGAACAATAAAAAGGGAAAAAGCTCAAGCTAAACCAACCCCAGCCAAAAAGAACTTACCCCAACCATAAAGACCAACTACCCCGGGGGAGGGCAGTAAGTCCATCAGAAACAAGAACAGAGAAGACTTGCTTCTGATTTCATTGATAATAGGCAAAATTGTCAAAGCCCAATTCTTCTCACTCCCTTTTAGACCATCAATAAGAGCCAGTGAGTCAGATTCCAAAATCCCATTTTTATACCCATGTTGAACAGCCAAATCTAAACCTCTCGCAGCTGCCACAGCTTTAGTCGTCAGCGCTGACATACAAATAACCGGAGCAGCCAAACTAGATCTTTCTACTTCATTGTAGCTTAGAAGCCATTTGAGAGAAAAGGGAGGGGATAGGGATCTGGTGTTGGGTATTTGTCCATTTTGTTGATTTTCTTCTAACTTTTAAAAATATAATTCGTATTTCAAAAGGGTTAAATTTATATATTTTTTAAATTACAAATTTGTCCTTGTTATTAACAGAAAAGTGGATGAAATTAGAAAAACTTGACGGTAAGGGTGAAATTGAATATTTATTATGAGTAAAAGGACTAAATCGGCAGACGAAATAATTTAGGGGGGTAAGTTCGAATTGCCTAATATTTCAGGGGGCAAAACAGCTAAAAATCCTTTCCGAAATAGAAAAATGATATTTGTAAAAATAAAATAAAGTGACGAGGGAAGATTGCTCTTGGTGCTTCCTGGAGAATGTAGAATATATAAGTAAAATGAGATAAAAACTGATGCATGTAAAAATGTTGACCTGGAAATTTATGATGTGTGATTGAAGTGAATATGATAGCTTGAGCATGATGTGGCCTTATTCCTTTCGACCAAACCATTGGTTCACTTTTAGAGTTTATTGGTGTCATTGTTCTGAATATGTCATAACATGTGTTACTTCAAGTTGATGCCATCTTGGACTGGCTGGTTAAATGGCATGCAATTTTTGAAGTAATTCGTGTGATGCAGGAGATGTTTTCTATGTAAACTGGGATGACGTACTTGTTGGGGCCACTGCTGTGGTTTCAACCATCGGTGGTTTTGGCAGTGAGGAACAGATGCAAAGGATCAATGGGGATGCAAATGTTGTTGCTGTAAATGCTGCAAAGGATTATGGTAGTGATGTCAATTATCATATTGCAGCAAATTATACTCCTTTGCTTGTTTTTTTCCTTCTTTTTTGCTACATCTATTATTTGATGAGATATTTAGTCATATACCCATTCTTAGCACTAATAATATAGATAAACCCTACCCCATTTATTTTCTATAAACAAACCCAAAAAATGACAGCTGGCCTTATTGAATTTAATTTTGATTATTAAATTACTTTGACGCCCTATTGAATTTTTTGGGTATTTTTATGAGATTTTGGGGTTGGGCTCGTTTTAAGAAATTGATGGCAGTTTTGTAATTTATAAGAAGTTAAAAGCCTCTTTGTTATGTTGTAAATGGGCTTTGGGTGTGTTTCTAAAGTCTATTTTATATAGTGTTTTTTTTAATTTGGACCCCTATATTGGGTCTAATAGTGAATCTCCCTTATTTGATTCACTCTTCTTGGTACTGAAGCTTCCTCCCTCTCTCACTTTCCTCTCTTTTATTCATTCCCTTTTATAAGTAACCTTCTGTCTAAACTCTATTCATCATGCTTGTTTTCTTTGCAACAAGAAGCTAACAGAAATTCATAAATAACAATTGTATAGCTACTCATGCAATTTCCCTTCAGAGTCTTCAGTAGATCTTCCTAGTTCTTTTTAGTTCACTTCTCTGAGTCAAGGTTCTGCCTTTGAAGGACCTATAAGTTGACAGTAGTTTTATTTTTTATTTTTTATTTTTATAAGTTTAGTACAATTGAGGACTTCTAACTTTTTGTTTGTTCACCAAAATAGAGAGGATAACATAGAACCCTCAAAACATTAAGGGCACCTTATTGTGACCCTTGAATTCCCAAGAGAGTCAACACCCATTAGGCACGGATAGAGGAAGCTTAAGAATTCTTCTCAGCAATGTTCTTTGAAAGAGGGAGATGGTTAAGGCTATAAGGTTTGACTCTGGTCAAGCTGGTAGTCAAAGTGTATATATAGGAGTTCTCTAATGCGGACATCTGTATTTTGCTTAATGTCTGTGTTTTCTTTCACTTCTTGTGTTACTACGTCAACTCAAAAACTTTCATATCATTGTATATTAATGCATAGGAAGTAAAAACATATATTCCACCACTTTCCCACCACTTTTGTTTTGATGTCCCATTGTAGGCTGCCTCTGTTTTGGTATGCTATTGACAGCTGCTTTTATTTGGTCTCTCATTGTTTTGTTTTATACAAATGTAAGCTGTGAGTTATCTAAAAACAACTAATTGGATGCAAGGAAAATGGCAAAACCAGCACATCTGTATATTAAAAAATATACAGACGTCCGGACTAGAGCATAACTGTATATATACGCACATGCTGAATTTGTTTTGAAATGCATACAAGAAACATTCATTTAAGGTACTCAACAGTGTGGCTCTATGATCTGAACTATTCCTTTTTTAGGTTCCCCTTCAAAGATTGTCCATCCAAACAATCACCCAAATTCTGAAGTCATTTAGTCATCTCACATTAATCAATTTAACAGGCGAATACATTCAAATGGCTAGTTGATTTCCGATTTTGTTGATTTCTTGTGTGGCTACTTAAAACATGAAAGGTTAAGATCATAAAACCATTTCTTGAGTGGACCCAAACATTAGTTTGTTCCATATTAAGTTACATGCTGGTACGCATTTTGAAAATTTCTCATCATATATTCATTAATGGAACAATGATGGTCTCATTATGTATATCCTAGATGTTCCTTAATTAAAGCTACTCTTATGTCTCACAATTGCACGCAAAAGACGCTAGATATGTAACTTTTATGTTCCTCTTTTTTTCCTTGGCAGGAGTTCCCAAGTTTATCTTGATCTCAGTGCATGATTACAATCTGCCTCCATTTTTACTTTCATCAGGATACTTCACAGGAAAGAGAAAAGCTGAATCGGAGGTTCTCTCCAAATATCCCAACTCTGGTAATACCTAAGTTTTTTCTCCGTTTTTGGAAATTTTAGAGGACTATGTGTGGAACGTGTAAAATTAGTTATCAAGTATTTTGCTAAAGAAGCAATGATGATGAGTGAAAGAATAGTCTTTGTTAGAAAAATGTTTTTAATTGATTGGAAAACATCATTATTTAAAGCCCTTTGGCCCATTTGTTTAAGTTGATAAAGAGTTCTCAACTAAATTGGAGCAACTGGCAACTTTGTTAATGTAGTGCTCATTGATATACCTACATAAATCATACAGACGTTGTTTTCTGGCTTAACTGATTAACTAATTAAATCTGCCTTCCCTCCTTATATTTAGTCGTTTCCTTTCTTCCTCTCCTTACATTTCTTTTGAATTTAACATCCTCAGGTATTGTGCTAAGACCTGGTTTCATATATGGGAAAAGGAGGGTGGATGGATTTGAGCTTCCGTTGGATCTGATAGGAGAACCAGTGGAAAGAATTATGAGTGCTACAGAGAACTTTACCAAACCATTGAGTTCTCTTCCGGCATCCGATCTGCTCTTGGCTCCACCTGTAAGTGTTGATGATGTTGCACTTGCTGTAATCAATGGAATCAGAGATGATGACTTCTTTGGCATTTTTACTATTGCGCAAATTAAGGAGGCCGCAGATAAGGTGAGGGTGTGAATATCTTTTGGCA